>CM031244.1:171543174-173943174 GCA_018340775.1 Taxus wallichiana var. yunnanensis
CAGTATTCCACGTGTCCTAGGTCTAAAAGGGACAGAGATGATCATTAAGATTGACTAAGTATGGGTGGGTTAGCAAAAGCCGCCACATGCCTTAACGGCACCATTTTGGAAGTGAAATCAAAGGGTGGGTCTCAAGTAGCGCTGACCTGCCATGTGGTTAAAGTTAGTATGAAGATAGAGTTGGCCGTTGAAAAGTCAAAGACCAGCGGAAGGGGACACGCATCATCTCGACGCTATTTTAAGGGGCACTTCTAAAATAGAAACTCAAATGAGCGCCAGCCCTCCACGTGTCTAAGGGTTAACATAGGTCAAGCAAGAAATAGACCCTGAATTGATAAAGTATGAAGGAATCGGTGGAGCTCTCCACGTGTCAGCCTAGCGCAACTTCAAAGGTGAAAATTGTAGAAGGCGTCCACAGGCCCACTCCAATTAATTTCTCCCATGTGGGTGGCCCAAATTTGAAGTTGTAAAAGAAAATCGAACGACCCATGTTTTAACTGGTAAAATAATGTAACGATTGTATATTTAAAAACTATTTTTTCCGCCATTAATGTTTCTTTGCAAATCAAGAATTGAAGGGGCCTAGATGATTGGAATAAGTTGTAACTATTTCTTGCTTGCTCGAGAAAGTTGTAACCATCTCCTGTGAGCTATATCATGAGCTTTCAAAGCCATTGTAAAGGGTTGGAATTTTGATTATTCTGAAACTGTAATTTTGAATTGGAAGAAATCAATACAAAGGTTTTCCCTTTTCTTCTACTTTCTCTTTCCTTCTGGTTATGATCTGTGAATCATCTAATCCTTACATGCTTGGAAACTTTGTGTTCTAGTTTGTACAATCTCCAGAACTTTGAGTCTATGAATTATGTCTATTATAAACGTGGATGGTTCCATTATGTATCTTATTTACACAATACATATAAGGGTCTTCTCTACCATCTCTTTTCCCGAAAGTATTGTCTTCTTTTGCCTCCCTCCTCTCTTCAAAGTCTTCTATCCTCATGTATTGATGATAACTTTCTAGGCTTAAAACACATTTCAGGATATCAAGAAACCACTATTGAATGAAAGATTGTGCATTTGTACATAGGTTTTGCTCCTACTTTTAATAAGGGAACCTCTCCCATTAAAGAGGAGGGACTTGCTTGTCCCCTAACTATGGTTTCATTCCAAGTGCAAATTTGAAACCCAACACATGCAAAACTCCACAAAACTATCACTTTTCCCATTTTCTCCACATTTTCCAAGAAACCCTAAGTCACATATCTCAACGTGGGTGGGGATTATGTTAATATGACATTACTTTTCATCAATTAAATTAAATCTCCCTCATCCACGGAAATTTCCACTAAAGTGGATATCTTATATTCCTTAAACTTTTGACCACACCATGTTTTTTTTAATGTCATTCCCCACATAAGCTCCAAAACAATTATTTATATAATGAATATTCAAGCCTTTACGGTGTTAAATCACTGCATTCTAATTTTTGTTGTCAAAACCATATAATCAAACATTACTTATCGATTCCATGGGTGTGACGATATGCTCCCAATATTCTAATGACGGTAATTTTAAAACAAACCACAAATTAGTGTTATAATTCCATTCAACTAGCTTCTTTGTTAGGTTGTGGAACATGTTTTCATGTGAGAAAGTATTGAAGACTATACACTAAGAGTATTGTACACTTTCCACAGTTGTCTCACCGGGGAAAAAAATTGGCCTTAAAACATGCCCGATATACCAAGAAACGTGATTTTCTCATATGGGTGGGATTTTGACCCATAGGTTTATGGGACGGTTTTGGTCCATGGTTTTGATACCCATAGTTTTGTAAAAATGCTTAAGCAGTTGTCTACTTAGATGGTTTTATGCATATAGTAGGCATTATCTAACATTGCGAGATATGTTTTGAATTCAGTGTAAATTCTCAGAGAGTTTGTTGAGCATAGCTCCAACAGATCTAGGTATTGTATTGAGAGAGAGCAAAGTGACTTGTAATAAAATATGACCAAGTGATTCTTGGTGGATGTAGCCCAAATTGGGTGAACCACGTTAGATATTGTCTCTTTGTGTTGTGTTATTTTATTCTACAATTTTATTTTAGATCTCGTAATATTTTCTACGCATATTAGTTTCTTTTGTTACAATTCTATGAGGTATTATTCCACATATTTTATCCCTTATTTCCTAAAACTTATAATCCTAAGAGATTTTTGCCAAAATATCGCATCTCAAAAAAAAAAAAAAATTCGTAGTCATGAAATAATTATACAAAGTGACACAATCGAATCGGACAACGAAGTTCTCGCAATTATAATCAATCTACATTTAATACTTATAATATGTGGTATTTAATTATTTGAAAGACCTACATTTTCCATTATTCATATTCATCTAAATAAATAAACGCAAAATAAAAAGGGTTAATTAATGGGATGTTACATTCCTCCCCGCTAAAATGATTCATCGTCCCTGATGAATTAGTTACTATTTTCACATAACCAAACATAGTAATGCTGCTGAAATGTTTACCAAATAACCTTAATTTAGTATCCCAAATTCCAGAATCATACTTTTGAAAAAAATAGTAAGAGCATAGCTGAAACAACTTTCCAATCAGTAAAAACTATCACACAACCAAAAATATGATGTAAATTTTGTCATTACAACTCATCATATCATGCAATAGTATTTAATATATGCATCAGATAATCAAAATCAAACTATACATACCAAAATCAATCTAGGGAAAACACTGGCCTTTTTATTTTTCATGTTCTTTTCCTTGTGCAAATTTTTATTTGTTGGAGTTGATTTCAGCAATATCCTAATCTACAACTGATTTTACCAAATACACCATGGTTTTGTCCTTTTCTCTATAAATTACAACATATTTAATGTAGTTGTCAATAAGCTATCAGGGTCATACAAATGTCCTCTAACACAAAAGAAGCCCAAACTCATACTCTCCCTTCCATTCTTTACCTAGGTGCCTTGCTCGGCCATCTCAATCAACATAGAATTTTTGTCTTCATCAAGAACTTATGCAACTGAACTAAGGAACTAGAAACCTTATTTAAGGTATGCATTCCCAAATATAGTGCAAGTTTTACTAATTTCAATATCCATGCACAATTTTATTCTTACATACCCGTGGATGGTACTCACAATACATAAACACTTGCAAGAACAACAACGCAGTCAAAATCCTTGGTGTGTTAAATACTTCTCTAGGTTCCTCCATTGATTATGGTATTCTTATAATTCATCTTATACCTTAACAAGGCTTTTAAAACTTAGCAACTCTCATTTTTATTGTCCTAAATTAACCTTCACAAGGCTGCAAACCTAAGTTAGGTATGCTTTGCTTTTGCTTCTTCATTACCACTCTAAAGGTCTTAGCACCTTGCACACAAATCAATACATATGATTTTCAACCTGTAGACTCTAGATCATCAAGGAATGGAAGATAAAACTAGAGATTCGTTAAATATTTAATTGAAAAGGTCTCTTCCAGCCTTAGACCCAGAAATAAGATTCGCTATTAAATCCACACCACATAATTCAAAATATCATGCACTTGAAAAAGAATCATATGTCTCAAAGATCAAGAAATATTCATATTAAGGGATCATTCAATACAGATGGTCTAATTTGTTGCTTTTCAATCCAGATTACAGACCCTTGAGCCTCTTGGGCTCTTTCCATATACCTTTCTTCCTAAAATTCAATGGTGTGGAGGAGTTGATGCTCTTTTGATGTAAAGGAATCTTAAGGTAACCTATCACATCCAAGAGTTAGAAAAAAACAACAACACAAACATGCCCTTTCACCTCTGCCACGAGGATCCACTTCTCAAGCCTATAATAGGCCTAAAACATGCAAAATTGATTATTGGGGTCTTTTCTAAGTTTTGAACTTTAGGATCATTCCTCAAATGTAATTTGAATGTATTATAAACTTTTAAAGTGATTGCAAACAATGAATAACTTCATCTTCTATCAAACTACTCAAAGCTACCCTGTAAGCCTTCTCAAGAACCCAAAACTGAAAATTGACCATATATTTCTCCCACATGTGAATTTAATGCTAAAACTTTACACACATATTCTTATGGGTATAAATTCCCTAAAATTCCAAATTTAGAGGAACCCACTTGATAAAACTCAAATTGTGAAGTTTTTAGAAATTTGTCCAAATAGCGGACAGTCATAGGGCAGCGAGCAATCTGATTGCTATATCTTTTTTGAGTCTTAGTATTATGACCCCAAATTTTTATGGAAGGTCTGTAATAACACTTAGAACATATATAAAAAATTTAAAGTCCTAAATCTTTCCCAATATCTTGAAATTTGTGTTTTATCAGTCAGATTTCTAGGTTCCTACTAAAGCCCGATAAGAGGGAAAAATGCATTTTAAAGAGTTTCACTCAACATTAAGCCACCAAAATTTAGAAATAGGTCTATGCCAACATTATTCACCTACAGGAATGAACTCAAGTTTTTTATCCTTATTAACCACGTGCAAAATAGAAAAATACAATCATACAAGTTCAAGAGATACCATACATAGTCCAGATTTTGATTTTGGCACACCTTCCTTGCATAGAAACTCAGGTGGGGTCTTAAACCATTGAATCAGTTAAAAAAATGCTTCATACAAATTACATAATCATAAGGAATATATTTTAATTGTGTTCTTACAAAATGAACAAACTTCCTTCTTCAAAAGCTTGTTTTTCTTGACTAATTTCCTCTCATCTACAAAGTCCCTCCTTTTTATGAAACATGGTATCTCCCTGCATATTTTTTTTTCTCACATGAATAATCCTTTCATATTCCTCTCGTCCTTCCCAAAAACTCTCCTATATTCAAATCCAAACTCTAATAACTAACTTTTCTACAACCCAATGGTTACTTTGGTGAATTTAAACATCCCTTACTTTTCTAAACTCCAATTTCAGAGCCATAGTATTCTTACTTTGTCACAACCAGTCAAGGTTGCACAACCTATGACACATAAAAATCATGCACATGTTCATATTTTACTTATAAATATATCATATATGGATGTATATACCTAGATTTATCTCTAAATCCCATTCCCATTGCATTTGGATATCAAAACAATCACATGTAATTACAGTGTACTTAAGAAATATGCAAATCAACCTTATAGAAAGATTTTCTTCTTTCAATACTTCTTAAAGTATTATCATATTTGATTCTCATTCATTCCCTTTTCGGGTTTATTAGCTCCAAGAGCTCACCTAAAGTGCCTGAGCAAGGCCAACTTTTACATTCAATCAAGAATTAGAGGTTGTCATCCTTTGTGTATTCTGGAATTGATGCCCCTCTATCATTAAGACATTGGTTTTTCAGACAAACAACCAAGTTTTAATTGCTACATCTTAGGTTCCTACTTGAACTTAAGTACATCCTCCTTTTTCCACAATGAGTTCAATCGGTGATAATGTCATGATAACTGACATAAAGTTGTGATTCATGTAAATTTTCTATTATTTGCCATCAAAAAAATATGAATTCTATTTCAGTTTTCAATTAGTCACATCTTACCAGAAACTCAGTTGTATTAATCTTAAATTTAATCAAGCAACATGCAGATTCTAATTAACTTATCTGTCATTATGATAGGAACGACTTGTTCCCTTCTTCCAGAAAGTACAACATGATTAACCACTACGTTTTACTCGACAAATCACATTTTTCTGTCTTTTTCCCATTCATTATCTCTTTCCTACAAGTCAGAGATAAAGAAGAGTTAATGCTCTTGTATTCTTCTACTATTTAAAGTTAAAATTTTATTACATATTTCATTATGGCCTAATTGGCCTTTCAAGTAACCATTATTTAAAGCAGATAGTCTTCCTCTATCTACTTCATTTATCCTATGCGATTTTTATTCCATATTGGATTTAAGTTCCAAATATGTCATAAAGATAGTTCAATCAATCGAGTAACCCTCTGCTAATTGTCATCATTCATCCCAAGTTATTTTCCTTGGTTGATCATATTCACACTTACTAGTTGCTTCATGCATCTAACTAGTTTAGTTTGTGAAGGATTTGTTAGAGTATTATCTAACTTATTTACCCCGAACCCAAAGCTTATTTTGGTCTGGTTCATTATATATGGTATATCCTTGTCTCATCAATTTCATTTTATTCATAAAATAAGAATTTATTAAGTGTAAGGACCCAATAAGTCCAAGAGTTGCAACCTTCACTTTGATACCAAATGTAACAACCTAAAATTTGACACACAAATTAGTAGGAAGTTTTTTTATAATAGCATTAAGACATTCCTCTGCATTCACAAATCAGATTACTAGCTACAGCTAGTTAATGCAACAAATCAATTCAAATTAATCCATGTACACATTCCTCTCGCAGAGATAAATCAATTACCTATCTAAATCTAGTTTATGCAAAGTAAGTCTTATTAAATTAATCCATCCTATAACATAGTGATAAACCTTGCACAATTGTAAGGGTTAATTATCCCCGATATCCACGATCACCCTTAACATTCGTTTCAATGTTCATACTTAGCCTCGCTTGGTTTTTTACCGCACTGCAGATTGAGAACATGTGGTGATCCTCCGTTGTCTACCTAGAGTTTAACTTGGTAAACTCCATCATGCATCCTACACTTTGGGATTTGAGGAATCACGGTGAGTAGACAATGTACCTGGAAAGCACATTACTTTGGCCAAAGTTTTAAAGTTGTACTATGTATGCTTAGTATAGACGAGAGCACAACCCATCTAAACTTGTCTTCCCATCACCTCACAAATGTCTCATCACAGTTATCTAGATTCATTACTCTTAGTCCATTAACTTAATGAATTATAGTTCACGTGTTTAATTACCTAGGTTAGAAGGATATGGTCACGAAGTGATTACCACCTCGCTGCCCCATTCATACATTCTAAACATTTTGATAGATAAAGTGTATTAAAACCTTAGTCAAGATTCCCGATAGGTCTTACTAGACTAATTTAATCACAGCAAGCTTAACTTGTTTTTACCCTCCTAGTTAAGGCATTATTGACATCTTTAGGATTGCCCATTCACCTTTATTTATTCTAGGCTAGGTGATGTCACTTAAGGTGTACCTTTTACTCCGTAAGGTAAATTAACCTCTTGGTTATGATCATGTTTCTTAGGTGTAGTAATTTACCATAAAAGATTAAGTTCATTGTTCTTTACTTTAGAGCTCTTTCCTTTAAAATTAAACTATAATGCCCAAGATGTGCCCCCTTATTTATTAATCCCAAAAATCAATTGAGGAAGATTTATATCTTGATTACATTACTTTCAAGTTTACTTCTCGTTATGAGATTTAGGAAAATACCAAGACAATTACTCATATTCAGCATTCTTACTTAAAATTCAAGAATAATATTTTTGCAAGTTAGACCATTTAAAAACAACCTTTCTATTCATTTATGAACCAAACATTGTGTCTATAGTTATCTTGTTAAGGTAGTAGTTTTAAACAATTTCTTACATATGGCCCATACACCCTTTACGTGGTTAACCATTTATCCTTAAGTTTAGATTGTAGTACCAATTGATTTTGTTGCTTAGGCATGCACTACCTCATTTCATTTCTTGCCTAAACTACTATCAAGTTTAAATCTTGTAATGAAAATTAAGGATTGATCAAGCCAATAATCATATTTTGGATTCCATCTTATAAGGGTAACTATTATATTACATGTTACTCCTTTTAATTATGCTTTTATACACATTTCGGAACCATTATTTTCCCATATGTAACTTGACAAGGATTTAGATTGATATTAAGTGTTTTGTATAATTTAGTAACATAGCCCGTGCAGATTCATTCATGAGGAAAGACATTAAGAGGAACCTTAGATTCGTTAAGGAGACATAATTAATATTTTAGGATTTTCCCTTAAATTTTTAGTCTCTTCCATCACTTAGCATTATTTCCATTTATTCAAATACAATCCTTACATTCATGACATCTTACTAGGTAAGAGATACATTATTGGTTTCATGACTGTAAGTATTTGTAACACTATATAAATGGTTGCATGATTCCATTTCTTATCAAATTAGTTACTTTGTTTTCTAACCCACAACACGATCATTATTTATACATACACAAAATGCCATAATATTTATACACAATCCAATCCTACATTTCATTAATACATATATGACAAATTTCGTCCACTAAGGACTAATAAAAGGTACAACTTTCCAAGGCAAGTATAATTTACTATTAGTACAATTACAATTGGATCCAAGATCCATACTAAAACACTCATTCAATGCCAACTTCCACAAGTCGAATGTAATGATCCAGTCATCCATATTTAACCTATGACATTATTTAGCTTGGGGTGTCAGTTCAAAGAACTGGCAATAAATCACTCTACATGCCCTACTAAGTTTTGAAAAATAAGAAGATTAGTCATCTTAGTTAGCTAATAAAACATTGTAAAGATATTGCATCCGCAATTTAAGAACAAGAATCTACCGTCAATTTGTAGTTGGCGATGGAAGAGGCGTAGGAAATATATGTGAAGCATTCTCGAAGGACCACTTCACATACCTTCCTTCCACTTCCTCAATCGCAAGTCACACGATGGGCAGGGGATTCTGGATCCTGAACTATGTCAGATCCACCATCTTTGCACACACAACACCACTCCAAATAATGAATAAAGATAATAAATTCAAGGAATTAAATATATTTTGCATCCAACCTCCATGCAGTTTAATTCACATACCAAGAAGGTTAACCATTTATTTTAATTCCATAAAAATGACTAAGTATAGATTTCTAGAAAAAAATTGTCGAGTTTCCCCTTGTATTTTCCACTTTTAAAATTTTCCAGCAATTCAAATTAAATCAAACAGATACATAAATGAAATAAATGCTTATAAATAAAAGGTATGGATCAAGTGATCCAACCCTCCGAGCTGGAAAATCTCGGGATATGAAAGTAAAATGAAATCTATCTAATCAAAGGAAATTTACATAACCAATTGAACTTAACAACATAATTTTTTTACCTTAGAAGCTTTCCTATTTCATAATTATTTGTTCCTGTAAGAGAGTTACCAGCTTGGCTAGCTTATAGAAAGAATTTCATTTTCTTTCACTTCACAACCAACAATGAGTTGAGTTACATGCAACATTTAGAAGTGAAGTAAATCATTCAAACCCAACTCCTTTCAAATTTTCCAAATGTCGTAATACAACAATCAAGAATACCACATTTCGTTGAATTAAAATGTTTCAACACTAAGTAAAGAGCAACACTCAGTAGAGATAATAATCACAAGGTAGCCATGACAAATTTAAACATACTATTTCTTTGTAAATGAAAGATTTCACAACCCAATCACATAATATTTCCCTTGTTTTAAATACCTAGTTAGTTTAACATTAAATTTCACAAAGAAATTTCCCAAAATGATTTTCACTTCCATCCAACACTATATTTTTTTGCTAAAAATTTTCACAGAGAAAATACCCAAATTGATTTTTACTTCCTACCAACACTATATTTTCTGCTAAAAATTACACAGTGGGAATACCCAAATCAATTTTTACTTCCATATAAAACTATATGCAAGGTAATAGCAAATCGAGTTTGGGTGAAGAAATAGAACTCATTCATTTAATTCAAACTATAAGATCTCATAAAGAAAAACAGACAAACTATAGCCATGCATTTTTTGAAGGAAGTCGAGTTTAATAACTGATTCACTACTATTTTTAAATACCCATCACGACCAGAAATTTATATTGAAAATAATAATGAAAATCCCCCAATAGTCGATTTGCACATTCCACTACATAACCCACAGTAGCAAATCATTTTAATATAGATATTTCAAGCTCAAAGGAGGGTTTCACCAATTATTTTTCAAAAACCAGAGAAGAATGCAGAACCCACAAAAGATATTAATCTTTTTATCAAACAAAAATATAAAATATCATTGGAAAAACCCCAATAGTCGATTTGCACATTCAACTACATAACCCATAATAGAAAATCATTTTAATACAAATATTTCAAGCTCAAAAGAAGGTTTCATCATTTATTTTTCCAAAAAAAACCAGAGAAGAATGCAAAACCCACAAAAGGCAACAATCTTTTCATAAATCAAAAACTAGGAGAACAATCAGAGAAACCCTTGCTTGGTAAAATCAATTCCCTTTTGTTTAATTTGCCTCCAAGAATCACTTGAAACCCTAGTCGATTTTTTCTAGGTGCTTAAGCTCTAGCTTCTCCACAAAAACAAAAAAACAGCACTTCCTCAATGGCCTCCACCCAAATAAATACTAATTCGGTTCAATAACCATATGCAGTGAAAAATTTGGTAAAAGCTCCCCATAACTGGATCTCTCTCTCAAAGTCGACTACATGCAAAACTCCCCAAAACTCTCACTTTTCCCATTTTCTCCACATTTTCCAAGAAACCCTAAGTCACATATCTCAACGTGGGTGGGGATTTTGTTAATATGACATTGATTTTCATCAATTAAATTAAATCTCTCGCATCCACATAAATGTCCACTAAAGTGGATGTATTATATTCCTTAAACTTTTGACCACACCATATTTTTTAATGTCATTCCCACATGAGCTCCAAAACAATTATTTATATAATGAATATTCAAGCCTTTACGGTGTTAAATCACCACATTCTAATTTTTGTAGTCAAAACCATAGAATCAAACATTACTTATGATTCCATGGGTGTGACGATTTTCTCCCAATGTTCTAATGACAGTAATTTTAAAATAAGCCACAAATTAGTATTATAATGTCATTCAACCAGCTTATAAGCCTGAGAGATTTTTGCCAAAATACTACATCTCAAAAACAATTTCGTAGTCATGAAATAATTATACAATGATGTAATCCAAATGGACAACAAAGTTCCACAATTATAATCAATCTGCATTTAATACTTATAATATGTGGTATTTAATTATTCAAAAGACATACATTTTCCATTATTCGTATTTATCCGAATAATTAAACGTCGAATAAAAATGGTTAATTAGCTAGATGCTACAATGATAGTTCTCATGATGTTCTCTTTGCCTTGTTTAAAAATCACCTCATTCACTTATCATCCAAAGTCAACATCATCCACAACACAATCTACAACATCAACGTGACCACCCTTATTGTAATTATCATCGCATAAATGGTCATAGAGACAATGATTATCTTGCCCTTCATGATAGATTACAACATTTAGAGGATAAGGGCATCATCTCTTTTGGCTCTCACTCACATGAGCAATCCATTTCTCCTCTACCTCATCAGATAGTTTCTACTACATTAAAGTCATCTCCTCTATATGGTGTTTAGGCCATAGTGCATCCACCACCATAGTTCGTTACTCATGTGTGCTATCCACCGCATTCATACACGCTTGCACCATCATATCCATAACATTCACTTCATCCATCACATTCATGCTATCCACTACATCATGTTGCTCCTCCACATTATATTCCACAACCCTCCACCTTCACGCATACCACTACAACTCCATATGACATTCAGTTTGGCACATATTCGCATATTTCTTCCATCCCACATGCTTCCACCACTTCACACCGCCTTGGTCTTTGGTAGGTGATTACTATCACCTTACCCCTTGATGACACACTTGTGTTCTTACGGTTCTTACATGATTGTTGAGGGTTTTTCTTTAAGAACCTTTCATCACGTGCTCCATCGTTCATCTAGCGCACTCAATCATTTCCCAATGATGCATGCTTTCTTTTCATGGTTCATTCTTAATTGTCAAGGGGTCTTAATTAAATGAACCTAATCATCCATATGCTAGGGGCATCTTTAATATTCCCACCATATTCATCTCACTAACATATTACGAGTACATTACATTATTAAGACAAAAAATCATCACAACACATTAGTTCAATAATCATACATCATTCATTCTACTATCATCATCATACTAACTATGCATTACAAATTCCATTTAATAAACATTAACAATATCCAAAAGCATCACATACATTCCAACACTAATCACCACATCATACATCATCAATCACATTACAACATCAATGCACCACAAAATATTCTCATCATATATAAATCACATATGTTCATACACATATAGTGAATACAATCATCACTGGGGCAACTCCCCTATATCACATACAATAATACCAATCAAACCTCATCATCACTATTTCTCTTGGATACTAGGAGAGCCCTAGAACTAGATGCCTCACAACTAACTCGGTGTCGTTGTTCGTGGCCTCAATACCTCTCCACCTACCTAAACAATAAGGTGTTCTCCGTAGATTGCTCAAAATCGATGTTGTGAATCCACGTATCATGCAAACACATCCTGCGCTAAAGGACCACCACCAAACACCTCTTTGGCTCGCCGAGTCTCCTAACATGCCTAATCCCTCTTGACTAGTAATACAATACATGGCAATGTTGCTACACGCCACTGGCTCAAATAAATGGGCATGCTTGTCTGCGATCTCATCCACACACTCAAGTATCCCTCCACCGAGTACATCGGTCATCACATTCGCGTCAATGTGTGGATGGATGTGTTGACTATCAACGACCAATACGCATCACCTACAACACAAATAACACAATGTGTTAGACAACCACTACTCAAACACACGTCAACAACAAAATACACAACATCATTACATATAGATACTCACGCAGATATAACCACTTCTACATTGTTGGGGCATGGGTTCCCCTTCTCCTTCTCCTCCATGTGGTAACCCCACTAGACTTGCAAATAATAGGAACAAAAATACCCATCGATGTGTTGCCCACCATGTGTGGTACTCCTCTATGCAACCCGCACTGCCTCGAGTCTATCGGATCTATCACCGCATCTACCTCATCTAGACCATGAGGTGTAAGTTGCTTTGTTGTGGGCCCTGGTCTAGCTCCGGCCCTCCTAGGTGCTCTGATAGCTCTCAACCATATATATGGCTCTGGGGCACATCTTGAGCCATGCCGAACTGTCGTGATACCCTCTCCACTTTGAAAAGCTTGGTTGCACCTAGGAATTGATCCTCTAACCACATAGTCCTATGTATACACCGAAAATCTACAACATCTTTGGGTCATCCTCCATTGTCGCAATATGGCCTCCATGTCACTGCCTCGGGCCCCATCTTATCTATTAGTGCCATGTAGGTAGTTATGTCCATCATAAGCCTATGAATGTTAATCTACTGCCTGGCATATATCTCTAGCCTAGGCCACTCCCTTCATAAACCTCCAATTGGCCTCAACACGCTATGTGCTCATACGCCCATGCATGTAATAGCGTATTATCTCATATCCCACCTCCGTGCTCATCATGAGTAAATCAATAAAGGTATCTGTATAGGTGGGCCAACACGCATCATGCCCACACATATCGAGTGCTCTCCTCCTCTATACACTGGCATATATCATGTATATTATACAAGATGTATATGCCTCCTCCTCTACTTCTATAGATGAAGCAATCACCACAAGAATGAACTTTCGCAAACACAGAACCCCAAACCTCATAATCGCATCTAAACTAATATGGGCCTCGGTAGGTACTCGAGTCCCCACAAAATATTGTCTAACAACTCACATCTACCTCTCTATATCCTCCACCTGGCATAACATGTACTCTCTCTCTCTAACAACTAACAACCACAATATACGATACACATCCTCCAACGTCACAATCATCTCCCGTAAGTAACCAAAATGTACACGTATACGCACACCATATATTGCATAGTACAATCAACATCACCATATTATGGGGCACATCCCACATCCATGTTATGCGTTGCATGTCAATGACACGATCCATAACATCCCAATCCTCGCCTCGACAAACCTAATCCAAACAACGTACTCATGTAATGCCCATCGTGAAACTCTCTTGAGAGAATATCTATCTACACACCACAAACCAATAACAAACACAACATTATAACACCTTAAAAGTACAAATACACTTGCTTATCACATTCATGTACATTAGAAATCTGATTTTTCATCATTCTAGACCAAATGCACACATTCTAGACCAAGGTGACCAGATGCGAGACTGGGCACCCAAGAACAGACAACAATGCCCAAATCTAGGTGCTCTTGTCCCAAGGGTCACTAGGACCTCAACGCTATTGTCTAGGTCTAAAATGCCTTGAGAAAATTAAAATTCTCAAATTTGTAAAAAATCAATAAAAATAACTACTACACCATACATTTTTCAAAAACACCACACTTACCAACTCCACAGTCGTGCGTGACATTACGGTGGTCGCCACCCTCTTAAACCGACTAGGACACATTGCTCTCACTTGCAGCATTTTCACTCACTTCATGCTCAATCTCATAATCACACAAACAACAAATGAAGTGACTAAACACTTTTTCACTTCACTACTTATAGTTACTTTCTCACCTACTTTACTATAGTCATTATTTCATGCTTATTCTCACAACTAATACACACCACACCATTTTTGTCATATCTTAAGCGTTTTTACTCGATTTACACTGTTTGTGGAATTCTTTTTAGAATTCTTCCTACCATCATCATATACACATTAGATGTGCATTATCTCTCTTTGTATTTGTCTAACATCAAATTCATACACATTTTTGTGATTTATATCACTTTCTATCTATTTTGTGCTTACTTTTGGCTTAGCGTTCATTCTTATCATCACTTCCCCTTTTTCCAAAAGGGGGCAGATATCATTGGGGTCATCCTATAATTCCCTTTACATTACCATGTGATTAATCAACATTACCAATCCATCATTTTTAAACATTTACTAATTCACTACGCGACATCTCACCATTAATTCCCCTAATGACCTAAACTGGGGCAAAAATATACAATTTTTCTATGCAACATTTCATCACTTCCCCCTAATGACCTAACACGGGGAAATAAGCGATTAAAAATATTTCTATGTGATCATTCACTAGTTTCTATCGATTCCCCCTAATGACCTAACAACCTGGGGCAACTAGCATAAAAATCTCTCTACGAGTAATAAATTAACAAATCAATCAACGTATTCAAATTTCTAACAATCAAAATCATATCATTAAATCAATACAAATTCAACCTAATCGGTCTTCCATATGACCTAACTTGGTAGTTACGTGTGGCCTCCCAAATGACCTAACTTGGGGAGCTATTCTACATTTCAATTTTTTTATAGATGACCTAACTTAGAAGCCATCATTTTTCTTTTGCTTCCAGATGACCTAACTTGGAAGCCATTACATTGTGGTGACACCCATGGAGTGGGGGCAAGAGTGCATTTCCTATAACACTCCTAAATGGGTCAATTGTTTGATTGAAATTATTTGGATCCAAAAACCACAAATCTTTTATCTCGAGTCCGTCTACAACACCTAGATTTTGAGGATGTAGTTATAGATTGGAGAATAACACACTTTTCTTCCTACTCTCTTCCTTTAGTGGAAGGATGCCCAAATCTTTTCAGTTGTTTATTCGTATATGCGTGTTTGGGTCGGGAATGGATCACTCCCTTCCCCATCTTATCTTCATTATACGTATTGGAAATCATCATACATTACAATCATCACTCTCATTTAATGCACTTCATTATATTAATATGATTTCCATTATGTTGCATGGATCAACACATTGATCCATAGTTTGGCACGCTTTATGGTTCTTTTGGCACACTTTTACTACCACATATACGCGTTCTACTACATCATGGGCTTCTTCAGACTTTTTAGGTACACATCTCTATCTACTTTATGTTACCAATATTTTCGCTCACCAACATAAAGTGGGACAAATGTAGTCACAAAATCACGCACTTACTATTATATTTATACCATTAAACATGTTGTTTTATATATAATCTCGTGTAAGAAAAATATTCACTAATGACCTATTTCCTAGTCATGTTGTCATTTAGTTGGTCGACATCGTCATTTGTCTTGCATAGTCGTCAGTTATTTACACAGCTTTCGGTCATCTCCCAAGGAGTCTCGGAGTGTTATTTGGTCATTTGCCATCTCTAGTCTTTGACTAGGCACTTAGGGTAATATCTTTGGGGCGCTCGTGGGCACCGGTCCTTGATTTTAGGTGCCTTGGTACTGAAACACTTCATCTAAATTAGAGTTTTGATGTCATTCTTTATGGTTTTCCTCTCATTCCTCCAAGTACTACTCAAGATGTCAAGTCATTAGTGTTGAAATTTGAGCAAGAGATCCTTATATAAACACAACATACACACTATTCTAAAGGAGGACTATCTACTATCAAATGGCTAGCTATCTTCTAAGGCAAGGGTGTTGGGGTTAGCACAAGGTTGTACAAATAATATATCATATCTAAACATACATGCAATGAAAACAAATATTCTACCAGAAGAATTATACAAAACAAGAGATATAAATCAACACCAAATTTAACATGGTTCACCCAAAGGTGGGCTACATCCACCAAGAAACAAGCCAATCTATTATCCAAAGCTTTGACAAGATATATAATTGAAGATCTACAATCTTCCACACCTCTCAAATGTACAATACTTTCTTTCACTCAAGATTTTGCTTCTTCTCCAAGAATTCTCTCTCTCACAATTATTCTCACAATAATCATCAACTCATTCAATTCTCTACTTCTAAACCCTAGCTTTCATGCTTATATAGACATATACAAACTTAGGGCACTTAGTCATGCAATTACAATCAATAGATATACTTTTATGATAAAGTTAGATCTAATTCCCATGATTTATTTAAAACACTCACACACATGTAACCAACGTCGGTTACCCCTAACCGATGTCCATTCCTCCTCGTCTCGATTGATGTCGGTCCTCCTTAATCTATGTCAGTTCGTATTTCCTACAAGTTTGATATTACATGTTAATCTGAAGTAATTGAGATCCACAACTCAACAATCTCCCACTTGGAGATAAATTACTACACTATACCTGTACAACGTCATTCTTGGATCCTTTTCTTAGCTTTGTTTCTTCCTCTTCAAGTCTCAAACTTGAAGACCAACAGAAGTGGAGTGTAGCTCCAAATTCTCTTTTGCTAATGGCTTCATTAGCATATCCACAGGGTTTTCACTCATATGAATCTTCTCCAGTTTCAGTTGTCCATCCTCCAATACCTGTCATATGAAGTGATACCTCAACTGAATGTGTTTCGTTCTAGAATGAAATTTTGAGTTATTTACCAAATGAATTACACTTTGACTGTAACTGAACAATTTGCAATCATCTTACTCCTTTCCCAACTCTTCCATGAACCTGCTCATCCATATCATTTCCTTACTAGCCTCTCGTAGTTGTAACATACTCTCCTACAACATACTATGCCTCTGTAGTAGACAAAGCAACAACCTTTTACAATCTCGAAATACAGCCTAAAATTTGTCCCACCTACTATGAAAATATATCTAGTAGTGCTCCTTCTACCATCCAGATCCCCAACCATATCTGAATCAACATAGCCATATAAAGAAATATCTAAACCTCCATAGCATAACTACATACTAGATGTCCCTCTCAAATACCTATGTATCCATTGGACTACTTTCCAATGTTCTTTACTGGATTGGCCATAAATATGCTCATAAGTCACATTGCTTGTATAATGTCTAGTCTGGTATAAACCATAGCATACATGAGACTCCCAACTGTTGAAGCATATAGTACTCGTGTCATGTATTTGACCTCCTCGTGTGATGAAGGACACTAATATTTTCTCAATTTGAAGTGTCCTACCATAGGTGTACTTAGGTTTTGAATCTTGCATGTTAAACCTTTCCAACACCTTATTGATATAAGCCTCCTGAGACAAATACAATTTCTTGTTCTTCATGTCTCTATGTATTTGCATGTCAAGGATTATTTTTGCGGCTCCTAAATCCTTCATAACAAATGTGTGAGCTAGATTTCCCTTAAGCTCACCAATGCCCTGCATACTAGATCCCGTAATAATCATATCATCCACATATAGTAACAAAATAATATAGCTCCCACTATCAAGCTTCACATCTCAAATAACCATGCTCATGCATGAAACTATCAAACCTCATGTATCATTGCCTTGGAGTTTGTTTGAGCCCATATAGAATCTTTTTCAACCTACACACTAATTTCTCCTTACCCTTGACTTCATACCCAAGTGAATGTTGCATATAGATCTCTTCATCCAAATCACCATGAAGGAAAGTCATCTTCACATCTAGTTGCTCTCTAAATGAAAATCATGTATCGCAACTAAACTCAATACAAGATGATTAATAGAAGTCATCTTTACAACAGAGAAAATATTTCACCAAATTCAATACCGCTTTCTATACAAATCCATTTATTAC
The DNA here is from genome assembly GCA_018340775.1 of Taxus wallichiana var. yunnanensis. Lineage (NCBI taxonomy): Eukaryota > Viridiplantae > Streptophyta > Pinopsida > Cupressales > Taxaceae > Taxus > Taxus wallichiana. The sequence goes on from CM031244.1 coordinate 171,561,608, forward strand.
AAGCCTTGCCTTGTATATTTTATGTCCACCCTCTTCTTCCTTGATTCGTAAACCCATTTATTCTACAATGTCCTCTTACTCTTTGGCAACTTAACCAAATCCCGAGTTTGTTTTTGTTCCAAAGAGTCCATCTCCTCATCCATGTCATGCTCCCACTAGACGTGAGTCTTATCCTGCATTGCCTCTTCAAAAAATGTGGTTCAATTATAAGTCAATAATAAATAAGATAGAGAAGGTGTAAATATTTTTGGAGGTTTACTTACTCTTTATGACCTTCTCACAGAAGTTTAGGGTACCAGAGGCACATTCTAGACCTCCTAGACATTTATATCCAAATTTGATAGTGACTGACGTTGGTCATCTGTAACCAATATCAATTCTACTAAACGATGTTGGTTTGGCTCTTTTGTAACCGATATCGGTTTTGGTGACCGATGTTGGTCAGGGTTCAACCGACATCGTACATTGTGTAACCCTATCGGTATTATTTTTAAATCTGAGAGTTCATTTTCATTGAAAAACTTCTCACTTGGTTCGTCCTTGGGTACCAAAATTTGATCCTTGTACATTCTCTTTTCATTCCATTCAATATCATGACTCCTAATAATTTTATAATTCTCTAAATCCCAAAAAGGAATCCGAAATCACCATATCCATAACTAATGAAAGTGTATCTCTTAGATTTTACATCCGACTTTTTCATATTTTCCTTATCAATATGCACAAAAGCTTTTGAACTAAAAATATAAGAAAAGAAATATCTACCTCTTTTACGGTCCAATATTCCTCCGGTATTCCTCCATCTAGTGAACTTGAAGGCCCATGGTTAATCAAATAAATTGTTGTATCAACTACTTACGCCCAAAACTACATGGGTAATCCAAAGATGTATCCTCATACTTCTATCATGTTCTATGATTGTCTTGTTCATTATTTTTTGCAACACCATTCTCTTGTGGTGTTCTTAGAATCGTCCTTCCTCTTCATATTTCATTCATTGAACAATAATCATTGAAAGTCTTGCTACAATATTCACCACCATTGTCAAATCTAAGGCACTTTAACTTTGAATTTGATTCATTCTCAATAAGGGATTTCCATCTTTTAAAAGTCTCAAAAACATCATATTTACGTTTAATACAATAAACCCATACCTTTCTTGTAGCATCATCAATGAAAGTAACATAATATTGGGATCCTCCATGAGAATCCCCACACATATGAGCACACAAGCTCCAATTTTTTCTCCTTCTTAGTTGCCCCAACTTTTAGAAATCTCACTCTTTTTTGCTTTCCAAAAATACAATGCTCATAGAAATCAAGATCTAAATATTTCAAATTTGATAACTTACCCTTAGCCTTTAAGATCTGCATTCCTTTTTGACTCATATGGCCCAACCAATTATGCCACATGCATGCATCTGAATTTGAAGTAGATAATGTAGAAAAGGAATCAATAACACAAGTAGATAAATATAACGTTCATACCTTCTTACCTCTTGCCACAACAAAAACACCCTTGGTGACTTTCCAAGAGTCTGTTGTGAATGTAACCATGCAACCAGCTTCACCTAGTTGCCCTGCAGAAATAAGATTCCTCTTGAGGCTTGACACATGCCTCACATCTTTCAATACCCATGTATTTCCATTATGCAATTTTAGATGAACTTCCCTTTATTAGTAATACTGCAAGGTTCATCATCACCCAAATAAACATGTCCAAAATTTCCCTAGACATAATTTTGAAATAACCCTTATTAGGGGTTGCATGGAAAGAAGCTCCTGAATCTAAAACCCAATATTCTATTCTATTATCCAAAGAAATAATAAGAGCATCTTACATTACCTTTGCTGCAATATTTGCCTCCTTATTTGACTCTTTACCTTTGTCTAGATGTTGGTTCTCTTTGTTCTTTGACCAACAATCTTTCTTTGTGTGTCCTTTCTTCCCACATTTGCAACAGGAAATTCCCTTACCTCTAGATTTAGATCTGTCATCCCTTGACTTTGATTTCTCATTATTCTTACTCTTGGATCTCTCCTTCTGCCTGCCCCTACTTTCTACATTCAAAGCATTCCCAGATGATGATTCCTCTATACTTTTTCGCGAATTTCTTTATTAAAGATTATACTAACCACATCATCAAATATCAAAATATTATTAGCAGATGTTGTATTACTAACAACCATTACCAAGTTATCCCAACTATCAGGAAAAGAACATAAGAATAAAAGTTCTTTCACTTCATCATCAAATGAAATATCAACCAATTTTAATTGATTTATAATAGATTAGAAATCATTCAAATGACTAGATGCAGATCCACCTTCATGCATCTTAGAACTAAATAGTTTCTTCATCAAATAAAATTTATTTGAAGCACTAGGTTTTTCATATAAATTAGCAAGAGATTTCATTAACTCTATTATAGAAGTTACTTCTATAATATTGGAAGCCACAGATGCTGTCAAGCTCAATCTTATAGATCTCAAAGCCTTTTTGTCAAGAATCTTCCATTCTTCATCAGTCATCTTCATAGGTCTAGAATTTTCATCCAACGGTAAGTATAAATCTCTTTGATATAAATAATCCTCAATTTGCATCTTCCATAATTGATAATTTTGGTCATCAAAATTTTCTACCTTGTATTTGTTTTCTTCTGCCATTGTTGTAGTTTCCACTCAATCAAAAAACCCTCTATGAGTAAATCTATCAACACATAAAACCCTTAAACAATGCTCGATACCAGTTGTTGGGGTTAGCACAAGGTTGTACAGATAATATATCAGATCTAAACATACATGCAATGAAAATGGATATTCTACGGAAGAATTATACAAAACAAGAGTTATAAATCAACACCATATTTAACGTGATTCACCTAGTGTGGGCTACATCCACCAAAAACACGCCAATATATTATCCAAAACTTTTGACGAGATATACAATTGAATATCTACAATCTTCCACACCTCTCAGATGTACAGTACTTTCTTTCACTCAAGATTTTGCTTCTTCTCCAAGAATTCTCTCTCTCATAATTATTCTCACAATAATCATCAACTCATTCAATTCTCTACTTCTAAACCCTAGCTTTCATGCTTATATAAGAATATACAAACTTAGGGCACTTAGTCATGCAATTACAATCAATAGATTTACTTTTATGATAAAATTAGATCTAATTCCCGTGAGTTAATTAAAACACTCACACACAGGTAACCGATGTCGGTTAGCCCTAACCGATGTCAGGTTCCTCCTTACTGACCGATGTCACTCATAGGTCGATCGATGTTGGTCCCTCCTTAACTGATGTCAATTACTGTATTTCCTACAAGTTTGATATTGCATGCTAATCTGAAGTAATTGAGCTCAAAACTTAATAAAGGGACTGCATTCGAGCATCATTGCATCACACACACTGCATAGGAAGAGTTGTATTCATTTTATTCCATCCACCATTTGCATTTTTACATCTAGTTATCGCCCTTATCTCTATGTCATTAATGCTAGAGGCTTTGTTCGGGATCCGGAAAAGCCCTCGGAGTATGCGTTAACATCCCGCATGCCCCGCTTAGCCCCCGCGCCCTTTGTTTCCCCCTTTTTCCCTCTTTCCTTGGCCTCTTGACCTTCAGTGATGAAACCGCCGCCTGCAGGCGGCGCGTCTCGTGATCGCCACCCTGCAGCAGGGCGGCGGTCTGAACCCACCGCCCTGCAGGCGGAGGTCTCGTGATCGCCGCCACAAGGCAGGCGGCGGTCAGTCCGTGCGCATTTTCAGAACGCTCTTTTGACGCGACTCGCGTGAAATATCACGACTCACCAGCTTTTCTTTGCCGACTTGAGCATGCATTTATGTTTTTGGTCCCCTGGAATAGTGTTTTTCCTTTGTTTATTGTTTAGGAGTTCAATTTGGTTTTGGTTTTTGAGTGTTGGAATTCCTATAAATGCATAGCTTGTGCTGAGGCAAATGGGCACCATTTTTCCTGGTTAGAGTCTTCTAAGTTTTAGTGGTTTGGTCTGTTAGCTTGCTTAGGATTGATAGCATAGTTCATTTCATACTTGGTTAGTATTATTCAGCTGTTGGTAAGCCATGACCCATCTTGTGCAGGCAGTGCTGTTATCTCATCCCAATCCAGTTAGAAGCTTGCCTCTCGAATTTCTCTTTCTTTTTGATTTGTTTTTATTGTGTCTTGAGTTCTTAGTTCAATCCATTATATGCCCAGTTAGCCTTATTTATCTCGCTAGTAAGCCACATATCCAACTTGTGCAAGTAGTGTCTTTATTTTATCCAATCCATTGGAACAGAATAGCTTAGGAAGCCATTAAAGTTGCAGGTTTTGCTCTTCGTATAGGATAGTTATAGGTTCTGGCCGCTTCATGTTGCATGACTCAAAGAAAATCCCGCTAGGAATCGCATAAGCCAAGCTCGTACTCTTGCGCTATCCCTCTCCTACTCGCATTCTTGGTCTACATCCCGAGTTTGTCCTTGTCCCAAAATCTACTCTTATCAGAGCTAGCATTACACGCTTTTCTGGATCTATGTGAACACGAAAGAACGAGGAGATCATACTGAGGGGACGAGATCACATACACCATCGGATTCGCCACTGTTCTGCGGAGTCCAGGTTTTAAATTTCAAAGTTCTAGTCAGATTCATATCAAATAGAGTAGTTAATCGCTTTATTTCATTTCATTCTATTCTCGACATTGCCAGGGAAGCTGTGGGGATTGATAGTTTCTGAGAAACTATGATTCACTCCTCACTTCTGAGGTAGGATCGAGAATCTTGCCGGTAGATTAGACAAACTGTTTTATTTAGAGTAATTCTACAAAATCGCACAGGCAAATAACTACACTCGGTTATCTTGTCTGTTTTAAATTATTGTTTAGTTATTATTTCTAGATACGCTTAAAATAGTTTGCTTTCCTTAAAATTATTAGAATATTTCTTAGAAGAATAAAAGATATATATGTTAGATTTATTTCACGTAGTTAGAATTTGTTTCGTTACAGTTAGATTTGCATTTTGTTTCGTATGACAATCACGGGACCTAGAGAGCCCAGGGAATACATATGACCTGTCCGGAGAAATACACGAAACTATCCCAGGTCATTTCCCACGTATTCCACAACCCATAGATCGAATCACGCCAGAGCTCGATATTGATTGGAGCCTTGAGCAGTCATCCTGGCGATCGATCTATCACTGACCAAGTTAGAAGGGCCTTCTTTGCCTTAGATTCGTAAATTCCGCTAGTGCGTGTCGAAGACATTAGATCGCCTAACTAGTTTGTCCGCATATTCTACCCCCACCTTGGGCATTTGTCTCGGCAGACGACCCGGGAGGTCGGGTACGCGGAAGAGTCACTTGTTGATTCTCACACTCGCCTGTCGCTTTTCCGACGTACAGGCACCCTAGGCACACAATTGCATACACAAGCACACAAAACTACATTGGGTCTAGAATGTAGTGTAGTGCTTAGTTATAATTCCACCATTGTGGAAGCTAAGGTCAGCCCAACCCCTTCATATGCATCTTTCTTTTTAGGGATTTGATGCTTTGTACGGGGTTTTGCAGGTAGATCTTCATCACATGTTTATAACAACATAAGTGAAGGTACTACGATAACCATGTAACAAAGATAAAGATATTGTGAAGATCTAGAAACATTGTCAGATTCAGATCCCAAGCTTTTTTGCATATCGGGGTGCCCATACTGTAGACCAAGGCACCCACAGGCACCCCAATCGTCCTCCAAGCGCCCCAACTGGGTAACTATTCACTGTTGCAATTTTTTGTGTAGTGTCATCATACTGCTTCATCCGCACATCATCTTGTTCAGTCTCGAATCACAATGAGGTAAGTCATTTTCAAGTTAGTACCTTATCCCTCTTATTTTAATATTTCATTTCAAGTGTATATCAAATAATATTATTTAGCATCCGTATTTCGGTTTGTACTATTTATTCTATTGATGTTGATATTTTAGATTAACTTATAATATAGAATATCATATATTCACATATTTTAGTTAAAGATTTGTGGTTTTGGATCCAAATAATTTCGATCAAACAGGTTGACCCATATATGAGTGGTGTAGGAAAGGAACTCTTGCCCCCACTCCATAGGTGTCACCGCAATGCAATGGCTTCTAAGTTATGTCATTTGGAAGTGAAAGTGAAATGATGACTTCCAAGTTAGGTCATCTAGAAGAAAACGTGAAATGTATAATATCTCCCCAAGTGCGGTCATCTGGGAGGCCACACGTAACTCCCAAGTTAGGTCATCTGGGAAGCCACACGTAACTCCCAAGTTAGGTCATCTCGGGATACTAATTATGTTGAATTTGGACTTATCAATGAGCATTGCACTACATCTCGGACCTAATGAAGTTTTAGGTGTCTTTGTGTGATTGTGCCTAGGCACTCTTGTGTCAGTCGCACTTTGTGAGTAGAAAGAAATAACTAGATGTAGAATGTAAGTAAATGGTGCATGGAATAGAATAAACTCCTCTCCTGTGGAGTGTGATGCACATGAACCAATCTTGTGTGCCTTGTGATGGATCTAGATGGATGTAAATGTAGCTTTAGATGCCTTTGATGGATACAACTCTAGATGGTGATAGTAGATGCTTAGTGCTTGGTCCCTCATTATGGTCACATAACTTTATATTTATATGGTTCTCTTGTTCTAATTTCATAATTAACCTGAAAAGGCCAACCACCAAAAATATAAAAAGCTCAAATGGATAAAAAGTGCCAAAAAGGTGAGAGGAAAGTGTAAAGAGGATCAGGGCACCCTAGAGGGGACTAGGGTGCACAGGGTGCCCTAATCAGAAATAGGAAAAACATAAGATGACAATACATACTGGGAAAGTGCACTAGTAATATCAAAAATATGACAACAAGCAATGTAAAAATGGCCAAAGACATGGGTTAATTATTACTCTTTTTACTTAAGAATCATATACACAATAGTACGAGACTAGGACTAAATATTAACTCAAAGTGCATGATTTAGTGACTACACTTGCCCCCACTTTATTTTGGTGAGCGGAATGCTCGAGTAACATAAATTAGATAGAGATGCGTACCTGATAATCCATGTAGAGTGATGTAGTAAACGTGCTAAAGGACTAAACAAAGCGTGGAGGGACAAGAAGATGGAGTGTGGAGACTAAAGATGTAAAAGTGTAAAAGGTGATGAAAGTGAACCTCGGGCGGAAGCGTATGTGTAGATGTCAATGTGTGTAGTGTACCTGCATGGTTAGTATCGTGTGTGTGGTGTACTCTCCATGTGTGTGTTGTTGTTGACTATTTTTTTCCCATACAGACAAACTTGTAAAAGAGAAGATGATCAAGTAGTCAAATACGCATGTATTTGTGTAAAAATCGTGTATAAAAACACATGTATATAGTAAAAAGACTGTGAATAAAAGTACGAAAGTGAAAAAGGAACATGTGCACCTAATCAGTGATGAGATAAAAGGGTGTAAAAAGGATATCTTGTAATTATCGGTGAAGTGCAAGTTTTGGGTGATCTCATGCCACTGTGGTTGAAGAAGTGTAGGGAGAAAGTTGTGTTATTCTCCAACCTGTAACTACTTCCCTGAGATTGGTGAAGAGACCTTTGTACTCTCGGTTTTTGGGCGATTCGACACCACTGGCCAAAGTAGTATAGGGAGGAAAGTCTATTATATCCTCCAACCTATAACTACTCCCCAGAATGCTAAGGAAAATTTTCCATATAAAAGCCATTATGTATGGGGTTCGTAGACTGTTCGAACCTACTCACTGTCTTCGTGTCCGAAAAACTATAGACTGAACTATGGAGTGGTACCATTTGTAAACTCCAAATGATGCCCCCTTTGGGGGCACATGTGACGTTGCGGATACGAGAATGCGGCCCTAAAAGAGAACTAACCACATGAATCAAAAGCGTGCGGCTGGGGAAGGGAATGTGCTTGGTAGAAACCAAGGCACACATAAACAAGTGGCTAGAAAATAAGTGTTAGTACAAACAACCATGCAAGGATAAGCTATGCACATAATGTGTAAGATAGAATACAAGATGATGATGTAAACACCCAAGAAGACAATCATAGACCGCGTAACGCTGGTCACAGGACACCACTTATGATGTCACAAGATACTCAAGGCCGCGGTGGTGCAAACAAACAAGTGTGTGCCTACAAACATAGGGCAAGGTCCGCATACAATAACAAATAATAACAAATAATGTAACAAACAAATATGGAAGTAAAATATCCTCGCATAACAAATGCGACATGAAACACCCATTAGCATGTTAAAAAAATAACAAGTATGTCAAAACATGTATAACCGATAATGGAAAGTGCTAAATATAAAATGAAACCATATCATCTATAGTGTATGAGTGTGGATTCCCCAACAGGTAGTGTGTGAAGCATCAATGTTGTGTGTGGAAGCTCTGTATTTGCGATCATAACTAGGAAAGGACGTGAAATCGCATGTGTGTATGGTAAAGATGACATACAAAAGATTTATCTAACATGTGTAGCAAAGTGAACATGTAAAAACACGTGCGAGCAAGAGTAAATACAACCATGAAATGCAAAGTATGTTGTGGGTGGAAGGAATGGAATACATTGTGGATGATAGGAGCCGCGTGCCCCCCAAGTGAATGGAGTTGTATGTAGTGAGGTTCATTTAGTATGCCCCCTCAGGAGTCAAGAATGAACCACAAACGAGAGTGCATCATCGGGAAATGGTCGAACTATGTGTTGTGTGCCTTGTGATGGAGTTAGATGGATGTAAATGTAGCTTTAGATGCCTTCAATGGATGTAACTCTAGATGGCGATAGTATATACTTAGTATTTGGTCCCTCACTATGGTCACATAACTTTATATTTATATGGTTTTCTTGTTCTAATTTTGTAATCAACCCCGAAAAGGCTGACCACCAAAAAGATAAAAAGCTCAAACGGCTAGAAAGTGCCAAAAAGCTGAGAGTAAAGTGCAAAGAGGATCAATGCACCTTAGAGGGGACCAGGCGCTGGGACGCCCTAGTCCAAACTAGCACCCTCTTGGTTGGGTGCCCATGAAATAGGAAAAACACAAGATGATAATACAAATTGGGCAAGTGCAAAAGTAAGATCGAAAATATGATAACAAGCAATGTAAAAATGACTAAAGACATGGGTTAATTATTACTCTTTTCACTCAAGAATCATATGAATAGTAGTATGAGACCGAGACTAAAGTAGGGTAGATCAAAAGATGTGCGAATAATGGATCTATATATGATGTTGAGACGTTGAAGGTATCCCCGGATATGATGTAGAGACACAAGAAACATAAAGGATGCAAGAAGAAAACATTTCGATGAAAATATGATGGATGTAGATCGGGTTTATGACAACTAGGGGTAGATCTCGGGACAATTGATGACTACTGAAGCGGGAAGGATGAGATTTGGGTTGTTAGATAGATGAATGATAGGGACAGAGAGATCGGGGTGTTAAAGGAGGTTGGAAAACAAATGGTTGTTGAGGTAGAATGGAGGAAATAGAGTTGATACATACCGTGTCGATGATGATGGTGGGTTGGATCAATGACGACCAAGGTTGGATTAGGGTTTAATGGGGCTTGATGGATGGAAAATGGGTTGTGGGGAAGAATCAATGATGTCATATATGATGGTAGATTTCCACGATGAAGGGACAAACCTACAAACCGATAGGAAGATGATGAAACAATGACAAGGCTCTAAAAAATGTACTTCAGATCTCCAAGGATGACATACAAGGGATCTAATATGACTCCAAGTTGATGATTGCAGCTCATAAGAAGAGAAGAAAACTAGAAAAGCTCACAAGAATGTTGAAAATCCAAAATTTCATCCTTCTAAGGAGGGGGTAGAGGTGTATTTATAGGGTTGTTAGGGTCACTATCGACTATAAACAACCATTGATTTGGGTGGTGGAGATGATGCACAACTCGATACAAAGGGCCTTAAAGAGGTAAGATTAGGGTTTTGAGTTGTTTAGGCGGGTTAGGGTTGCATATGGATGATAAAAGGTGGTTGGAGGGTGGAAAGGCATTGAATGAGGGTAGATGGGAGTTTAGGGATGATAAATGGGAGTTTAGGGATAATTAAATGTGATTAGGGGTAGATTAGGAGAGATAAAATAATGATGGGAATTAAGATAGGAAAGTGGAAATTAGATGGAATAAATGTGGTTTAAAAGAGTAAGGGGAATTCAAATAGGAGGAAGGATGTATATGCACAAGATGATGACGGAGGAGTGAACGTGGGATGGGGGATAAACATACCAAATTTTGGTGTCTACATTGGGATGGGGAGGCAAGGGACGAATCTATGAGATAGTGTAGGACACCAATTTCTACCACGAGCACATAATTACACTTGTCACCCATCATCGTTCTACAAGGTTTGGAGGCAAGGACTAAGGCGTAAGATAATTCCATGCATCAATTGCCTCCATGTGTCCTTTTTATGCTACACGTCTCATATTGGTCTCGTTATAGAGTCTAGATGAGAGATCTTTACCCTGGGACAACTTTGTGAGAATCTTCAATATCGATTCTTGCTTTATACATCCTCCTTACCAAATGTATGTCATTGGTGAGCTACAAAGCATAGGACTTTAAAGTGAAGACTCAAGGTTTGTGATAGTGCAAAACATTGATGCTTGACACTTGTTTGCCATCCATTATATGCATGAAGACCATGGAAAAGACTAAGTTCGAAGATTTTGTTGAATGCGGTGATACCAATAGACTCCATGTGTTTCTTTAGGACACTTGTCTCACATCCATTAAGGGTGCCGATAAAATTTTTACCGAACAAGGAGATGTTGTCGATCGCCAAGTGTTTAAGAGCCATTAGAGGAAGGAAAAAAATCAAACATGTTAATAAGAAGACAAATGTTTGAAACTAATTGGGTTGGGTTCTCATGCGAAAATAAATAGTGCCAAGACAAGTTTAAATTCAAATAAATAAAGCTCAACAAAATAGAGAAAAAGGGTAACTTAGTCAAATTTAAGGCACATAACGTAGAGGAAAGGTAAGAAACAAAAGATCAACGAGTCTAAAGCTACAATCATAAGATTAAAAAGTTTTAGCTTGAACTTAGGCAATGTGCTCATTAAAAGACAAAATGCAAGTGGGTTTAATTTGGTTTAGACAAGGATTCTCTGTAATAGTTGATAAATTCAAAGGGGTTGAATTTGACAACAATTAACAATGACCTTATAGTACTTGAAATTGTTAAAGCAACAAAAAAAAAAAAACATTAGTTAGGTTTTGAACACCCTCTAGCTTGACACTACGAAGCCGCCAGGTGGTTATGCACCCATTGTTTCAAGAGGTTTTTGAGGAGATTCAACCAATAAAATACCTAATAAGGACGAAAGATTCAAACCAATTGCATGCTTTATCAAATTTAGGCAAATCAAGTAAAATATTAGGGAGAGGGGTTTCGGGTTAGAACTACTACCTCATGGAAGACTTTCAAGACAATCTTCCCTACCTTCTTGATGCCATAGTTATTTAGAGCTTCATTAACGTTACTTGCATCAAATGATGCATATGTCAAAGAAATGACAATTTTTTTATTAGATAAGGCAAAAACAGGGATCAAATCCTAGGGGCCATACAAGAGGGTGGAACAAAAAGAGTAACCAAACCAAAAGAGTCCCAGAAAATGAGTTAAAACATCTTAACTCTTACAATGCAAATTGGACCCCAGAGAGGAAAACCCTAGAGATGGACGAAAAAAAAACTAAGAAACCAAAAGTTCGCCAAAGTTCCACCCACAGATCAGAGAGGGCACCAGCAGACTGCAACACCCGACCAAGGAGCACCAACCAAACCACAGGAAACTAGGGATCAGGACCCGCCATGACTATCCATCTCCTCCTCAGAGCTACTGATCCTGAGGTTGAATTTCCTTCTTTTGTTTCTAGATTCCATCATCTCCACCCTATCCAACAAAACCTTCACTTGATTTTCCAGCTCGTTAACTCTATGTTTAGTCTGAACTTGATCAGTGACCATTTTCTTGGAAATATTGATAATGTCCACCATAGAATCTCTTTGGCCAACACTGGCAGCCTCCATGGCCTTCAGGACACCCTCCAGGTACAACATTTTCCTATTCCAATCCTCAAAGACATTAGGATCACCCACATAAGCCGTATTCCTGGAAGCACTGGTCTCCCCAAGGTCACCATCTTTACTGAATTTTTCCCAATTCTTTTCCACATCGATACCCTTGCCCGCCTTCATTTTTGTGAGGCAAACAACGAGGGTGACATCGTCCTCCTCAGCATGCTCATTCATCACTGTCCTCAAAGGAGGAACCAGGTCAGAGTTCCATTCTCAACTAGCAGGAGAATCAAACCTTCGTGTAGGGGAAGCTCAGCCTTGTCTTGTTGAAAGGCCATCAAAGAATTTGTGAGAGAGGTAGCAAGGAATATTTATCATCACCTTATGTTGAAACATGTTGAGTAGGGTCATATGGTGGGTATAGATCTTTCTATACTTGCCCTCCAAAGTGATGTATTTCATGAGTTGGAGGCAGACATCCTTCCACACACCGGGGATGCAAGAACGGGCGATACCATCCATGAAAAACCGACATCTCTCTTTGCCAACAAAAAACCTGTCAATCTCCAAATCCCTGCGTTTTCTATCCTTATAGAGCTTCAAACCTTCCATTTTCATTTCAGTAATCCTGGCAATGTTGGTCTCGAGACCTCGACATCCATGCCGCGAATATGAAAGACCCCCTCCTTCCAGGCAATGCCAAAATATTTTGACAGAATTGAGTCATGACCATGTAATTTGGTAATGAAATTGTAGAAACCCCCTACCTTAAGCTTATTCCACAGACTTAGATTGTTCTCTTCAAAGTTTTGGCTAGCAGGCTCCACCCTGATTCTGTCGCCTCCCATTTTAGTTTTACCAAAATTCCCTTTCAACCGACAGACTCCACACACAACAACAAATTCACCCTTTCAAAAAGCGAGCAACAAATATGATTAATTTGAAAGTTCCCAGGGTACTTGAAATACTTACGCCCACTCGCGTCACCATTATGAAACTTAGCACCCCTTTTCCTTAATGATTTCATCATTAATACTAGAGGGAAGCTTATCTCCAATGCCCCATATCTTGTACTCATGGCTTCGGACACCTATATTTTCCATCTTGTCCACACAAATATTTCCATGTCTCCACATGTGATTAATAGAAACTTTATCGAAATCCTTAAGCATTTCCTTGATGTCTTGGATGATGTTTCTTAAAGCCCAATTGATCTTGCACCTATTCTTGATAGCACTTATGATGATTAGGGAGTCACCTTCAATCTGTATATCCTTAATGCCTTTTTCCCTGGCAATTAAGATTCCCCATAGGAGGGCTCTGGCTTCCACCATATTGTTGGTTTGTTTGCCTAAAGGACCAGCATAGGCAAACAACCAATCTCCCTCTTTATTTCTTAAGATACCACCTCCCCCTACTTGACCAGGATTTCCTTTGGAAGCCCCATCAAAGTTGATCTTGATAGTAGATCCCACCGGCTTGTTCCAGTTCACAATCTTATTAGGGTTTTGGGTCATGACCGGACTATAGGTGAACTTTTCCAGCACAACATGTTCCCCTTTCGGACAACTCTTGTTAGTTTTACTTTTAAAGAGTTTGAGATTTTCCTTTATGGCTGCAAGGATCTTCCTCTTTATCACAACAGTCTGTGGTATCTGGTCTCTAAAAACACTATTATTCCTTGCTTTCCAGATTCCCCATAAGAAATGAGGTAACGCAATCTTCCAGGCCCAGTTCAAAAAGGGAAACCTAAAGGGGCTTTCCCATTGAATGCTGCAATCTTCTATATTGGAAGGTATGATCCATTGGATATTGAACAACTCCAAAATCATTATGAAAACACCTTTAGTGAAAGGACAATGTAAGAAGAGGTGATTCACATTTTCCTCCTTTTTCCTGCATAAAGAATACCTATTAGGAATCATCATCCCTCTCTTTTTGAGGTTATCAACCAACTTGATTCTATTTTGGACAGCCAACCAAAAAAAAATATTGATCTTTGGGATCAGATCTTTAATCCATAACTTGCCCCAATAGTCTCTTTATTGATCCTTCTTGAAATGAGAGCTATAGGAAGATTTAACAGAGAAGTTTCCGAATCCTCTTCTCTCCATATGATTGTGTCCTCCTTTGTCTGGAATATGGGGATGTGAAAGTCCCTGAGTTTCTTGTTGAGATCCTGAAAGGGAGTGAGGTCACCAAGATAATCCGGAGGAGGGGTTATGGTTTCCCAATGATACTTCTCCTCAAAATACCAGAAGTCCTTAATCCAAATTTTACCTTTATCTTCATAGACCTGAGCAACCTCCTTCCAAATTTCTTGATCAGCTAAGGGAGCCTCTTCAATCCAGTTGTCCCACCAAAATTTGATCCTGTTCCCCTTCCCAATCTCCCAGAGGCACCTTTGGAGAGGATGTCTTTGGAGTCCATCAGGGAATTACAGAAATAAGAACCTTTAGGAAGGTTATTATGGAAGAAAAAGGAGTCAATTCTGCCATAATCCCGTAGGTATTTCTTTTTATTATATCAATCCACAGGCCTTCCTCTCTAGCTATTCTCCAGCCAACTTTGGCTAAAAGGGCTTTGTTCATAATAGGAATGTTCTTGAGACCCAAACCACCACATAGCTTTGGCTTTATAACTTTGTCCCATGCCACCAGGGGAAATTTAAAATCTTCCAAAGCACCAACCCAGAGAAATATTTTCTAGATTCTTTCCAAAATAGTAGTTATTTTAGCTGGGAGTTTGAAGAGAGACATAATATAGATGGGAACTCCTTGAAGGAGCTCTGTAGAAGTTGAATCTTACCAGCTTGTGAAAGGAGGCCTTTCTAGGAGGATAGTTTTTTGTTGACTCTTTCCAATAGGGTATTCCAAACAGAGCTGTCAGGATTTTTGAGGAGAAGAGGCATACCAAGGTAGGAATCCGGGAAGCTTTTGATTCTGCAACCAAGGATGCGAGCGAGCCTAGCTTGAAGATGTTTATCAACATTAATAAAATAGACTGCACTTTTAAGGAAATTAACCATCTGCCCTAAAACCTGTTCATACTCGTTGAGAGCAAACTTGAAGTTTGTGGCTTCTTGGATAGAGGCCTTCCCCATCAGAAATTGTCATCAACAAATTGATTGAGGCAAATAGGGGGGAGCCCATTAGAAATCTTAATACCCTGGATATTCTTAGAGATCATAGCCTACTTACAAATTCTACTCAAGGATTCAGCCATGATAACATAAAGGAAAGGGGATAGGGGATCACCCTGTCTTAATCCTCTACCAGCTCTGAAGAATCCTTCCGGGCTACCATTGACCAACACCGAGTAACTAGCAGTGGATATACATGTCATAATCATGTTGACCATAGTATTATCAAACCCCACTTTCTCAAGAATGGCCCGAAGGAAGGACCAGTTAATCCTATCATAGGCCTTGTGCATGTCAAGCTTAAGGAACATAGCTGATCTAACAGAGTTATCAATGGAGTGAATAGCCTCCTGGATCACTACAATGCTATCAGTGATCTATCTCCCTGGGAAAAAGGCTCCTTGGTTCTCAGAAATAAAGTGGGTGAGCACCGTTCTAATTCTGCAAGCTATGATTTTGGTTAGTATTTTATAACTCATGTTACACAGGCTAATCGGTCTAAAGTCCTTGACCTCATTGGCTCCAACAATTTTGGGAATGAGGACCAAAAAGTATTGTTGAGCTATCTGAGAAGCTTCCCATTTTTGAAAAATTCTTGGACCATATCAATAACTTCAGTCTTTATCACCTCCCGGATTTTTGGTAAAAGAAGGCCTAAAAGCCATCGGGGCGGGGGACTTATTAGGTTCCATATCAAAGATCACATACCTAATTTCCTCTTCAGAAGGGATCTTTAAGAGCTCACGGTTTTTCGTCGAGGGATATAACTCTTTGGAAAAGATTCAGAATACTGTTTTGTCTCTACTCATCAACCCACTGACCCTGTTGAAAGAGATCCTTGAAATAATTTGTAATGACCTGGTTGATATCCTTACTTTCCGTTAGGATCTTACCATTATCATTCTTGATTTCAGATATCTTTAGGAGGTTTGTCCGAGAGGTCACCGAGAAATGGAAAAAATTGGTATTCCTATCTCCCTCCTTAAGCCATTTCACTCTCGATTTCTGTTTCCAGAACACTTCTTCTTTTGCCAGGATGTTATGATACTCAATCAGGAGATTTTGTTCTTGTTCTTTTAGAATCGGATTGAGACCATCAATTTCAATAAGTTCCTCAATATTCCTTATATCTTCTGCCACTCTACTTTTTTCCTGGAAGATGTTTCCAAAAACCTCTTTATTCCATCTTTTGAGACAGTTTTTGAGATGCTTTAATTTAAAACTGAGTCTATAACTAGCCACCCCAAAAACCTTGATATTCCACCACTCTTTGATTTTGTTAGGAAGATCAGGATGATCTAACCAAATCTTTTCAAACCGGAAAGGCCTAGCTTTCTTGATCTGAATTCCCAAATTAAGGAGGATAGGGTTATGGTCAGATCCGATTCTGGGAAGAGTCTTGAGGGAGTAGAGTTGATTCATCATACAGAGGTGACTCACTACAAACCTGTCCAATCTGATTTGAATAAGTTCCGACCTAGTTCTCCTATTGACCCATGTGAACTTTGATCCTTCCAGTTCCAAATCCACCATCCCATTGATGTTGAGAAACTCAGCCAAATCTTCCATACTATCAGTGAAAGAAGCTATACCCCCTTTTTTCCCCAGAGAAAGGGGGAATTGAAATCTCCTCCAATAAGCCAATCTTTATCTTTGAATAATTTCTGAAAGATGTGAGATCCCTCCAGAGCTTCCTTCTCTCACTCACATTGTTAGGCACATAAATATTAGAAACATACCAGGATTTCTTTGAGGACAGGTTCATGAAACACATAGCCACATGACCTGGAGTTGACAGGATAAGAACACCATGCACAATACTGAGGGTCCCAAAGAGTGACCACACCTCCAGAGGCACCCACAGAACTATGACCTTCCCAACAAATTTCTTTCCAAATAGACCTACCCACATCTTTGAATCTCTCCATAGACATTTTAGTTTCTTGAATCATGAAAATATCAGGTTTATTTTTCATTCTAAGATCCTTAGCTAATCTATGTTTACTGGGGTTATTCAGACCCCTTATATTCCAAGAAAGACAAATCATTAACACTTCTTTTTACTTGGGTGAAGCAGATTCCCCAGAGTCTTTTGAATATCAACCTCTACTTCCCTTCTTGAGTTTGTCTCCCTTACTTCCTTGTTACTTTTCCTACCTTTTAGGCTTGAGTCTTTACCCACATCAGCTTGAGAGCTACTATGAGTAACAGGTTTGGATTTACTCACGGGGTCTTCGGAGAACCCATCTCCTCATAGGTATCAGGAACAAAGTCTGATAGGATCTCAAAACCATTTGACATAGATAAATCTTCCTCTTGTCTTTGTCCAAAGGAGCTCTGACCTATAGAGGACACCTCTTCCAAAGATAATCCATCTGCAACTTGCAAAGCAACTTTATTGTCCTCCATAACTTTACTTGCCTCATTTTCGGAAACCTGAGTTTCTTCTTCCATAACAGAATCTATCAGATCCTCATTCTCTTCTTTAGGTTCTTCATTGATGTTTCCTTGTACCTACAAACTTGATTCCCCTCTTTCCTCACTAGATTTATTAGGTGGGAGCAATGGTTCTTCTATTTTCAGGATTTTCCTGTAGAATATTTTCAACCCTACCATTCCTTCCAACCCTCTTCCATTCCTTTGTTTCTTTTTCTAGGCCCAACTTTTGGGGTATGACCTTTGTCTCAAACTTCTTTTTTAAAATTCCAGACACATATGTTGTTCATGGCCTACTAACTTGCATTTCTTACAGGCAAACAGGGATGGATCATAGTCAAACCTCTGCACCCATACCCCCTCTGGGGTCATAAGCTTAATATTTGTTTCCATACACGAATCTTGACTCATATTAACACAGAATCTGGCATGGGTGAGTCTAGTCTTTGCTTTCGTAACCGGGTCCAGAGCAATGGGGCTCCCCAGGCTCTTCGCTATACCAAAGAGAACCTCTGGTTCCTAGAATTCCAAGGGTAAACCGGAAGGTTAACCCAAATCGGAAACTCAACAGGATTTTCAAAGGGATTAAAGGTGGCTCCCATTTCTGAACAATGACATGAGATTTTCCAATGAACCAAGGTCCATCTGTCAAGATTTTTGCAACATGTTCCTTTCCGGGCAGGATAGCTAGGAAGTACCCATTAGCATATGCTGAAACTTCAATGCTTCCATTAGTTGCCCATCTCCTCTTTGCCCAACTTCTAAAATAATCAATATTTGGTCTAGTCCCCATACATTTAGCAAACAAAGCTCCTTCCATGGAGACTTTAGTTCTAGCCAAAAAAGAAACAAGAACTTTGAGGGAAAGATTACCTTTTTCCTTAACTGTGTTCCGGATCTCTCGTGATCCTTTTATCCCGTTTGCCCCCAAAAAGTTCCGCCCACGTGCTTGGCCTGCCATTGATCGCCGTGGTACCAATGGGCTCCACGATCATGTGATTCTTCAAGCCTTCCTCCTAGTCTCTCTGCAACTTCGGCAGTCCCTCCCGCCTATTCTGTTTGTTTTCAAAATGAAGACTCCCGCTCCTCCGTCAAAGAAATGACCATAAACATAGTCTTAATCACCGCCTTAAGGGCGAAGTGATAAACTTATTTAACACAATAAATATACAAAACTATTAAGATTTTATGCCTAGATCACTAACGAATCGACAATATTAGGCCAACGCTATAGGCGTATGACAACCTACAACATCCTCGAACATGTAGAGCAACAAATACCTTTTAAAGCATCCCACATCATATTGTAAATGAACTCTTGTAAAAGAGTGGGTCAACGGCTCCAAATGTTGGCGGGGGCATTGAAGGAATGGTGTGGAGCAAGTTTGGATGTTGGGAGGCAGGGGAAAGGAAGGATTTGGTCACTGGTGTATGCATCTGAGATGTATAATAATATGAGATATGTTGGGCATTGAACAAAGGCGTTCTTTAGGGAGATCGAGGAGCAGGAGATGGCGTCAAGGGCAAGAGGGGACTCTCATGCTTCTCATCATTGCCCTCGCCCTCTCCTCCCTCGCATGGTTTGCCCTTGTCTTCGCCCCCTCCAGTAATCCTCCTTGTTCGCATGCCAAGGATACTTTCTCCCTCTCCTCTCACTCTCAAGATGCAAAGGATGCCCCTCACCAACAAGACGCAAAGGATGATAATATGCTCGGCACGCGCAATGGGAGCGCACATCTGTCGGTGAAAGACATAGTATTTGGCATAGCGGGGTCGGCGCGGCTATGGCGGAGGCGGCAGGAGTTTGTGAAGCTGTGGTGGAGAGGAGAGGAGATGAGGGGGTTCGTGTGGGTGGAGGAGGAGCTCAACTCCTTTTCTTCATCATCCTTACCTGGTGTTATGATATCCGAGGATATATCAGGGTTCCGCTATACAAACCCAAGCGGCCATCCCTCCGGACTCCGCATAGCCAGGATTGTTCAGGAGAGCTTTCGAATGAGGCTGCCCAATGTTAAATGGTTCGTGTTGGGAGACGACGATACCATTTTTAATACTCACAATCTGGTGAGCGTGCTCAACAAGTATGACCCTTCACAGATGCACTACATCGGCGGCCCTTCCGAGAGCCACTCTGCAAATACATATTTCAGTCATTCCATGGCATTTGGAGGAGGGGGATTGCCATCAGTTATCCATTGGCAGAGGCCTTGGCCCCAACCATGGACGAGTGTCTCCACCGCTATCCCTCCCTCTTAGGAAGTGATGATCGCCTTCACGCTTGCATTTCCGAAATTGGTGTTCCACTTACCATAGAGCCTGGTTTCCATCAAGTATGCTCTCCACCTCCAAAATTTCCTTTTTTTTCCAAAATTTTAACTCTTTAAACTCGCGTAAAATATGTCTAATAACTCTAAATTGATACATCGAGGTATGTTTCATCTTGCTATTCCGAAAACATATATATTTTCTTTTATTCACTCCAATTTGGGGAATGCGGCTTTCAACGTCTCTTTTAACATTGTTACCCTATCATTAAAAAGCATGCTAATTCGTCTTCCAACACATGATGCATTTCTCATCCACATGCCACGGATCTCTATAAACCAGAATGACAGCCTAATAGAAACCAATTCATTTAACAACAGACCGACAACATCAATATAAGAGAATCGAAGCACGACTCCATATCACCATCTTGTCAAAATCTATGCAGTCAACAATCAAAATTATACCAGAACCCACAGACTGCTCAACATGCCTCAAAATAATTTAATAAGACCTCAACTGCTTGATGCTGACAATACATGCCACTTCACATTCACCTCCGGACCTCATACGAATTGCGATGTAGCTGAAAAAGTTCTAAACAATGTACAGAAATAAACTGGTAAGTAGTTATCTAGGATCGCCATCCTTAGAAATAAAATGGCAAATAGTCGTTGCGAAAGTATTTTTTTTCTTCTTGCATACCTTTCATATTCGTTCATTGCATCATGATATTGTTCTCATCCATCTACTGCATACATTACCACTTTTTGGCAATTGAAGCAAAATAAATGAATGCAACAAAGGCACAATGTTAGCTTAAAATAAGCCAAACTATGAAAATCTGGAGATACAAATTAGCAAGTGGGGAAACCATTGCAATTGAAGAAAACCCCGTGTATTAAAGGATGGCGTAAGAGCATTATTCTGAAAATTAGAATCTTTATGAAGAGAGTAGAAGAAACAAAAGAATAGAAAAGAAGAAAAATTTCAGTAAAGAGAGGAGAGGAAAGAGATCATTATATAGGGCAGAGAAGCTAAAAGAATTATGAAGCAACTTCATCATTACCTTGGGCAACCTTCATAGCTGTGTGCATAATGTTCCATAGACACCTATTTTTGGTACAAGACTAGTTAATTGCTTTGGTGTTAATGTATTTTTGTGTTTATTGATCATTGGTCCAAGTTAGGTTCTTATTGGTGCATATTCCTTGTATCGCCGTTTCTGGACTTGTTTTTTTTTGTGTCGTCTACCCTTTGTCAATTATTCCTTTGCGTCCCATCTCGCTCTTTGCCCCCTTTGACCTTGTTTGTCCCCATGATTGTTGTCTTTATATCCGGTGCCCTTGTTTTCCTCCCTCCTCATTTTCCGTCTCCATGTTTTTGGCTTGGTTTGTGGTTGTGACCAATTTTTGTAGGGTTTCTGCCAAAAACGTACCTTCATTTCTGGTCATTGCTTCTATAGGCCCCTTTGAACCTTGTTTTTATTTCTTCAGGTTTTGAGTCTTCCTTTGTTAGCTTTCATGCTATTTATGTGTTGGCTTTGCACACCTATAAGGTCCTAATTTTAATTCAAGAAGTCTATAAATATGTAGGTACAATTGTGCATTTCGAGAAGGAAATCACACACACAAAAGTAGAATCAATTCTATTTTTGAAGCATCCATGTGCCAAGAGACTAGTTCAAGCATTTAGAGATTCATTTTAGCTTATACTAGTTGTTGTATGTATTTAAAGATAAGGTTTGGGGCACATGCATACATTGGATTGATTGTTGATTTGCATTGAGTGCTACTTACAATTTTGTCAAATCACCAAGGACTTAATAATAATGTAGGTATAACATAGACCCCCATTAACATCCCTTATTTTTATGGGTGTTGCAAGGAGTTCAAGGCGGACTATTTTGAAATAGGAGACAAATTCTTGACGATTTGTGATAGAACTAGACAAATTGAGAGAAGGGTTTTGAAAAAGGAGATAGACTCTGTGTGATTTGCAACAAAACTAGACAAATTGAGAAAGGCTTTTTGCAGATTAGTGCCCGAAGAACATATTTGCATAGTCATATTCATATTTGCTCCTACATTGCCATTTTTGTAGAGATAAATGATATTCACAAACTTCGCAAATTTCGTACGATTTTGGTCATTTCTGTATAATTTTGGTCAAATTTGTACGATTCTAGTCATATTTGTATGATTCTGGTAATATTTGTACGAATTTGTTTTGTTTGGTTTTATGTGTCTTTCTTATGATGGTTGATTCAACTTGCTATGTGGACCCGTTTCCTTCCAAATGTCACTGAGGATAATCCACTTGATGGATTTATTGGTGTGGTGATGTTTGCAATAACAATGAGCGAGTTTCCTCCCATTGTATTTTATGACAGTAAAATTCCCAACGTTGAATCTGGCAAGAGACCATTATTCATATGAATTCTTTTCAGCATGTATCCACGAAATGCACAAAAGTATGCATCAATGTATGCATAGAAAAATTTATCAATAACCTTGGATATCATAAGAAAGATCTTGCCACCGCTACCATGATTGTCATGGGATGTGACAAAACTTCTCTCGAAACCTCTTGGTGGTTAAGCTGTCATCGTGTGTTCCAAGGCTGTCTTAGTTTGGTTTCATGTAGCGCTTGATAATGAGACATACACTCTGTTGCTTGGATGTACTTGGAATCAAAACTGAATGCAATACCATTTACTTTACAATGTACATTAGTGTTTCAAATTTGCGCTAAAAACAAAGTAATTACCATACACAAAGACACTCTTACTATTCCACAATGCATTCAAGCTAAGGCAATACATAATGCAATACCACTACAAATATCATCTATTAGGTCTCAAGCGCATGAGCCACAATAGTAAATATCAAACCTCTAATGGTATGCTCACAACAATCTCTCACTACACAATTACATAGAATGCTTACAAATGAACTTAATTTTTAAGCCAATACCAAGATGAGGGATCATATTATTTTGCATAGAGGTACATTTAATCATTATGGTGATATGAACAATGACGATACCGGTTCCAATGATATATCTTTTATAGACTATTTATCGCCTATCCATCCCAATCTTGTTCGATGATATGTGTATATATATCATAGTATACAAATTATGATGTCGATTCTTTGATATGTGATTATATAATAGGTTATTTCTTAAACTAGTTTTGTGCATGTTTTACCAAGCTCTATACATTGATTGCACATAGTTTGTTATTGTACTTAGCTCATGTTTGTTCTTTATTATACATAGTTTCCTTTGTCTCTTATGTTTCTTTTTCTCCTAGGTTAATGATTATATCCTCATTGATATATGATTATGATTTCTCTAGCTCGTCTCTTCCTTATTTTCTTGATTTGTTTTGTACATCTCTCCAACCTCAATTCCTTTCGATTTTACATTAACTTTATTTTCGACAACCACTTCTTCTATTGATGTGTCCAAACCACAACCATTTTCTTTTGTCACGAGTTATTTGAGCTTTAGAGGTTATTACTTATACACCATACTTTTGATGCTTGCTAACCATTTCTTTTGTGTAGGGGTTGCTAATGCATTCTCCTCTCATGCGAGTGCCTTAAAGGGCTTGCCGGGATTGGGGTATGATTAGACTTGGTCATGTGGGCCAGACCACAACATTTGAGAGATGTCGCTATTAGACTTAGTTACCCTATACATGCCCCGTTTACTCCTTTTGTTCTCGCATTGCACTCATTATGTCTACTTGGCCCACTTTGTTTATCTACTTCTCATTTCTCGCTATTATCTTTGCTTTTGGTCACTCTGGACCTTTGTCATTCATCTTCACTTATCTCTTGTCCTCCATTCCTCATGATTTTCTTTGACCTTAGGGTTTCCTCCAAGGCTGACGCCATTGCCCATGGGCAATGGTGTCTGTTTTGGTTTTACCATGGCCGACGCCATCGCCCATGGGTGATTGTGTCAGGTGTATATACCCCACTCCTTGTTATTTTCACCACTTACACTACAAATATTTTGATATCACTTGCTTACTCACTCTTACTCGCACTATTTTGCACGTATTTTTTGACTTTGGAATCTTAGAGCTTACCTCTTTTGCATTTGGGTCACCATAGTGAGATAGGATGAAGATCTTGTTGAGCTTTCTCCTTTTCCACCCATAACGATTCTCTCTTGGTGTTGTTGTCTTTGGGGAGGATTATGCATCAACGGTCACACACATGCTACAAGTAAGTATCTCTAACACTCGTCTATCTCTTATTTTGCATGTGCTTGTTGTATGTTGGTCATTCATTGTTATAGACTAGAGTAGATGTATGTTTGCTTTGGTCTATTGCATTGTCTTATTATACTATGCCCCTTGGCTTTATCCACCCCTTGGTTGTTTCCCTCTCTACTTTAAAATCCTAGTAGGATATCTATCTTTATCTTGGTCAGTAGGCCTTGAAACCCATATCTATCCTGGGCTAGGCTACCATCCTCTAGATTTACGACTTTAGTGTTCCTTGAGCACCTTTGTATTTGCACGGTGTGGCTAGTTTTAGATTAGATCCCTACATTTGAGAACCCAATTGGGAACCTCCCTTTTACTTGTCATACTCAGTGAACCCGACGTGAATCTTACTTTGCTTCAAACCTAGGTTAGAGTCACTCCCTTTTATTTTTTTCGTTAATCCGAACACCATCAGCCCTTATGCAAGCTTTCGAACGGTTGGTCCTGTTTTGAGTTCCTGTATCACTTTGCTCAAGCCCTAGTTTTCCTAAGGTTTCAGATCTATCAATATTTTAGGTTTGTATTTAGATTTCCATCTATTTCAGGCTATAAATCTGATTTTTACAATTTCCCCTAGGGTCTCAAGGTCGGTCTTCCTCTTTGGGTCTCTTTCTAGGGCTCCTTTTGGCCAAATCACCTTTCATATCATATCTTGCAATTAACGATTCTTTTAAAATCCCTCAGAGGTTTTTCTTTATTTTTATAAATTTAACGAAAAACTCTTTTGTTTGGCATAAATATTAGCACAATTTTCAGAAATTCAAAATTACCATTTTTAGTAATAAGGGTATAATTCGAAATATATTCACTTTTTGAAAAATCCTTGGAGGTTTTTATTCCACACATTAATGTGATAAAATACCTCTTTTTGTTTCGTTAAATTCACTTTCTATTTTCATAAATGGTCGTTTTAGTAATTTGACAATGATTGTCTTTTATTAAAACATCACTTTTTGGCCTACCTTCATTACTAATTTTGGGATTAATATTAGACATCTCCAATAATCGATTTTGGTCCTATACTCTAATCTTATGATCTATTGATTTTTGGCCTTATCTTATTCAGATTTTACATCAATCATCTTATTTTTGTATTCACTTCCAATGCCATCGACCCTTGTGTAAATCCCCCTTACACGACCAATCCTTCTTGCGTATTTGCTCTTATAATCTTATCAGCCCATGTGCATCTCTACACGGCTGATCCTGTGAGAATTTGGGGCAAAATACCATAGGGCACACTTTCAACAACCTAAACCATGTTGACAACATCATCAAAGATCTTGATAATAACATGACTCACATCATTTCTAGAATTGGAGACCTAGAAACAATTGCTTGCTACTCCATCACGGTTGAAGAACCCCAAAATAATATTCCCGCTTCTCATCAATCTACATATTCCTTTGCATAGACAATTCCTCCTGTATTTTCCATGCCATCGGCCCCTATGCTCCAACATGACTGATCTCGTTTGTATATATAACAATGGGTTACGATACGGTAGAAGTTCAACAAATTAATCCTAGACAAACCATCAAAAATCTGAACAATAATGAATGCTTCACACCCAACATGGAAGGGAAATTTCTCAAGGTATGGGTCCCATGGAAGAGACAATCCTAAAACCTCACTCAAAACCTATTAGTCATGACAAGCCTCCTACAAATGGAGCAACCCCTAATCAATCACCAAAAACTCCTTTACAAAATAGTAATACCAAGGCTCTTCCTCTAGTGGCCCTAATCCACCACCTAATCCTAATCTCATGATTATCAAGTTGTTGGATCAAATGGCCACTATGCAATCTTCTACCACTTCTAACATGCTTCAAATGCAAAATCAACTCCTACAAATGGCCTCTCAACTAGCTCAGATCCTAATAAGTCCTAATCAACCTTCAATACCTCCTTTGCCTTTGGATGTTAATGGGAATCCTATTCCTCCTCTCCAATCCATAATAAGGTTCTTCAAACATTACAAAACGAACCCCTAGCTCCTTACATAACTTTTATGGATATAGGGGGATATCTCCTACCATTTCTTATGATGGGTCAATTGATCCAACCATCTATCTTAAGAACTTTGGGAACATCTATAAGGAATGGATTCAAACCAATACCTATGCTAAAACTAAGCTTCTTGCAAAGACCTTTGTAGGAGATGCTTTAGAATGGTACAACTAGCTCCCTTCACACTCTATTATCGATTTCAAAACTTTAGTCCAAGCCTTAGTGAAGGAGTTCCAACAACATGACCTTCCTGAAAACACCTTTCAAAACTTCATCTACTGAAACAATCTCCTAACGAATCAGCCCATGATTTCATCAAGCGATGGAAGATTTTATCTAATCAAGCCAACCATTATCTTGATAATCAAAATCTTTGTCAAATCTTCCTTAAGGCTCTTGTTCCTAATCTCCAATATAAGGTTCGATCCTTCTCTCCCACCATGTTGGAAGAGGCTCTCGAGCAAGCCAAGCGGCAAGATTACCTTATGCGAGAATTTGAACAACCATCTAAGCCCTTAAATACCCTCAAATCCATGTCCAATTCCATTAACTCTCAAGCCCTTTCTAAAGGAAAATCTATCACACATCCCTCTCCAAATAATGATACTCAAGATGTTATTTCTCATAACACACCACCCGCCTTTATCGCATGGTGAACTATTACAAGTTCTCCCCATGCCTCGCATTTTTCCTCCTACCAAGAAATCAACTTCCTTTAATCCCGACCTCTTTTGTTGGTGGCACGTCACTATCGGCCATTTCCATGAGGATTGTAAGGATCTCAAAAATGTTGCCCTTGATTTCTTTCTTGGGCCCCAATTTGATACTATTACTATTATCCAAGAACATTATGAGAAATATCAATCCCTTCTACAAGCCCATGAGAAACACCAATCTAAGACCAACCACAAAGAATTTATGAATAACCAACCATCACAAAGAATTTATGAATAACCAACCATCACAAAGAATCTATGAACAACTTTGTAGGTACTATTGAAGGGTCCTATGATCATAACTACCTCAATTCGCAATATGTCAATGCGGCTAAAGTTAATTACCGACGTAAGCCCGCACATAAGGACCCCATCTACAAACCCAAAAATCCTTCCCTAATGATCAAAAGCTCATTAATACCTCTCACGAGAAACCTAATGATGAGTCTGCTCCCTCGTCGAGCCTCATCCCAAAGCCACACTAGAAAGCCTCTCTACGAAATCTATTCCGCCATCCTCAGATAAGGTTGCTCAATCATACAAGCCTCATCTAGCCATGTGTGTCCTTCCTCCACTTCTCATCCTCCTAAATACCGTAATGTACCTATCCTAGGCCATAATGGAATTTCCTAGATGAGCTCAATTCCATGACTTGCAAAATCCCTTTGATGGAACTCATGCATACTTCTCCACAACATCGAAGATTCCTCATGCAACAACTCTATTGCTTAGAGGATGCCTTCGATGAGGTGGAGGAACCTCCCTTTATCCCACCTTTCCCTAACCCCGAAATCCATAATATCGAAGCTACTGTTCCCTCTAAAAATTCCAAATCCATAGCCATAGAATTTTCCCAAGTTGACATGATCAACGTCAAATTAGTTCCATACCGATGGTCCTCCACTCCTTATTAGTGTCATCATTCACGATGCGCAAGTAAGACCAGTCCTAGTGGTAGATGAAGGCTCTGGAATCACTGGACCCTCCTCTCTCATCAAAACCTCAATTTTTTTGTTGATGACCTTAAACACACCCGATTCATTTGTTGCGGATTTGACAAAACTGTCACAAAGCCGCTCGGTTGCATTTGTCTTCCCATCACAGTGGGACCCAAGACCGTTCGCACCAAACTCATAGTTCTAGATCGACCTCTTTCTTATAATATCTTGCTTGGTTGCCCTTGGACACATCACATGCGCAGCTTGCATCATCCGGTACCAATGCATTAAATTCAATGATATCGACATGATGCTGATCCAAATCCTTGGAATATACCTGTCCCCTTTGCTGACAAACCCTTTCACATTCCTATTGCTACCCTGCCTACCATCCCATACCCTGAGTTTTATGACTATAGACTTGATATTTAGGTCACTTTAATTGACTCAGATGATGATGAACCTAATGAATTGCAAAACACAGTCAATAAAAACCATTTACCAAATGCAGTTACACTTGGATTCCTTCAGTTCTACTACCTCGGGATCGATTTCCTCCCATTTTAGAATTTGAGGAACCTCCTTGTAATGTTGCCTCCTCTAGTCATCATCATGGCAACCCACTTGAAAATGATGAGCTCAATATTGCACATCTCTTCGCGGACCCACTATCCCCACACTCTTTTAGCAGAATGGGGGTCATGGCTCGCATGACGATACCTTTGACTTCGATAGGCTTGATTATGATGACATTACCACTCATTCTACTTCACCTATCATTAATGAAGACTACATCTTATCTCATGTTGAATTGTGCCATTTAGATGTTCTTCATTACCAACACAACTTGGAAAGAATGCATACCTTTAACCATAATACCCACATGATTGACACTTCTTTTGGGGCATCTCACGAAGCCACTTCTTTCACCACACCAAATTTTGGGTACCTCATGATGCCCACTCTCCCTTCAAATCAGAAATTCAACTCGCACTTATTGGCTGACTTTGGAGTTTTAGAGCTTACCTCTTTTGCATTTGGGTCACCATAGTGAGATAGGACTGGAGATCTTCTTGTTGAACTTCCCTCTTCTCCACCCATAATGATTCTCCCTCGTTGCCGTTGTCTTTAGGGAGGATTATGCATCAACAGTCACACACACGCTACTGGTATGTATCTCTAACCCTCTTCAGTCTCTTATTTTGCATGTGCTTATCAGTATGTTAGTTATTCATTGTTATAGACTAGAGTAGATGTATGTTCGCTTTGGTTTATGATTATCTTATTATATCTTTGTGCCCCTTGGCTTTATTCACTCCTTGGTTGTTTCCTCTCTACTTTAAAATCCTAGTAAGATACCTATCTTTATCTTGGTCAGAGGCCTCGGAAACCCATAACTATCTTAGGGTTAAGGCTACTATTCTCTAGATTTACGACTTTAGCACTCCTTGAGCACCTTTGATCTGCATGGTGTGGCTAGTTTTAGATGGGATCCCTACATTTGAGAACCCAACCGAGAACCTTCCTTTTACCCGTCATACAATTATTATTTGCCTTCATTGTTTCTCTCGTTATCTTTTTTTTTTCATTTTGTCGTTCTTTTATTCCTCACCCTTGGTTTATCTTGCTTTTATCTTGTTCCCAAAGCCTAAGATAACTTCCAAATGACGACAACACAATTATGGGGGAACCACGTCTCAAGCACACATAGATCTTATGCAAGTTGTAGGCAAGTAGGGATTCCACCTTATTTATTTTTTCGTCTCTAATAGTTAATCATTCTTCCTCTTCTCAATTGTCTAATTTCACTAATTGCTCTTTGTTTCTTGAAATGTTTTTTCTTTTAATTTTTTTTGCACCCACTTATTGACTCTTGATATACGTAGCTTCTATATTTTTCATATTGTACCTTTTGTGCAATGAAGCATATCATGCTTGTTTGTTTATGTGTCCGTGTTTATATTTGCCACGATCTTTATCATGCATATTAATATATTGGGTGCAAGGGCCCTTTACTTGTGCTACCCTTAATTTTATCTTGGCTCATTTGTTTGTACACTACATTTAGTGCTTACTTTGATTTCAGTTTGCCCATCTTGGGGCATATCCTTTCTATGTTTACAATATTTGCACTTGTCCATTTGGGGAATTATATTCTTCCATACCTATATTGATTACATTTTTCCCACCTTGGGCCTACTCTTGTTTCATCTTCGAGATTACACTATTTCATCCTCCCTACCTGGGGTATTACCCTATTATTATTCAAGCCTTTAGTGTTTTCATCTTGCTTACCTTAGAGCATTATTCTATATTTGAACTAACAATGATTATATCTTGCCCACATTGGGTTATTACCTTATTACCATATTTTTCAAGACTACAATGATTCTAACTTGCCTACCTTGAGGCAAAGATCTATTCTTGAGTATACATTTATTCATATCTGCCCACTTGGGGGCATGACTTCATTATTATGCCTACATTGCTCATGCTTAGGCCCACATATTGGCACTTCACATATTACATTCATGTTTCGCACAATGTTATCCATATATCAAAGCATCAAAGTTTTATTTTTTTCCTATCATACACATGATGTGTGTAATGTTGTAATCCCTTTTTTTGAGATGTGTGATTCAAAGGTTCGACAACTCAAAAAGGGGGAAAATAGTTGGATTATTTTATCTTCGGTCTCCAATTTAATTGTCTAGGACATGTTCTACACTTCCTTATCGATATGATGTCGGTGTAGTGGTTTGTAGGTTTTGGTTCCGGTTAGAGACCCCTTTCGGTATATGCCTCCCCCATCCACTCATAGTCAAGAAAACCGGCCTCAAAAAAGAAAGAACATTCAAAGTTTTTTTCCATCTTCCACACTCGCTAGTGCCTCCATGCCAACAGAAAATCAGCCCACCTTGGATAACCATTGGAAGAAGCAATACAAAGAAACATCTTTTGAATACATTGCTAGATGGTGGTATGATGCAGATATCCCTTTCAATGCTGCCCACTCACCTTATTACCAACCTCTATTTGATTCCATTGTTCTTTCTTGGTAAGGGTTTCAAAGGCCCTAATATGCATGACTTGAGAGGATCACTTTTGAAGAAAGAAGTTGCATCCATAGATGAATATTTGAAGAGTATCATGGGCCAAAACTGGATGTACTATTATGTCAGATGGGTGGAGTGATGGCAAGAACAACACCATAATAAATTTTCTTGCTTCTTGTCCACAAGGTACCATGTTTTTGAAATCAGTTGATGCATTTGATAGGGTAAAAGATGCAAATTTGTTGTTTGAGCTTTTGGATGAGATTGTTGTAGAGGTGGGGGTGGAAAATGTTGTACAAATCATAACAAATAATGCCTCTAACTATGTTCTTGCTGGTAAGATGTTAGAGGCTAAACACAAAACAATATTTTGGACTCCATGTGCTGCACATTGCATAGACCTCATGCTTGAGGTTATAGGAAAAAAGATTGGATCAAGAATACTGTAGAGCATGCCAAAAGCATCACCAAATACATCTACAATCACTCATGGGTATTGAACCTAATGTGGAAGAACTCCGAGGGCAGAGAACTTGTTAGGCCAACCATCACGAGATTTGCAACAAACTTCCTCACGTTGCAATCTCTTCTTTCCCAACAATAGAACTTGAAAAAAATATTTTCAAGTGATGAATGGAATGCATTAAAGTGGAGCCACAAACAAGATGGGAAAGACATAAAGAAGAAACTTTTTGACAATTTATTTTGGCAAAAACAATAGAGATTTTGAAAGTTGTCGAGCCTCTTGTTAAGGTGTTGTGGTTGGTGGATGGGGAAAAATTAGCCATGGGCTATATTTATGAGGCTATGGATCAGGCAAAGGAGCAGATAAGGGCAGCATACAAAGACAAGGTAACTAAGTATGGACATATATGGGAGATTATACGTAATAGATGGAACAATTAACTCCATCGCCCTATACATGCAGTTGGATATTTCTTGAACTCCGAAATATCATTACAGAGCTCAGCTGAGAAGATCAAACAGGAGAAGTAAAAGATGGTTTGTACGAGTGCCTAGAGCGCATGGTCCCTGATGAGATGCAACAACTTGAGGTTCACCGACAGATCAATTTCTTCAGCAGAGCCACATGTACCTTTGGGAAAAACCTTGCAAAGATTGCAAGGAATGTGGACCAACCAAGTAAGCAATTCTAAGTTTTTCAAGTTCATTAGATTAAACTTTTTAATGAATAATCATGAATGTTTAGCATAAGACACAATCTAATTTGTTGAATTAAGTTTTCAAGTTATAAGTTTTACTTTTAATTTTTAACTTTGTGTTTTTATCGTCATTGTTTAATAATTAAACATTTATATTTTTTATCGCAACACATTGGTGGGATTCATTTGGTAGTCAGTGTCCTCAATTGCAAAAGTTTGCGATCAGGATCATGAGCCAAACTTGTAGTGCTTCTGGGTGCGAGCGCAACTAGTCCGTCTTTGAGCGGATTCACACGAAGAAGAGAAACCGTTTGGAACAACAATTGAATGATCTTGTCTTTGTGCAGTACAACCTTCGGCTAAGGCGCAACCAGTTGTTGAACCGAAGACCTGATACAGATCCCATTGTCTTGGATGATATAGATCCAACCTTAGATTGGGTAGAGGAGAGTCAGCCAACAGAGTTTGATCCCGATGACTTGGGGTGGATGGGTTTGGATCAGGATGATGAGCCATTAATAGCATCACCGCCACCGTCACGAGACATAACAGGCACTAGTCGCACTCGTGCTACTCCTTGTGCCAATATAGTTGTTGTAGATGTACCTGAGGATTTGGATGGGTCCGAGTCAGAGCCAGAGGCCGGTGATGATATTGATGAGGATGACCCTGAGGATCCCATTTTCAGCAGCGATGCAGAGTTTGATGATTGATCATTGACGCCATCTAGTTTATTATAGAGTTTTGTAACTTGTAGCATCGTAATGTATCAATGATCATAACATGTTTTTTTGGTGTCTCGGACTATGGGGGCCATTTAAAGCCTCATTGTTTATGTATTTTGTTTCGAAATCTCATATATGATATATGTATTGTGTGTAGGACTTGGAGTTTGTGCCATTTTGCTATAAACACCTTTCTTACATATACATAAGAGAAAACTTTGCATATTTTGTCTCGTAATTGTTGGAATCATGGTTTTTAACCTTTTAAATATATTGTTTTCATTAAAAATATAAAATTTTATGTATTTTTTAGTAAAAAGGTTCATAAAGTTTGAACCGGTCCGGTTCGGTTTGACCCTTGGCCGGTTCCGAGTCCGGTTCCATTGGATTACACAATGAATTCCTATTCCAAGAGTTATATTGAAGTTATAAAAGCAAAATCTATTCTATCTATAAAGCATCCTTGTGTCAAAAGTAAAGTTCAAGCATTTAGAGATTCATTCTAGGGACACTTGCATACATATGTTTGATTGTTGACTTGCATTGAGTACAACTTGTGATTTTTTCAAATTACGTTGTGCTTAATAACAATGGAGGGATAACACATGCCCCATTAACATACCTCATTTTTATGGGTTCTCGCAACGAGTGAAGGAAAATTAGGGTTTGACAAAGGAGATTCGATTCTCGGTGATTCACAATTGAAGTGGACAAACCGAGAGGTTTTTGTATATTAGGGCTTCAAGGAAACATGTGCATAATCAATTACATCTATGCTTCTACACCGCCATTTTTATAAGGATTAACAATTTTTGTAGCATGATTATGGACATATCTAAGCAAGTTTGGCTTGTTTGTTTTTTTTGGGTCTTTCTTCTAAGGGTTGATTTGCCTTGATGGTGACTCTAGATTTGTATATTTAGTGTATTTGTACACCTGTAACCCTACTTGTCCAGTCTTTCCAAGCAATTTAATTTTTCTAGTACTTCTTAATTTCCCATGTTCTAGATTAGACCTTTATATTCATGCAATTGGGTTTGATTTATTGATATAATTCTTAATTAAACCCTATTGCAATTAGGTGTGGCTAGTTTAGTGCACTTGTGTATGTAAAACCACTTTCCACATCTCGTATGTTCCTAATCCCCATGAGGTGAGGGGATAATGTGTGCTAATTGTAATAGGAGTCATATGACACCTAACTCCAAGGTTCCCTTCAAAAATGGACAAAAGAGGTGTGACACCTCACATATTTTCTTTATTGTATGAATTAAAAAATGTATATGAAAAATACCTACACATAAAGACAAACATTAGGATTTTTATATTAACCCAAATAAAAAGTAAACCTAGTACTCCCAGTTAAAATTTATTTGGTGTAAAAACTTACCAATTTTTTTTTCTAAACGAGGGGGTTGTCATTACTTAACACCCCCCCTTGATGATAACTTCCTTTAATCCCAACATATCAAAAATAGAGAAATTTTTCTTTGTATAACGGCTTAGTGAAAATATCAGCCACTTGCTTAATAAGACATAAAGAAAGAAGAAATTGATAGTATTCAAGATGTTCCCATTGAAAGTAATGTTGAATCTTTATGTGCTTTGTCCTTGTATGGAAAATTGGGCTCTTTTCTAAGGCAATGAGACTTTGGTTGGTTGTCACAA
The DNA here is from genome assembly GCA_018340775.1 of Taxus wallichiana var. yunnanensis. Classification (NCBI taxonomy): domain Eukaryota; kingdom Viridiplantae; phylum Streptophyta; class Pinopsida; order Cupressales; family Taxaceae; genus Taxus; species Taxus wallichiana. The sequence continues at coordinate 171,596,131 of CM031244.1, forward strand.
AATATTGGAGTAGGAAAAGTTCGAGATCAATGCTTAAAATCCGCAAGAAGTCTTCTAAGCCAAAGGACTTCCATGTAATTTCCATGACAACATGATTACATCCTCTATCTTCAGCTTTTGTGGAAAACAATGTGATAGTGCATTCCTATTCACCATTCCATGAAATTGCACTAGATCCTGATGAGAAACTGTAACCCCTATGATCATTTGGATCACCAACCCAATCACAATCAATGTAACTTGCCAAATTAAGGGTATACTCGATGCCAGGGTTAAAGTGCCTTTAAGCTGTTGAATTCTTTTTAGTAGTTTCAAAATGAGTAGCTTGGGGTTGAGACAAACGTGAAACCAAACCATGTCAGGACAAGTATGAGCTAGATAATTCAAACTTCCAACCAGTTGTTTATATAATGTTGGATCAATAGGTTTAACATCCACATCATTAGGCGATTTGACACCTAGTTCACTAGATGATTACCAAACTTGCATACCTAAAAAAATAATGAAATAGATGTAAATTGTCATTTATATCTTTTATTTTAAAGCATTCTTAGTAGAAGAAACCAATGGAATATAACTACCTGGTAATTGTCCAAAACATTCGTAGTAGAAGAAACCAATGGAATATTGCTACCTGTAATTGTCCAAAGCATTCTTAGTAGAAGAAACCAATGGAATATTACTAGCTGTAATTGTCCAAAGCATTCTTAGTAGAAGAAACCGATGAAATATTACTGCTTGTAATTGTCCAATCATCAACATATAAGACTGATTATTATGCCACGGTCAAAATTCTTGGTGAAAAGATTAGGATGATTGTATCTACAAGTGAAACCTTGATCCACAAAAAATTGACGGATTTTGGTAATACCATTCTCAAGGTGATTGTTTCAAACCAAAAACAAATTTGTTTAATTTCCAAAAATATGCTCATTTATTTTCTTAATAAAACAATGAGGTTAAGACCTATTTCTTAATGCAAATCACCATTTAGTAAAGTATCCTAAATTGTAGGCATCTTAGCTATCTTAGCTATAGGAGCATAGGTTTCATTTTAATCAATTCCTTCAACTGAGAAAATCATCTAGCTAATAATGTAGCTTTATATTTGTCTACTTGATTATTAAAAGTAAAATTGCTTTTGAACAACTAATTAGTATTCTATGTTTAGGAAGAGGGACTAAGTCCAAGTTTGAGTAGATAGTGAGGAGTATTTATCATTCATTTCTTTTCTATTGAGGGTGACCTTTAGCTTGTTCAAGTATGTGAGGGTCACCTGATCTATAAGCTTAGACATCAAAGCATAATTATAAAATTGTTTCCTAGTTCTACGAGAATCATTAACATCTACATCAACTCTAGATGCTTCTATAGCTGTTCTTGCCCATTTAGCATAGGATTAGGTGGAGCAATACAATAGGATAGAGTAGGAATGACATGAGTATCAAACTACGATGCACAACATCGACATGATCATAAAGGAATATCAATATAATTTGAAGTAGTAGAACAATCAACCACACCGTTCTTGATAGTTATATATTTAGTCTTTATTTTGTTATTTTGAGGATCATATATTCTAAATCTTTGATTTTTGATCCGAACCAACAAAGACGTGTGTTTTATTTAGAATCTTACATTTTTCTTGAGGACTATGAACAAATGCTTCACAACCAAGATACTCGGTTGCCATGAAACGAGTATACGAACATGTTTGAAACGCTGAAATGCCAATTTTAAAAAAACCCCTGGGCACGGAACAACATAGAAACATCCCTACAATATATGATTAAAAACATAAATATATATAAAAATGCATAATACTCATTTTTAGTCCTGTTGTCACCCAAAAGCTGCACGTTGATAGAGAATGGTGTGTGTACTCTCTCCTGTTGACAAAATTGGAACACCTCAAGGCTGTGGGCAAGCTATGTCTGAGGTGAACTTCCAGAGAGGGCTGGTTCCCTTGTGAATCACCTAAAAACTAAAACTTTGACAAGGAAAAGGGAGAAGGAATGCGGGAAAAGGGAAATAAGGGTGATACACCAATAATTTAACACATGCATGTAACTTTGCACACAGGAAATCAAAGATCCACACACCTGCACAACTCTAAGCTATTTTGCAAAATTAATTCAAGGGTTTAGGAGAAAGGACAATAGTAGAGGGAGTAAATTTCACACTAGAGCAACACAATATTCCTATCAAACACAATGAAAAATCAGAAAACAACAGTATGAGAGGGCAAAATAGAGCCTTTTGATTTAGAGGTGCACGCAAAAGACTAGGATTGTTAAAGCAAAACAACCCACAATGTGTTTGATATGATTCTTACAAAAATCAGTCTTATTAGACTGTTGCCTTTTAAAAATAGCTTGTCTGAGCTATTTTTATTTTCCTCAACGCCTTTTGGCGCCACAACAACATGCATGATTTAATTCATTATTTTCCCTTGTATCTCTCTCCCTTTTGGCGCTACATATTTGACTGTTTGCTGCATGCATTAGATTTTAATAAAACCTCTCCTCTTTGGCGCCACATATAGGAACTAACTACTGTTTTTAATTAATTTTATCCTTCTATGTTTGGCGCCACCATCTAAAACCAATAGTTGACTAATCAATAGAAAGCCTTCTATTTTTAGCATTCTATTTTTAGAACAACTTTCTATTTCTTTTATTTTTAATTCCTCCATGCACTCCCTTCAACTCCTAAAAATAGAATTGGAACTTCTATTTTTAGCACTTCCATTTTTAGCACCAACTATTTTTAGCCAAACGCTACTTTAGCCACGTTATTTTTAGCAAAGCTAAAAATAGCCAATCTTCCAAAAATAGCCAATCCTTTGCATGAAAAATATGGTAACATTTTGGTGACATCACAGATTGTTTGCCTGCTAAACAAAGAGATCAGTAGCCTTCTGCATCCATTGGGCTATGGAGTCACATACCTCTGTCAACAACTTGTATCCTCTGAAACAAAACCACTGAAATACCCTCTCCAACAAAAGGAAAACATGTGCATGCAAACACTTCTTGAAAAGACAACTAACTAAGAAAACTGGAAAAACAATGTGCATGCAAACACTTATTATTGAAAGTAAACTACCCTAAACTACTCTTAATCTAAACAAAGGGAAAAGAAAAGAAAACAAAACCACATTCTGGTTGGAAGAAATAACTTCATTTTCTCAGAAAGTGCGGCCATGAGATCAATTTTGCAACTAGATCACATGGTATAAGTGTAGACATGGTTTACACCATTGATTTGCTCAAAATATTAGCCAAGAAAAGAATAAACAACTCTATAGGATCCACACTCTGTCTTTGTAGATGTTGGGGCTGATTTTTGCAACTTGAAGCTCTTTCTTATGCTCTAAAATGAGCACAATTGATGGAAACTCCTTATGTGGCTCTAAACTAGCCAAATACCTGATTGGACACGTTATACTCATAATTGATAAACTGATTTTTCTGATTTGCTCCTCTTCTTTGTGTGCAATATCATCATTTGGAGTACTTGAGGCCCTTCCCTGATCAATATTGGATGCCTAGAGATTGATCTAAAACTTTTCTACTTCATCCTTTGCAAACAACCTCATATTTGGCTCTGTTCAAGCTTGAAAGATGCAATATCAAGAGATCTTTATTGAAGAAGATAGATGATGGAGGTGGAATACTTACAATTTCAATTGGCTCTTCCTCATCATCAGAATCTTCTAATTTTGATAAAACCTCATCCTCTTTATTGTTCATGCTTGAGGAAAACTCCTTTTGAATTTGAATTTCTTTGTTGATTTCCTCCTTTGTATGATTGTTTGCAAGCTGATTTGAAGGTGATATAGGCTCAAGATTGCTGATTTGATCCTTAGAAACATTCATATGCTCCTTCAAAACATTATCTTTACGTTGTATCTCAAGAGATTTGAGAAAACTTTGTCTAACCTTTGCTTGTTGGTCATATTCCTCCCGCTTGCTTTGTAACTTCAACCACTTTCTTGCACTCCTTTATTGTATGCTTAACCAACCATGGAATTTGTTTGTCCTCAAACTGTAAGTTCATTTTGTTAGTTTTTTCTTTAGAACTTCACTTGGCTCTTTAGTTGGTTGCTCTTCCAAATTGATTTGCTGATTAGTTTCCTTCCAGAATGGATTTGGGAATATGAGGGGAGGGGTGGGTTGGGTTGCTAACTGATTTCGCAATGGTTGAAATGATTGGAGAGGTGTAATATTTTGTGGAGGAGAAACTTTAAGAAAGTTAGGAATTTGGGACTTGGGCTTCAGATTGAAGTGGTTGGAAAGTAGTAGGAGGGCTACATGATGATAGTGAAGAATTACCCCATTGACAGGGTTTCTCAACACTATATTGGTAAGCTTCCATCTCTTCATTCCACTATGATATTTGTGGTATCAATTTAGACACAAAGTCTATCTTCTCTTGAGGGCTATACCACTTGGCATAGGACCAACCCATGGGTAGGGTACCTTGAATCCAAGCTTGGCTGCCTTGATGGTACTTGTTGCCCTCATCTGTACCATTTTTATCTCCAAGTGTTGTACCTGCATTTGAAAATCATCATTAGGCATGGAATTGTTTCCATAATCTGCATATTCCTGCTCTTGAAAAACACCATGATTATTAGGATAACCATACAAATTGTTTGGATCATGGGCATATTCATTATGATAGGGCTTATAATACTGATTTGGAGGAGGATTTTGGGGAAAAGGAGGTGGAGGGGAGTAATAATTCTCTTGAAATTGGGAATTCCAATGAGGAATTGAAGTCATGATTGCACAACCTCATAAAAATATGGAAGATGGAGGAAATGGTCTGCTGATTGAGAAAAAGGGATCTTTGGGCCAATGGAGTCGCCAGATCTTTGATGCTGAACATTTGGTCGAAACACGAATATTTGCTAAGAACATCAACTTCTTTAGCAAATTTTGTACTGTCCCACCTAAGGCGTGCTTAAAACCTGTTGTTACCTGAATTTGCACTCGATAGAGAATGATGTGTGTACTCTCTCTTTTGTTGACAAAATTGGAACACCTCAATGTTGTGGGTAACCTATGTTTGAGGTGAACCTCTAGAGAGGGCTGGTTCCCTTGTGAATCACCTAAAAAACAAAAACTTTGACAAGAAAAAGGGAGAAGGAATGCGGGAAATAAAGGTGATACACCAATAATTTAATATATGCATATAACTCTACACATGGAAATCAAAGATCCACACACCTGCACAATTCTAAGCTATTTTGCAAAATTAATTCAAGGGTTTAGGAGAAAGGACAGTGGTAGAGGGATTAAATTTCACATTAGAGCAACACAATATTCCTAACAAATACAATGAGAAATTAGAAAACAACAACATGAGAGGGCAAAATAGAGTTTTTTAATTCACAGGTGCACGTAAAAGGCTAGGATTGCTAAAGCAAAACAACCCATAGTGTGTTTGATATGATTCTTACAAAAATTCAGTCTTTTTAGACTGCTGCCTTTTAAAAATAGCTTGTCTGAGGTATTTTTATTTAGTTTTATTTATTTTCCTCAACCCCTTTTGGCGCCACAATAGCGTGCATAATTTAATTCATTACATTTCCTCATATCTCTCTCCCTTTTGGCGCCACATGGCTGACTGTCTATGCATGCATTAGATTTTAATAAAAACCTCTCCTATTTGGCACCACATATAGGAACCGACTGCTGTTTTTAATTAATTTTATCCTTTTATGTTTGGCGCCACCATCTAAAACTAACAGTTCACTAATCAATAGAAAGCCTTCCATTTTTAGCACCAACTATTTTTAGAACAACTTTCTCTTTCTTTTATTTTTAATTCCTCCATGCACTCCTTCAACTCCTAAAAATAGAACTGGAACTTCTATTTTTAGCACTTCCATTTTTAGCACCAACTATTTTTAGCCAAACACTATTTTAGATAGCCAATCTTCCAAAAATAGCCAATTTTGGCACCAACACCGCATGATTGCTGCATGTATCTTGTATTCACTCTCTTCCCTTTTGCAAATAACAAGAACAACAAATCTTTATTATTTAATTCCATCTTTAACCCTTGGCGCCAACACTATTTTAGGAACAACAGTTTACTAAATTTAACAAAAGCATGCTAATTTTAATAAAAGCACTCTCTTGTTTTGGCGCCATGTTTTGGAGCAGCACTTGCTTAATTTAACAAAAGCAAGCTATATTTATCCCTTCACCTTTGGCGCATGGAGCTGATATATTTAGCCAAGTGCTATTTTTAGCGCCAACTACTTTTAGCAAGTGCTATTTTTAGCGAATGCTATTTTAAGCCAAATGCTATTTTAAGCCAAATGCTATTTTAGCCATGCAATTTGCTAAAAATATCCTATCTTCCAAAAATAACCAATCCTTACGTGAAAAATATGGTAACAAGTCCATAACAAATAAAACACTTTGTAGTCATGAAAGGTCAAAACATTCAACTTGTTTAAATTTTCATATGTACATGATTATACTCTAGATTCTAGAATTTATCATCTAGTTTTTCTCAAAATTAGCTCAATGAATGCCACTAGCAGCTCCACTCCTATCATTACCAGCTCCATTGCCAACTCTTGTGAAGAAATCCCCGGTTTTCATCATTGATACGAAGTAGTGAAAATTGGGCAACAATAACAAAGGAAACATCAAAGCCAACAATCTCAGGATGAATATCCCAAAACTTGTTAGGACCTCTAGTATAGTTTTTAGTTTTGTGCGTTAGGAGACAGATTAGAATGTGAAAATACTAAATCCTTAGTCTTCTTGGATGCCAACATGTTTCGTTTATTTTGAGTGGATGAAGGAATATGTAGTTCAATTTTTCTCTGTTGATGAATTACTAGCCACCTGTTACAAAAAAATGTGTTAATAATGTACAAAAATGTGTTAATATCTTAAATTTCATTTGATAAACATTGGACAACAAATTTTGGGTTAAATTTCATACTTGTGAGAGAATTTTAATGGTAACATGTCGTAGGTACAAACCTAGGTACAAACCTCCGCCATTTGATTGGAGTCATGTTGTACTTGTCACAAAGAGTCTCTATTTCTCCCATACCACCTTCTCGTAAATACAAACATTACCATTTCATTGCGGATCGCACTAGCTACGAGATGGATCATGAACAACCTCCCTAATGTTGCCTTAGTTTCATTTGCAACTTTTTGGTCATCATATGGTGGTTGTCAATCGTAACCTGTGAGAGAATGTGAGTACGAGGATCAAGCCGGAATACACGCACATCAACCAAGTTGCACTCCAACGGAAGCAAGCAATAACCACCATAAAAATTGTGCATGCAAGAAAAAGGTCTGTTCATTCTTATAGATAAAAAAAGTACAAATAAGAGTGCTATGTAACTCCCAATGCAAGACTCATCATACCTCCACAAGGGAGAAAAGAGTTACGATTCAGAAATGGAATGCAAATCTTGTATGACACATTGATGCACACTGACACGAATGACAAATTCTATGATGGAATCTGTCATGTGTCATAAACTCCTAATGACAACCTAGAGACCTATGACCTCACCTAAGGTGAGATGACTCACCATGTGTGAGGGAAAACCTAATAAGAGGTAAATGAAATCCCTCACACCAACATAACCCACATATTTCATTGCTATAAGGAATTTAGGGCATAGACAAGGAAATGCAATGGGATGATCTTTTTCTTCTATCTCCTCATGACCATGTTCATAACTTCATTATAAAAGTTTTCTTCAAGGTTTGCTTTTTGTTTTGTATGATCTTTATTTTTTCAAGAATAGAGTCAATTCCATTATAAATTGCACCTATGTGAGCATTATTTGTGTTTACATATTTTCTATGAAACTAGGCAAATACTCAACCTTGGCCCACCAATCATTATCAAGGATCAATGATTTTATCTTATGTTTTTGTTTTTGTGTTTGCTTGCCTCCACATGGTTTAGATGCCGTCAATCACCATATTGCTTAAGACATGCTTTACCTTCACAAGCCATCTCAAGACGAGCGTGTGAGGCAAATCTAGTTTCAAAACCTATAATTTTTTTTTTTTTAATAAAGTACAAATTTAAAATAAATTCAAATTATTGAAAGTTAGATAACTTAGATTATATAAATTAGAAACTAATGAATTGTTCCCTTACCTTCAACAACTCCAACCTTGAGAATCTCCTAAGAATGGCTCGAGACGTGATGATTTGTGACAAGCATCTGAATGTTGTTTGCCTCGTGTAAATTTGCTCTATCCATGGGATTTTCCCAATCTTTTGTAATATCAAATTGAGGGAGTGTACTTTGCATTGTAATATCAAAGTTGCACAAGGCATCCAAAATATGTGCGTGTATATCCCCTCTACAATCATCCTTGTTACCTGATAATTTTTTGCATTGTTTGTGATAACTTAGGCAACGTTTTGGGGGCCCACCGACTCATTAGCTTAAATCAAAATGTTAGCAATGAACCGAGCTTCTTTCACTTCACTCACACAATCAACGCCTTTAAGAACATTGCCCCTTTAGGGCATATTGCAACAATGTTGATTATGGGTTTGTTTCGCGCATTTTTCCATCCATTTGAAATAATGGGTACCTTTGAATCTTTCTAGGAATCTTTAATTGATTGTAAAGAAGTTCGCATATGTCCACTTCTTTTGCCAAGAGGAATGTGCGAACCTTCTCATAGTTGGGGTGTTTATATTCTTGTAGCGCCTCATTAATGCCTTCCACTATTTGTTGTCAATATGACGAACTCAACACATTGAAGGGCAACCCACATGCATAAATGTATCTAGCAACCAATTCATTAGCAATGTCTCTCTTCTCCATGTTGAATGCTTGTTTTGAGGGTCCTTTTTTCTCCTTTATGAGGTGATATCTTCATCCAAGGAGTTTGAAGTGGCAGAGTTTTCGTTTGACTTTGAATGAAATGATGATTTAAGTGTGGGTGGGTTTCCTAAATCCCTCCTTTCGCAAAGGATCTGTTTTAGAGTGAGCTCTTATAGCTTCGTAAGCTAGCTTTTTTTTGATCTTTCAAATATGTCAACATTTGTGGCTTTTCAACCTTGCTACACTTTGAAATCCTTGTTTCTATGACCCTAGTCAAATAAACTTGTAGTCGGATATATGAGGACTTAAATGGCATGTTGCAATGGTTGCATACCCAAGATTAAGCGCCACCACCAACAATGTTCTCCAACACTTGTACATGTCTCCATAGAGGAGAAGAAGGATCATGTTTCACATTTATGGAGCCTAGAATGTTGCCCTATGGGCCTCCCTCTAGACTCACCCCTTGTCCTCCACCTGAAGCTGAACTTAATGCCATTTATTTTTTTATCTCAAACCTACAATGACAAAGATAAACGTAGTAAACAACAAAAAAATAAACAAACATTACATCTTTTCTATTTCTGATCACCATGTAAGCCATAGCGGTGCGAGGTGAAAGCATTCACGAGTTTGGATTTCATATATTTCAAACCAACAAAATAAACTCTAGCATATGACAAACATAACTAAATTGTAGACATCTTTTTCTTCTTTTGATTGCCAAGTTTCCCATAATGGTGCAAGGTGAGAGTATACACAAACTTTGGATTTTTTTCAAAACAACAAAATATACTCTTAAAACAACAAACATAACTAAACCCTAGGCATCATTCTTTGCTTATGATAACCAAGTTTGTTGTAATGGTGCGAGGTAAGAGCATACACAAAGTTTGGATTTTAATTTTTTTTAAAACAATAAAATATACTCAAAAACAACAAACATAACTAAACCCTAGGCATTATTCTCTACTTCGATCACCAAGTTCGCCATAAAAAGGTGTGAGGTGGGAGCATACACAATTCATCTCGTTTAAAAATTTTAAAAACAACAAAACATAACTAGTTTAAAATTTTAAACCCTAAAAATATATTTAAAAATACATACAAAACTAAAACTAAAAGAAATGTAATTTTTTCATTATATAGAATTTAAAAATAAATATTATGATCAATGATCATGAATGATGTGTGCATTATACACACATCATTCATGATCATTGATCACATTAACAAATTTGTTAGAAAAAATGGAAAAGAGGGTGAATGGATTTTTCTCCTTCAAGCTGCTCTTTCCTCCTTGCACATTGAAGCTCTTGATGTCCTCCTTCAAGATGTTCTTGATTCTTCCTTCTTCAAGCTCCTAAATTTGCAAAAATTGAAAATCTAAAAGTGTGTTTTGAAATGGAGCAAAGATGTGCTTATATAGCTTTTGGATAGTGTTTTTAAGAGGTTGGGGTAGGTAGATTAGGGTTAGGGTTCTTTTTTTTTGTATTCAAGTGTTTTTAAATTTTTGTGCATTTAAAAATGAAGGGCATCACTGAAATGGTACAGAAACGTCCCAACTATGATAGAGTCGTACCTGGGATGTACTTAGGATTGTTAGTCGTTTTAGTCATGTACCAGTACTTGTACCTGTACCTGATATGTTTGTACATGAGTATGAGGGCCTGTTAGGCGTTTCTGAGTATCACAACCAGAATACACGCAAATGCTTTAAATTAAGTTTTTTATTTCACATCAAGCTTCTAGATGGGTAAAATGTTTATGACGACTTTAGTGGGATTCCTATTAATGATATAAACAACACAATGCATAGATTCAGATCAAAACTTATAATGCATAGTTTTAACATGTAATATGCAACTAACTATTTCAGTAATAGTCCTATATATAGACATTCTGCAACACCATTTTGCTTAGGTGTAAGAAAAAATGTTTCAATGCTTAATATCACATTGCGTACAATATGCAAATAAATCATAATTGACCTCTTCAATGCCATTATCAATATGTAAGATACGCAGAGAACAACCATATTGTTTTTCAATAAAGGCATGAAATTCAATGGAAGTATCCAAAACTTGATCTTTAGACTTCAAGAAACAAATCCAAACTTTTCTAGTGCAACCATTAGCTACAAAAATGAGCATATTTAACACCACTAATAGGAGTTTGCACTGCACCTAATAGATCACCATAAACAAGATGCAAGTTTTCAGTTGCACACCAATATTTGCCTCTAGGATTTTTTTATAATTTTTTCCAGCTGTACATCCAATACAATCAGAATCAGTCATGAGAATTTCAAGCAAGCTATGTACCATGTCTAATTTATTCACAAGTGCAATGCTTTGGTAATTGATATGACCTAATATTTCATGCCATAAGCTATCATCAGTAGAAACAACGAAAGCATGACTAGAACTGGAAGAAGAGAAGTCTGCAAATTTAAACAGACCATCTTTATCTAAAAAGGTTGTAGCAATCATTTTAAAATTCTGTCTGGCTGACTTAATGAGTATTGTGGAAAAATTCTACTTTAATTCCGACACAAGCAGAACATTATGTAATTCACCATTAGGAACAATAATAGAACCAATTGCTTCTACATTGCATGAAACATGATATGCAAGTCATAGTTGATTATTAGATTGACCCGGTTCTAAAGAAGTAAACAAATTCACATCAAAAGTCATATGCTAAATGGCACTAGAATCAACAATCTATTTATCAAAAGAAGAATAATACAAAACACAAGTAAAAACAACCTTAGTATTAGGCTTGTGTTGTTTTTGAGTCTTATGACTAGTGCTAACTCTAGTGTTTGCATATTTCTTACCATTTTTAATGTGTCTTTGTTTCTGAAAGTAGTGAGATTTGACATGACCTTCCTTATGACAATGAGTACTAACCATGTTACTCTTAGGGTTTGAGTTTGACTATTTTTAATTTTTTTACATTTTTGCGTATGGACTTAAAATGATCACGATCACTATTCTTGTTTTAGTGTTTAGACACAAAAACATGTTCATTTACCTTAAGACTTCCAAACTGAAGTAATTTCTTGCTCTTCTTGTTACATCAAAGCACAAAAAGATCAAACACCAAGTTGCTAAACTTGGAATCGCAAGTTGAGAGTGTGTATATATTTGTAATGGATTGCTAAACAGATTAAGGTAAACTCTTTTTGATAATATTATGATTAAAATTCAACTCAGAAAATTTAGCACGTAAACCATTCAATTGTGACGTTAAAGAATGGACTTTAGTCAGAAAATAAACCATAGTTTTAAAATAAACATACTTTAACTCTGAAAGATCTTGAATTTCAATCTTTTGGGATTCATTTACAATGTCATAAACAAATTTAAGATCTAACGAATCACTAGTAACAGTCTTGCAATTTTCAATGTGAACATGAAGTTGAGATGACATTGTCATCCCACTTAAACCCAAGGCCTTTCAATTTTTGACTTTCGAATTTCTTTAGTTCTAGTAAAGGTCTAGGCATCGGGTATTTTTTCATTACCCTCCACTATTTGAACCAAATACTTAAAAGTAATGGTGTATTTCATGAGATTTCCACGAAGGGTAATTTGTAGGAGTTTAAATTGAGGTGATAATTGAGTCATTATGCCTAAAAATAATTAAAAAAACCAATTCAAAAGAAACACAAGTTCACCTATACTTTTATAGGATTATAAGTTTAAAAAACAATAAAGAAAAACAAATAAAGAGAAACAAACATAATTTTCTGGAAAATTGAATGCGGAATAAAAATGAGTAAAAACAGAGCCAATATAATGGAAAATTAAACGTCAAATAAAAGACAAAAATAACCTTTTCCAAACTTAGCTCCTATGCATAAACAAAAAGATTTAATAAACTTGATGCATGTGAACCTTTTTTCTTTATTTATTTTTTCCTATTTTAAGCAAAAAGAAAGTGCTACAAACTACGAGAATGACTATATTGAAAACAAAGCTAATGTAAGATAGAAAAGAGTTGCAAGCTTAAAAAAACATTTCATATGAAAACAAAACGCTTTTAGGAGAAGAAGTACTGAAAGGAGAGGTGTTTTTAAAAAATTATTTTTGTTTTATTTTTGTTACTTCTGCTAGGGAGAGGCTGTTCAAGCCCGGGAAAGAGTCTATGTTACCAACCGAAATGGTTTGAGTGGAAAACAATAGTATTACTTGCAGGATTTTTGTTTTTGTTTGCAGGAACCGACTTGGTTGCATCACAACAAAGCTGATCTTTGCATTTAATCGAAGATTGCAGCCTTAGCATACATGAATCAAGAAACCAGTAAGAAGAAAATGCCTTTCAATAGGAAGCAAACTGGGTATGTACTCCAATGAGTCATTCGAGCTGCCATTTCTCCTTTATCTTCCAGCTAAATTTATCAAATTTAATCAATTTTTACTAAGATAGATTTGGAAAGCAAAATAACTGACACAGAAGCAAAATTCACTCACAGACATAAAATTTTTATTGGCTTTTTTGTGGATTTTTAAATTTAAAATCCAGGTTAAAAGATACCTTAGATTGAAGAGTTTAAATGTTTTTAAGCACACATGTCAAATCCTGCAAAATGATATTTGATTGCGAGAAAAAATAGCAAAAAAAAACTAGCGTTGGGGTTGGGAAAAATGCTCAAAGACACAATAAAAGAGTGCAAGGGTGTTAGCCCTTGTTAAAAAAAAAGTGAAAAATACAAGACATCTCTTACTTCTTCACCCAAGCATCTACACACATATTTCAACATTAGTAATAGCCTTCTACGATACCATGAAAGAACAGAAATGGAAGATTTTTACTAATAAATTTGAAGAATAAATAAATAAATGCAAAAAGACACATTGTCACCTCAAAATAAGCCAAATATTAAATGTGGAGACACAAATTGGCAACTAGAGAAGCTGTTTCATCTCGATGATAGGAAACCCCATGTGTATTAAAGAAGGATGTCTTAAAAACATTATTGTCACAATTACAATCTTTATGAAGAGTGTAGAAGAAACAAGAGAATTGAAAATAAGAATAAACCTCAATGAAGAGAGGAGGTAGAGCTGTTTAAATAGAGCGAAGATAATTCGATCATTACCTTGGCCAACATTCAGAGGCGTGTGTGGTGTCCCTAATCTCCCATGAGGTGAGGGAGAAGTCTGTGCAAAGTGTCATAGGAGATACACGACATGTAACTCTAATATTCCCTTCAAAAGGGACAAAAGAGGTTGGACACCTCATATATTTATTTATTCTATGAATTAAAAAATTCATATGGGAATATACCTACACATAAATCAACACTAGAACTATAGATTAATTCAAATAAAGGTAATCCTGACATAGTGATACAAATTGAATCGCAATTTTGGAGACAATAATTAGAAATAGGAAGTGGAAAAACATTTCTCGATACCAAGGCAAAGGAGAGTTAGAAAATAAGTTCAAATGGAGAACCTTTTCCAAAATTGTAGCATCCTTTAATGGCACAACCAAATCTGTAGTTGTACAATTGCGGCAATTGTCATATACTGCAAAATTGATTTGATGACCCTGTCCGTATGCTTCGGGCTCCAAAACTTCACTCACTTTTCTAGATTTTGTTGCGAGTCACTGGGAAACAATTTACCTTCCTTGAAACTCTATTAAGCTCATAACATCTTGCAAAATCATAAAAATTGGAGAGAGTTAATGGGGTCTCATGTTATTTCTCCATTGTTGTCATGCACTTAGGATTTTGAACTGTTTAGCAAAAAGTGCATCAAGTATAATGCAGTTTAGCAGGCTGTCTAGTGTAATGCAAGTGTCCTAACCCTTATGTTTTAATCACATTAATCAATGCAACAAATAAATGCTAGATGCTCTTCTCTAAATGCTTGAGGGTCATGTGTTACCCTTCTATTATCGTCATGCACCTAGGATTTTGAATTGTTTGGCAAAAAGCACACACTGGGTATAATGCACTTTAGCAGATTGTCTAGTGTACTACAAGTCTCCCAACCCTTATCTTTTCAATAATTTAATCAATGCAACAAATAAATGTGAGATGCTCTTTTCTAAACACTTGAATTTCGCTTTTGGCATGGGAATGCTCTTGAAATAAATAAATTCCTTGCTTTTACAACTTTAATGGAAATTTATGATTGCATGCTTCATTAATTCAGTTGTCCAAAAGAGGATCTAAACTCAAATGCAGATACAAAAACTGAATCCGATTCTGTCCCGAAACCCCTTTATCTGAAATTCCAATTGTGAGCAGCAAGAAAAATGCACAAGTTGTTGGCAGCAAGGAAAATGATAAAGATTTATCTCAGGATAACAACGTTGTTGTCCCAACTGGAACAAATGCGACTAAGGAAAATACTCCTCCTTTGTCTTTTCCTCCAATTGTGGAGGCTTCATCAGGCTTGGGTAACGGTCCGTAAAAAGAAAAAAATTATGACTAAGAATGCCACCTCTCCGCCTAGATGATTCTCTTTTCTGCTGTTGTTCGGCTGGGCTTTATTGTTTCATTTATCTTTGCTGGATAGCAGCTTGTTTTTCTGCAATGGTGCTGCTGTGTTGTTGCAGATTGGTCGCTGCACATCAGCTGTTTCTTTGCTGATGTGTTGTTGGTTGTTGGTTCTTTTCTAAGCAGACAGTTTTCTGCTGTTGGGCATTAATGTTCTATCTAGATTTTGATCTTTTTCTTGTGCTTTAATTATAAAATCTGGCTTTTGAGCCTTATTGTACAAGGGTATAGTCCCTTTCAAAAAACTATTTGCCAATAATAAAAAAAAAAAAAAATCAGTTGTCCAAAATGCACTTATGCAACTATTTATTTATAGCCTTATTGAATTCAACTCAAGACTTCATTGGTGTGTGCTGGCAGTGGCACACAATAGGTGGGAAAACTGACAAGAAAGGCCAAAACCTCGGGGACCCAAAACAAAGGGTCAAAAGGCTCATATAACAAAATTGACTAGAGCCGTAGCAGTGCAGTTATGGTCAATTAGAATTGTACTACTACGGTTCTGGAAATGTGTTTAGAAATCATGAAAAACAGATGGGAGAGAGAACCAATGAGGAGAGAATAATCATCGGAAATAAAATATGAGAAGATGAGGAGACTAAAGAAGACCATGTAGAAATTTGAACAAGCACAAGGAAATGTGTCGAAAGGTCAATAAAATACAAGGAACATATCAAAAGTCAAACAAACACAAGGAGCACACACCCACAACAGCCTCATCGAGACCAATAATCAATAAACATACAAATACACTGTATGCACCATGGCAATTAACCAGTCCCATACAAAAATTAGGTGTCCACATTTTAACACAGATGAATTCAGAACATCTCACTATCGATTTGATTTTATAAGATTTTATTTTTCTTTTCACTATTTCAGGCTCTCATAATGATACTAGTGTACATTGGTGCAGCAGTTATAGCTTATGTAATGACGAACCTCTTTAACGACATCAATTTGAGTTAGGTCAGGTGTGTATATGGCTATGTAATGATTAATTTATTTCATGGCGCATATCTGAGTTTGGTTGAGTAAAGACCTCTTTTATCATCTTTTTCTTTTTAGAAAGCTAAGGCAGGTGAAATTGAAATTTCTGGGTTTTGTTGTTTTGGATTGATGAACTGAAGTGCTTGTTTATTCATGATATTTCCTTGGTTGCAAACAATAAATTAAAATTATCTAAAATGTATATGGGTTTCTCTTGGATTTTAGGTTCTTGAACATTGAGACGAAGTTTACTTAGCATGTCCTTCTACGGTGTCGTTTTTCCTCCAACTTTTTGTCTCTGATGGATTCTACTATTTCATCAGTGCACTTTTTGGATTTCATTAAAATTTTCTAATGTAAGGTTAAAGGTAATATTATTTCCTACATTCAAAAAATAAATGTTGGTTTTCTTGCCTGGAAACGTTTTTTTCTACTTAGGTACAGATCTTTCAGGTTATAATTTCACCGAGCTTGGTGCAATTTATTTCTTTATTCCTTGAGCACTGATTAGTAAATTTATGACCCTGAAACTGTTTCTGCAGTGGGACATCCGAGGAAATGCATTTGGGCTTCTAGCTGCTCACCCAATTGCGCCTTTTGTCTCTATGCATCACGTGGAGGCTATAAATCCAGTTTTCCCGCAGCGTGATTCATTGGATGGACTCAAACACCTCACAAATGCAATGAAGATTGAACCCACTAGCTTTTGCAGCGATCCATTTGTTATGATCTCAACAGGCAGCTTTCCTTTTCAGTCTCTATGGGTTATGTGGTACAAGTTTTCCCCAAGATAGTATATCCTCGGGTTCTAGAACGTCCTGAACTTACATTTAAGGCATGGAACAAAAAGGAGTATGCTGCAGAGTTTGATTTTGACACTAGACACTCATACAAGTCATCCTGCAGGAAGCCATTCCTCTTTTTTTTACAAGCTGTACACAGAAATGAAGTAGACATGGTTGTCAGCACTTATAAGCGAGATGAAGCCACAGATAATATGAAGAGAAGGGCCTTTTGCTTCTCATGGCCTCTCCCTCCTCATAAAGTACAAGAGATTCAAGTCATCAGCAAGCCCATGAATGAAAACTGGCATTTGGTATGGACTTTTCTGTGTCATTACGTTTTACTCGAAGTCCCGAGGTTGGAATAAATGATTACAATGTTTTATTAGGCTGTTTGGACATATTTACTGTGCTTGTGTTGGTGTTTTAGTTTAACTGTGGCAGAAGCTACATGCTCGAAAGGAAACTCTAACATCAGAAATCAATATTGTCTTTATGTTTCAGATACCTAGAAGGCAGTGCTGCAAATTGGCAGATATTAAGAATAAAGTCCTTGGGATAACTGTTATGCCATGTGATCAATGAGACAGCAGCTCTGTTTGAGGTTTTATATGAATCAACCTTATCGAGTCAGCCGGTTCGATGGTGGGCAGGAGCTTTAGCAAAATGAAAATTCAATGATAAGGCCTGATGAGTAGATGTCTTGCATAAGCAATCTGAAAGTTTTTCTTGATTTTGTTCAATTTATAAATCTAATTTTTAGATGGACATGCAATAATATTACATTTCATCATTATTTCACATCATGGGTACTGTGCAGTTTTACTCGCTAGAGCATCTACCATAGTGTCATTGGTACTGCAAGCACTCCCTCTAAAAAAGCTCGCCATTTGGTCCTCAATTTGTAATCGTGTCTGACCTGATTCTTTTCTTCCCTTTTGTTTGGGAAGCCCCTACCAACGGTAATGAATTTTATTTTCTTTGGAAAGGCAATAAATGAATGCAATCACAGAGATACAATCATGAATTCAGGACATCGTTTTGCACTAGCTGATCTTCCTCTTTGATTTACATCTAAAAGGGGAAATGGATTTATTCTTGTAAAGGAGAAACGAGATTCAATTCTTGTGTGCACAATGTGTTTCCTGAAGCCTGTTTCTAATAATCAATAAGGGTAACACAAGTGGTTTTCTTTTTTGAACTGCAAAACTATCATCATTCAATTGAAAATACAAGGAGTTTATATAGAGGAAATAATTAATGCAAAATGCTTGGATGACAGACAGCAGTCAACGGGACTGGCAATTGTGCTGTTTAATTGATACTGGCAAAGAAGAGTGCACATGGTCGCTGGTTTTGTCTAATATTCAAGGTATAACGTACAAGCTATAAAAGGAAAATCCTCCAAAAAGTGACACGATTGTAGTAGAAGCATTATAAGTGAAAACCTGCCACCAACAACCAGGTTGCAAATCCTCTCTGTATTCTCAAGACAAACCAACCTTTCGTTTGGAAGGATTTATTTCCTAATTATTAATCTAGGTAGCTTTTTTGTAGTCTTGTTGGAATCTGACGAGTTACCTATTTGGTATGGGATCGCATGATTCTCTTCCTGGCTTCTAGATTAACCTCTCAGTTTCATCTGCTTGTGTGCAATGTTTCAAGTTTTAATGTTCTACTCCAGCCCCCACGGTCTAATTGTTACCGGTAACACGGAGAAAGCTGGTATTGGGGATATACATGCTTACTCAATGGTGTAATGGATCTCTGCAAATGCTTTTGGTATGATGTAGATGAAATCTAACATGTGGTTGAGGGCAATCTCTGGTGCCATTTGTGATGCTTGTAGAATCCGTGGATGGACAGACATTTGGGTGCAAAAACATTCCAAACAAAAACCCGTTCATATCATAGAATGAAACAATAATAACACGCCACGAGGGAGACAAATTAAACTTGGTAGTTTTTTCTTATTTTAAAAATGTATTCAACCCACAATAATTAGTGAACTCCCAAAGTGTGTTAGCATATGCAAAGAGAAGAATGAATTCAGAGAAGGCTGAATGCACAAAACTGCACTGCATCAAATGATTCAGGCAGGTTGAATTTATTATGTGAAGAGGTGGTTACAGTTCGGTTGAATAGTTACCAACTGAATAACAAATACATAACCGCATTATAGGCTATATAATGCTCTATATTTTAACACCCCCTCTTAATGACTAAACCGGAAACAAGACCAAGTTTGTCCTGAAATTTTACAAATGTCCTAAAGACCATATGTTTAGTCATTAGATTTACAGATTGTGCCATTGGTTGTACTTCAAAATCAGCAGTCCATGAGTGTGTTGCGGTTGTCGAATGGAGAAGAACCACAAAACAAAAATTTGGTCGTGTGAACAAAGGATATGGCAAGTGGTCCACTGGTTTTTTGTTACTTGATTCATTGACCAGTGATGAATCATCAATGGCTTAGAGTGTCAGCCCCATCTCCAGAGTGCTGAAATTAGAACCTCGGAGAGGTGGATTGAAAAATTTGTTCCAGGCTTGTGTAGCCTACTAGAGTTTATATAGAGACTCAGTTATCCTGCAATCGAAGTCACCTCGATCATGTCCTTGCAACACCATGTAGTGTTCATCCAATTTTCTCAATAAGAGAAATGTGACCATATGTGGAGTAGGAGTTGGAACCAACTATACAATAGTAGGAGAAATAACAATCTCCGTCTCAAAGAATGGTCTCCGTCTCAACAATGAGAGAATAACCATCTCCGCAATAGGAGTGAGAACCAACTCCTCTTTTTTATCTATTTGCTCATTTGTTCCCCTTTGTTGGGAAAAATCGTTCACAACACAATGAACAAAGTGTTCATGCTCTACATTGTCCTTTGAGCAAGTACCTCTGAGTGAGATGCTTGGCATGCCATCTCACCATGCACGGTCAATGCATATGGAATAGTGGAGTCTCCATCCACAACAAACTGTTCATTAGAATGAGGAAATCCATCCTCCTAAGGCATGTTCGCCTCCCGTACATCTGGGATAGCGGATACTCACTCCACAATAGGTGCATGTAAGTTGATTGTATCCAAGTCAACAGATCTGTGAGGAATGACTTCCTCCCAAGGCATTGCAGCCTCCTGCACATCTTGTATGGTGGAGTTGTCCTCCACACGTGCACTCATGTTGATCGTAGCAGGATCAACAAGTTGATATTGACCACCTTCCCCAATACCAAGGGCAATCATTCGTCTCTGTTTCATATCAGAAACAATACACTTCTTCCCACATAAATCCACAAAAATATTGGGATTTTCAGTTAATTGACAAATAGATAGAAAATTCTTTTGTAGAGAAGGTACATATCTAACATTTAGTACTAACAGTTTATGAGCATTATTCAATATAATGCATATATCTCCTATCCCTTCTACTGCAAGTGATTCTCCATCAGCGAGTAATACTGATTCAAAACATATATTTGCAGTAAATGAAACATACCAGTCCTTGCGACATGAAAAATGTGCGGACACACCAGAGTCAATGATCTAGCAACTTGTACCACTGTCATGCGAGCATGATGTTGTAAGACAATAAAGAGCATGTCCGTCTTCCGTATCCCATTCTTCTCCAATCGCTGCCACATGTTCCTCAACACATGGATTTTTGTTTTGTTGTGAAATATTATACTTCGCTTCCGACAATCCTTTTTGAGGTGCCCGACTTTGTGATGGTAATAACATGTGACTTGATACCGAGTGGATGACTCACCATAATGATGTCTCCACTTTCCTTTTGATCATGTGACAAGAGCACTCACTTTGTCAAACGTGAGTGTTTTGACTCTTAGCCATCAAATGGAGTGCCTCCACAAATGACTCATACTCAGAACCAAAGCCACCATATCATCGTCGTCAACCTTTTTGTTGATGGAAGATAACTGGTCTCAGAGGTCTTTCATCCGAAGTAGGTGCTCATACATCGATCCACCTTGTAACTTTATGGAAAAGAGCATATTCTTCAGGTATAATACTTGACTTTTTTTTGATGTTTGATATTTATCGCTCGATCGCCCACAATGTGCTTGCCACAATAGCATTCTACACTTCCAATATCATATCATCCGACACCGATAACTTGAGAAGCAATAACACTTCCTTATGACGTTTGTCATAATCCACAAAGTTTGTCGTTGGTCGAGCTTCACTACTTGTGATTATTTTATCACAATCACGAAATTTCGCAAGCGTTAAAATCTTATGGCTCCATACATTGAAATTAGTGCCCGTTAATTTTTGCGTCTCCGACAGAGTCAAGTGTGAAATATTTGCCATTTTATTATTCCAAAGTAACGGAAATAATAAAATAATATTTTGCCCACACCAATAAAATAATATATTATTTATTCCAGCAAATAGTGTGAAATTAATTATGCAAATATAAGGTGAATGCCTTTGTTGAAAAATGAATATTATTTCAGCGTAGTAATTTACCGACCTTCTTTCAAAAGGAAGAACATGAAACGACTTTGCCTTCGAGTCTTTCTGCCTCAACTTTGCCTTCGAAATGACTTTGCCTTTGAGTCTTTTTGCCATGACTTTGCTTTTTACTCTCTTTTGCCCACACGACTCAGGATTTAGGATTTGTCACTAATTATTTGCAACTTTGCACAAACATGAACCATGACTTTGCCTCTAGGATCTACAATCTGTCCTCCAGGACTATTTTCGACTGGGCTTGTTTCTAGAGAATGCCCTTGTGTTTCCTTGGGGTTTTGTCCATGATTTCGCCCTCATGATTGTGTTTTAGCCCCCAAACCATGATTTTGCACCCTCGAACCATAATTTCTCACAAAAACGACCGATATTTGCCCTTGTTTGCCTAGGAATCACGAATTTTGGCACTCACGATTGCCCTAGCGATGATTGTGCAGCCGAGAAAAACTCATGAACTAGATGCTCCAGTGCATCGACCTCCACATGCTTTTCCTTTGTTTGTACTCTTCTCGCCAAGGGCTTCCTCGGGATCGAATGGCTTCTTTCTTCCTCGAAGCGCAAACCATTGATGCTCGATACCAATGTTAGCATATGCAAAGAGAAGAAAGAATTCAGAGAAGGCTAAATGCACAAAACTACACCGCATCAAATGATTCAGCAGGTGAATTTATTATGTGAAGAGGTGGTTGCAATTCGGTTGAGCAGTTATCAATCGAATAACAAATACATAACCGCATTATAGGCTATGTAATGCTCTATATTTTAACAAAGAACAACAAAATATTGAATTCAATTATTATAGGCATAATATTACGAGAAGAGATTATTAGTTTGGGAAAACATTATTCATCCTAGATGAGAAGGAAGCACTCTAATTCCAACTATAGGTGTAATCTAACAATGATAGTTGGAGGTGGAGTGTAATAGTGTGAGATGCCAATAAAACGACCAATCTTAAATTTGATGTCCATTTGACCATCGTATGGTAGTTTAGACCTTAAATTTGATGTCTATGGAGTGCCATGTGGGACTTTTTTCTTCTTGTTTGGAGAAGGCAAAGGGAAAATCGTGATTTATTTGGGCATATGGTTGAGTTTTGAGCCCATCTCTCGAAAATTGCAAGGAAGGTAATGGAGTTGTAAATCAATATGGTATTGAGACAAATCAAAGATAGGTGTTTTAAAATTGATATCATATGGTGCTTTTCCGGTAGGTGTATTTAAGATATCTCTACTAGTTTCATAGAACAATTGACTTTGGTTCATGGAAATTACATAAAAGTCATTTGAGGGAAATCATTTGGAGGGAAACAAAAATTTGAAGGGATAGAAATTGCTTATAGGGAATAGGAACTAAACTAAAAGAGAGGCGAGTTATTGTGCAAAACTTAGGATTATCCAATTGTAATTTAATCTTGTGAAAGATGTGACTCCGCTTAAGCATATCAAGGCTATATAGAAATTATTTAAGTTGGTTTGCTGCACTTGTAATTTTGGCTTATAATGCGATTTAGGCCCATTTGACCATACTTATAGGTGTAGGGGTTACTTGAGAACAGAGCAAGAAACTTAGACTTAGTGTAAGATCCCCTTAGATGATTAGGGCCCTTTTCAAGTTTCTTACTATTCAACATAAACTTCGTATTCACATAAGAAAAGTGGGCATTTGATGCCGTCGTCTCTAATTTTTCACTTCTACACTTTACAAGACTTGTTACTAATAATTGATAGCCATTCACAAAGTTATCCGAGGAGAGATTATGGTGCTTGGAGTCACATTGTCATGCTTATAAGTTTTCCAAATGCATCATATAACATGCATATGTTTTAAGCTTCATGATTGAGCTTGTACTCAACACCAATAGTTACATTAAAGCCTCATCACTTTCTTCCGTATGTTATCATCTAGCCTTATTTTTCATTGGTCCTAACATGTTTCACAAGAACGCTATGTCAAAAGCTCATATTTAACAATTTGCCAAATATCCAAAGTTTGGTGTTAGGTATTGAATTTTATGTTGTTGAAAACATGTAAAAATGGCTCCTAGATGTTTATTAGTTAAATTATTTGTTTGTGACTTGACTAATTATTGGTTTAAATTAGGGCTTTATTGACACAATTTCTTAACTTCTAGTGGTCCTTGTTCATCTCCATGTACCCCTTAATTGCCAACTCATCGATAACCCTTAATTTAATATATGTTTGCTCCTTTATGTCTAGAACACAAACTCTACATTCCGGCATGCTAGGAACACAAAGTGCACTTTCATGGTAGATTTTCTTGGGCCACTCTCTCCTTTCCCCATCTAATCCTTATCACATCTTCATTTACATTGATGGTGGAGTTCAACTTGCGTGGCAATAGGGTTCTAATTCGACTTTCAATTGTCTATAAATACATAAACACCCTAGTTTATTTTGGCATAGATTCTCTCTTATCATTTGACATTCATATAAGTATCCATAGTTGTTAAGACATTCAAGAAGTTAGAGAAGGAAATCATTAAATGTAACAAGCATTTTGAGAAGTCCATTTATTCAAGCACTCAAATTCATACTAGAGACATTGCATTACACCGGTTTCCATGGCTAAAGAATTATTACACATACTTGGTGTGTTGTCTTTGATATTGTATCAAATATAATGAAGCTAAGTGGAACATAACTCGTCAAAACAACTCCTATTTTTGCAAGTCTAGATATAGGTGGCGTGATATCTTGGTTAGGGTAAAGAAGATGAAATTTCCGTTATCAAAAAGAAGTTCCATAAAACAAATCGAGGGGTTTGGAAGGTAGGAATAACTAAATTCATTTATAAAAGACAATTTTAGTGTGGAGTTTTTCTTTTCTAGAACATCAAGTGCATGGTTGAGATCATGCACTTTCTAGACACCATATTTTGGACAAGTGTCATGTTTGATGTGAGTTTTTGGGTTATTCGTCTTCCCTAACTTGTGATCTAGAAGTTCAAAATTCGACGATTGTATCTTGATTGCGAGTTAAGTTAATTCCTTTTTCTCTCCTGTTTTATCTTATTCTAGTTAA
Source organism: Taxus wallichiana var. yunnanensis (assembly GCA_018340775.1). Lineage (NCBI taxonomy): Eukaryota > Viridiplantae > Streptophyta > Pinopsida > Cupressales > Taxaceae > Taxus > Taxus wallichiana. The sequence continues at coordinate 171,620,815 of CM031244.1, forward strand.
TATAAAAAAGTTAGGTTTAATTTCTATTGTAGGCCCGATTAATGTAGTTGCTTGTGTTATGGATATTTATTTGCATGTTTAATCTAAACTATAGTTATTCCAATAGCATTTTGGTTAATTTGTGCTCTCACACCCTCTAAGGTTAGATATTGCTCTTTAGATATTTTTGATTTTATAGGGTTTATTCCATTTCTCGTACCTAGATCCAATAGACCTAGTTGCACTTGTGTGTCATTTCAAACCCTAAGGAATTTGCATGGCACATGTTCAATGTTTGATCTTATATTATGCCACCACAATTGGTTAGACCTAAGTATTCGATTACAAAGAGTTCTCAAACTAATTGTGAATCTATTGAGTTCATTGAAAATTTGTTAGTTATCTAGATCATGTTTGAAAAATGAAATAGAATATGAAATGGCTAGTATTGCTCCTAAAGTTGTGGTTTTATTACAATTGATGTGCCTTCACTTAGAAATAAAAATGTTTTTGCTTTGCATAATAATGTGAATAATATTTCAAACATTGATAAGGCGTGAGGTATAGTGTCACCCCAAAAATTTCAACCCAAATTCTAGCTAAAGCCAATACATTTTTTTGAAACACTTTGTTAAATAATTTGCTAAGGGGAATCAACACATACCAAATTGCATACTATGTATTACTTCCATTTACTTAGTGGAGAAGAGGGAAAAAACATTTTACATACGAAATAATTTTCACATTAAAGGATCTAAGTTTGTATTCTTTTATAGGAGCAAGGAACATTGTAAACCAAGAGTAATTTCGCAGGATACACAAAAAAAGTTTTAATCTTGATCAACACCAATAGAGGAAAGGTGCACATATATCACAAAATATCATTTTTAATGAAAAAGCAAAACATAGACAAGGGCACGGAGGGCAAAGTGCCAAGATAGGGCAATTTCAACATTATTAGCAACATAACAATGCAAAAATTCTATTTCAATTGCAAATAATTCATTGATTAATTAGAGTTTTGTTTTTTTGAAGGAAGGACGAGGCAAAGGCAACTAAGGTCAATTACAAACACAATTTTTATAATAGTTTAACGAGGCTCCAACAACTAAACTAGACCAAGCAATAATTTCCTAACACTACCACACCTAACAAAAGTCAGTTCCTTCAAAGGGTTAGTTGTAAGCTCTCAAACGTGCTAGAAGAGGATTCATAAAAGGTGCAAGCATTTGGGCTCAAACATTGGCTCATCTGAGTGTTGTCTACATACCAAACATGGGACCAAGGCCAAATGTAGTTCTTTGATGTGTGCAAGTGTAATAGTGCTTATTACGAAGGAAATTGGCCTCTGTAACAACCTCACATAGTTCTCATAGTTACCCCCATGAGTAACATTCATAACCAATAATTGATGTCATCACAATTAGTTCTCACTGCAATCGATAATACATATTTCTAGGGCATATGACTCAAACATCAACTTGCATGACCCAAACACATGAAAAAGATGTCCAATGCGACTTCAAGACCAAGCGAAAAAAAAGGGAACAAATCTCTATAACAAAACATAATAATTTTGTAAAAGAAACAATATTTTAAGACAACAATTACACATATTTTAAAGCTAATAAAACACAATCAAAACTATATTTGATTCTCTAGCAAAAGTCCTCAATAAATTGATTTGATGATTTAACTACATTTTCTACAGCAAAAATATAAGGAAATCACTCACAAGTTTTATTTATAAAGTACACATTAAATAGTTCATGAAGAAAACATCTTCAATCAACACTCTGCACACTGTTTTTAAGCAATAATAAAAAAAATATTAAATAGTTCATGAAGAAAACAACTTCAATAAACATTTTATGCAACATTTTAAAGCTAGTAAAGTATAAAGGAAATATTAGCAAATTAATTTATAGAATAAACAATAAATCATTTTGATAGTTTAAATAAATATGCGGAAGCTAGTGGAAATTTAATTATAGCCTTATAATTTTTTCCCCTTAAAAGTATGTTTTAAATTTTTGTAGCATTTTTGAAGGTTTTTCTAAGTTAGGAAACGTATTAGCCAAACTACTAAAAACATGAATTTGAAAACCTATTAGTTTTGTTTACAAACTCTAGTGATAAAGCCATTTGACTATCCGATTAATATTTTTAAATCAAATTGAGCTTGATTTAAAAAAACTTGTTGCAAATCAATTGTTAAAGCAAGTATTTTATTTTATTGAATTTCCAATGAAAATTTATAGTATTAATTAAATAGAAAATTCACAGTCAAGTATTATAAAATATTCCCTTTTAGCCCGCCCCTTATTCTCCATTGGCTTAAAATTTTCATTTTAAACTTGATTGCTTGATTTGACATTATTCACTTAAATAATCAAATTTATTAAATTTATCTAATTAATCTACCTAACCAATTTGGCTCTAGTTGATCTCACTTATAAAATTATTCTACTTAACGTAATTTATCATAAATGGAGGTTCTTTCAACTCCCCCTTTTGGCCTAGAACTTGGAAAATAATGCAAATCTACACCATAATTCTAAGGTGAGATGTATAACTTGTCCTGGAGAGTAAAATTACATTGTTTGGAAGCTAATGCCAAGGTTCAACATAATATTATGAAGTGCTTACAAATGGAAAATGAGAATCTCTAACTATTTATCCATTAAGGTGAGGTGAAAGAGAAAAAAGTTAGGGAATCTGTCATGAAGGACGTTCAGAAAGAGGTGGACCAACTCAATTTCAAGATTGGGATCTTGGAAGGAGATAAAAAAAAAGATGAGGAGATTCACAAGTCAGTACAAATCAACAAAGAGGCTATTAAGAATAGTGCCACGAGTATTTTCATGCTTAGAGATGCCTTGAAATTCTTTGAGGGAGAGAGATTGTGAGCCTAACCAAAAGAGGATGAATAAGAGCATGAGGGGAAAAGGATCCCACAAACATAAGGATAAGGGGAATATTTATGGCTACTTGAATTTCTGTGCAATGTTGTTAGTGTAAGATTTATTTTCCTCACTTTATTTGTATTATCCTACTTAGGATATTCCACCTCACTTGGAGTTTCCCTACACTTATGGGATATGCTTGCTTAGGTGTACACTTGACTACACTATTCTAGGTGTTGGTTACCACTTGACTACACTATTCTAGGTGTTGGTTACCACTATTCTAGGTGGAGATTTCCATGATTCTAGGAGGAGGTTACACATTCACCTCCTATATGTACATCTCTTGCATTATTCTATTTGATTGTATTGAGTTGGAGCTATTTCTATGTTATTGCAATTATCTCTATTGTATTTTTATAATTTGCAGTCTTGTATGCTTGCATTGTTTTGTCTTAGAACAATTAATGTCTTGCATCATTCATCTCATGCATTCTTTGAACCAAAAATCCACGACACTTCTCCGATATGGTATCAGATACGAGTGGTATTGAGCTTGTCTAGTTATTATTATGCAAGTTTATTTTCATTTGAGGTCATTATTTGTAAGTATTTGGGTGTTATTTGGTGTTGGTTTTTCCTGGTTTATGGGTAAATATCCTATTTATAGGATTTTGAGGTTTACATACTGCGCATAATGCATATACTGATTACGGAGATTGATTTTTTGCAGCCCTAAATCATTGTTGCATGCTCCCTAGAAGATTTATCCAGATCTAGGTGTTTTCAGACTTGTGAAGGGAGTTTTCACCTATGGTAGTTCTTTGCACGCATGTTCAGACTTTCAAAGGGCATTTTTTTGATCAAGAGATGTTTCGGACACTGCAATAAAGTTTCCAATAGCCCATACATGCATTGAAGATCTATATTGAGTTATTGTTTTAAGTCCCATGACAGAGTGTTTGCTACACATATCTTTGGAAATTTAAGAGATGCAATGCATGTATTCTTGATCCAACGTGGCCACAACATGTGTACAGACATAAAAAAATCTCCGTCGCAACTCGATAGCCTCATCGAAACTTGACCTTCGGGTGTAGGAGGGTGGCTAACACCAACCCCCTACTGACCCCTTAAAATTTTTGGCCTTCGGCAACGCCCGGCGTATGCGAATCGAAGGGAATTATCTTGGATTCATCAAAACCCACCTCCTTTTTCTAAAACTATATTTTAGTGAAAAAGTGCATTTCAAGTTTAGTGTAAATTCATTTAAAATAGGGCTTATTTACGGGAAATAATTATTGTAAAAACTTTAATTGGTAGCTCGATATTGAGTGCCATTTTTTTGCAAAAGTTAAATATTTTTCATTTCCCAAAGCATTGGACCTATTTATTTTGTAAAACACACTAAGTTATAAAGTTCCAAAATTGTGGGGGCTACCTCATATAGTTTCGGGGGTGTACAAATAATTTTGGGGTTTATCTGCATTATGGAGTTTCACCATTCTGTTGTTATGCTCGACTCTGGAAACTTTTTGTCTTGGAAGGAAGACATTATCAATCATTGCACTATGCACGGTTTGCTGCCCTACCTCCATGGTCTTGTTCCTGAGCCTGATGAGCCTCTACAGAAGGATGAGTGGTTTAACCTCAATGATGAGGTCTATGGCCTTCTCGGTCTTACTGTTTCTAGGGATATATTGCATTTGTTCAAGCACATTGAGTGCCCTTTCACTTCTTGGACCATTATTTGACAATTGCATGGTGACCTTGTTTCACCATCTGAGAGCGATGCTTCCTTGGACCACTCTAGTGCCTCCATAGATTCTCCCCCTTCTCACATCCATTTCATTGCTGAGTGTTCTTCTACACTGTTGCTACTCATGAGTCCCATGTTGACCATTTGCCACAAGATCTTGCTATTGAGCACACTCTCCTTACTGTTGCCTCCACAGAGCTCATTGTCATCCATGTTCATGCTTCCATTCACTCTCCACAACAATGTTCTATTAGAGAACCTTCCTTTGAGATAGATGTGACCATTGCCTCTTGTGCTCCATTGCATCTTGATTGCTCAATTAACGACACTCCACATACACTAGTTGCTACCTTTGAGTGCAACGTTGCTTCATCTCGAACTTCCAATAGCTCTTCATATCAATATTCTCCTCTTACTTCATGGTGTGATGCTAATACATTCTTGTCAGAATTTTCTCTTATTGAGCAACCCCATTGGGACGAGTATCTGCCCAACTTGAGTTGTCTATTTGTAGATTCCACTTGTGTTGCATTACAAGAATATGCTCCGATTAAGCCATCACACATTCTTGAGGACCCATTCATCTCTCTCATATGGAGTTCCTGACTTGGGACATTTGTCACTTCCACTATTTTAGAGCTGTTTCATGATCCACCTCTTCTTATGGATCCCCGAGGTTATTAGGCCCCCATCATCTTGTCTCTCGACACATATACTATAGTGACATTACCTTTGTCTTTTGTGCACACTTTTGCTAGACCTATGCCACCTTTTAGTTTCATACTAGATGCAAATACGAGTGTACTACATGATTATTCTTCCTTTGTGGAGTGGGCTAACTTTCAGTACTCATTTTTTTATCCTTCCCAAGGCGGGAACATTGTTTGGTGCAGGTGGATTCTCTTTAGTCTTTATGCAGAGGACCACATCATCAAAAATCTTCTTAGGGGACCTACTTGTCCTCAATTTTCTCTCTCTATAATCTAGGGGATTATCATTGTACGTGGGTCCCTTATTAGGTCGAGTTACTAGGACCCAATTCTTCTTCTCCAATTTTCTTGAGTGAGTTTCTTGTCTCTCTTTTGGGGGAGTTTTTTCCCACTGGGTTTTCTCCTTTTCTCCACTTTATGAGATATTTTCATTGTATGTGGGTACCTCATCAGGCCTTATTTTCGGGACCCACTTTCCTTTTCCACTTCCCACCTAAGTTATGCTTATGGGGGGTGTTAGTGTAGGATTTATTTTCCTCACTTTATTTATATTATCCTACTTGGGATATTCCACCTCAGTTGGAGTTTCCCTACATTTATGGGATATGCTTGCTTATGTGTACACTTGAGTACATTATTTAAGGTGTTGGTTACCACTATTCTAGGTGGAGATTTCCATTAGTCTAGGAAGAGGTTACAAATTCACCTCATATATGTACATCTCTTGCATATTACATTTGATTGAATTAAGTTGGAGCTATCTTTATGTTATTGCAATTATCTCTCTTGTATTTTCATAATTTACAGTCTTGTATGCTTGCATTGTTTTGTCTTGTAACAATTCACATCTCGCATCATTCACCTGTGAATTATTTGAACTAGAAGATATGCGGTGCTTCTCCACTACAACCTCTAAATTCATCATGGAACACTCGAACATGACAACAACCTTAACTAGATCTCAAACACATAGAAATTAGTATTGAAAAGTGAATGAATTCTCATATAAAAAAAATTCTTCATGGCATAAATGACACTTCAACAGGGATGTATTGAAGTATTCTAGCTCATACAACTCATGTAAACTCACAAAACAAGGCACAAGACCCAAAAGCATGCATCTCGGGCGGTCAAAGCTGCTACAAGGTCTCAAGAATCAATCTTAAGCCCAACCACTTTTAATACCTAAAACATCACTTCCATGCTCTAATAATGGATTAAAAACTTGGAGGAAAAACAAAAACACCTCCTCAAACACTAACATCCATATCTCACATGAAGAATTAAACCTTGCACACCTGTTTTAGTCACCTAGTAGGGTAGTTTTAGGCCATTAGGTATTCAACATCAAACCACCTCATTTGATAAATATAAGATATATAACACATCATGCGTAACTTAAAATAGTATCCATGCTCATAATATGCTGCTACATTATGTAAATATATCACACACACCTCATACCATCATGACTAGTTTTGCACCCTCTAGCCCTTAAGTGGTAGGGAAACTTGAAAGGCATGTTCCATCAAACGTATCCATAGAACATGATCGTATATTTTCGTGATCACTTATAAGACATACAAATCATCCTGGAACAATTTATTTCTCTTAATAAAACCTGCAACTTAGATTTGAAACAACAAATCTCCACAAAACTAGGGTTCTTTTGTACCTTACAAAAATAATTGCCACCACCAACAAGAGACATGAAGAGTCCTATACATCTAGTAAACATAAAACCAACTTGCTCATGTAATTTGGAGACCATACCATGCACTTCTTTCCTATTTCTCTAGAACTAGGGTTTAAAGAGGGTTTAGACTTGTTTCGATTCTTAACAATTGTTCATAAATGTATGATGTCCATTTGACCTCATTTTTATTGCTATATATTCTTAACTCCATGTAATATCATCCAAAAAAGGATCATACTCCCATACTGAACACACACATGTGGGTGAGCATAAGAAAGTGACATTTGAATTGGAAATAACAGCTATGAGAACTCGATAGGACTAAAAATAGGTTTTCTTGCTTTTTCTTCAATCTCCTGACCTGAAATTTTGCCCACAAAACTATAACAACCTCCTTAAAATATCCCAATTCCCATTCATTTTTTCACATCTCTCGAATCTCTCCAAGCACCAAGGTTTTCCCATGCATACTAGTCTTGTCTTCATACACTCGCTTCTAAATGACCTTAAACCTATATCATTAGATTGAAACATGGCCTTAAACATCATCTAAACCTGTTATGAAATGCTAAAAACATTTCACATGCTTGTACCAACTTGTTCTACCTCATACTTCATGCCTCCACTTAATCTGCTTACTCTAGGTCTAGGACCAGGCCTAGAAAGGCTTCTTCAACACATGCTTTTACCGAAACTAATCGAATATCAACATGAAGACCCTATAACATAGTTGACACATTACCCTAAACATGTTAGACATAATGGATACCTCTGACCAAATTTGGAACTCATACACAACACCTAGTTGCTTGACCATGCCTCAAGAACCAGTGCATACATGCTTAGTCATCATACTAATTCACCACAATATGAATTAACCTCCACTCTTCTTGATGGATGACACCTGCTATAGAAACCTATGCCACCTAGACTCACTTTAACATCAACGTGACTTGACATCAATGACAACACCACCAACATAATGCCCAACAATCTTGACATGGAGCATTTGGCGTAATTTGAGACATTTACTTCTTTAATGATAACAAATTATTTTCAAAATTCTGAATCATATGATCATTTGTACTCGAGAGGTACTCTGATTCTTATATTTTGAGGATTTCCTTCTTAACTTTCCATCCATAATAAGATCATATTTAATTTCCATGGTTGTTTCATGAGCGGTGGTCGGATCTCGAATGTTTGACCTTCTTAGTAATAATCCAACTTCATGTAGTTGAGCATTGATAAAGAATCACTTTTATTCTCAAGAGTATACATACCATGAACATGAATCGTAGGGATCAATTTATTTAACTTAACAACAAAATCACACTTGGGTTCATGTGGATATTTCTTCATATGTGTAAGCTATGCTAATAATGCATCCGCATCTTCCACATGCTTGAATCTATCTTCGAACCTTGTTTTCATGGTAGCCCAACCATCGATGGAATGAGGTGGTAAGTGGTAGAACCACTCAACTATGTCATCCTGAAGAGTTTCTATAAACAACTAGACATATAAATATTCATGGACGAAACCCAAAACTATGTATGCAATGAATAACACACTAATATGTTCATAATTATATTTAGGGAATTTCTTATGCAAACCATGAGGAAAATCATGATGTGGTTTAGCCAATATTAGGCATCCGTGGTTGGTACCCAAGAAACTCGAAGGTGGAAGAGGTGTCACCATAGTTTGGAAGGATGCATGCATAGGGACTTTGGTTCCACTTAAGAATAAATCTATGTAAGTGGAGGATGCGCCTTATTCTCTTATAGACCAGTTATGAATGACTAGTGATGATCTAGTCGAACGTCTTAATGTCTGTCTCTAAGGAGTAAGGTTAAAGTTGTGCAACTAAAGTAGCTCAAACGTAGGATCCACAACACCTCTATCCATACTTCTACGTGTTAAAATATTTTTGACTAGTTTTAGAGTAGTGAAGAATTCTTTAAAGCTGGAAAGAACACTAATCTTGCAACAAGTTATAAAATAGAGAAAAGTAACTTGTACATCCGTATCCCCAATGCGAGTCTCAAAAATGTTGGGTGGATATGTTTCCAAATACAAAACACGAGGTTCAACCACAACATGCAAGACAAAGTCCCTCCTCAAATAAGGGGAGGAACTCGTTTATTGATATTCTAATAAGGATAAAGGAATATTTAAAATATTCACCCTAATATAACCTTCGGAGGTGGGATATCATACTGTAGACTTATTTATTTACTTCAAAAAGGAATTTGAAGTTCAAATAAGGGTATTTTGGAGTGAGAATTAGAATGAAGTAGGGGAAACATGGAGATGAATGCTTATGATTTCTTCTTAGAAAATGAAGATCCAAATTTACCAACACAAGAGAGATAGAATAACAATGAACTGAATTTATATTGAATAAAAATAAAATAGAATTAAAAGGATAATGTAATGCATTGAACTTAAGAACAATAACATCAACATAAAGAAAAATTCAACACAAAGTTTGAAACGTGTCTCTTTATTCCTTTTAAGAGAAAGTGAAAATACAAATACTTTCACTTTCACTCAAGAACTCAGAAAATAGTTTCCCTCACAAACTATGAAAGCCCTTACTCCATTTTAAAAAAACCAATCTTGAATGCATTGATCATTATTACATTTATAGAGAAGAAGGAGATATAAAAAGGGAAGCAATTACATCCCAGTCTAAAAATAGTAAATATATGTTAACCCCCTTTGATTGGTTCTCATACAAAATGACTGAGTTAACATAGATGTTAATCCAAATGATGTCGAAACATCCAAGAAATTTACATGTTCGAGACAAAAATGGAAAAACAAAGAAGAATTCAACCGAGTCCTCCTTTCTTATCTCTTTATCAACTTATTTGTCATGATATACATAAACCTTTGAATCATTTCTGCATTTCTTTCTCATCGGTCCACACGAATATTGATTTAGTGTATTGCATGTGTCAATTACAATCGATCAACTTCCATAGAAGTCTCTAAAAATTATTGAGGAATTTTTCCAAATTATTCAAAACATTTTCATATACAATCATCTTATCAATTGATTGTAAATAAAAGTTTTTCTTTGCTTTAGAATATTTTTCAACTAAGTCCTTGAACTCAACGAAGATGTCACTTGTTGGTAACATGTTTAGGTCACCATCGATAAATTGGCAAGGTACCTTGGAAAATTCATCACTAATGTCATTGGTGGCATCTATTCCTTCTTCTCTTGAATCCTTGACTTTTCCCTAACTTCTTACAAAATCCTCACCATGAACTCAATGGCCATGTAGAATTCATAGTGCTTTCCCTTTCCTCAAGAACTTTTTCTTGTACTAGGGTATTAACATATACCTTTTTATCTTGTTTAGTGCCTCTAGAGTGACTTTCTATTGTTTCTTTCTTCTTCAAGCTCATCACTTAGTTTCTTAACAATTTTATTTTCTTGCTTGATGTCATTGTGGACATTGAAAACATCTTCAAAGAGCTTCGACCATCAACAAGGAGTCTATCAATCTAATCATTAACTGCTCGTTTTACCTATCTTATCAACTATTGTGACCTAGGATGAATCAAAGCTAGTTGACATGAGAGATGTGACAAGAATTGGCTGAATGATTTTGATCAATAAGGCAATCAAATACTCAAACTTTTCTTTTAAGTTTATCCTTAGTAGCCTTGGTTTTATTTAACTTTCTAATTTTTTTCCAAGGCTACATAAAGGTCTTTTTGTACTCCTTCTGTAGTAGCTTTTCCGAGTGACATTTTGGTGATTTGATAGTTAAAAATTATTATGTCATCTTTATTCTTGTTTCTAGTAGGCATAACAATCTCAAAAAACCTTTTTGTAGATTGATCAATTGTGATGTGAGAAAAAGTTATAGGTTTCCTTGTTGTACGGGAAAGAGTTAGATTTAATGTACTAAAATCAAAATCTTCAAGGAGCACCACTTTCTTCCTCTTCTTAGGGGTTTGGCTCATAAGCCAAGATGGAGTGGAAGAGGAAATAAAATTCTATTGTGGAGATGTGCTCATAAGGGTAGTACAAGGAGAAGTAGTAGATGCAATTCAAGAGAGGAGGGGTGGAGTGAATAGTTGTGGGAAGAGTGGTGTTGGAGTCTAGTCCTTTACCCTATGTGTGTAACATTCTCTAACTAGTTACAAACAATTCTTCCTTACCACCGGGATGGATTATCACACCTAGTTTAACTAGGAATGCTCACCCAAAGTGCGGGAGGTCTCTAGGCTCCATTATAGGTTTGTAAATATAAAATGAATTTAACACATGGCTAATCTAGAATTTAATTCAGACTTGAATTTTTGCTATGTTAACATAAAACCATGCACATTCCACATATTTGGTTCATTTCCATATAAATTGTTTCTCATTTACATGTCATAAGTCATACATATTCATTACAAGGTTCTCACACATAACTATCTCCCTAAGCTAATGCATCTATATCCATATATCTCTATCTCTGTCGGTATCTCTATCCCGGACCCTTACATATGTATTTATACTAGTGGGGTCTTTCCCTTCACCAGTATTACAAAGGCTAAGAATAGCCCTTGAGTTCACAACTCCAGTTAACTACCCCATTTAGTTGGTTTACTAAAATTATCTCATGTCATCATAAACCTATGTTTTCATGTCAATCATCTGTTTAGCATGTGGCTATTATTATCCTTATCTATCCCCTCCATCCTTTCCATGTAGTCACCGAGAGCTGAATTCTAAGTCCACTTCTAGAATCATGTTTATACCTATTTCCTTATTACCTCGCATGTACTTATCTGTATTCTCACCCTTTTATTATTCTTCTTCTTCTTGATGTCTTCCGCGCATCTCCACCATTTCCCTTGTGTGCACGTTCCTTCCTCTTCCCTTGCACGCATGTTCCTTCTTATTCCCTTGTGTGGAAACTTGTCGTGCACTCTTCTAGTTTTATCTTAAACATGTCCATAGTAATTTATGTGCACCTCCAAAGAATGATCAATGAATAAAGAATATAATAGATAGGGGCCCAACATCGCCTCATACTAAATCAGTTGTCCATCTTCGGGTAACAATTATTTGACCTCTTCAAATAACTTTGGCACTTGATTATGTAAAATTTTTCCATGTGCATGTAATTTATGTATGACGTGTTCAATCTACTGACGAACTTTATCCAACTATGAAGAAATTTGATTGAATATCGAAGGGCCTTTTACTCTTGTTGTGACCGTGACCTGCAATTGATCAAAATTTTGCTTTAAATCCTCGCGCACTGATCCTAACTCTGTTTCTTATGTGTTGTTGATCTTCCATAATTTTGTTAGGCACTATTTTAATTTCCCCATTTTCTTTACGATCTCCTCAGCTACAACTTCTGATTCTTCCATTATCCTATTCAGAGAACCTCTATTTAGGAGTCATCATCCATCTGGGATTCATACGCCAACAATTTTTCTTCTATCTCTGTTGTGCACGCTTGGATTATTTGCGGTCGTTTATACAACCCCCTAAGCAATTTTTGAGACTTAACTGCTACGTCCTCCAATTTCCATACACTTTCCTTGCAAGCTACGAGCTTCCAATTGCATACGACACTTATCCTTTCGTTATCACCTCCTTGTAATTTTGTCCTATGTCATTTCCTTTTTATCTCTTTTCTCACGCATTTTCTCTCCCGATATGAGTGAGCCATCTTGAAATATTTCAGGTGTACTACACATTATTTACGTAGTAAGGGCTACCACCTTTTTTCAACATGTGAATACTTGTCCCTTAAGACTTTGTTCTCACGTTGGATTTCCCATAAATGTCACTTTATTTCTCTTATCTTCTCCTCCAAACTTCTTTCTTTTATTTTTATGCTAGGACCACACTTCTATTTTGAATATTATGTTCTACCACTTATCCTACTATCTTGAGAAACAATTCTTTGGATTGGATTTCGGACAAATTATATGTTGTCGCAAGGTAAATTGGGTCTCCTTCTTTTAATGGAATGGTAAGAATGATGTCGCTAGGAAACTTAATGAGTGGTTCCTTTGTGCAAGCATATAAGGAAAAGGATAAGAAGACATTTTGTGTTGGAAATAGTGTCTTAGTTGTTGTCATTGATGTCAAGTGTCACATTGATGTCAAAGGGAGTTAATATTGTTCATTGAGTTCGTATGGGGTGTCATGATGAGTTGCATTCTTTGTGAGAAGCATGCTAACTAGGAGAGGTGCATGAGCTTGGTGCATGGTCAAATAAGTTGGTGACATGTATGGGGTTCAAGAGTTTATTTAAGGTTGGTAAGAGGTCTAACATGGATATTTATATGTGTTAGAGGTATTATTATGTGTTAGATGTGTTGTCAAGGCTAGTTCTTGGGAGTCATGTGTTAGTTCAAGCCTAACTAGGCTTAATCCTAGACATAGGTCAATCAAAATGGTATGGTTGCATGAAGTATGAAGAAAATAATTTCAGGGAAATCATGAGAAGTGAATTTTGAGGTTACATATGATGTGTTACAAGTGTCCAAGGTTATTTTACAAATGTATGAGGCATGTTCTAGGTCCTTTGAAGCAAGAACTATGAAGACATGACACATAGGCATGGGAAAGTCACGGCGTTTGGATATTTTCAGGTGTATACAGTATGCATGATAATTATATATCATCAAACATGTTGTTATGATGCCGTGGTTCAAGTTTTGAGTTCGTGTGATGGATATTTTGCAAGATATTGATTTTTTCCAAAATCAAGTTTTCAAAGGTGAGTTTAAAAGCTAAATTTTTACTTTGATTCTTATTGAGGAGTGTGTTATTTTCATGGGAGCTAAGATCCTAGGGGTATTTGAGTAGGTTGGTTATGAATATTCTCAAAGAAGAATGAGGTTGTTTAATCTTCATGTTTTTATGAACAATCATTAAGAAGTTAAATTACTTTTTAACCCTAGATTTGGAACGACTTAGGAGAAAATGGTTATACAGTCCGTAAATGATTCCTTTTGTAAATTTGATGATTTGAGGTTGTAGATGAATCTTCCATCTTTCCATTTATGTATTTTAGAGCTTGTGAAAATTTGTGGGCCCCACCCAAAAAGTAAGTTTCTGGAAAGTTTTAGTTTGTGCAAACGTTTCCCATTGAACCTATTGAAAAATTTACCATTTATTGAAACATGGGAGTTGTAATAAATTTATATGATAGTTTCATATCGGGTTGTGCATTTAGAATGTAAAGTGTGCCCTATTTTTGAGGATTGGTTTTTAGGAAGTTTTGGGGCAATTTAGAGAAGTTTGGGAACAAAGAAGTTTTGGAGGTGCTACATGTGAATTTATGACTTGGTTTGAATTTTTGATGATCTTGACATCAATATATTTCCAATGGTATATCAAAATTGAGTTATTGTTTAGATTTGAACAAGTTATGACCTATTTTTGAAGGCTAATTTTGAGGGTGCTTGGTTGTGCATGGTCTCATGAGGGTTTCATGGTGTGATGATTGTTTGAGTTGTTTTCATGATTGCTAGAAGTTTTTGAGGGCCTTGACATCATGTGTAAGTGTGTGGCATGCCTTGGTGAATTTTTTTTTCTCATGTACATTCAGATTTGACGAGGAGGCTTCTTGAAGTTTTTTTTAGCTCCCTGGGTCCTAATGAAGGTTTTGGGTATGCTCATGATATTGCCAACATTTATGGGTGTTTGTATGATGTATTTATGTTTACCAAATATTTTTATATTGTGTTTTTCACTATGAAGGCCTACCTACATGTTGTTATGACTAAGAGACATGTATAAAAGCAAATTAGAGAGTTCATTTGTGTTAGTTGTGGATAAGGAATAAAAGTACGGCCTAGAGGGGAGAGAAGTGAAGGAGATGAAGGTACTTGTGACCTTTTTGAGAGGGAAATGAGTGTGTGATGTTGTGATGGAGAGAGAGAAGGTGATGGAGAGCTAGGGAAAGTGTGAAATCAACTTGAAGTAGAAGATTTTGAGGAAAGAGTTCTAGAGGGAAGATTTGAAGAAGGAAGGAGAGTGAGCTTCATGGTGTCATATTCAATTGTATCAGCAATGAATTAGTAGTGAAAAACACATTTAGATGGCTGAGTTGGTGTTTGGTCATCTTGGGGGTTGTATCCTCCTTGTAGGGTCTTCCCTACTAAACTAGGGGTTGGTGCTCGTTGTGGGGTTGGTGCCTCGGTAAAAAAATATATTGTGATCTGTAAGATTCACCGGAGTCCTTTGTTTTAAGTAATATAAGTAGATGTTTTGTGGGTTTTCTTCCCCTTGAGGGTTTACCACTTTATATCTTGTGTTCTCTCTTGGTTCATGTTCTTTTGGATGAATGTTTCATGTTAATAAGATCACTTTGTTGCATGATTAAATGGTTAATGGTTCAAACTCGTTAAGTAAAAATGAATGAAATTTTTATAGACCGATTCACCCCCTCTCATTCGTAGTGCTTATAACAGTTGGTATCGAGTTAAGTCCTTGTGAAGCAAGTTTAATAGCGTGGAGGAGATCCTTGAAGAATAATGGGTAAATCAATTGATGTTGAAACACCATTAATGTGTCTAATACAGAGAAATGAACTTTTAGAGTTATTGGTCCATATATTGCAAGATCGATCATTTGTATGGAGGTTGAGCATGACCAAGCCATTAAATAATTGAAATCTCAAGTTGGGTTATTGAGTGAATCCATAAAATAAAAATATGAATATTGCATCAGGTATGAAGTTGAATTGAAGTCATTAAGATTAGAATTGGAGTAAACATCTAGCGAGTTAAAGACCTATGAGAAGTTGGAATTAATTTCTAAGGATATTGATGGTATTATGAAGCGATCAAAGGACAACTAGTGATAAAACATGCCTAGGTTTCAAAGGAGACAACATGAAGAATTGTGCAAATAACAAGGCCGAACATAGTTCCTATAACGACATGAAAGATACCAATAAGACAAATTCAAAGAAGTCTAACCCTGTTCGAAAACCAAATGCAATGAGGTATGGATATTGTTTCAATGGGTATTGTTACTTTTGTAATAATTTTGGGCATAAAGCTAGAGATTGCAGAATAAATCCCTCAAGGGACGAGTATTATTTCAAAGGTCAGTGTCATTCATGTCGTGAATATGGTCATAAGGCTGTGTATTATAGCTGGTATCTAAACTCATATCAATCAAGAGATAAGAATGGTGTTTTGTGCTACAACTGTCATAAATTAGGTCATGTTGCTAGATTTTTCTATCAAAAAAATATTTAAAGTACATTAGTAGGTTTCAAGCTCCTAAAAATCAAGATAGAAAAGTGTTCAAAAGGAAGATCAATCCTAAGGATGAGTCTAAGATAGTTAAGTCTAATTCTATGGATAAGAAGGATGACCCTAAACACGAGGATAAGAAAGAAGAGTCAAATTCTATCATAAAGATCAAGATGGAAGAAAAACAAGACCATGTGGTGCATAGTTCAGATTGTTATTCCAAGAAAGGTGAAGTGTTTGTAATAATTTTGTCTAAATCCATTGAAAAGGACAAGAAGGAGGAAATCAAGTCTATCAAACATAAATTTGATACAAGCAAAAGAGGATTATTATACCTAGTTGAGAATGAGTTTGTGCTAAAAGAAAATCATCCAAATTTGACACAACTTTAGTTAAGAAGGAAGAAAGAAGTGGATTCTTTGGGATATTTTGATGACTTCATAATATTCTTGTGCATTAAGAAGGATGAGGTATCTTCACTAGGATTCTTGAAGAGACTCACCAAGTTGAGAAGAAATGGAGGTATGTTGTCTTATAATACTGATATTGATGATCAAACGAGGTATGCTCTAATTTATTCATGATTATATAGGTACAATCATGGTATAATTTTGCAATCCTATGCTCCTAGATAGTTATTTTTAGACTGTGATAGTTTGAAGGCTTGAAAAGCTATGATAAACCATTTGAGTTATGAGATGGCCTAATCGGTCAAGGGATTATGTATAAGTACTCTTTGTGAGATCATATTTTGGTATCAAAGAGCATGGAGATCAGGTCTCAGGTCTAATGTTGAAAAGATGAGAGAAAACAACTTTGAAGATCTTTTTGACGAGTCTTTCCCAGTAGGTCTATAGTTTCTATTTCATCACGACATGAAAGATAGTTTGAATTTTGCAAGAATGAAATAAGATAAGAGGAGTATGATATCTCCATTTTGAAGTGTTTAGACATAATGTGTTGCTCAAGGTATGAAGAAGTCTTCTTAAAAAGAGTTACAAGGTTTGAATTCATGTTTTTAAGCTCAAAAAGGTCTGCATATGAATTTTTTTAGTCCCATATAAATAATGCATGTTATTTTTGATCCAAGATGGTTGATCACAGATCAAGTAGGAAGTTTTAGAGCAGCTAAGTTGCTAAGGATAGTTGATGGTTGCTCATTCATGAATGATATGTTGGAGAAGGCTCAAATATTACATGGATATTAGGACATGTGTTTCAAGTAAAAGGAGTTGTGTTGGTACATTATGTTCATGACTATGATAGTGAAAGTGTAGAGTGCTCTGAGGTGAGTGTTAAGATCTTGAAAACATTGTTTTTAATTTATAAATGTCATTTCTCTATTTCAGTTACAAAAGTCACGTTTTTTTATTGATGAGCCATTATAAGGTATGTATAAGGCTCAAGAAGATACAAATAAGGTGCCATAATGAGGTTATACCATGATAAATCTAAGTTATGTTGTCAAAGCTATCATAAGGAAGTTATACGGGTCTATATATATCTTGAAGAGCTTGGGATATGGGAGTGAGGAAAAGATTTTTCCATTGAGTTGTTAAAGTACTGCTTATACATGGAATGTGTTGTTTAAAGACTATCCTTGCTTATTGAAGGCCTAAATCAAAGAGATATGAGTATAGAACATAGTTTAAAATGATCCATGACCTAAATGATGCTTGAAAATGCTGTATGAAGATCTTGCGTAACAAGTTTGATTGATAACTCACTAAGATATGATGTAAGTGTAAAACAAATAAAGTTGGTATAAGCACATAGATGAGGTTGAAGGTTTGTGGATTTTTGTGTAAAGCATTCAAGATAACATGAATATGTGAGGTAAGACTGTGTCAATCATGAAAAGTGTTTTGGATATCTATGTAGACTTATCAGATTTTTGACAAGTATGGTGTGCTTTATTTCTTGAGATTGTGATCTAAGTGTGGGCTTAGGAATATTGCAAAGGTATATATGTTAATATATCTTTCATGAGAATGTATAACTAGTTGAAGCTAAAAGATGATGATAAATGCTAGTAGTAAGGGGAGCTAGTTATGATGATATCAGTCTTCTATTTAATTTCTACAAGGTATGGAAGTGAAGATTATAATCATTAGGTATGTTGACATTCATGTGAATCATTGAAAGGAAAGATAAGTTGATTTAAGTGGGCATAAATGTCTAATTTCTTGTTTGTATCATGTTTCCAAACAATCATATGTATGCATCTTAGGAGGAAATGGTCAAGGATAAGAAGTAAAAGCTAAGGTGAAACATACCTATTTCATTAAGTCTTCATAAGAAGAAACTAGGGCCAAAGGGGAGCTGTGTCAATAGTGAATGAGCATACAAAGAAATAATGAAGACAGATCAATATGTATGTGTTCGGGGAAGATTTGAGGAAGTTTCATAAATAATTGAGAACATGGTAAGAAGTTCGAGTTAGTTTTTGAGGTGTGTATTAGTTTAGGGGGTGATGAGCATGTTCATATAGGTCCATGGATCATCAACAAGTGTTGAAGTCAAGAGTGTGTACAAAAACCAAGAAAGAGAAAGTAAGTTGAGTACATTATTGTCAAGTTGTTATATTTCCTTTTCATAGATGTAAAAGGGGAGAGTATGCTCAAAACCATGAAAAGAGATCTTGTAGGTGCTTGCATGCTTTGTTTCCATCAATGTTTCTAAAGGTGATTGCCATCAATGAAAAAGGGGGATATTTTTAGAAATAGTATCTTTGTTTTTGTAATCGATGTAAAGTGTCACAATGATGTCAAAGGGATTCAATACTATTCATTGAGTCAAGTATGAGGTGTCATGATGAGTTGCATTGTTGTAGAGGCATGATGACTAGGTGAGATTGCATGATCTTGGTGCATGGTCAAGCAAGTTGGTGACATGTATGGGATTTAGGAGTTACTTGAAGGTTGGTATGAGGTATAACATGGTTAGTGATATGTGTCAAATGTATTATTAGGTGTTAGAGGTGTTATCAAGGTCGGGTTACGGGGAGTCATGTGTTGGTTTAAGCCTAACTAGGTGTAATCCTAGACCTAGGTCAAGAAAAATGGTATGGTTTCATGAAGTATGAAGTAGATCAGGCCATGGAAAGCATGATAAATATTTTTGAGGTTGAATATGATTTTTGATAGGTGTCTAAGGTCAGTTTATAGATGTATGATGCATGTTCTATTTCCTTTGAAGCAAGAACAATGAATACAAGACATGTAGAGATGGGAAAGTCATGGTGTCTAGAGAGTTTCAGGTTTATGCAGACATGGATGAGAATTGGAGATCATCAAGAAGGTTGTTATGATGTTGTGTGTAAAGTTTCAGGTTTAGGTGATGAATATTTTGCAAGATATTGAGTTTTTTCCAAAACTAGGTTTCCAAAGGTGAGTTTTAGAGATAATTTTTGACTTTCAGATGCTCATGGGGAAGTGTGTTATTTACATGGGGACCCAAGATATTAGGGGTAGTTGATAAGGTCAGATATTAATATTTTACAAGAATAAGTAATGAGGTTTTTTACCATCATGTTTTTATGAATTTTTTTTAAGAAGGTAAACTACGTTTTAACCCTCTTGAAACCCTAGCTTTCTGCAACGACTTAGGAGAAAATGGTGTACATGTCCAGAATTGATTACTTTTGAAAATGTAATTATAGTAGGTTATATAGAATCTTCCACCTTTCCATATATGTATTTTAGATCTTGCGAGAGTATGTGGCCCCCACCTAAAAAGGTAATATTTCTGGAAAATTTTAGTTTGTGAAATTTTTTGCCATTGAACCTATTTACTAATCTACCATTTATTGAATAATAGGAGTTTTAATACATGTATATGATAGTTTCAGATCATGGGTTTTCTTTTAGAATGTAAATTGTGCCCTATTTTTGAGGACTGGTATTTAAGCAATTTTGGGGTGGTTTGGAGCGATCTGGGAACATAACGATTTTGGAAGTACTAAAAGTGGAGTTATGACTTGGTTTGAATTTTTTGATGATACTTGACATCAAGATATTTCCAATGGTATATCGCACTTGAGTTTTTGTTGATATTTGAGCAAGTTATTTCCTGTTCTTTGAAGGCTAATTTTGAGGGTGCCTAGTTGTGCATGCTTTCACGAGGGTTTCATGGTTGGATGATTGTTTTGAGTTGTTTTCATGATTGACGGAGATTTTTGAGGGCCTTGAAATAATTTATAAGTGTGTGAAATTTCTTGGCAAAGTTTTTTTCTCATGTACATTCATATTTGGCGAGTAGGAGTTTTGAAGTGCTTTTGGGCTCCTTGGGTCCTAATGAAGGTTTTGGATATGCTCATGATATTTCTGACCTTTATAGGTGTTTTTATGATGTATTTATAATGAAAAAATGTATTTATAATGTATTTTTCACTATTAAGGCCAACCTACATGTTTTTATGACCAAGAGACATTATAAAAATAAAATTAGAGAGTTCATTGTGTTAGTTGTGGAGAAGGAAGAAAAGTGTGACCTAGAGGGGTGAGAAGTGAAGGTGATGACGATAATTATGACCTTAATTAGAGGGAAATGAGCATGTAATGATATGATGGAGAGAGAAGGTGATGGAGAGATATGGAAAGTGTGAAATCATCTTGAAGAAGAATATTTTGAGTAAGGAGGTCTAGAGGGCATATTTGAAGAAGAAGATCGAGATTCATGGTGTCATCTTCAATTGTAGCAATAAAAAATCAGTGGAGAAAAAAATTTAGGTGGGTGAGTTGGTTCTTTGTCATCTTGGAGGGTTGTATCCTCCTTTTAGGGTTGGTTCCCTACTGAACTAGGGGTTGGTTCTCCTTGTGGGGTTTGTGCCTCACTGAAGAAATATCTTGTGATGTGTAATATTCACTTGAGTCCTTTATTTTGAGAAATATAAGTAAATATTTGGTGGGTTTTCTTCCCTTGAGGGTTTCCCACTTTATATCTTATGTACTCTCTTGGTTCATGTTCTTGTGGATGGATGTTTCATGTTAATAAGCTCACATTGTTGCATGATTGAATGGTTAATGGTTCACACATGTTAAGTACAATTGAATGAATTTTTTTATAAAATTATTCACCCCTCTTAGTCTTAGTGCTTCTAAAATTTCAGAGCGTCTAGATACCATTGTATTTTTAATAGTGCTCCATTAGAAAAAATCATAATCATTTTTACCTTCTTGGAAAGTGGAGCACATCAATATCTTGGCTATGTGTTGGTAGACTAGTATTTCTTCATCCTCATCATGGTCCTTCTCTTGCTCCTATATTTTCTCCTTACCTTTACTTGGGTGAAATTATTCTTCATGTGTGTTTTTATTTCCTTTAATTGCTTTATCACTCCCATTTTTCTCACCAGTTTCTTCCCTCTCCAAGGTATCTTCGACCTCCACCACTTTTGGATGTGATTTGAGCCCTAAGGTTGTTTTGAAAGGGATAAAGAATTCCAAATTCAATCTTGGCCCTGCATCATGTGGGGATATTGATACCTTTACATCCACATTTTATTCTTTTGGTGTGGCACTTCTAAAGGGGTTGCACCTAGAGTTTGCCCAAGTGTTTGTTGTTGGTTTTCAGCTTATTCCTTTATTGGTGCATGTTTTGGGTTTAATTTCCTCTTTTTAGTAGGTTATTTTGATGTTGTGCACACCCTTTTATCCTTGTATGATAAATGCACATGACATTATATATGTTATTAATATGTTGAGCACTTTTTTAAGCATAACCAATTATTATTGAGACCTCTCATTTGTTTTATTTTCCTAGTTAGTTTTATTCTTTGGATGTAGATAGAAGAACACTTTTTGTGCTTCATTCCATACTATGATAGGCTACCATTTTACGAGATGAAATATATTTGTGACTTAATCTCCTTTATGTGTATCTCGGTATAGATGTTTGTATATTTTCGTAGTGCACAAATTTCCACATCAATTCTCTATGCATATATGTTAAACCTATTATCCCCCTTAACTCTCTTGATAGAGCGGAGAAATTAAATTGTTGTAAAATAATATGGTAGCTTAGCCTATGGTTTCCAAGTATCATCTTCCTTCGTTACTCTTTCCATAAAGTAATTTATGGTGACACGAAATTCTACTTCATCAACCAACTCTTGAGGTAATAGGCATGGAATCCTTCAAGTATTACTCTAAAACACTACACAAGTGTTTGAAATAGTTTACAAACCTTCCTTTATAAACATTGTTAAGAGAAAGAGGAGCTGTGTATGCCTTATACATGGTTGTTGGTGATGAGTATTCTCTTAGAAATGACCATCTTTGGTTTATTATCCCCTTATGGTACACCAATATCTTTGAATATGATCAACAACAAAATCACACCTAATTGGAATTTGATCCCTTTGGTTTCTTGGGCTAGGTCAACGTACACTACTATATTTTATGCAATAAAATAGGAATAGTTAAAAAAGTCCCATGTACTACTTGGTGTGCAATACAAAAAAACCTCTTATTGGTTTTTGTCCATATTTTCATGCCTGAAATTTTAGTAACAATGATTCATGCAATGAATCTTGTCTGGTCCTGTAATTCCTATATGGATATAAATTTTCCTCCACACTTGTACTTGAGGAGATCACCAATACTATCGATTGCGCTTCATCTTCCAATGCTTGTGTGAAGTCTTCACTAGTGTTTTTAAGCCATGTTACCTTGCAAATCATATAGAGTGAAATATTCATCCATCATCCTAGAAAGTAAAAATATATTTCCCGATGCATGAAATGAGGTATTGATAAAATTCTATGGGATTATTTAAGTATGGTAGTTTTACTAGCTTAAAAACACCCATTCCTAACTGGTGTGAAAAAATCCCCAAGAAGGAAACAACCTTAAAAGTGTAGAGGAAGTCAAGAGGTAAGAAGAACTTAGGACGATGATAATTATAATATTGATGATGATTAGTTGATTATATGTTTTCTAGGAAGTTAAAAACAGGTTCAAGAAAGTATAAGGGTAAGCTTCCCTTCAAGTGTTTCAACTGTGGAGAGATTGACCATTTTACAAACAAGTGTCCTCACAAGCACAAAGGAAAGAAACATGATGATAAAATAAGTCACATAGGTCAGATAAGAGTAAGAAGAAGTTTAGTAAGTTTGAGAAAAGAAGAAGTCTAAGAAGATATTTTAATCCAAGGAACATTATAGATCTTTAGAGGTAAGCGGTGAATTTTATGTTTCGATTCTTATTCGAGTCTAAACATGAATATGTTATAAATGAATTCCTTTTCATGGTCAAGGGTGCTAGGAGTTATAAGAATAAAGGTTTCATCTATGGTAGCTCATGTATGCATTAAAAATAAGAAGAGGATGACCTTGAAATTGAGATGATGTGTATTCAAGAAGAATTGAAGCATGCTGAGAAGAAGAACAAGAAACTCAAGGCATAATTTAAGGAGTATGAAGAAAATATTCATGTTCTAAAAACATAAGCATTAGAATGACACCAATGAGTATGATAAGATCATGAAACAATTAGATACTCACATGGATACTACAGCTACAAGCTTAAAAGATAAGGATGAAGAGTACATCAGGTTTGAAAAGTAAGTGGTATCTTTAAGGAATGAATTGGTGAATCGGATGGTAATGCAAGATCATTTAAGATATTTGAGAAGAGATACAAGGATATATATGATATCTTATATAGTCGAAGTCTACAAGAGATAATCTTGGTCTAGGTTTCAAGGAGAACGTAAAGGAAAATATGTGATTCAAGATGATACTACTTAGAGCAAGGACGTTTTGGCCCAATTTCTAAGGTAGATCAAATGGAGAAAAATTCCAAGAGCTATGAGAAGAAAATGTCTATTAGAAAACCCAATGCTTCAAGGTATGAGAATACCTTTAATGGTTATTGTTATAGTTGCAATGGTTTTTGACATAGTGCTAAATAAAGTAGAACGTCATCCAAGTATGAGGGATCATCAAGTTATCAAAGGATTTTTAACTCATATCATTCAAGAGGTATGAGTGAAGTTGTGTGTTATAACTATAATCATGTTGGTCACATTGCAAAATTTTGTTTTCATGGTTCTTCAAGATAAAACAAGAGGTGTCAACACCATAGAGTATAAGAGAAGAGGAAATAAAAGGCATGGGAACCAAGAGTGAACCAAGATAATCTAGCCAAGTCAGATGTTAGAGAAAGTTAGGGATGTTCACGGTTTGTTGATAAAAAGAAGGATGAAAAAGTTGAGTCACAGTGTGCCAAAGAGGTCTTGGAATCTCCTAAAGTTGTTGTTCTAGATCCCGTAGGCATTTGAATGTTTAGTTTTAATTGATGTAGAAGGTTCATTAAGGAAAACAAAGGATTAAAGAGTGCAAGAGGAAGTTTATAGTGATTGTGAAATGGTAGAACAACATATGACACGAGTTCATAGTGTCATAGTTGAGTTCACACAGTAAGAATTGGTTTTTTGAGTAGATAATAAATTATAAAGGGATGGTAGTGATGTGATATCATGTCATGATTATGTCTTATATGTTTGAGAAAGTGTGTGATATAGTCAACATGGTGAACAAAGGGTGCATGAGTGGTATTAGTGAGATTGGCTTTGTCCAGTAGGCCTAATTATGAGGCCTAGTCAGCATGATGACTTGGTATGGTGGAATGAAGGCATGAGATAGATGGAGAAGCATGGTAAAGGATTGGAGAACATGAAGAGAGTGTATTAAGAAACTCATGTGGATCTCAAAGTCCATGTATAGGTTTAGCATGGTTTACAAGTGACCATCTAGACCTAGTCTAAGTGCTTAGAGGCCTAATGAAGCATGAAAGTAAGTTACAGAGCTAAGTGAGCCCATGAGGGAATGAAAATGTGTGATATATATTGTATCAAAGGTTTTTAATTGTCTTAATGATGGAGATCAAGACATGTTAATGAATCAAAGGATGAAACAAGATCAACTAGGCCTAATTCAAAGACCTAGTATAAACATGGTTTGGAGTATGGAGTAAAGCAAGATAAAGTAGGGAATTACAAATATGAGGAGTGTGTTTTGGAATTTTAGAGATAATTTGGAAGGTTCTACAGGTCAAAATTCAGTTGGTAGAGGTATGTTTGAGGTCTTTTGAAGACATATTCTTGAGGATAAAATAGGTTAACATGCACAAATCATGGTGGATGATGAGTTTCAGATGGGTGAAAAATAAAGTGAGCCTTGATACATGTGAAGGAGGGTGTATTAGTGCCATGGAAAAATTTTCAAGTCCAAATTCAAAAGGAAAAGCAAGAAAAGTGAGTTTAAGTCCAACCAAGCTCTCAAAGTGGCCATTTCAGCTCGAGGGTTGAGTTTGATGTGCCCATTAGTACGCTAAATATTTTCATGGATACCTAGTTATTTCATCAATGTTGGGGCATAAAGTCAAGGTAATTTTTCAAGTGGAATGAGGAAGATTAATGTAATGTGCTTTATGAACGATCCTTAAGAAGTGAAGTAGGTTCCAAACCCTCCTAAAGCCCTCCTTGAAAGTGATGGCGAAGAACTGAAGATTTTGGTTCTGAAATGACTTGGGAAATTTAAGTTGATGAATTGGTATTATAGAGAATTATTCCTATTTAATTTTGGTGGCGGTCTCATTCTCTAGGTCATTTGGCAAGGTATAAAAATACACTTTTTTACAAGAATTTTCTGGTATAGTCATGTATATAAGGTTTCATGTTGAAAAGTCTAATGTGGGAAAAATCTTAGGAAGTTACCAAATTGTCCATGAGAAGTTTTAGGTGGGTTATTTGCATAATTTTGGTGAAACATGGGAACTAAGATGACCTACCACTTAAGGCCTAATAAGGAAAAACTAGGAAAGTCTGTTTGAAAGGATGATGATGTGAAATATTATTGTTGAAGTGAAACTTGATCATGGATGATTTCTATCGGTACAAACTGATATATTTTAGCCAATTACTTGATCTAGTGAGGTGATTTTGTGTCCAAGTTCTAATGGTCAAATATGTCCCATTTTACCTATTAAGAAGCTCGAGTAACAAGAATGTAAGTGTGATTTTATCCACAAAAATCATGCAAATGAATGTTTGAAGATGAATTATAGGTGTCATTTGAAGTGTACCAAGCATTTTTTTTTCTTAAAAGTGTGTTTTTGACTATTGGTAGCTTTTTAGGCAAAAACTTATTTTTGTGTCCTACAACTTAACTTGAGCTGTCTCATAAATGCATGTATATTGAACATATATACCTTGAAATATTCTTGTTGTTGGTTTTAAAATTTACACAAGGAGCATATATCTCCATAAAGGTGTCATAAGAGCTATGAATATGTGATTTAATGAGTGAACTAAATCATTTTTTGGAGACTAGTTTTTTTGTCTTTGCAAACCTGAGACCTTTTCCTAATAAGTGGTTCTTGGTGAGAATGAATATTGTTGATTTGTTCCAAGTATTTTAAGGTGAATAAAAAGTCCATAAAAACATTCTACAAGCAATCATCAAGATGTTTTTAAAGATCACATATTTGTGTTGGTGAAGTAATCTTATGACTGGTTCTTGAGCTTCCATGACTGTGAGTATCAAGATGAGAAGAAGAGTTGAAATGAAGTATTCATGTCCTGATCTATATAATTTCAAGCATGTGATGAATTTTTAGACATATTGAAGATCCCTCCTTCCTGTTTCCATTTCATGATTTGAATCCTAGATTCTGTTCATGCATCCAAGTTGAAGACTGTATCTATAAGGTATTAGTTTTGGTGGAGCTGATCAATCCTAATGGAGGTTTGTTGAGAAAATGGAGAGTTTTAGAGTTTGTAAAGGATTAATAAGGAAAAGATAATACCTTGGTAACATAACCTATCCTCCATAAAACTTGTTGTATTGTTGTATTAGCTAGAAGACAAAGGAATATATGTTGAAAAGAAGACTAGAAGGTAAGAAAACCATTACAAATGCAGATGTCATATTGAAACGGGAATATTATTAGTTGTTTTTTAGAGGTGAAAAAAGTTCATGAAGGTTTAATAAGTTCTTATAGAAGTTTTAAATGTCATGAAAAACTGAATAAATGTCATTACTTTTAACCGACACAATGCAGATGAAATTATTGCATTATGACAATTTTTGTATGATGTCACTTAAGACCTTTTGTACGAGTTGAAGAGGTAAGAAGGTGAAGTGTTCGAAGAGGAAGTGAAAGTGGTGTAAAAGAGTGTCCTACTCATGTATATGTATGCCAAAATGTGTATGAAAATAAGTTTTTGATGAATAAATTTCATATAAGTATTAGGCGATGAAAAAGAGAGGTTCATCCTTGTGTAAGTAAGGGAAAATATGCATGGCTTGTAGACTGTATTAGGAGAAACATGAGGTGATGAGAATCATGAAGTGAGATAGAAGAAAAATGAGTTTATCTCTGTTTGAATGAGGAAAAAATGTGTGAGTGAAAGAGGTTTTGGAGGCGTATTTGCAACAAGTATGAACATATGAGAAAAGAAGTGAAACAAGGGGTGTGAAGGAAAAGGATGACAATAAAGGAGCTGAATAAGAGATCACAATTTTTTGGTTCAAGCAACTAGATGAAAGTGATCAAAATTTTTTAAATTCTAAGTGGGTGCTTAGCTAAGTAGGGAGTCGAGTTATTCCTTGTCAAGTAGGTTTTTGACTAAATTTTTGGAGTTGGTGCTCAAAAAATTAAAATCCTTGTAATCTTTTATGGGACAATTTTCCTCATAGTGCATTGATTTCAATGGGTTTTTCTCCCTTTAAGGGTTTCCCACATTAAACATTTTTTCACGTGTTATTTCTTGTTATTTACTTATGTTTGAATTCCTTTTTCCCGTCATGTTAAAGTTTGATCAAGATTGAATGGCTTGCTGAGTTTTTGAAGCTGTTTTCAAAGTTTTGAGAAGAATTGATTCACCCCTCCCCTCTTAGTGCTTGTGTTTTCTAATAATTGGTATCAAGGCAAGGTCATTGTGAATCAATTTTTACATCTTAGAGGGGATCCTTGAAGAAAAATAATGGGTAAATTATTTGAAGCAATTATGAAAAGGAAGTTTGAGATTGTCGAGTCCCTAATTTATGGATTGAAAGAGAAGATCAATTATATAGAAGTTGAGCATTCTAAAGCCCTCATAGAGATGGAATCTCTAGTTAAAATTGTGTCAAAATACCTAAAGGACAAAGAATATGCTTGCCTCAAACATGAAGAATAATTGAGATCCTTGAAAGATGAATTAGAAGAAGAAAATAATAGGTGAAGATGTATGGAAAGTTGGAGAAGAGATCTGAAGTTCTTGATGAAATTTTGGAGAGTCAAAGAGAAACAAGTGACAAGATAGGTCTAGGTTTCAAAGGAGATCATATGGAGAAGTGTGAAGATGATAAGTTTGGTCCAAGTAGATAAGAAAACATGAAGAAGGACAAGGAGACAAATTCAGGAAGGTCTAACTTAATTAGGCAACATAGTGCATCAAGGCATGCCATATATTTCAATGACTATTAATAGAATTGTAATTATTTTAGGCATAGAGATAAGGATTATAGGATTTTTTTCAAATATGACCATCCATGGAGAGATTTTAAATATGAGAAATCAAGGAATATCACTTGTTTCAATTGTTAAAAAGGGACACACTGCCAAGTACTAACTATATGAACCATCTAGTCGATTTGGAGAAATGAAGACCCTAGAGGTAAGAATGTAATTGTGTGTTATAACTGTAACAAGGTTGAACATGTTGCTAGAAATTATTATGATCATAAGGCTAATAATTTTGGCTGGAATCTCATTTCACACCAATCTAGGAGCAAAAATTGTGTTATGTGTTATAATATGCATGGACTTGGACATTTTTCAAAGTATTTATATCAAAATTAATATCCTAGGTACAACAATAGGCTTCATGCATTCAAAGGGAAAGGTTAAAATATATTAAAAGTGAAAACCAATCGTAAGAGTGAGTTTGAGTTAGCCATGTACGAGAGAGTAATTGGAAATAAAGATGTTGAGCAGAAAAATAAGGTCAAGGAAATTGATTCGACTATGAAGAGGAAAAACATGACAATAAGACATCATGTGAAGGTGATAGAAAGGAGAAGACATCAGATATAGTCATAGGAGAGCCTAATTCAAACAAGACATCAAAAAGTGGTGATAAAGTTAAGAATAAATAAGACAAGCCTGATGCAAGTCACGAAGAACCTTTAGCCATAACCATGAGAGTGTAAGTGAATGAAGTGCATCATATATTATTTTCTAGAATTCAATTAGAAAACATGAATATAGGAGATGAAATCATCACACCTAAAAGGAAATCCAATAAGAATGAGAGGATTTCAAAGGAATAAGGAGATATGATAGAGTCTTTGAGATCTTGTGTTGACCATGTACCTTTCTAAGGATCTAACGAGAATTGTGCGTCTTCTCTAGGCTTCTAGAAGACATCCATCATCTAAAGGAAGCATGACGTGTTCTTAAAGGTGGATTACCATCGGTAGTCACCGATCAAAGTCTTAAAGATGATGCAAGTGTGTGAAAAGTCAAAAGCTATGTCTATTTAGTCCTTTATAAGGTATTTTTACATGTTTGGTCAGTATAAGGTATTTTAAGGTCTTGCTTGATTACCCGAGGCAAGAAAAAGTGTGTACTTTCAGTCATAAGGTCTGAGTTTCTATAACTTGTAAATATTTCCAAAGATAATTCTTAAGTGTGTATGTATTCTATTATTCATATAAAATTTTGAATGGTTTTATTAAAATATTTATCTTCTATAATCTATATAGGAGCTATGATATGTCTTAAAAAGAGTTGTAAGGTTATGAGAAAGTATCTTGAATTCATGTCCTTATATAGTTTGTTAGTTATGTCATCAACTAGTTCATCTAGCCCCGATCAAGTGTGTCATAGTGGTATATGACGATGTCTACTCTAGTCCTCAAGAATTGAGTTATGAAAGCGATTAAAAAGTATTTCAAGGTCTACACGAACCTTGTTTGAGCCTTAATATATCATGGTAGCTATGGAGAGTGTGTGTACATGTGAAAGGTTGTGATTTTCAGCTCAAGGGGCAAGTGTCAAGTTTTAGGATAATCCCCTTAGACACTCTAAGTTTGCAATATGATTTATAAGGTTTTAAAGTACAATCCATTAATGAAGGAGAAACAAATTCCCTTAGGAGATTATAGAACAAGTTTTGAGTTTACTCAAGGAGGTCTTTATGATCATGAATCCATCAACGTCTATTAGGCCTGGTGAAGAATAAAGTATAGGTGAAGCGATGTGAAAGACAAAGTGAAACTATCATCTAAGGAAATAGTACCTATTATGCTCCATAAGGTATAATGAAATCACTTGTCTCGAGTATCAAGAAATGAATAATGAGAACCAAAGATTCATGTGTACTTAAAGAAGAAGAATAAGGTCATAATGTCACTCTTGTATTATGTGCTCTCTATCTGGATATGAAGGAAACTTGGTGAAATTGATTTTTCATTTTACTTCAAGTCGAGAAAGATGGTCAAAAATGTCTATCTGTGTGAAATTTAGGAGTTCATGGTTAGGTGTTGATCTCAACTTACAAATTTGAGTTTAATTGTAAAACCCATAAGTCTCTTCCTATCAAAATCTATGTTGAGCGAGAGCTAAAGGTCTCCTAGATAGTTTCAAATGCAATAACAATCATGTAAAAGTGAAGTTGTGATATTATTTTGGTATGATGAAGTATAGGTTGATGTTTCTCTTGTCTCATGAAGTCGGTGGTATTAAAAAGTGTTGCTAAAATTGTCTTGTGTGTCTCTAAAAGTGTTGTAAAAATCTAGTTTTCTCATCCACTTTACTATATTCTAAATAAGAGTGTCATAGAGGTTTGATAAAGAACACACCAAGGGTGTAAAATGATAATTAATCATGAATTAAAAATAGTATCAAAGTGATACAAAGTGATCTCCATTCCAAGGGGAGTTTAAGTTGAATTGAAGAGATGTTACCATCATCATAACATCAGGTGCAAGAAGAAATGATGTCTCCCATGTATGCTTATGAGATGCATAATGATGGATGTGGTCTCATAGTCCTTATTTCATGTATAAGGTGTATCAAGTGGTTATGATTCATTGGTATACATTATGTCAAAATCAGTATATGGTTGCTTGGATATGTGTAGGATTATCTCAAACAAGATTTTATATGATTTAAGAAGGTGCATAGGGATACGATCCTTGAATGAAGATATAAATATTGATGAGGACCTATAGAGATTATGCGAAGCTTCAAAACCTAGAGGTATTCTCCAAAATTTGGTCTTGTGATGGTTACAGGATATGTAACAACAAACTTGACTATTATCAACCCAAGTTTGAAGGATCATGATGACATTGTGCTGAAAAATGATTTTGAGAGGGAGATGTAATTATTTTTATCCCCAGGAGGTGACACTAAAATGTTTTAAGACTGGTATAAGAAAACAATGCAATTTATCGAGAATCTTCTGTAGATTGACTGAGCCCTAAAATAGTAAGCTAAAGGTCTGATAAGACCTCTTGAAGAAGAGAGATATGAAGTTGATCTTGATTATTGGGCCCTAGAATATTGGCTAAGCACAAGAAGGCATGTTGGCATGCAATAACTATTTGAAGAAGGGCGTGTGGGTTGAAGGAGCACAGGCGGGGGTTCTAGTAGGGTTTAACAGAACACACGATGCGCACGAGTAAAATAAGATACGTTTTGGGACTTACCCATATTCGGTGTTTGAGGAAACACACGAGGAAAGCATGACCCATCTTGCATGTGGAGTGGATAAGGTGCCATCCTGGTAGGTGTAGGGTCAAGAATGGAATATTCCATGCACGTGATGGAAGGATCGAGAGAAAGACATCATTGCAAAGAGTAAAGAGCATGGATCAAAGGAATAATGCTCCATTAGAGGGCCACATGGACACTTGGAAACTGATCTGTTATCTCAGGAAGGCATGGCGGTGAAGACTAAATCTATATATAGAGACGCTTGGGTAGAAGAAAAGAGACAGCACACACACAAAGATCAACATCATATATATTTGGATAGGTAAAGCTGTAGGAATAATGAATGATCCTTTGGGTTAGGATTAGGAGAACTGTAGGAGTGATGGAATATTTAGAGGGATGGGTATGTAACTAGTTTTGTAATATGGAAAGCATAGCTTAGGTTCCTAATGCATGACTCTGATATGCATTGTTATATTGGTCTGTTATGACCTTAATGAATGTAATGTGGTTATTGAACTTGTTAACATGAATATGAGGTTTTTTTATAAATAATATATGTTGTTCATGAGCATAAACCCTAGCACATTTCCTTTGTGTTATGAATCAGATTTTTGTATTCTATTAGATACTTCTCTTTTGTTATTTGAATGGATGTATTGATATGATAACTCATCCTAGGATCTTAGAATGAACACATGGTTCTTTTATTTCTTGTAACTAAATATGTCATAAAGGATGTATTCTCATAAGACTCATATCAAGGAGTGGCTTGGTGCCTGCACGTGCCTTGGGTGAGCACCCAACGCCTGTTGGGTGATTGGCCAACACACATAGTATTGGACTGTTATTCTAGGGGTATAAAATGACTACATCTTGGTTCCATTGCTGGGACCTCTTTTCAAATTTGTTGTCAGAAATGACATACATCTTGGTCCTTGTGATGCGTGATGACTGAACATTTGACCTTGGAAAGTGTTGAAGCATGGTTCAAGAGCACGAAGGATGAGTTTTCTCAAAGATTCAACACTGGACCTGAGTTTGATGCACATAGATGGGTAGAAGATAACCTGTACCATGAGTTATATGAGACATTCTTCTACTTGTCTTCTAGTAGAACTATATGAATGTCTTTCAACATATACATCCAGATCGATCTGGTACTATAGATCATGTGTATGGACCAAATATTATTACTAAAAGGCTGTAGGATGCATATCGACTTTCACGTGTCTTTGTTGATCACTAGTGGAAAGGAGTCCTGACTAGTTATACTTTGGAATATGCCATTTCTATGTATTCTTGACTAGAGGTTGCCAAGTTTGAGTTTCGAGAGAGCTCGGGAGATCATTTTTATGTGCTATCCCTTTGGATATGAAGATATTGATCACTACCCTAAGTTTAGAGGCATTCCCCATGGCCGGCTAAGCTTCTCTAAGCGCTAGGTGAGGAAGCTAGGGTGGAGGAAGATGGAAGACATTGCAGTTGAAAAGGAAAGGGAAGAGAGATGACTCAAGTATAGTGAATCTCATGAAAGGGATATGGATAGAAAATGCAAGGTTATAGGTGTGATGGATCTATGGAGGTAAATGTTGTGAGAAGGAGTTGAGGTTCACGTAGAGGAAGTGGAACCTGAGAAGTCTTTGCTACCCCATCTTGAAAAGTGCAGGAGAGAAGCCCCTTCAGCTTCTGATGAGAGTTCTTCACATGGAGAAATGAAATTCGTCGACACACATCTGAACCCACTTGGTGACCAAGCCCCGGCACTTGCATTTCTGATCAAGGAGAAGTATGTTAACCTAGATTGGTATTGGTGGAAGTAACCAATCTACGCCTAGGAGATATAATTTATTGTTTGGGACATCCATGACCATGTAAACCATTCCCATATTTGGAGGAATTTTTGGACAAGGTGCAAATACACAAGGTTTGGGTATCATGTCTGGGAGTGGCGTGAGACACACAACTGGTAGTGGGACAATATAACAAACCATTGGTGTGCCATTCAGTGGGATGTTGGGGACACTAGGCATGACCACTTTAGGCCATTTTCTGGCTACATGAGGTGGATATGGTGGTATAGAGGCTAGAGGACCTGGTGGATCTAATGGATCTAGAGGATGTGGGTCAGGAGGAGCATGACCTAGTGGATCCAGTGGATTTGGTGGAGGAGGAAACAATAAAGAAAACCAAGGCTCTAGGTCAGGTGGAAAAGAGCCTCAACCACCTTCACAAGTATTCTTTGAGATGTCTTTGCATTTTCCAGACTAAGAGGTATTGAAGATGCTACAGAGCATGTGCATAAGTGTGAATTACTTTGAAATGTGAAAGGGATCACTATCTTAGAAGCGAGAAGACAAGTCGGTTTGAAATGACGCGTTGCAAGGGCAAATGCATAGTTAGTATTGGAAGTATGACCCCCATCAAATGGTGGTAGACTACACTGCATTAAAGAATGCCTTCCTAGAAGAATTCCATATCCCTAAATTTGAGTAGAAGAACATCAATGCTCTAAAATAGATCTAGAAAGGAATGACAAAGAGTGTGCGGGAGTATGATGTGTGGTTCAAGACTTTCTTGTCAAAACTATCCTATGGCATTCACCCTTCTCAATATGCTCAATGGTTTTTTAGAGGATTGATAACACCGTTTAGAAGGGCACTATCACAAAAAACTTTCATAGACCCGCACGAGGCCTTAGAAGTTTCCCTGTGTGTTGAGGCTGTTGGGAGCATTGATAATGGTGTTAGCCATTTTCTAGAGTCTCAGATTGCTGCAATGACCAAGCAGTTGAAGAAGCTATCTATAAACTAAGTGCATTAGGTTCATAACGGGCTATGGTGTACAAACTATGAAGTTAAGGGGCATGCAAAGGATAGTTTCCCCTGGAAGTCGATACGTGCCATGGTGGTAGGCTGTGAGATTTTCTATGGAGATCATGACACATGTAGATGTCCTCTACTCCAATGCATGATCCATAAGAACATGTCCTATTACTTTAAGATTTTTACCTCTACGACCCATGATACTAAGGATTGCAGGATAATTGACTAGATTCATAATGCTATTGATCTTGGTGTGTGTCAGAATAGCCTTGCAAGTAGTTCCAAGGATAATGATCACCACTACTATGAATGACACACGAGATGGAGGAGTGTGTGGAAGGGGATTTCTGGAGGATTTCGTGGTCGCGGTAACCATGGTGGAGGAAGAAGTGAGTTACCATGAGGAACCTGTTATAACTGTGGGTTTACAGAGTATTATAAGTATGAGTGTCCTGATCTATTGCAGTTCTCATGGTGTGGAAAGAAACATAAGTATGAGGAGTTCCCTGAGTTGTTTGAGCACATGAACCAACAACACTGGAAAGACAAAGGCACTGGGATGGTGAGTATAAAGAAGGCCGACCACAAAGTGGATCGAGAGTGATGCATGAGTCGGGATTAGAACCTGTATTGGTGACAATGCGAGTAGAGGCCATGTGCACTAGGGAGATGCGAGATAGAAAATGGTTATTAGGGAAGAAGTGGTACATGGGAAGTATCCAAACCCTAATCATTAGAAGGAAGTGTATCAAGAGACTATGGATGTGATTTGGAGTTTACAAGGGGAGATCCAATGTCTAAAGGAGTAGTCAAAGTAGTTGGAGAAAAGGAAGAATGCTGAGGCTCCAAAGGAGGACCTGGATGAAGTCAAGGAAGTATGTAGGATGTTAAGGCAAGAGAATATTATTCCCTTACTAGGAGAATGGCTGCGGGAGAAGGTACCATGTGCTAGAGTAGAGCACGAAAGGAAGGTTTTTGCATGTAAACCTTCCTCCTCACAACCTTGACTATGATAAAGAGATTACATTGAATGCAATTGTTGATGGGTGGATTCTAAGAAATATCCTCATTGACACAAGAGTGGAGGTCAATGTTCTCACCTTAGATGCATGAAATCAAATGGGAAGGCCCACATTACAACCATATTTGAATGTCTTTGTATATATGGCAAACAAGAAAAGGAAATTCCCATTGGAATATTGAAAGATGTGGTTATCACTATTCAAAGGGCCAAGTTCACTGGGGACTTTGAATTCTTGGCTCTCACCGAGGTGAGACAATTTTCCAGCATTACTTGGGCACCCTTGGTGTTACAAAAACAATTCTGACCTGTGGATTAACAAGGGGTATATTAGTTTCGAGAACAAGGAAGAAAGGGTGATTATCCCTCTAACAGATGGAAAATCGGTGCCCTATACTAAGCCCTTAGGAGAGGAGGTTCTCGATAGAATCTATGTGCACTCCATCAGAGATCTTGAGGTAATTCATCCTATAGAAGGGGTTATCTAACTTGAAGATGCTCAGTTGGTGAGTGATACAACTAGCATAACATGTGACAATTGGGCACACGAGACTTATGAGTTGATTGGGTGACAATTGAGAGGATCTGTAATAAGGGTGATGAAGGCGTGCTCAGTCAAGCACACAGGAGGAAGAAGTTTCCGAGTTACTCTAGAGGATCATTTATTGTGAGAAATGGAGGCTCAGTGGAAGAATGAGGATGAGAGAAGGGGAATTATCAGTTATAACTTGCTCGGGGGACTGTAGCGCGTTGGTGAGAAACACATCGGGAGATCTTCCTAGAATGGCATGAGGTAAGAGTCACATTTTCTTGTAAGGTTCTCTAGGAGCAACGCGCCCACTATGATCCAATACTACCATGGTAAAGAGACCACCTCATTTCATGTCCAAACATGTGAGAAGGCCTTGTATGGGAAGTGCAGAAGCATTACCACCTTCATTATGGGTGCATAAGTTATATTCCACCTTACAAGGCTATGCGCGCACATGGTATATTCATTCAGAGATGTGCCGTTAAACAGGTAATTGGAAGGAGTTGGCGGCTGATCTCATTCAAGATTTCAAGTATAGGAGTACAAAGCCATCAGTGGATAAGACATTACAACTAGTCAAGTGCCTTACATTGGGATATATCATTATGGCAGAGGATAGAATACATGAGCTACTAGGAGAACCTAGTTTAGAGACAAGTTTTGATGAAGAGGAATCAAAGAAAGTACAACTTGAGCGCGCGTGCATGGAAAAGGAAAAAGTAAAAATGGTCTATGTAGTAGATGGTGAAGAAATGGAAAGTTTGGATGCTAACCATTCGGAAGGTGCATGTAAATTCATAGATAAACTTGATGAGCAAGTACACGCCTACCATGAGCCCTTGAAAATAAAGAATGTTATTGATGGGGACGAGACAAAACCTAAGGAAGATATCATTAGGGACTATTGGTTAGAAAAAGAAGTTTTAAAGGTCATTGATGCAGTGCGCGAGCTCTAGGATTTTCTCCCTCATGGGTACCATGAAATCAAAGGAACCCATCATTCCTTAGGGAGATGAGGATCAAGTTGAAGGAAGGTGCACTCCTGGTTCGTAAGAGGTCTTATCGGATGAATTTGAATTTATGCATATGGGTCAAGGAGGAAATAGACAAGATGATAACATCTGGTATCATTGAGGTTATAGAGGAATCATAATGGATAAGCCCAATGGTCATCAATATCAAGAAGGATGGAAGAATAAGGATTTGTGTGGACTACAGGGACTTGAATGCATTATGTGTCATCAATCCTTTCCTAACCCCCTTTATTGAAGAAATTCGGAGGGAGTATTTGGGTGCGAAGTCTACTCTTTCACGGATGGGTTCTCAGGGTATCACCAAGTCAGGATTGCAAAGGAAGACTAGAGAAAGAAAACTTTCACCACTAAATGGGGAATTTTTTCCTACACAGGTTATGCCTTTTGGATTGAAGAATGCACTGTTGTGTTCTCGTGCATCATGGTACAAGAATTTCAGGACTTCATCCATAAATTTCTTCAAGTTTACTTGGATGATTGGACTATGTATGGGTTAGTAAAAGACCATTGTGACAATTTGAGGCTGATGTTTGAGAGATGTCGGTAGTTGAGGATATCCCTCAACATTAAGAAATGTGTCTTTTCTACTCCATTTGGGACCCTATTAGGACATATTATATATAAGGAAAGCTTACTAGTAGATCCCACCAAATTTTCGGTGATTGTAGGATTGAGGGAGCCTACTAGTCAAAGTGCAAATGCATGCAGATTCCTTGGACATATGGGGTACTACGGGGAATTCATCAAGGCATATGCCAAGATCACCACGCCCTTGTAGGAATTACTAAAGCAAAAGAGCACCTTTCATTAGGGAGAGGCGCAGTAGAATGCGTTTGACACTTTAAATGATAGACTTGTCACTACACCCATACTACATTTTCCTTCTTGGGATAAGCCTTTCCATGTACATGTTGATGCCTTAGGAACAGCCATGGGAGCAATACTAGCATATCCTTGAGAGGGGATTGTTGATCACCCCTTGTGTTTTGCAAGAAGGAAGTTGACACTAGAAGAACAAAATTATACCACTACTGAGCGCGAGGCACTTTTAATGATCTATGCACTGCATAAGTTTAGATAGTACCTATTGGCAACACCCTTTATATTCTATATGGACCACATGGAGCTAAAATAATTGGTGAACAAGCCCATTTTTCAAGGGCACACATGCTGTTAGGTCCTATTATTCCAATAGTTTGAGTTCACGATGGTTGTAAAACCAGGAAAAAACAATTCAGGATTTTGACCACTTATCAAGGATTGACTCAGGGGAGGATACACAAAGCATTGTGGATACCATGCCGGATGCGCAACTATTAATGTTGTGGTGCATGCCCTCGAGACTTGGAAGATATTATGTATTCTTGAAAACTAGCGTGGCTGACGACAAGATGAAGGATTTGGAGAGAAAACAATTGGTACTATGTGCCACACCCTATATGTTGATTAGTGGAGATCTATATAAGTTAGGACGTGATGAGATTATACACTGATGCGTATTGGAACATGAGTGCATGAAAATTATGGAGGAAGTGCATGGTGGGATTACAAGAGGACACTATGCAGGAAATGCAACCGCATGAAAGATTCTATTGGCAGGGCTTTAGTGGGAAACCATCTACTAGGATTGTATTGAGTTTTGCAAGGCCTGTGACCATTTCCAGTTCTTTGGAAAACCTAGAAAGATGGATGAAATGTCTTTGTGACCAATAGCCAACATTGAGCCATTTGAAAAATGGGAAATCAAATTTGTAGGGCCAATTTTGTCGGCTACACGATGGGTAGTTCATGATATATCTTTACTTACACTAACTACTTGACAAGATGGGTAGAGGCAAAGTGCCTATAAAGGACTTCACTTCAGAGACAACTACTAGATTTTTATGGGAGAACATAATCAGTAGGTACAAATGTCCTTTAAGCTTGACTAGTGATAGGGGTACACATTTTCTTAATGAAATGGTCAAGATTCTACTAGAAGAATTTATGGTGGCCCATCACAAGACTACCCCCTATCATCCATAGGAAAATGGAACTGTTGAGGAATTTAACAAAATACTAAGTCACATGTTGACCAAGATCTGTGACTTTGGAAGACAAGGCCCAGGATGAAAAAGTATCAGCCATTCTATGGGCATATAAGAAAACCTATAAAATATTGAACAAGGCCACACTGTTTCAATTGGTGTTTGGTGCGAGAGGATGTTTTGCTAGTTGAATTCATGTTACCATCGTTGCGTATAGCACGTGCAAGAGGATTGGATGAAAAATAAGCACTTGAAGAAAGAATCGATAAGTTGATGCAATTAGAAGAGAGGCAATCTCTTTCTAAATTCAAAAAAGACAGAAAAGGCAAGACAAAAGGCATGACATGATCATCATATTAAGAACAAGCAATTTGAGGTTAGACAGATGGTTCTATTGTATGATTCCAAGTTTTTGCGCCATCCTGGGAAGTTGAAAGTCCATTGGTTGGGACCTTACATCATCTTGTACATCCTTGATTCATGCGCTTTCCAGTTACAAGTGCTAGATGGAACACGATTACAGGAATTTTAATAGAGAAAGCTAAAGCCCTACTATAAATAAGTCTTCTTGGTGTTTGTAAATAAGGCAATATTGCCCGATTAGCCTAGGATTTTCCCCTTATGCTTGCTTCTTCTTTTCCCATGTTTCCCTTTCTTGTTGCTTACTCCCTTCTTTCTGTTCTATTTTGTGCCTTGTGTCTTTGGTAGCGCATTATTTTTCTAAGATTGTGTATGTGTAGAGGACCGCACATCTGTTTTAGTATGGGGTCAAGTAGTGCAAAGAAAAGTATAAGCCAATAGTAAAAGTTGAATGGCCTAGTAGAAGGAAGCACATAATATTGAGAAAGCGCATGGGGAAATAGTGGATGATGAATTATGGTGTCAAGAAAGATGTAACAAAGACCACATACAAAGGATGAAGAGTGTAGGAACAACATGAGGTACGCGAGGGTAAAATTCAGGTAAAGGATAGAAGAAGTGCCTTTGGCGTTGTAGATGCACACATAAGAGTCTTCGGTTAGATTGGATTTTGCATTCCAGAAGGTTGTAGTAGATTTTGCGTAGTATTGGGCACATGGGTAAGGGTGCTTAAGGTTGGCCTAGTGGAAAAAGCCACATTTAATGCTAAGTACATCAATAGGTGGT
The DNA here is from genome assembly GCA_018340775.1 of Taxus wallichiana var. yunnanensis. Taxonomy (NCBI): domain Eukaryota; kingdom Viridiplantae; phylum Streptophyta; class Pinopsida; order Cupressales; family Taxaceae; genus Taxus; species Taxus wallichiana. The sequence goes on from CM031244.1 coordinate 171,661,412, forward strand.
ATAACATTTATTTCCAGAGAGGAGAAAAAACTATAAGTATGAATTTGGGCATGCTATTATTTACCTTGCTTTTGCGAAGTAGAGATCTTGTGAACTAGGGCATCCAAAGAAATTTATGCAAAGGAAGAAGAATCATAAATATTTAAGTATGTGACTAGGGTTGATCTACAAACCAGAGTGGAAAGAGTGCGCGGGTGTGGGGAGAGTTCTTTTTAGAATACATTGTCTTGTGGAAGAAGTTGTTCCTAGTTAGGGTTTGTGACAGTTAGAGCCTTTGAAGAAGGAGGATTCTTCATGAAGTGGAGCCTTAGATTTGACAAGATTGGTAGGTCGAGCAAGAAGAAGGGATTTAGGTTGTATCCTGACAAGAAAACATGGCACCAAATAAGGTGATTTGTTTCACTAAAGAAACATAAGGGCAAGGGAAAAGGAAAGCAAACCGTTTCCATCATTAGCTCCAATGAAGAATGGTATGCGAAATGCAAGTACCAGATAGAGTATTGCTAGGGAAAGAGTGGGTGTCACACTTGAGAAATATGGCCATGAGTGATTACAACCATCACATGAGAACTACCGAGAAAGAAATGGAATTGGAACTGGTTTGTCTAACTAACAAGAGGACACCAGACGAAATGCCAATATATAGTGACGAAGTGAAGGTAAAGCTGGAGAAGGAAGAGATGTTACAACTATATGAGTTACCTTATTTTGGCAAGCCCAAGTGACTATATTAGTGGTTGATCTCACATGTACATGAAGACCAATTTTATTTTATAGGTTGTAAGATGCGCATTACCCCTCAGCTTATATCCAAGTTCACTGGCTTGAATTGTGAAGGAGAATCCATAGACGGCAACTTGGATGATAAGGAGGCCATCAAGGAAACTATGGAGGCTTATGAATACAAAAAGGGTTCACGGTACTTTGACATTGCAGAAATCCCCAACCTTGTTATGAGGATGGCCATGTGCTTAGTCACCAAGCTCAATGATCAAGAAATATGGATGCAAGTAAACAAGGCATGGTTAAACGTATGCTAGAAGATCTCAGAAGGGACCATCTATAACTTGTCCACCTTTATTGTAGATGAGATCATAAGCAAAGCATGTAGTAAGGATAAAATATACTATTTTGCAATGTTCTCCTCACCATCGTCTACTTAGAGATTGGAGTGCTCGATGGGCCAAAGAATTTCATTTGGGAGTATCCCGAAGACAATCCATCACCCGTAAAAGGTTTGAGAAATATACATGTGAGACCATGATGGCTGCTCATAAGGCACACCTAGAAAAGTGGTATAAGTGAATGTGTTACTCATTTGGGGTAGAGTGGAGGATCCCTGAGTAGTTTCCCACGTTCGTGGATGGAGAGGTAGAGTTTGCAGTATATCAAAATTTCTGCATTAGCAAGTTTACATTGAAAGATGGGACTAAGAGTCCATGGTGCAAGATACCCTTCTCCTTCACCACACACACAATACTTCCAAGCAAGGGTCAACCGGTTCAAGAAGGTGAAAAGGCTAAGGTTCAACATTAGTGAGGAAGACCAAGACCACCACGAGCTATGCTAAAAGTTCGTATACCTAATAAGTGCACATACGTGGAGAAGTATGTCTCCCACAAAGTACAGATGATGAAGTTGATAACATTATCGATCACCAGAAGGGATGTAACAAGGGTATATTTGCACATAAGGCCTAAGTTTGAGAAAGGAACCTATCTAGAGAGTGATGTCTCCATTCCAGAAGACCCCACAAGTCAGAAAAAGGCCGTGCCAAAGAAGAGGGAAAGATAAGAGGTGCAGGAGAAGAAGGCACCAAGTGTGCAAACCACACAATCGGTTGGTGCACTGGAAGCAATCGCTAAGCTTAACACTTATGCATGTAGGAAGAAGTCTCTAGTCAAGGAAAAGACCCCGAGAAGAAGAGGTGCTAGATCATGAAGGACCCCTCACACATGAAGAATCACCAAGGAAGACATCACCTATTAAGGAGAAAGAGAAGGAAGAATCTCCTATACTGGAATCACCAGTTAGGAAGAAGCAGAAGGTGACAGAAAAGATAGACTCAGAGGAAATAAAGAGCCTAGAGGCCTATATTGGTGACAAAGATGATGAGGAGCCTGAGAGAGGTGAAGACCATCTGGTATATAATGTACATGAATCTAAGGAGGAGGAAGATGAAGGAGAATGATGAGGAAACAAAAGATCAAGGCAAGGGGGTGAGCGAAGAGGTAAGCACCGAAAATTAGGGAACCCCAAGCCTCACCAATGAACAAACAAAAAAAGATGTGGAAAGAGAAGTAGTTGACATCATTAAGGATTTGGTGGAGTAGGATTTGGAGTGGAGCGTAGATGAAATTTTGAAGGAAATAGAAGAAGAAAGTGTTGGGAAAGAATATGGCAGCATGGGTGGGAATCCCAATTTGGCGGTAAGCTTCCCAAAGGCTGCATGAACAGGTGGGAAGGGTGTAGTAGTAGCACAAGGGCAAGGAATAGGATACATCAATGATCCAAACAAGGTGCTATGCATGCGCTTCTAGAGCACTATACCAACAGAACAACTCCTAGCTATGACTTCGTTTGATGAAGAAGGTGCATATCCACGAACCAGAAAGATTCTATTTTGTGCGTTCGAGTCCCACATAGATGAACTTGAGTTCAAAGTAAGTTAGAGAGTGCTGATGAAGGTGTCAGAGACAAAAGGATTAAATTCCTTGGTGAATGCTCAAAATTTTTAGATGAGTAGGTCTCAACACGCTCAACAAAGTTTCAGTTGAGATTGAGGCTAGACTGTTCAAAAGAAATGATAGAGTGAGATTCTTGGAGGAGGAATTGGAGAAGGAAAAGAAGGATCTCGTTGAGAAGAGAAAGGAATTGAAGCAAGAATATCTTATTAGCATGAAATTAAGGTGTGAAATGAAAGAGGATAAAGCAAGGTGTGTGAGCTACATAAGAAAATTGAGATGATTACAGATCTTTGTTATCTTAAAGCATCCCAACCTAGTGCCGCCCAAAAAAAAATATGAATCAACCTTACAGTGTCTAGAGGATTTGACCCACATCCTCAAGATGGAAAGGGGCACTTGCCTTAGAGACTATAGAAGAAGCACCTTTGGCATGCCAAGAGAGAGAAGAGAGGTGAAGGTTATCAAGATCATTTATTGATTTACCAAACTCCTTGTAGAGGTAAAGGATGACGCACAAGTTGCTAAAGCTACATATAACAATTGCGTTGATAGGGATAGAGTAGAAAGCATCCTGGTCACTTTGCACATGAAGTGGAACTCAAGCAATTTTAAGATAAGAATAATGGGAACAGAGAAAAAAGGGATAAAATCCGGCCGAGGTAGAAAAGAATTGAGAGGCTATCGAGACCTTGTGGGGCTCGATCAAAAGCTCGGTGAAGGAGTTATACCCCGGATCACCTACGAATGGATGCACTTGATGACTTGGGAAAGCAATTGGAAAGTATTGTTGAGATAATGTGTGCCAAAGGAGAGGAACTAAGTTTTGAGGAAGTGAGTGCCTAGTCGGAGACCTTTGTCTATAAGTGTAGAGCGAGGTTGACGCTTGGAAAAAGATAGAGACAAAAATAGGGAAGGATTTCCCTCCTCTCCTTCAAAAATAAGAGTTTTCTCTTTCATTTTCCCCATTATATCATACTTTCTCCCAATTCTTGATCCTTCATTATTTTTCCCATTATTTAGAGTTCGTAATTCTTTATTCATTAAATAAAAGTGTTTCTAAGGACAAAGAATAGGTGTAGTGTGGGGTGATGTTGGGCCCCAGAATATTGGCTAAGTACAAGAAGGAACATGGGTACACGGGACCTATTTGAAGAAGGGCATGCGGGTTGAAGGTGCACAGGGAAGGGTTCTAGTAGGTTTATCAAAACACACGTCACACACGTGTAAGATAAGAAAGGTTTTGGGACTTAGTCATATTCGGCATTCTAGGTAGCACACAAGGAAAGTGTAACTTTGTATAGCATGTGGTGTTGATAAGGTGCTAACTGTCATTTGTAGGGTCAAGAAAGGAATATTCCATGCATGCGATGGAAGGATCCAGAAATACATATTGCAAAGAGTGGAGAGCTCAGATCAAAGTAAGCATGCTCCATTGGAGGACCACATGGACACTTGGCAACTGATTTGTTATCTTAGGAAGGCATGGTGGTGAAGACTAAAGCTATATATAGAGATGTTTAGGTAGAAGAAAAGAGACATACACACACACAAAGAGTGACATCATATAGTGCTAAATAGGAAAAGCTCTGTAGGAATAATGAATGATCCTTTGGGTTGGGATTAGGAGAACTATAGGAGTGATGACATATTTAGAGGGATGGGTGCAGTAACTAGTTTTGCAATATGGAAAGCATAGATTAGGTTCCTAATGGGACTACGATCTACATTGTTATATTGGTCTGTTATGACCTTAATAAACGTAATTTGGTTATTGAACTTGTTAATATGAATATGAGGTTATGTTCTAAAGAATATATGTTGTTCATGAGCATAAGCCCTAAATCATTTTATTTGTGTTATGAATCAGTTATGTATTCTTTTAGATACTTATCTTTTGTTATTTGAACGGATGCATTGATATGATAACTCATCCTAGGCTCTTAGAATGAACACACGGTTCTTTTCTTTCTTCCAACTAAATCTGTCATAAAGGATATATTCTCATAAGACTCATATAAAGGAGGGGATTGACATCTGCGCATGACTCGGGTGAGAGCCCAACACCCTTGGGTGATAGGCTAATGCACATGGGATTAAATTGTTATTCTAGGGGTATAAAAATTACTACATTGATTTAAGAGTTTTGGTGTCACCAAGGCTAGGTAGGTAGAGTAAGTGACATGTACGGGTGCAATAATAGGGGAGAAAGGTTTATGATCAAGTAAGTCACTATATCATGAAATGAAAGCTATAAACATGGAGAAGGTAACTCATGATAGAGATGATGATGTTGGATCATATTTATGACATGAATGAATGGTATGTACTTTTATTTTTGTGTTTATAGTTAGATAATGGTAGAATGATCCTAGGGGGAGAAACAAGGGGTGGTTTCATGTTGATTGTGGAATTCTATAGCATGGGGAAGATTAAATCTTTTGATTTGAAAGTTTGGTTTAGGGATCTCATACCTAAATATTGCTTTCAACCATTATATGGTAGAATTAATATTATTTTGAGTTTCATTAGCTAAGATAGGCATATTTATGAGTTAGGAGGATTTCATCACTCAAAAATAAAAAAATGGCATGTGTATGTGCTATGAAAGCATTTTCCAGGGGAACTACGGTGATCTCCATGCTATTGTGAAGACAAAACAAAGTCAAGGAAGGAGAAAAAATGATGATTTTGGTTGATATTTTCAACCAAGAAGTGGGGTCCCACTAAATTGAAGAAGATGAAGACCATGTGCTACAAGTATGTACTTTGTCATTAATGTAAAAATGGGGAAAAGAACTAGGTTATTTTATATCAATGACAAAGGGGGAGATTGTTGACATGTGAGTGTTTATTTGTCATTGATGTAAACATATCATTAATGAAAAATTATTATGAAAGAGTGAAAGAGGAAGTTGTAGTGATTTTAACATGGAAGAAAAAAGTATGCTATGAGTTCATGATGTCATGGTTGAGATCACTTGGTAAGGCTTGGTTTGTTGAGTAGCTAGTGACTTATAAAGGCATGATGGTGATGTGATAGCATGTCATGATGATGTCTTAGATGTTTGAGAAAGTGTTTGATGTTGTGATATAGTCAACATTGTGAACACAAGGGTGTATGAGTGGTATTAGTGATATTGGCTTGGTCCAGTAGGTCTAATTATGGGGCTTAGTTAGTAGTATGAATTGGTATGATGGAATGAAGGCATGCAACATATAGAGAAGCATGGTCAAGGCTTGGAAAAAATTAATAGAGTGTATTAATACACTCATGTGGATCTCAGAGTGCAGGTATAGGTTTGAGCATGGTTTGTAGGTGATCATCTAGACCTAGTCTAGGTGCTTGGAGGCCTAATGAAGCATGAAAGTAAGTTGCAGAGCTAAGTGAGCCCATGATGCATGCAGAGGTGTGAGACATATTTTCTCAAAGGCATGTAAGTGTCTTCATGATGGAGAATAGGATAGGTTCATGAATCAAAGGATGAAATAAGCTCAAGTAGGCCTAATTCTAAGACCTAGTACAAACATGGCTTGGAGTATGGAGTAAAGAAAGCTAAATAAGGGAATTACAATCATGAGGAGTGTGTTCTGGAATTGTAGAGAGAATGTGGAAGGTAATAAAGGTAAAAATCAGCTGGTAGAGGAATGATTGAGGTAATTTTAAGGAATATTCTTGAGGACAAGTTAGGCTAACATGTACAAGTCATTGGGGATGATGAGTTTTAGATGGTTGCAAAGTAGAATGAGACTTGGGCTATGTGAAGGAGGGTGTATTAGTGATGTGGAAAAATTTTCAAGTCAATATTCAAAAGGAGAAGCAATAAAAGTGAGTTTAAGTCCTATTGAGATCTCAAAATGGTCATTTCCATCTTGAGGTTTGAGTTTGATGCGCTCATTGGTACGTTAAATATTTGCATGGAGACCTAGTTATTTCATCAATGTTGGGGCATGAAGTCAAGGAAATTTTGTAAGTGGAATGATGAGGAATGATGTATTGTGATTTATGAACGATCCTTAAGAGGTGAGGTAGGTTCCAAACCCTCATAAAACCCTACTTTTGTAGGTAAGGTAAAATGTGCATGGTTTGTAGATTGTATTAGGAGAAACATGAGGTGATGAGAATCATGAAGTGAGAGAGGATAAAGAGGAGTTTATCTTTGTGTGAATGAGAAAAAAAAAGTGTAAGTGAAAGAGGCTTTGAAGAATGTATTTTAAGCAATATGAGCATATGAGAAAAGAAGTGAAACATGAGGTGTGAATGAAATGGATGACAATGAAGGAGCTGAATAAGATATCACAATTTTTTAGTTCAAGTAACTATATGAAAGTGATAAAAACTCTATAAAGTCTAATTGGGTGCTTAGAAAAGTAGGGAGTTGTTTCTTCAATGTCAAGTAGGTGCTTGACTAAATTTTTGGAGTTGGTGCTTCAAGTTGAGTGGGTGCTTAACAAATTAAAATCCTTGTAATCCTTTATGGGAAAATTGTCCTTATAGTGCATTGATTTTATTGGGGATTTCTCCTTTAAGGGTTTCCCACATTAAACATTGTCTTCATGTGTTCTTTCTTGTTATTTTTTTATGTTTTAATGTCTTTGTTGCTTCATGATAAAGTTTGATCAAGATTGAATGGCTTGCTAAGTTTTTGAAGTGTTTTTAAAGTTTGAAGAAGAAATTATTCACCCCTCCACTCTCAATCCTTGTGCTTTCCAACATATCCTTATGAATTATGGTGTCCGTACTAAGATTCTTAGAGACATTCACCACTTAATAAGAAGCATGAAGATGTGGGGAGTTTGAGTGGATGAAATGAAGATCTAGTGTTGTGTAATAGGGTTGCAGTCATGGAGTCATGAGGTATGCTACAAAGCATTCAATCCTTGTCATAATGTTATTTTTCCTTGAAGGAGCTTGTGTGTGTGTTTTAAGACCATATTTAGGTTTGTGTCAATCTAACATTGTTGAACATGTGTGTATGTGGAGTTTGAAGACATCATTCAGATCTGTGATAGACTATTTGAGTTGTGTGAAGGCATAATCAGTCCCATGACAATATAAAACTGAGTTATAAAGGATACATGATGACTTGAGGGTATTTAAAAATAGTTAAAGAGTATGCACCATGTTTAGGAAAGTCTATGATATTATCAGTATGAAGTATGAATATTGTAGCATCAAGAGGAGTGTTTCAAGATGCTAATAAGGTGTGTCTAGTATGATGAATTGGTTCAAGTTGTTCTTTCAGGTATCAAGTGTTGAATACATAAGCATGTTTGAAGCTATGTAATTGTGTTTTAAATTTGAGATAAGTCTATGTCCCTTGAGATGGTGATTGGTCTGAAATACCAATATGACCTTGTGTTATTTTTATAACATGAAGATATAAGATGACTATAGGTTTTATTTGTGACATGATTGAGGGCTTTGATAGATGGTTAGAGGTATGTTTATAATGCTATTGTGTCTTGAGTAAAGTATTAAATGTTGCAAGGATCTTAAAAGTATTGAAGTGATGAGTGATGCATGATTTAGCTTCAAGTAATGTTTTGTGACCTTATTTAGGTATGTAACTATCTTGGGATGCAAGAGTTAAATATGGGAAGCATGGTATCTGGTATGAGCATAAAGATTAATTATTTATAAGCGTTAAAGTGAGATTTAGGTATGTGCCATGGTGATATGACATGAGGTATGTGAAGATGATGATAGTCCGATGCTATAGTACATCAAAGAAGTATGAGGATCTAAAGCGGTGGTGTAAGTTTTTATTTTATTCTATATGTGGAGCCATGTTGAAGTTTTTAGTAATCTTGTAAGGTAGATTAAAGAATATTTGAGATGTGTAAAGGCCTTATAAGTGTTTTGTAGGTTTATGGACTTAATATTCACAGTTGTGAATGAGGGTCCCATGTATAATTCAATCTAGTTTGGATTTATGTAGCTCGAAGGTGTGTTTGAAGACCTTATTCAAAGTTTGTATGGTTCTAGTAAGTGTGTGGGATAAGATGGAAGTTAGTTAGTATGAAGTATGTTTAAGTTATTAAATGATGTCATAAGGTCATAAAAAATGGAGATGACTTGGTATGATATGTAAATAATTTTTCACTAAGTTACAAGGTCTGGTATGAATGTTTAAGAGTCATGAAACAAGTATGAAGATCCTTGAATATATGTAGTTGTGCCACAAGTATGGGTATGTAAACCTAGAGATGGTTTGATAGTCACAAGGAAAAATGAAGGTTTGATGTTGATGGTATGAGTCTTATTACAACTATTTGAATATGCTTGTGTCTCTTGAGATGTATGCATTCCTTGAGAACTCAAGGTGATGAGAATTTGAGTTTAGAAAAGTTGATGTTTGAGCTCCATGAGTAGAGGTTTGTGATTACAAGGTATGAATAGAGTTATATTGTATATATTACAAGTAGGAAGTGAGGTTGAAGGCTCAATAGGTAGATATAAAAGTGGAATAAGTGAAATAATAATTATTTGAAGCATGGAATGGTGTCTTAATCTCATATGCATATGAAGACATTAAGATGACAAGCTGTGAAGGAAAAGTGAAGTAGAATTTCATTCATTTTGTATGATGACTTGATTAGACCATTAAATGAATGGATATATGTTACATGATGTTGATCATGCTAAATGAATGTGTTCCATATGTGATTCAGTTTATGTGCATTGTTTCCATCTTGTTTGAAGACAAAAATAGTTCTACTTGGCAGTCTTAATAGGTAGCGTATCATAATTTTATGAGTGTGAAGGGCTTAAAAGAAGTCGAGACGAGGTTGATAGAAGTTAGAGTATTCTAAGTTGGTGATCTAAGCTTGAAGGTACAATATGATTAGTAAAAATTATGGAGGAAGAGCAATGTAATAAAAGTATACTAGTCTAATGGTACAAGATTTCTTTTTGATAATTAAGCTAAGATGATGATGAAAGGTATGTAAAGATAAAATTACTCATACATATGAATATACAATTTTGAGGTTGCAAGTCTAGAACTATTTTCAAAGAAAGTTTGGTATCAGTTGCATCAATAGGTTCAAGATATGATGATCATTTCCTTTTTAGTTGAGTTTGAGTTGATGTGTTCTCTAGCACATCTTAGAGAGGTCTTGGACTAAGGGGAAGTTTGTGAGTCCCTAGAAAGGTATTGATGGTTTTAAGCTTGACTCTATGCGTGTGCATGTTTGAACTGGAAGTTATGTCTTAACGCCTAGCTTATGACTGTGAAACATTATATTGAGGATTTGATAGTATTTGATGCTAGGAGGATGTTATAATTTCTCTCAAGCATTGATTTTAAGAATAATGATACCAGACGTATCAAAGGTATGTAATTTGATTGAAGGTACAAGACTTGAATATTAAACCTTATGACTAAGTTGTAAGACATAAATAAGTCTATATTAGTTGAGAAGCACCGTTTGAATAAGGAAATGATTGGTTTCATGTTGGAAAATTATAGTAACTCAAGAAGGACATGTTGATACTTTAAAAATTTACAATGGAAGACACAGTGCACAAGAACAAGGTTGAACACATGAAGGTATGTATTACAGTGACAAAGTTATGAATACTAGGCATAAATAAAAATGACTAAGTTATCATCATGTGGTGTTTGAAAGTCCTCAATTTGGATATGAAGAAGATATATCTCTAAGTGCTTGAGTTAAAGGTAAGAAAATTGTTCATTCATTTTTAGCAGTGTTAAAGAAGTAGGAGTATGGTTTCATGGGGATATGAACATAACTTATAAAAGGAATGCATGAATTAAGTGGGATCCATTTAGGCTCGAGATGATGATCTAAAGAAAGTCAAGAAGTGTTGGAATTTGTTAAGAAATGAACATGGTTTGTTGTTTTAAAAATTTTAACAGTTGGTTGTTATGTATTTGCATAAGTTATATAATGAGAAATGCATGGTCAAGGTTTAAATCAGATTTGAAAAGTATACAATTTCTAAGGGGAGAAGAGTTTCGAAGAGTGTCAAATTAGATTGAGAAGGTCAAATAAAATTGTCTTGTTTGGTTGATGTTTCTAAACAAAAGGTGAAGCTATTATGTTGTCGAAGAAGTTGTTGAAGGTATATATATATTTTTCATTTATGTCAAGTGGGGAAGAATGAACTGATGACATGTGAGTTACTTAGGGGAGTTTGAGTCTTGTGTATTTTTCCATCAATAGGTTTTCCATCAATGACAAAGGGGAAATTTTTGGAATTCTATTTTAATTTATGTCAAAGTGAAGGTGTTGTCGGTGTTTTCTAAGGTAATTGATGTGAAAAGAGGAAATAAATATGAAGGTTTTTTGGTAGTGTGAGGTTGAGGTTGTTTGAGTTTATGAGTTTGAGTTTGTATGTAGTGTATGGGTTCTTGAGTCAATTTGATGGCTTGTAAATGTGATGAAATGATTTGGTGATTTTTGTGATGTCATTGCGTGTGATGAAGGTTATTGCAGGTTTGAAATGTTGGAAAAGTGATGAGGAGGTCAGATTTGGTGAAACAAGCATGTTTAAGGTGCTTGTTCTTAAAGCCGAGAGAGTAGAAAAAGGTATGACATGATGAATTAAGGCATATGGTAGCTGTGTGATCTTGGTGAGAGCATGTGAAACATTCATATGATTTTTAGGGACACTCAAAAGTGTCTCATAGTGAAGATATGAAGATATTACATGGTTTTAGGTCTTCACTAGACACTGTTCTCAAGCCACTAGGTGACCTAATGAGGTCGGTTGGTATGGTTTTAGCTTGGAAATGAATATGTTAGCAATGTAAGAAATTTGGTATGTTATTTTTATCATGTTAGTGAGGTTTGAGGTCATAACATTGAGTATTTTACATGGAAAGTGAGTTTTTAGGTTTGTTCCTAGACCTAGTCCTTGAGAAAACATGCCCTAGTTTGGTGGAGTCACCATTTATGATTGAATTTGAGAAAATATGAGAATTGGATAATTTTTGATAGGTTGATATGAAGGTGTGGTCCAAATTTCAGTTCTTTTTGTTGAATATTTTGAAATTTATGTGATTTTTCCCTTACCGAGTTTTGGAGGTGAGAAACCAAGGTCAAATTTGATCTTTCTGATGCTCATTGACATGTGTGTGATTTGAATGGGGACCCAAAATCTTGTGGATACTTAGATAGGTATATTAATAATATTTTACAAGTGGAATTAGTTCATTTGATTGTCATGGTTTTATGAACAATCGTTAAGAATGTAAACAACTTTTAAACCCTCTCAAAACCCTGACTATGTAGCGATTGGAGAGATATTTATTGTAGTTTCCCATAATTGATTATTTTCTCAAATTTGATGTTTGGAGGTTGTATAGGACTCATCAAAATGTGTCTAAGTGGTATTTAGAGGTTGTGATACTATGTGGGCCCCACTCAAATTTACAAGTTTATGAAGATTTTCAGTTTTCTCTAAAGTTTTCCTTTGGACCTGATGACTAAATTACTATTTAAAAAATTATGAGAGATATAATTCATTTCCATAATGGTTTCAGATCATGGTTGAGGTTTTGGGAAGTCTATTGTGCCTTATCTTACATGACTAGTTTTGGGGCGAGTTTTAGGTAGTGCAGTTACATAGGTGTTTTGGTGGCCATACACTCGATTTATGACACGAGTTAAGTTTGGTGATGAACTTGAGGTCATGATATTTCCATTATTATATCACACTTTAATTTTTGATGAAGTTATTACTTGATGTTTGAATACTATTTTTGCGACATTGTAGTTGTGTTTGTTCTTGAGTGGCTTCTTGAGGTGAGATGTTGATTTTGAGTTGTTATAGCTTCTTTAGAGGTTATTTATGGTCTTAGAAAACATTTATAAGTAATTTACATGTTTTTGTGAAGGTTTTTTTCTCTAGAATATTCCATTTGTGGCGAGTAGGTATTTTTCGTGTAAATAGGCTTCTTGAGTCCTAATGACGGTCTAGGTGGTTCTAGATGATGGTGATAACCTATATGGTCCTATGAATGATATTTGTATTATGTTCATTGTAGTGGTGAGTTATTATACTCTGTGATGGATGAACTACACATTTTAAGTTTATAAGTTAGGTATAAAATCAAATTAGAAATCTCATTTGAGCTAGTTGAGAAAGTGAGAGGAAAGTGTGAGATAGAGGGAAGAAAAGTGAAGGTGTAGAAGTTATTTGTGAAAAAAAGAGAGGAAAAAGAGTGTAAATATGTTCTATATTATTTTAAGGTGTTGAAGAGGTAGGTCATTGGACTTATTTTTTTGGAAAATAATATATAGAGAGAGTTGACTTAGCAATCAAATTTGGAGGAGGAAGGAGAGTGAGGTTCATTATGTCATATTCAATTGTTGCAGAAAAAAATAAATGGTGAAAAATATATCTGGTGGATTTGGTTAGTGTTGAGTCATCTTTAGGTTTGGTGCCTCCTTCTAGGGTTGATGATCTACTAAAATCAAGGGTTGGTGCTCCTTGTGGGGTTGGTGCCTCATTAGACCTAGGGGCTGGTGCTCCTTGTTGAGTTCATGCTCAAATACATTTGATTCATGGCTCTAATAAGGTATGTTTCAATGGCTTGTATTCCCCTTAAGGGTTTCCCACTTACATATGGTGTTCTTGTGTTATTGCACTCTCATTTTATCTTCTATGCTTATGTTCTTGTGGATGCATGATTAATGGTTAATGGTTGAAATTTTGTAAATGGATGATTTTTTTATTTCACTTTGATTCACCCACCCTAGTGTTTATGCTTCACACACAATAATTTAGGTATAATTGAAGAAACTTAAGTATAAATTCCTCAAAATCTATCACAACAATGTGTGAAAACACAACGGGCACATTTTTCAATCCAAACGACATGACAATGTAAGCATATGATCCCCATTCGGTTGTAAAATTTGTTTTTAGTCGAGTCTTACTGTTGTGATTTTGATGTGGTGGTACCCTAAAAACTCATATGTGAATGTATAGATCTCCCTACCGGTGACTCCTTCCAAAATTTATTCTATAAAAGGGGTAAGGAATGGATCTATTATTCACACATCGTTCAAAGCACAATAATCCACACAGATTCGATGTGCCCATCCTTATTTATGCTAATCACCATGGTATGACCCAATCAATTTTTTGAATTGGTATTATAACCCCTGCAGCTAGCATATTATAAATATCTTGTTTCCATTTAGTGCACAAATTTGGGTTCATCCAGTATGGCCTCTTACAAACCAATTTTTCCCTTGGTACTAATTTAATTTACATAGTTTCCAACGATGGGTGTAAGTCCATTTCATGGTAACTACAAGGAAATACGTCTTTGTATTCACATAATAAGCTGGATAATTTTAACGATTTCCAATTCACCCTAGTATTCTCCAATTATCACTATCTTTGGTTCTTTCTCCCTTCCAATGTTAATGTGAATGGACTTAAATGATGAATCTTGTAGCTTATGTCCTTGTTTCTTTATGTCCATGAAAACCTCATCCCATAGGAAATATCCACATGGAAATGGTAGTTATCTTCCTCATCTACTACTTGTAGTACCAAATTCTCTTTTCCCTTATGTGTACCAATATTCTAGCTATTTGGTACTTCTTCCTCATTAGTGGGGATAGTGTCCTTGGTATCTTTGGAAAAAGTTTCTATCAGCGTCAAACCTTTATCATTGTGTAGTAACAAAAATCTATCTTATACGATCGTATCATCTCTAAAAAACTACATCATTTATATTTAAAGGGTGGTATTCAAGCAAGGTATTGAGGATACAAAGGAGAAAGTATATATAAATCCTTACATTAATCCTTCCTAGGTACATTTTTCTCATTATAACTCATAGCTAAAATACCATGCGCGAGGACCACACACGAGTGTATGATAGAATATTTTTTTCTATAATGTGGTGTTAATATTCTTTGTAATCCATATTTGCACACATTTATTAGCATGTATTTCTAAACTTGTAATCCTGTTACAACAATGATATCTTCATGTGCCATTGTCTCACTTGAATCTAGCCTTCATTACCTCCTTTACAAAAGTATTCCATGATAACAACAACATAGGCTGATATGTTTCCCACCATATTTCCATGGTACATTTTAATAGATAAGCCAAATAGTTTAGCTGCAATTCATTGGTTGTCATATAGGTACCCATTGCATCACAAAATTTATGAACATATTCACTCCCATTGAAACTCGGTGGAGGCTGAGGATTAGTTACACTAATATGCTTAATACCCTTATGAATATATGTGGGTTCTTGGATGACTTGTTTATGTGATATGTGCTTCATCATACCACATTTTAAATGCGAGTAGTTCATATGATCCATGCACCCAATTTTCATATGCCACACTAGTGGTGTTTGACATTGATTGGTTATCTCCCCATTTCAATTCTCCCTCACTTGTGGGTTCAAATTTTTTGATCCCTATAGCTTGGATATTATATATATGTTCTAAATCCCCATTTTCCTCTACAATATCTACATACGGTGCATTCTATTTAGGATATATTGGGAAAATGACACACTGGACATCAATTTCAAAACTTACATAGTGTTGTTTGAATATTAGATTGGAATAATTTTTGTAACATCAATGCCTCCCAAGTAGTGTTGGAAATTTATCTTTCTATGTAACTTATATGATGTCAAAATCACCATAGAACTTGGCCCCCATAATATTGATTATGAAATTCTTTAGAACTTTGATTAGAACTACCCACATCTTGTTATCCATAAATGATCCATAGGGATTTAGAAAAACGCACCACTTCATCGGTTCCATCAACGCCAAGAAGGATAATTGAAGAAAATGAAGGAAATGAGGTAAACAAAGGTTCTTGAAAAAACCACCGCTCCGTGTAGAGAGGTGGTTACGAAAAAACACCATCATGTAGGGATGAAGGTCATGCAACCACCGGTATACTCGGGGTGGCGGTCCCGACACTTCTGAATAGAAAAGAAGAATGGAGCATGAATGGATGTGAATTTGAAGCACTGACTATGTCTCTTCCCTCCCTAACCTTTCCCATTCTTCAATGAATAGGAGTACATGTGAGAAGGTTATAAATAGAAGAGGAGAAAGAGAATTGGGCAATCGGAGATCCAAAGATATCAAAGGAGAAAAGGTATAAGTTTAATTAGATTAAGTGAGCAAGATCTTTAGTGTTGGAGTGGAATTGTAGGAGCAAGGTGTAGAAACAGAGAGCAAGCAAGCATAGAAAGGGAGAGGTTTACATTGTTATCTCCATTTTCTACTTCTTGTAATCTATAATTGTCTATAATTGACCAATAAAAGTGGGAAGAAAGAGTGTTTTTCCCTTCCTAACTGGTTTTCCTCCATTGGAGGTTTCCAAGATAAAATTTTTGGTGTTTGGAGTTGAATTTTTTTCCCTCTCTGCAATTTCCTTTCTATAGCACTAGATAATTAGTCACTAAATCTCTAATCTTCAATCAATCTATCATTTTCCAAAGTTGAAAGTAGAACAACATAATTGTGTGATTTCGTAGAGTTCCAAAGTAGAAGTTTATGGATCATTTTGGTATCAGAGCTGATTATATATCCAGGACTATGGTATTCAATTCTTTCTTGTGATTTGTATGATAGTGACAAGGTCTAAAGGTGAATAAGTTTTACCTTATGAGCTAAATATTTCTACGAAGAATTGGAAATAGATAATTTGAACTCAAATGGAAGAAGATAACTTGGTCCATAGAGTCGAGATGCTAGAGACCATGATATAGAAAATAAGAAGAGCTTTTAGATATGCAAAAGAAAAATTTGGTTAAGTAAGATTATATGGACTCAATGGTTCAAGCACTGGCCAAAAAAATTAGTATCAGAAAGATCCATGAAGAGGAAGAATGGGAAGAGCGTGAAGAAGAGACTCCAATTGTAAGTGAAAAGGTAAAATCTGCTCATACACCTTTTAAAGTTGAAATGAAAGTTGAAATAAAGAATTTTGAAGGACAAGTAGATGCATAATTATTGGATAAATGGATAAAATAGTTGGAAGTCTATTTTAGTGTGCATAATGTCACTGAGGCACAAAGGATCACCTTTGCACATCTCAAAATGGAAGTTAATGATCTAGTTTGGTGGGAAACCCATCTAGCCACTTGTGAAAAGAAGAAACATCCTATTGTTAGTACTTAGAAGGGTTTTAAAGAATTGATTATAGCCAACTTCTATCCAATCAGCCATAAGACTGACATGATGATTATGTGGTAGTAATTTAGGTAGGGCAATGGTCAAAGTGTGCAAGACTACACTACAAAAATTTGAAGACAAGCCATGCTGCTTAATATGGACATGGAGGATGAGGACATTCTGACCAAGTATTTAGGAGGACTTCACACTCACCTTCAGAGGAAGGTAATCTCCATGAATCCCAATGATCTCAATGAAGCTTGTATACAAGTATACTACATTGATGACAAGAAGAAATAAGGAGAAACATATCCAAATGGATACCCATAAAGAGATCATTAGGAAAAAGTACAAGGGAGACAAGTAGCGAAGTAAATGGAAAGGTAAACATCTGCTATTTCTTTGCATAATTGTAAAGATCCTAATAATTTCTATAATAATTGTGATATAAATGGACATACTGATGCCACATGTTAGAATTTGCATCTGGAATTGCACCCAAAGCACCAAACCAAGGATTACAAGAAATCCATGGCCACTGTGAAGATAGAAGGAGAGGTGGAGATTGAGCATGATTCAAATGAAGATGAGAGGATGGGATGCACAACCACTAATATGTATGGGGGAACAAAAGAAGAGATGAGTAATATTTTTCAAATCAAAATCCAAATCAAGAAGACCAAGGTAATTCTTTAGTAGATTCTAGTTCTCGAGTCAATTTGTTTTTGATGTGGTTGTAGAACAACTTGGTCTTGAGACTTATACATATCCACATCCATACCCATTGGGATGGGTGAAGAGGGGTGTAGAAATATAAGTTACAAGAAAGTGTAAGTTTCAGTTTGGGATAAATACCTAATATATTAATGTATTAGAGGTTGATATCATTCCACTTGATGAATTTGACGTTGTCTTTGGAAGTTATTACTTGTATACCACAGATCTTTGTGTTCACAAGGATGGAGAACCAAGACAGATGGGTCAAGGAAGGAGCCGGTTTCAACATCCTGGGAACACCATAGAAAATTAAAGAAAGGTATGGTAAGTGCCAACCAAACATAAATACTTATTCAGGAAAATCATCAGTTTTGTTTACTTTAATTGGAAGAAAAGAAAAATGGACTTGAGAGCATGAATGTTTTGGAAAAATCTTGTTAGTTTTTATAAAAGAATCCACCACAAGAACTGCTCATTCAATGATAAAAAAACTTTTACTATGCAATCACCGATCTACCTATTGATTAAGTGGACCTAATCGTGGGATAACAAGGAGAGAAGGAGATACAAGGAACAATGGTGACTATAGTAGCAATGTACATGGAGAGGATTCGACCAATCCATCTCAAGAGACAAAGACAAGAAAGAAGGACTAAACCACTACAGTATGGGACCCTCACCATACTTGAGCAGCTTGGAAAAGAAACCTTCAAGCCATACTTCATGTAGATGCATGCAATAACAAGTTGTAAGAGCTCTCACCTATTAACACCATCTATGCATGAAAAAGAAATAAGCATACATAAGATACCTTCCAAATAGGATTGTACTCGAGGAAATCCAGAGGAGGATGTAACACTGGAGCAGCAAAATAGAAATCTAGAGGAGTCTTGACAGGTTGGACGAGAGAAGACAACAAGGTATACCCAATAGTACTCAAAGGAGAAAGAGAGGGAGTTGATTCCTCTACTACTCCCCACTAAGATTTTATGGGACCAAAAGCCTCCTAAGTAGGGGAGGTATGATCCATAGGGATCCAGAAAAACATACCACTTCATCAATTCCATCAACACCAAGAAGGAGAATTGAATAAAATTAAGGAAATGAGGTAAATAGATGTTCTAGACAAAACCACCACTCTATGCGAGTGGCAGATCCTGAAACCACCTTTGATGCGCTCAAGGCGGTGGTCCGACACTTTGAGCAGAGAAAATAAGAATGGATGCAAATTTGAAGTGCCCGATTGTGTCTCTTCCCTCCCTGACCTTTCCCATTCTCCAGTGCATGGGAGGACATGGGAGAATGCTATAAATACAAGGAGGAGCAAGATAATTGGGCATTTAGAGATCCAACGAGATCAAAGGAGCAAATGTATAAGTTTAATGAGAGAAAGTGAGAAATATATTTAGTAATCCTGGAGTGGAATTGTAGGAGCACGGTGTAGCAATAGAGAAAGAAAGCATAGGAAAGGAGAGGTTTACATTATTATCTCCATTTTCTACTTCTTATAATCTGTAATTGTCTATAATTGACCAATAAAAGTGGTAAGAAAGATCATTTTTACCTTCTGATTGGTTTTCCTCCATTGGGGTTTTAGGATAAAATTGTTGATGTTTAGAGTTGAATTTATTTCCCTGCTCTACAATTTCCTTTCTATAGCACTAGATAATCAGTCACTAAAGCTCTAATCTTCAATCAATTTGTCATTTTCCAAATTGTAAAGTAGAAAAACATAATAGTTTGATTTCGTAGAGTTCCAAAGTAGAAGTTTACGGATTAATAAACAAGAAGTGTGGTGATGGTTTTAACGCATTTGGGCACACCATATTATTCCATACGTCTACAGTAATAATATTAAATTCTACTCCTCCATCGACTAATATGTCATTTATGTTCCATCCATTGATACAAGAATCAATGAGTATCTCTCAATCATAAATTTTAGTTTTTCATGGTTTTAACATCCAATTTTTGTGTCGTACACACCTGATTTTGGAACAACACTTTTCTTAACTTGTGGGATAACCATTGTCCTAATAATGGTATTACACCTTTCATGTGCAACAACCTATACACCTCCTAAATTTTTTTTCTACTAACCAATCATCTTAAAAATATATTAACTTATTCTTTTGTAACTTTGCCTCATCTCCAAGGAACTCTATTTCCCCTTGGATTTCTCTTATTAAATATTTTGCTTCTCGGATAACCTCCTTCATACATTACTTACCATCATGATACTACCTTGCTAGATTTAATTTAACTGACTGGACTTTATCAAAAGGTGTTTCTTGTGCGTATATAACAACACATAATATTACTCGTACTTTAGCAATTGGTTTCTCCATGGGTATGGATTGTGGCTTATTTTCATTCCTAACAATTTGAGATTTTTTAAAAATCATTTTAGCCCCCTCTTGCATTTTACCTCATTAGTTTAAACATGTCGGGGTAATCTTATAACTTGTGCTCTTTCCACCAATTTTCACAAATGGGAAATTTGGGTAATTAGAATGATAATGATCTAGTGAGCTACATTTATAATTTTTTTAGGTGGGTCAGCCACCTCCATGTCCTCCCTAGCTACTTCTATTTCTTCCACACCTATATCCACTCTCTCTCCATTTATACCTTCTACGGTAGCTTGTCAAAGTCCCATGGATCTAGCTTCGTGAATTTGACCAATGATGTGACACTCCAATATATCATGAGTGCATGCATCACATATCTTACAATATGTGGCTACCTTTACTTGCTTGGCATGGTGGAGTAAGGGGAAAATTTGAGCATCATGTTTTCCTTCACAAATTTCACACGCACAAAGCAGGGCCTTCAAACTGTGACGTGGGCACATGTTTTTGTGTGGCCCTTTACCTCATAATAAATGCATAAAATTCCACTACGTGGTTCATGGACGCTATTTGTAGTTAATGTTTTCATCTATGTCACCATAGATGTGATTTTGACCTCCATGAATGGGCTCACATCGGTATCAGTACTTCCTACCACCTCAGCACAAAAATGTACTTCCAATGCTTCCCATAAATTTGTGAAAGTATTGTGTGACAATGTGCATAAGAAAGGTAGTAATATCCCTCCTACAAACATTGTGCATGTTGTGTAGGATGTATCTCATAAGAAAACTTAGAGATCAAGGTTTTAACTCATGTGTCATATGTTTGTACACTTTAAATAAGTGCTTACTTGATTTACTTGAGATCAAAAATAATTTGTTGCTCAAACTCCGCGATGTCAAATTTAGTTAAGAATGTGACCTTAAGTTGATCATAATCTACTACTTAATGTGACGGAGTTATGTTTCGATACCAAGTGTATGGGTGACCAAGCAGTGTAGTTATAAAATGTGTTTCCTTTTTTATATTAAGGTTATACCATTTGCTCCCCATATAAGCTCACATTTGAGCACATGCTCTGTTGCATTTTTAACCCCATGATATTATGACAGGTGTAACGAAATATCATAAAATATATTTAGTAGCGCTACATGTTGAATGTTTCTTGTGGTAATTCCTTGTACTAGGAAGTATTTGTAGGTACAAAGTTCTAAATTCCATTTGTTTTTGAAAGATTAGTCCCAACAACCTACTATGTTGGTATATTCCATTGCGCACTTGTGGTGACCGATGTTGTTGGATTTTTTTAATCATCCTTAACTTCTGTGCTTTTGTATTGATGTAGGGGCATCACTCCAATATTTAAATATTTCTTGAGTCATCATATTTTTGTTTTATGGGTGTGTTAGTAGGTTCTAGGGGTTACTAGGAGTCATTTAGATGTGGTAGTTTGAGTCTAAGTTTTTCAAAATTTGAATATTTGGCTTTCCCTCCAAAAGTACAAAATGAGTCTTGGAGGTCATTTTTGGGTTTGTAATGGAATATTAAAGCTTATAAGCATGTAAGAAGATGAAATGAGGAATAATAAGGTGTCTTAGGTCCTTATAGGACATATGAATAACAATATGAGTCAAGAAGCCTAATACTAAGGTATTTAAACTAAGAAACATGGTATTAGGCTAAGGTCATCCATATGACCAATGATTCAAGAGGGAGTATTTGGTTAGGTACAAGTGGAATTCATATAAATTCAAGAATGTAACTACTTCACCTCATTCCCATTCAAATGAGAATAAAAATGGAAGCTTCAAGGAGTCTTGATAAAGTTTTGTTTGTAAACATTGAATGCCAATATTTAAAGTATGTGTATTATGCTTATGAAACATCATTTAGCTTGTGTATGCTATGGTAATGTAGGCAATGAGCTTGGTATTTTATGTTAACACTAGTTTTGAAGAGATTTCATTGATTGTAAGTGTGTGATAGAAGTTGTGTAGACTATAAAGCATGTAACACTAGTTTGAGAGACCATATAAGGTCACATTTATAAGATTTAATGAAGGATATTATTTTTAAGTTGGGATGTATGATAAAAAGGGATTATTAGAGCATCTATAGGACCTATTCCTCTAAAAAATATACTCCATGAATAGAGGAGAAGGATTTGATTTGTGTTGACTGTGATAGGTATTGAAAAGCTCTATTACGAGATAGAGTGGTATGTATTAGTTTGTATTGCTTGAAATTTTGAGTTCTTTCATTTATCTTTTCCATTATATCCATGAGATAAGAGGTCATACAAAATATTGAGGTGAGTGAAGCACATTGTATTCATTGAATTCTTTTGTGACACTTCTATGAATTGACAAATAGTGTAAACTCTATGATAAATGGGTGTTCTTAGTGTAATGCTCTAAAATGTGGAAGAAGTGGAGTATGCATGCATCAAGAGGAGAGTGTAAACATTGCATAGAGGGTTAAAAATAAAGTTTAAGTGGTAAATAATGTGAAAGATGTCTCACTGTAAGTTTGAGAGTTGAAGGAGAAACTCAAAAAAGGGCTAAGATAACTAAATAAGTAAGGTTGAAGGAGAATATGGAAGAAGCTAATGAGAAGTTATTGAAGGAGGTGCTAACCTTGATCATTCAAAGAAAGAAAGAAAAGGAAGAAAGAGAGAAGTAGAAAAGAAGAGAGATGGAGAGGAAAAGAGAGAAGTGGATGGAGGAAGAAATAAATGCACTTAAGAGAGATGTGGAACAAGTGTCTATGTTGATAAAACAATGGATGGAATCCCAAAGCCAAGAAAGAGGGATTGTGATGACAAAAAGAGTCAAGTGGCCCATTAGGCTACTTATAGAGAAAAGAAAAAGGATGCAACTGAGAAGGTGGATAAAAGAGGAAGAGAGAAGGATAAGAAGAATGAGAAGAAAAGAAGTCAAGAAATTTATCCGGAAGAGGATAAGGAAAATGAAGAAGAAGAAATTATAGAGATTTTTGGCATCTCTTAGAGAGAATGAAGAAGAGAAGAGTTTGAGTAAAGAAGAATAAGAACTCACTGAAAGAGCTACTCAAGGGACTAGAAAGAATCCTATTTTAAAATCTGACTTTGTATTTGAGTGTGTGACTGCAAGTACATCAAGAGAAGAAAGAGAGGCAAGAAAATATGCCTTAAATGAAGAATCAAATAACACAAGTGAAGACAAGTTGGAAGAAGAAGTATGTGGGCCATCTCAAGCTCACTATGAATCAAATAAAGGTAGCAATACAGCAGTTGGTATGGTGAAAAGGTCATGGAAAACTCTCACAATCATGTGGATTTGGCTTAGTGGAGAGGATGAGATGAAAACCAAGGTGAATGCTAGAGAAAGCTTGGAGTCTAAAGAAAACATTGCAAGCATAGACCAAAAGATGGAGATGAAGAGTGAAAAAGAACATGATATGGATGAACCAGAGAAACAAAGAGCAGCAAAGAAAGGATTTGAGTCATTTGGACTTCAAATAGAGAAAAGAAAGATGGAGTTGGATTTTGGAAATATAGAATGTATAGGTGAAATCAAGAGGGAATTTGAAGAATCCCCAAACAAATAAGAGAAGAAAAATTTGATAACAATGGTGGAGGAGGCAATGAAGCCTCATGATTTTAAAACTAATCATGTTTCTAGTTGTGAATGTGTAGGTATGACAAAGAATGAGGAGGATGAGTCATTTCCAAGACTCATAATGAAGAAGGTGAATCCAAACAAGATCCCAAAGGAACAAAACAAGGAAGAGGAAAAAAACTAAGTCTATGAGACTCTTGGAGAAGAAAAAAGAAATAGAGAAATCGAGGCAAAGATGAATACATTGAAATAACAAAAACTTGCAAAAAGAAGAAGAAAAGCAATTAGTAAGCTCAAGTTCTTCTTACCCCTAGAGTATGATGCAAGAGCATCACTCCACTATGTAAATATGTCTTGAGTCATCATATTTTGGTTTGATGGGTGTGTTAGTAGGTTCTAGGGGTTACTAGGAGTCATTTAAATGTGGTAGTTTGAGTCTAAGTTTTTCAAAATTTGAATAATTGGCTTTCCCTCAAAAATTAAAAAAATGAGTTTTGGAGGTCATTTTTGGCATTATAATGGAATATTGAATCTTATAAGCATGTAATAAGATAAAATGAGGTGTAAGAAGGTGTCTTAGGTCCTTATAGGACATAGGAATCACAATATAAGTCAAGAAGCGTAAGACTAAGGTATTTGAACTAAGCAACATGGTATTAGGCTAAGGTCATCCATATGATCAATGATTAAATAGGAAGTATTCAGTTAGGTATAAGTGTAATTCATATAAATGAAAGAATGTAAGTAATTCACCTCATTCCCATTTTAATGAGAATCAGTAAGGAAGCTTCAAGGAGTCTTGATAAAGTTTTGTTTGCAAAAATTGGATGACAATAATTCAAGTCTGTGTATTATGCTTATGAAACATCATTTAGATTGTGTATACTATGGTAATGTAGGTAATGACTATGGTATTTTATGTTAACACTAGGTTTGAAGAGATTTCATTGATTGTAAGTGTGTGATAGAAGTTGTTTAGACTATGAATCTTGTAACGGTAGTTTGAGGGACCATATAAGGTCACATTTATAAGATTTAATGAAGGAGATTATATAGTAGTACGGAGTGTATGATAACAAGGGATTATTAGAGCATCTATAGGACCTATTCCTCTCAAAAAGAGACTCCATGAATAGAGGAGAAGGATGTGATTTGTGTTGACTATGATAGGTATGAAAAAGCTCTTGTTATGAGACAGTGGTATGAATTAGTTTGGATTCCTTGAAATTTTGAGTTCTTTCATCTATCTATCTTTGAGATTATATTCATGAAGGAAGAGGGCCTAAAAAATCTTGAGGTTAGTGAAACATAATGTATTCATTGAATTATTATGTGACACTTCTATGAATTGACAAATAGTGTAAAATATCGATAGCTGGGTGTTATTAGTGTAATGCTCTAAATTGTGGAATAAATGGAGTGTGTATGCATCAAGAGGAGAATTTGAACATTGTATATAAGGTTAAAAATAGAGTTTAAGTGGTAAATAATTTGAAATAGGTCACACTATAGGTTTGAGAGTTGAATACCCTACCATTAATATATACCCAGTCTACATAGTGCACAATTGATCCATAATCAAGTTTGCACCACATATGAATGATCACTTGCTAAATAAGGAAGGGGGTAAGAAGTTTAATGATTATATGTTTAAATTTTGAGGGTTCGAATCACATCCTAGCAAAATTTACAAGAAAATATTCCCCTCTTGGGCATGTACATATGGAAGTTAGGGTTTGAAGTGTAAAAATTGCAATAACTTATTGATTACATTGACAAAAATCATGAAATCTGGTAATATCCTCTATTATTGAGTAGGTTAAGTTTTGTGAGATGTTTGGAGTCAAGAAAAGTTTCCCTCAATTATATTTCTTTGATAGTTGGAGTAAGAACACATAAGATACAGTCAAGATCTAATAAGAAGGCCTAAATTACAAAACAACTAGGAGTTAGGCTATGAGATAACCCCTTAAATTTATAGGTCAACTCAAATGCTATAATGGGTGCCTATATATATTTATATTTCTACCTGAAAGTGCATATAATAATATTTATTCTTGACAATATTCTTATGGAAACCTAGTGAGGGTTAAGAACAAGAATGAAAATTTGGAGCTATAAGGAGTTGCATAGAGAATTGAATTTTGAAATTTTATAGGAATGTTAGGTGCACGGGAAAAAAGTATTGAAGGAATTATAACTTAATGTGAAAATTCAGAACTTAATTTTCATGAATAGAGAAACAATTTTCCTTAAAGATACAAGGAGGGTAGTCTTAAAATAAGATAAACTTAGATGTTTGGTCTATTATGGAATGTATTTTATGATGAGTTATAATAGTGAATTGGATGTTGTAACAGGGAGGATGTCTAAGAAACATTGAGAAATTTAGATGATGCATTTTGAGACAAGAGTTAGCATAAAGGACTCAAGAATAAGAGTAGAGTCAGTCAAGATAAGTAAAGCAAGACTATTTTGATAATGAATGAGTTGAATAATAAATGGAATGATGTTTGAGGGAGATTATGGGATAGGGAAATAAAGAAACTAAGGTGATATTATGCCAATGGAGTTCCGCTTGAGAAATTTTAACAATTTTTAGTCTTTCTAAGATAATATTTTGATCCTCTAGTGATAAAATAAGTTGGAAATTGGATGTTGAAGACTATTGTGGATTGAGTGTATGCATGGTTACATATAGTGCTACACCAAGTATATTTAAATTTAATGGGTACCTCCTTGGTGTGGGTTCTTATGACTATAACACATGGTAACCTACTATCCAATTTTTCTTCACCTTGGCTTGTTTAGCTTCTTCACCACTTTCACTTTCTATTTGGACTTGTATTGTATTCTTGGACCAGGTTGTATGGGAAGACATATAATTCTGGATTAGGATACCATAAGAATAATATTTTCCCTCATCATCATCTATATTTCACACATATTCTTGTTATGCCACTATTCCTTCCTAGAGCTCCTTCTCCTTGCCACTTTTTCCCCACCATAACCAATAAGGTTGGTCATATTTTGTGGTTCCTAGAGTTGATTCATGAAATATTATGAGATCCCATTCTTAAGCCTTACAAATTTTCTCTTAAAATCATTCTCTTTTAAGAGTGATCTCATATGAGGAATCTATATGTGTGTTCTAGTATATTCCTGTACTTCTCATGCCTTACACCACTCATGCTACGAAGTGTTTAGCCTTCCATTGGGAAAACTTATATCCCCACATCAATGATCATATTCTTAATCTCCAACAACATTTTTAAAAGTATGATCCATGTGGTTCCCTAAAGAAGTTATATTGTGCTTCGTCTACACAAAAGAACATTGAGACTGAGTACTCAAGGATATAACTTTGGAGCATTCCTTTCCACCAAAACTCTACCTCGCATATCCTGGTAATTTCATATTGTGCTAGATTGTTCATGTGGTTAGATGTCCAGGGATACTTCCAACCTAGATTACTACTTTTCTCCAAGTAATAAACCACTAACCATGCATGTAGGTGTACCAGAAGTTCACAATTTTTTTGTATACAACACATCATAGAAATTGTATTTGACCCATTTTCTATAAGAGTAACACTTACAACTTGGATGTCATTTTGTGAACACATCCTCGATAGTGTGTAGCCAAAATTAGATGTTCTCCCAAGTTAAGCATTGCATATTTTGTCTATTTCATCCTCACATCTTAATTAAGGTCCTAGAAATGGAACCAAAATGTTGGAGTCTATTCATCTACCATATACATGTCACATTCTCTAACTAGTTACACACAATTCTTCCTTACCGTCGCACTCAAATATCACCCCTTGTTCAACTAGGTGCACTCTCCTAAAGAAAGCGATGTCTCTAGATTCCATCATAGGTTAGTAAAGATAAAATAACTCTAAAAAATGGTTAATCTAGCATTTAATTCAGAATCATATTTTTCTTGTGTTAAAATAAAGGCACATACATTCCACATATTTTGTTTATTTCCATATAAACCGTTTCTCATTTACAAGTCATAATCCATACATATTTACTATAAAGTTCTCACACACCACTATCTCTGTAAGCTAATGCATCTATATCCTTGTATCTCTATCTCTCAATATCTCTATCCTAGACCCTCACATAGATATTTATATAAGTGGGGTCTTGCCGTTTACTTTTCTTACAAAGTCTAAGAATAGCCCTTGAGTTCACAACTCTAGTTAACTACCCCATTTAGTCGGTTTGCTAAAATGATCTTGTTCCATCATAAACTTGTGTTTTTATGTCGATCCTCTATTTAACATGTGGTTATTCTTATCCTTATCCATCCCCTCTATCCTTTCCATGTAGTCACAGAGAACTGAAGTCTAAGTCCACTTCCGGACTCATGTTTATCCCTATTTCCTTGTTACCTTGCATATAATTCTCTATATTCCTACCCTTTTCTTCTTATTCTTCTTCCTTATGTCTCTCACACATCTCAAATATTTCCCTTGTGTACATGTTCCTTATTCTTCCCTTACGTAGTCACTTCTCATGCACTCTTATAGTTTTTTCATGCTCATGTCCTTAGTAGTTTATGCACACCTCCAAATAATGATAAATGAATAAAGAAAATAATAGACAAGGGCAAAAAAATGGAAGGATCATTAAAATAATGAGGGAGATCCCATAGAAGGAATAGGATTGGAGTATGGAAAGGGAATATTTACTTTGAGAGAGATCAAGAAGATACTAACTATTATAGATAAAAGAGAAAGATATGAAAATACTTGTTCCATGAGAGAAAAATGTGGGGAGGAAGATGGTGAAGAGGAAACTTGAATGGATGATGTGGAAACCACATAAAATTTCATCAACAAGGAGGATAAAGGTTATGGAACATGAAGAGGGGATGAAGGAGGAGGTGAAACACATGGAGCTATGATTACGAGTGGTATAACATGGGTGATGAAAGGTATGGAAACATGTAAGGGACTGAGTAACCATGGTGCCTATTGATATCTCTTGATCCTTTTGAGGTGAAGGAGAATCACTTTGTTTACAAATATAGATGAAGAAATGGAAGAGGTAGTATAATTTCCACCACCGATAATAATTCGAACCTTATAGGCTTTGTATGTTCCTTGCCTTTATCTTTAGGGTCAATGGAGTGTCCTCTTTGTAAAGTGGGTTCCTTTACAAGAATACCCCTCCTTTTGGATTGGATGTTCAATAAGTAGATATAGTGATTAGTTCGGTTCATAATTGTTTATGAAACATTCATATACGATGTATCTTCCTTGAAAGACTAATCAATTGGAGGAAAACCCAAGATTTCTACTTTTATTTGATTTTAGATACGTCTAGGACATATGTCATTAAATGTGCCTTCTGGAATATCTATAATATTTTATTTTACCATTTATTCCAAATTTATCCATTTATAATCCATCTTCCTTATGATGACCTCATATCTATAATCAATCCACAAATATTAAAGTTTGAAACATGAAAATATAGAGTTTTGAGGCTTATTAGTCCTCCTCTATAATCAAAATTAAGTATTAAATATAAGTATTTAAGAGTTACTCCCTACATATTTGTGGCAATGTTATTCACCTTGATGATGGATGAGTAGGCATACAAACCAATTGAGATAGTGAAATGAATTCTTGCCTTGTGTTTTCTTTGTTAAAAATTGTGGAGACCCAACAATTTATTTACTAATTCAATTGAAAACTATTTGTCACTTGGGTACCTTGGCAATAGATATAGAAAACCATAAAATCATCCTACCCGGATGTATGTAAAGTTTGTAAATTATAGGAAGATACACCCATAGTGTGATAATACATTCCAAGATAAATCAATACAGTGAAAGTTAGATAGATTCTTAACTAGCCTACATATGATGTTTTAGAAGAAAGGATCATTTACCCTTTTGAAATGTTTGAGAATTTCTTACAAAGTTAGTTGAGGATAGAAATCATATATAAAAATATGGTTCTTGATCCTTGCATGTTCAACTTCGATATATCCTCATTCATGATGCCAAACAAGTCAAATAGGTGGTCATGTATAATTTTACTATGGTTTGCACTTCTTTTAATTGCTTGTGTAGGGAATCATTGATAAGCTCTCTCCACTAAAAATATTTTTTTACTATTCCTCATGATGTGGATGAATTGATACATCCATTCTTGAAAATATTTAGACCTAGGAATACCAACCACTCTATTAAGTGATTTTATGATGTCATTGAATTCTAGAATGAATTCACCCCTAGATAGAGTTTTAGGAAACTAGCTTATTATAGGCTTCAAATTCTTAATGTAATTTTATTTTTGATGTTTGATTTAAGTTATTGAATTTTCATTCCAAGCCCGTGGAGCCTTCTCAATGTCAAAATCTAGATATCTATTAAGGTATAGAAGCTTAAGTAATTCATTAAGAGAATATTTATCTAGGTAGATTACTACTTCCCAATCTTGCTTCCTAACTGACCTAGAATCACCATCATAATGGATAGCGAGATGTGAGCATAACTTTAGGATATTATGCATAAATTGGGATAGCTGCGGTAATCACTAACCCGCTATCATAAATGCATTATATCCTTGGTTTTTTGGAAGAGCTATTTACTCTTCTCCATAAATGTGTCATGTCTATGTGATCTTGCTCCGTATCCTCAATGTCAATATTGGAGTCAATGTTTAAAGGGGTATCACCCCTTGATATTTTTACTTCATTTCTTAATCCTTGAATTTTGAAGACTCATACTTTTATTTTCCTTTTTTTGATTTATACATTAGACCAAGGAAGAGAGATAAAAAATTCACCTATAAATCTCCCTAAACACCTTCTAAACTCAAATAAGAAAAATCTACCGCTTAACACACCCTGAAACCAAAAAGGATACTTGGTCGAACTCATGCCTTGAACAAAACCTTAAAAATATGAAACTCAATTTTAAGATAACCTAACTTACCCAACACACTCCTAATCCTAAAACATTGTGCAGAAATGCGATGTTGTTTTTCACCTTCAAAAACCCAATACATACTCGTCGAGAACTTGAACTTGTTTGACACCTAAAAATCCATAACAAGAGTGATTTGAATATCAAGACATGTTAAACACCTCAAATATTATGAAATATTGTTTGTCAAGGATTCACATGCTTATCATCCCTTAATGCCAAAAACATTAAATTAGGGATTTCATCTTGACAGGAAGGTAAAAACACCCAAGTAGTTTATGTCGGGTTTTGACCTATCTGTAATGAGGAAAAACCCACCTAATGATAATTTATAGATTTTAGATGAAATTTCACTTCTTCCACATAATGAAAAATAAGTAGATGAATAAAAAACAATGAAAACTTTAAACAAAGAGACTTAGAGAGGGGAAGAATGAAAAACATCATTTAGAAAAAATGGGAGAAAAATAAATAAAAAATCTAATGAAATTTCATTAAAAACAAGGAAATAATAGAAATTCACCAAGAAACCAACTAGGTATGAGTGATTTGTTGGAAAAAGTGATCAAATCATCGAGAAAATCATGATCAAGGGTTAGAGAGCCTTAAAACAAGTCCTCATGATAAACTTAAGAATTTGTACAAGATGAAAATGACATACAAAAATATTCCTTTTATAATTGGCTAATATTAATTACACATCAGATGACACATATAGAGTCAAATATGAATTGACCATTGATGTATTGACTTGTAACTTAGAGGTTTGAGTACATATGACATCTCATGATAACATGAAATCTGGTTTCAAAAACTAGACAAATTGATTTCTACATTTTTTGGGAATTAGGGAATGGAATTCATTAAAAAAAGCATGCTTTCTAGTTGACATGTATCGATGTTTTAGATCCATGAAAACCCAAAAAACTAAGTGTATCAGGGTTCAGGGTTTGGAAAACATCAAACATCTAACATGTTTTTACCTTCCCATGTTCGATGCTTTAGACCCTGAAAAACCCAAAACACTAAGTTTGTCGAGATTCGTGGTTGAGAGAACATTTAACATTTATCATGTTCTAACTTCTCTAGATTTGATGTTTTGAAAAACCAAAATATTGAAATACATATTGTTTGGGGATTCAAGACTTTGTGGAAATTTAAAAATCATGTGCAAGTGCATAACAAAACCAAAAATAAAAAAATTGGATTTTCAAAACTCAATCTTGGAACATGGATTTTTTGGAAAATGGATTCACTTCAAAGGCCCTCAAGAACAAATATTTGGTAGGTTACCAAAAATAAATAGTAAAACTCAAAATTTTGGATAACAATTGGCTCGAATAGTGACTTCTTTTGTATTATGAGTAACACAAAGGGAGAGAACTTTATATTCTCTAAGTGTCTTATTCATTAAGCTATGGAGTCAAAGTCAAAAAATTAACAAAGAAACAACAAAAGCAAAACAAAAAGTAGAAAATCAAAGTATAAAGAAAGTAGGAAAACCAACACGAAAGCATAAAGAAAAATGATGATACATGAATGGGTTATCCTTATTTACTATTTGAATAACTTGAGATATTTCCCATTGTGAGGAAATGTGAGGTGTGTTCCATCCAAGTAGGATAGATAGAAACTATTTTCTCCGCATAAGATCTTAATTTTGAAAGTACCTCTCCATAAGGAATCAAACTTCCCATGCGCCCCCTTTGGTTCTCTTAGTTTGTCCCATAGGGAGAACGAAATCCCCTACTTTAAAATATCATTACCAAGCCTTTTTATTGAATATTTTATTCATTTTATTTTGATGTTATGTAATTTTGTAAACCAATTTTTACCTTTTATTGCAATTCAGCTAGGTAAATAATCCTCTTTTCAATAGAACCTTGAAAAGTCCTTTCTTCCACTACCGTAGCCAACTTTAAAGCTAACAAATCTAAAGAGATAAGAATTTCAACATTGATACCATATATGAGTTAAAAAGGTGACATGCTAATATATATTTTGGGAGTTATGTGATATGCGCATAATGCATCTTATAATGTTATTTATCATGTCCTTATCTTCTCATGTACAAGCTTCCTAATTATAGTTACCAAATCTTGTTGCTCAATTCCACATGACTTTCCTTATGGGTAATATTCAGAAGCATGAGATAATATTATCCCATATCCATAATAAAATTCCATGAGCTCATAGGACGAAAAATTTGAAGCCTTTTCTTCCATGATCTTGTTAAGGACATCAAAGCTTATTATAATGTTCTCATTCTACGAAGTTGCGGGAAGACAACTTCAGAAGTAACATGCTTTACAATAATGCATTCCAAACATTTAGTGAAATAGTCAATTACGATCAAAACATAAATATGTCTAACACTTTATAAGGGATTTAATGCACCAATGAATTCAATTATCCACTACTAGAAATTTTCTTCTATTACAACTATCTTGAGAGTAAGAGATGATAATTTGGGTAGACCAACAAATTGTTGGCAAGCTTCACATTTTGGTACTTATGCATATGCATATTGGAAAAAAGTAAGGAAATGGTATCTTTCTCATAATATATTGTGTGTAGTAACTTATTCCAGCAAGTGACCTCCACAAGCTAGGGCACTGGAAAGATTCCAAAATCTTGCCCTATTGATATTTATCCACAAAATGAAGAAACACTACATACATTCCCCACTTATACATACCATTGTACCATAACACATATATATGTGATCTTAGATTCACAATTATTTTCTCCTTAAGATCTAGGTTCTTATGGAAATATCCATTGGTGAGGAAGTAGGCAATATTTTAATACTATCTGCTGGTTTTTCTTATGAAAAACAACATTGGGATTTCTACTTCTTCTTATTCTATGTCGGTTTTCATGTTTCTAGGACTATATTCAACTATTAGTTGACATAAACCTATTTCACGTAAAAGTCTAGTTGGTTTTATCTCTAAACCATACTTTTCTACTTTTTCTATCGGGTTCCCCTATGATTTCCTAACTCTTGTTGAGTTAAAATGGAATTCAACGCTATATTAAGAACTATTAACAAAGTGTGTGAGTTCAAGATATAATACCCGAAATGTTTTATTGACATGACCACAATGTAAGTTTGTTTCTCAATCTATGACATATTCAATTCATGAGAATTTAGTGTACATCTCATGAAATAAATAGGGTATTCAACACCTTCAATGTTCTTTTGAACCAAGATGGCATACATGGTATGATTCGAGGCATAATTATACAAGATAACATCCTTATGAAAATATGAACACACTAAAATGGGGGCATGAGTACTATCTGTTTGATATAATTGAAGATAGTGTTTCCATCAACATTCCACTAGAATGGGACCTTTCTTTTCATCATTTCAGCTATTTATCTTGTCTTCTCGGTAAATCGGGAACAAATCTTCTCAGAAAATTAACTTTACCAAAGAAAGAGTGGACATCCATTTTATTTGTTGGGAGAGTAATGCCTTGTATATATTTGACCCATTCAAGATAAATAATAGTTCCTTATTTTGTCACGATTTGTACTAACAACTTGCATCAATCCAAACATGGATTTCTTAAGATTTTAATAAATCCCATCTTGATGAAATCTATCTAACACTTTCTCTAAAGCGCCGCAATGGTCTTGTATTTTCTTGGAAAAGACCATTAAGTCATCCAAGTATAAAATAGTTATCTTTCCCATAAAGTCCTAGAAGGCCAAGTCCATTTCCATTTGAAATGTGGCTCCATAATTAATTAACTCAAATGAAATTTTTTAATAATTGAAGGTACTCCAAGGAGTGGTGAAATTTGTCTTGTGATGATCTTCCTTTGTAACTTCAACCTCATTGTACCTATAAAATCCATCCAAAATAGAAAGCATTTAAGAAAATTTCACCATTTGTAAAACCTAATCCATTATAGGAAGAGGGTAATTGATGTAAGAGGATCATTAAATAACATGAAGAATGTTGATAAGTTTTGTGAGGTCACGAGACTATTGTAGTATTAGGTTTCCATCCATTTATTTACTTGTATGTAAACATGCCATAGTAAGAGTAATTATGCTTGTAAAGGAGGTTGATTGGGTGATTTAGGGGGGTAAATGAGTTATTATGGCTTAATAAGGTCATGAAGACCATGTAAATAGATAAAATTTTTCATGCACGAGCTAGTCAGGTATGAGGATGAGATTTATGTCATTTTACTTTGTTTGGAGTATGGCTGAGTTACATTATAAGGATATAGTTGAGTCTTTTAAGGAGTTGGTTTAGGATTGGATTTAGTCAAATTTATAAGTTGAGATGAAAAATTTGAATGAAAATCATTGTAGATGGCTGTTATTGAATAATTATATAAGGGAAGGTGTTTGAAAAAATATATGAAGTGTTAATTTGTAAGTTAGAGGGTTTCTTTGTATTTCGCAAACTAACCTGTGATAGGGCAACGGGGAGTAAGATCAAAACCATGCCTCGAGTGAATGTTTTTATCCACTTCCATTTTGAACACACAAGGAATGTTATCACAAGACCATTAAAATTTAAATTAGCTCTATCAATGATTTTTAAGGGTTTTATAACCAAACGTATATACACATGTCGAAACTAGGGCTGTACATAAAACAATTTTCATCAAATGAAATTTTTCCAATTTTTTCAAGAAATATTTTCCCCAAATAGAGGAACAAGTCCACAAAATTTTAGATCTTAATTCCATGGGAAGATGAAGTTATTAATGATTTTTTTTTCAAGTTCGTATAGATTGAGACAGGGGTTCCAAAAGTTGAAATTTTGCTATTTCTTTGATCAAATTTAAGTGTATAGCTTCTAAATTCAAGGAGGTCAATATGGATGACATTAAAAGGTGAATCAAGTGATTTTATGATGAGTTTAGTTCACTACACCTTTTCTATTACCAAATCGAACAAAACCAAACCTAAAAGGACTGTCCTAATTTTGGTTCTCTAATTATAAAGAAAGAAACCCTAGTCAAGATTGGTACATAATATCCAAACTCTTAAAAGGTTTCTTGAATAAATCTTGAAGGTTTATGATAATAAATATATAGAGAGTTATGTTGAAGTGAATCTTTGAAGGCGAGACTTAATTATGTATGATGCGGGAATACCAAGACATGGATGAAAAGAAGGATTAATAAGAAACTCCGAGGCACCTTGGCATCAATAATTATCCTTTTATGAGGCATGATTAAAATTATAAAATGTTGAGATTGTGTTTTCATTGATGTCAAAGTGTGATGATGAAGGTGTTGAGTAGAGTGGTCATTGATGTGTTTTCATGTGTCATAGGCCATTAATGACAAAGGTAATTGACATGTAGTTTCAAACTTACATTAACATGAGGATGACAAGATTAACATGAGAGTCTACAAGTAAGTGTGAAGCAAACAAGGAATGAAGGTTAGTATGAAAGTATAGTTGACATGTAAACCAAGTGGAGTGATGACATGTTGTCACGGTGGTATAATCCGATGTAGAGAGAGTTGAAGGGGTCATGGTTTCTTAAGAAAGGCACATAAAATCATTGACGAAGATAGATACAAGAGGCCTAATTAGGTCTTGTAGGCCTAGTTAGTAGGCTTGTAAAAGTGTGATGAGATATGGATGACCTCGGGTGTGTGAGAATATGTACGATAAATTTTCAATCATGATAGTATGTTTGCATACCATACATGATGTCCTTTAAGCCCACCTATAGGGAAAAGGAACTTGTTCTAGGTCTATTGCTAGACCTTTTTTTGGTCATGTCTAGCCTAATGAGGCATGAAAGATGAAAAACAAAGTATGAGTGTATAAGAGAGCGTGGAAAGTAGTTTGGAATGTTGCTACGGGTGTGTAGGTGCAAGGAGAAGGCATATGTTGAAGGAAAAATTAAAAATTATGTTTTTGGGCTTATCGTGCTTGTTGTCCAAAACAACTCCCCTAATTATTTTGAAAACTTACATTCCCTTTTTGGCTCTAAGATTAAGACATTGCAGGTTGCACACACTCTAATTGTTTCCTTGGCATATTCTTTGGTTGTAGTTTGTCTCGTGCCCCTTCCTTATCCATTCCTATATCTCCTTCCATTCTCCCTTTGCGCACACCCTTTATGCAAACCCACCTTCTTTCCTCCACTTTGCATATCCTTTATGCACATTCTTGGAATTTCCTTCCAATTTGGCTAAGTCCCAAACATGCCTTTCAACACGCATGCCTTCCTTAAGAGTTCTACATATTCCCTCACGTAAACTCATTTCCCTCCTTGTAGTATTCTGTGTGCTTGCATTCATTTTTGCGCTATTACGCACTCCCTTCCTTCTTGGATTTCTTCACATGCTCATTCAATCAGATTCCTACACACTATTTTCATACTTGTACCCTTTTATAGGGTCACATGTTTCTTCACTTTTGTGCATACTCCTTTGGTGTGCCCATCTTCTTCTTTCTCGCACCCATTTCTCTCACACGTGCCTCACACATTCTTCGCACCAATTCACCGTGTCATGTCATAACTTTGTCATAATTGAGTGTGCAACACGTAACCTATCAAAGCATGCCAAATGGGTGCCAAATCATTACAAGAAACCATTATACAAAACATGGTAGAAATGATAGAAAAATAAATAGTCATCCAATCACATGGATTAATCAAAATGTGCCATGTGTCTTACGTGTTTAGTTTGCACAGTAGATTTAAAAACATAATAAATTTTTCTTCAAGGATCTGACACATGCGTGCCTAGTCTTGTTTGAAAGTTACTTACGTGGGATATACTCCAAACCATTCAAAATTAGATTTTTGTGGGATTTGGTAGGTGAGAAACATGGAAACTCATTCCAGCCATTAATGTAGACATCTAATCGACTCAACCATCATATTTTATCAAAATCTTGCCTCCTTCCTTCTTCTACAATCCCAACAGACATGGGGAGGTGCATTTGACAACTTTGTAGGTAGATTTTTAGGCATTCAATACTTGCTATTAGTTGTTGAAGTTCAAATATGAGTTTCCTTGTTCTTTCTCTTCTTCTTCTCTCCTTCTTCTATATAAATATAAGAACAATGCTCATTGTAAAAGGTTGGACTCCTTTAGTTTGCTAAGAGCTACACTCCTTAGAATTTATATTTTTAGTCCTTTAGATATGGTTTTTGCATGTGAATATCAACCACATCCTCCATTGTAATTGATTTGTGTATTTATTTGAAGCAATAAAAGCTCTATCTTGTGGCTATTATCTTCATTGGATCATTTTATTACTTTCCATTGCCTCTCTTTTGCATTGTCTATTTTTTTGCTTTCTCACATCCATTACAGTTCCTTTTATGATTGTGTCCCCATGAAAACGAGTGTGTGGGTGTGTTTTACCTTGCGATATGCATGTTTGTCCCCTCTTTGGGCATTCTCCTTCATTTTTACTTAAAGTTAACTATGTTCATCCACTTCTTTTTGATGCTATCGCCTCTTTTTGCTTAGTTTTCCTTTTTTTCATGCATCTCCCTTAACCCGGTTCATTTGACATTTAGAGTAGTGATAGGTAGAAAAATTTCCCCTCACATGAGTATTTTTAGCAATAGAAATAGGTAGAGGAACTGAAATTTTGTGGAGGTCTATCTTAAGCGTGTATAATCCCGAACTTAGAGACAGTCCCATGTTGCCTCAAAATCCCAGTTCATCCTAATCTAGGATGGGTGCATATTTGAGCTCCAATAGTTTTTGAATGCCCTTTGGGACTAACATTGAAAGCTAATATTTCATCATTGCTAGGTTTTTATGTGTGACCTAGTGATTTACAACCTTTGGAGGCTCATTTCACCACATTTGGTGACTCCCAACTCTCAAATTTACTATTTTTGGCAGTTAGCGCACCTTTTTATGAGAAGGATACATACCAAACAAAGCATAATAACTAAAGAGTCCTTTGAATACCTTCATTATTTTCCAAGAAGAAGAGGCAATAGAATAACCATGCACACATTTACACATCCAGTAGCAGTGCACTTTCAACACCACCTCCCAAAGTAGGCCTTCCTTATAGCCTATGAGAGTTTTGAGACCTATTATGATGGTAGCATAACAAAACCAAGCATCCGTTAATTCTCTCTGGTAGTAATTCCCTCTTGCTCTTAATTCCTAATTTACTATTCCAACATCTCGCACTTAATAATATCTCTTTCTTCACTAGGAAATTAGGCCACTCCAGTAGACCATATCCAAGAAATTGCCAATGTCCGTGCTATCCATAAAATTATTGAACAAGATGTGGATGTCGGGATATTAAATTCTTCATTCAAGGGAAGAGATTTCTAATGGTTTAGTAGTTTGGTGGTAGGATTAATCACAAATTGTAATCAGTTGGGAAAAACCCTTTACAATTCATGTAGAGAAAAGAAAGATAAGCTCTCCTTGCTTGAACAATTGACAACCATCAAGAGAGCTCCCAATGAGCTCATGAAAGACTTTAATTTCAGATTCTAGAAAACATGGGAGAGGATTCTAGCCTGGTAAGACCAACTCCAGAAGGTTTTGTCCTTTACTTTTTAAGTGATTTAAATTCTGATATTACTATCATGATACAATATATGGGGAGTGAAACATTATCGGGGGCCTATATATTCCGAGTAGAGCACTCAACTCACTACCTCCACATCCTATTCTCTTGTGCAACAAAAGGAGGATGAAGAAATGAAGGTCATGATTAGAAATTTGTCCAATAAATTCATATCCTTAGAGAAACAACAGACACAAACCTTCAAAAATAATTCTAATCAAAGGTATAACCAAATCCATCAGCCCTTTAGAAATCAATATCCAAATCAGAGATATGATTAGAACCTAATAAAATGATAGGTAGCATGCTAATGCACACCTCCCTTTGTAAACAATTCCTCCTGCACAACCTCTTCTAATGCCCAATTCAATTCAAGCACTTGGTTTGATTTCAAAATAATATGGCTTAAGAGATAGAGTGGTGCTTTCCTTATGACATGATTTATATCCAAAGTATAGTTTGCTAAAGCCCTACACATGTAGGATTACATGATTCAAGCTACTTCATTGAGTGATCCATCCACTAGTGCGTGCCAACCTAAAAATGAAGAAGTGCCAGAAGTTTACCCTAAGGCCAACCCTATGTTATATGGTGATAAAGAATTATGCGTAAATAACCAAGATACATATAGCTCAAATAGGCCCCACACATATGTTGCTGACAATACAAGATACAAGAAAAGGATGATGGAAACTTGTGCATAACCTTCAACTTCTACTAGTCAAAGTGATCTTCAAAATCAGACCGATAGTTACGGTGCACAAATTTTTACATGCAAGGTTCCGCACAACACTCCTACGAAGTGGAACATGTTCCTCCTTTGATAGGTCAAGCCTTTGGGCAACCCAAAGATTCTATTTCCACACTTGAACAATCAAGAAAAGAGAATTTTATGCCTCAATTGCACAAGTTTGTGGGCCTATCATTCAACATTATGGACTAGATGAAAAAGACAAATGTGAATGTAACAATGTGGGATGCCCGACCATTCCATCTCAGTGCGACCTATTGCATGAAGATTTGGTGCAACTTTTTGTGTGCTGATATAGTTATCCGGAAACCTCATCCTACTATTAAAATATGTCAAGCAGATGAGAAGTGAGTAAGAAAATTTGTCACAACCTAACCTTTTTATATGTCCTTGATAGTAGGAAAACACCTTGTGCACAATTGTATGATTGATTTAGGGGCTAGTAATTTTTTTATACCAAAGAAAATTTATGATGTCTTAGGTCTTGAGTACACCCCCATATCTAAAGGAGTCTTGCAGCTTGATGGCTCAACTTTCACCACTCTAGGAGTCATCAAGGATCTTGAGTTGACCCTCCATGCATGTCCAAGCCTAACCATAACTCAAGATGTGTCAATCATTGACCTACCTCCTTTATTTTCCCTTTTTCTATCAAGATATTTCACTGCCAAAGTGGGTGGTTACTTGTCTTTTGATTGGTCTCATATGTTACTTAGAACAAGGTATGGTACCCAGTTTACCATACAAGATGAGCCCATATTTTCATATCATGTTGATTCATATGACCCATCACCTCTCCAAGACAATTTCCTAATCCAAGAAGGCCAAGAACAAGTTTTAGTTTCAAAAGAGTAGCCCATTGCCCCTCCTATACCTGATCTATTGCTAGATGAAAGGTCCAACAAGTGCTATGAATTTTATCCTTATTCTAAGGCCCTTGAATCCTTTGAAACTAGTCTTGATACCTATTGCATCCTTGAAGAAGAAGTTATGCTTCCTTCCGATTCAAGCAAGAATGGGATGATGATTCCTTTGGACTATGGTAAATGTAATTTAATGGCTCCAGAAGTAGAAATGGTGCGAGACGTAGGTGATGTTCTCTTTTCTCCCAAGAATGATAATTTATTCTTTGCACACATGTTACAATTTACGTTCTCTAACATTGTAGTAGAATATGAAGTGTTGGTGCATGGCCTTATTATTGTTGAGAAGAAAGAGGTCAAGGCACTGCACATTTTTGGGGAGACTGAGTTGGTTATCCACTAGGTCAAAAAAAAGTATGCAAAAAATAGTAGGCTTCTCAAAGCTTATAATTTTTTTTTTGGGACCACTTAGAGGGCTTTGATGCTCTAAATATGTAGGTGGTGCCAAGAAAAATGAACAAAGAAGTAGATCAAATAGACATGCTTGGTTCACAGTTCTCACCCACTAAGTATTTTATCCGAGGCAACACATAACACATTAGGATGGTGATTAGGTCATCTATTCTAGATAATGACACCAACTAGCTAGAAAGTGTTCGATAGTGACACACAAATTGTCTAGTTCATTCAGAATGAAGTTGAGTTATCTTCAAGAATGTAAGATGACTTGCATGACATCTATGGTGACCAAGTGATCCAGTTGAAGAAAAAAAGTTTCCTAAAGAGCTAGTCACCTTAGAGAATATTTTTAGCCCGATGATGGATTCAAGGGTAAAGAAAAATATGTGTAAGTAAAAAAATAAGACTACACTCTAGTCATTATTGCGCGTAAAGGAGTTGCTTTACTTGGAAAATACTAAGCGCATGATGAAAAATAGGCCTTCATTTCTCTCTGTCAAAAATATAGTGATATATTCTCATGGGAGTATGAATAATTGAAAGGATTTGATCCAAGTGTTGCTCAACACTCCATTGACCTTGATCCTAATATCAAGCCCATCAAAAAGTAAAGTCCCGTCAACCCTAAGATAGAGCCCCTCATGAGGAAAGAGTTGTCTAAACTCATTGAGGAAAAGATAATATTTCCCATCAAGTACTCTACTTGGGTCGCGAATCTTGTTCTAGTGCACAAGAAGAATGGTGAAATTAGACTTTACATTGATTTTAGATATTTGAACAAGGCATATTTAAAGGATCATTATCCTTTGCCTTCTATGGAGCATATTTTGCAGATAGTGGCTAATGCACAAATATTTTCTATGTTGGATGGGTATTTTGGTTTCAATCAGATTATGGTCAAGGAAGAGGATCAATTCAAGATAACATTTACAACTAAATGGGGAACTTATGCATATCAAAATCCCTTTGGTTTGTCAAATACAGGTGCAACATTCCAACAAGCCATGGACATTTCCTTTAAAGGTTATATAAATGAGTTCATCCTAGTTTACTTGGATGATTAATTGTCTTCTCAAAGCAAAGCGTGGATCACATGACGCATCTGGAGAAATTATTTGAGAGATGCAAAGAGTTTGGGGTGTCTCTTAACCCCAAGAAGTGTAAATTTTTTTGTGCAAGGTAAGCTTTTAGGCCAATTGGTCTTTAAGGATGGCATTGCCATAGATCCGAGTGGGTTTCATCCATCCTTACTCTTTCCCTACCAAAGCACAATATATCCTTATAATCATTCCTGTAAAGAACAATTTTTTAGGAGGTTCATCCCTAACTTTACATGCCTAGTTAGGCCCATCACCTTCATGCTCAATAAATACATAGTCTTCAAGTTGACAACAGAAAGAAAAGAGAGCTTCAAAAAAATCAAGTAAGAAATTTCTTACGTGTCAACACTCATCAATATGGATTAATCTAAGGATTTCATCCTTTATGCTTATGAAGATTATGCAAGTGTTGTTGTTATCTTGACACAAGAAAATGAACAAGGACTTGAACATCCAGTGGCTTTCTTCACTCAAATAACAAAGGATTATGAATTGAAATGTAACCACATGGAGAATCGAGTCTTCACCATCATGTGCACACTAAATAATTAAAAATTATGCTCTCCACAAATCATATCAAGGTGTTAGTTTCACACTCAGGTGTGAGAGACTTCATCATGGGAGTAGAAATCAATGAGAAGAGAGAAATATGGGTGACCAAAATCATGGAGTATGATGTGACTATTAAAACCAATAAAATTGTCATAGGCACACACTATGTTAAAAAAATTGTAGAGTATGCATGGTCTAAACTTGAGACTTCATTTTTTGTAGATGAAGAGCTCCCACACCCGAACTCCTGAACAAAATGAAGATCATAATGCGTGCACATGGATGAAGGAAATGATCACATTACTTTCCTATGAAACATACCCTCCTAGTTTGAGAAAATAAAAGAGAAGACATCTGAGGCTGCAATCTACCCCATATGCGCTAATTGATGTCTTTATCTTCAAAATAAACATTGATGGCGTGTTGTTGGGATGTATTGATGATGCATATGTTGACAAAGCGTTAGCATAATTTCATGATGTATTTTCTAGTGGACACTTCTCTGCCAAATAAATAATGATGAAGATCATCAAACCATGATAATTTTGGCCTACCATGTTTGCGAGATGCACATAAGTGGGTCATGAAATGCAAAGAGTGTGCTTTCTTTGTAGGAAATAAGAAACTAGTAGCGCTTCCCATTCAACCTATCCAAGTGGATTAACCTTTTACAAAATTGGGTCTAGGATTCATAGGCATGATTAATACTCCTTCGAGAATGGACCAAAAAAGGGTCCTAATAGCTATGGATTACTTCATCGGATGTATAGAAGATGTCATGTTTAAGAATCAACCGAGTCAGGCATCCTTGACTTTCTTGATGGCATTATAACTAGGTTTAGCATTCCTCAAACCATTACCTTTAATAATGAAACATCCTTCCTTGGTACTTAAAATTTTAATTAGGTGCTTAGCCTTGGAATCTATTTACATACTTATTATAACTATTATCCCCAAGGTAATGGATTGGTAGAATTAAATAACAAGAACTTGACTAGAATCATGAAATAAACAATGAATATCAACCAAAGGTAGTTGTATACTAAGGTCTCATGCACTCTTGACAGACAAAATCACGGTGAAGAAGATAATATGTACTTCACCTTTCAAGATCATTTACGGAAAGGAAGCTAGACTTCCATTATCTCTTGAATTTCATTCAATAGAGCTTACACAACCTGCTAGATTTTGAGGGTAAGGATTAGAGAGAAATCAAAATGACAAAGTTGGTTAAACTTGAAGAATTGAGGAACTCTTTCATGATCAAGCTAGAACAACATCAAAAATAAAAAAATAAATGGTTTGACTGAAAGGATAGACCTCAAGATTTTAAAGTTGGTGATCTGGTCTTAAAATGGGATCTTTGATAGAGGAAAACCAAGGTACTATTCAAAGTTTGATGCAATTTGCGAGTGGCCCATACACTATCGGTTCTTTCAAGGAGACTATATTTTTCAAGTTATCTCACCTTGATGGAGGTGCGATACCAATCCCATTTAATGAGATTTATCTCAAGAACTTCCATTAAAATATTCTCGTATCATTATATATATTAGATTAGTTTTAACTCTTCCATGTGTGACTTGTGCACATTGTTTACATTTGTATATATTTATTTCCTTTCATGCACTCCCTGTGCATGCTCTTTTGTTTATTCTAGGATGCCAGTTTGATTCATGGATCTTCCAATAGTTATCAATAGCTTTTAGTAGTAGCTCAATATAGAGTTTAGACAACGCTCCGGGTGATTTTAGGGGTTGTTCTTGAAGTTGCAGAACAATATTTCATGCATTCACGCAGACTCCACGCCTAATGGAAACTTCTAAAGGCTACTGATATCCCTCATCCGGTAGGAAGATGGCCTCTAAATTCATCAAAATGTTGTCCAAAATAAATCCCCTA
Organism: Taxus wallichiana var. yunnanensis; assembly: GCA_018340775.1. Classification (NCBI taxonomy): domain Eukaryota; kingdom Viridiplantae; phylum Streptophyta; class Pinopsida; order Cupressales; family Taxaceae; genus Taxus; species Taxus wallichiana. The sequence goes on from CM031244.1 coordinate 171,706,047, forward strand.
GTTATTTTAACAACTTACATTCCCTTTCTGGATCTCATATTTAGACATCACGGAGTTTCATAACTCGATTATTTCCTTAGAACATTATTTGGTTGCAGTTCATCCGTGTGCCCTATGCCCCTTCCTTCTCCATTCCTATATCTCCTTCCATTATCCCTTTGTGCATACCCCTTCGAAAACTCTCCTTATTTCCTACATTTTATATATCCTTCATGCACATTCCCGAGTTTCCTTCCAATTTGGCTAAGTACTTGACATGTCTATGCATATGTAATTCCTCACAATTTCTATGCATTCCCTCACACCACTCATTTCCCTCCTCGTAATATTCTCAAGAACTTACATTCATTTGAATGCTATGCACTCCCTTCCTTTTTGGCTTTCTTCATACTCTCATTCAATCGATTCCCATGCACCGTTTGCATACTTGTACCATTTTGCAAGCATACACCTTTCTTCACTTCCAAAACACTCCTTTGGCGTGATGTTGTCTACTTTCTTGCGCCCTTGCTTTCACACATGCTTCATGCATTCTTCCATGAAAAGTCAATGTTCCATGTCATAATATGTCGAGACTTGAATGTGTATCACGTAACCTATAAAATAATGTCAACTCGAGTTCTAAATCCTTCGCAACAAACCACTACGCGACACGTGTCGTAGAATATATAAAACAAACAAATAATCATTTGATCACATAGATCAATCGTAACGTGTTTAGTTTATAATATAGATTTTAGAACGCAATAAATTTTTCTATAGGGATCTCACACGCATGTCTCTGGTCTTGTTTGAAAACTGTTAACGTGAGATACACCAAACCATTCAAAATCAGATTTTTCAGGATTTGGTAGGTGAGAAGCATGGAAATGTGTTCCATCCATTATGTAGACATCTAATTGACTCAACCACCAGATTTTATTCAAATCTCACCTCCTTCCTTCTTCTATAAGCCAAACAGACATGGGGAGGCACATCTGAAAGCTTTGTAGGAATTCAATGCTTGTTGTTGGTGGTTGAATTTCAAATCTGAGTTTCCCTCTTCTTTCTCTTCTTCTTCTCTCCTTCTTCTATAAATGTAAGAACAATGCTCATTGTAAAAGGTTGGACCCCTTTAGTTTTCCAAGAGCTCGATCCTTAGCATTTTGAGTTGCAAGCCTTTAAATATGGTTTTTGCATGTGGATATCAGCCTCATCCACCATTGTAATCGACTGTGTATTTCTTTGAAGTAATATAAGCTCTATTTTGTGGATATTCTCTACCTTGGCTTGTTTTTATTTCTTTTCCTTGCCTCTCTTTTGCATTGTCTATTTTTTGTGATTTCTCACGTCCCTTGTAGGTTCCTTTTCGATTTTTACCCACGAAAATGAGTGTGCGGGTGTGTTTCAAACCGTGATATGCATGTTTATCCCCTCTATGTGAATTCCCCTTAATTTTTTCTTAAAGCTAACTATGTTCATCCCTTTATTTCTAGTTCTATCACCTCCTTTAGCTTAGTTTTCCCTTTTCATACATATCCCCTTAACCCTAGTCCCTTGGAAATTTAGAGTAGTGATAGGTAGCTTTATTTCCCCTCACATGAGTAGTTTTAGTAGTAGAAATAGGTAGAGGAACCATAATTCTCTGGAGGTCTGTCTTAAGCATGAAGGTCCCATAACTTGGAGACATTCCCATGTTTCCTCAAAATCTCAGTTCATCCTGATATGGGATGGGTGCATATTTGAGCTCCAATAGAGTGCAAGGAAGTGTAAACCCCAAGCTCGAGAAAGATTTGTTGATGCTCGTTGGCACATGTGAAGCTTGTATGGGAGCCTAGGATCTTCGGGAGAGATAAAGGGGTGTCCTAACTTAAAGTTATTGGAATTAGTTTTAAGTTTGAGGCCCTAAGATTTATGAAAAATTGTTAATAATGTAAGAGGTCAAAAACCCTTCTAAAACCCTACTAAGGAAGCAATAGGAGAGATTTATCTCAATATGACCCATAATGAATTGGGTGACCTAGCTTTATGATTGAAGGCTCTATTAGAATCTCTCAAGTATCTCCAAGTGGCAATGAGGTGTCATAATAGTCTGTGGGACCCATAGTAAAATGCATGTTTTTGAAGAATTTGATGTAGCTCTCAGGTTTTGAATTGGACATGTTGAAAAAATGGATGTTTGAGGAAGTATAAATGCCATAATACATGTATATGATCATTTCTAGACATGGTATATCCCTTAGGTGGTCATACCAAGTCAATATAGGAAGACTAGTTTTGGGGCAATATGACTATTTTAGTTACATGATTGAATGTTTTGATGATGTTTGAGCTACATCTTTAAAGACTATTTTTTTGAGTGCACATGACCTAATAAAAATATGTCCTAATTGGTGTATTCATCACATGATATGATGGTGTAGAGTTGAAGAAGCATGTAGAAGGCATATAACGGACTTACACAACATGTCTAAGGGGTCCCCGATGTTTGGTGAAAGCCATATACGCCAAGAGGAATAAGGTTTGGTGAAAGGGTAGTTTTGGGGATTTAGGTCTCCTTAAGAGTTAATGGAGGAATGTGTCTACAAGATGTTATTGCCTACCTAGATAGGTGAATGAATGATGTGTTCATGTTTTATTCATATTATTTTCGTACATTTGATGTATGAAAGATGACTAAAATGGTGTATATGATCTTGAGTCATGTATATAAGCAAGGAAAGTATGTCTATTTATGTGGGATGGTGAGCATATGATGTAGATAAAAATTTAAAATCAATCTTATACTAAGTAAACAAGAATTTTCAACTAGCTTAACCACAACAGGCTCTGCATGGAGGATCTTACTAACAAGCCTATAAGGCTAAAAATTAGTCTAATTTGTTCAATCTTGTATTTTAACACAAAATTAATCTTCACCAAGCTCTTGAATCACCATACCCTGCCTGCATTTTCTTATCTCACCTAGAAAAACTACATTCACAACCTCATCATTCATCCAATGACATAGTACTCAATTACCTTCACTATACTTACTTTCCTTGTTCTTGATCCCTTGGCCTAAGCATGCAATATTTGGTCCTCTTGCTTCTCAACTCTTCCAAACCTTTCCTCCCTGTCCACATACTCACATAATTTTTAGAATCAATAAGGAAATGCATTCAAGACCTCAAAACATCATGTTACTCTTCCTTTACCAAAACTACCTTTGAACTGTGTTTAGGGACCTCCTTCAACACTTTCATAAATATATAAAAAAATCATGGAAAATAAAAAAATATTTTTCAATATTTTAATAGACTAATTTACCATGGTTACTTCCAAATTTCATGTCTTTAATCCTAAAAACACAGGAGATACACTCCTTTGAACATGACAAACATTTTTTCAAACAAGTCGTATACATCCTCAAACCCACTTTGGTAAAGCACATAACATCTCAAATAATATTGATAATAAAATCAAAACCTTAAATACCCATATGAAAAATTACATTATAACTATAGTATCCAAATTTCATTTTGTTTTGAAATCATTTGCAAAAGTTATCAACTCAGATCGGACCTGGTTTGCATAGTTCGATTTTCACAATCAACCAAATCTCCAAATGAATATAAAAAACAAAGTATATGTCCATCCTTTGAAGCAAGATCATTCCAAGGATAAAAAAATGATTTTCCCAAGATATAATCTCACTATAAAACCCACACATAGATGCAAACCTCATAAATATATCCACAAACAAGATAAACACATAACTGAAATAAGCATACTTATTTTTCATTATCAAGTTCATACAAAATACTCTAACTCCTTTACTCCATGGCTCCCTTGCTATCTCCTTTCATTCCATCCTCTTCCACCAGGAGGAACACCTTCAAAAATCCTCTCTCTCATCCAAAATTTGAATTCCTACTCATGCATGCAACCACTACAAGTAATGTAACTCCCCTTACCTTGTGACTCTTCAACTTCCCTCACCTCCTACATGTGTAACTGCCCAAAATTCATCATTCAAAGCATCTTAATGATGACACACACACACACACACACACACACACACACACACACACACACACACACAACACACACGACTCATTATACCTATTATCACTTAACATGACACTATACAACCTTAGAGAACATTATAACACAACTAAGACAAATTTTCCAAGACCGTACAACTATTACACTCATTTGAATATTTAAATTCCCTTTTTGGAGGGAAAACACAAAAGGAGGATAATTTGAATTCTTCAACTCCATTGGATGCTTGAATTGCTTCATATGACCTAGAATAACTCCTAAATATCTCTCAAAACTCAAATAGACTCCAAGAAGTAGGAATTATGTAATATAAGGGTTCTTTTAGGATGTTCCTTCATCAGTATAAAAATAAAAAGTAAGAGGATACTATGTAGAGGTGTATAAGGTCTTGGAGACCATAAGAAGAAAGGGTAGAATTTTTCATGAAGAGATAACAGGTTGAGAGCATATGATGTTCAAGGTCGATGGCTTAATCAACGTGGTGAAGAAGCTTGTTGTGTGAAAAATCCTAGAAGAAAGATTGCGAAAGAGAGAATAAGGAAGGGCTAATGAAGAGTCATCATCTGTTGTTGTAGCAATATTTTGAAGGTGACAAATATTTAGGTGGATAAGTTGGTGTTGATTCATCTAGGGGTTGGTACCTCCATGCAAGTTGGTGCTTGATAATTCTAAGGGTTGATGCCTTACTAAAACTTAGGGGTTAGTGCTCCTTGTGGAGTTAGGGCTTCACTAAATTGGATCTTTGTTTATAAGACAATCATCCATTTCTTTGATCAGCGGGTTTTCTTCCCTACAAGGGTTTCCCACTTAAATCTAGTGTCCATGTGTTCTTGTGCTCCTTTTTCATATGTGTGATGATTGGGTTGTCTTGATGATTCATAATGGATAAGTTAAATTGAATGGTTGATGGATGTAAATGTATAAGTGAATGAAATTTTTAATGCAAAATGATTCACCCCTAGTGGTTTTTCTTCTAGCAATTGGTATCGAGAGATGGACCTCTCAAGAAAGCTTAAAAATATTGAGGTGTTCATTTGAAGCATAATATGGCTTGGATATGGAGATCTGTGATCAATTTTTTTGAAGAAGATAGGAGTATTTGAGAAGGTTATGATCCAAGAAGATAAGGAGGATGAATGGACCATTCAAAATCAGATGGAAGTTACACGTATTCAATTGAAGATCGATCCGGTTTCAATAGAGGTTGAATATGAGTGGATCATAGAAAATATTTATAGTGATTAGAAGGATTTTGAGAAGGCAGAACAAGTTGAGAGCATCAAAATGGAGAAATCAGTTAGTCAAACCCATACTATGAGGTATTATTCTAAATACTATTATTTTTATTGTCATATCTATGTTCATAGTGCATTTGGTTATAGAAAAGACTCAAGAGGTATGGTGTCATGGTATGGGATAAATATCGACCTACATTAGTTAAGAGGTAGGAATGATGATGTTGGCTTCTATGTTGATCATATTCCAAGATCCTATGATTATATTTTCTCAAGATAAAGCAAGGAGTTTGAATCCCGTAGAGTGAAGATCAAGAAGGTTGGTAAAGAGGTAAAGTAAAAATTGACAATCAAGAAAAAATAGATTCGAAGGAATGATTTTTAATCCCATGGTTACATAGAGGTTTGTGAATATCTTGAATTAGTGTTGTTATGACACCTTAGGAAATGGGGTGGCTCCAATAGGCTTCATAGAGACACTCATCAACCAACATAAGCATGTGTGTGTTGTGTTGTTGAAAATGTGAGTAATTTTGGAGATGTTTCTTGAGAATCATGAAGGCATGCTCATAATATTGGAAAGAAATGAAAGAGTTTATGGGTCTAAACTATGAAAACATGAAATTATGTAAGAAAAAGGTTTTAGAGTTGCCTATTTTAAGTTTCTAACACAAAGAAGTGAGTATTTCTGATGCATTATAGTCCAAGGTATGTGTTATTTTTCTTCTATATGCATTTCTTGATGAATTTATAGAGTTCTATGAGTCTCTGTTGGTCAAATATGGGCAGATCATAGTGAAATTTGGATGTACACAATGATTTTAGATAAGAACGTATGCGTAAGTTGGTCATTGATGCCTAACATGAAGTAAAGACATAGTTGTGAGTTTGAAGATACATGGTTTATGCATGGTGTATCTTAAAGAAGGTATTATAATTTGTAAAAAGTTCTTGAACAAATATTATTCTATCATGGTGGGATAGTTTTGCTTCTTGAAGTTATATTCTTGATTGAATAATTATTTTAGCTAAGATTTGAGTCAATAATTTCTTAAGAGGTGTGTATGGACTTAAGGGGAGGTAGTTAGGTTTTGAGATTTATAGACAAAGGTATGTTTGTGTTATATATAGGTCTGTTGGTACATTTGATGAGATCATATTATGGAGGAGTTACCTATTTTTTGTTTTGAGAAGGCCCATGGCTGTTCCATCAATTTTAAGGTATGACAAGTTGTTTATAATATTAACATGACCATACTAAGAGGTTTTAAGGTCTGTGAAGTTCATTTAAATGGTATATCAAGTCAATGGAGGTGTCTCTTGTGTTATTTTGGAGAAGTCCTGTAAAGAGAAAGTTAGTGAGGGTACCTTATCACTTTGGTATCATTCTAGTAGTTTTTAAAAGATTGATGAAGTTAAATGGAATCAAGCAAGTGAATTTTTAGCTCCATGAACATGTGTGTTGATCAAAGAAGGTATGCAAGGTATTGAAACAAGTTTGTGATAGTTGATAGAGCTGATATACGTTCTAAGGAAAGAAAATATTGTTTCTTGCAATTGGTAGTCAAGTTTGGTCTATTGATATCAGGCATATGTGATTTGAGAATTTTCATTTGTTGAAGTTGGCCTATTGGTATCGATCGATAGTGAAAAGGTGAATGATTTGAGTAGTTAATGGTATTGAGTTCTCTTAAGAAGGGTATGCATTGAGAAAGGGAGAGCTTGTCAAAATTTGTTTGAGCTTCCAAATTTGGTTGATGTTTCCAACCATTTCTTCCATGTATGGTGAGTTCTTGGTATTCCAAAGGAGGAGAATGATCAGCTCAGGGGGTACATCATTCGATTTTAAAATTGGTATCTTATGCTCTATGGTCATAAGGCGAGTTTTTGTTGCTAGTTGTATTAGAAAATTAGTGTAAGTTTACTATGTTGTGAGATCAGATGATATGATTTATAAGCTCCTAGTGTTTTTAATACCCTTTTTCATTAATTTCAAAAGGGAGAGAAGGATCATATTGAGGATTGTTTTCCATCAATGATAAAGGGGAGATTATTGGAATTATGTTGTCGTTGATGTAAAAGTGTGATGATAAAAGTGTTAAGTACAGTGATCATTAATGTGTTCTCATGTTTCATATGAAATTAATGAAAAGGTAATTGACATGTAGTTTAAAAGGTACATGTGCATGAGGATGATCATATTAATATGAGAGTTTGCAAGTAAGTGTGAAGTAAGCAAGGCATGGAGGCCAAGATGCAAGCAAAGTTGAGATTTAAACCAAGTGGAGTGATTATATATTGTCATGGTGGTATAATACTAATGGAGAGAGAGCTGAAGGTATCGAGTGTATGCTAAGTAATTCACGGAAGATAATTGATGAAGATAGACACACGTCTCCTAGTTAGGTCTTATAGGCCTAGTCAACAAGCTTGTAGAAGTGCGATGAGCTATGGATGATCTTAGGTGTGTGAGAATATTTATGATAAATTTTCAAACATGATAGTATGTTGGCATAATAAACACGAGGTCCTTGAAGCACACCTATAGGGGCAAGCCGGTTGTTCTAGGTCCAGACCTAGACCTTGTTTTAGTCCTTTCTAGCCTAATGAGGCATAGAACATGAAAAAAAGTAAGAGTACATAAGAGATCATGTAAAGTAGTTTGAAATGTGTTTATAGGTTTTTAGGTGTAAGTATAAGGCATAAATTGAAGGACAAGGCACAAATTTAAGTTTTTGGGCTTATCGAGCTCAAAGAAGTGCAAAACCCAAACATGATAAGGATATTTTGATGTTTGGTTGGCACATGTGAAGTATACATGGGATCCTAAGATATTTAGGAGAGATAGATTGGTGTCCTAGCTAAAATTTCCTAGATATTTTTTTAGTTTGAGGCCCTAAGCTTTATGAACAATCTTTAACACTATAAGAGGTCAAAACCCTTCTAAACCCCTAATAAGTAAGCGAGAGGAGAGATTCACTCAATATGGCCAATAATGAATTAGGTAACTTGGTTTGATGATTGGATGCTATAGTATGCTCTATTAGGTATTTATAGATGGTATTAAGGTGTCATGATAGTGTGTGGGACCCACAGTAAAATTCCTATTTCTAAAGAAGTTGATGTAACTCTCGGGTTTTACATTGGACATGTTAAACAAATGGATGTTTGAGGAAGTATGGAGCTAACATGTTTATGATCATTTCTAGACACGGTCTATCCCTTAGGTGGTCATACCAAGTAAGTATAGGAAGATTGGTTTTGGGTGTAGTATGACTATTTTAGTTGCATGATTGAATGTTTTGATAATGTTTGACCTTCATATTTGAAGACTGATTTTTCGAGTGCATGGACCTAATAGGACCAATTCCTAATGGGAGGATTCATCATATGATTTGATGGTGTATATTTGAAGAATAATGTAGAAGGTATATAATGGACATAAACAACATGTCTATGTGGTCCTTGATGTTTGGTGAAAGCCATATAGGCCAAGAGGACCCAAGTTTGGCGAAAGGGAAATTTTGGGGATTTCGATATCCTTAATACATAATGGAGGAATGTGTCTACAAGATGCTATTTACAACCTAGATATGTGAATGAATGATATGTTCATTGTTTATTCATATTACTTTATTGAATTTTATCTATGAAGGCCAATTGAGATGGTGTGTATGATCTTGAGTCATGTATATCGACAAGGCAATTAGGTTTATTTATACGAGCTAGTGAGTATGAAAAAGAGAGAGTAAGAGGGAAGTGTTTAGAGGTGTAGAATGTCTTGGAGAACATAAAAATAAGGAGTATACATTGTCATGAAGAGATAACATTTGGTGAGCATATGATGTTCAAGTTTAGATGACCTAATCATCTTGGTGAAGAAGCTTGTTGTGTGAAGAATCCTAGAAGGTAGTTTTGAGAAAGAGAGAAAAAGGAAGAGCTAATGAAGAGTCATCATTTGTTGTTGTAGCAATATTATGAAGGTGAAAAACATATTTAGGTGGATGAGTTGGTGTTGAGTGATTTAGGGGTTTCGCCTCCACGTAAGTTTGTTCTTTATAAATCTAGGGTTTGGTGATTTTTATGGGGTTGGTGCCTCAGTAAACTTAGGGGTTAGTGCTCCTTGTGGAGTTGGTGTTTCAATAAATTTTATCTTTGTTTATAGGAAAATTTTCCATTTCATTTATCAGTGGGTTTTCTTCCCTACAAGGGTTTCCCACTTAAATCTGGTGTCCATGTGTTCTTGTGCTCCTTTTGCATGTGTTTAATGGTTGTGTTGTCTTGATGATTCATAATGGATAAGTTAAATTGAATGGTTGATGAATTCCAATGTATAAGTGAATGAAAGTTTGAATGCACATTGATTTATACCCCAAATGGTTGTGCTTCCAAAATAGAATTTGACACAAATTTGAATTTATTTTTTCTTCAAGTCCATCTTGAAATAATGTTGTCAATCCACGTTGAATGGTGGATGGGAAAAATTACCCTTAGATACAACATATTTTGGATATTTAAAAGGATAAATCCTTATATCTTGGGATTATAATGGCATTGATTTTATCTATGTGGTTGTACCTCAAACTTTAGAGGGATGTTGAACATCCTTTGGATTAAAAGACTTAAAGTATGAATATGACCAAGACAAGACATCAATGTATTTCCTTAATAATTCCAAAAAAAATTCTCTTCTCCTCTTGTGAAAAACTTACCGATGTTAACAATATTTGTTTTTTATGTAGTTCGTAGGTTCACTTGTTCAACTTATGTAGAAGAGTCAGACTCAACTTGTTATTTTTTCTTGATGGAGTGATCATGCTTATCAAACATTCCTTTGAGAAAAAATTTATGGATTTTTTTCCTTTGAGTTCTATAAATTATCCATTTCTCACTTCTTTCATCATATCTATGATAAACTCATGGAATGTAGATTAACTACCTTCAAATTATAGTTCACTAAAATTATATCACTTTTCAAGAAAATAAATGATCTGATGATCATCATTAAATACCTACTAGTTTTTTGCCTTCTTAGGAACACTAGGATAAAAGATAACTTAAATGATGCATTTATCCTCTTAGAACTGTGTATGAGGAATAAATATACTAGTGGACATGGCCAAAAAATCTGATTTATCATTGTGTTCCCTAAGCATAGTTTTAATGGAGAATGATTCAATTCCTCAATATAGTCACACACCCTATTTCTATAGTGTTTTAGGTGATCATTCTTCATGTTATAGAAACCCTTGACTTGATTTAAGATAATATTGACATCACCTTGAGATTTGAGATTTTTTATCCATTTATCCTTAACCATTTTCAAACCTAAAAGAAAAGACTCATAGTCTATTGTGTTATTTTTATTTTTAAATTGTAATTTAAAATATAATGTAACACCCCGAATATTGTTACTTTCTCCAGAGCATTCAAGTATTGATAAATGATTTCTTCTGTATAAGGACATGTTCCTTTGGTTTTGGGAAGTCATGCTTGATATGGATTGTATCCTCCTTGCTCATGAAGATCTTTGACTGAGCCGGAAAATGCTTGGACTCTTTTGTTTCTTTCATTCTTGCACTTGAGTTCAACCTGATTTCTGGATGAATTGTGGATTTATCCACCTTTATGACTCAGCCTTGGATCAGTTGCATTGCTCCAAGGAATGTTTTAAGTTTATTCAGAATGAACAAAATTTATTGACCTTACGAAAGTTACAAGGTCTGATTGAGTTTTGAATGATCAATCCGGAGTTTAACTCGGTGATCATGATAAATGGAATTTGGTTCCAGATATCGTAACATCAGGAAAGGCCTGGACCTTAAGCTAAGTAAGATGTTTATGTTTATTGATGCCAAATAGACTCCTTTACAGGAATGTTTTATCCAGTATGGACTCTAACACTGATTGGTCCTATTTTGGGGACCTAGACTAGATTTGTTAAGGTTAATAGTCTTAACCTAAACTATAACCTATTGGTTAAAATAATTGCTAATCTAACCTAGCCCTAAACTATGAGCTTAAGGCTCCTAAGGGTTAACTACACCTAGTGTTATGGAAGTGAGACTAATGTCTTACCCTATGATCTAACCTAAGTTTCTAACCTATCTTAACTAATGACAAGAAGGGAGGGAGACCTAAGAAGGGTCGTGAGTCATGGGTGGTGGTTTCCATGGCATTTAAGAGGGGGATAAGGTTGAAGGACTTGGAATGCTGTCAGGTTTGGCGGAGGTTACAAATGGCTAATATATGGGTATCGTCTTCTATAGACGTGTTTTATGTCTCTTTGTTCGACTGAGGTAATGAGTTTCCAAACTGTACCATGTTAGACGTTGTGCTTGATGATTTTGTGTTTGAAGAATGCCATGGAAAGAATTGTTGTGTCTAATTTGGTTGGTTTATTGATTGTTGCTTAGTTGTATGAGCTCTTTTATTACTTGACAGCTTCAGGTGAATATAAAGTTGGATTGTGATGAAACTGTTAGTTCCTTCTATAAAGCTCGACTGGTTTAGTCGCATGCGTAAGAAATATGTTTGAATACTAAGCCTGTACCTTTGTTGAATAGGGTCTGGATGTTTCTATGATTATGGGTTCTGTAAGTAATGAAATATTTGGTGTAGCCGCTATTTTCTTTATGATTTTTACTTGGATATTGGAACACAGTTGTGACCCAGTGAAAATTTACTTGATGAACTCTGTTCCCTAACAATTTGTGGGTGATCTTAGGTCTGCACGAATGGAAATTAGTTTTTATATTAGAATATGAATGACTACGTTTGATGTTACCTGAAGTGTCCTTGAAATCTATCAGTAGAATTCATCTATTAACACGGGATGTGCTATTTGATTTAGTACCTTTTAACGTAACGACTAACTATCTAGTATAATGGCTGGAATTAATTAGTTTAATCTATTGGTAAGAAAGGATAACAGTTACCCTAACTCTCATTCAAAGTGATATGAGTTCTGGGTGAAGGGTAGACCGCTTATTTCGATAAGGATTGTGGTCCGATAGTTGTACATATATGTATATCATTTTGTAACAAAGCGTGGCTCTTGTTCATTGTGTAATTGCAAGACCCTAGGGATCTAAGGGTGACCTTTTAAAACAGCTTCTACCAGATTGGAGCTAATGGTAAAATTGAGTGTTGATTTTCTTGCTTTCTCTTCTTCCCTAATTGAATTCAAGATTGATTGTATATGCATTAGTTCGGAATGTTGGTACAGTCCTGAACTTGTTTGGAATGGAGATCGAATACTTCATTTCTTTCTCTTGGTTATAAAGTATATGTTGATATAGGATTTTATAATACGAAAGTATTCTCTCCCTTTCTGGAAATTATGAGTGCTCCCTTCTTTTGTATCTCCATGAGATTTCTACGGTATGGGTATAAGATGAATAGACTATTAAATTTATGGGAAGAGAGTGGTAAGTGCTTTGAGTCGTGACCAAAGTCTCCTTTCCTTATCTATAGTTATATTATTACCTTGTTTGAGTTATTCGATTATCTACTTGTATAAAAGTAGTATTGTAGTAGAAGTTTGTATACTTATCAATGTCATTGAAATAATGTAATGAGTATAAAGGAAATCCATCAGTTGAACTTGCTAGAGGCTATAATCTGTCTTTCCTTGAATTGTTAAATGCACACATCCGTTGGATACACGTCTTGGTAAGAATTCATTCTTGAATGGAGTAATTTTATTAGGATTGATCGTCCTTGGTTTTCGGATGGATGGATATTTTAGATTCATTTTGTTTCTTCTTAGTCTTTAATATAAGATGAATCATCCGAAAAGATTAAAGTTGATATGGTAGTTATAATATGAAGTTATATATGGTAGAAGGATAATTAGTGTGATTCATGTTTATAGACTTGATGAAATGATTTCATTTAAACAGATTGTTTAATGGAAGCAATTGGTGGAATGCAGTTGTTTTAAGAATTAGAGCTTATCATGCTCAGTTCACTGAATTGACCCGTGCTAGAAATTTTTGCAGATGGTCATCGTAAGTGGTAAAGGCACGAAGATATGATAGGATGCTCAGAATGTTTAATCTAATTTTTATGATGAATTACGACAGGATCTCTCTAATTGTACTATAGGAAGAAAGTTGCTCTTTTGTTGATGTTATTGTATTAAAATATGCCTTAGTGCATAAATTGTAATGGTATAGGTTGAGATTAAAAGAAATGGAGAAATGTTTCTTACATGGCTATGTTCTTATTTGTTGAGTTGATCTTCTCGCGTCTGGATGAATAAGAGTGCATTTTTATTATTATACGCCATGGGATCTAAATGGATTCCCTAAGTAAGCCTTGTAAAAATTATGTGACTGATTACTCCATGTTTGCTAGTAATTCTTTTATATTATGAATATGGCTAATTTGAAAATTAGTTCACTGAATTTCTATGGAAGTTGGGGTTGATTTATGCCCTAACAAGTAGCTATAAATCGATGAGCATTATACTAATCCTTAATAATGTTATAAGTCAAAGCAATGTAATGGATGAATTAAATTCACCATGTCTTATTGGCAATAAGTCTGATATATTCAGTCTTCAGGGTTGATATGAACCCTTACGGGTTAGTAAGCTTCCTTATGAGAGAACTTAGGGCTATTGCCCTATTATGAGGAAATAAGATTTTTAGGGACCGATGGATACCTTGACGAGGTATCAAATCTTATTAAACTTCTCTCTATGAAAATTGAACCTAATTACGTAAGGCAAGTCAAAGGTGTGAAATTATGGGTTGGGAAAAGACTACCCAGTTAGGAGGGCCTTTAATTCAAATTCAACTCAACATAAGTAACTTCGTGAAGTTATGTAAATCTTTCCGAGGCAGTATTGTAGGATGTTGACACATGTCAACTGCAAGGTTGTACCTTTGAGAAGATTAGGATCTTCTCGAGGATACAACAATGTAGGTGACATATGGCAACACCCTTTTGGATATATCGTTAAGATTTACACCGAACCTAGAACAAGATTATCCTTTGGGACTGGTTAGGACTATAGACATGTTATGAGGCAGCCCTTTCATACTCGGGGTACCTTGACACACGGGGTTAACAATGGGTGACCCAATATGTCGCCTACCCCGATCTTCAAGAGCATCCTTATAACGTGTGTTATGATATTAACCCGTTCCTAAGTGAAAACTTGGGATAGGGAGACCGACATAAGTCAAGTATAAGACGTTCTATATAACATCGGAGTGGGGTGATGGACGTATTCCAGATTGATGAGTATGTCGTCAAGGAATAGGAGACATGAATAGTATGTTTCAAATCTTTGGCCAAAGTATCGCAAGTTCTTGATTGTGTTGTCTATGTCACCTAGTCTAAGGGATGTGATGCCGATGAATGATGGTAACAATTATTCGAGATAGGTTCCTTGGATAGAGCATTCTGAAATTCTAGATTAGGAAGAGAACCACAAGAGTGAAGTGTTCGAGATGAAAATGCCAACTCTATTATACACATGAATAGATCGGTAGTTCACCGAGTCATGGAATGAATAGATCGGTGGTACACCGAGTCATTACAAATTGCATATGGTTATACTGTTACAAGAATGATTGTTATGATCTATGAGTTCTAAATTATGTATTTAGAACTAGAAAGCACTTATAAAAAAAAATAAAAAAATTCTTGTTCTAATGTACAAAAATGAGGACGTTATATCTTGGTATCGAGTGAAGGTTGCAGCTCTTGGACCTATTGTGTCTATAATATGATAAAAACTGAATTTTCTTATAATAGAAAATGGTTAAAACAAGGGGGAATGTTGCAAATAATGCTCCACTAGAAGAAGGCGGTAACAACCAAAAAATTGATGAAATCCTTACCGCCTATTCGACACAAGAGATCGTTTGGCTGTACTTGAACAACAAGTAATGGGAAATGAGGAGGATGATGAAGTGGTAACAAGAATCAGCTACCTCCCGAGGACAACCCCGATATGGGTGTTGGTAATAACACCTGAAATGTACCTAACCAACCGAGAAAACAAAAAGGCCGGGTTGGCATGAACTCACTAATGATATAAAAAGGATAAGTCCACCTAAATTTGATGGCACCACATGAGGAGATGGAGCTGAGAACTAGCTCAAAGCAAAATGGAGAAGTAATTTGCAATAAAAACTTCTCGGAGGAAACCAAAGCTATTTGGGGAGCCTATCAGCTTTCCCATGAAGCATCTTCATGGTGGGACAGCCGTAAAAGTGAGCTAAATATTGATGAGACCAACATCACTTGGGATTAATTTAAAGGCTATTTTAGGAAACGTTGGCTACCACAATTTTTTTATGATCGGAAAATCACGAGAATTCCAAACTTAGTTCAAGGAAAGCTAAGCATGAATCGAATCTTGGGAGTAGTTTACGAAACTTCTCAAGAAATACGTACGTGCCGTAGTATCAAACTCGACGATAAGTTCGAATATGGAAATTCATCATGGGACTAAATCCCGTGATAGGAGGAGAGGTCGATGTTCATTGACCCAACCACTATGGAAGGGGTTGTTGAAAAATCCATCAAGCAAGAACATAAATTAAAGGCTATTTCGCTCATAAAGAGGAAGTGCGGAAGAAGATTGCAAACCCTTCTTCAAATTCACTTACACCCAAGAAGGGGCCATGGAAAAGTTTGGAAACATAAGTAAGTTTCCAATGGATAATAATAAGAAAACGACAGTGAATAAGCCTCTTTGGAAATGTAAGGGATAGTTTTGCCAAGAATTATAACAATGGGCGAAGCCCTATGGAGGAAAACATAATAATTTTAAGGTGGAAGTAATTTTGAGCCTAAAAAGGGACTGTAGGAGGCTCTTATTATTGTGGCAAAGATCACTATGCAAATCAGTGCCCTTTGAAGAAGGATGATCGTAATTAGGAGCATAAGGTACATGCTGTAGTAGTAGACAAGCAAGTGAAAAGCAAGTGACACCTATAGAAGTTAGGGTAAGTTATTTGGCATACACTGTCCCTATTCTTTTGGATACAAGAGCTACTCTTGAATGTTTTATTTCTAGTAAACTCGCTTCTAAACTTAAAAGAAAAGCTGGAAAAAGGGATAAATTTCTTTTATATTATGAATATGGCTAATTTGAAAATTAGTTCACCGCATTTCTATGGAATTTGGGGTTGATTTATGCCCTAACAAGTAGCTATAACTCGATGAGCATTATAATAATCCTTAATAATGTTATAAGTCAAAGAAATGTAATGGATGGATTAAATTCACCATGTCTTATTGGCAATAAGTCTAATATATCCAGTCTTGGGGAGTTGATATGAACCCTTACGGGTTAGTTAGCTTCCTTATGAGAGAACTTAGGCTGGCTATTGCCCTATTATGAGGAAATAAGATTTTTAGGGACCGATGGATACCTTGACGAGGTATCAAATCTTATTAAACTTCTCTCTATGAAAATTGAACCTAATTACGCAAGGCAAGTCAAAGGTGTGAAATTATGGGTTGGGAAAAGACTACCTAGTTAGGAGGGCCTTTAATTCAAATTCAACTCAACATAAGTAACTTCGTGAAGTTATGTAAATCTTTCCGAGGTAGTATTGTAGGATGTTGACACATGTCAACTGCAGAGGTTGTACCTTCGAGAAGATTAGGATCTTCTCGAGGATACAACAATGTAGGTGACATATGGCAACACCCTTTTGCATTGATCGTTAAGATTTACACCTGAAACTCGAACAAGATTTTCCTTTGGGACTGGTTAGGACCATAGACATGTTATGAGGTAGCCCTTTCAGACTCGGGGTACCTTGACACACGGGGTTAACAGTGGGTGACCCAGTATGTCAGCTTACCCCTAGTCTTCAAGAGCATCCTTATAACGTGTGTTATGATATTAACCCGTTCCTAAGTGAAAACTTGGGACAGGGGAGACTGACAGAAGTTAGTATAAGACGTTCTATATAACATCGGAGTGGGGTGATGGATGTATTCCAGATTGATGAGTATGCCGTCAAGGAATATGAGACATGAATAGTATGTTTCAAATCTTTGGCCAAAGTATCGCAAGTTTGCTGATTGTGTTGTCCTATATCACCTAGTTTAAGGGATGTGATGCCGATGAATGATGGTAACAATTATTCGGATAGGTTCCTTGGATAGAGCAGAACCACAAGAGTGAAGTGTTCAAATGAAAACGCCAACTCTATTATACACATGAATAGATCGGTTGTTCACCGAGTCATGGAATGAATAGATCGGTGGTACACCGAGTCATTCTGACTACATATGGTTATCTCTGTTATAAGAATGATTGTTATGATCTGTGAGTTCTAAATTATGTATTTAGAACTAGAAAGCACTTATAAAAAAATAGAAAAATTCTTGTTCTAATGTACAAAAATGAGGACGTTATATCTTGGTATCAGAGTTGAAGGTTGCAGCTCTTGGACCTATTGTGTCCATAATCTGATAAAAACCTGAATTTTCTTGTAACATAAAATGGTTAGAATAAGGGGGAATGTTGTGAATAATGCTCCACGAGAAGAAGGGGCGGTAAAACCTTAAAACTTGATGAGATCCTTGCTGCCCTATTGGACACAAGAGATCATTTGGTTGTACTTGAAAAACAAGTAATGGGAAATGAGGAGGATGTTGAAGCTGGTAACAACAATCAGCTACCTCCTGAGGACAACCGTGATATGGGTGTTGGTAATAACACTGGAAATGTACCTGACCAACCGAGAAAACAAAAAGGCCAGGTTGGTACAGTGGAACTCACTAATGATATAAAAAGGATAAGTCCACCTAAATTTTATGGCACCACATTAGGAGATGGAGATGAGAACTGGCTCAGTGAAATGGAGAAGTACTTTGCAATAAGAAACTTCTCGGAGGAAACCAAAGCTATTTGGGGAGCCTATCAGCTTTCCCATGAAGTATCTTCATGGTGGGACAGCCGTAAAGCTGAGCTAAATATTGATGAGACCAACATCACTTGGGATTAATTTAAAGGCTATTTTAGGAAACGTTGGCTACCACAATTTTTTTATGATCGAAAATCACAAAATTCCAAACTTAGTTCAAGGAAAGCTAATCATGAATCGAATCTTTGGGAGTAGTTTACGAAACTTCTCAAGTACGTACCGTAGTATCAAACTGACGATAAGTTCAGAATATGGAAATTCATCATGGGACTAAATCCCATGATAGGAGGAGAGGTCGATGTTCACAGCCCAACCACTATGGAAGGGGTTGTTGAAAAATCCATCAGGCAAGAACAGAAATTAAAGGCTATTTCGCTCATAAAGAGGAAGTGCGGAAGAAGATTGCAAACCCTTCTTAAACTTCACTTGCACCCAAGTAGGGGATGGAAAAATTTTGGAAACAGAAGTAAGTTTCCAGTGGATAATAATAAGAAAACGACAGTGAATAAGCCTACTAGAAATGTAAGGGACAGTTTTGCCAAGAATTATAACAATGGGCAGAAGCCCTATTGAGGACAACTTGATAATTTTAAGACTAGAAGTAATTTTGAGCCTAAAAAGGGACCTGTAGGAGGCTGCTATAGTTGTGGAAAAGATCACTATGCAAATCCGTGCCCTTTGAAGAAGGATGATCGTAATCGCAAAGATAAGATACATACCGCAGAGAGCAGATAAGCAAGCTGAAAAGCAAGTAACACCTATAGAAGTTAGGGTAAGTTATTTGGCATACTGTCACTATTCTTTTGGATACAGAGCTATTGAATATTTTATTTCTAGTAAACTCACTTCTAAACTTAAAAGAAAAGTTGGAAAAATGGATAAATATTGGGATGCACGGTATGGTAATAACTCTGCTCATACGGTGAGTATGTGTCTTTTTGGGGCAGTCCTTGACTTACCTAACTTTTCCACGGAAGTTGACCTCTATGTTGCACCTTTGGGATCCTATGACGTTGTCATCAGCGTCAATTGGTTAGCTGACCATAAAGCAAAAGTAGACTGTTTTGAAAAAAATATAAGATGTTTAGATGATCAGCTGAAAACAACAGAGATTCAAGGTGTGAAACGGGAAATTTCAGTTAGGAAACTGTCAGCTATGCAACTTAAAAAGGCTAAGAACAAAGGATGTACCTTATATGTAGTAAAGATATCTGAATTTACAGAAGAAGACAATGATTCCATGAAATGATACCCACTGTTGCAAAGTTTCAAGGATGTATTTCCGAAGGAATTACTAGGTTTACCACCCAAAAGGGAATTTGACTTCACCATTGAAATCAAACCAGGGACGGAACCTATTTCTAAAGCACCTTATCGGATGACTACTACAGAGTTAGTCGAGCTTAAGGCACAATTGCAAGAACTTTTGTCTAAGGGTTTGATTAGACCAAGTGTTTCACCTTGGGAGCGCCAAGTAATATTTGTGAAAAATAAAGATGGAACACTTAGACTGTGTATTGATTATCGGATGTTAAACAAAGCAACAATCAAGAATAGATACCCACTTCCAAGAATTGACGATCTATTTGATCAGATGCATGGAGCAGCGGTTTATTCCAAGATAGATCTTCGATCTGGTTATCATCAATTAAGAATTAAAGAAGAAGATATTCATAAAACAGCTTTCCGAACCAGGTACGGACATTATGAATTCATGGTTTTACCCTTTGGATTAACTAATGCACCCGCAAATTTTATGAACTTAATGAATAATATCTTTCAAGAATATTTGGACAAGTTTGTGCTTGTATTCTTGGATGATATTCTCATATATTCTAAAAGTGTTGAAGAGCACAATGAGCATTTGAAGATAGTTTTGGAAATTTTGAGAAAAAGAAAGTTATACGGTAAGTTATCCAAATGTTCTTTCTTTGATACTGAAGTTCACTATTTGGGTCATGTCATTAGTAAAGAAGGAATTGTAGTAGATCCTTCAAAAATAGTGGCAATAATCGAGTGGCTTCGCACTAAAGAATGTACATGAAGTAAGAAGCTTCATGGGCTTTTTTGGTTATTATAGAAAATTTGTTAAGGATTTTTCTAGAGTGGTGCACCGATAACTTCATTACTGAGTAAGAAGGATAGGAAATTTATTTGGAGTGATACGTGTGAAACTACTTTTAAAAGTTTGAAAATTCAGTTGAATTTAGCACATATATTAGCTACATCGGACCCTAATGGGAACTTTATCGTTGTAACGGATGCTTGGAGAAGGCCTTGGAGGTGTTTTGTTACAAAATAATCATGTCGTAGCTTATGAAAGTAGAAAACTTAAGTTACATGAGCTGAATTATGCCCCTCATGATTTAGAGCTTGCTGCAATTGTTCATGCGCTTCAAGTTATGAGACACTATTTACTTGGGAAACCCTTTGAGTTGAAAACGATCATTTAGGGCTGAAATATATTTTCACTCGGCCTAATCTAAATGCAAGACAACGAAGGTGGTTAGAGTTTTTGTCTCAATATGATTTTGATATTAGCTACATCAAAGGAAAAGAGAATAGAGTAGCATATGCTCTAAGTCGCAGGAAGCACATTTCTGCTCTTATAACATTAAGAACTCAGTTTAAAGATGAGGTAAAAAGTGCCTCAGAATCGATACATACTTTCAAAGAAGTAAAAACAGCACTGCGCAGAACCAAAAGATGAAAGGTATAAAGGTTTTCATTTTGATAATGAAGGAATCTTACGTTATGAAAAAACAGAGTGTATGTACCTTTGCTAAATGATTTGAGAAAGAAATTGTTAGTTGAATTTCATAATTCACCCTTTTCTCGGACACCGGGTATTACTAAAATGCTTCATTGATCTAAAACAAGATATACGGAAAGAAATGAAAAAGGATGTTATTGATTTTGTGACTCATGTCTGGAATGTCAACGGCAGTTAAGGCGAGAACACATGCACCTCGCTGGTCTATTATATCCCCATAGCATACCGCAAAGTATAAATGGCAAGTAATAAGCATGGACTTTATACAAGGGCCGCCTATGTCGAGAAATAAACATGATGTTATCTTGGTAGTTATAGACAAACTAAATAAGGTAGCTCATTTTATCACTGGAAATCTAAAGGATGATTCTCCAGTGTTAGCTAAAAGATTTGTGCACAAAATTTTTAGGTTACATGGAGTACTAGAATTGATTATATCTGACAAGGATCCTAGAATAACATCAAGATTTTGGCAAACACTTAATACAGCTCTTGGAACTAAACTAAACTTCAGTTCTACATATCATCCAAAAACGGATGGACAAACTGAGAGAGTAAATCAGGTGTTGGAAGATATGTTACGAATGTATTGCATGGATCAACAGTATAAATGGGAAGAGTATCTCCCATTAGTCAAGTTTGCATACAACACATATCACTCTTCTCTTAAAATGGCACCTTTTGAGGCACTTTATGGAAGAAAGTGCATAACCCCTGTTAGTTGGGATAGTATGGAGGATAGAGTGGTAATTGGACCAGAAATCCTCACTGAAATGGAACAACAAGTTAAAATGATTCGTGAATGATTGAAAGAAGCAACAGATAGGTAGAAGAGCTATGCTGACCTAAAGCGGGTTGATCGAAAGTTTGAACTTGGTGAAAAGGTTTTTCTTCATGTTAAACCCAGAAAGAGTTCTATAAATTTTGGCAAGGTTGCCAAGTTATCACCTCGTTATGTGGGACCTTTCGAAATTGTCGAAGTAATCAATCCTATAGCTTACCGATTAGCATTACAACCTACTTTGTCTTGCATGCATGATGTTTTCCATATTTCGTTGCTTAAGAAATACGTTTCAGACTTGTCACATGTTTTAAATTGGAATTCCTTGCATGTCCAAGACCCGGGAATAATTGTGGTTAAACCCACACGAGTGCTGGAAAATCACCAATTGCATTCAAGAAATCATGAAATACGACAATGTAAGGTCCAAAGTGGGACCGGTTTAACGAAGAAAGTGCAACTTGGGAAAATCTGGAAGAGATGAAAATTACTTTTCCCTTTCTTTTTGAAGAAGAATGGAATCATTGACAAACAAATATATAATTATTATGAATTTATCTTTTCATGTCTTTATGTAAGCCAACTTTGGGGCAAACATTATCAAAGTTGAATAAATTGTACCATGATATTGATTTATGGAATTATTCGAGTTGAAAATAGTAATTTGTTTTGTGAACAATGAATTGATTGACCGAAGGTAAATCAAAGGATGTAATCATCAGGACAATGAATCTTTTAGGAGGGAAGCATGTAACACCCCGAACTATTGTTACTTTCTCCTGAACATTCAAGTATTGATTAATGATTTCTTCGTATAAGGACATGTTCCTTTAGTTTTGGGAAGTCATGCTTGATATGGATTGTATCCTCCTTGCCCTTGAAGATCTTTGGTGAGACAAAAATTCTTGGAATCTTTTGTTTCTTTCATTTTTGCACTTGAGTTCAACCGATTTGGATGAATTGTGGATTTATCCACCTTTATGACTCATCCTTGGATTAGTTGCATTGATCCAAGGAATGTTTTAAGTTTATTCAGGATGAACAAAATTTATTGACCTTACGAAAGTTACAAGGTCTCGATTGAGTTTTGAATGATCAATCCCGAGTTTAACTCAAAGTTGATCATAATAAATAGAATTTGGTTCCAGATATCGTAACATCGGGAAAGGCCTGGACCTTAAGCCGTAAGATGTTTATGTTTATTTATGCCAAATAGACTCCTTTACTGAGAAATGTTTTATCCAAGATGGACTCTAACACCGATTGGTCTTATTTTGGGGACCTAGACTAGATTTGTTAAGGTTAATAGTCTTAACCTAAACTATAACCTATTGGTTAAAATAATTGCTAATCTAACCTAGCCCTAAACTATGAGCTTAAGGCTCCTAAGGGTTAACTACACCTAGTGCTATAGAAGTGAGACTAATGTCTTACCCTATGATCTAACCTAAGTTTCTAACCTATCTTAACTAACGACAAGAAGGGAGGGAGACCTAAGAAGGGTCGCGAGTCATGGGCGGTGGTTTCCATGGAATTTAAGAGGGGGAAAAGGTTGAAGGACTTGGAATGTGTCGAGGTTTGGCGGAGGTTAAAAACGGATAATATAAACGACATGGCAGCATCACCAAGGATGGGAATGTTTGTTTGTTTTCTTGTGGCGATCACCAACTTTGGCGGTCGGTGGTAATGGAAAATAGGTGGGAGGATGGAAGTAAATGCAATTAATGAACTTTGGTTCCCGAGCACGGATTTCTTGGGAAGGCATGCAAGTGGAATATTGTTCGGTTGTTCGGTTTTCCATGCATTCTGCTTTTTCACTGCTTGAGCACTTTGGTTCTTGAACCAGCCATCTACTCGTGTTGCATGGCAACTTTGAGATTTTCTAGCTTCCTTCTCTGTCGGGAGAAGTATATAAGGCATGGAGGTAACAATTTATTGTTGTTTAATCTTTCGTGGAAAAAGAATAGAAGGTGCAAGCACATTTAGAGGTCTTCTTTGAATTTTTAAGTCACACTATCAGGCATGATAGGCCCTAACTTTTAAAAATCTTACTTTCCTTTAAATTCTTTCATTAGAACAACTCTGTTCAGATGATTTTTGGTACAGTTGGTTTGGCTGGTAGCAATGTATTGGGTTTCTCTTTTTCTTGATGATTTGGGAATCTCTGGTTATAAGTAGACCCTTATGAAATCTACTTCTTTTATCTTCTCGCCTTGCTGTGAATACTATATGGGTATCGTCTTCTGTAGACGTGTTTTATGTCTCTTTGTTCGACTGAGGTAATGAGTTTCCAAACTGTACCATGTTAGACGTTGTGCTTGATGATTTCGTGTTTGAAGAATGACACGAAAGAATTGTTGTGTCTAATTTGGTTGGTTTATTGATTGTTGCTTAGTTGTATGAGCTCTTTTATTACTTGACAGCTTCAGGTGAATATAAAGTTGGATTGTGATGAAACTGTTAGTTCCTTCTATAAAGCTCGACTGGTTTAGTCGCATGCGTAAGAAATATGTTTGAATACTAAGCCTGTACCTTTGTTGAATAGGGTCTGGATGTTTCTATGATTATGGGTTCGTAAGTAATGAAATATTTTGTGTAGCCTGCTGTTTTCTTTATGATTTTTACTTGGATATTGGAACACGTTATGATCCAGTGAAAATTTACTTGATGAACTCGTTCCCTAACAATTTGTGGGTGATGCTAGGTCTGCACGAATGGAAATTAGTTCTTACATTAGAATATGAATGAATGCATTTGATGTTACTGAAGTGTCCTTGAAATCTATTAGTAGAATTCATCTATTAACACGGGATGTGCTATTTGATTTAGTACCTTTTAACGTAACAACTAACTATCCAATATAATGGCTGGAATTAATTAGTTTAATCTATTGGTAAGAAAGGATAATGAGTTACCCTAACTCTCATTCAAAATGATACGAGTTCTGGGTGAAGGGTAGACTGTTTATTTGGATCAAGATTGTGGTCCGATAGTTGTACGTATATGTATATCGTTTTGTAACAAACTGTGGCTCTTGTTCATTGTATAATTGCAAGACCCTAGGTATCTAAGGGTGACCTTTTAAAACAGTTCTACCAGATTAGAGCTAATGGTAAACTTGAGTGTTGATTTTCTTGCTTTCTCTTCTTCCCTAATTGAATTCAAGATTGATTGTATATGCATTACTCCTGGAAAGTTGGTACAGTCCTGAACTTGTTTGGAATGGAGATCTGAATGCCTCTGTTTCTTTCTCTTGGTTGTAAAGTATATGTTGATATAGGATTTTTGAATACGAAAGTATTCTCTCCCTTTCTGGAAATTATGAGTGCTCCCTTCTTTTGTATCTCCATGAGAACTCTACGGTATGGGTATAAGATGAATAGACTGTTAAATTTATGGGGAGAGAGTGGTAAGTGCTGAGTCTTGACCGAAGTCTCCTTTCCTTATCTATAGTTATATTATTACCCTGTTTGAGTTATTCAGTTATCTACTTGTATAAAAGTAGTATTGTAGTAGAAGTTTGTATACTTATCAATGTCATTGAAATAATGCAATGAGTATAAAGGAAATCCATCAGTTGAACTTGCTAGAGGCTATAATCTGTCTTTGCTTGAATTGTTAAATGCACATCTGTTGGATACACGTACTGGTAAGAATTCATTCTTGAATGGAGTAATTTTATTAGGATTGATACTGTCCTTGGTTTTCGGATGGATGGATATTTTAGATTCATTTTGTTTCTTCTTAGTCTCTAATATAAGATGAATCATCTCGAAAAGATTAAAGTTGATATGGTAGTTATAATATGAAGTTATGTTATAAAGTCATGTATGGTAGAAGGATAATTAGTGTGATTCATGTTTATAGATTTGATGAAATGATTTCATTTAAACAGATTGTTTAATGGAAACAATTGGTGGAATGCAATTGTTTTAAGAATTAGAGCTTATCATGCTCGATTCCGAACTAACTTTGTGCTAGAAATTTTTGCAAATGGTCATCGTAAGTGGTAAAGGCACGCGAGATATGATAGGATGCTCGAATGTTTAATTTGATTTTTGTGATGAATTACGACAGGATCTCTCTAATTGTACTATAGGAAGAAATTTTCTCTTTTGTTGATGTTTATTGTATTAAAATATTCCTTAGTGCATAAATTGTAATGGTATAGGTTGAGATTAAAAGAAATGGAGAAATGTTTTTTACATGGTTATGTTCTTATTTGTTGAGTTGATCTTCTCACGTTTGGATGAATAAGAGTGCATTTTTATTATTATACGCCATGGGATCTAAATGGATTCCCTAAGGAAGCCTTGTAAAAATTATGTGACTGATTACTCCATGTTTTCTAGTAATTCTTTTATATTATGAATATGGCTAATTTGAAAATTAGTTCACTGCATTTCTATGGAAGTTGGGGTTGATTTATGCCCTAACAAGTAGCTATAACTCGATGAGCATTATAATAATCCTTAATAATGTTATAAGTCAAAGAAATGTAATGGATGGATTATATTCACCATGTCTTATTGGCAATAAGTCTAATATATCCAGTCTTCAGGGTTGATATGAACCCTTACGGGTTAGTTAGCTTCCTTATGAGAGAACTTAGGGCTATTGCCCTATTATGAGGAAATAAGATTTTTAGGGACCGATGGATACCTTGATGAGGTATCAAATCTTATTAAACTTTCTCTGTGAAAATTGAACCTAATTACGTAAGGCAAGTCAAAGGTGTGAAATTATGGGTTGGGAAAAGACTACCCAGTTAGGAGGGCCTTTAATTCAAATTCAACTCAACATAAGTAACTTCGTGAAGTTATGTAAATATTTCTGAGGCAGTATTGTAGGATGTTGACACATGTCAATTGTAAGGTTGTACCTTCAAGAAGATTAGGATCTTCTCGAAGATACAACAATGTAGGTGACATATGGCAACACCCTTTTGGATTGATCGTTAAGATTTACACTGAACCTAGAACAAGATTATCCTTTGGGACCTGGTTAGGACCATAGACATGTTATGAGGCAGCCCTTTCGGACTCGGGTATGCGTGACACATGGGGTTAACAAGTGGGTGACCTAGTATGTCAGCTTACCCCCATTCTTCAAGAGCATCCTTATAACGTGTGTTATGATATTAACCCGTTCTAAGTGAAAACTTTGGACAGGGGGAGGCGAGAAGTCAGTATAAGACGTTCTATATAACATCGGAGTGGGGTGATGGACGTATTCCAGATTGATGAGTATGCCATCAAGGAATATGAGACATGAACAATATGTTTCAAATCTTTGGCCAAAGTATCGCAAGCTGCTGATTGCGTTGTCCTATGTCACCTAGTCTAAGGGACGTGATGCCGATGAATGATGGTAACAATTATTCAGATAGGTTCCTTGGATAGAGCATTATGAAATCCCAGATTAGGGAAGAGAACCGCAAGGGTGAAGTGTTCAGATGAAAATTCCAACTCTATTATACACATGAATAGATCGGTAGTTCACCGAGTCATGGAATGAATAGATCGGTGGTACACTGAGTCATTACAGCTGCATATGGTTATCTGTTACAAGAATGATTGTTATGATCTGTGAGTTCTAAATTATGTATTTAGAACTAGAAAGCACTTATAAAAAAAAATAAAAAATGCTTGTTCTAATGTACAAAAATGAGGACGTTACATATAAAGGAAAAATCTTTTCTCTAGGAGATATAAGTACAACACCATTTCATTTCCAAAACTAAAAGTAGAGGTTCATTTCCATTTTCTTCTTAGAGTTTTATATTTATTTTGGTGGCGATTATTTTGGTATTATGTACCACATATTCTAATAGTATATAGAATTTAGATTTTTTTGAACTCTTTCACTATTGATATTATTAGTAGTCTCCTTATATAGAGATATTTAGGTGAATTATAGTTTCAACTTTTTCAATATAGAAGTAGATCCAAACCACTATTATAGAATGAGTTTAAGTGAACATATGTATAATAAACATTTCTTTGGTTATAATAACTTTATCTCTTAGTAAGAGCAACGGATTCGACTTATAGTGTTTTGTAAGTCTATCATCCTTGGTACATGTAGACATTAGTATCTCCAAACCATATGATATCTTGAGATATTTTGTGAATTTTATTTCCATTGTGTGGACTTTATACTTTATGGACTTCATTCCATCTAGAAAACCTAAAAAAATATTTTGGTTAGTCTTTGGTTCATACTTCTTAGGACACCTTGTAGCATAAGTTCTTGCTCCGCTTTAGGTTTTATTATCATTTTTAGATGCCTTTTAGTTTTACATTTCATCCATGGTAAAAAAATTCCTAATTATTTTGATTAGTGTGTTTGTGAGTAATCCTCATATAGTGTAGTAGTTCTTATATGATTTTGCGGTTAAAACGATTCAACATCCATATATTATAGTTATATGGACCTGGTTACCATATGGACACTTAGATTTCATTGTGTATGTGTACACGGGTACCTCATCAGTCTAGTTTCTTGGAAAAATTAGTCCTTTTTATTCCTCATTTATCCTTCCCCATTTTATGATTAAGGGAGGGTGTTAGAGTGTGTGTTCACATTGGCTAGTAGTTTCAATTATTTTTAAACAAGCTTGGTGTCGATCCAAATTCACACCCACAAAGGGGTTAAGTTTTATTTGGGTGTGGTTGGTGTTACAACTTGGCGTGTGCACTAATTTATGTTATTTAATTTCTTATTGGTTTTACATAATACAAAGTATTTTTGTATTAAATAAAATCTCTCATTTATACATATGGGTACTCACTTTTGTAAATCAACATAACAAATACCAATACATATACTTGTACATTGATTTATCTTTTTATGAGTACATAATTACTTACTATGATTTCCATTTTTATAATGAATGTGAGGGTATGGTAATGTCCTTCTATTATAGATCCTATTAATGAGAATTTTTCACTTCTCCAATAGAAAACAATGTTGTGTGTAGGTTGAAAAAAACTATATTTTTCTATTTTGTATTCTATTTTTTTGCAAAAATTATTTTCCCAATGATTGGTAGACACATAGTAGAGGTTTGAATTCATTTTCAATAGATTTTCATATCATCTCTAGTATTTTACTAACACATTTTGTAGATGTGAGGACTTGCAATGAGTGTATAATAAATAACAAAGTAACTACCAAAAATAAATGTGAATAAGGATGTGAACACTTATTAAATGAGAAAAAATGTTAATAATTTCTGTATTTAACATTATAGAATAATGTATCACCTATCATGTGTTTTCACCTCATAAAAAGAAAGAATAGTGTATGATGCAACCTAGAATTTACCAGATAACACCCTAGACGTGTTGGCACATCACTCAACCTAGACTGAGTGCTCACCCGAAGCATGTAAAGGTACCAGGTCCCTCTTTAGGGTTGTTGTAGCAAGATGTTAGCATGATGAAGGAAGAAACATATATATCCATAACTAATCCACCATTCTACAATGCATGCTACATTCAGATCTATGAAAGAACAAGCTTAAACAATAATCATGATTGAATTAATAACATGCACTACTCAATTACACACAGGAATGAAACTTAGATTCGGCCAATATCTTTCATCTATTAATAAACATAGAAGCTCCTTACAATAATGGCAATTTATACCAATGCGCGCATGGATTTAATACAGTAATCTAATCATATGCGCATACCTCTATACCTTCATACATCCATCTCTCTATGTGTATATATTCTACTATGTTCTTCATATCATATATATAGGGTGGGGACTTGCCCTTCACCGCTTATCTATTCCAGAAATAGGCCGCATGCTATTAATAGCCACACACCATTTACAGGCATAGCCACACATGCAAGTGTGTTATCTATAGACCTCTTACAGTTAACTAAAGTGACAATCCTATTCTTAGCTCATCTCCATGCAAAATGTTTGATCCGATCCTCTAAAGATAAATAGTGTGGCACGCACATCTCTGCATCGTTGGTGTGTTCCACACGCCATCTTCTAAAAATAGGTCTTCATGCTCAAAATCAGATAAGTCCTGAATGCTAAACTTACCCTCGCAAGCAAGTTCTTCCTGTCCCTCTCGCGCCCTTGATCTTGGCCTTCTCTCCCACATGGACTTCTTGTGTGATCTCTAACAAGTATTCTATGATCAACATTACCCCACACTAATCTCATTGTCATCTCGACAATGGGTATCTCAAAAAAAAAGTAGTAAAGAATAGAAGAATGGAAAGAATAAGAATAAAAAAATGTAGATAAATAAAGAAGTTTTATGAGGCTATGAGGTAGCCTCCTCTGCATCAGTTTGAAGTATCAACTCTAGATACTCCTCCTTTATTTCAGCCTCCAAGGCCTACCATTCAATGAGTGCTTGTTTTGCTTTCTCTGGAATGTCCACAATAATGGATTCCAACTCATCCCTTGCAATCTCTCCTTTTTCATTCTGAGAACCAACACAAAGCTAGACATTAATGTCATTCTTCCTTTTAGAAGATCCATCTTTTACACAATAAGCTTCCCAAGCTCTTCCAAATTGAGTCTTATGCAACTCTTGCTTACTCTTTGCCTGTGGCCTTGCGCTTTTGCTTAACTATTGACAATATTTCGTGCAGCCCAATGTCTCATACTTCATTACTCTCTGGATCTCATTACTTTATTCTAGGGTCTTCATGTTGATAAACGCCTCTGGATCTGTGCATATGTTTAAATCCTGGTCTACTTTCTTCAATACTTCTTGTAGCACTCGCAGGAGCCCTTCATAGGATGTAATCTTTTGCATTATTGAGGATTTCTCTCATTCTTCCTCTTCTGAACTTCCTTAGCACTGTCATGCGCAGAGGTTCATCTTTAAGCACCAGGTCCACCAACTTTCCTACATAATGTATCACTGAGGGAAATATCTGTGGTACCTTGGTCTCTAAGTGTGGTTTAGCTCTTATGACATTGTCTCCAATCTCCTCTATGAAGCTGATAAATACTTTGTTCTTCTTCTATGCCATGTCCATCTCTTGTGTTATGTGTGTTATCTCAGCATCCTTTATCTTTAGCTCCTTGCACATTGCTTTGATTGTTGTAGCTTTATCCATATTTCTTTTAGCAACTTCGGAGAAACCTTTACCAATGTGTTCTTTGCGACTCGCTCATCCGACATGATAGTAGGCTTTTACCGTCATATGTCTAGCTTGTGGGGCCTTCTTTAGTCATCTTGAAACACATGAATCTTCGCATATATCAAAGCCAGCTCATCCATATGGGTGTCCTTTGACCATGATAGTTGCTTCTAAGAGTACACAGTCACCATATCCTCATCAATTAGCTCCCAGTTGAATAAATCCTTCCGGGCTATCATGCTTTGGAAGTGGGCATAGAAAATTTTATCTGCGTCCTCCACATATCCCATGGTGGTGGAATGTGCTCTCCACTTGTTCTTCTAGACCATTGTTGCTTGAGGAACTTAGCTTCAAAATTTGGGACTTTTGTCTCCATGTCCCGAACATTCTCTCGTAGTTGTCTCCTCCTGGTCCCTTCTCATCCTCTCCTCTTTCCTTGGATTCCTCACCTTATTTTTCTATGTTTCTCCGGAAGTGTAGGAGAATTAGGCGTGCTTTCATATGACTCTTCTCCTCCTCATTTAAATTTAGTTTCCTCCTTCTTTACACGGTTTCCTCCTTCTATGGAGAGATTCTCGGGTGATCTACTTACCATTGTTGGAGTAGTAACTTGAGTCCTTGTTGTCCTAAACACCCTCTTAAATCATGTGCTCCCCTTGGACCTGCATTCAAGTCCTCATCATCCCCTCTTGTGGTGAGGTGGTTTAGTAGTGCACTCGCCTTTACCCTTATTTGTAGGATGTATCCTACCTCTATGCTCCAAACCACCACTATCTTCGTGCTCCTTCTCCCGATCCTCCACTTCAATTGGCTCTGTGGGATTAAGCACTGGGATGTTCTCCATTGTATGCTTTCCCTTTGGTGGTGCTGGAAGTGTGAACCCACCTTCCATAAACTTGTTATTCTCCATCTTTGGCTTCAATTGGAGATACACCAGTGCTAGTCCAATATCTCCCACTGCCAAACTTATTGGTTTAATTCTTAAAACATCATAAATGAGTCTTTCAACATATGCACCCTACCCTGGATACACATTTTTTTCCTTAGTGTGTGGTACTTGTAATCTACCATATCCATGTTGAACATCAGCCGCCGCATGTCTGTAAACTTGTGTACTGATGCCTAGAAGTAATTTTCTATGAATGAATATGGTAACTTGCACCAAGGACTCCATGCCCCATATTTCATTACAAACCACGCTATAAAAAAGACTGGTATACAACAAATTGAACTACCTTTCTAACCACTGAAGGAAAGTCCTTGGGGATGCACCATTCTTCCTCAAAAGCCACATGGAGCCTATCATACCACTTCTCAGCCCATTGCCTAACCTAATCTATCATGGATCCCTCACATAGGTACTTCTTGAAGCATTCTCTGCAAGTGATTTGTGTTCCATCGAGATACTCCCATACCTTCTCCTTCGGTCCATCAGGCACTCCGATCTCCATGAACACTAGTGATAACATAACAACTCCAAAGATGATCTTTCCTCTTGCACACACTTCTTCAATGATTGTCTTTGTGATATACCATGAAATGTTGTAGACTAATCCTTCATACATCTTTTTGGCAATGTGTAACCAAATGGTGTTCACTTGTGACCACCTTTCCTGGTCATCTAGATTTATAATGAGATGTGCGACCACTTGTACAACCGGATACTTATTTATTTTGTCGATGTCCATACCATGTGGACCCTTTGTATATCCCAACTCCTTCCTAGTCTCTAATATTACGGTTTTATCTATCATATCATCTCGCAAATTGTCTCTTGTGCTTTTCAACCCTATCATCATGGAGATGAGCATGGCTGAAATTCGACTCCGCACCCGTAATGTAGAAAAATCCTCATGCACTCTGCTCATAAGCCACTAGTATAATGGCTCATACTTCCCAAAATAAGGGAGCTCATAAAGTTGGTAAACCCCTATCTTCAACAATATCTTTTCACCAAAGATCATCATACACCGACATATCTTCCACCATGTGTTTATTTGTTTTTGTGTTCAACACCGCATCAAGATCCTTCTTGTTCTCAATGGTACGTTGATTGTACTCACTCAATTTTATTTTGCTTATGTGATAATCCCACTCCTAGCCAAAAATAATCCCCTCTAGATACTTCATCTTTGAAAATTACTGAGCCATTTCTTCCTCCTCGATGACCACCTTCTTCTTTCCTTTTACCCCTATTGTAGCTACCTTCTTGGGTGCCATTTTTACCTTGCAATCCTTTGTAGATCCTTCCATTCAAATTCTATAATGTGTGAAGTAAACCCTAGTTTGATTTAGTGTGCCCTAGGTGAAATTACATGCCCCTAACTCGTCTTCATCACCTCGCTTTGCTCAAACCCTTCACCACCTGGGGACACAAGCTTCTTCTACACATAGATCTCTTCATCACGACTGGTTACACACCTCTCACACCTTAAAATGATCACTCGACTCTTCGCACTTGGCTTCTTTCAAATAATCTTAATTGCAATGGTAAAAATGAATTTGCATCTCATTCTTATGTAGATTTTTCAAATTTTGATGCATTTATTGCTCCTTCACCTACCAAATATCCTCTCATTCATTGACCAAATTCATTCATTCCACATGGTACATCTTCGTGCCCCAGCTATAACCTTCTAGTGCACCTTCCTACCCTATAGTCATAGACTTCTCTTGCACGCCCTTGCGCCCGAGTACCTCGTCACTGTAACTTCTCCTGGTAGTTATCATGGCTTCTGCTTACCTTGCGTTATAATGTATTTTCATTCATCTCCATCCTTGGTCAGTTTTGAGAAGCAATCTTCTTTTGACTTAAAGCACACCCATAACAACTTATTCCTTTCACCTTTCAATTCCCACAATCTTTTACTTGGATAACTACAACCACCCCACACTAAAGGTATGTGCAGTCCTCTGCGCATAAACATTCTTCATATAGTAATTAGCTTCATGCGCGCAAGCGCACTTATTACACCAAAAAAACAACTAAATTGATAAAGCATAACAAAAATGAAGGAAATACATTTAAGAAAATACATAATTGAAAACCTAATCTAAATGGAAATACTACCTTATTACAAACACCAAGAAGACTTGTTTATAGTAGGGCTTCACTTACTCCGTCAAAGTAACCGGGTATCTATGTTCCATCAAGTGATTCTAACTAGCAAAACCTGATTCAAGTATGTAAGTGATGACATACCGCCCCAACCAATGTACTTTAAGCTTTCCTAGATGGCACAAGAACTTAGAGTCATAAAGAAGTACCATTTGTCCAATATTAAACTTCTTATCCCTTATGTTTCTATCATGCCATGCTTTCTGCCTGGCCTTTTCCTACTTCTAACTCCATCATGCTATGGCTCATCACTCATCCAATTGAATCATCTTCTCAATACACTCTTCTAAAGCCTCGCTCATCATCTAGACTCTCCTTACTTGTGCAATGCACAAAGAAGGTAACATAAATTCTATAGGGAGAACAACTGTGCCAAACACCAACTGAAATGGTGTGGCTTTGTTCAATCTCTTGTAATTTGTTCTATATGCCCAAAGAACAACTGACACTTTGTTATCCCAATCCTTTCTTCCAACATCACAAATTTTTGTCAAAGTTTGGATCAAAATCTTATTGAAAGCCTTAGTAGTTCCATTTTCCTAAGGATGAAATCATCTAATAGGATCCCAATTGTCTCATTCAAAAGTGTGTACCCCTATCACTATTCAAGCTTGAAGGAAATCCATATCTTGTAAGAACATTCTCTCATAGAAACCTAGCTGATGTAGCTACTGTCAGACATTCCTTCATAAAGTGCTACTTCTATGCACTATGTGAGATAATATGTGCAAGTAATGATATAGCGTGACCCAATCTTGTAGGCGGCAGGTGAAATAGGTCCTACAAAGTCAAAGGCCCATTTCTCAAATAGTTCAACACTAGTAATTGGTCTCAAAGGCATCTCATCTCTTTTCCCTAGTTTTCCTAGAGCTGACAATGATCACACGCCTTACAATATTCTTTACAGTATTTATACAATGTCTCCCACCATAATCTAGCAAGTAGGATCTTCCAGGAAGTCGCATCACCTACATAATGGCCTCCTACAATACCACCATGGGCTTCTTCCATAATATCCTTACACTCATTCTCTAATACACAACAACATAATACTTCATCTTTGCCTAACTTGTAGAGGTCACCACTGGTTAACATAAATGGTGCTGCGCATATAGCAAGCTATTTCTTTTCTAATGGCTTAATTCCTTTTGGTGCCATACCAGTTCGTAGAAAGACATTAATGTCTTCTAATTATATGGGTGTGTATTGTAACCTATATAATTATGCATCTGGCATGATTTCTTCAATTGTCTATGCTTCCTCTCCTGAGTTGATTCTAGATAAATGGTCTAGTACAGAGTTACTTTTCCCGGCTTCACCAAAAATGTGAAGTCCAACTCTTGAAATAGGAGTACCCATCTGAATATGTGCCCCTGTAAGATGGAATTTTTACCAAGTAATTCAATGCCATGTGATCTATATAAAAAAAAATGGTGTTCTTTGCTAATAACAGCACTATCAAAACTTGTGCAATGCATAGATCATGGACAAAGCTTCACGCTCTGTAGTTGTATAATTCCTTTTAGCAGAGTCACCTTCCTACTAGCAAAAAAAAGCGGGTGATCTATAATACCTTCGTCAAAGTTGAGCTAACACAATGCCAATGACCATGATAGAAGCATCCACATGCACATGAAATGGTTTATCCCATGAGGGAAACCATAGAATGAGCATGGTAGCAAGTTTATCTTTTAACATCTCAAACGCGTGCTGCTGTGGTTCTCCCCAATAAAATGTACATTTCCCTTTTAGTAATTCTTCCGATGGTGTAGAATTTTTTTCATATCCTTTGATGAACTTTCGATAGTAACCTGTATGAACCAAAAATACATGCACCTCACTTTGACTGGTAGGCACTTCCAGGCCTAAAATGACTGCAACCTTAGCTAGATCAACCAACAAACCTTCCTTGCAGATTATATGTCCTAACAATATTCCAAATGGTGTAGCAAATATGCACTTCTTGATGTTTAAAGAGATACTCAATTGTTTGCACCATTCAAACATTAAGCACAGATTGTCATAATGATCTTTCATAAGCCCATATACTATCCAATCATCTAGGTAGACCTGTAAGAAGTTGTGAATAAAATATTTGAATTCTTGAACAACTATGCACAAGAATACAATAGGTGCATTTTTCAATCCAAAAGGCATCACAGTATAGGCAAAACTACCCCATTCAATAGTAAATGTTGTCTTTTCTTGATCCTCCTGAGCAATCCTAACCTGATGATACCTTAAAACTCATATGTGAAAGAATTGCGTAGGGTGCGCATCCTTATAGTGTAGAGTACAATCTATGCACCCAGAGTGAAGGTGGTAATGCTTCCTATCCTGTTATCTAGATTCTCTCACACTGCTGAATGTGATGTTGAACAGGTTGATCACCATGATAAGTGTAAATATGTGTAGGTGCATTATTCCTTACAAACCTAATAAATAAGGTGACTCCAATCTCTTCCCATTTTATAAGATTATCTCTATGGACTACCCACCAGGGCATGCTGTTGTCCCACACAAGGTATATACTAACATATCTCTTCTCTTAATTTGATCTTTCCATTATGTTTCCATGGATTTTAAAAATATAGGAAGATC
This sequence comes from Taxus wallichiana var. yunnanensis, assembly GCA_018340775.1. Classification (NCBI taxonomy): domain Eukaryota; kingdom Viridiplantae; phylum Streptophyta; class Pinopsida; order Cupressales; family Taxaceae; genus Taxus; species Taxus wallichiana. The sequence continues at coordinate 171,742,617 of CM031244.1, forward strand.
TTCTACCCTTGTATACCAAGGTATCATGCTACCTATCCGTTGAACCAAACAAAGTCCATTCTTGCATACAACTGCGCTCTTCACCTCGCGCCCTACTAGTTCATATGTACCATGAGCCCAATTATCACAAGAAATACTCGTAGTATCGCTAATAGAATGAGAATACTCCCACTGTATGATTCCTTCTTTTGATGGCTCATTGACATCTGGGTCCTAAATAGTGCGTACATAAATTATTTTTAAGTCCTCCTCACTTAGAGGCTCAACATATGGTGTAGACTTCCCATCTATTAGAGATATCACAAATATTTCCTCCTTGTTCTCAAAGATGATATACCCCTTATTGAATCTCAAGTTAACATTATTTGCATAAAACCAAGGGTGTCCAAGAAAGGCTAGAAAATTGTCTACTTCTGTAAGTGCTAATACTTCAAAATCCCCAGTGAACTTGGCCCCTTGTATGGTTATAGATGCATCCTTCAAAACTCCTATGGGAGTAGCCTTAGTCCAATTTTCCATAAATAACACATTAGATGATGGCTGCAATAGAGGCCTCCCCATTTATACCCATGCATCTAATGTAAGTGCATTCACTTCTACACATGTATCAATCAAAATATTTCTCAACAACCATCCACATACAACAACATTTAGAGTGATCTTTATAATAGTCAATGCTATCAAGGGGAAGATTCACATGCAGGATCTGCCGTCTGGTCTCAATACTTACGCGTGGAGTGTTCCCTTTTAACCAACTTCCTAATAGTGGAATGATGTTCTCCTGGTGCAACATTTTACACACTTCTCTCAGATCATCGATATCATTTTGGATTGTCTTTGATGCTTTCTTCTGCTCCTTTAAGTACTATATCTCACCCTAAAGATTCCTTAGCACTTCCATGGTATCTTGGTAAAATTCCTTCTAATGAGTAGGATCTGGGTACCTTACATGCAAAACCTCCTCCTTGGTGATCGTAGGCTTCTAGTGTAATGCCTCTCTTGCACACACCACTTCAGCTCATGTAGTAATCTTCACTATCAATGCCTCAGGTCCTTCTGCTATCTTGGGAATCCACTGATCTTCTACCATGCACTAGATTCTAACCATCCCGATACATTTTTTTTCCTAATTATGCTACTTACTCAGATGCTCATATAAGTCCAGACACTCTTCATAGCTATGGTTATTTCCATAGAAAGAACATGCAATATTCTGAGGACATTTGTGCCTATAGTGGTCAAGAGATCTTCACTTATAACGTGTTCCATGAGGGAACTTTCCTTTTCCTCCACCATTTCCTTGTCCTCCATATCCACCATGATATCCAAATCCCCTTCCATGACCTCCTTCAAAATACCCCTCATTCTTTTCATAGTGCATTTGATTATGATCCCAATCCTGGTGCTCATTATTACCCTTAGAATTATCTCTGTTACACTTTTCTATCGTACCTAATGTCTATAGCATCTCGGATCTAACCAATCAACTAAAAGTATTTAGTATCATGGGTCGTGGAGTAGAAAATTTTGAAAATGTAGGATACATTCTTCCTTATCGCATGCTATAACAAAGGACTGCAACTAGCATCATGATTCAAATGACAGATCTCACAATCAAATAGTAATGAGCGTACAAATCTGCAAGGATAACTATCCTTGGTGTGACCTTCCACTTCACAATTTGTACACCAAATTCCTGAGCGTGTTTCATGGAATGAATTTGCTGATAGCTTCTCTAACTACTTTGCCATAGCTGCAATCTGTGCCTCTAAGAATGGACTAATGCCAGTGTCAATGCTCCCAACTGCCTCAGTACGTAAAGCTATTTCTAGTGCTTCACACGAGATCAGTGTATGTCTTATGTGACAATGCCCTTCTAAATGGTGTAATCAATCCTCCAACAAACCATTGTGCATGTTGGCTTGTGTGAATATCATAAGATAGCTTAGATAAAAGTGTCTTAAAATGAGCATCATACTCATGTACACTCTCAGTAGTGCCCTTATTGATATCTTTGAGCATGCTATTTAGGACCTAGATAACCAATGATGCAACCTAGAATTTACTAGATAACACCCTAGACACACTAATACTTTTCTTCTCAAATGTAGGGATATGGAATTATTTCAGAAAGCATCCTTCAATGCTACATAATCCACACAAGTTTGATCAGGGTCAAACTTCCTATACCAGTTGTGTGCACATCCCTATAATGTAGTAGCAAAATTGACTTGCCTTTCACTCAGAAGCCATGATCCCTTTAGCACACCACAAGATCTCACACATGTGCACATGCTCAGTAGCATCCTCTATGCCTATATACTCCGGAAGATGAAGAGACATCTCCATATAAATGTTCTGTGGTTGTTGCGGGCCTTGACCACTTGATCTAGAACCTCTTGTGTTACCTATGCCTCCAGAACCCCCAGATCCACCGGAACTAGAACCACCTATACCTCCCGTAGCTTGAATAGGACCTATAGATGTACTCCCCTATACTCTGATAGTAGTACTATACTGAATCCCTACAATTTGTGAGGTATTTCCACTTCTAGAGGTGAATCCAACATTCTGTGTGCTCACGTTATGTGTGGATGATACGAATAAGAATGTTCCTCCAAATATCATTGAAGATGTTTGTCCTACCATTTATGTACTTACTCCCTGACCTACTCCTACTCTCCTACTTCCCAAGTTAGCTTGCTGGTTACTTGTCATACTAGATACTAGAAAACCAAGCACAAGGGCTAGGTCACTAGGTGGATTAAGATGCGCGCCAACGACCTAGGTAGTCTCTGTTGGCGGACTTCTGTGGGAGGCCAAGGGGGGATCTATGTCATGTTTTCTAAGAAGGGGGAGTTCCTGATGCTTTGGCTCCATGTCTTCTATGTGATCTGTAAATCCTTCATGAGCCATCTCTCTCCTCAATGCCATACTTTCTGTAATGGAACGCTACTTCTCTATCTCCCTCTCATGTGCCTCATTATACTTAAGCTACCTCTCCTCTCTCTGCCTCTCTGCTGCTAGGTCTTCCATCTTTCACCAAACCCGTTTCGTACCCTTGCGTGGTGAATTTTAGTTAGCCATTGGTTTACTCTCCAGTTCAAATTTACCATTAAAATCTTGATTGCAAATGGAATACCTTATAGATATACTCCTCTTGGATACCACAAAAGCGTAATTCAACTACCTCTAGGAAAGAATACATTGAAATTTAATATTCTAGAATATAAATTTTTAGAACACCATGAAACCACGTATCCATAATGCGAGTCCCAATCAAATCAACATCATAAAGGGCCTAAAATTCTTTGTGTCGAGAAAAGTACGTGATAACTCCAATTCCACCGAGATGCATAAGTAGTAAGCCACTCGAGATAGTTCTACTAGAAAGATAACAAAAAATCTCTCATATAGGCTATCATACAGATTATATTCTACCCAAGTGTGTGTGTTAAACTCGGATCAATTGCTAAACCGTGGCATATTCTTCCTCCAGAACATGTATCCACTCCTCAATACTTGCTACAGTTAACCGATACATCTTCATCACGAACCATCCTGAATACAACTAAAAAATAGGTCTTAGCAACGGAACCAATGATGCAACCTAGAATTTACCAGATAACACCCTAGACGCACTGACATATCACTCAATCTAGACTGAGCACTCACCCGAAGTTCTCAAAGGTACCAGGTCCCTCTTTAGGGTTGGTGTAGTAGGATTTTAGTGTGATGAAGGAAGAAACATATATATATCCATAACTAATCCACCATTCTATAATGCATGCTACATTCAGATCTATGAAAGAATAAGCTTAAATAGTAATCATGATTGAATTAATAACATGCACTACTCAATTACATATAGAAGTGACACTTAGGTTCGGCCAATATCTTTCATCTATTAATAAACATAGAATGTACTTACAATAATGGAAATCTATACCAATGCACGCATGGATATGATACAATAATCCAATCATATGCGCATACCTCTATACCTTCATACATCCATATCTCTATGTGTATATACTCTACTATGTTCTTCATATCATATATAGGGTGGGGACTTTCCCTTCATCGCTTATCTATTCCAAAAATAGGCCTCATGCTATTAATAACCACACACCATTTACAGGCATAGCCACACATGCAAGTGTGCTATCTATAGACCTCTTATAGTTAACTGAAGTGACAATCCTATTCTTAGCTCGTCTCCATGCAAAACACTTGATCTGATCCTCTAAATATAGATAATGTGTGGCGCGCACATCTCTGCATCGTTGGTGTGTTCCGCACGCCATCTTCTAAAAATATGTCTTCATCCTCAAAATTGGCTAAATCCTAAAAGCTAAACTTTCCCTCCAAGTGGGGGTTCTTCCTATCCCTCCATGCCCTTTATCCTTACCTTCTCTCACACATGGACTTATTATGTGATCTCTAACAAGTATTCTTTGATCAATAGTGTACAAGTTAGAATAGTTTACAAAAATAATGGGGCATGTGTCTAGGTTAAAAACAACACTATGTTTTCAATATTATACTCTTTTTATGTGAACATTTATGTACCCAACAGTTGGTAGACACACAACATAGGTTTTAATTAATTTTTTATAACTTATCATGTTATCCCTATTATTTTTGTAATACACATTTTTCAATGAATACAAAAATTGGAGAAGAAATAGATAAAAACCAAACAATGAAGATGAATAAGGTGAAAAATATTAATTGAGAAAAAATGGTAAATAGTTCTCTATATTTAAAATTCAATAACAATATCTTACTTATCATGTTATGTCACCACATAATACGTAAAACATGTGTAGCTTAGTAAAATAAATGTTTTTCATTTTGCAAGAAAATTGTGGTGTGTGTAGGTTAAAAACACATTACATTTTTAACTATTGTATTTTGTTCTTTTGTGCAAACTTTATTGCACCCAAATATTAGTGTACACATTATAGAGATTTTTATTCATATTTTATAACTTTTTATGTCATCTTTATTACTGTTCCAATACACATTGTTGGGAGGTTTACAAATTAAGTGGAAAAGAAATAAAATACTACCAAATAATGAAGGTTAATAAGGCGTGAACAATTATTAAATGAGAAAACCATAGTCAATTCTTCTCCTTATTTAACATTCAAGAATAATATCTTTCTTATCATTATTTACCACCTCACAAAAAGAAAAAAATATGTGCATCTTGGTAAATACTTTATTTTTTATTTTACAAGAAAATAGTGGTGTGTGTGCATTAATAAAAACAATTCCTTTTTCATTGTTGTACTTTATTTTTAAAGTGATAAAATTTGTGCACCCACTTATTGGTAGAAAAGCAATAGAGGTTTTAATCATTTTCTATAATTTTTCATGTCATCTCTACTATTTTTCAAATACAAATTATTGTGATGCTTATGAATGGGGTGGAGAAGAAATAACAAAGTAACCACCAAATATTAAAGAGGAATAAGGGTGTGTACAATGATTAAATGAGAGAAAAAAGAGATCAATGGTTATTTTTATTTACATTCAATTATAATATCTTACTTACCATGGATTTTACCCTCATGAAAAGAAAATTTTAAGTGTATCTTAATAAATATATTACATTTTTATTCTTATACTCTATTTATTAAAAACATATGTGCACCAAACTATATGATGAAATTCAACACCAAAATCTTGGATTCATAAAAATAAATTCAAGTTTTACTTTATTTTCAAATAGATAATGTTTGAATCTATGTTCTATTGATTTATATTCAAGGTAAACTATATAAGCATCAAACTAAAAGTGCATTTTATAGATTTTATTTTATTCAAAACAAACACTCATGTCATTATATTTCATCACTATCTTTATAATTTTTCACATGAAAATATATTTACAAATGGGTGTAACAACTAAATTAGAGTTTAATTAAATGTAACCTAGTTATAAGTATAATAACTCAAAACTATAAAAGAGAATTCATAAATAGTCCTCAATATTCCTAGATTATTATAAATATTTAATAGTTTAATTTACACTAATAGAATATGAAAAAGATAACTAGGGTTAAGATATGAATCAAATTATCACATTTGAAAGTAATAATAGATATATTAGAATGTGAACAAAGTTTCATCAGAATGTTTTCAAGTTTTTTAAATACATTAGATGATGTGAAAGTGATCTATATGGATTTGTGGGTATCAATTATTACTTTTTTTCAACCCTAGATCCTAGTTTCTACAAATTTGTAGTGGTTTTATCTTCACTCACTCACACTATCCTATGAATATTATTCTATAATGATCTACTACTTTTTATTGTGTATGCATCTATGATATGTTTGTGTCTAGATTATATTTGGGTCTCTTTTTCATTCAAATCATATATCTTGTTCTTTGACCTAAATAGGGGTTATCATACCTTAGTATAGACTACCTCACCACACCTAAATTAATGTGATGAGGGTTGTATTATATATCCCTACTCTAAAAATAAATCAAGGAACATGTATTTATCACAAATACAATGATGAAAAGCATGTGATATAAAAACTATAAATGGAGCCTCTGATATGACCCTCACACTTAAAAATAGAAACTTGATACTTCAATTTATCCTCATGGTTAATCTACGTGATCAATGCAAATATCTTCATAAATATAGTATCATGTTGCTATAATAATGCTCTAAAAAAAGTTAATGTTTGAATTATTCCTCTTTAAATTTTTAGAATGATTGTGAAGGAAAATACCTATATTCCCCTAATAGATTAGAGTGGGTGTATTTATATAAGAGTACATTAAAATGATTTCCCCCTTAATTGACCCAACATTGTTTCCTAAGACAACCACACAAAGTACCGAAGTGATAATATGAATATTTGAACTAAAGAGGATGGTTTCATGGAACTTGTAAAGTGTGGGTGATATTAATATCTATGCCATATGAAATTTCATAGAATATTAGAAAGTTAAATATATATGGAGATATGTCGACAAATATTTAATAACAAACTTCTAGTGTTTTTGACATTATACATTATATAAGGTGGTTATATAGTGGATGTAGGGTTTAGGAATAAAATAAGATGGTGAACTAAGTTGAACAAATAATATATATTAGTTTCATATAGTAATATATGTAAAGAATTCTATATTTCTAAGTGCTCATACTAGACATTGGGTGCTATAATTTTTCCCCTTTTAATTTATTATTAACCTATTTGATTAAAAGAAAATTAAAACCTTTAAAGTCTCGATCATCTGAGTGGTATTGAACACCCCCGAATGATTATTCCAATACACATAATCCTATAAATCATGTGACAATAATCAATAGATTAATTATCAATAAATATGTATAAATCTTTGTAACTTTAATTTTGTAAAGTTGTTTATTAAAAACTTCATATCAAATGAAATATACACAAGAATAAATAAACACTATTGGTTATGTTATGTTTTCACCCTAGTTAGATTATGTTTTGGAAGTTCAAAACAATAAATAAAATGTAATGGTTTATAACATGATATTATTCTTATTTCATTAGTTCACCATTAACCATACATAATAAAAATAATACATTAATACTTTATTTTACTAAAGATTCCTAGGGAGAGGGCCCTAGCCTCAAAAAATTTCCTATTATAGTAAATGATTAATCTACAAATCACTGGACTTAACAGGGAGAGTAAAATGCACATTATTGTGCTACAAAATCCAAAAAACCAGTTTTATACAATAATATATATATATATATATATATATATATATATATATATATATACATATACATATATATCATCGAACTGTACATTCCTAGATTGTAAATAAAAAGAGTGATACCCACTCCATATTGATTGAGATCAAAATAGAGAACCCCAAATTCAATCTTCCATGAAATATTCCAGAGGATTTTCTGCCAGAATCTCCACCTCTGAGTCACTTGAAGATGAAGGAGACAAAGAAGAGATAGCACAACAATCTGGTATATCAACTTTGGATTTTTTCGGGAGGCAGAGACCCTGGTTTTCCACCACCACCACCAAGCCATGAGAGAGAGAATTCATGCTGTGATTCAGGGCATGAATATGAAATTATAAACTAACCACCCTCGCTTCTAGGTCTTTCATCTCCTTGTTGAGGAGAAACTGACCTCCTGAATTAGAGATAATGTTGGCTGCAATCAAAACTTATGCCACATCAAACACATTCCTTTTACACACATATTGATGAGGGTCCAACATTAACCTCCTCAATTTATCGACGACTACCACTTCTTCTTCATCATCTTCAATGCTCTCGGTCGTGACCAAACCAGCTCTAGCCACCCCCATGGCCACCTTTTTAATTATCCCATTGAGCCACTTTGAAAAGGAATATCCCAAATCCAGCCTAGTTTGAGCATGGTACCACTTCCTCCCAGATCCACTGTAGAGTCTCCACTAGATTCCATGAGAGAAGGATGAGAAACAAACCGATGAACTTCACCTTACTAGACCCACCGACAGAAAATATGCCAAACTATAGAAAAAGAACTGAAAAGATAATCTAAAGGCCAAAAAAATGTGGCTTTAAAAAGCCAAATACCTTCCCTAAAGACAATAAATGTAAGGTATGTTTCATGCTTCAAATCCAAAACCAATTACATCCCTTAAAAACCATCATTCTTTGGGAGGGGGAAACAAGAGTGTGACTTTTGAGATTTCAAGTCCCTCCGCACAAGACAAATGCACATTATTAACCAAAAAGCCTTGAATTTCATTGGGAAAAGAGACTCCCATGATTTACCTGTCACCGAACCTTATTCCAAATCATGACACAAATATTAGCTAAACCATCTCGCCACCTTATTACCCTCTCGAAAAATATGAGAAAAAATCAGCTCCTAAAAATCGGAAAAATCTCTTGAATATTATCAAAAATGGATTGTAATTTCCATACATGAGGATGATTTCCTTGCACTATCATAATGATCACTAGAGAGTCTCCTTTAACCCATATTCTAGACCATTTCCGTGTTTAGCTTCTGCAAGATCCCACCACAAGGCTATGGCTTCTGCGAAATTATTGGAAGCTACTCCATAATTAAAAGCCAAATCAAGGACAAGATGAAACTTAGCATTAAAAAATACAGACACCTAACTAGCTGCTCTAGGATTACCTTTAGAGGCCCCATAAAAATTTAGTTTCATCCAACTTGATGAAGGATGACTCCAATGTGTCAACCTCTTATCTTTATTTCCCTTATTAGGAGAAATAATATATTAATAATTGTAATGAATGATAAATTATTATAATTTTTCCTTTTAATGATAGATAAGGAAGAATGACGCGGGTACAACAATGAAAAACAAGGGTTGAATAAGGATGAAATTTTTGCATCAAACAAATCATAGGTGATAAGGTTGTTTGGGGCTACTCATCGAGAGCCCATGAAAATTTCCCCCACATGGAATGAGGACACTCCCCATCGGTTGTTCATGTGTCGGTAATTGATAGAGAAAAATAAATCTTTAAACATTCCTTTGGTAGGAATTTTTTTCGGAATCAAACCAAACATCGATCTTGTTTGGGCTTGGTGTAAGAGAAAATGGAAATGCAAAGTGCAAGTGAGTGCTTTGGCAAGGGAGGGTTTTTTTGTTTATCTTCCAAGAGGATTTTGATATGCAAGAAGTGTATGGGGAACCATTGTTTTTTGGTAGATATGCACTTAGCCTCTACAGATGGCAACATGTCGGGATTCAAGAGGTCAAATTCCGGGAATTACCAAGTATGGATTCAAATCCTAGCTCTTCCTTTGGAATTCTTGGAACCGAGGTTTTTAAGGTATTGAAAGGTAGATGAGAGTCCTGATTGCTATTGATCTAGCTACCAAGGATTGTTCCAAGTTTGTATTTGGTCACCTTTATATCAATGTCCTGTAGGAACCAAGATTCTTGATAAAATGGTTTTACATTATGAGGTTGTGAGCTGGGATCAAAGGATTGAGTTTGAGTGCTCTCCAATTATTTGTAAAAATGTAGAACAATTGGTGATGATATGCACAACCTGTTGTGGGCAGATCACTATGACCGAGGACACATTTGATGCTCTTCCTAGTGCGCATCTACCCTATCCTCGATGGATGATGAATCGAGTCAACAGATCATGAAACAGAGGTTACAACATTAAAGTTTTATGAGCCAAAGATTAGGGCTTCGATGCAATGAAGAATGTGCAGGGGTTGAAATGGTTAGTTGGTTACCACTTGGACCGGTTGGGGGAATGGGATGTGGCCGATGAACGGCTGGTTTCAAATTTAAATTTGAGAAATAAATCTATGTTGAATGTTCTAGCTAATGTGGCTACTATTGGGGTCCATGTGGTATCCTTGGATGGCGGACCTATGGTGATGGAAATTCTAACAAAACTCTTGAGGTGATTCTAAGAATATATTTGGGTGAGTCCCAATATTTGGTTGCCCCTACTTTTCGTTATATGATGATTTGGGTTAGAATAAGGTCCAATCCAAGAAAGTCTTTAATTTTTGGTCCGACCACATGTTGCAGATTTGGTCAAGTATCGATTCGAAACGTGGATCTTAATGTATTACTTTGACTAGATGGTATGACCACCTTTGGTAGAGGCCTCCTCATTTGTGTGTTACTTGCTATATCCTATCTCCTTTTGTATTAGGGGTTTTTTGGGTCCCCTTTAAACCAAAACTTGTTTACCTTATCTAAAAAAATATCCTAGATACATAAGAGGATATGAAGACATATGTGTAAATAGGTGGAAAATTCATCATAGATTGGTAATGTTTCATTATCAATCCTATAGCTAGAAATAGAGCACGAGTGGGATCATATAAATCTTGTATGGTATATACCTAGATTTATATGGTCATGAATGGTATTTTATGATATTAGAACATTTTATAGTTGGGATATTCATCTTTCTATGTACTTAAATTTCCTAGAAATTCCCTTTATTATATGTCTCTCTTGTTCACACAACCTTGGGATGAAATTTTACCACCTGTAACAAAGTGGAAACCCAATAAACCTGTAATACACTTCATCAAAGAATTAGAAAACCAAAATGATAAAGTATGTATGTGATTATTTTGGACTACCATTGGTGGTCAACATGGCCAAAACATTCCAAGTGAATCACTATTGTCATGCCCATGATTTCATGACCCAAAACCACTTTCCAAATGACTAGTAAAAAAAATTGGGACAATTTTTTTTGTTTAGTTTATCATTAAATAAGTATTAAAAGATTAGTTCAATGATAATATATCTCTCTAAGCCAATTAAAGATGATAAAAGTGTAAACTTAGTCTTGTAAGGAGGTTTTCCTAGACCTATTTAACTTCCCCACTTCCAATCAATAACACAATAGTGAGGGATAAGATAGTCCATTCTATCAAGTATGAGAAATAGAATAATTAGGGATGCATCCATCAATCATATAATTAAAATTTCCATTGTTTTCACTTGAGTTTTTAACTCTTAATCCTATCACCAAGGGTGATAGTATTATCAAGAAACGTATATAGTTTTATTATCATTTTAATTTAATAAAAATGAACAAGGACTTAACAAGATAATCGTACATATATTTATGATCATGAGAATTTATTTAAATCACCATACAAATATTTTGGTTTTATTATTATCCCATGAAAATTAAATTATCCAAGCCATATAATCGTAGTCAAGGTACTAGTGCTATATACGGGTTAGTTATGTTTAATCTAAAATTTCCTCCACCAAGGGACCCATCCAATTGGGTGAGAGTTATAAGTTCATTGTTAACCCATAACATTAAATTTAATCTCGTGTGATAAAAGTAAACAAATAAAATATTTGCACCAAAATAGGTTACTTTTTAAATCTTCGCCATTGTCTAATTACACATTCATGGTTTCTTAGCTTTAGAAGGTTTAATTTTGTAGTCATTTATTTTACCCTTAATACTTCTTTATAACCACAAACACGCCATCCTATCACCTAGCGGGTGTTGGGTGCTCACCCAAGGCACACGTAGGTGCCGAGCCCATCTTTTATATGAGATTTGTGAGAAGGTTCCACCATTAAGGGAGGATTATTTGTAGAAATAGAAACACATGCATATTTAAAGAAGAACATATAACTAGCAGATCCACACACACACCCATGCAATAGTAGAAGTAGGTAACGCGTCGAATGAGCCATAGGAAAGAAAATCTAAGCTATAACATGCTAAATATAAGAAGGGTTTGCAACCATAATAAATATATATAGAAAGAACCCATATATAGATATATATCAATTTAAAAGAGTTTTGGTAGTAACATTACAGTTAAAAGGGTCATCTCAGACCATATATAATGAATGATAGAGACTTAACTCCTGTAAGATTCTTTGATATGAGATCCTATCTATAATTTTTCCTATTCTAGCCCTCATTACAAATCCCATTACCCATACATATGTTTATGGAATCCTTTACAACCATTGACACTAAGTAATATAAACCCCAACACTTATGAACTCTAAACCGTTAGCATTTTTGCAACACTTTGTTACTCTCCTTCCCTTTCTCTGCATTCTCTCCATGTCCGGGTGTCTCCATATATATTTTCTCCTAACCCAAGCATCTCTTTTTATAGGATCAACACCCACCACCATGCCTTCTCTCTTGAGAAGATCACGTGCCAAGTGTCAATGTTGTCCTCCATAGGTAAATGATTATCCCTTTCGCAAACCCTCCAATATTTGTAATGACATCTCTAAGAATATTACCTACGTGGAATATCCTTTTCTTGACCGCTAAGGTTCTAGGATGGCACTTTATCCACTCATCACACCTATTTGGCTCCTCATGCTTTTCCTCAAGTGCCTCTAGAATTCCAAATATGGCTAAGTCCTTTAAACCCTTGTCCTTCCTCCCATGCACACCCTTCTTCTCACAGTGTCCCGCATGCACAAGCCTCTTGGTACTTAGCTAATATTTTAGGGTCCAACATCACCCCACACTACGCGTGTTCTCCATCCTTAGAAACAACATGCTTCCTTAAATAATAAATAATAGTGGAACTGGGACAATCTAAATAAAGAATGAAAGAATTGAAGAATCTACTACTGTTGTAGGAGGAGTGGGAATTCCTTCTTCACTGTTGCCTCAATATTCTCCTAGGCATCTACCTTACCATGCATCTCGCTTAGTTAGGTCACCTACTAGAGCACTCAATCAAAAATCAAATTTTCACTCTTAGTACTCAGTGTATCTATAATTCCTTCTAGTTTCTTTCTAAGATCACCCAATCGCACCCATTCTATGAGTGACCTAGGGATATAGCTCCTTAAGATGATTCTTAACCAAACCCCACAAGGTTTTGATTGCTTCTAACTTTTTCTCAACCTCGGCCAGGATTCTATCATGCTCCGCCCTGTTGCCTTTGTACTTTACTTGAAATTCCTTTAGATACACCTTATGTGTAAAAACCAATATGCTCGCTACCCTATTTCTGTTAGTGCAATTATCATATACAACCTCGACCATTTGTACAAAGGTGGTATTTACAGAGACAAGGAGCTTGAAGTATCGAGTAACTGTCTCCCAAATCTTTAATTTTTCTTCCTCTCTCTAGTGCACCATCTCATTTTCCACCAACTCCAATGCGTGTGGCCTTCTTTCCATGGTGAGGATGCAGGTCAAGTCTTCCAAGAATTACATGGCTGAATCATATTTCGCTCAGGCAGGCCGAGTCTAGGTACTTCAAGATAATGGCATCTCAAATGATCTCTATCTTATTATGGATCTCATGCACCTTGGCCTTTTCATCCCTTAGTTTATGCCTTACCTACACACTGATAAATTCCTTCTGTTTTATCTCCTTTTCCTTCTTAATGATCTCCTCATTCTTCTTCTCAAGCTCCTCCTCCAAGAACCTTATTATGTCATTCTCACAAAGAGTATTTCTTCTACCTCCACCAATACTATGTTGAGAGCATTACAAACCTACTCATTAGATAATTTTTGGGTGTTCACTAGAGGGTTTACTCCTTTGGCATTTGGAATCTTCATCAATGCATCTCGGTTGACCTCGAATTTGAGTTCATGAACATGGGACTTAAAAAAATAGGATAACATTTTCCGCGTATGCGGGTATGTGCCCTCTTCATCAAAAGAAGACCATGCAAGGGGTTGGTTTGAAGGCACAATACTTTAGAAACATGCACGCTATACCTTATTTAGATCATTAGTGTAATTCATTTCTTGTTCTTACGCCACTACTATGCCCTTTCCACCTATGCACGCTACCTTTAGGAAGCTTACTGCTAAGCTAGGGTCTCTACCCATGCATCCACAATCCTTTCCCACACTTCCACTTTCCTCCATTTCCTTTAGTACTTCCTCGACGCTGTGCTCCACCTCTTAATCCACCAAGTAATTTATAATTCCTGCTACCTCCCTCTTCGTGGCATCCTCTATCTACTCCTTATTCAGGCTTGGATTCTTTTGATCCTTCATATTTACTTCTTCACTTCCTCTGTACAAGTAACTCCTAACTACTAACTCCTATACATCGTACACAGGGTGATTCTAAGCCACACCATGCTCTTCATCATCCTCGTCATCCTTTTCGGTCTCCATGCTCTCTATTTCTTCTGAGTCTATCTTTTCTATTACTCTTTTCTTCTTCTTAACTAGTGATTCCAATATAGGAGAGTTTTATTTTTTTATTCCTTAGGCAACTTCTTTCTCGCCGTTGATTCTTCTTTTGCAGGGGAATTCTATTGCTTTGGCACCTCTTCCTTAGGTTTCTTCTTTTTTTCTTCCATGGGAACTTCTTCCTCCGTGTATAGGTTCTTGGTCTTGCACCTAATTCTGTGTGCCTATAGATCTGCGCTATATGTGTACTCGGGTGCCTTTTTCTCGGAGCCTCCTCTCTCCCACTTTTCCTTGGTGTGGTATTCTTCCTTCTAGTGGGGTCTTTCGAGATAGAGATATCATTTTCAATGTAAGCACATTTCTCATACTTAGGCCTTATACGAAAGTATACCCTTTTGACAATCCTCCCAAAGAATGAGTAATGTCATGTGGTTGGTTTCAACATATGTACATCATGGGAGATGTAATTATCCACATAGGCACACTTATTTGGATATATCAATTTTTCAGTGAAGCTCACAAGTAATCTTGGTTTCTTGTAATGAGGTCAAAATTTAGCTTCTTTTCTTCTTTAAATTGATTAAGCCTGACTTGGAAGTATTGTCTTTGTGAAGGATAATGGAAATTTGTACTAGGGTACCTTGAAACAATATGTCATAGTAAAACTACCAATACAAAAATGTTGGTATATAGGTAAGCTGCTTGATTATTCTCCATTTAGTCTTTGAATGCGTCACGCATCCGCTTATACCATTTTTCTAGGTGTGCCTTGTGGGTGGCCATCATGGTGTCACAAGTGTATTGCTCAAATATTTTGGTGGGGGAAGGGTTCTCATCTGGGTACTCCTAAAAATATTATCTAGCCCATTGGGCACTCCAATCTTTGAAAAGACAATGGTAAGGAGGACATTACCAAACATGATCTTCTCTCCATCACACATGGCATTGATGATTTCTTCTGCTATGAAAGCTGATAGGTTATAGATGGTCCCCTATGAGATCTTATGGAAAACATTCAACCAAGCCTTGTTGATCTGTGTCCATCTCTCCTTCCCATTTAACTTTGTGACCAAGTGCGCAGCCATCCTCATTACAAGGTCATAAATTGTAGAAATGCCAAAGTAGCGTGAAACCTTATTGTAGTCATAATCTTCAATGGTCTTCTTAATGGATTCCTTATCGTCCAAGTCATCATCTAATGGTTCTACTTCACAGATAAGACCAGTAAACTTAGAAATCAATTGGGAGTTATTTATATCCTTCATCTTCGAAGTAGAAGTGGTCTTCATGTACGCACGACATTAACCACTGATATAGTTGCTCAGAGTTTCCAAAATAGGGAAACACATAAAGTTGTAATAACCCATCCTTCTCCATTTTCACCTTTACCTCATTATCGTAGATATGCATTCCATCTGGTGTCCTCTTGTCTATAGGGAAAAATAGTTCCAATGCCATATCATTCTCTGTGGTGCTCAATCAATGGTTTTAGTCACTCACGACCATCTTCCTAACATGTTATACCAATTCCTTACCAAGTAATATGCCATCCGGATATTACATATTTGCGTACCATTCTTGATTAAAACTGGTAGATACAACTTGTTTCCCCTTACCCTTGCCCTTCTTCGGTGAAACATTTATTGCTTTCCTTGGTGCCATTTCTTTTCAGTCCTTAAAATTTATTTCTTTCTCCCGATCCCAGATCTTCTCAACTTTACGAGCTCACGCCTTTGCGAAAATCACTTCCAACCCCATGCCCTATCTTGTGAGAGCTCTTTGATAACACAAATACAAGGTAAATAATAATGCACCCTAACCTTCTACTTATAGCTTTTTCTTTTTTCCACAATAAATGCCATGCCACCTACCAATGTACTCTTTGCAATAAAGGTTTCTTGTTTTCTAATGCCAAACTTCAACAATTTTACCCCCGCACCCAATCCTATGTGAAAACTTCTACAACCTTATGGCATGCAAAAAAAATTACTGACCGAAGATCCTTATAGGCTCGCTTTCAATGCCAAAGGAACCTCTTCTGTCCTTATCCTGATTTTTGACATCGCCTACCTCATGTTGTTCCTGAACTTCTCACCCTTGTATGTGGTTTTGTAAAGCCTTTCTGACACCAAACTCCTCATGTTCACCTTTTCTATGCTTTCACAAAACTCCAAACTATGAGATTTTTATCCTTTATGCTGGGCCATCGAAACACAACTTACAATACCAATTCCCAGTACTTGTGGCATTATTTTTATGTGTGGTCCTCTGCAAAGAGAATTTTTTTGAAATAGTAAGTGGATACTGGCACACAATGTACACATAACAAACAAAAAGAAAGGAAACAAGGAACAAGGAAGGGAAACACAAAGAAGGGAAATGCATTAAGAGAAATCCTAGGCTAACTGGTAACATTGCCTTATTTACAAACATAAAGAAGGATTATTTATAGTAGGGCTTTAAACTACTCCCATTGAAATGGCCTGGTAACCATGTTCCATCCAGCGCTTGAACTAGAAAATTCTGAATAAAGTATATAGGGTACAATGTATGGCCCCATTCAATTGAATTTGAATTTTTCAAGATGGTGCAAAAACTTGGAATCATATAATAGAACCATCTGCCCAACCTCAAACTATTTTTTTTGATGTGTCTATCATGCCATACCTTCTACTTATATTTTTCTATTTTCGACTCTAGTGAGAAATATCCCTCCTCTTAGCTAAGTACATTAAATTATCAATCCTCTCCTCAAGCACTTGTTCATCATCTAATCCTCCTGCACACACTATATGTAATAATGGTAACATGAATTCAATAGGTAACACTGCTTCCACACCAAACACCAATTGAAAAGGTGTGGCCTTGTTTAGTATTTAATAAGTAGTCTGGTATGACCATAACACAATAAAAAATTTATCATCCCAATCCTTTCTTCCCACATCACAAATATTGGTTAATGTGTGATTAGAAATTTTTAAAATGCCTCGTAGTCCCATTAGCTTGTGGGTGATAAGGGGTAGTCTTGTGGTGGGCTACCATGAATTCTACCAATAAGATCCTAACTGTCTCATTCAAGAAATGAGTACCCCTATCACTTTTTAAAATCAATGGACATCCATATTTGTTGATTATGTTTTCCCACAAGAACCTAGTTGTTGTTATCACTGTGTAATCCCTTGTAGGCACTACTTCTGCCCACCTTGTAAGATAATCTATGCATGTAATGATATAACACGAACCTATCCTATACACACCTAGGGAAATATGGCCCGCGGAGTCAATTTCCCACTTCTCGAATGGTTCTACAATAAAAATTGGTCTTAATGGCATTTCATCTCTTTTCCTTGGTTTACCAAGGTGCATGGAAGTGGTCACAGGCCTTGCAATACTCAATACAATCCTTTTAAACTGTTTCCCACCAAAACCCTGCTAGAAGGATCTTGCATGTGGTTACATTCCCTACATAATGTCCTCCTACAATTCCACCATGTGCTTCCTCCATGATTGCAACGTGTTCATGTTCTAACACACATTGACGCAAAACCTCATCGTGGCCTAGATTATATAAGTCTCCACTGATTTACATGTAGGGTGTGGGGTGTATGGATAACTTCCTCTTTTCCAAAGTATTCATTCCCTTTGGTGCCACACCTATCTTGATAAACATAACAATATCTTCCAAGTTGTTGATCAGAGAAAAATTGACTGAACTCACACAAGAAGTCCGCACGGGAAAATAAGCCGAGTTTAAGGGTGCGAATGGATAGGAAGAATGCATGCGTGGAGTAGAATTTCAACATCCAGACTTATTCGATTTCAAGCATGAAGACCTATTTCTTGAAGATGGTGTGTGGAACACACCAAATGCAGAGACGTGTGTGCACACATTGTCTATCTTTGGAGGATCAGATCAAGTGTTTTGCATAAAGACGAGCTAAGAATAGGATTGTCACTTTAGTTAATCAGTAAGAGGTCTATAGATAACACACTTACATGTGTGGCTATTCTGTAAATGGCATGTGGCTATTAAAATCATGCAACCTTTTTTTGGAATAGATAAGAAGTTAAGGAAAATTCCCACCCTATATATATGTAGTGAATTACTTGAGAGAGAGATGAGAGATACATAGGTATATGCAGAGTGTAAGAGGTAAGCATAAAGAGATATGTGCATATGACTGGATTACTGTATAAGATCCATGCATGAATCAGTATAGAATGCCATTATTATAAGGAGCTTCAAGTGTTTATTAATAGATGGAAGTTATTAGCTTAATCTAAGTGTCATTCCTGTGTATAATTGAGTAGCGCATGTTCTTGATTCAATCATTATTATTGTTTAAGATTGTTCTTTCATAGATTTGAATATGGCATGCATTATAGAATGATGGATTAGTTATGAATTTATATGTTTCTTCCTTCATCATGCTAACATACCTTCTACAACAACCCTAAAGAGGGACTTGGTACCTTTATGCACTTGGTGAGCACTCGGTCTAGGTTGAGTGATGTGCCAAAATGCATTTAGGACTTTATCTAGTAAATTCTAGGCTGCATCATTAGTTCCATTGCTAGGACCTCTTTTTCAGTTGTTTTCAAGATGGTTCATGATGAAGACATACCGATTAACTCTAGCAAGTATTGAGGAGTGGATACACAATATGGAGGAATAATATGCACGACGGTTCAACATTGGATTTGAGTTTAACACACGCACTTGGGTAGAACATAATCTGTATGACAATTTATATGAGAGTTTTTTCACTATCTTTCTAGTAGAATTATTTGAGTGGCTGATTGCTTATGCATATGTTGTCACCCTCAAAATTCCCCTCATTTTCAAGTCAAGTTTTGAAAATTTTGAGTTGGTGCCTGTTATCCCAACTTTGTACCCCCGACAAAATTGATCAAACACAACCCCACACAGAAGAAAATCGGAAGGGGCGGTTCAGTCATGTGAGCTCACATTCCAAATCCAACAATGAAGGGGTAGGGTTGGAAAATCCTCCATATGCCTCATCGGTGCAAATTCAAAAGGCATGACCCAAGGGATAGACCCCAAATGAGAGCCAACCCTCCACGTGGTTAGAGCCTCAAAAATTGAAATCAGCTGTTAAAAATTCTAAGGCCAGCGGATGACGCCACATGTATAATCAGCGCACCTTAAAGGGTCAAAGCCAAAGGAGGTTCCCCAAACAAGCACAAACTCTCCATGTGTCTAGGGTCCTACAGAATTCAAAAGGGGTAGAACCATCCATTGAATTGTCTAAGGAAAAGAGAACCAGTGGAAAGCCCCACATGTCCCTTCGACACTCTTTCAGGGGGTGAATCCAAAAGTAGGTCCCAAACGTGCACCATCTCTCCATGTGTCCAATCGGCACACCTCTGAAGGTTAGGTCCAAATAGAGTCTCCAAATGAGTGGGAAGCCTCCATGTGTCTCTGGGTTAGACATAAATCCTTCACCAAACAGAGGGACTTAGTCAAAACACAAAAATACAAAATAGCAGTCCCTGCAAAGGGACATGTGGCCATGTTTCAGGTCAAAGCGGGAAAGTGGGTTGTCGGAGGAACTTTAGAATTTTAGCTTTTATTTTGAAAAGTGTAAAAATATAAAAGTGAAGTGCAACCTTGTTGATGCCCAAGTGAAATGTGTTGATGCCTCGCATTGAAAAGTCAAAGTGGGAAGGTAGGTCATTGGAGCAATTTGGGAATTTTGGTTTTATTTCCAAAAGGGCGTAAAGTTATAAAGTGACCCATGACCCCACTTATGCTAAGGGATAAAGTCAAATGTTGATCCCACATCGAAAGTTAAAGTGGGGAGGTGGGTCGGTGGAGAAATTTGAGTTTTTGAGCTTTTCTTTGAAAAGAGTTAAAATTGTAAAAGTGAGCCACGACTCCGTCACCACTCAAGTAAAGCCACATGTCAGGCCTATATCAGAAGTGGATGGGTGGACCAAAATGTCTAAAATGCACAATCTCTATAAAAATCATAAAATGCAAAAGGTGCCCCCAGGCCCGCTTCAACAAATCTCTTCCACGTAAACGACTCAAATTCAAATTTTTAAAAGTGGTTTAATGGCTTTAATATGATGCATCTGGTTTTATTGTCAGGCATGGAAACAACCGAGGCATTAGAGAAGTTTGGACGTCGGTTTTTTGAATCAGTTTCATCATTTTTTGTAACCGAATGTAACCATGTTTGGAAGCTATTTAATGGATTCTCCATGCCATTGTTCGATTGGATCTTGGCACTCTATAGATGTAATAGATTTGAAAGTAATCAATACAATTTTTTTCCCTTTCTTCCTCTGCTATTCCTTCTTTCCTTGTTTAAATTTGTGAATCATCCATCTTTGCATGATAAGAAACTTTGTGTTCTTGTTAATATGATTTCGGGAACTTTGTGTCTATGAAATTATATCTTTTATAAATGTGAATGATTCCATTCTACATCTCCTTTGATCAATACGTATAAGGTTATACTCTACTATCTATATTTCCTGAAAGTATTGTTATGTTCTTCTTCTCTCACCTCCTTAGTTCTTCCATTATTTCATATTGATGATCTTTTGGGCATGAAACATTTCAAAGTATCGGGAATCCACACTTTGAAAGTTGTAAATTTGTATATAATCTTTGTTGCTTGCTTTCAATAAGGGAACCTCTCCCATTAAAGAGGAGGGAATTGCTGTCCCCTGACTATGGTTTGTTAAAGTACCATTTAGAAACCCAGAACATCTAAGAATAATTGGAGGTATCACACACTTGTTTGGACACATGAAGAATTTCAGGCCCTTTATGATGCTGATCTGATCTAGAATCATATTTGTGGATACATGGTTTCATGGTGTTCTAAATAGTTATATTCTAGAATATTCAATTTCAACATATTCTTGCCTAGAGGTAGTTGAATTCAAGTTTTTACAAAGATCCTGCAGAGGAGCATACCTGCAAGGTATTCCATTGGCGATCAAGATCTTGATGGTAACTTTGAACTTGGAGAGTAAACTGATGGCTAACTAAACTTCACCATGCACAAGGGTAGGAACAAGTTTGGTGAAAGATGGTAGACCTAGCGGTAGAAAGGAAGAGAGAGGAAATGTGGCTTAAGTATAATGAGGCACGTGAGAGGGAGATAGAGAAGTAGTGTATTATTGCAAAAAGTATGGAATTGAGTAGAGAGATGGATCATGAAGGATTTAAATATCACGTAGAAGACATGGAGCCAAAGAATAAGGGACTCCTCCATCTTGGAAAGCATGACAGAGATCCCCCCTTGGCTTCACATAGAAGTACACCAAAAAGACTACTTGGGCCACATGCACACATCTTAATCCACCTAGTGACCTAGCCCTTTCACTTTGTTTTCCAAAGATCTAGTATGAAAAGTAACTAGTAAGGTAACTTGGGAAGTAGGAGAGAAGGAGTAAGTCAGGGAGCAAGTACATCAATGGCAAGTCAGATAGATTCAATGTTATTTGGAGGAACATTTTCAGATGCATTATCTACACAAAATGTAAGCGTGTCAAATGTTGGATTCACCTCTTGAAGTGGAAATACCTCATAAACCTGTAGGGGTTCAAAGATAATACTACTATTGGAGAATAGGGAGTACATATATAGGTCCTATTTGAGATATAGGTGGAGGATCAAGAGGTATAGGTGGTTCTAGTTCTGGTGTATTTGGTGGTTTTGGAGGTAGAGGAAACACATGAGGTTCTGAATTAGGTGGTCAAGACCCACAATAACCACATAATATCTATATTGAGACGTCTCTTCATCTCCCAGAATATAGAGGTATAGAGGATGATACCAAACATGTGCATTTATGTGAAATCTTATGGTGTGAAAAAGAGACCACACCTTCTGAGCATAAGGATAGTCAATTTGTTACTACATTACAAGGATGTGCACACAACTGGTATATGAAGTTTGACCCTGATCAAAATTGCGTGGATTATGTAGCATTGAAGGATGCTTTCTTAAAAGAGTTATATATCCTGGATTTTGAGTAGAAGAGTATCGGCGCACTCAAAGATATCAAGAAAGGCACTACTAAGAGTGTACATGAGTATGATGCCCATTTTAAGACACTTCTATCTAATCTATCTTATGATATTCACGCCAACCAACATGCACAATGGTTCATTGGTAGATTGATTACACCATTCAGAAGAGCACTGTTCCATAAGACATACCCCGATCTGCGTGAAGCACTTTGGAAGAAAATTTACGTCTTTGAGGCGATTAGGAACATCGACACTAGTGTTAGTCCATTCTTAGAGGCACATATTGCAGCTATGGAAAAGCAATTAAAGAAGCTATCAAAAAATTCAGCCCATGAAACGTGCTTAGGAATTTGGTGTATAGATTGTGAAGTGGAAATTCACACCAAGGATAGTTTCCTCATAGGTCTATACCCTCATTCTTTGTTGGATTGTGAGATCTATCATTTGAATCATGATGCTAGTCACTATCCTTTTTATAGAAAATGATAAGGGAGAATGTATCCTAATTTTGTAATATTTACAGTCCATGACCCATGATGATACTGAGGATTGTCGATTGATTGGTCAGATCCATGATGCTATAGACATTGGGGTATGACAAAAAGTGTAATAGATAACTCTAAGGACAAGAACGAGCACCTGGGGATCAAGATCGTAATCAACCGCGCTATGATAGGAATGAGGGCCATTTTGAAGGAGGTCATGGAAGAGGATGTGGATATCGAGGTGGATATGGAGGACAAAGAAGTGGTGGAGGAATAAGCGAGTTTCCTCAAGGAACATGCTATACTTTCGGATCTGCATCGACACTAAAATTTTCCTCCGTAATTTCTATTTCATTAAGGTATGTATTAGGAATATGATGTTGTTAAGTATAATTAGTAGTAGCGTCTGATAGAAGATAACGGCGCCGACAGTACGGTGCCGCCAATAATGTGGAGTACGGTAATAGTCAAAGTACAATAGGAATGTTGTAAAAAGTAAATATTTGTCGTAAGTGGTCCGGTAATGTTAAAATGTCAAATTTTGGGTAATTAGAGAAGTAGGGTCTACATGATTAGGAATTAGAAATATTATATTGGTAATAAAGACAAGGAGTGAGGTCATAAATATTTTGTGTATTTTATTTGTAAAAAGTCTAAAAATGTGGAACCCATGTAAAATGATAAGGTTTATCTTATCTTAAAGATAAGCTTACCATGACGAGATAAGAGTTAAGGTATGGAATATGATTCGTCAGAGTGGATTTCTTATCCTATCTTAGAGATAAGATGGATAAGCCTGGAAGTTCTATAAATAGAGAGGCCACCCCCCTCATTTAGCATAGAAGGAAGTAGTGAGAAATATTGTAGGAAGTGTGCGAAGGAAGCCATCAGTTTAAAGGTGTGTTGAAGAAGCCATTTAGAGGTGTAATTGTAAAGTTTCTCCCATAGTATTGGTGGAAGGAAAGTGAAGTCAATAACACTTGAAGTACCTCATGGGTGAGATTGTAACAATTTCATGTTAATATTATAATTTACTTTGATATTTCATATTTGTCATCATCCCGTCTTATCATAGTCGTTGGTATTCTTGTGTTATGTTTGTTGTTTTGTTTCCAGATTACATCCACCAAACTAAAGGCTGTGCATTAGTAAATAATCATAGCATGAGGAGTTCCCGGTGAAGAATTATCATAGTGCCGGATTGGTGATGACATTTTGGTTCCGTTGCCGGGACCATTCCTCGTTGGTGGATTTTCTGGAGAGATATTCCCACTTAGTCAAAAATCAATTAGAGGGTAACCTTGTTTTTACTGTGCATAGTAGTTACCATGGTAAAGTCATTTTTGCCATGAATAGTAGTTACCATGGTAAAGTCATTTTTGCTGGAATAGTATTTACCGCAGTAAAGTCACTTTTTACCGTGAATAGTATTTACCGCAGTAACTTCACTTTTTACCGTGAATAGTGTTTACCACAGTAAAGTCAGTTTTTACCGCAGTAAGTCAAGTTTTACCATAGTTTACCGTGGTCATTTCTATTTTACTGTAGAAAGGTGTAAAGTCACTTTCTAGTATAGTGATTCCAATTATTTGTACACATAAGTCTTGTTGATTGTACTTGTGAGTTGGTATTTCACGGTGGTTACTTTTGAAAATGGGAAAGATTCCTATTTTTTCAGCTCAATCTAATGAAGATGCTTCTTCTTTCATTCAAGAGTTTAAGCGATCTTGTATTTGTAATGGCCTTATAAGAAGGGAACAATGGACTGAATTTTTTCCTACCTTTTTGGATGGTTCAGCACTTAGGTGGTTTGAAACACTAGGTGATAATGTGAAAAATTCATGGGATTTATTAACTGAAAGTTTTCTTGAAGAATTTGGTGAACAACAGAAATATGCAGATCTCATGATCGAGATCACAAAGCTATCCCAAGGAGAGAAGGAGAAGATAAGGGATTATCATGCTCGTGTTCTAGAGCTAAGGAGGAAGCTCGATGCCCAAATCCTGGAAGGAAGGACTAGTGGATGGGTTGATGAATGGCGTGGATAATCTCCTCTGTAAGCACTTCATTCTTGGGATGAAGCCAGAGATCAGACAACGAGTGAAGTATGACCGCCCAGCTACCATTGAACAAGCAAAGGAGATTGCAAGAAGGCAAGAAGAAAGCATGGAAGAGGAGCCCAAAGAAATTGTTGCTAAAGTAGAGCCTACACCAAGCACCTTTGGTCCAGAATCCACAACCACTCCCGGTGAGCACAAATATTTCTCCTAGTACATCTACTGAGTATGAAGATTTACTCAAAAAGATGGGTCAGTTAACTATTAATCTTCTTCAAGGAAAGGAATTTAGTTCTCAGGGAGGAGATAGAGGTCCAAAAAGAAATATTTTTGAAGTTGTATGTTATGGTTGTTATAAAAAGGGTCATTATAAGTATAATTGTCCAGATAGAGCTTCTACATCTGGTAAAGGAGATAATGATAAAGGAAAAGCACCTGTGAATTCTTTTGATGTAGTAGATAAGAGCAGAAATAATGAAGTAGATGTGTTTGTAACAAAAAGAAAGAAAGAAAAAGATAATCAAGATGGAAATGATCCTAAGAAGATGAAAGAAGAAACTAGTAAGAAACATAGGAGAAGAAAGTTGGGTGTGCAGGATTTTCTGATTTCACAGGGGCAAGGACCATACTCCATCTTGGAAGATCTGTCCAAAAGGCTTGAAAATATTACATATGGTCAACTCTTGGCTATGTCTTCTGAGAAGAGGCGGGAGTTGCGAGGTGGACTCAATGCTCGAAGAAGGAAGGAGGTTGAGGTCCCTGTTTTGGAGGCAGAGGCAGATCCCTATGCTCCACAAGTTGAGGTATTATGTAATGGTATTTCAATTCATGATGTCTTAGTTGATGGAGGTGCTGCGATTAATGTAATGACCGAAGTCTCAGTAATGAATATGTTGGGTTTAAAATTGATCACCCTTCAACACTTATGTTAAGGTCATTAAATAAAGGAAAGACTAAACCGAGAAGGTGTAGTTTCAAATGTGGCAATATCTCTGTTATGGGTGTGGTATGTGTGGTAGACTTTCGGGTGATGAAAAATGGTACTATCGTACCCAATGCTACTCTTTGGGAAGACCATGGCTAAGGAGAGTTCATGAAAGAAACTACTGGAATGAAGGTTTCATGACACTTGGACATGGTAGAGAGAGGGTGAAGATAAATGTGATCCTCGACATCATAAGGCGAGAACCTATGGATTCAAGTGATGAAACCGATGATTGGACATCCTCGATTACTCTAGTACCAAAGTGAAATGGACACCGAAGATGAAGAAAGTGAGGTGGATGTTTCGATCATGGATATCCTTCCAGTCACACCAACTCATGACCCCATAAAATTATCTGAAGAAGAAGTTGATGATCGTCTCCAAAAAATAAAGATTGGTGATGCTGTGATGGAGAGTGAGAAGGAATCCTACCTCCAGCTCTTTTGAAGGTACATACACCTATTCACTTTTGATTACAAGGAACTCTGTCAAGTAAGTTGGGTAGAACATTGTATTGAGCTGGTAGATGGTGCTAAGCCCATAAAGCAAATTCCATATAGAATGAATCCTAATTTTTCCAAGACTGTAAAAGAAGAAATAGATAAGTTGCTTGATGCAGGATTCATATTTGCTGTGGAGAATTCAAAATGGGTTTCTCCCATTGTGATCTCAATAAAAAAGAATGGGAAGCTACACATTTGTGTTGATTACAGGAAGCTCAATAAGGCAACAAAGAAGGATCATTACCCTCTTCCATTTTCAGATCAGATCTTGGACGAAGTAGCTGGCCAGGAGTGCTATAGTTTTGTTGATGGATATAGTGGCTACAACCAAGTTCAGATAGCAGAGAAAGATCAGTCAAGACCACGCTCACCACTCCTTGGGGAACGCTTGCTTATAGAGTTATGCCTTTGGGTTGTGTAATGCTCTAGCAACATTCCAAAGATTTGATGAATAGGGTGTTCGAACCCTACATTAGGACCTTCATCGAGTATTTCTGGATGATTTTTGCATCTATGGGAGCAAGTTGGACCACCCGCACTAAAATGGAGACAACATTTCAAAGGTTAGATGAAGCACAAGCCTCACTAAACCCTACAAAGTGTGTCTTTGGATGTTCTAAAGGCGTTTTGTTAGGGCATGTTGTATCTAGAGATGGTATTGGTACTGCGATCCCGATAAAGTTTCAAAATCAAAGATTTACCATTTCCTCTTAATAAAAGTAAGTTGAGATCATTTTTAGGCCATGTGGGTTACTATAGAAGGTTCATCAAGAATTTCTCAAAGATTGCATGCCCACTAACCCAGCTTCTTGAAGAAGGATGTTACTTGTGAACCAAGAAATAAGGCGCATGAAGCTTTTGGACAACTGAAGGAAGCCCTGGTGTCTTCACCTGTTTTGAAGAATCCAAATTGGAGCAAGCCATTCATTGTGTACACTGATGCCTCAGATGTAGCACTAGGAAGTACTTTGAGCCAAAAGGATGAAAATGGGAATGAACATCCAATTTACTTTGGGAGTAGACAAATGAGCAGTGCTGAGGTAAATTATACTGTAACTGAAAAAGAGGCTCTAGCTATCATTTTTGTTGTAAAGAAGTTTAGAAATTACTTGCTAGGGAAAAATTTCTAGTTGTAACAGATCATCAGGCTCTAAAATATATTGTAAATAAGCCTAACCCATCAGGGAGGATAGCAAGATGGATAATTTTGCTACAAGAGTTTGAATTTGATATTATAGATAGGCTAGGAAAGAAGCATGTCAATGCAGATGCACTCTCTCGAGCCTATGATGGTTTAGGATCATCTTGTGATGATGATGATTTCCGATGCAATGCGGCATTGTTATCCCTTCGACACAATCCCTAGTGAATTATCTGAATGAATTCAAGTTTCTTGATGGTGCCAATGCAAAGACTAAGAGAAAGATTACTCAAGCCAGTCATCCATATTCTATTCTACATGGAGTATTATTTCAAATAGGACCTGATGGACAGTACAAGAGGGTAGTTGGACGTGATCAAGGGAAGGAACTGCTAGAAGAATTCCACAATGGTACATGTGGAGGGCACTTCTCTGGACAACTTACAGCAAGAAGGATCTTGGATGCAGGTTATCACTGGCCCACTCTTTTTAAAGATTGTTATAATTATTGTAAGACATGTGATATTTGTCAAACACATGGTAACCGTAAGACTTCATCAGCTCCATTATGTCCTATTCTTCCCCTTGGTCCCTTTGAAAAGTGGGGAATAGACATTGTAGGTCCACTTCCAACTACATCACGCCAAAATAAATATATTGTAGTTCGCACATGCATTATTTAACCAAGTGGGTCAAGCTAGGCCATTGAAAACAACTTCCATGGATGAAGTGGCAAGGTTCATGTATGAACGCATTGTCACCAGATTTGGTTGCCCATTAGAAATTGTAACAGATCAAGGAAGCCACTTCATTAATGAGGTGGTAGAAGCCCTAGTCAATAAGTTTTCTATTAAGCATAGGAAGGCAACAACATACAAGCCAAGCACAAATGGACAGGTGGAACGAACAAATTTTGTGTTGTGTCAAATTCTAGCAAAAGATGCAGCCTTGCAGGTACATAAATGGGATAAAAGGATTCATCCAAAGCATTGTGGGCATATAGGGCAACATCAAAGTCAAGCAACAGGATACTCCCCATTTCAGTTGGCCTATGGCATTGATCCAGCTTCTTCCTATTGAGTTTGATATTCCCACCGTGAGAGTTATGAAAATGAAAGGATGGATGAAAGTGATTCAAGAAAGAAAGTGTTGTATATATCTTCCCCCCGGGTAGATATAGACAAGCAGGAGAATGGAGAAATCAAAGAAGCTCAAATGCCTGACATGACCAAGGCGCACGGAAATGGCGCATGACAATGAGTGTCAACATGAGAATGTATGCGCCAAGGCGCAGGATAGTGGTGCACAGAAATGGATGTCGACAATGTAAAGGATGCGCCCTTGGCGCACGGAAATGGCGCATAACAATGAGTGTCAACAGGGAAAAAGTTGCGCCTTAGCGCACATAAGAGGATGTCGACACAAATGTAAATGCGCCCTTGGCGCATAGAAGAAGATGTCGACATAGAAATAGACGCGCCCTTGGCGCACAGAAAGGAATGTTGACACGGAAAAAGTTGCGCCCTTGGCGCAGGTAAAGTGGCGCACGTAAACATGTGTCGACACAAGCATATTTGCGCCTTTGGCGCACAGAAAAGAGTGTTGACATGCAAATGAATGCGCCTTTGGCGCACAAAAAGGGTTGTCGACACAAACATATTTGTGCCTTTGGCACACGAAAAGGATTGTCAACATGCATATGGATGCGCCAAGGCGCACCTTCAGGAGGCGCAACATTCGAGCGCCCGGCAGAAGTGCACCACTCACCAGATATTCGATGGCCATAACTTTTGACCTGGGAGCTCCGATTCACACAAGGTTGGACTTTTCGGAAAGCCTACGACGCCCCTCTACGACGTCCTCTTTAATTGGGTGGGAACAAGTTCTTAAAAATGCAAAATACAGTTTGCCACTTTTGGGGTTTGATATGGTCCTCACCTACCACCATAATGAGATGAATTAAATACAACCTGAGGTGGTTGGGGTAGATTTGGACTTTCTCTCTCTTCTCCCTCTCATTCTTCCTATAAATTGTAAGGAGGGGCTTCTTTCTAAAGGTTGGACATTCTTGTTTTGCCCCTCCCTTCTTCTCTTTGGCAGGTGAATCTGTGGAGTTAAAACCTCCCATTTAAAACTGTAATGCAGCTTTGCCTCTTGGCATTTTGCAGTGTGTTGTATCAATCTTTGGAGCAAATTAATGCATGTCTGTGGATGATTATCAACCCTCTCAGTGTTTATTTGCATCTTCTTGATCTTTCACTACAAATCTGGTTATCTGTGCATGATCTTGCATTACATTTTTATGGTCTGTGTTTATTGGCAAGACAGGTGTTCTTCATTCCTCGGTGCATCACCTCTGTTAGTTTAGGTTTTATTTTCTGCATTTTCTTACCCCTGTCTCCTTGGAAAATTAGATTAGGTTTTGAGTAGACCCTCTGCATTTTTACGTGTGCATCTGAACAGAGGAATAGGAGCCGGCCTTCATCCGGAGAGCTTTTCCGATTTCGCAAGGTCCCACACTTGGGAAAAGCTCCATGTTGTGCAATCGCACTGAGATTCTCAACCCATCGAGTTGCAGAGTCCCAGGGGTGCTGTGATTCGACACCACCGTAAAGGTTGGTACATCTTCATTTCTTTGGAGGAAATGAGAGAAATAGCAAAGGATACAAGCCATAAGAAGAAAATGAAGCAGAATGAATACTTTGATCAAAAGATCCGGTGGTCTCCATTTCATGTGAATGACTTGGTTCTAGTATATGATTCCAGATACAAAAAGAAACAGATAAAATTTCTTCCAAAATGGATGGGGCCCTACAAAATAAATAAAGTGTGCATGAAAATGGTACGTCTTGACTTGGAGGAATTGGATGGCACTCCCATTACGAAATGGGTCAACCACGACAAGTTGAAGATTTTCCAAGCACCGAGAATAGTCTACTCGAGGATGGAGTAGAAGCTAGGAAGGGGAAGATGTCGACACTAAAATTTTCCTCCGTAATTTCTATTTCATTAAATGTATTAGAATATGATGTTGTTAAGTATAATTAGTAGTAGCGTCGATAGAAGATAACGGTAGCCGCCACAAGATGGTGCCGCCAATAATGTGGAGTATGGTAACAATCAAAGTACAATAGGAATGTTGTAAAAAGTAAATATTTGTCGTAAGTGGTCCAAAGAATGTTAAAATGTCAAAGTTTGGGTAATTAGAGAAGTAGGGTCTACATGATTAGGAATTAGAAATATTATATTGGTAATAAAGACAAGGAGTGAGGTCATAAATATTTTGTGTATTTTATTTGTAAAAAGTCTAAAAATGTGGAACCCATGTAAAATGATAAGGTTTATCTTATCTTAACAGATAAGCTTACATGTACAGATAAGAGTTAAGGTATGGAATATGATTCGTCAGAGTGGATTTCTTATCCTATCTTAGAGATAAGATGGATAAGCCTGGAAGTTATATAAATAGAGAGGCCACCCCCCTCATTTAGCATAGAAGGAAGTAGTGAGAAATATTGTAGGAAGTGTGCGAAGGAAGCCATCAGTTTAAAGGTGTGTTGAAGAAGCCATTTAGAGGTGTAATTGTAAAGTTTCTCCCATAGTATTGGTGGAAGGCAAGTGAAGTCAATAACACTTGAAGTACCTCATGGGTGAGATTGTAACAATTTCATGTTAATATTATAGTTTACTTTGATATTTCATATTTGTCATCATCCCGTCTTATCATAGTCGTTGGTATTCTTGTGTTATGTTTGTTGTTTTGTTTCCAGATTACACCCACCAAACTAAAGGCATGGCATTAGTAAATAATCATAGCATGAGGAGTTCCGTGAAGAATTATCATAGTGCCGGGTTGGTGATGACAGATCCCCTAATCATTATAGGCGCGAATGTCCCCAGAATGTTACATGTTCTTTCTATAGAAAGAATCATAGCTATGAGGAGTGCCCAAAATTATATGAGCATCTCAGTAAACAACATAGGAAGGAAAACAAAGGAGCAAGGATGGTTAGGATCCAACGTGTGGAGGAAAATCAGTGGATGTAAAAGATGGCACTAGAACCTCGATGCCTTAATCGTAAAGATTACCAAACATGTTGAAGTGGCATGCTCAAGAAAGGCATCATACTAGAATCCTACGATCACCAAGGAGGAGGTTTTTGCGTGCAAGTTACCCGGATCGTGCTCATCAAAAGGAAGTTTACTAGGATACCATGGAAGTGCTAAGGAATCTTCAGGGTGAGATATAATACTTAAAGGAGCAGAAGAAAGCATCAGAGATAGTCCAAATTGATATCAATGATTTTAGAGAAGTGTGCAAATTGTTGTGCCAGGAGAACATCATTCCATTATTAAGAAGTTATCGAAAAGGGAACACTCCACGCACAAGTATTGAGACCAAACCAGATCCTGCATGTGAATCTTCCCTTGATAGCATTGACTATGATAAAGAGATCACTCTAAATGTTGTTGTAGATGGATGGTTGTTGAGAAATATTTTGATTGATACATGTGTGGAAGTGAATGTTCTTACATTAGATGCATGGGTACAAATGGGGAGGCCTCCATTACAGCCATCATCTAATGTGTTGTTTATGGAAAATAGGACTAAGGCCACTCCCATAGGAGTTTTGAAGGATGCATCTATAACCATACAAGGGGCCAAGTTCACTAGGGATTTTGAGGTATTAGCACTTGCATAAGACAGCTTTTCTAGCCTTACTTGGACCCCCTGGTGTTATGTGAATAATGCTGCTTTGAGATTCAATAAGGGGTATATCAGCTTTGAGAACAAAGAGGAAAGGGTTGTGATACCTTTGATAGATGGGAAGTCTACACCATATGTTGAGCCTCTAAATGAGGAGGAATTAAACAGAATCTATGTATGCAATATTTAGGACCTAGAGGTCAATGAGCCATCAAAGGAAGGCATCCTACAGTGGAAGGATTCTCACTCTATTAGTGATATTACGAGTATTTCTTGTGACAATTGGGCTCATGGTACATATGAACTAGTAGGACATGAGGTAAAAAGCATGGTTGCATGCAAGAATGGACTTCATTCTATTCAACGGATAGGTGGCGTAGTACCTTGGTATACAGGAGAGAAGATCTTCTTGTATTTTTGAAAGCCATGGAAGTAAAGTAGACAAATCTAATTAAGAGAAGAGACATGTGAGCATATATCTTACGTGGGATAGCAACGTGCTGGTGGGTAGTTCACAGAGATAATCTTATGGAGTGGAAGGATATCGGAATTGCCTTATCTAGTAGGTTTGTAAGAAGCAATGCACCTACAAAAATTTGCACTTATAATGGTGATCATCTTGTTCAACACCACATTCGGCGGTGTGAGAGACTCGGATGGCTGGATAAGAAGCATTACCACCTTCACTGGGTGCATAAAATGTACTCCACTCTAAGGGTGCACACTCTCTTGATATGTATGCGCAAAATTACATCAAGAGAATGGAAACCGTAAAAATTTGATTGCAGAATGATCCGCACCTTTGACTACTTTTCTTCCCAACCTCCAATAGAAGAGGCATTAAAATTTGTCAAGCGGTTGAACATGGGAGATAGTACAAAGGTAGAGGAACTCATATAAGAATTATTTGGTGATAAAAATCAGGCGTAGGTTTTGAAGAAGGAGAAGACTCCATATTGCTTGAACGTGTTTTCCTTGAGAAAGAAAAAGGAAATATGGTGTACATCATGGATGATGAGGAAGCTGAAAATTTCATATTGACCATTCACGGTGGGTGCATGAGCTATTGGATAGTGCGAGATAAGGATACACATGCATACCATGAACCAATGAAGAAAAAAAAAGGTCAATATAGGATTGAAGGTGAGCCTAAGGAGGTCATAAATGGAGACTATTGGTCAAAATAAGAAGTGGAACAGATCATTGAGTTCTTGATGGATTATTAGGAATTATTCCCTCAAGGGTATCATGAACTTAAAGGCGTGCATGAATCACTTGGGGAAATGAAGATAAAACTTAAGAAAGGTGTGCGTCAAGTGCAAAAGAGACCTTTCAGAATTAATCCTAATTTACATGAAAATGTAAAAGAAGAAATTGATAAAATGTTGAAGTTTGGAATCATTTGACCTTTGGATGAGTTAGAATGGCGTAGTCCAATGGTGATTAGTATAAAAAAGGATGGTAGAATTTGAATTTGTGTTGATTATAGGGAGCTAACTACATATGTAATAGACCCATTCCCTACACCATTTACTAAGGAAATACTAGGAGTTACAGTGGTGTGAAATTCACAGATGGGTTTTCCAAGTATCATTGGGTTAGGATTTCTCAGGAGGATAAAGAAAAGACAAATTTTACTACTGAATGGGGCAATTTTTCTTATACTGTGATGCCTTTTGGATTGAAAAATGTGCCTATTGTATTCTCACGCATAGTTGTTCAGACATTCAAATATTTTATTCACAACTTCTTACAGGTCTACCTTGATGATTGGACAATATATGGGCTTGTTAAGGATCACTGTGACAATCTACGCTTAATGTTTGAATGGTGTAGAAAATTGAGTATCTCTTTGAATATCAAGAAGTGCATATTTTCTACACCTTTTGGAATATTGTTCGGACACATAATTTGTAAGGAGGGATTACTTATTGATTCAGCTAAGGTTGCAGTTATTCTAGGCCTGGAAGCGCCTACCAGTCAAAGTGAGGTGCGTGGATTTTTAGGTCACATAGGATATTATAGAAAATTCATCAAGGGATATGTAAAAATTTACACACCTCTGGAGGAGTTATTGAAAGGAAAGGTACATTCTATTGGGGAGAACAACAGTAGCACCTGTTCGAAACATTGAAAGAGAAACTTACTACCGCACCTATCCTATGTTTTCCTTCATGGGATAAACCATTTCATGTACATGTGGACACTTCTGGCATGGCCATTGGTGCTGTGTTAGCTCAACCTGGTGAAGGTATTGCTGAATAAAATTTTACAACTATGGAGCACGAAGCTTTGTCAATGATCTATGCATTGCACAAGTTTCAACAGTATTTGCTAGCTACACCATTTATATTCTATACGGATCACATGGCATTGAAATACTTGGTAAACAAGCCCATCTTGTAGGGGCACATATGTAGATGGGTACTCTTATTTCAAGAGTTTTACTTCATAGTTGTGGTAAAGCCAAAGAAACGTTACTCGGACAAGACCACTTGTCTAGAATTAGTTCATGAGAGGAAGCACAAACAATTGAAGAAACCATGCCGATGCACAATTATATAGGTTACAACATGCACCATCGAATTACAAGACATTGCTATCTTTCTCCGTGATTGGTGAACACCCAAAGGAATGAAGGCATTAGAAAAGAAACAACTTGCTATACATGTGGCACCGTTTATGCTGATCTGTGGTGACCTATACAAGTTAGGAAGAGATGAAGTATTATGCCATTATGTATTAGAGCATGAGCATAAGGATATTATGGAAGAATCCCATGGTGGTATTGCAGAGGTCACTACATAGGTGATGCAACTTTATGAAAGATCCTACTTGCTGGATTATGGTGGGAGACATTGTATAAATACTGTAAAGAACATTGTAAGGTGTGTGACCATTTTCAGTGCCTAGGAAAACTAGGAAAAAGAGTTGAAATGCCACTAAGACCTATTAATGTGCAGAACCATTTGAGAAATGGGTCATTGACTTTGTAGGACCTATTTCACCAGCCGCGAGTAGGAATGGATCACGGTATATCATTACTTGCACAGATTATCTCACATGGTGTGTAGAAGTAGCACCTACGAAGGACTGCATAATAGCTACAATAGCTATGTTTCTATGGGAGAATGTTCTTACAAGATATGGATTTCCTTTAAGTTTTAAAAGTGATAGGGGTACACACTTTTAAATAAAACCATAAGGATCCTATTAGATGAGTTTATGGTTGTACACCATAAGAATACACCTTATCATCCTCATGAAAATGGAACTGCTGAGGATTTCAATAAGATTTTGAGCCAGACATTGACAAAAATTTGTGATGTTGGAAGAAAGGATTGGGATGATAAAGTGTAAAATATTTTTTGGGCATATAGAACAACTTATAAGAGATTGAACAAAGCCACACCACTTCGGATGGTGTTTGGTGCGTAATCCATTCTCCTATAGAATTTATGTTACATTCTTTACGAATTACATGCACTTTGGAGGTATAGATGATGAGCAGGCTTTAGAAGAGCATATTGAGAAGATGATTTAATTGCATGAGTGACAAGCCATAACACGATGGAGTCAGGAAAAGGCTAGACAGAAAGAATGGCATGACAAAAACATAAGGGATAAGAAGTTTGAGATTGGAAAAATGGTACTTATTTATGAATCTAAGTTCTTGCGCCATCCAAGAAAGCTCAAAGTACATTAGTTGGGGCCGTATGTCATCACTTACATACTTGAATCAGGTGCTTGCTAGTTAGAAGCACTTGATGGAACATGACTACCCAGTTACTTTAATGGGAGTAGGATGAAGCCCTACTATAAATAATTCTTCTTGGTGTTTGTAATAAGGTAGTATTTCCATTTAGATTAGGTTTTCAATTATGTATTTCCTTCATTATCATTATGCTTTGTCAATTTAGTTGTTGTTCTTGTGTAAATAAGCGTGCTTGCGCGCATGAAGCTAATTACTATGTGAAGAATGTTTATGCATAGAGGACTGCACATACTTTTAGTGTGGGGTGGTTGTAGTTATCCAAGTAAAAGATTGTGGAAATTAAAAGGTGAAAGGAATAAGCTATATAAGTGTGCTTTAAGTCATAAGAAAATTGCTTCTCAAAACTCGACCAAGGATGAAGATGTATGAAAGTACAGTATAACACAAGATAAGAAGAGGCCATGATAACTACTAGGAGAAGGTACAGTGATGAGGTACTTGGGCACAAGGGCACGCACTGAAGAGAATTTTGTGACCAGAGGGTAGGAAGGAACACTAGAAGGTTATAGCTGGGGTGCAAAGATGTACCATGTAGAATGAATGAATAGTTAATGAATGAGAGGATATTTGGTAGGTGAAGGAGCAATAAATGCATCAAAATTTGAAAAATTATATAAGGATGGGATGTGAATTCATTTTTACCATTGTGATTAAGAGTATTTGAAAGAAGCCAAGTGTGAAGAGCCGAGTGATCATTTTAAGGTGAAAAAGGTCCGTAATTAGTCGTGATGAAGAGATATGTGTGCAGAAGAAGCTTGTGTCCCTAGTGGTGAAGGGTTTGAGGGAAGCGAGGTGACAAAGATGAGCTAGGGAACATAATTTCACCTAGGGAACACTGAATCAAACTAGGGTTTGCTTCGTACCTTATAGAATTTGAGCAGAAATGATCTACAAAGGATTACAAGGTAGAAATGGCACCCAATAAAGAAATTGCTAAAGCATGAGTGAAGGGAAAGAAGAAGGTGGTAGAAGATGAAGAAGAAATGGCTCCGAAAGCAATTTTTCTGAGATGCAATATCTAGAGGGGGTTATCGTCGACCAAGAGTGGGATTCTCACATAAGGAAAAGAAAAGTGAGTGATTACAATTCTTTGTACCATAGAGAAAAAGAAGGAGCTTGACGCATTATTGAACAAAAAGACAAATAAATGCACGATAGAAGATATTCCGGTGTATGACGATGCATACGAGAAGCTTCTAAAGAGAATTGGGGTCTACCAATTATATGATCTTTCATATTTCAGGAAGTATGAGCCCTTGTACTAGTGGCTCATGAGCAGAGTGCATGAGGATTTTTTCTACTTTGTAGGACACAGAGTTAGAATTTCAGCCACGCTCATCTCCATGGTAACGGGGTTGAAAGGCATAGGAGATGATTTGCGAGATGATCTGATAGATAAAACTGCAATATTGGAGACCAGAAAGGAGTTGGGATATACAAAGGGTCTGTGTAGTATGGACATCGAAAAACTAAAGAAGTATCTAGTTGTACAAGTAGTTGTGCATCTCATTACAAAGCTCAATGACCAGGAAAGGTGGTCACAAGTGAACACCATGTGGCTGCACATTGCCAAAAATATGTCTGAAGGAGTAGTCTACAAATTTTGTGGGATATTACAAACACAATTGTTGAAGAAGCACGTGCAGGAGGAAAGATCAACTTTGGAGCTGTTCTGTTATCACTAGTGTTCATGGAGATCAGAGTACCTGATGGACCAAAAGAGAAGGTATGGGAGTATCCAATGGAACAAAAATCACCTACAAAACACTTCAAGAAGTACTTATGTGAGGGATCCATGACAGAGAAGGTTAAGAAATGAGATGAGAAGTGGTATGATAGGCTCTGTGTGACTTTTGAGGAAGAATGACGCATCCCCAAGGACTTGCCTTTAGTGGTTAGAAAGGTAGTTCAGTTTTTTGTATACCAACATTTCTGTATAGCATAGTTTTCCATGAAAGATGGAGCATGGAGTCCTTGGTGTAAGTTTCCATATGCATTCACAACAAGGTACTTCCAGGAATTAGTACATAGGTTTGAGATGCACTGACGAATGACGTTCGGTGTGGATAATGTAGATTGCGACCACCACACACTAAGGAAGAAATATGTGTATCCAGGGTGGGGTGCATATGTTGAAAGAATTATTTCTCATGTTTTGAGCATTAAACCAATAAATTTGGTGGTGGGATATATTAGAGTAGTGCTGGTGTATCTCGACTAAAGCCAAAAATAGAGAATAACAAGTATGTGGAAGGTGATTTTGCACTTCAAAGCACCACTAAAGGGAAAGCATAAAATGGAGAACATCCCAATGCCTAAGCCCACAAAGCCAATTGAAGTGAAGGATGAGGAGGAGGAGCATGAAGATAGTGGTGGTTTTGAGCATAGAGGTAGAAGACATCCTATGAATAAGGGTGAAGCTGAGCACACCACTACACCACCTCAGCCACAAGAGGGGGATGATGAGGACTTGAATCTAATACAAGGGGAGCACAAATTTAAGTGGGTGTTCAGGAGAACAAGGACCCAAGGTTATACTCAAACATGGTGCACAGATCACCCAGAATCTCTCCAAAGAAGGAGGCAACTGTGCAAATAAGGAGAAAAATGAATTTAAATGAGGAGGTGGAAGAGTAAGAGGAAAGAGTGCATAATTCTCCTACACTTCTAGAAAACATAGAAGAACAAAAGGGTGAGGAATCAAAGGAAAGATGAGAGGAAGAAGAGGGACCAGAGGAGAAAACTATAGAGAATGTTTAGGACATAGAGACACAAGTCCCAAATTTGGAAGCTAAATTCCCTAAGTAGCAGTGGTCTAGAAGAATGAGTGGAGAGCACATTCCACCAGCCATGGGGTATGTAGAGGACACAGGTAAAATTATC
The DNA here is from genome assembly GCA_018340775.1 of Taxus wallichiana var. yunnanensis. NCBI lineage: Eukaryota > Viridiplantae > Streptophyta > Pinopsida > Cupressales > Taxaceae > Taxus > Taxus wallichiana. The sequence continues at coordinate 171,781,821 of CM031244.1, forward strand.
CATGCCCACTTCTAGAGAAAAATAACATAGAAGGATTTATTCAGCTGGGAGCTAATGGATGAGGATATGGTGATTGTGCGCACTCAAAAGTAACTATCATGGTCAATGCACACCCACATGGATGAGCCTAACTTTGATATATGTGAAGAGTCATGCATGTCGAGACGGCTGAAGAAGGCACCCCAAGCTAGACATATGACAAGAAACCTACTATCATGTCGATGAGTAGGTCATCAACGTATTAGTGAAAGTTTCTAATGATATTGCTAGAAGAAACATGGACAAAGTGTAACGATAAGAGCGTTGTGTGAGGAGCTAAAGACAAGGGATGAAGAGATAATATGCATAACATAAGAGAGAGACTTATTACGAGAAGAAGAATGAAGTATTTATCAGCATCGTAGAGGAGATTGGAGACAATGTCATAAGAGCTAGGCCACACTTGGAGACCAAGGTACCACAAACATTTCCCTTAATGATACATTATGTAGGAAAGTTGGTGGACCTAGTACTTGAAGATGAACCTCTGTGCATGCCAAGCACCAAGGAATTTAGAACAAGAGGAAGAATGAGAGAAAGATTCAGTGATGTGAAAGATTGATCCTATGAAGGGTCTGCTACAAGTGCTACAAGAAGTATTGAAGAAAGTAGACCAGGATTTGAACATCTACACAGCTCAGAGGTGCTTATCAACATAAATACCCTAGAAGAAAACAATGAGGTCTAGAGAGTAATGAAGGACGAAACATTGGGCTGCGTAGAAAGATTTTCAATGGTTAAGTAGAAGCGTGAGGCCCTGATAGCAACACAAGAGCTGCACAAGACTCAGCTGGAAGAGCTTAGGAAGTTCATTGCGTAGAAGATGGATCTTCTAGAAGGAAGAATGAACTCAATGTCCAGCGTCACGTTGGTTCTGTAAAATGAAAAAGGGGAGATTGTGAGAGATGAACTGGAGTCCATTGCTATGGAAATTTTAGAAAAGGTAGAACAAGCACTCACTAAATGATAGGACTTGGAGGCCGAAATAAAGGAGGAGTATCTAGAGTTGATACTTCAAACTGATACAGAGGAGGCTACCTCATAAAACTTCTTTATTCATCTACATTATTTCATTCTTATTCTTTCCATTCTTCTATTCTTTACTTCAAATTTTGGAGATACCCATTGTCAGGGTGACAATGAGATTAGTGTGGGGTAATGTTGATCAAAGAACACTTGTTAGAAATTACACAAGAAGCTCGCGGGGAAAACAAGACATGTTTAAGGGAACAAATGTATAGGAAGAATGCATGCACGGAGTAGAAGTTCAACATTTAATACTTATCCAATTTTGAGCATGAATACCTATTTTTAGAAGATGGCGTGTAGAACACACCAACAATGTAGAGACATGCGCACCACACATTGTCTATCTTTGGAGGATTAGATCAAAACATTTTGCATGAATATGAGCTAAGAATAGGATAGTCACTTCAGTGGCTATTAATAGCATGCAACCTATTTTTAGAATAGATAAGCGGTGAAGAGAAAGTCCCCACCCTATATATATGTAGTGAATTACCTAAGAGTGAGAGATGAGAGATATATAGGCATATGCAGAGTGGAAGATGTAAGCATAAAGAGACATGTGCATATGAATGGATTACTGTATAAAATCCATGCGTGCATCAGTATAGAATTCCATTATTGTAAGGAGCTTCTGTGTTTATTAATAGATGGAAGTTATTGATTGAATCTAAGTGTCATTCCTGTGTATAATTGAGTAGTGCATATTCTTGATTCAATCATGATTATTGTTTAAGATTGTTCTTTCATAGATCCGAATATGGAATACATTGTAGAATGATGGATTATTTATGGATCTATATGTTTCTTCCTTCATCACGCTAACATCCTTGCTACAACAACCCTAAAGAGGGACCTGGTACCTTTACGTGCTTCGGGTGAGCGCTCGCCTAGAGTGAGTGATATGCCAATGAATTTAGGGTGTTATCAAGTAAATTCTAGATCGCATCACCAATCGGAGGGAATATACCACAATCTAAATATTTGTGCATCTGACATTGTATCCTCAATGCTCTACACATCCTCCCTTGAGTCAATCCTTGATAAATGGTCAAGTCCCAAATTACTCTTACTTAGTTTCACAACAACCGTAAACTCAAACTCTTGAAACAACAGGACCCACCGGCATATGTGCCCTTGTAAAATGGGATTGTTTACCAAGTAATTCAATGACATGTGGTCTATGTAGAATATAAAGGGTATTGCCAACAAATATTTCCTAAATTTGTGCAAAGTGTAGATCATTGACAATGCTTCGTGCTTAGTAGTAGTATAGTTCTATTCTGCTGGGGTTAGCTTTCTACTAGCAAAGCACAAGGGGTGGTCAATAATTCCCTCTCCAGGTTGTGATAATATTTCCCCAATCACCATCCCTGAAGCATCAAAATGTACATGGAATGGATTATCCCAAGAAGGAAAGCGTAATATGGGTGCAATGATAAGCTTATTATTTAATGTATCAAACTCCATCTATCGCATCTCCCTAGTGAAATGTAATTTTGTGTTTTAACAAGTTTTCCAATGGAGAAAAAATCTTTACGTACCACCTAATAAATTTATGGTAATACCCCTGTAAGCCCAAGGAATCTACACATTGTTCTCTCTTTGGTAGGTTCCTCTAATCCCACAATAACGATAAATTTGACAGATCCACCAACAAGCCTTCCTTAAATATGATATACCTCAAAAGGGCTACAAATGGAGTAAGCGAAAACACATTTCTTAATGTTGAGGAATATCCTTAACTACCAAAATATTTCAAACATCAACCTTGGATTGTCACAATGATCCCTCACTAATCCAAATATCGTCCAATCATCGAGGTAGACTTGAAGAAACTTATGGATGAATTCTTAAAATTTGCACCACAATGCGCGAAAATATAGTAGGCGCATTATTAAATCAAAAGGCATGACTGTGTAGGAAAAGATTCCCCATTCAATGGTAAAATTTGTCTTTTCTTGGGTTTCCTTTGTAATTCTAACCTGATGATATCCTAAGAATCTGTCCGTGAAAGAATAAATCTCGCGCCCAGCTACTCCTTCCAGGATCTCTTCGGTGAAGGGGGTTGGAAAAGGGTCAATAACAAATATCGCATTCAAATCCCTATAATAAACTAAAATCCTTATCCTCCCATCCTTCTTAATGCTGATGACCATCAGACTTATCCATTCTGATTTTTCAACAACCTCAATGATGCTTGATGCAATCATCTTGCTAATATCCTCCTTGACTATGACACGTAGATTTAGATTCATTCGATAAGGTTTCATCTGAACTCGGTGCACACCTTCCTTTAACTTGATCTTCATTTCTCCTAAGGAGTGGTGAACTCCTTTAAGCTCATGGTACATGTGCATAAATAAATCCTAAAATTCATGTAATAGATTGATGATCTTTGAAACCTCCTTTTCTATCTAGTAATCTCTAATAGTAGCCTCCTTAGGTTCTACCTCCGAACCAATGTTAACCTTCTTGGTTTTCAGGGGTTCATGGTAGGTACACGCTTGCTCATTAGCACTATCCATAACTTTACACATACCTACAAGTTTGGTTAACATCCAAATTTTCCACTTCTTCACCATCGATCACATAGACCAAATTTTCTTTCTCTTTTTCCATACATGCGTGCTCAAGTTATATCTCCTTTGATTATTCCTCATCAAAATGCACTTCTAATATAGGTTCACCCAATAATTCTAGTATTCTATCCTCCTCCATGGCACTATCTCCCATAGTTAGGTGCTTAACAACCAGCAACACCTTATCCACCAATGGATTAGTACCCGAATATTCAAAATCTTGAAGGAGGCCAGCCGACAACTCCTACCGATTCCTATCGATGGTGCATCTTTGAGTGATTGTATCATACATGCGTGCAGCCTTGTAAGGTGGAGTATAACTTATGCACCCATAAAGAAGGTGGTAGGGCTTCTGTACCTTCCAACCAGGAATTATCACATGCCTTGACGTGAAATGAGGAAGGTTCCTTCCCATGATAATCTTGTATGATATTAGATTCATTACTCTGGAAAAACCTAACAGAGAACGTGATTCTCACTTTGTGCCACTCTAGAAGGTTCTCACGATGGGTCATCCACCAACGTCTGTGGTCCCAAGAAAGGTATAGCTAAACATCCTTCTCCTTTCAATCTCACATCTCCATTGGGTCTCTATTTATCATAGGAAAACATTAGGGTCAGCTCCCTACAATAACTTGGTAACTTATTTCCTCCTAGGAACTTGACTAAGCACGCCTTTGCTACTCTTGTCACAGAGCCTCTTAACTACCTTCCGACTAACTCATTTATCTCAACACCCAATTGTCACATGCTACACTAGTTGTATCACTTATAGATTGAGCATCTTCCCACCGAATAACACCCTCTTTTGTTCTGCATAACTTCGTGGTCCCAAATAGTTTTCACGTAAATCCTGTCTAGGTCTTCTTTGCCTAAAGGCTCAAGATAGGGCGCTGAATTCCTATCCATCAAAGGAATGATAACATGTTCATCTTTGTTTTCAAATCTTATATAACCCTTATTTAAACATAATTCAACATTGTTCTTATAGCACCGGGGCGGCCAAGTAACACTGGAAAAACTTCATTCAAGGTAATATCCTTATCTTAGTCGAGGTTGTGGTGTAGAAGGTTAACATGAAAAACCTACCTTTTGCACTCTACTCCAGTGCTTAATATCTTGTACCTCAACCATTCTCCTAACATATCAATGATATTCTCTTGGCACAACATATTACATACCTCTCTGACATCATCTATATACGACTGAGGGACCTCAACAATTTTCTTCTGCTCCAACTTCCTAGATTTCTCCTTTAGACATTGAATTTCCCCTTAAAGACTCTTGATTACGTCCATGGTCTCTTGATAGACTTCCTTTTAATGGGTAGGGTCCAAATACTTACTACAAACCACCTCTTCTCTTGTAATAACTGGCCTCATATTTGGTATTTCCTTGGCACCACCCTTGGCATCCAATACGAGTCTGCTCTTTTAATGCTTACCTTCTCGACACCCTTGTCTTTTCATTATTTCGGCTCATGTGTTCAAATAGCTCTGGGAACTCCTCATATTTTTACTTCTTCCCACACCATGAGCACTATAGTAGGTCAGGACATTCACACTTGTAATGCTCCGTGGACATAACAAGTCACGTGAGGGAATTCACCTTTTTCACCTCCATGATTTCCACGACCTCTAAATCCTCCACGAAAGCCTCTTCCACGAGCTCCTCCATCCACACATCCTTCATAGTGATGACCATCATCCTTGGAATTTTTTGTAACACTGGTCTAGTGCACACCAATATAAATGACATCATGTATCTGGTCAATCAATCTACAATCCTTGGTGTCATGAGTAGTAGAGGTACAAATCTTGTAATAGAAAGACACATTCTTACGGATCGAGTGTTACGAATCGGCACCTACTTGCATCATGATCTCTATGGAAACCTTCATGGCACGTACTAATCTCTGAGGAAAAGTGTCCTTTGTATGCCCTTCTACCTCACAATTCATGCACCATAGGCCACTGCGAGTCTCATGGGCCGAGTTCATAGATAACTTCTCCAACTACTTTTCCATTGCAACAATCTAAGCTTCAAGAAAATTACTAACACTGGTATCCACACTTCCCATAGCCTCAATGCATAGGGGAAGCCTCCAAGGATCACATGGAGTGCAGTGAAAGTATTATGCGAAAAATCTCTCTTGAAAGGTGTTATCAACCCTCCAACAAACCATTGAGCATGTTGGGAAGGATGAATACTATAAGACAATCTTGACAAGAGAGTCTTAAAATGTGCATCATACTCCCATACACTCTCTGCCATTCCTTGTTGAATCTCCTATCATGGATTTTATCTTAATGAGGAAAGTTACTTAGATAAAAAAATTAAGAGTTGAGTTTGTTAAATTGGGCATGGGTCCCATTTAGGCCATATAAACGGGCCCATTACCATTTTCCCCAAATATTTAATTTAAGTTTATTTAAAATTAATACTTTTTAATCACCAAAAGACTAAAAACAAAGGATCCCACTTTCTTCTTAGTTCTGGATCTTTGTTCGTTAGATCCACTTTTCACCGTTATTGTAATATCTGGCTGTTGAGCCTTCTTGGTTGACTGTTTTGCCCTCTCGGGCTACTTCTCTCATATTTTCTATCTGGCTTTTGAGCCCTTTTGTATACATGGTATAGTCCCTTCAAAACTATTTTCCCTTAATAAAAAAAACATCAAAATTAAACCTTATAATCTTTTACAAGTTGTAATACCTCAAATTTATCCAAGCTCGTAGCTTAAGCCATCTATACCATTGATCTTCCTAAAAACCATAATCTTCCCTAAATCTCTACTACACATTTATTTATTTAGTTTCCTTTTTAGTATCCTTTATTCTTCTCATTTATCTTTGTATTTTTTTTTAAGTTGAGATATTTCATCCATGGAGGAATTTATTTATTTATTTTTGTTTATTTACATCCATTTATATACCCTCACTAGGGTTTATATAAAATATGAGGTATATATATTTTAAGTATGTGCTATAATATTTATTTACCTATATTCATAGGTTATTTAGGGGTATCCAGTTAGTACAGGAGCTTTCAAAACAAGATCCATCAAGACAGGATTTTTACAAAGCTTGGGAAAGGGTTGTTCTCGAGTATTATCCAGGATGGTGTGTGCCCCTAGAACAAAAAAGGCCAAAACTCATCAATAAGGTGTAATGGAGAGACAAGAACATTTTTCAATTAGTTTTGGAAGGTTTTGGAAGTTTCATAGGTTTTGGAGCAATTTCAGCAAAAGTGGGTCTTGGAGGCCTAAATAGTGCACAAGGCCAAAAGAGCTACTGAGCTTCAAGAAGAAATTTTGGGAGATCTGAAAGGAGTTAAGAGTTAAAAAATTATATTCAAAAAGTTAATTTATATCTATACAAGATGGTGGAATCAGATTCTTCACAACACCTTGGCACACTATGCCCCAATCTGCTTTTCGCATACACAACCTTGGAGCCAGAGATAAAATCCTAACTTTCAAGAGTTATGTTGCGGAATAAATGTCTTAATGTCCCACCATTGGATTCAAAAGGAAATTTTAATTCAATATCATATAAAATTTCATCAAAAAACTCCTTTTGGAACTCAAGTTATGGTCCCGACAAGTCACTCTCTAAGGCATAGGTTCAAATAGTTAGGCAATTTCTAGGCTCGAAAACAAACCAATAGGAATGCAACGTAATTTTTGCACCAAATGCACCGAATTTTTGTGCAAAAGGTGAGCGAAAAATGTGCCCCTCCCCCATTTGAGCCCCTGGACCTCTAGATGGCCACCATTCAGCTCATTCTTGAGTTAAGCCCCCAAGCCTCATTTCTCGGCCCCCACTTCATCAAATCACGTGATGACAACTGCCCAACCAGAATAGGGCACAAATTTTTGCACCAAGTGCACAAAATTTTGGAGCATATGGTGCAAAAAAATCCCCATCCCTCCCATTTAGTCTCTTGGTCACCCATGTGCCCTCGATAGCCGCTTAATGTGTTTTTCTAACCCCCCACTCAATACAACATCAAATCACATGATGACAATTGACCTAATAGAAATGCGGAGAAATTTTTGCACCAAGTGAAAAAAGTGCACTCCTACCCATCTATCAAATATATTTGAAAATTACTAAGCTGTCAAGTTGCCACTAGGTGCTTCCATTCGTCCTTGCACGGACACACGTTTCTCTAACTGTCGGGATCTCTTCCTCTCTTCCATTGCTTCTACTTAAAAAAATTGACACAAACCCAAAATAAATTTTCAAATGTTCCACAATTATGCAATGTGAATAACAAGGATTTTCAGAAAACACTATGATCAAGAGCTGCCAGAAACCCTAGGGCACAAAAATGAGAAATTGCTCATATCTCCCAAACCGTGCATCAGATCCCCATGAAAATTTGAGAAAATGTTCCTCATAAAAATGCCTTGAAGCTGAAAAAAACTAAAAATTGAAAGGTGGATCTGATTTTTAATGGAATCCATCTAAAATTTTTGGCCCTAAGTTGATTCTTCTTCATTTTTCATCAATCCGGGAAGCAGTTTGACTTGAAAATCCGAATAGAGACTAAAGAGAAAAAACCCAAAAGGAATCTGAAATTTTTTCATCAATCTAAAAATCTGAAGTTTAGATTATAAAAATATCAAGTGCCACTAGTTTTCACTTTTCATTTTTAGTAAGTTTCCAGAAATGACAAAATCTTTGGAAGAATAGATGGTGAAAAGCACGCAAAATGAAAAAAACTAGGCACGTGGGTAAAAAAGTAAAAACGTAAAAAGAAAAAATAAACTTTCCAAAATGGAAAGTAGTTCAAATTACCCCAAGACATCTTTGGAAAACCCATAATGTGAAGGAAACACCTCATTTTAAGCAACAAAGTGAAAAAAAGACACTGCCTAAAATAACAGCTCTTGGGACAAACTTTCTAAAAATAGAAGTTTTCGGCTCCAATTACAGAAAGTTGCTACCATCTCCGTAGTAACTTATGTAACTGATTTTTTTCATCCTCATGGGATTGAAAGATGATTATAAGGCTCAAATAGAGCATTGATGATGACATATTGGTCTTGGCAACATCGTCTTAAATTCAAGTGTGCTCAGAAGTAATGCAAGGCATCACAAGGCACAATAGATGAATTCATCTTCATGACTCAGAGATTTGGGTGATTAAAAATGAGTTTTTCAGAGAGTTCAATGAATTGTAATGGCTCATCAATTAGGTATCAAGGAGGATCATCATGAGCAATGCTTATGTCCATCTTGAGCTCACATTGAGAAGTCCTGAAACAATGTTTCTCAACACTCATTTTGTGACTTGAGATGTTTGAGAATCATGCAAAAGGAGAAATTGTGATTGTTAGTAGACAGGAAAATGTGTTCAAAATGCATTTCATCAAAGTTTTATGATGAGTACAATAATGGGGCTATGTAGAAGATATCATCGAGACCGAGGTTTCAATCCTTAAACTTCTTAGAAGTGGATCTTGGTGAGCAACGTCTGCGGTCACCGGGATGATAATTCAACAGTGTTTCTAAACACTGAATTTGAGTTGTCCAGAAACATTTGAAGGAGATTTCTTAGGGTGTGGATATTTTAAGGATTCAAATTTCACTACATTGGAACATCTCATCGATTCACCAATGAGGTTGATCTACACCAGAGGTAGAGTGTTCCTCATCCAAACTTCAAAGCCTCTTATTCTCTCTCCTTCTCCCCTTCTCCCTCTTCTTTATCTCTCCATTCTAATTCTTCATTGGGCCTCATCATTATATTTTTTCGTATTCACTTAAGTGACCTATTTTAAATTTGTAAAAGTATTTTCTCAAAATTATAAGAGAAATACTTAATTCATGGAAAACAAAAGGTCACAAGTGAAATATGGAAATGAAGAATCATATGAGGGAGGTGAAAGGACGTTTCAAATTTTTATAAATTGGGATGGATTATCCATTCCAAAGGATCCCAAAAATCACTTCTAAAAATTGCATTCCTAAAAATTATGTACTTTGTAGCAATAGTGGATTGTAACATGTTGTTAGACTTTGTGTCATCTATATACATGAAATAAAGCTACACTTCTATATGATTTATTCTTTTCCCTTGTTTTTCACATCTTGTGTAAATGTCAATAAAGGAATAAAGTTTCTATTTTCCAAGATATATGAATGTGTGCAGCTTTTTATACATTGTTTCCTCTCATCTTTTACGTAATATGAATAATTATTATAAGCATCTTGTTTTTCTTCCACTTCCCTCTTTTATGCACTTTGCAAACATAATGATGTAAGAGATGTGCATCTTTGGTAAGTGAATATGAAGAATTTTGTTTTGATTCATTGATCCCGCTAGCTTTATTGTTTCTTTCCTCTATATTAAATGTTGAACTACTTCGGTTACTGGGTGTGAGCTCTACTGATCACTGACCAAAGTAATATTCTTTTCCTACTTTCCCTCATTTCCCCTCATCACTGCAATTTCCTCCTTTGTACCCCATACAAGAACCTTGTCATAGGTTCAGTGGAGTGTTCCTGTGTGATCACGACCAATTTGGCCACCCAAATTTTTTTATATAGGGTTAGGATTAGTTACATTCAATAATGTGAGTTGTATCATTCAATGTAGATGGGTGTAGCCTCGTGAACGTTGGTGGAGACACCTAATTTTCCCAACTGAAAAATTTTCTCACCAATATTTTTTAGTGACTCCACTCGGGAGATATTTTCCTAAGTATGTCCAAAAATATATTTTCCCAAAAATAAAAAAATAGCAAAAAGTATATATTAAAAAAATTAGATTTCAAAGGAAAATCATTTTTGAAGGGGACTCCATAAAGGAATGAATCCTGTTATGTTCATTTCTTGCACCATGAAGAAATTTCAAGATTAGAGTGAAGTACCAATGAGTGACATTGAAGAATAAGAAGATGACTACCTGGAAATGAAGATTGTTGGTCAGTCATGGTTCCAGACCAGTCTTTACAAAAGGAAAAATTCATAAATGGTAAAGGAGACTCATACTTCAACTAATAATATGCAGTTAGAGAAAGGAAAGAAAATAAAAATTTCTAGTGAAGAATAATATAAATAATGGTTGAAATATGCAAGAAGAAGATACAAGATGTTGTATGAAGCCCAAGAAGCTCAATAATATGCCAAAGGTAATACTCTCAATTATGCCCAACTAAATGAAAATCTTAGAGCCATGTCTTTCATCACCCTCCCTTGGGATGATTTCCTTGCATATATAGGAATGATAAAATGGGATTATTAAAACTTGAGTATATGGAAAGAATCATGAGCACTATGCAAGGAAATTCCAATCCCCAAATCTACCTCAAAATTTTGAAATATGTTGAAGCTTTGCAAGAGATGTACGAGAAAATTGAAGCAACCCATAGCAAGGAAGAAGAAGAGGAGATTTTTCTATGGAAGAAGATCCCAAGGATCATTCATACTATAGGGTGTTCATCCCTGAAAGGTTATTGAATTATGCTAAAGAAAATCCTATCCTTGAGCCTTCTAATGAAGATCAAATCAACACTATGGAATATGATGAGAGGCGGGATGATGCAAGATCAACTAAATAAGATTTTTGCGATATTTCACAACTCACTATAAAATTGAAAACATTTTCCTTTTTATGTTGCTCTCTAGATGAATTCATAGCATATGATGAAGAAGAAATGAATAGGATAAAAATAGAGTATGTGGAAAGGCTTCAGAACATAATAAAAGGAAATTCGATCCTGAAGCCTATCACGAAATTTGGAGGTGTGCCTTAGCTTTGCAAAGAAGGTATGAACACCTTGAAGCACTTTGTGTTATCAAAAACTAAGTAAATCATGAGGATCTGATGATTTTCCATGCTCTACAAGGTTTTCATCCTGGAAGATTCTTGGATGCTCCTAAAGAAGATCTCATCCTTGAACCCTCCACTAAAAATCAAGGAAACACCTTTGAAGATGATGAAAGAGACATGGAGGTGGAACCACCATTCATCAATTCTTTTTGGCTCGAGGCACAACCCATGAGAGGAATAATATGTTCAATAGAGGAAGATTCTTGCTGCATAATGAATGATTCAATGCTTTCTGAAGACTCCACCAACAATGAAGAAACAAAAAATGACCAGTCTGAGGTAATCATGGAAAACCCCTTTCAGATTTTGATTTTTTAATTAATGATGAAATGGAGATATGTGAAGAAATGCAATAAATCCACCGACATCATGGACTGAAGATGATGAATTTAAGATGGTCATAGATAATTTTCCCTCCTATTTTGATTCCTCAAGTGATGTAGAAATGTTGCATGAAGAAATGGAGAAAGTTGAAGAATCAAATACCTTTTGATTTAATCATGGATGATCGAATGGAAGAGGCCCACTTCCTTTTTGAAGCTGAGGAGAATGAACAACTTGAGCATAACCTCTTTTCACCCAAGGAGAAGAATGATCATCACGGTGAGTATGAATTCTTCCATTTTACATATAAGCAAGAGGATTTAATAATGATGATCAAGATGTAGCTAAAAATTGTTCTCATACTTTGCCCCAACATGGTTCTCTTCTTCCTACTTGGAAGAGGATGATATGGATTTTGAGCTTGAAGGAGTGTCCTTCCTATGAAGCTTGGACCTCTTCTCCTTGTCAGAAAGTGTCATGAATCAAGTATGCCATGTGTTTGTAAGAAAGTGAATATTGGGAAATGCAAAGCATGGAAGAGGTGAACGAGGATGTTTCAAATGAATCATGGGCCTGTATGGATAATATTTTTAACCATTTCCTTAAGGAACACCACAAATATTCTTCCAATGAGGATTCAAATTAATCTATGGAAAACTTGGAAGAACCATCGAGTACAAGACATCTTGAAGGCTGCAAAAGAAATTGAAGATCCTCAACTCATTCATGAACTCTTGACTCGGGCCATGGAAATGTAGGACAGGTATGAGGCCATTTGTGCTCCTCTTTTTGATAGACCAATGTTTGATACCGAGACCGAGCCAATGGATTAACTGGATGAATTCCCCAATACCTTGGTTGACGAGAATGGATGTGAAATCATGTATTTTTATTTAACACAATATGAAAAAGGTTTGTGAGTGTAAAATATTAAAGGTTCTTGAATCCCCTTTGAAAGTCCCTGGTATTGAAGACAACATCTCCGCCATAGAGGAAGGTAGTAGAGAAAATGTTGAATGGGTTTACATCAAAGATAATTATTACATAAAAAAAAGTGAGACATCAAAAGAAGTTGTTGAAAGGGAAGAAAATAAGTTTTTCTCTCTCCTTCCAAGTGCCTTGCTGATTTAAGAGTTGATTTAAAGTGGAAATGATCTATAGGGATCAATAAAAACACACCACTTCATTAGTTCCATCATCACCAAGAAGGAGAAATAAGAAAAGTGAAAATAAATGAGGTGAATGGAGGTTATGGAAATAACTGTTGCTCTGCATGCGAACGGTAGTTTTAGAACCACTGCCCTATAGGGTGGTTGTCTTGAAACCACCACCAAGCCAAGGTAGTGGTCCTGAGACTTCAGTGCATGTGCAAGGCGGCGGTTCTGAAACTTTCAAACAGAAAAGAAGAATGGAATGTGAGTGGACGCGTTCTTGAAGTGCCCAACCGTGTATCTCCCCTTCCATGCCCTTTCACATCCTCCAGTGCATGGGAGGACATGGAAAGGCCTATAAATACATGGAAGGAGCAAGAGAATAGACATTTGAAGGAAAATCAAACATTCGAAGATCCAAATATATAGAGAAGTAGAGTTTAATGAGAGAAGTGAGCAAGATCTTTAGTGTTGGAAAAGAATTATAGGAGCAAGGTGTAAAAACAGAGCAAGCAAGTAATTGGAGTGAAGGTTTACACTGTTTCTTCTTTTAATACTTATTGTAATATGTAATTGTCTATGTTAGACCAATAAAAGTGGGAAGAAAGAGCAGTTTCCCTTCCCTAATAGTTTATCTCCTTGGAGGTTTCCAAGATAGAATTGTTAGTGTTGAAGTTTGAATTATTTCCTTCTCTACAATTTCCTTTCTATAACACTAGATTATCAGTCACGAAGCTCTAATTTTTAAGCAATTCTATCATTTTCCAAAGTTGAAAGTAGAACAACATAGTTGTGTGATTCGTAGAGTTCCAAAGTAGAAGTTTACAAATCATTTTGGTATCAGAGCTGATTATATATCTAGGACTGTGGCATTCAAATCTTTCTTATGATTTTGTATGACAGTAACAAGGTACAAAGGAGAAGAAGTTTTACCTTGTGAGCTAGATATTTCTACAAAGAATTGGAAATAGAGAATTCAAGCTTAAATGGAGGAAGAGAACTTGGTCCGTAGAGTCAAGATGCTAGAGACCATGATGGATAGATTGCATAGGAAATAAGAAGAGCTTTCAGATCTGCAAAAGATAGCTTTGGTTAAGAAAGATTCCATGGAATCGATGGTTTGAGTAGTAGCCAAAAATTTTGGTATCGGAAAGAGCCACGTAGAGGAAGAATGTGAAGAGCATGAAGAGACACCGATTTGCAAACAAGAAGGTAAAATCTACACATACACCTTTTAAAGTTGAAACAAAAGTGGAAATAAAGAATTTTGAAGGACAAGTAGATGCAAAATTACTGGATAAATGGCTAAAATAGTTAGAAGTCTATTTTAGTGTGCATAATGTCACTGAGGCATAAAGGGTCACCTTTGCACGTCTTAAAATGGAAGGTTATGCTATGGTGTGGTGGGAAACCCATCTAGCCACTTGTGAGAAGAAGAAACATCCTATTTTCAGTACTTGGAAAGGTTTTAAAGAATTGATTAGAGATAACTTATATCCTATTGGCCATAATACTGACATGATGATTAAGTGGTAGTACTTTATACAGGGTAGTGGTCAAAGTGTGTAAGACTACACTACGAAGTTTTGGAGACAAGCCATGTTGCTTAATATAGACTTGGAGGATGAGGAAATTCTGACCAAGTATTTGGGAGGACTTCACACTCACCTTTAGAGGAAGGTAATCTCCATGAAGCCCAAGGATCTCAATGAAGCTTATGTACAAGCATACTACATTGATGATGAGAAGAAGCAAGGAGAAATAGAGCCAAAGGGAGACCAGTCAATAGAACAACATGATAAAGAATAAGGGAAGACAAATAGCAGAGGTAAATGGAAAGGTAAACATGCTGCTACTGCTTTACATACTTGTAAAGATCCTAATAATTTCTGTAAGAATTGTGATGTGAATGGACATACTGACACCACATGTTAGAAGTTACATCCAGATTGCACCCAAGGCAACGAACCAAGGATTCCAAGAAATCCATGGCCACTGTGAAGACAGAAAGAGAGGTGGAGATTGAGGATGATTCAGATGTAGATGAAAGGATGGGATGCATGGCCACTAACATGTATGGGGCAATAGAAGAAGAAGAGATGAGTAAGCTATTTCAAATCAGAATCCAAATCAAGAAGTGCTATGCCCTTAACCTATTGCTTGTATTAGGATATGAGTAGCCGACTTGTGGCTTACCATATCATTTTATTATATCATTTATACTTTCTCATGCTTAGTAGGTCAGCCTTGGTGTTGGCCATAACATATGAATAATATATATAGGGGATTTTAGGTAGTAGTTCATCATCATTTGGAGCATTTGAGTCTTATTATATGGTTTTAAGGTTGCCCCCTAAAGTGGCGAAGATATTATAATTTCATATTGAGATAATTATTATGGAATATTGTGTTATTTGGTGTTATATTTCTACTCATGATCTGAATTACACAAGTAATTTCATTACAAGTGGTATCAGAGCTGCGATATGGGCCAAAATTAGGGCAAAAACCCTAATTTTGTGTTTCCGCCATATATTGTGAAAAAAAGTGAATTGGTAAGAGATATTTTTACCAGAGTTGAAAAAAACTTCAAGTAAGGTTCCCTAAAAATTTTATACTTTTTTGATTTATTTTGCAAAAGTTATTACAAATTTAGGATTTTTCATAAAATCACGCGCTAGCATGAAAATTGTGGATTTTTTCAAATTCGTTACATTTTCGGAAAGCAAAAAAAAATTATTTGGGGTTTGTTCTTTAAGTTTTTTTATATTTGGCCGAATTCATATTGAAATATGAAACCCTAAAATTTGATTGTGATCCCTACATCCTACTATTTTGGGGCATCATGGCGGGGCCTTCCACAAGAGGAAAAAAGAATCCCATCACTCTGGGTAAAACACCAGAAAAGGATGAGATAGTAGTTGAGGAGTTGGAGATAGAAGATATAACTATAGATTCCTTAGGGTTAGGGTTTACTTCGATAGACCACAAAGTAAGCCAACTTGAGTTTAACCTGAGAGACCTCGAATCTCAAGTGGCCAACAAAGAAGATGTGGATAGGATTGGAAAAAGATTGGAGGATTTCATGCAAAACTTCAGTACGTATATGATGGGTAATCATACTTATGTCAATCAAGGTGGATCCTCAGGTCAACATAATAGACACATGAGCCAGAGTGGATCTTTGAGTGTGCACAATCCAAATACGAGCACTCTGTAGGCTCGTACTATGTTTCCAAAAGTGGAGATGCGTAAGTTTGATGGAAAGGATCCACTCAATTGGATCAACCAAATGGAGAATTTTTTGAACTACATTAGATTCCACTAGGACAAAAGGTGACCATGGCAGCTTTGTATCTCGAACCTGACCAATTCATCTGGTATCGATGGTTATATGCTCAAAGGCAGAAGAGTGGTCTTAATGTTACATGGACAGTGTTCACTGAAGAGTTGCAATTAAACTATAGTTCTAGTATGTCAGATAATTACTTCAGCCAATTAGCAAAATTGAGACAAATAGGATCTGTTAAGGATTAAATTCATTACTTCTAAAACCTTTCTCTACGGGTGGAAAATATTACTGAAGAGAATTTGAATGACTTATTTCTCGGGGTCTTAAGGATCACATTGAGCATGAGGTGCATATGTTTAATCCTCATAAGGTTTCTGATTTGATGATTATGGCAAGAAGGGCAGAGGAGAAATTTTTTTCAAGTAGGAGACAACATTTCACTTATACTAGAGATCGCAACACCTTGGCCCCAACACTCCCTCGACTAGTTAGATTGACACCTCAACAAATTGAAGAAAAAAGAGAAAAAGGTTTATGTTTTAACTGTGATAGTAAATTTGGACCAGGACATAAATGTGCTGAAAAGAAGTTGTTCTACATTGATGGGCCTAGTGAAGATGAAGAGAAGGATGAAGATTCAGAGTCAGAGGTCTTGGTTGAGCCAGAGGAGGAGTCAGGAGATCCTCAGCCAACAATCTCATGCCATGCAATTTCAGGTATTAGCACCCCCAAACCCTAAAGGTGGTTGGATTCCTAAAAAAATAGAGGGTCACAGTGTTGATTGATTCAGGAAGTACTCACAACTTTATCAATCATAAGTTAGCAGTGCGCCTAAACTACTTCATTTATCCAACTCCTGAATGTCAAGTAATGATTGCTGATGGAGGTACTATTACTTGTTCTAGAAAATGCCATAGCATTAAGCTTTCCATGGGAGATTACATACTAAATAGTCCCATGTATGCCATTTCTATGGGAGGAGCAGACATTGTGTTAGGGGTTCAATGGCTTACCACTTTGGGAACCATTGAGATGAACTTCCAAGACTTGTTCATGTGATTTCACTTTGAAGGAAGGAATTTTGAGCTAAGAGGCTTAAGAGCAAAGTCTCCACAAATAGTAAGTTCTCATCAGATGCAAAAATTCTAAAAAAGGGTGCAGAGGGATTTGTGGCACAACTATTTTCAATGGAGGCTCATCATTCTAAGGAAACTATACCATCAGATATGCAAGCAGTGTTGGATGCACACTCTATTATATTTGAAAATATACCAAAGGGATTACCTCCAAAGAGAGATCATGATCATGCTATTCAGTTATTACCAGGAAGTCAACTACCTAACATCAGACCTTATAGGTACCCATATGTGCAAAAGAGTGAAATTAAAAATATTGTACAAGAGATGTTAGAAGCAAGAATTATCCGTCATAGTCAGAGTGCTTATTCTTCTCTAGTAGTGATGGTACGGAAGAAAGATGACATGTGGTGCATGTGTCCTAATTATAGGGAACTTAATAAGTACACAATCAAAGATAAGTTTCCTATTCCTGTAATTGATGATTTGCTTGATGAGTTACATGGTGTTGTTTATTTTACAAAGCTTGATCTTCATTTGGGATACCACCAAATCAGAATCAAGGATGAGGATGTTCATAAAACTACCTTTCAGACACATGAAGGCCATTATGAATTTGGTAATGCCTTTTGGACTCACAAATTCACCTTCTACATTTCAAAGTTTGATGAATTCTATTTTTAAGTCATTCATGCGGAAGTTTGTCTTAGTGTTTTTTGATGATATATTAATTTATAGAAAAACATGGGAGGAACATTTGCATCATGTAAATAAGGTTTTGGAAACCCTTAAGCAACATTAACTTTATGAAAATCCCTCTAAGTGTTATTTTGGACTCAAGGAGGTTGAATATTTAGGTCACATTGTCTCTCATGAAGGGGTTAAAGTGGATCCTAATAAGATCAAAGCCATGATGGAGTGGAAGGTTCTAAAACCCTAAAGAATCTACGAGGATTTTTGGGGCTTACAGGTTATTACCAAAGATTCGTAAGGCATTATGGAAGCATATCTACACCTCTCACAACTTTATTAAAGGACTCCTTCCATTAGAGTGAGGATGCAACCAAAGCATTTGAGAAACTAAAGGAGGCCATGTGCACCACTCCAGTCTTGGCTACTCCATATTTTTCCAAACATTCATTTTTGAATGTGATGCATCAGGGGTGGGTATGGGGGTAGTTCTCATGCAAGAAGGATGTCCTATTACATTTTTGAGCCATAAATTCAAAGGTAAGAATCTTTCCAAGCCAACTTATGAGAAGGAAATGCTAGCCATACTTCATGTAGTAAAGCAATGGAGACCATATCTCATAGGAAGAAACTTTAAAGTGAAGACATATCATGATAGTCTGAAATACTTCTTAGAGTAGCATTTATCATCTGAAGAACAACAAAAATGGGTCTAAGATGTTGGGATATGATTTTGAGATTATCTATAAGAAAGGGAAGGAGAATGTAGTTGCGGATGCTTTGTCACGGAAAGATGAATCAACTGCAGCCTTGTTATGTGCCATATCCATATTACAGGAAGATTGGATAGATGAGGCAAGGTCCAAATGGAGAAATGACCCAACCACACAAAACCTCATTCATCATCTCCAAAATGATCCAAGCATGTCTGAAAAATTTGTATTGAAATGGGATGCTTTATGGTATAAAGATAGATTATACCTATGTAAGAACTCCACTCTTAAAAATAGGATTCTATCTAAGCTTCACTCTTCTCCAGTAGGGGGGCACTCTGGATTCTTGAAGACTTATAATCGAGTCAAACAAGATTTATTTTAGGAAGGTCTCAAAGGGGATTTCCAAAAATTTTGGCGAGAATGCGTGGTTTGTCATCAAAATAAGGGTGAAGCAGATTCGATCCCCAAGTCTTCTACAACCTCTATCTATTCCTAGCTAGCTAGAAGTGGAAAGAGGTTTCCATAGACTTTATCACAGGATTTCCTAAATATGAAGGAAAATATGTCATGGTTGTGGTGGATAGACTCACAAAATATGCTCATTTTTGTGTCTTGGCACACCCATTTGCTGCAAGCACAGTAGCAACAACCTTCATGGACACAATTCAGAAGCTTCATGGGACACCGAAGATTATAGTAAGTGATCAAGACCCTATATTTACTAGTAATTTTTGGACTGATTTATTCTCATGTTTGGGTACTCAGTTAGCTCATAGCTCTTCTTATCATCCCTAGTTTGATGGGCAAATAGAAGTTGTAAATAAGTGTTTGGAGGGATATCTCCATTGCTTTACCTCAGATAAATAAGCAAGATGGGTCTAATGGTTACCACTTGCAAAATGGTGGTATAACACTTCCTTCCATACTTTATCTAAAATGTCTCCTTTTTGGCACTCTATGGGTACCATCCACCATCCATCACATCATCATTGAGAGGAAAACCACATGTTAGAGCAGTAGAAGAACACATTCAATATCAACAAGAGGTCCTCTCTAGTCTCAAGGAGAACTTGGTCATGGCACAAAACCACATGAAGCAATAGGCTGATCAACATTACATAGAAAGGAATTTTGAAGTCGGTGATTGGGTTTTTGTGTGGTTACAACCATATAAGAAAATGTCTTTGAAACAAAAACAAAAGGATAACAAACTTTCACTAAATTATTATGGCCCCTATCAAGTATTGCAGAAGATTGTACTTGTAGCATACAAATTAGAACTTCCACAATCAACCAAAATACATCCATTCTTTCATGTTTCTTGCTGAAGAAAGTAATTGGACAGAGAGTATCAGCCCAAACAAGTGTTACCTGAGCTTGATGAGGAGGGGAGAGTCATCTTGGAACCTGAATGCATCCTTCAAACACACACTAAAAGATTGAGGACACGGGTTATTACTGAGTACCTGATCAAGTGGAAGAATATGGACAATGAAGATGCAACATGGGAAGATATGACATTCCTGCAGTAGCACCCAGAGCTTCTCAACATTGGGGACAATGTTGCTTTGAAGGGGAAGGGCATGCTACGCCCTTAACCTATTGCTTGTATTAGGATATGAGTAGCCGACTTGTGGCTTACCATATCATTTTATTATATCATTTATACTTTCTCATGCTTAGTAGGTCGGCCTTGGTGTTGGCCATAACATATGAATAGTATATATAGGGGATTTTAGGTAGTAGTTCATCATCATTTGGAGCATTTGAGTCTTATTGTATGGTTTGGAGGTTGCCCCCTTGAAGTGGAAAATCTATTCTAATTACATATTGAGATCATTATTCTGGAATATTGTGTTATTTGGTGTTTTATTTCTACTCATGATCTGAATTATACAAGTAATTTCATTACAAGAAGATTAAGGTAAATGCTTTAGTAGATTCTGGTTCTCAGTCAAATTTTATTTTTGATGCGGTTGTAGAGCAGCTTGGTCTAGAGACTTACGCACATCCACATCCATACCCACTGGGATGGGTGAAGAAGGGTGTAGAAATACAAGTTACAAGGAAGTGTAAGTTTCAGTTTGGGATAAACACCCAATAAATAGATGTATTAGAGGTTGATATTATTCCACTTGATGCATTTGACTTTGTCTTCGGAAGTCCTTACTTGTATAGCAGGGATGTTGTATTCACAAGGAGGGAGAACCGGTTTAGATGGGTCAAGGATGGAGTTAGTTTTAACATCTGGGCACACCAAAGCAAATCAACGAAGGCTATGGTAAGTGCCAACCAAGCACCAAGACTTTTTTCAGACAAATCATCATTTTTTTACTTTCATTGGAAGAAGAAAAAATGGATGTGAGAGCACAGATATTTTTGACCAAAGGATGGAGAATTTGGATAGCACTTGTCATTTTTTGCAGAAGAAGCCACCACAGGAACTACTCATTCAAGGAGAAAAACAAACTTCCGCTATGCAGTCACTGTATCTACCTACGGATTCCATTGAATTGATTGGGGCGAGAAAGAAGAAGAGGAGATATAAGGAATGGTGGTGACTATAACATCGTACTTGGAGAGGATTCAACCAATCCATCTCAAGAGACAAAGACAAGAAAGGACTAAACCACTATAGTATGGGACCTTTGCCATACTTGAGCAGGTTGGAGAAGAAACCTTCAGGCCATACTTCATGCAAATGCACGCGATAGTAAGTTGCAAGAGCTCACATCCACTAACGCCATCTATGCATGAAAAAGAAGGAAATATACAAAAGTTACCTTCCAAAGAGGATTGTACTCGAGGCATCTTGGAGGAGGATGTAGCACTGGAAACCAAATATCCACAGGAGTCTTGATAGGTTGGACGAGAGAAGACACCAAGGTAGACCCGGTGGTACTCAAAGGAGCATGAGAGGAAGTTGATTCCTCTACCACTCCACCACTAAGATTTTGTGGGACCAAAAGCCTCCTAAGTAGGGGAGGTATGATCCATAAGGATCCAAAAAAACACACCACTTCATTAGTTCCATCAGCACCAAGAAGGAGAAATAAGAAAAGTGAAAATAAATGAGGTAAACAGAGGTTCTGGACAGAACCGCCACTCTGTGCAAAGTGGTAGTTTCATAACCACCACCATGCAAGGTGGTAGTCCTAAAACCACCACCCAGCTAGGGTGGTAGTCCTAAGACCACCGGTCTATGCAAGGTGGTGGTCCTGAAACTTTCAAACAGAAAATAAGAATGGAATGTGAGTGGACGCGTTCTTGAAGCACCCAGCCAGTGTCTCTCCCCTTCCATGCCATTTCACATCCTCTAGTGCATGGAAGGACATGGGAAGGCCTATAAATACATGTAATGAGAAAGAGAATATACATTCGAAGGATAATCAAACATTCAAATATCCAGAGAGATTGAGAAGCAGAGTTTAATGAGAGTAGTGAGCAAGATCTTCAGTGCTAGAAAGGAATTGTAGGAGCAAGGTGTAGAAACAGAGCAAGCAAGTAATTGGAGAGAAGGTTTACACTATTGCTTCTTTTCATACTTATTATAATATATAATTGTCTATGTTAGACCAATAAAAGTGGGAAGAAAGAGCAGTTTCCCTTCCCAACTGGTTTTCCTCCTTGGAGGTTTCTAGGATAAAATTGTTGGTGTTGAAGTTTGAATTATTTCCTTCTCTACAATTTCCTTTCTATAGCACTAGATAATCAGTCACGAAGCTCTAATTTTTAAGAAATTCTGTCATTTTCCAAATTTGAAAGTAGAACAACATAGTTGTGTGATTCGTAGATTTCTAAAGTATAAGTTTACGGATCGGGAAATTCAAAGAGGACAAATATTTTCCCACTCTTTAAGACATGGAAGAACAGTGTCTCATGATCGCATGGTGTCAAGAAGAAGCATCAAGGTACAAGAGCTCGAAGAAGATAATAAATAACTCACTAGATGAAAGAAATTTCTTTGTGTAGTATGAATATGAAGATGGAATTATGGCTAGAATTCTTATTCTCAAGCAATGCAAAGTCATCACAAAATCATGGTTTTCTCAAATAATAGTTTTTGTGCTTCAAAGGTTGGACTTGAATCCATTGTTTTATGATGGCATGTACTTATCTTAACCTATTTCCAGGTATTTATATATTCTTTCCCCACCTCTATACATATCCCTCCCCTATAACATAGTTTCCATTTCTCTGTCATGTGTTGTTTCCCCATTTTGGCATGTTTCCCTTTTGTTTATGTGTTTTTTGTGTGTGTGTGTGTGTGTGTTCAATAAAATAGGTTGTGTAGTATATCTTTATGGTGAATTTGAAGCCCAATGGATAAGGAACTGATAGCTAAATTAAAAATAAGATTATTGAGCTCTTAGGTTATGTCATCAATTTGCTCAATCCAAAACATGTCCCTAAGCTAGAGCCAATTGTTTTCATGTAAATGTGTAACAAAAATATTCCCAATTTTCAAACATGACAACCATACCTTACCCAGTTTTTTTTACTCAAAGGTCATTCTAAGCCCTCCTTCATATCACCCTAATACCTGAGTTAGTATTACCATAGGTTATTTAGGGGTATCCAGTCATTACAGGAGCTTTCAAAATAAGATCCATTAAAACATGCTTTTTAACAAGTTTGGGAAAGGGCTGTTCTCGAGTCTTCTCGATGCTAGTGTGCATCCCCAAAAAATTAAAGGATAAAATTAATCAAGAAGATGTGATAGATAGCTAAGAAAATTTTAAAATCACTTTTTGGAAGTTTTTCAAAAGTTTCATAGGTTTTGGAGCAATTTCAGCAAAAGTGTGTCTTGGAGGCTTGAATAGTGCACGGGGCCAAAAATCTATTGAGCTTCGAGAAGCAATTTCGGGAGCTCTTGAAGGATTTAAGAGTTAAAAAAATTGTCATAATGGTAATTTAGATCTCTACAAGATGGTGGAATCTGATTCTTCACAACACCTTGGAAAACTATGCCCCAATCCAATTTTTCTCCTGCACAACCTTGGATCTAGAGCACAAATCCTAAATTTCAGGGGGTAAATAGTGGAATAAAGGTATTAAATTCCCACCTTTGGATTATGAAGGAAATTTTAAGTCAATATCATATAAAATTGTATCAAAAAATCCTTCTGGAACTCAAGTTATGGTCCCGACAAGTCACTCTCCAAGGCACAAGGTCAAGCAATTAGCCAATTTCTAGGCTAGAAAACCAACCAATAGGAATGCAACACAATTTTTTGCACAAAGTGCACAGAATTTTAGTGCAACAGGTGCTATAAAATTTCCCCCTCCCCATTTGAGCCCCTATACCTCCAGGATGACCACCATTTAGCTCATTCTCTCAAAGTTAAACCCTTAGGCCTCATTTCCCACCTCCCGCTTCATCAAATTGTGTGATGAAAAGTGGCCCAATAAGAATAGGGTGAAAATTTTCCACAAAGTACACCAATTTTTTTGTGAAAATGGTACAAAAACTCCCCATCCCTCCCATTTAGCCTCTTGGTCACACATGTGCCCCGACAATTGCTTAAGGTGCTTTTTTTTAAGCCCACCACTCAACCTAACATCAAATCACATGATGACATTTGGCCCAATAAGAATGGGGCACAATTTTTTGCAGCAAGTGCACTAAAATTTTTGTGTAAGTGGTGAAAAAACTGTGCTCCTTCCCATCTATAAAAAATATGTGAAAATTACTAAGCTGCACGGTTCTTGCACTAGCTGCTTCCATTCTTCCTACACGCACACACAATTTCTCTCCAACAATGAGATCTCTTCCTCTCCTCCATTTCTGCTGCTTCCACAACATTTCCACCACCTAAAAATATTTTTTCAAACATTCCATAGTGTGCAACATGAAGAATGATGATTTTCAATAAAACACTATGATCAAGAGTTGTCGAAACCCGGGGCATGAAAATGACAAATTGCTCATATCTCCAAGACCGCGCATCAGATACCCATGAAATTTTGAGAAAATGTTCGTCATCAAAAATAATTTAAGATGAAAAAACTAAAACTTAAAAGGTGGATCTGATTTTATAATGGAACTCATCTCAAATTTTTGGCCCTAAGTTGATTCTTCTTTGTTTGTCGTCTATTTAGGAAGCGGTTTGATTTGAAAATCCGAATAGAGACTAAAGAGCAAAAACCTAGAAGGAATCTGAAATTATTTCATCAATATGAAAATCTGAAGTTAAGATTCTAAAAATATCAAGTGCCATTGGTTTGCACTTTCCATTTTTAGTAAGTTTCCAAAAATGAAAAACTCCTTAATAACTTATGGTGAAAATCATGCAAATGAGAAAAAAACTAAGGCACGTGGGTCAAAAAAAAAGAAAAAACGTAAAAATTAAAAACCAACTTTCCAAAAATAGAAAGGAATTAAAATTGACCCCAAGAGATATTTGGAAAACCCATAACGTGAAGGAAACACCTCAATACAAGCAATAAGGTGGAAAAGTGACATTGCCTAAAATAACAATTCTTGGGACCAACTTTTTTAAAAATAGCAATTTTCGGCTCCAATTACAAAAAGTTGCTACCATCTCCGTTGTAACTTATTTTGATGATTTTTTTATCCTCGTGGGATTGCAAGATGATTATAAGGCTCAAACATAGCATTGATAACTTCATATTGGTCTTGGAAGCATCATCCTAAATTCAAGTGTGCTCAAAAGTAATGTAAGGCATCACAAGGCACAACAGATGAATTCATCTTCATCACTCAGAGAGTTGGGTGATTCAAAATGAGTTTGTCAGATATTTCAATGAATTGTAGTGGCTCATCAATTAGGTATCGAGGAGGATCATTATGAGCAAAGTGCTCGTGTTTATCTTGAGCTCACATTGAGAAGTCTTGAAACAATGTTTCTCAACACTCATTTTGTGACCCAAGATGTATGAGAATCATGCAAAAGGAGGAATTGTGATCATTAGTAGCAAGGAAAAAGTGTTCAAAATGCATTTCATCAAATTTTTCCGATGAGTACAATAATGGGGCTATGTAGCAAAAGTCATCAGAGATCGGTTTCAATCCTCAAACTTCTTCGGAGTGGACCTCGGTGAGCAACGCTGCGGCCACCAAGGTGATAATTCAACAATGTTTCTAAACACTCAATTCGAGGTGTCTGGGCATCATTTAAAGGAGATTTCTTAGGGTGTAAATAGTTTAAGGATTCAAAGTTCACTACATTGGAGCATCTCACCGATTCACTAATGAGGTTGATCTACACCAGAGGCGGAGTGTTCCTCATCCACGCTTCAGAGCATCTTCTTCTCTCTCCTTCTCCATTTCCCCTCTTCTTTCTCTCTCCATTCTAATTCTTCATTGGGCCTCATCATTATATTTTGTCCTATTCACTTAAGTGACCTATTTTAAATTTGTAAAAGTATTTTCTCAAAATTATAAGAGAAATACTTAATTCATGGAAAATGAAAGGTCACAAATGGAATATGGAAACAAAGAGTCATATGAGGGAGGTGAAAGGATGGTTCAAATTTCTATAAATCGGGATGGCTTCTCCATTCCAAAGGATCCTAAAAATTACTTCTAAAAATTACATTACTGAAAATTCTGTACTTTATAGCAATAGTGGATTGTAATATGTTGTTGGAATTTGTGTCATCCATATACATGAAATAAAGCTACACTTATTCTACATGTTTTCTTCTTTTCCCTTGCTTTGTACAACTTGTGTAAATGTCAATCAAGGAATAGAGTTTCTATTTTCCAAGATGTATAAATGTGTGCAAATTTTTATGCATGGTTTCTTATCATCATTAGCATAATAAAAATATTTGTTATAAGCATCTTATTTTTCTTCCACTTCCCTCTTTTATGCACTTTGCAAGCATAGTGATGTAAGAGTTGTGTATCTTGGTAAGTGAATTTGAAGACTTTGTGTTTTGATTCATCAATCCTGCTAGCTTCATTGTTGCTTTCCTCTATATTAAATGTTGAAATACTCTGGTTATTGGGTGTGAGCTCTGTAATCTACTCATGAAAGTAATCTTCCTTTCCTACTTTCCCTCCTTTCCCCTCATCGCTGTAATTTCCTCCCTTGTACCCCATACAAGCACTTTGCCACATGTTCAATGGAGTGTTCCTATGTGATCCCTGACCAATTTGGCCACCCACAACATTTTAGATAGGATTAGGATTATTTGCATTTAATAATGGGAGATGTACCATTCAATGTAGAGGGGTGTAGCCTCGTGAACATTGGTGAAGACACCTAATTTTTCCACCTAACAAATTTTCTCACCAACAATACATAAATGATTCCTTCCTTGAAATTATAAAGAGATTTAATATATTTTGCTTTATTTTATTAATGATTTTTATTGAAATAGTGGAAGGTAGAGTAGAATAGATAAAGTAAGAGTTATCTTTAAAAACAAAGGATAATGATATAACTTATATATTTATATAACTCATATATTTATTTAAACCAATCTAATTCATTGAGGATACATTGAAATTTAATAATTTATCCCTTTCTACCTTCTTGCAATTTATATAACTCATTATAACAACGTACTAAGTGATGCAGCCTAGAATTTACCAGTAATAACCTAGTTGCATAACACATCACTCAGCCTAGACTGAGTGCTCACCTAAAGTGTGCAAAGGTACCATGCCCCTCTTTAGGGTTGCTTGTGCAGGATGTTAGCAAGATGAAGAGTTAATGCATTTAGATCCATAAATAGTTTAAACATTCTACAGAACATATTTCAGATGTAGATCTAAAGAGTAATGGATTCAAACAATAGCCATAATGAATTCAACCATGCAAGATCTAGTTATAATCATGTTTAACACCTTGAATCAATCAATACACTCCATTATATTAAACACAGTAAATACATAGAAGATTATTACAATAAGTAGTACCATAGTTCATGTGTGCATCAAATCTGGTAGCATAACTTCACAATAACTCATATCAATTCCTCCTATACTACAGATCACTACATATTTATAAGGGTGGGGACTTGCCCTTCACCACTTACATAATTCCCAAAATAGGTCGCATGCTGAAAATATCTATGCACCTTTCCAGTAATAGAAACACATGTAAGTGCACTAATAATAGATCTCTTCTTATTAACTAACAATAATAATTCTACTATTAACTTGAACCCATGCAAAGAGCTTAGTAGATGCTCTTCCCAAAATAGCCCTTGCGTGTTGCACAAGTCTTTATCCAATTTATGTGCTCTACACGTTATCTCCAAAAATAGCCCATAATCCTGAAAATGGCTAAGTCCCAAATCTATCCTTGTCTTTTGTGCACATTTCCTTCCCTATCCTTATGCACCTTTGAATGCACCTTGTTCCCATGTGCAAACCTTCTGTGTGCCTTCTGCTAAGTATCATACTTTTTTTTGCTCAACATTACCCCACACAAAACTACATTGCCGCCCCGACAATGGTTACCTCTTGATACTTTTAAAGAATAAAGAATAAGGAATGGAGCAAATGTAAATTAAATATTTACTTATACAAAGAATTATTTTTCACCCTGCAACGTCCTCTGTTTCAACTAGAAGAATTAACTCTGGATATTCCTCTTTGATTTCAGCCTCTAAGGCTTGCCAATCACTTAGAGCAACTTATGCCTCCGAATATTAAATGTAATAGAGTCTAACTCCTCTTATGAATATCTTCCTTCTAGTTATGCAACACTATATCAATGCTGGACATTACAGTCACCCTTCCTTCCAAAAGATCCATATTTTGTGCTATAAGATTTCCAATTTAATCCAGCCTATCCTTATGTGGGTCTTGTGATGCTACAAGGGCCTCACAATTTTGCTTAACTAGCTCCAATCTCTCCATACACCCCAAAGTCTCATCCTTTATAGACTTTAGTACTTCATTGTCTTCGATATGGTCCTGATCCTTATTCACGCCTCCTGGAACTGCATATATTAATGATAGTGGTCTACTTTCTTCAGCTCCTCCTATAAGGTTTGGAGTAATGATTCATAAGATGAAATATTTCTAACCACTAAAGCCCTTGCTCTCTCTACTTCCTGCTTAGGGTCCTTTGGTGTTGGCATTCAAACCGGTCCATCCTCAAGCACCAAATCAACTAAGGTACGCACATAATTCATAGCCGAAGGGAAACTTTTTGGGTACCTTGGGATCCAAGTGTGGTCTTGCTTGTAGGACATGATTGCCAATCTCCTCTGCCATGCTGATGAGAACCCCATTCTTCTTTTTCTCTAGGTCCTTTTCTCCTTTCAGATGTGCTATTTCTACATCTTTGGCTTTAATATCTTCTCTTAGTGCTTTAATAGTGGCAACTTTATCCACATTCCTACACACCACCTCTGTAGATACCTTCACTAAGGCATTACTCACCTGTTCATCAGACATAACCATGGGTTTGATGGTTATATGTCTATTTTGTGGTGCCTTTCTCATTCTTCTTGACACATAGGACTCTTCACATACATAAAAATCAGGTTCATCTGTGTGTTTTTGCATGGACCATGAAAATTCTTCCTCGTACATGTGGTCCATTAACTCCCATCCATACAAGTCCTTGAGGCCCACTATATTCTGAAATCATGCATGGACAATTTTACTTGTGTCCTCTTTATAGCCCATGATTAGTGCAACATACTCCCATTTCCCTTTTTGTTCTTGTCACCTTAATAACTTGAGTGCCAAGGTTTGGAGTTGGATCCTCTACGTTCTGAGCAGTCTCTTGTTATGTTTCTCCTCACTTCTTTACTCCTTCTTCTTCATCCTTAATTTCTTTGTCCTTGGGTTCTTCCAAATCCTCTGGTTGCATAGGAGATCCGGGCACATTATCTTGGAGACTCCTCCACCTCCTCATTCTACGTCAATTTTCTCCTTCTCTTCTCAGTTGTCTCTTTCTGTGGAGAGAGTCATGGTGTACGTGTTATTTTGAAAATATCTTGAAACGAAACTCTCCTTAGAATTATTCTAAGTCCTATTCTTCTTCTTGTTCATGTGGTGGGGTACTTGTGCACTCTATCTCCATTTTGTCTGTAGGCTACCTCTAACCTCTATATACCAAGCCACCACTATCTTCATACCCTTCTTCCTTATCATCTACCTCTATAGGTTCCATGGGATTTGGAGATGGTACGTTATCCATTGTATGCTTACCCTTAGGTGGCCCTGGGAGTGCAAACTCATTCTCCACATATTTTTTACCCTCCAACTTAGGCTTAAGTTGAAGGTATACAAGCGTAGATCCACTATCCCCAATAACCAAGATTACAGGCTTCATGTTTATAACATTTGAGATAAGTCTTTCAATATAGGCAACCTTTCCTGGGTATACATATGTCTTCCTTAGCATGTGGTAGTCACAGTCTACCTTGTTTGTAAAAAAATTTAGGTGGCACACATCAGTAAAATGATGGACTGATGCTTGGAAGTAGTGCGATGTGAAGGCATATGGTAGTTTGCACCATGGGATCCAAGTCCCATCCTTCATAGAAAATCACACGATGTAGAAGTCTTTGGTAAATCATGAATTATCTTTGCCTTGCCCACCACCGACCGTAACTCCTTAGAATGCACCACTCCTCTTCAAATGCCGCATGAAGCCTGTCATACCACATCTTCACCCTTTGTTTGAATGGCCCACTCATTGACCCTTCACATAAATAATTTGTGAACCTCTGTGCAAGGGATTTGTTCTCCATGGGATACTCCCAAATCTTGTCCTTTGGCCCATCGGGCACTCCAATCTCCACAAATACTAGTGACAACAAGATAGCACAAAACTGATCCTTTCACAGGTGTACGCTTCCTTGATGATGGTCTCCATAATGTAGCCTGCTATGTTATAGACTACCCCCTATGACATATTCCTTGCGACATGAAGCCACATTGTATTCACCTATGACCATTTCTCCTAATCATTCAACTTGGTCACCAAATGCGCAACTGCTTGTACCACTAGGTACTTCTTCAATTTATCGATGTCCATTACATGTAGACATTTTGCATACCCCAATTCCTTTTGTTTTTCCATAATTTATGCCTTATTAGTTAGGTCACTATCAAGGTCCGTCCTGTCCCCTTTAACCTTGTTAGTGTTGAGATCATCATTGTTGTAATCCTTATCCTTCTTTCGAAAAAATAGAAGAAGTCCTCATGGAATCTGCTCATTAGCCATTGGTAAAGAGGTTCGTATTTTCCAAAGTATGGGAGCTCATACAACTAGTACACTCCTACTTGTTTTAAAAGTTTCTCCCTGATGTCATCATATACCAACATATCCTCTCACCGTGCACTTGTTGGTCTTTGTACTCAACAACACATCTAATTATTTATTATTATCAGAGGTGCGGTGGTTATAATCACTCACCTTACAATTACATATGTGGGAATCCCACTCTTTCCCAACTATCATGCATTCTAGTATCCTGTATCTTTGAGAAACTACTCTCGGGGAAATTTCAACTTCTGCCTCCACTTTCTTCTTTCCTTTGGCTCCTACAACAGGTGCTTTCTTTGGTGCCATCATCAAATATCAAGTTTCTATCTTTTGTAGTGAAAAAATCCAAACCATAGCTAGATAATGCGTGCTCTAGTTCAAAACCATGTGCCCTAGCTCTCTCATAACATGTCTTCTTCGATCAAACCCTTCGCTAATGGGGAGGCAAGCTTCTTTTGTACACAAATATGCTCTCCACATCTGATTTCAAACTCTTCACACCTCAATAATATTTTATCAGCTCGGTCACATTTATCTCATTCAAATTCTTGTGATCATAACGATAAAAATGAACTTGCATCATGTCCTTATATAGATTTTCAAAAGTTGGTGCATTTATTGCTCCTTCACCTACAAACAATCCTCTCATTAATTGACCATTTTCACAATTTATGTGTGGTACATCTTTGTGCCTCAGCTATAACCTTCTAGCGCATCTTCCTACCTGTTGGATACAAACTTCTCTTCAACGTGCTTCCATGTGCCTAAGTACCTCACCACTGTGCCTTCTCTTGGTAGTCTCCACAACCACTGCTTACCTCATGTTATATTGTTCCTTTGTTTATCTCCATCTATGGTCATTATTTGGAAGCAATATTCTTTCCACCAACTTTCCAAACTTGAATAACACCTATAGTAGTTTTTTCCTTTATGTGTACCCATTTTTAAATAGTCACCCCACATAAATGGTATGTGATTCTATACACATTAAAATTATTCAAACGGTAATTAGCTTTTAGTGCATAAACATGCTTATTACACAAAACACCAACTAAATTGAAAAAGAATAGTGATGAAGAAGGAAATAAATTAAAGGAATACATAATTGAAAACCTAATCTAAATGGAAACACTGCCTTATTACAAACACCAAGAAGACTTATTTATAGTAGGGCTTCAACTTACTCCCGTTGAAGAAACTGGGTAACCGTATTCCATCAATTGTCTCTAACTAAAAAGCTCCTATTTCAAGTATGTAAGTTATAACATATGGTCCTAACCAATGTACTTTAAGTTTTCCTAGATGGTGTAGAAACTTAGAATCATAAAGAAGCACCATCTATCCTATCTCAAGCTTTTTGTCCCTGATGTGCCTATCATGCCATGCTTTCTGCCTAACCTTTTCTTGCTTTTGACTCTAGCGTGCTATTGATCGTCACTCATCCAACTTAATTAAATTTTCAATTCATTCTTCTAATGATTTTTGATCAGCTAGACCTTAAGCACATACAATACACAAACAAGGTAACATGAATTCCATAGGAAGAACTAGTATGTGCGATCCTTTGCACATTAAAATTCTTCAAATGGTAATTAGATTTCAGTGCATAAACGTGCTTATTACACAAAAAACCAACTAAATTGACAAAGCATAGTGATGAAGAAGGAAATACATTAAAGGAATACATAATTGAAAACCTAATCTAAATGGAAACACTACCTTATTACAAACACCAAGAAGACTTATTTATAGTAGGGCTTCAACCTACTCCCATTGAAGTAACCGGGTAACCGTATTCCATCAAGCATCTCTAACTAAAAAGCTCCTATTTCAAGTATGTATGTGATAACATATGGTCCTAACCAATGTACTTTAAGTTTTCTGGATGGTGTAGAAACTTAGAATCATAAAGAAGCACCATCTGTCCTATCTCAAGCTTTTTGTCCCTGATGTGCCTATTATGCCATTCTTTCTGCCTAACCTTTTCTTGCTTTTGACTCTAGTGTGCTATTGATCGTCACTCATCTAACTTAATTAAATTTTCAATTCATTCTTCTAATGATTTTTGATCAGCTAGACCTCAAGCACATACAATACACAAACAAGTTAACATGAATTCCATAGGAAGAACTAGTACGTGCAGTCCTTTGCACATTAAAATTCTTCAAATGGTAATTAGATTTCAGTGCATAAACGTGCTTATTACACAAAACTCCAACTAAATTGACAAAGCATAGAGATGAAGAATGAAATAAATTAAAGGAATACATAATTGAAAACCTAATCTAAATGGAAACACTAACTTATTACAAACACCAAGAAGACTTATTTATAGTAGGGCTTGACTTACTTCCATTGAAGAAATCGGGTAACCATATTCCATCAAGCGTCTCTAACTAAAAAGTTCCTATTTCAAGTATTTATGTTATAACATATGGTCCTAACCAATGTACTTTAAGTTTTCCTGGATGGTGTAGAAACTTAGAATCATAAAGAATCACCATCTGTCCTATCTCAAGCTTTTTGTCCCTGATGTGCCTATTATGCCATTCTTTTGCCTAACCTTTTCTTGCTTTTGACTCTAGCATGCTATTGATCATCAATCATCCAACTTAATTAAATTTTCAATTCATTCTTCTAATGATTGTTCATCATCTAGACCTAAAGCACACACAATACACAAAGAAGGTAACATGAATTCCATAGGAAGAACTGCTTCTGTGCCAAACACCAATTGAAAGGGTGTGGCCTTGTTTAACCACTTGTATGTTGTTTTATATGCCCAAAGCATGGAAGAAACTTTATCATCCCAATATTTTCTTCCAACATCACAAATTTTTGTCAATGTCTGGCTCAAAATCTTGTTGAAATCCTCACCAATCCCATTTACCTAAGGATGATATGGTGTAGTCTTATGGTGTGCAATCATGAATTCATCCAATAGAATTCTGATTGTCTCATTTAGAAAATGTGTGCCCCTATCACTGGTCAAACTCAATGGGCATCCATACCTTATAATAATATTTTCCCATAGAAACCTAGCTGTTGTAGCTGCTATACAATCCTTTGTAGGTGTTGCTTTTGCCCACCTTGTCAGATAATATGTGCAAGTGATGATATAGTGCGATCCAGTCCTACATGCGGCTGGTGAAATAGGACCCAAAAAATCTATAGCCCATTTCTCAAATGGTTCTGCACTAGGAATAGGTCTTAAAGGCATTTCATCTCTTTGTCCTAGTTTTCCAAGGCACTAGCAAGTGATCACAAGCCTTGCAATATGCCTTATAATCCTTATATAGGGTCTCCCACCATAATCTAGTGAGTAGAATCTTATGCATAGTGGCGTCACCTGCATAGTGCCCACTTGCAATACCACCATGAGCCTCTTCCATGATATCTATGTGCTCATGTTCTAGTACACATTGGCACAATACTTCATCTCAACCTAACTTGTACAGGTCACCACTAATCAACATAAATGGTGCCACACGAATAGAAATTTATTTATTCTCTAAGGATTTCATTATTTCTGGCACTATACTTGTACGTATAAAGACAAAAATGTCCTCTAATTCCATTGGCATGTGTTGTAACTAGTATAACCATGCATCGGACCTGGTATCTTCAATGGCCTACGCATCTTCTCATGACTGTATTATGGATAAATGGTCTGGTCCAAAATTACTTTTCCCTAGTTTTACCACAACTGTAAAATCAAATTATTGGAATAAGAGTACCCATTGGCATATGTGCCCCTGTAAATTGGGATTTTTACCAAATACTTTAATGCAATATGATTGGTATGTAATACAAATGGTGTTTCTTGTAGGTACTATCTAAATTTATGTAGCGTAAAGAATCACACTTTGTAGTTGTATAATTCTACTTTGCATGAGTCAAATTTCTACTAGAAAAACAAATAGGATGATCTATAATACCTTCTCCAAGATGAGCCAACACCGCACCAATGGCCGTGCTAGAAGCGTCCACATGTACATGAAATGGTTGGTCCCATGAGGGAAAGCACAAAATAGGTGCATTGTAGTAAGTTTCTCCTTCAATGTCTCGAATGCGCGCTATTGCAGTTCCCCCAATAGAATGTCCCTTTTCCTTTTAGTAACTCCTCTAAGGGTGTGGAAACCTTAGCATACCATTTAATAAATTTTCTATAATACCTAGTATGACCTAAGAATATGCACACCTCACTTTGGTGGTAGGCTTTTTCGGGCCGATAATGACTCGCAACCTTATTTGGATAAACCAACAAACCTTCCTTCAGATGATGTGACCTAAAAATGTCCTAAATGGTGTAGAAAATACATATTTCTTGATGTTCAAAGAGATTCTTAACTATCAAAATATTTCAAAAATTAAGCGTAAATTGTCACAATGATCCTTAACAAGTCCATACACCATCTAGTCATCTAAATAAACCTGCAAGAAGTTACGAATACAATATTTAAATGCTTAGAGAGCTATGCGTGAAAATACAATAGGCACATTTTTCAGACCAAAAGGCATCACAGTATAGGTAAAACTTCCCCATTCAGTGGTAAAAGTCATTTTCTCTTAATCCTCTTGTGTAATTTGAACATGATGATACCTAGAGAATCCATCTGTAAATGAATAAATTTTGTGCCCTGCAATGCCTTCTAGTATTTCCTCGGTGAATGGCATAGGAAAAGGATCAAGAACACAGGCAACATTCAGCTCCTTGTAGTCCACATAGATCCCAATATGGCCATCTTTATTTATAATGATCACCATTGGGCTAACCCATTCGACTAAATCTATGAGCTTAATGATTCCAAAATTCAACATTTTGTCAATTTCTTCCTTGACCTTTTCGTGCAAGTTGGGGTTCATCCTGTAGGGTCTCTTACTGACTGGGCATGCACCTTACTTAAGCATTAAATTCATTTATCCTAATGATTCATGCATGGATTTTAGTTCATGGTATCCCCTAGGAAATAAGTCCGATAATCTCGTAGTAACTCAATGATTTTTTCCACTTCAGAGTTAGACCAATAATCCCCAATTATGGCCTTCTTAGGCTCAACATCCGATCCAATATTCACTTTATTTATTTTCATAGGTTCATGATAGGTGTGCATGGTCTTATCTCGTACTATCCAAAACCTCATGCCTACTTGTTAAATGATCTACATCCAGATTTTCTACTTCTTCATCATCCAATAAGTAGACCATCTTTCCTTTTTCTTTCTCAAAGCAAGTGCACTTAAGTAGTGTGGCATTTGTCTCTATTTCTTCAGCAAAACACGTTCTGAGTCGTTTCCATCAAATAAATCTGAATGAGTTCTTTTGCCTTTGCACTGTCTCCCATAGTTAACTTCTTTATAACCCTTAATGCCTCTTCTACTAGAGGTTTAGTAGAGAAATAGTCAAAAGTCTGGATCATTCCTACAATCAAATCCTGCCAATTTCTAGTCTCTCTATGGAGTTCCACATATACATACCAAGTACGCACATGACCTTATAAAGTCGAATAAAATTTGTACACCCAGTGAAGGTGGTAAAGCTTGTTGCCCCTCTTTCTAGAGTCTCTCACACTGCTGAATGTGGTGTTGAATAGGTTGATTACCATGATAAGTGAATATTTGAGTAGGTGCATTGCTCTTGGAAAACCGAGTAGAAATATCAATCCTGATTTCATTCCATCCTACAAGATTATCCTTGTGAACCACCCACGAGAACGTTGATATCCCACACAGGGTATATACTAACATATTTTGTCTCTCCAACTGGTCTATCCATTGTTCCTCCATAGTGCATAGAAATACCATAGGATCTCCTTCTCCAGTGTATCGAGGTACCAAGTTGTTACCTATTCTCTTGATACAACGAGGTCTACTATTTCACACAAATGTGATTCTTACTTTGCACCCTACCAACTCATAAGTACCATGAGCCCAATTATCACAAGAAACACTTATAGTATCACTAATAGATTGTGCATCTTCCCACTAAAGGATTCCTTCTTTAGATGGCTTGAGAACTTTTGGGTCCCGGATGGCGCATACATAAATCCTATTTAGATCTTCCTCACTCAAAGGCTCAACATAGGGTGTAGATTTTCCATCTGTTAAAGGGATAATAAATCTTTCCTCCTTGTTTTAAAAATTGATATAACCCTTGTTGAACCAAAGATCAACATTATTTGCATAACACCAAGGGCATCCAGGTAGAGATGGGAAGCGATCTCGCTACGCAAGTCCCAAAACTCAAATTCCCTTGTGAACTTGGCCCCTTGTATAGTAATGGATGCATCTTTTAAAACTACAATAGGGGTTTCCTTGGTTCGATTAGCCATAAAAAAACACATTAGAATATGGTTGTAGTGAGGGTCTCCCCATTTGTACCCATGCATATAAAGTAAGAATATTGAATTCTAGGCCTATATCAATCAATGTATTACTAAAAATCTATCCATCCACAATAACATTCAGAGTGATTTCCTTGTCATAGTCTAAGTTATGAGGGGGAAGATTTGCATGCAGGATCTATCGTCTAGTCTCAATACTTACACGTGGAGTGTTTCCCTTTAGCCAATTCCCTAACAATGGAATGATATTATCTTGGCACAACATTTTACACACCTCCTTCAAGTCATCAATATCAGATTGGACCGTCTCTGCTACTTTATTTTACTCCATCTTCCATGATTTCTCCTTTAAACACTATATTTCACCCTGAAGATTTCTAATTACCTCCATGGTTTCCTAATAGACCTCCTTCTAATGGACATGATATGGGTACCATGTATGTAGAATCTCCTCCTTAGTGATGGTAGGCTTCTGTTGTAACAATTCTTTGACACACGATGCTTCAACGCAGGTAGTGATCTTTATGGGAAATTCTTGATTCTAGTTCTAACTTGGGCATCCACTAATTTTCCACAGTGCATTGTATCCTAACCATCCCTACACCTTTGTTTTCTTGTTTATGATGCTTACTAAGATGCTCATATAAGTCTGGGAATTCCTCATAACTATGATTCTTTCCATATAAAGAACATGTAATATTCTGAGGACATTCGTGCTTGTAGTGGTTAGGAGATCTGCATGTAAAACATGTTCTATGAGGAAACTCACCTCGTCCACCACCACAACCTCATCCTCGAATCCACCATGGTATCCTCAACCTCTGCCATGACCTCCTTTAGAACGCCCTTCAATTTGATCATAACGTGCTTGATTGTGATCCCAATCCTGATGCTCACCCTTACCCTTAGAGTTATCTGATACTCATGTATGTCACACACCAATATCTATCTCATCATGGATCTAACCAATTAGTCTTTATTCATCTATATCATGAGTCGTGGACCAAAAATATTCTAGTAACAGGATATGTTCTTCCTTATCACACATTGCAATAATGGGCATTGACTAGCATCATGGTTTAAATGACATATCTCACAGTCTAGCAGAAATGAACATATTGATCTGTGAGATAAATATCCTTGGTGTGACCTTCCACTTTTGCAAAATCTGTCAGACACCAAATCCCTATGCACATCTCATGTGCTGAATTTGCCGACAATTTCTCCAATCGCTTCGCCATAGTTGCAATCCGTGATTCCAAAAAGGACTGACCCTAGTATCTATACTTCCGAATGCCTCGGCATGTAAAGCTACTTCAAGTGCTTCACACAGATCAGTGTATGTCTTATGTGATATCACCCTTCTAAAAGGTGTAATCATACCTCCAACAAACCATTGCGCATGTTAGATTGTGTGAATATCATAAGAAATCTTAGATAAAAGAATTTTGAAATGGTCATCATAATCTCGACACTCTCAGTAGTGCCTTGCTTGATATCCTTGAGCGCACTTATACTCTCTTGCTTGAACTCAAGGATGTGAAACTCTTTAAGTAAAGAATATTTTAATGTTGCATAGTATACACAAGTCTCATGAGGGTCAAACTTTCTATACCAGCTGCATGCATGTCCTTGTAATGTAATGGAAAATTGACTTTCCCTACACTCAGAAGCCATGATTCCTTTTACGTGCCACAATATTTTAAACATGTGCACGTGTTCAAAAACATCTTCTATGCCCTTATATTCTGGAAGATGAAGAGACATCTCCATGTAAATACTCTGGGGTTGGTGTGGACCTTTCCTACCCGATCTAGAACCCTTATGTTTCTCCGCCTCCAAAACCACTAGATCCACTTGAACTAGAACCACCTATACCTCCTGATCCTTCACCTATAGCTAGAAGTGGACCAGAAGATGTACTTCCTATGTCCCAATAGTAGTACTGAACTGCACCCCTACCATCTATGAAGTGTTACCACTCCTAGAAGTGAGTCCAAAATTTTGTGCACTTGAATTCTATGTAGATGATGCACTTGAAAAGGTACCTCCAAACAATAATGAAGAAGTTTTCCCTACCATCGATGTACTTACTATGTGACTTACTCATGTTCTCCCACTGCCTAAATTATCTTGTTGACTACTTGTCATACTAGATACTGGAAAACCAAGTGCAAGGGCTAGGTTTCTAGGTAGATTCAGATGCACACCCATGGACCATGTCATCTCTAATGACACACTTCCATGTGAGGCCAAGGAGGGTTCCCTATCATGTTTGTGCAAATGAGGGAGTTCCTGATGCTCTAGCTCTATGCCTTCTACATGATCTTCAAATCCTTCACAAACCATCTCTCTTCTCAATGTCATTCATTTTGCAACATCCTGCTACTTCTCTATCTCCCTCTCACATGCTTCATTATACTTTAGAAACCTTTCTTCTCTCTGCCTTTTCGTCATCGCTAGGTTTGTCATCTTTCGAAAACCTACTCTTGCCCTCATGCATGGTGGGGTTTAGTTAGCCATCATTTTAATTTTCAAGTTCAGTGGTCACCATCAAGATTTTGATTGCCAATGGAATGCCTTGCAAGTAAGTTCCCATGGGATATCGTAAAAATGGAATTATACTACCTTTGGGAAAGAATAAGTGGAAATTGAGTACTCCGAATATAACTATTTAGAACACCATGAAACCAAGTATCCACAACACGTG
Organism: Taxus wallichiana var. yunnanensis; assembly: GCA_018340775.1. Lineage (NCBI taxonomy): Eukaryota > Viridiplantae > Streptophyta > Pinopsida > Cupressales > Taxaceae > Taxus > Taxus wallichiana. Next base: position 171,821,824 of record CM031244.1, read on the forward strand.
TCCAAATTAGATCAACATCATAAAGGGCCTGAAATTATTCCTGCATCTAGAAAAGTGTGTGATACCTCTAATTCCTTTTAGATGCATAAGAAACTAGCCACTTGTACAGTTATACTAGAAAAATAGTGAAGAAGCTCTCATACAAACTGTCATATAGATTCTGTTCCACCCATGCACGTGCATTAAAATCTTATCTCGGTGTTGAACCTCCATGCATACTCTTCTTCTAGATCTTTTATCCAATCCTCAACACTTACTAGGGTCAATCGATATGTCTTCATCGTGAACCATCCTGAAAACAACTGAAAAATAGGTCCCAACAACGGAAACCAATGATGTAGCCCAAGTAATAACCTAGTCGTGTTGGCACATCACTCACCTAGATCGAGTGCTCACCCAAAGTGTGCAAAGGTACCATGCCACTCTTTAGGTTGATTTTGCAAGATGTTAGCAAGATGACGAGTTAATGCATTTAGACCCATGAATAGTTTAAACATTCTACAGACCATATTTCAGATCTAGATATAAAGAGTAATGGATTCAAAAATAGCCATAATGAATTCAAACATGCAATATCTATTTATAATCATGTTTAACATCTTGAATCAATCAATACACTCCATGATATTAAACAAAGAAATACATGAAGATTATTACAATAAGTAGTACCATAGGTCATGTGCGCATCGCTTATGGAAGCATAATTTCACAATAACTCATATCCAATTCTTCTATACTACGTAGATCACTACATATTTATAAGGGTGGGGACTTGCCCTTCACCGCTTACATAATTCCCAAAATAGGTTACATGCTGAAAATAGCCATGCGCCTTTACAATAATAGACACACATGTAAGTGCGCTAATAATATATCTCTTTTGGTTAATTGGTAGTAATAATTATATTATTACCTCAAACCCATGCAAATCACTTAGTAGACGCTCTTCCCAAAATAGCTCTTACATGTCGTGTAAGTCTTTATCTAGTTTGTGTGCTCTGCACACTATCTCCAAAAACAACCTGAAATCCTTAAAATGGCTAAGTCCTAAATCTGTCCTTGTATTTCGCGCATGTTTCCTTCCCTATCCTTTCGCACCTTTAAATACACCCTATTCCCATGTGTGAACCTTTTGTGTGCCTTCTGCTAAGTATCATACTTTGTCTCTGTTTCAAAACTAAGTATTTACAATAACATTTCAAAACACCCCAAATTAATTGTAAATCCATAGATTTGAATGTCATTTTAAAAGCTCCATAACTAAAGAAGGAAAAAAATTATTTTTATTGAACAATCTCAAAATGACATTGTAACGCTTATTTCACTAAATATATAAGTATTCCATTCTTAGAAACTAAAAATATAGGTAATATTGGAATCAAACATTACTAGTTGTGGATTATAAAATGTTAAATATTGGAATTTATCTGTACTCCAAAATAACACATATTGGAATCCAAAATCACATATATTGGAATCCAAAACCACATATATTGGAATTTACTGTACTCCAAAATCACATATATTGGAATCCGAAAATCAAAATATTGGAATCCAAAAATTAAAATATTGGAACCTATTATACCTCCTTCCAGAGTCCAATTTATCAGATTATAGATTAAATTAATGAATCTGGGAAAAATCATTTAATGATTTTAGGGAATCCAACATTGATATGAGAAATAATGCCTAGCGGCCGCTAGCCCATATAAAATAGAAACATGTTTTGTTTTATATGGGCTAGTGGCTGTTAGGCTTAATTTTTCTTTGGAATAAGACTCTTATCAGTTTTAAGATTTCTTTAAGATTAAACTATGTAGATTTGAATAATTAAAATGCCTTGTGGCCTAGCGGCCACTAGCTAATGACATTCAAGATGTGTGAGATACTTATAGGTTTATTTTGTATGATGTGATTGAACGGTTAGGAATATTAGTATTTACATGGGATTTATGTATGGTAAATATATCATTACTATGGTAGTTAGTAAATGGTAAAAGTAAATAAAGTAATGTAATGGTTAGTAGGTGGTTAGTAAGCTATAACTATATATATATATATATATATATATATATATATTTAAGTAAGTTATAATTTTTTAGTTATTATTACCCATGATTATCCAGGGTTATTCGATCCTATTTTCTAGGAGGTTGTTTGACTACCTCTCGTGGCTATATCATAACCATTTTAATGTTTCTCCAAAATGTATGCTAAATAGAAGATCATTTATTTATTCATGGAAATATGTGCTTGTACCATATTTTGGTATCGTGAGCATGGCATAATCATGTTCATTATGTTGTTCTAATTAGTGTTTAGGGGCAGCTATATATCTCCATTGCACATATGGATGGTGATTTTATGTTGAGAAAATTCTATATTTAGCATTGTTCAAGACCTATACATAGCTGCAAATCTAAGGCATGTGCAGAAATTGAGAAGACAAAATTAGATATTATAGGAATTATTTCATCCACATCCGTGTTTCCTCTAATATTTTTAGGAAAAGTAGATCATTTTTGGTGCATATATCAAATAGTATATAGTCCCAATTTTCATCCTAATCAAATGCAAATTATATAATCTAGCATTCAAATGGTTATGGGTTATTTACAAGTATTGTAAATATGTTTGGGTAAGTTAGTAATATGAATAATTACGTGAGTAATTATTCATTAGTATAGATTTGTTAGTTTTTGCATACGTGAATAGTAGTGGTTAAAACTACTCACATATTTAGCTTAGGTTGTTTATCGTTATCCTATAATTTAGGAGAAAATAATCCTAGATATTTGCAAATGTAATCTATTGAATAATAAGAGAGTTGATTATTATTTCATGTTTATTGTATGCAAATATGCTAGTACATCCACTTCTAGTATTTGATATACCAAAGGAATCTCCAAGCCTTCTTCACATCTTATATAGCGGTCTATTCCTATCCAAACCATCCCTCATTTTACATAAAAATGCCATAGTTTCATTAAAGAAAGTGGTTCACAATAGTTAGCCATTTAATATTTTTTTAAGTTCGTGTAGGTTTATTTATCTTAAGGTGTTTATGTATTTCATGTCTTTTGCTAATATATTCATTGTTAATTCATTCGTCAAATTTAAAATGTCTTACTCACCATATTTGGGTGAAAGAGTATCTCTTACCAGAAAAGTGTGGTTACACACTAAATCATGTCCATGTCTTAGAATTTTATTAAGTCTAGAGTTATAAGTTATTAGATTTGTTTTGATTATTTTATTTTTTATATTTTATATTTTCAAGTATTACATGTTTTATTATTCGTTAATATTGTCATTTATTTTGATTCAATTATATTATCAATTCTTGTGCCATCAAACCTCATTTTTGTCAATATCAAAAGTTATTAAAATGATCAAAAATTGATTTATTTGTGTTATCCACTAGTAGAGTCAAACTTTATTCCGTTTCCTTTAGTTTGTATGGTATCAATTTCATGTCATCATTTATGTATTACAAGAGTTAATTGTTTTCGGTATTAAAAGTTTCAATTATGACCCTTTGTCAAAAATTTGAAAAAAAAAAATTTCTTCGAGACGCATTTTCAAAGTGTTACCCAACATCTAGAAAATAAATGATTTCACATTGTGGGGAGGGAATAATAAAATTTTGGAATCATTGAGATTCATATCCAAATTCAACCGAGTTAGCAACACATGTATTGGAGGACGGAGGCACAAAAGGCTGGAGGTTAATCAATGACCTCTTGTTAGTCTCCAATGATGGGGCCACACTTCTGGTATGGTGACTTGTTATTTTCATTATGGTGTGGATTTAAATTTTCATATATCCAAAGTGTGGTGTGAAAAATAAGAGAAGAGGTTCATTCATGTTCACATGTATATGTGGCTATTCCTACATAATTCCCTGATGTAATAACATAGTGAAGAAAATATGGCACAATAAAATACAACATCATGACACTTGTAGAGGTTAAATAATCGATGTGTTCCTATTCATACCTAGGTTTGTGGTAACCTCTATAAAACCATTGAAGGATGTGTAGATGGTTCCTACTTGAGTTTCCACACCGAGTAGGTCAGATGTGTTCCCTACAAAGTGACTAGTTGATAAGAATATGGTTCTTGTACATGTTCCCACACTAGTTCGGTTAGATGTGCTCCCAACATTGCTTGGTCAATAATAAGTTGATGTGTTCCTTCTTCTACCTTTAGTTTGAGTGTGTTCCAAGATCATGAGCAAGCACGGGTAGTAGGTTCGAGAAAGAAGTGTGAACATTTTTATACCGTGTAAACATTAAGGGGGGAATGTTAGGAATATTAGTATTTACATGGGATTTACCGTATGGTAAATATATCATTACTATGGTAGTTAGTAAATGGTAAAAGTAAATATGGTAATGTAATGGTTAGTAGGTGGTCGAGAAGCTATACCCATATATATATATATATATATATATATATATATATATATATATATATATATATATTATATTTAAATGGGTTATAATTTGTTAGTTGTTATTACCCGTGCTTATCCTAGGTTATTAGATCCTATTTTCTAGGAGGTTGTTTGGCTACCTCTATGGCTATATAATAGCCTCGAATATTCTCAAAAATGTGTGTTGAATAGAAGATCATTTATTTTTTTATGCAAATTTGTGCCTATACCATCATGAATTTCGGTGTAACTAGAGAATTACTAAAGATATTATGAAGAAACTAGCAGAGGGCGACAATCCAGTCTAGGAGAATGTAATTAACTGTAAAACCATTCTAGATATATTTTCATATTTAAATTTAGATATCAAATTAACTGTAAAACCATCCCAAATATATTTTTGTATTTAAATATAGTTATGAAATAAATTAAAATTCCTTTACTAAAGGTAGAATTATAGTAAAACATTTTAAGAATTTTTTGAATTTTATTGTAACACTATTCTCAAGATGGGCTCCCAAATTAACAATAGAAATCATAGTAAATCTACAAAAATAATCTCCCTATAATTGGGTTTTTTGATCTAATAACATCCCGAACATCTTCGACATCCTTCAATGGTTGCAACAAAGGCCATAACTCATGTAACAAGTATTTATCTTTTGAGTTAGAATCTACATTAAATGTTTTAGTAATTACGTAGTTCCCACATAATTGAACTTATTTTTCTCTAAATATTCATCTATAAACATTTTATTTTTATAATGGTACGATGCACTTTTACGCCACCAAACAGAGTTAAGATTCTTGAGATATAATTTGGGATTCTCAAAACATTTTTAATCGGTGCATTTGGACTCGATGAAATATTATTATGTAAATATGAACTCGAATCTTCCAACCTCTAAGCCAATGTTTTTAAGGAATGAAGGCATCATGTCATCAACATTTGAATTTCTTGCCAATGTCCATATTGCTATTTTGAAATGTTTTTGCAACATTACAAGAGCTATTTCACATGCATCATGAGAAAATATTTTTTTCTCAACTTGGCACCACCAATATTTTTAAATTCTTATGTGACGAATCACCCTTGTGGATGGTATGTGCCAAAAACCATTTATATCAAATATTATTAGTTTCATGTTGCATGTGTTCTTATCTACAAATGAAGAAAAAATAAAATCAAACGGTTGAGGTGACGAATCATTCCAAAAATAAAAATATGTCCATTTTGTTATTGTTATATCAAAAATCAAATGGTTGTAGGTGGTGAAGTAGGTAAAAAATCAAAGGGTGTTCCTCATTTCTTATTCTACTAGGAATAATTTTTTTGAATCAAATGTAATGTTTCAGGGTGACGAATATTTACAAACCATATTGTAGTTATTTCATTTCATATGAATGTGGTATACATTTTTATTTTGGAAGCAAAAATAGTATTCAAGAATTCTCACAATTAATTTAGGAATACATATTTGATTAATAAAAACCGCTCAATTTTTGTTACAATATTTTGCACACATAACTTATACATTCATACTCTCAACTCATAATCAATGAATACATAAATACTCCTAACTTATATTTGTACAATCTCAACATACAAAATAGTTAAGTAGAACCTTCATAATAACATATGAATGTATATTATTTACAATGTTAAGCAATACCATCATAATAACATTTTTAAATGATAAGTAGTTATTTAGAATTTTCTCGCTCCAAATATTTGGTGCCCTCTACGAATTTCAGTCCCCGAGACACTATTAGTGATAAGTATTTTTACAAATCGATAATTAACCACATATATTATGAACAATATTCTCCTATGGTTTTCATCACAACCATAAAATTTGGAGGGGTTCCATTTACACCTAATGTAATACACAAGGTGTCTTTAGAATCTGTAGGAAACATCGTTTCTAATCCAAAACTTTTCTATATCTCCTATTGAAATTCCATTGAATATATGCAATGTTCCTTTTCCCAAGTGAGTACTGGATTCAATTCAGCTTGATATTTTTTTATTGAATGGCTTCGCCATATTTTCAACATTAGTCGAAGTGATTGTGGGACCATAATCCACTTCAAATTTTGTTGATAATGACTTTATAAATTCTTTCGTGTCACCTCGCAGGTTTATAGTATCCCTACCGAACTTGGATGACATCTCCTTAGAGGGTGATTGGTTTTTATGATATAAAAATCCCTCCAAATATAAAATAAGTAAATATTTCTTCTGGTTAACTACAAGGAAGTAAATAATTTTGATTTTAATCAGCCGCATATCAATTCTAACTAATTGAAATAAACAACATTTCAGCTTGCGGCTACCACTTATCGATCAAGCTTCAAGGCGTCTAGTATTTCATCATATTTATCACTGCGAGATCCTTTGATGAACAATCTATTTCAAATAAGCAAGAATCTATTCATAATATATATACATTAATCTATGCATAATTGAAAAACATAGTGGTCTCCGTGGTAATATGGTAAGTTCAATATCAATAGTTTAGGATGCTATCACCTACTAGATGAACTTATTACTTAGCTTGCATCGCCCTTACCTAGTGTTAGTTCTTTTGATACAATATGTGTTTTAAATAAACATTAATCAATTCATAATTGATTTCTTGCTATGGAAAATGAAAGTTTAATTGAAAAAGCATACTAATCTTTCATGGTGATATTGTGAGTACAATATCAATTATTCTCTTTCTCATGAATGAAGTTTAGAAGTCGTTAGGGTATGCTTATATTCACCGAACCAAACTTTGGTAGAAAATAGTTCTGAGCTATTGATGTGGATTAGTGACTATTAGGCTATCTTTGTCATTTGATGGACTAAACATTGAAACTAATGTATGTTAGTTATGAAATGAAAAATAAAAATTGTGGAGCAATAAATGCCACCATGAACATTTGAAATATGTTGATTATTCCTCTAAAACTAGTCCATATTCTAGAGTTATTTGGTATCATTTCTTGTAAATTTTTTGGCCTTATAAATGGATTTTTAAAAAATACACGTGGCTAACATACCAGGTTATGACTTCTTATTCTTATTGGATACCCCGCGCCTCCACGCTTATTTTCTCCAATTATTGGTTTTTGCATAAAAATTTAATGTATTATAATTTTTGGGGCTTATTAGTGGTTTTGTTTATAAATACAAATGACTAAAATACTAGGATTTGATTGAGTATTTGTGCCATATGTTCCCTCGTTCTCCTCATCTATCATCGAAACTAAAAAATAGAGTATTGTTAAATAAATGAAAACCATGGTAATTGAAAATAGAGCTCATTAAACATATTTATAAAATTATTAAAGGTCAATCACCATGTTGAACTGGTTATGTAGCATAAATTTGAAAAGGTTGTAAATTGGTTACTTCCTTAGTTTTTTAGTTCACTACATAAATAATAAATGTATTATTAGATTATATCGGTTCAAATCAATTTTAAAAAATAACTTGTTCAATTTGTATTTGGTGGCAAAAATTTCTTCATATAAGAATAGTAATGTTTCAAAAAAATTCTTGACTACGTGTCTTAACAATAAAAACAACAAATTGATTGGAATTAACTAATGCACATAGAGAAAAAATACCTTTGTTGTAAAGCACTATTATTAGAGAATTTTAGGAACAACATCAAGAGAACATATCAGTCTATAAATCATAAGATTATTCGCAAGGAAAAGGATGGATGTTTCCTTATAGGCCAATTTCACTTGCAGTTACCAATTTCTGTGGTAGTTTCTCCATCTAATCCCTAGTGAATTCTTCTCTATCATCATTGTTATTGTTGCAGCTTTTTACACAAAATTTATTGTGTACATAAGAAATTAAATTTTAAATTTCTCGTTGCTGTCATAGAGTCTGTAGCATCCATCCAAAATTGATTCTCCACTATCGTGAACCTTTTCCATGTATCTTTTTATGTTTCTCTTAACATTTTTGAATAATAAATTAGTATGAGAAGAATACTAATATAATCCAACACACTAGTTTTGATAATTGTTAGCACCTCCATCATTAGAAGAGAAGAAATATTGCTAGATACATTGCAAAAAATCAATGATCACACATTCAACATTATAAGGATTAGTCGAAGGAATAACTGATAAAGTTGATGGAAGCTGGAATAGATATGAACATTGAAAAATAAAATCTTCCATGTCTTCTATCCTTACATGGTATATTTTCTTTGATTGAAATTCACATAGTTTTGTAATATTTTTGAGCCTTAATGGGAAGAACTTCCACCTCAGGGTATTTTTTTCATTTTTTCATTTTTTACCCTATATGGGAATCAAATTTTCTTTTTCCTTTTCTCTCTTCACCCAACAATATAAACAACTAGAGGTAGTGTGATTCATGCAATTGAAAATTTTCAATTACATTGGATTCACTTTGGAGGTTGGCAATACAATATTATCCGGATGTTTATTTTTCAAATAATGTAAAAAAATTCTCTCATTTTTTTGTCTCCTTTTATTCTCTAGTAGTAAGAATCAAATGTATATGCTATTATACCTACCTCAACAAATCCACTTAAACTAGAAATCCTTGATTTAACTTTATCAGATATTACTGATATTTCTTTGTTGGTCATCCCTCTAGAATCCCTAAATGAATTGGTAGTGAATCTTTCTAGTGAATTTGGCTAAAATTTAACCTAATGATATTTAATAGGTGAACAAGAAAGGCCACCTAATATAAAAAACTAAAATGTTGTTTTCCATTTAGTCCATATATCATCAAGAAACAATAGAAAAGTCCATTGTTGTATAGAATCTCTATTTTTTGAGCTTGGAAAATCGAAAGGCATTGATTCTCAAAGCATTGTACTCAAACGACAAAAATTTTGTTTATCTTTTCATATGAAAAAAATAAATGTTTATAACCAATGAAATAAAGTTAAAATAAATTAGCTTCCACTCTTCTGTCTTTGTTTTTGTCAATTTGGGCCAATGAGGACATCCTAACGATTTCCAAATTGATCTAGATTTATAAAAAATTAATAAACTTGGTTTCTATCCAAGTTTTTTTAATCTCATTATGTTGTTTACAAATATTAGCAATGGATTTGGTAGATGCTTTTATAGATAGAATGCGATCCTTTCAAAACCATAGCCTTGAATGTAAAAACTTATAATTCTATGAGCATAAACTATTTTATTATACAAATATTGTATAATGGGATCAAGTATATTAAATTTCACATCATCCCTTTCTAGGTATTTCAGATATTTGAGTTTCAAAATGTTATTCGTAGATTATAAGAAGGGAAGAAGAATTGTATCCCTCTGTGTAGGAATAACATTTACCAACATGGAGTGGAAAAGAAGGTTAACATTCTCATCATCTATATGACGATACTAATATTTTGGAGGTGATACATGAAATCCAAAAACATCAATTGAAAATACTTCACCATTGAACAAAAACAAATGAAACTACTGAATAGTTGAAGGTTCTATTTTCTCGAATATAATGGTTGCTTTCTTCAACAATGTAGCTAATTTAGTATTCCTTTTTAACCCATGAAACTTTGATTTAGATGGGTCGATATCCAATTTAGACAAATATGTTTTCCTCAGCATATTAAACAACTTGGCATGTTTTGGAGGTGAAAGAAAACATGTTCTATTAAAAAAATGACAAACATAAGAGGTTTTATCATTTCTATACATTTTTAGAGTACTATAAACATGCCATTATGAATTTATTCTACATTTGAATAATTAGTATTGTTAGAATCTATTAACATCCTCAAATTCCAACCATATAGTGAACAAGAATATTGTTCTTTCTATTGAGGCTTGCATTTCCCATTTCCTGAATAAATAAACTCCTAACTCTATATCCAGATTAAGACACATATATTTTTTCAAAGTCAACGCATTCGACATAAACACATAGTGTCCCCAAATCAATAAATTATGAGGATATAACCATACCAACTTCCTATTGTTTTTCATCTATAATAAAAACAACCACATGTTGACGTAGTAGTTTTTTAGGGAATGTATTTTAAAAACCATTCCTCGTCTCTTTTCTTCCAAAAACAAGGTGCCTTTAATGAATGGAATAATTGAGAACAAAGTGTGAACAATGGAAGAAATTTTACCTATAATTGGAGTAGAATACAATAATAATTAGTTCATATATGAAGTATAAATTTTTTTCACATTGTCTGATAAGGAATATAAGTATTAGCCTGATAGTCACCAACCACTAGAGTTCCCTACTTTGCATCATTGGAGAGTATTTAAATTAATGGTTAGAAACTACTAGGATTCGACTGAAAATGATATACAACATTCAAATGATTACAATAATTCATATTTTGTGGATTAAATCAATAATAACAAAAATTATCTAAAAGTGCTCTATCTAATTAACATGCTTTGAAAGGATCATAATTCATTTGCACCTTTTGAAAGGATTATCCTTGAGTCTGAAAACCTATAACATTCCATAGATAACATGATAAGAATGTTAGAAAATATAGATCTTAGTGGCAGATAGGATTCTAGTCAACATATAAATGGACAGTTTAAAACATTCATTGTTGTTCATTTACACCTATTGAATGGACTAGCGTAGAGGCCACTAAGATCTAATGTTTCATATTTTGAAGAGAGTGTTTGAGAAACAAATCACAATAATAGACATCTTTGTAGTTGAGAGGATTATATTTCTTTAATAATCCGAGAGGATTATATGTCTTTAATAAGTCTAAGTAAGATAAAACATCAAGAGTAGAAATGTTCATTTGCACCTAATGAAAGAATTATAATTGAGTTGGAAAACTTGTAAGGTCCTTACATTTCAGGAAAGGAATCCAAGAAAATATAGATGTCAATGACCACTAGGATTCTTGTCAAGAAATTAATTGACACATAAAACATGCTCGAGGTTTTCATTAACACATATTACAAGGAATAACTTAGCGGCCGCTAAAACCTAAAGATTTTTATTTGAAATTGGGAGTTAGAAAATATTGTGCATAACACGTAATTGACATCACTTCGTATGAAATAAAATGATTACCGAATGCTAAACTCCATTACTTATTGAAAGGAATCACATAGTGGACGTTAGGCTCAACAATTTGTTATTTTGAAAATAGATATTACATAAAAAATCATGGTCTAGCTTAGCAGCCACTAGGATCCTATCATTACCTTTTGTCATTGTAAACACTATTTGTACAACTTTAGATTACTAGTGTTTTTCATTGATTATAATTTTATCATATTGGTTGAACTATCCCTGGTGGAGCCAAGTGCTCCACTACACACCCTTAAGAGGGATCAGGCCTTATGTAGTTCTCATAAGATATATTATTTTTAATACATAATTCACATCGGTTCGTATCAAAGAAAAGTATTAGTGACCGCTAATCTCCATTACTTATTAAAAATAATTACATAACGATCGGTAGGCTCAACAATTTCTTATTTTGAAAATAGAGATAGAATAAAAAATCATGGTCTAGCTTAGCAGCCGCTAGGCTTATATCATTACCTCTTTCCATTGTAAACACTATATGTACAACTTTGGATAGTTAGTGTTTTTCTTTGATTATAATCATATCACATTGCCTCGACTATGTCTAATGGAGCCAAGTGTTACACTACATACCCTTGAGAGGGATCAAGCCTTATGTATTTCTCATAAGATATATTGTTTTTAACACATAATTCACATCGGTTTGTATCAAATAAAATGCTTATCAACCACTACGCTCCAAAGTACTTATTGAAAAGAATGACATAGTGACTACTAGGATCAACAGTTTCTTATTTTGAAAATAGTGATAGAATAACAAATCATGGTCTATATTAGTGGTCGCTAGTCTCCTATCATTACCTCTTATCAATATAAACATGATATGTACAACTTTGGATCACTAGTGTTTTTCATTGATTATAATTGTATCATATTGGATGGACTATCCATGGAAGAGTCAAGTTACGCACTACGTACCATTAAGAGTGATCAAGCCTTATGTACTTCTCATAAGATATATTTTTTAACACATAATTCACATCAGTTTGTATCAAAGAAAATTCTTAGCAAACACCAAGCTCCATTAATTATTGAAAATAATGACATGGAAACCACTAGGCTCAATAGTTTCTTATTTTGAAAATAGTGATAAAATAACAAATCATGGTCTAGCTTAGTGGCCACTAGGCTCCTACCATTACCTATTTTCATTATAAACACTATATGTACAAATTTGGATCGATAGTGTTTTTCATTGATTATAATTATATCATATTGGATGGGCTATCCATGGTGGAGCTAAGCTCCATTACTTATTGAAAATAATGATATAGTGACCACTAGGCTCAACAATTTATTATTTTAAAAATAGTGATAGAATAATAAATTATGGTCTAGCTTAGCGGCTTCTAAGTTCCTATCATTACATCTTGTCATTGTAAACACTATCTGTATAACTTTGGATTGCTAGTGTTTATAATTTATTATATTTATATCATATTGGCTAAACTATCCCTGGTAGAGCCAAGTTCTATAATACATACCCTTGAGAGGGATCAAGCCTTATGTAGTTCTCATAAGATATATTGTTTTTAACACATAATTCACATTGTTTCATATCAAATAAAATGCATACCGAACGTTAAGATCATTTACTTTTCAAAAGAATGACATAATGGCCACTAGGATAAAAAGTTTCTTATTTTGAAAATAATGATAGAATAAAAATCATGGTCTAGCTTAGCAGCCAATAGGATCTTACCATTACATCTTTTCATTGTAAACACTATCTATACAACTTTGGATCGCTAGTGATTTTCATTGATTATAATTGTATCATATTGGTTGGACTATCCCTGACAGAGCCAAGTGTTGCACTACATACCCTCAAGAGGGATCAAGACTTATGTATTTATCATAAAATATTTTTTTTGTAACACATAATTCACATAATTTTGTATCAAATAAATTTCTTAGTGATTGTTAATCTCCATTACTTATTTAAAGCAATGGCATATGCCAATAGGATAAACAATTTCTTATTTTAAAAATAATGATACAATAAAAATCATCGTCTAGCTTAGCATCCGCTAGGATCCTACTATTACCTCTTGTCATTGTAAACACTATATGTACAAATTTGGATCGCTAGTGATTTTCATTGATTATAATTGTATTATATTGGCTTGACTATTCTGGTAGAGCCGGTTTGTTGCACTACATACCATCAAGAGGGATCAAGCCTTATGTAGTTCTCATAAGATATATTATTTGTAACATATAATTCACATTGGTTCATATCAAAGAAAATTCTTAGTGACTGCTAAAATCCATTACTTATTGAAAAGAATGACCTAGCAGCCGATAGGATCATTAGTTACTTATTTAAAAAATAGTGATACAACAAGAAACAATAGTTCCATATTTTAGAGGCTATTAGGATTCTCCTCGACTATCTAGTTATTATAATTGAGTCAAACAACCTGTAATGTTTCATACATTTCTGGAAAGGAATCCTAGAAAATATAGCCTAGTGACCGCTAGGCTTCTCGTCGATAAATAAATGGATAACAAAAATATGCATAGTAGTTCATTAACACCTAATTAAAGCAATGGCTTAACGACTCGTTGCTAAGACCAAATGCTTTATTATTATATATCGGACATTGGAATAATAAATCATAGTAATGGAGCTTAGTGTTTGCTAATTTTTTCCTATATATAAGCCGATGTGAAATATTTGTGAAGTAGAAAGTTATGTTTTAGGGTTACTAATGTAAAATGTAAATAACACCAAAATATTGACAAACAAAAGATATATTAGAAATTTCATGCCACGTGTCATTATTTTAGTGGGTACTATTTACATAATAATATTGTAGATTTATTCCAGTCTAAAATATTTTATAGACATTTCTTTAAATATAAATTTCTTAATAAATGTGTCAATTATATTGTTGCCTAACTATCTGGTTCAAAATTCCATGTGGAAAATTTTAATTAGATAATTATATTAAATTAGCGCGCACTACATCTAACAATGTCGAGATCGATTTTGATAAAAATTATAAATAAATGTGCGTATATTATTCTATTAAACTTTAAAACTATGTTTAGAATTTATTTCTTCTGTTTTCTTATAATATATTTTTTTATTAATATATGCTATAGACAATAACAAATTGCGTTGTTTTGATTTTTTTTTCAACATCCCGCACCTTTTCTTAATGAGGGGTAAATTCAAATTTTGAATTATAAATTCCCCCGCATTTGAGAGTATTTGAAATTTCAATATCCCACACTTTTGCTTAATGGGGGAAAGTCAATTTTTCAAAATTTCACATCTTTTAATATTTATATTTTCAAAATTTATATCATGGAATGTGCCAAAAATTTATTACATACCCTAGAGAAATATTGATTGGGGTTTCTATTTTTTTGATCTCACAAAAACATCTCATGAAATCATTAAATAATACAAGAAATTTGTAGATTCAGGGCCGAGTGCACAAATCCTGGCCATTTTTGCAAGGGAACGAAGAGACAATGGTTATAATATTGTTTACAGAGAAGGCACATAAAGGAAAAACACAAAGAAGGAAATAAAAGAGGTTTTGGATAGGATCATCCATATAGTTCGTTTGAGTAGCAAATGAAGGTTTCATAGACATAATTAAGCGTGAAATGATCTTAGATATTATTAAATCAAGTATTTATCAAAAACATTTATTATAGTAAATGTGCACATTTTTTTTACCATGGGCTCTTTTAGTCACTCTTTATTTGACTAGTTCCTATGTTTTAAATGCCACCCAACCATGATTTTCCCTACCGAATTGCGCTCCATAGTCTAACCTTGATTTTTTGTTCTTTTTTATTGCCCTGTCAAACCACCTTGTTTTTCATGAAAACACATTTTTTTCTTCCATAACAAAAGAAAATTTAATCCCTTTTAGCTCTCATATTTCTCTTTGTTGAATGTTTCTCCATTTCCGCCCTTCTTTGTCTCTCTCAAGATATTTTTTTTTGGATTTTTTGTTCTCATTCATGGGATTGCTTTTTCTTGATAATGATGATCTATCACATAGCCACATTTTTTTCAAATTTTAATGCTTTGCGAGACCCAAATTATTTTTAGATATTCCTTTTTACTACGTTTAATTATTTTTATTAAGATGATAGAAATAAACGTGGGTAATTATTTCATTGTACATTGTTTATATTGTTGCCACATTGACATTATGGGAAGATATTTGGCATTAACAAATTACTTTTAAACTAGAAATATTCAATTTTTTAGATAAGGTAAATAAAGTTTGGTTTTGAAGGGACCAAAAAACCCTTTATAAAAAGAGAAGTGAGGTCACAAAATCCAACCAAAAGGAAGAAAAGGGAGCCATGTCAAATAGGATTGACAATAAGGAAACCCTAGAATAAATCCAGACCAAACAAGGGCCTGCAAAATTTTATCATATATTTTTTTTAACAAAGTAAA
Source organism: Taxus wallichiana var. yunnanensis (assembly GCA_018340775.1). Taxonomy (NCBI): domain Eukaryota; kingdom Viridiplantae; phylum Streptophyta; class Pinopsida; order Cupressales; family Taxaceae; genus Taxus; species Taxus wallichiana. The sequence continues at coordinate 171,837,787 of CM031244.1, forward strand.
AGAAAAACAAAAGACATGGATACGATTAGTAAATACCAACGCAAAAAAATCCAAAAGGCCAACCAAAGGTCCGCCATAATTTCACTTTTATGAGCGGGCCTTTACTACGAGTCCTTGTACTTAACCCACTATCCTTTGATCCTAAAACTTTAATGATGACCCCTTTAGGTTTTTTTTAATGTTTTCTTTAACCTCAATATCCATTTTGTTTTTACTATATAAACTACTCAACATGAGCCTCATATTCAACTTACCTCCCTTGACCTTGGTGACTTGATCTTACAAGATAGAAATACGTTGTTCTGCATTACAATCTCAAAGCATTCGACCCCCAATCCTTTTGTTCTGGACCTCAATTTTGTGGAAATAATCCCTAAATTCCTAGATGAGGTTTTTATTCACAAAAATAATGGTGTCTACCATGGATTTTGTCCCTAGTAATCTGTCCTCCTAGTCCACCGATTTCTCTCTTTCTTTCCGCCGTAACATTCACTCCTTTCTTGGACTCCCTATTTCAAATTACAGAGGACATACACTATTCCATACATATTATCCTTCCCACCCCCTTTTAAAAATGATTTATGGGCACAATAAGGGTTTCATTATCAGATTCTCGTATCACTAGTATCTAGGGGTTGGGTGGGAATTAAGGGTTTACCACTTTGAAAGAGTAATAAGATAAGACCTTAATGTAGGGAAACATCCACTTTGTCATTTTTAAAGTTAGAAATTGAAGTAGTCTGGGATCTTCTAATGTGATATACTTCATAACCACTAGAAAAAAATCTACCCAATGATCAAGAAGACAACTACGAGCTATGCCATCATCATACATCAATATTCTCTCACTAGGGTAAAAAAATATAGCTATTTCCTATTTGCACCTATTTTTATCTTTAAATTTTTGAAACCCTCCATAGATAGCCCAATAGCATTAGTAATGGTTTCCTTTGTAACACTAATTTAAACCCCCTCAAATTAAAAATCCCCTCCACCCAGGAAATTCCAAAATCCATAGAAATTTTAGGGTCATTACCTTTGAGACGTTGGATGTAATTCGAAAATCCTCCTCTTCACAACAGTCTCCAAAGGGTATCATCATTATTGAGGTCAAGGAAAGAAGACATTTCCATCCTTACTATGTCTCCACCCATCCTAAGTCAATCACCCTTACCTTTGTTTGAAATAACCAAATTAGATTTGAAAACCCAGAGCGTAAGGATTAGATACAAAAATAAATGATTATTTTCCCTTCCCGATAGGTGAAGGGATTTCTTATTGTACGAAGCATTTGAAACATGGTTTCCATCATCACACAAACTCTAATATCTTGTCATTACTATCCAAAATTAGAATACTCAACCACGATATGAGGTCCCCAGAACCCACGTCAAAATTTATTCCATATTATTTCCATAATTAGCCAACCCATCTACGGGTTTATTGCCCAACCTATAAATGTGATGAATCTCCATGCTCTTAAATTATGTCAGCAATGCCTTTTCCCCATGATTATGTTGTTTAGTATCCAACCACTTTTTCTTGATTTCATGAGGGATTTGATAACGCATAGTGAGTCTCCTTCAATAATGATGGATTTTATGTTCATAACTATACATTGTTGTATACCCCAAAACATAACCCATGCCTCTGCATAATTATTTGAGTAATTTCCTAGGGGCCCCACATAAGCTCTTATACAATCCCCTAAGTAATCACAAACAAGACCTCTTCCCCATTAAATCCCCTCCTCCAGCTTTAGTGAACCGTTAAAGCTTAATTTGAAGCAACCTTCAGTGGGCATCCCATTTTACCCAGCTTTTGTTCATTTTTTTATCCAGACTTTTAGGAATGGGATTCAAACCATGTAGAATAGTTATTTCCAAGACAGGGAATAACTTAGAGGATTTTATCTTTATGATTTGAGGATTATCCTTAAGATTTTTTCCTATTCTCCCAACAACCTTTTTTATACTGGAAGATTGATTTCTAAAGATACGATTATTTCTCCAACCATATACCCCAAAGAGTATGAGGTAGTGCACATTTCCAAATCTCTTTAGTAATCTCATGTTGAAAATTGAAACACCATTGTTTTGGAAGTAAAGATACATCTCCAGGAAGAACCATTTGTAACCTAATAAAATCAAGGACAATGGAGAAGATTTAGAAAGAAAAGGTGCATTCCAGAAAAAGATGGTTAGCTGGTTCATCATGTTGTTTACATAAACTGCATCTGTTTATAATAATCATGCCTTTCTTTATGATTTTATCCACATTCAAGATATTTTTGAACCACTTCCCAGAAAAATAAGTTAATCTTTGGAATAATGTTTTTATTCCATATCTTCTTCCAGAGCTATTTAATTTAATTTACTCAAAGTTTAGAAGGTATCCGATTTAACCTCATACTCTCCGAGTCCATATTCCTCCATATCAATTCATCCTTAGCTCTTCTATGAGGTAAATTAAATTTCTTAAGATTATGATTAAAAACATCAAAAGTATGTTAATATCCCACGTAATTTGGGGGTGGGAGGATCTAAACCCATCTTCTCTCCTCATTCCAGTATTTATGCACCATCTCACCAAATTCCAAGATAAACCCATTTTCTCTAGTTTCACATTTAAGTTGAAATAAATTATTGGTTTTGTAAATTGGTGGTCAAAATAAAGAATTATATCGTGGTGACCACAAAGCTATGTGATTTTTTTCATAGCTTAGCGGGCACAAAATGAAATATATATTTAAATATATAGTGATTAAAAAAATTATGTAATAATATTTATGTGTATATATAATATGTTTACCTTCCATTGTACAAAAATTAGCTTGATGAAGACATTACATTTAACTATTTCTATATGGGAAAACATATATAATTGAAAATATTTATCATACAATTGAAAACTTAATATGGATCATACAATTATAAATTTGACCATTTGTGGATGACACGGTGCTTCTTGGGAATGATTTTATTTAGGAGGGCCACTCCTCCAAAAATATAGTCAAATAATATGAATAAGTCACAGGCCAACAAGTTAATTTTTAAAAAATCTTTTGTTTCTTCATCAATGTTAAGGAAGATCAGCAAACCATGTTAGCTAATATCTTGGGATGTAATATTAAAACTCTTATGGATAACTACCTTGGTATGCCTCTTTGTGGAAAAAAATGGAAGAAGGGGGATGGAATAAATTGATTGAGAGGTTCCATAAAAACTTGCATCCTGGAAAGGCTCTTTGCTTACTCAAGCGGGAAAAGCACAACTTCTTCAAATTTCCTTACAGGGAGTTGTTATCTATATAATGTCTATTTTCATCATTCCTACAAGAGTCAAGAAAGCTATTGAGAGCATCCAAAAGAGGTTTTTATGGTCAGGCTCGGAAGATAAGACAAGAATCCCTTTGATAGCTTGGGATAAGGTTACTCAACCAAAGGACAGAGGGGTCTTGGATTGAAGAATCTACAGCTCATGAATCAAGCCTTAATAACTAAAGTTGGATGGAGAATGCATAAAGAAGAAGGCACTTGGAAAAATATTTTGAAATTGAAATATTTGTGAAATGTTGGTGGTACTTTGGGATATTTTTCGAACAAGATCTCCCATAAGGTTCAATTTTTGGGAATAACCTCTGTCAAGCTAGGAAACTCCTGGTGAGGGGAACTAAATGGAATCTTGGGGACGACACAAAGATTAAATTTTAAGATTATCCTTAGATCAGGGACAAAGCTCTTAAAATGGAAGAGTCATGTAGTAACCTAATTATTTAAAACATAATTTTTAATATGATAGGTATTATTGGAAAAATATAGATTGTTGTTATATATATTAATTCAAGATTCTACATGTATATGTATACTATATGCAAACTCCATATTTATTTTTTTATAGTTTATAGTTTTTAATTTGATTTATCCTATCGAATACACTCAATCATGAAAAAGTTTTCTAGCCTAGTAGAAAATAGGCTATAATTATTTTTGGAGAAAAAAATTGTTTAGCTTAGTGGCCACACGACTCATTTGTTTTTTCCCATAGGAAACAAATTGTTATTTAGGCCTAACGATTACTACTTTATTTTTATCTTTTTTATACACAAAGATTAACAATTTAAAATTATAACACCACTTCATTATAAACATGATATAATTACCATTAAGAATATCTTAGCGGTCACTAGGATAAAACAAGTAGATGGATTTGTATCTACAAATTTGTTGTATAACTTCTCAGACTCTAGTCCAAGTTTGTTAAATTGTCATAAAAGTAAAAAAAAATTGTTTAGATATCATTGCAAATGTAAATAAATTAAAATAATTTTCAAGACTTACGGAGTTCTCATAAGATAAATATAAATCTATAGTTATAATTGTATAACACATATAGGTTGATGTTTAAAGCTTAGCGGTCACTAGGTAAAGCCTCGAGTAAATACAATAGAAAAATTTTGTTTTATGACATCAAGATATGTATACATTAGTTGAATTTAAAGTTTGGATTTAAGAATTTGAAGAAAGATATTTTAAGATTAGCAACCACTAGGTTATGCAGCCAAATAATATTTAGAGCCTAACGGTGTTGGGGATTTTAAAAATTAAATTAAGATATTATGATCATAGCGCCCGCTAGGTTATGCCATAACATATTTTTTGGAGCTTACAGCTGCTATGCACTACCACAAGATAGTATGAGATTAGCGACCACTATGTACTTCCGTAACATAATATTTCAATCATGGAGGACGCTAGCATTTAAAAAATTAAAGAATGATATTTTGAGCTTAGCGTCTGCTAGATTAGGCCACAACATATTATTTGGAGATTAGTGGTCGCTAGGATTTAACAAAAACAAGTAAGATATTGTGATCTTAATGGCCGTTAGGTTATGCCACAACAACATATTTGGAGCTTAGCGGTTGTTAGGTAGTTTCAGGTACTTTGAGCATTGTGGCCGCTATGGGACTACCACAACATAATATTTGGAGCATAATGGTCGCTAATTTTTAACAAAATAAAGTAAGATATTGTGCGATTAACATACACTATGTTAAGTCGCAACATATTATTGGATCTTATCGTCCCTAGGATTTAACAAAAACAAGTAAGATATTGTGATCTTAGTGGCCACTAGGTTATGCCATAACAACATATTTAGAGCTTAGCGGTTGCTAGGTAGTTTTGGATATTTTTAGCTTTGTGGCCACTAAGGCACTACCACAACATAATATTTGGAGCATAAAAATTGCTAATATTTAACAAAATAAAGTAAGATATTGTGAGCTTAGCATCCACTATGTTATACCACAACATATTATTTAGAGATTAGTGGTTGCTAGGATTTAAAAAATTAAATTAAGATAATATGAACTTAGTGGTCGTTATGTACTACCACAACATAATATTTCGAGCAAACGTGTCGATAGGATTTAACAAATTAAAGGATGATAATTTGAGCTTAACGACCGCTAGTTTATGCAACGACATAATATTTTAAGCCTAACAATCGTTAGGATTTAATGCATAGTATTTCCCTAAGATATTGGCTAAGTAAAAAAGGGCACATAGGCACGCAAGGCCTAGTTGAAGAAAAGCACGCAAGGATAAAGTGCACAGGGCAGGGTTTAGAGAAGGTTTTAAGGAAACCCATTGTGACCAAGGGTTCGGGACTTAGCCATTTTGGGCGTTTTGGTAGAACACATGAAAAGCATGACCCAAATGTGCATGCAGAGTGGATAAGGTGCCAGCCTGGTGACAGGGTGGCCAAGAAGGAGCATGCCTAGGGTAGAAGCTTCTAGAAGCTCATCATGGTAAAAGATGGAAAGCTCAGGCTTGGAGGAGCATGCCCACATGGAGGACCACATTCAGACACTTGGCATCAGATCTGAGGCCACTGGAGGATGAGTTGGCAGCCCAGAAAGCCTATATATACAAGCACTGCGTAGAAGGAAAAACAACAACCAGATAGTGGGTAGAGCTCTGTAGAAATACTACAAGAACTCTGTTAGTTTGGGAAATTATGCTTAGGGAAGGATGTATCAAGGGTATGGGGTTATAAATTTCTTTTGTGAGCCTAGTCATATGAGTCTAGATATAATGCATGACTATGGTCTGCTTCTCTGTAACATTTTGTAATGACTCCATGAATATAAGGAGGTTACTAGTTTACAATGAATATGAACATTGATGATTCTAATGCATACATCTTTTCAAAATTCTCTTGCATTTATATTTATGTTTAAGTATGAGTGTTTATACAACTTCTTTCTATTTTGGTATAAGCTATCCATTATGTTAAGCATTTTCTGTCTGGAATGATTGCAAGGATCTAGAAGCCATCCTGAGCTCTATGATGCTTGTATGTTTTACTCCTTCAAAACCCTTGAATATGGATCATAGATGATGTTTCCCACTAAACTCACATAAAAGAGAGACTCGGCTCCCGCGCATGCCTCGGGTGAGTGCCCAACTCCGCTTGGGTGATAGGCCGTGTGCATGGGGTACCTTTCTTTTGTGATAAGGGTAAAAATGACTACATCTTGGTTTTGTTTTGCAGGACCTCTTTTGAAGTTGTAGTGGGAAATGACATACATCATGATCTAGGTAATGAGTAATGATAAAATGTTTTAACTGGAAAGTGTTGAATCATGGTTCAAGAGCATGGAGGATGAATTTTCTCAGAGATTCAAGCACTGGGCCTGAGTTTGATGCACGTAAATGGGTAGAAGAGAACCTCTACCATGATTTATATGAAACATTTTTCTATTGTTTCCCAGTAGGGCTGTATGAATGGCTCTCAGCGTATGTGTCTAGATCAAGCTGGTATTCTAGATCATGCACGTGGACCCAAAGAGGATTACCAGAGGCTGCATAGGATGTAGATCTGATGTGGACTCATGTTGTGGATCATTGGTGGGAAGGTGTGTTGACTAGCTACACTCTAGAGTATGCTATTTCCACATATTCTTTCCCAGAAGTTGTTGAGTTTGAATTTATGCGGGAGCCTAGAGGATCATTTCTATGTGTTATCCCTCTGGCAATGAAGATCTTGGTTGTTACTTTGGGTTTAGAGGCATTTCCAATGGCCGGCTAAACCATTCTGAGTGTTGGGTGAGGGAGCTAGGGTGGAGGAAGATGGCAGATATTACGATGGAGAAGGAAAGGGAGGAGAGATGGCTCAAGTATAGTGAAGTGCGTGAAAGGGAGATTACTAGATGATGTGAGGCTGCAAGTGTGATGGATCTATGGAGACATAGATGTTGCGGGAAGGAGTTGAGGTTCACATGGAGGATGTGGAACCTGAGTAGTCTGTGCTACCCCATCTTGGCAAGTGCGTAAGAGAGACCCCTTTGGCTTCTGATGAGAGAGTTCATCATGTGGAGAAAGAAGAGTCATTGGCACGTATCTGAACCCACCCAGTGACCAAACCCTAGCACTTGGTTTTCTAGAACAAGGAAGAAGTATCATTGACCCAGTTGGAATCAAGTGGAAGTGACAGATCTATGCCTAGGAGGTATAATTTTTTAGTTCCCACTTCTATGGCTACACATATCCCCATATTTGGAGGATTCTTTGGACAAGGAGCAAGTATACAAGCCTTTGGTCTCACATCTAGAAGTGGTGCGGGGTGTAAATAGTGGTAGTGGGGACATTATCACAGACCATCGGTGCACAGTTTAGTGGAACCTTGGGGGCACTTGGCACAACTCCTATAGGACCTAGTGGACCTAGTGGTTCTGGTGGATTTGGTGGCTCAGGAGGCATAGGACCGGGTGGACCTGGTGGATCTAGTGGCGGAGGGAACACGGAGGAAACCAAGGCTCTAGCTCAGGAGGACAAGGGCCCTAACCACCCCCTCAGGTCTTCTTTGAGATGTCATTACACTTGCTAGATTAGAGGTATTGAGGATGTTGCGGAGCATGTTCACAAATGTGAGCTGCTATGGCATGCAAAGGGGATCACAACCTCGGAGTGGAAGGCTAGTCAATTTGCAACAACGTTGCAGGGATGCACGCATAGCTGGTATAGGAAATATGACCCCCATCAAATGGTGGTGGATTACACTACTTTAAAGAATGCCTTCTTGGTAGAATTCCACATCCTTGAGTTTGAATAGAAGAGCATCAGCGCCCTGAAGGAAATTCAATAGGGAATGGACAGAGAGTGTGTGGGAGTATGATGTGCTTTAAAACTCTCTTGTCTAAGTTATCATATGATATTCACCCTTCACACATGCTTAGTGGTTTGTTGGAGGATTGATCACCCCTTTTAGAAGGGCCTTATCTCATAAAATGTTCACAGACCCACGTGAAGTGTTGGAAGCTGCTCTATGCATGCGCCGAGGCTATTGGTAGTGTTGATACTAGAGTTAGCCCATTCTGGAGGCTCAAATTGCTGCTATGGCTAAGTAGCTGGAGAAATTGTCTGCAAACTCAGCCCATGAGACTCACGAGTGGTTTATGGTGCAGATTGTGAAGTAGAGGGGCATGTCAAGGGTAGTTGTCCCTGGAGGGTAGTACGTGCCATGACAGTAGATTGTGAAATTTTCATGGGGACCATGATGCAAGTAGGTGCCCCTTGTTACAACATGCAATCTAGAAGAATGTGTCTTGCTACTATAAAATTTGCACTTCTACAACCCATGATACCAAGGACTGTAGGCTCATTGATCAGATCCATGAGGCCATTGATCATGGGGTGTGCCAAACCAACATTGCCAGTAGTTCTAAGGGTGATGATCACTGCTATGAGGAGTGCGAGATGGTGGCATGTGTGGAAGGGGATTTCGGAGGATTTTGTGGTCATGGTAACCATGGAGGAGGAAGGAGTGAGTTCTCGTGGGACCTATTTTAATTGTGGGTCTATAGAACATTATAAATGGGAGTGCCTAGATCTATTGTAGTGCTCATGGTGTGGAAAGAAGCACAAGTATGAGGAATGCCTGGAATTGTTTGAGCACATGAATCAACAGCAATGAGAAAGACAAGGGCTGCTATAATGGTAAGCATCAAGAAGACATACACACAATGGATGTGTGGGTGACACGTGATGTAGGATTAGAACCTATTTTAGTAACAACAAGAGTAGAGGTTGCATGTGTAAAGGAAATACCAAGGTAGAGGACCCTGGTTTCAAGAGAGGAAGTAGTTCATGGGAAGTACCTAGACCCCGCGCATCAAAAGGAAGTATATCAAGATACCATGGATGTCATTGGAGTTTACAAGGAGAAATCTAGTGCCTAAAGGAGCAGTCCAGGAGGGAGGAGCAAAGGAGAAAGGTCGAGGCACCAAAGGATGACCTGGATGAGGTCAAGGAAGTATGTAAAATGCTAAGGTAGGAAAATGTTATTCCCTTGCTAGGGGCATGGTTGAGGGAGAAGGTACCACATGCCGAGAAGAAAGAGCATGAGAGACAGATCCTACATGCAAACCTTCCCCCTCACAGCCTTGACTATGACAAGGAGATCACATTGGATGCAGTCGTAGATGGATGGCTCCTTAGTAATATCCTCATTGACATAGGTGCGTGGAGGTCAATGTTCTCACATTGGATGCTTGGCATCAGATGGGAAGGCCTGCATTATAGCCATCTTTGAATGTGTTGTATATGGAAAAAAAATGAAGGTGATGCCCATTGGTGTCTTAAGGGATGCAACTATCACTATCCAGGGAGCTAAGTTTACTGGGGACTTGAAGTCTTGGCGCTCGCTGAGGGACAATTTCCAACACTACTTGGGTGCCCATGGTGTTACAAGAACAATGTTGACCTTTGGTTCAACAAGGGTTACATCAGCTTTGAAAATAAGGAGGAGTGGGTTATTATACCTTTGGTTGATGGGAAGTCAACACCCTATACTGAACCTTTGGGGGAAGAAGTCCTAGACAGGATATATGTGTGCTCAATCAGGGATCAGAGATAATCCATCCTACTAATGGAGTTATCTAGTTTGAGGATGCTCAGTTAGTAAGTGACACCACCAGCCTAGCATGTGATAATTGGGTGCATGGGACTTATGAATTGATGGATGGCGATAGTTGAGAGGATCGGTAACAAAAGTAACAAAGGTGCATATGGTCCGGTGCCTAGGAGGAAAAAAATTACCTAAGTATTCAGGAGGGGCCTTCCCTGAGATCTTTTTATAGGAGATGGAAGCTCAGTGGAAGGAGGAGAAGGAATGAAGAGGGATGTTAAGTTATGTCCTACTCGGCAGTGGCATGGTGGTGGGCTACACATCAGAGAGAGCCTTTTGGAATGGCGAGGTGAGAATTCTCTCTGTCAAGTTTTCTAGAAGCAACATGCCCACCACCATCAAGGACTACCATGGTAAGGAACCCACCTCTTTCCACATCCAAGCTTGTGAGAAGGTCTGGAGAGAAGGTGGAAAGCTTTTCCACCATCCCTTTGGGTACACAAGTTGTATTCTACACTATAGGGTTACGTGCGTGCATGGTACATACATTCTGAGACACGCCGCCAAATAGGAAATTGGCAAGAGCTAGCAAGCTGACCTCATTCAAATGTTTGAATATCAAAGTACCAAGCCATCAGTTGATAAGGCATTGCAAGTTGTTAAGTGCCTTACCATGGGGGATAGTGCCATGGTAGAAGATAGGTTGTTGGAACTGCTAGGTGAACCAGGTTTGGAGGCGTGCTTTGAAGAAGAAGAAGAAGAAGAAGCAAAAGAGATCTAGCTTGAGCGTGCGTGCTTGGAAAAGGAGAAAGGGAAATTAGTATATGTTATTGATGGAGAGGAAGTAGAGAGCTGGATGTTAACCATTCTGTGGGGACACGTGAGGTAGTGGACAATGTTGATGCTCACATGCACTGCCTACCATGAGCCTTTAAAGACAAAGAAGGTTAACATCGGCTCAGAAGAGGAACCTAAGGAAGCTATCATTGGAGATTATTGGTGGAGAAGGAAGTCTCTAAGATCATAGATCTTTTGCATGAATTTGAGGATTTATTCCCATGTGGGTACCATGAGCTCAAAGGCATCCACCATTCCTTGGGGGAGATGAGGATAAAGTTGAAGGATGGTGTGTGCCCGGTAGGAAGAGACCCTACTAGATGAATCCCAATTTGTGTGTAAAGGTAAAGGAAGAGATAGACAAAATGATAGCTTCTGGAATCATTGAAGCTATGGAAGAATCGGAATGGATAAGTCCGATGGTGATAAGCATCAAGAAGGATGGGTGGATTAGGATATGCGTGGACTATAGGGAGCTGAACGTGGTTTGTGTCATCGATCCTTTTCCAACCCCCTTCACTGAAGAAATTTTAGAGGGAGTTTGGGGTGTGAAATCTATTCCTTTACGGATGGATTTTTGGGGTACCACCAAGTCTAGATTGCAAAAGAAGACCTAGGAGAAGACAACTTTTCACCACTGAATGGGGAAGTTTTACATACATGGTCATGCCCTTTGGGTTGAAGAATGTGCTGCTATTTTTTCACGCATAGTGGTTCAGGCATTCAGGACTTCATCCACAAATTCCTTCAGGTTTATCTAGATGATTGGATAGTATATGGGCTAGTAAAAGACCACTGTGATAATTTGAGGCTGATGTTTGAGAGATGTCGGTAGTTGAGGATATCTCTCAACATTAAAAAGTGTGTCTTTGCTACACCCTTTGGGACTTTATTGGGGCACATCATATGCAAGGAGGGCTTGCTAGTAGATCCTACCAAGGTTGTAGTTATTGTGGGATTGGGGGAACCTACTAGCCAAAGTGCAGTGTGTGTTTCTTGGGCATATGGGTTATTACAAAAAATTCATCAAGGGGTATGCCAAGATAGCCATGCCTCTAGAAGAATTTCTCAGACATAAAAGTGCCTTCCATTGGGGAGAGGCGCAGTAGAAGGTGTTTGACACATTAAAGGATAGGCTTGTCACCGTGCCTATATTACATTTTCCCTCTTGGGATAAGCCCTTCCATGTTCATGTAGATGCCTCAGAACCACCATTGGAGTAGTGCTTGCACATGTAGCAGTGAAGGAATTGTTGATCACCCTCTATGTTTTGCAAGTAGGAAGTTGACACCAACAGAGCAGAATTACACCATGACTGAGTGTGAGGCATTATCAATGATCTATGCACTTTTCAAGTTTAGATAGTATCTACTGGCAACACCCTTTGTATTCTACACCGACCACATGGTGTTAAAGTATTTAGTGAACAAGCCCATTCTACAAGGGTGCATATGTCGGTGGGTGCTATTATTTCAAGAGTTTGAGTTTACGGTAGTTGTGAAGCCTGGAAAAAGTAATTATGGACCTGATCATCTATCAAGGATTGATTCAGGGGAGGACATGTAGAGTATTGAAGAGGCTATGCAGACGTGCAACTATTTAGGTTTTGCGTGCACCCTCGGACTTGGAGGAGATTACGGTATTCCTAAAAGAAGGTGTGGCGCGGAAGGGATGAAGGCATTAGAAAGAAAGAAACTAGCTATATGTGCCATGCCCTACATGTTGATCAGTGGGGACTTATACAAGTTAGGGCATGATGAAGTTTTGTGCAGATGTGTACTAGAGCATGAGTGCCTCACCATCATAGAGGAAGCACATGGAGGAAGTGTGGGTGGACATTATGTAGGTGACGCCACCACGCGTAAAATTTTAATGGTAGGATTATGGTGGGAAACTCTGTATAAGGATTACAAAGACTATTGTAAAGCATGTGACCATTGTCAGTGCATTGGAAAGCTAGGAAAGAGAGATGAAATGCCTTTGCACCCTATCCCTAGTGCTAAACCTTTTGAGAAATGGGCAATAGACTTTGTAGGCCCTATTGCACCAACAACGCGTAGGACTAGATCACGCTATGTAATCACTTGCATGGATTATTTGACAAGGTGGGCAGAGGTAGCTCAACTAAAGATTGCACAACAGCCACAATGGAAAGATTTTTGTGGGAGAACATTATCACAAGGTATGGATGCCCTTTAAGTTTAACCAGTGATAGGGGTACACATTTCTTAAATGAGACCATGAGGATCCTATTAGTAGAATTCATGGTAGCTCATCACAAGACTACCCCTTATCACCCACAAGAAAATGGGACCGTGGAAGCATTTAACAAAATATTGAGTCATACCCTGACCAAAATTTGTGATGTCGGAAGACAAGATTGGGATGACAAGGTATCAGCCATATTATGGGCTTACAAGACAACTTATAAAAGGCTGAACAAAGCCACACCATTTCAATTGGTGTTTGGCATGGAAGCCATTCTTCTAGTTGAATTCATGTTACCTTCTCTGTGAATAGCGCGTGCGTAGGAGGGTGATGAGAAAGTTGGAAGAAAGAATTGATGAAACTAATGAAGTTGGATGAGAGACGATCACTCACTCAGGTGGAGCCAAACAACAAAAAAAGAAAAGAAAAAAGCATGGCATGATCGCCACATCAGAAACAAGAAGTTTGAGGTTGGGAAGATGGTCTTACTATATGATTCTAAGTTTTTGCCACCACCAGGAAGTTGAAGGTCCATTGGTTAGGTCCCTATAAAATCTCGTACATCCTTGACTCGGGCGCGTGTCAGCTACAAGTGTTTAGATGGAATGAAATTTCTGGACACTTCAATGGGAGTAGGTTGAAGCCCTACTATAAATAAGTCTTCTTGGTGTTTGTAAATAAGGTAGTTTTTCCAGTTAGTTTAGAATTTCCTTTATGCATTTCTTTTCTTGTGTTTCCCTTTCGTGTTGTTGTTTTTTTTGCACCTTGTGTCGGTAACCCTTATTACTCTTTGAGGATTTTTGAGTGCGAGAGGACCACACATCATTTTAGTGTGGGGTGGAGTAATGTGAAGGAGAGTGTGGGTAAAGTGCCAAGGAAGTTGTGTTGAAAATCCCGGTTGAATGGCCCTATTGAAAGAGGTGCATGGAAAGAAAAGATGGAAAAGGAGGATTGGTGTCAAGATAAGGCTACTCTCAGAACCCACGTACAAAGGAAGAAAAAGTCACATAAGCAACACGAGGTAGGAGAGAAAAAATTAGGATAGAAGAAGTGCCTTCTTCGGCATAGGTGATGCGTGTGCAAGAGTCTCCTGTCTAGATGGATTGGTTGCGTGCTCAGAAGGTTGGAAGATTACGCGTAGGGTCAGGTGCGTGAGTTAAAGTGCTAAAGTTGGGATTTGTTTGAAAAATCCACATTAAATGTAAAAAGTATGGTGGTAGGTGAAGTAGCATTTAATGCTTAAAAAAGGAAAAACTATAAATAGAGGGTCGAGGAACTTCATTATTCACTTTGCGAACAAGGAGAAAGAAGCACTTTTTGCATTTTCACAAACTAGGGCTTCCAAAAACTGATCCGTGTGAAGAATTTTTTTAAAGAGATTGAGCGTGGGTGACTAGTGTGGATCTGTGAACCTAGAAAAAGAGGGATTTCACGGGTGTAAAAGAGTTGTGAGGAGGCACCATCTTGTGAAAGGATTATCCCAGCTAGGGTTTGAAGAACTAGGGCATGGGTTTAAGGAATTTTCTTCACAAATTTGAGATCTAAGGTGGGGAAGAGTGAAAGAACAGAGCTACATGAAGTGATTAAAGTAAGAAGTGAACCTAGACAATGGCACCCAAGAAACTAGTTAGCACACCCAAGAAGGGAAGGGAAAGGAAAACAACAAGAAACCGATGCACATACAAACGAAGAGTGGTATGTAGAAATGTAGTACCCAGATGGAGTAATGCTAGGGAAGGAGTGGGAGTCCCATCTAAGGAACATGTCTTGTAAATGACTATAATCATCATATGAGCATGATCGAGAAGGAGATGGCGCTGGAGCTAGTGTGCCCAACAAATAGAAGGACACCAGAGGGCTTGCCCATCTATAATGATGACGTGAAGGTCAAGTTGGAAAAGGTAGGGTTATTGCAACTCTTTGAGTTGCCTTACTTTGGGAAGCTGAGCCTCTATCAATGGCTGATGTCACGTGCGTGCATGAGGACTACTTCCATTTTGTGGGGTGCAAGATGTGCATTACCCCTCAACTCATCTCACATTTCACAGGCCTCATCTATGAAGGAGATGGTTTGGAAGATGACCTAGGTGATAAAGAGGCAATTAAGGAGACTATCGCTGCCTATGCATACAAAAAGGGGTCAAGATATTATGATATCACTAGACATCAAGGACCCAATAATGAGAATGGCCATGCATCTAGTGACCAAGTTAAATGGCCAGGAGAGATGGACCCAGGTCAATAAGCCATGGTTACATGTTTGCAAGAAAATCTCAGAGGGCACCATCTACAACTTGTCTACGTTCATCGCGGATGAGATTGTAAGCTGCGAAGGAAGGAGATAGGATCATGTTTGGGAATGTCCTACTGACAATCATTTTTTAGAAATTGGAGTACCTGATGCATCAGAAAAATTCATATGGGAGTACCGGTTGAGGACCCTTCACCCGCAAAAAGATTTGAAAAATACACATGTGACTCCATGACAACCATGCACAAGGTGCACCTAGAGAAATGGTACACATGTGCTAAGGAATGCACATTCGGGGTAGAATGGAGGATTCCTGAACAAATGCTAGTGGCCACCAAAGGAGAAGTAAAATTTTTGTGTACCAACATTTCTACTGGGCAAGGTTCAAACTGATAGATGAGACATGGAGCCCATGGTGCAAGCTCCCCTTCACCTTCACAACTCAATACTTCAAGTGGGAGTAAACAGGTTTCAAAGAGTCCAAGAAGCTGAAACTGGACCTTGGTAATCTGGACCGGGAGCACAGGGAAATGTGTAAAGGGTTGGTCTACCCAGAAAGCAGTGCATGTACATGGAGAGGTACGTGTCGCATGAAGTATAAATGACAAATCCCATGACCTTTCCCATTGTAGGAGGATCCATGGTGCACGTGTACCTCCGCATAAGACCCAAATCGAGAGAAGGGCACATATTTGGAAAATGAGGTATCTATGCTGGGGATCCAACTGGCAGGAAGAAACCCATGCCCAAGTAGGTGGAAAAGGAGCCAGAGAGGAAAATACCAAGTGTTGGGGAAACACAGGTAATAGGCTCCCCTAGGACAAGTGCTAGGAAAAGCATGTATTCATGCAAGAAGAGGCCCTTAGTCAAGGAAAAGACTCCAGAGCTAGAAAATCCATCAGACAAGGAGTCCTCGGGAGAAGAAGAAATAGAGTCACCTACACCGGAATCCCCGGTTAGGAAGAAGTAGAGACTAGAAGAGGAGACCACCTCAGAGGATACTGGAAGTTTGGACAGTGCATAGGTGAAGAGGAAGCTAGCGAAGAAGATGTTAGTGGGGAAGGTGAGCTAGAAAAGGAACAAGGGCCACCTATTTTCAACGTACATGATTCGGATGAAGAAGGTGGAGAAGAGGAGTAGGGGTTCCTCTTTGTGTGTGGCACAAGGATAGCTAGGAAGGGAGAGGTGCCCAAGACATGAGAAGTGAGGGAGATGGTGGCACAGACGTAGAAGGCCCCAAGCCTTATGGTGGAGTAGATACCCAAGGTGGTAGAGAGAGAAGAAACAAAGGCCATTGAGACCTTGGAGGAGGAGAAGTTGAAGCACAATGTTGAGCCAATGTTAAACGAGGAGAAGGAGGAGAGCATGGAAAAGGACCATGACAACACTAGGGGCCCCATTTTAACTATAAGTATTCCTAAGGGCATGCATGCATGGGAGGAAGACACATAGGGGAGGAGAGGCCAGGGATGGGTTACATTGATGACCCCAACAAAGTGTTTCATGCATGGTTCAAAGCATGATTCCGGTAGAAGAGCTCTTGTAGCCATGTCATCTTTTGACAAGGAGGCTGCCTACCCATGGATGAGGAAGATGCTCTCATGGGAAATTGAGTCCCATCTTGATGAACTAGAATTTGAGGTAAGCCACGGGGAAATAATAACATTTCAGGGCCAACAGAAGACAACCCCATGGTGAACGCTCAGCATCTCTCGGATGAACAACTGTGTAATGCGTTGAACAAGGTCTCCATTGAAATCGAGGCTAGACTCTTTGGGTGGAATGATAGAATCAAAGATCTGGAGGAGGACCTGAAGAAGAAAGAGGAAGAACTAGCTGCAAGGGCCAAGGAGCTTAGCCAGAGAAACTAATCAGTGCCAATTGCATAGCGGAGCTAAAAGATGAGAAGGCCAAGGTGGGCATGCGGTATACAAGAAGGTGGAGGCTATAAATAATGCTATAGTATTGAAGCATCCGGACCTAGCACCCTCCGCGTAGAAGTATGGATCTGCTTTAGGATGCCTAGAGGATTTAACAAGAGTCCTCACCATGGAAAGGCAACCGTTAGCCTTGGAATCTATAGAAGAAGTGGCCATGCGCTTGGAGAAGGAAGATAAATTGAAGGTCATGGCATTTGTAGTAGAATACAACAAGGTTCTTGCTGATATAAAAGTCACTTCCCAGACTACTTGAGGCCGCATATGACAATTGCGTGGATAGAGACAAAGTGGCAGGCATCTTGGTCACCACTCATGAAGCAGAACTCAAGGAGTTCTAGGAAAAGAATAAAGGGAATAGGGTAGAAAGGGACAAAATCCTTGCCGAGGTGAAAGAAAATCTGAAGCCATTGAAGCCTTAAGGGGTTCAATTAAAAACTAGTTGAAGGAACTGTACCCATAGATTACGCGGAGAATGGATGCGCTGGATGATGTGGGAAAAGAGTTAGAGAAAATTCCAACACCATAAGCACATGAGGAAATGGGCTACATTTTGATGAGGTGAGCACCCTAGTTGGTGACCTCTGTCAGAAAGTGCAAAATGAAGTTGATGCCTGGAACAAGTTGGAGGCTGACTTGCAAAAGGATTTTCCTAGCCTCTTGCAGTGATTCCATCATTTCCTATTCTTTTTCCATATTCTTTCATCCCCTTATTCTTATCCCATGGTGTAAGTCCACCATATTCTTTCCTTTCTCGGAGAAGTGTTCCCATGGATGGAGAATAGGTGTAGTGTGGGGTAATGTTGGGCCCCTAAGATATTGGCTAAGTACAAAAGGTGCATAGGCACGTAAGGCCTAGTTGAAGAAAAGTGTGCAAGGATAAAGCGCGTAGGGAAGGGTTTAGAGAAGGTTTTAAGGAAGCCCGTGGGTGTGCACGCGTGGAAAACCAAGGGTTGGGACTTAGCCATTTTGGGTGTTTTGGTAGAACACATGAAAAGCATGACCCCCTATGCATGGAGTGGATAAGGTGCCAACCTAGTGACAGGGTGGCCCAGGAAGGAGCATGCTGGGGTAGAAGCTTCTAGAAGCTCATCATGGTAAAAGATGGAAAGCTCAGGCTTGGAGGAGCATGCCCACATGGAGGACCACATTCAGACACTTGGCATCAGATCTGAGGCCATTGGAGGATGAGTTGGTAGCCCAGAAAGCCTATTTATATACAGCACACTGAAGAAAAAGGAAAAAAAAACTGAGATAGGGTGGAGCTCTGTAGAAATACTGCAAGAACTCTGTTAGTTTGGGAAATTATGCTTAGGGAAGGATGTATCAAGGGTATGGGGTTATAAATTTCTTTTGTGAGCCTAGTCATATGAGTCTAGACATAATGCATGATTGTGGTCTACTTCTCTGTAACATTTTGTAATGACTCCATGAATATAAGGAGGTTACTAGTTTACAATGAATATGAACATTGATGATTCTAATGCATACATCTTTTTCAGAATTCTCTTGCATTTATATTTATGTTTAAGTATGAGTGTTTATACAACTTCTTTCTATTTTGGTATAAGCTATCCATTATGTTAAGCATTTTTTATCTGGAATGATTGCAAGGATCTAGAAGTCGTGTCTGAGCTCTATGATGCTTGTATGTTTTACTCCTTTCAAAACCCTTGAATATGGATCATAGATGATGGTGGTAGGCTTTAACAAATTAAATGTACATATTTTGAGCTTAATGGCCTCTAGGTAATCCACAATTTAATATTTCGAGCTTAGGTGTCACTAGCATTTAACAAGTCAAAGAATAATATTTTAAACTTAGCATCCACTATGTTATGCCACAAAATAATATTTGGATATTAGTGATTGCTAGGATTTAAAAATCTAAAGTAAGATATTGTGAGCTTAGCGTCCATGGGTTATGCCGCAACATATTAATTGGAGCTTAGTGGCTTCTAGGATTTTAAAAATTAAATTAAGATAATATGAAATTAGCAGCCAGCTACGTCATCGCCACAACATAATATTTTGAGAAAATGTGTTGAAATTATTTAAAAATTAAAGGAAGATAATTTGAGCTTAGTGGTCACTAGTTTATGTAACGACATAATATTTTAAGCCTAGCGGTTGTTAGGATTTAATACATAATATTTGGAGCATAGCGGTTGTCAGGATTTAATAAATTAAATTAAGATATTATGAGCTTAGTGGCTGCTAGGTTATACTAAAATATAATATTTGGAGATTATGGGCAATAGGGTTTAACAAATTAAATTAACATATTTTGAGCTTAGCAGCCTCTAGATACTTCCATAATATAATATTTTAAGCTTAGGTGTCACTAGCATTTAACAAGTCAAATAATAATATTTTGAGCTTAGTGTCCGCTAGGTTATGCCACAACATAATATTGTGAGCTTAGCATCCACTTGTTATGCCACGACATATTATTTGGAGTTTAATGGTTGCTAGGATTTAAAAAAATAAATTAATATAGTATGAACTTAGAAAGCGTTTATGTACTTCCACAAAATAATATTTTGAGCAAGCGTGTCGACATGATTTAACAAATTAAAGGAAGATATTTTGAGCTTAGCGGTCGCTAGGTTATGCCACAACGACATAATATTTTAATCTTAGCGGTCGTTAGGAAGTAACACATAATATTTAGAGCATAGTGGTCATCAAGATTTAACAAATTAAATTAATATATTATGAGCTTAGCGACCACTAGGTTATGCTAAAACATAATATTTGGAGCTTATGGGCGGTAGGATTTAACAAATTAAATTAACATATTTTGAGCTTAGTGGCCATTAAGTACTTCCACAATATAATATTTCAAGCTTAGGCATCGCTATCTTTTAACAAGTTGAACAATAATATTTTGAGCTCAGCGTCCACTAGGTTATGCCACATCATAATATTTGGATATTAGCGATCATTAGGATTTAACAATATAAAGTAAGATATTATGAGCTTAACATCCACTAGGTTATGCCACAACAACATATTTGGAGCTTAGCGATTCATTAGGTAGTTTTGGATGTACAACTACTATGTGCATGTTTAGATAAGTATAAAATTTGGAATATATACATGAAAATTCAATCAATTATAAATATTAATCTATTTACATGTTATACATATTTCATTTCTTTCTGCTATGCTCAAATACTTCCACTCATGATTCATTGTGGTTATTTCTTAATTATGAGCCAATGTTGATCCTTGTATGCATGTAAAGTTGTTTCTTGAGTTTTTGATATTGTGTGGGGCCTATTATATCAAAGTTACTTTTATGCCACAAGAATCTGTTTCTTTCAAATATTATAATCTCTATTTATCTTTCCTATGTCCATAATTGGGTTTCTAAATAGCACACTAGCCTTGTCAAGTAAAACTTGCTTTGAGTAACATTTTCTTTTTGTGATTTCCTTCAGAGTCTATATTTTCTGTAATTTTTCCTTGGTTTTGGAGACAATATCAATGACCTATGAAGTTTATCCTTCATTTTCCTTTATTATTCTCCTTTGAAAATTAACCAAGAATTGCTTAAGCGATATAAAAAAATCTTCACTAGAAACCAATTCATGGTTTTCCTTAAATACTTCCATAATCGAGGATTCTGTGAAAATATGATTTCCTCTCGAAATAATGTCATCAAACTACGAGAGATAGTTTTATTACCTGATCATTCCATTCCCTTAGTATTTCCTTGGTATAATTAGCATATGTCTGGCATATACCAATATTGTCCATGGTTATAATTGAAGGGTCTTTACAAATGCCTTCCTCAATAACTGCCATATATATTAATGTTTTTTGCATCGATCCCATGGTTTTAATGATATTTATAGTCTTATTTAGGTAGGCTTGTTACTTCATCTTCACCTCGATGTATTTGTTTATTAAATTATACAAACCATGTAATTCCTCTTCTACATGAGAAATTGTACTCATAGAACTCGTGGCCTTTAATTGATTTTCAAGATATTTATTTCTAGCACATATGCCTATCACTACTTCTATGGATACTTCAGTTTTATCCCTTATCAATTATTCCATAGCCTCCTCATATTGAACCGGTTGGGAGCCTTTGGATTTTTTGTTTCTTTATAAGATAGAAGGGGTCTTCTAAAGTTTCATGCCAAATAATGGTTTGTTGTGTTGAAATATTATTTTTGCTTATCCTTTTCAAGGTTCCCATCCTTGGATTGAATTCAATGTTTAATAAGGGATCTCCTTGTGCCTCCCAATATGGCTATTTTTTATGACCAATTACAGATTGGTCAAACCAATCTTGTCTCACTTCATGTGGAGTGGAATGAGAAGATTGAGATGGTTGCACTAGGGCCACCATGTATGAGATTTCAGTTTGCATTTCATCTTCTTCTTCATCTCAATAAGTTAAGACATATGCCACCAACTTTGGGGATTTAGTTGGTGCGATCTTGACTTATTGAGCCTTAGATAGAGTTTCAATTAATTCAAGAAACCTTGTAGAACCTAGAGAATGGGTAGCACATGGCTTTTCTAAAGGATCCAAATAGAATGTTTCCTTTCTCTTTATAGCATCCTTTTTAATAGTTCCTCTCAGAGGGGGAAATGACCTAATTGTATTCATATTCTACTTAATAAGGCTATCATCTACTTGGATAATCCATACCCAATTATTGACATCATCCTCGTGTGCATATGATATATTTATCTATCCTCTAAGAAACTCAAGGTGTTTAGAAATAATTTTCATGTGGTCATATTTCCTTAGAGGTGTTGGGGAGATGGAATGAATTTGTATTGTCGATGAAACTTTTAAATTAGGCCACCTATTAAATTTCCTACATCCCATAGTGACTGAGAGGGGGGATGTGTTTTAAGCTTCTTCTCTTTGCACTTTCTTGTAATACTATTGAAAATATTATATGTCACCTCTTGTTCGCCAATTTGTTATGAACATAGAAAATAAGTTGAAAAGGAGGTGTAAGGAGTCCTCAATCATGATAACAATATATTATAGATAGAAGAATACAACTCCCATTTTCCTTATGGAAGTGAGGATGCCAACAGATATTCTAGGTGTTACTATTTTATGTAATTGTTGGTAGAGAGTAGGATACAAATAAGTGCATATATATATATATATATATTGAATATGAGATATTAATTGATGGGAATACAAGTCTAAATATAGTTCATTTAGCTGTAAAGGGCATGAAGGAAGATAGTTTTTTTAGAACTCTGAATAGTTGAGAACACAAAAATGCATCAGAAGATATGAAACCATGTAAAATGATTTCCCATTATCCATGAATTATTCTCTTTGTTTCAATAAATTGGCCTGAGCACTTTCACTAAGGAAGGAATATCACCTTCATCAATAATCATAGAAAGTAAAGGGATCTAGGATACATCAACCTTAGAGATATAAATTTTTCCTTATAGTCCATTCATGAGGGCCATACCAATACAAACTCCTGGTCTAAACATTTTAATAAGGATATCACTCTAGATAAGAATCATCCATATTATCTATTGGGTCCATGACCTAAATCTGTAAAAGAAATCTTATTTTCCTTATGGCCATATAGGAATCAACTGTATCTATATTATACAAAGTGTCTGGTTATGTTAGTTTTAAATAAGATCTCGTATGCATTCCCAACATAAAAACCCATTTTGTTTTTCCATGATTTACAAAAATAAGGCCCACTCCTTGGACTTATCAAGAATTAGATAGGAAGCGATTAGTTCCAGAAATGGAAGCACCTTTGGTTTAGCAGAAATTAAATGAAGACCAAATATTTTTATTACCCTTATGTCTTGGGACCTTAGGGATTGATCTTTCAGGATACCCTTTTCATCTACGACATCTACATCAAGACTTTCATTTTGGACTGTGGAAAAAATAGTTGAGTAATGCTGAAATTCATGATTTAAGGTAGATAGATTGAACACGGTATCTCTCATTACTCTAGTGTTCTGCATAGGAATATAAATAAGCATCTAAATTTTACGGTGTCGGTTTGACCGCAATGTTAAAAAATTATAGGTCCATGAATGTTGCATATATCATAAATAGAAATAGAGTATTGAGCTAAGGGATGTACTTGGATTTACAACAACACTCTTATGTATCTTATTCTGAATATTTGGTTAGATTAAAAACTCAATTGACAAATAAATGAAAAAAGTGTTGATCCTAGCGGTTGTTAGGGTTAGCCATAACAAAATATTTAGATCTTAAGATCGCTAGGCATGATTCACATGACAACTATTAATGCAATGAGAAAAGTGTGACAATACATGCACTATTGAGGGGTCAAGGCATACTTAGTTTTGATCCTAGCGGTTGCTAAGGTCATCCATAATGAAATATTTAGATCTTAGTGGTCGTTAGGCATCATTCATAGTAAAACTATTAATGCAATGAGCAAAGTCCAACAATACATGCACTCTTGAGGGGTTAAGACATACGTAGTTTTGATCCTAGTGATTTCTAAGGTTAGCCAAAATGAAATATTAGATCTTGGCCATATCTAGGCATTATTCACAGGACAAATATTAATGCAATGATAAAAATATGGCAATACATGCACTATTGAGGGGTCAAGATATACATAGTTACGATCTAGCTTGATTGCTAGGGTTAGCCATAAAAAAATATTTAGAGCTTGGTGGTTGCTAGGCATCATTAACAGGAAAAATATTAATGTAATGAGAAAAGTGTGGAAATACATGCATTATTGAGGGGTCAAGAAATACATATTTCTAATCCTAGTGGTCGCTATGGTAAGCCACAACAAAATATTTAGAGCTTAGTGGTTTCTAGGCATCATTAACAAAGTGCGGAAATACATGCACTCTTGAGGGGTCAAGAAATACGTATTTATATTCCTATTAGTTGTTAAGGTCAGCCACAATGAAATATTTAGAGCTTAGTGGTCACTAAGATCATCCTTGACAAAATATTTTGAACTTAGTGTTTGTTAGGCATCATTCACCAAACAACTATTATTAAACTAAGAAAAGTGTTGCAATACATTTTTTCTTAAGGGGTAAAGCTTTACGTATCTCTGATTAGTTTGTTGCAAGGATGTGTATACCTCTCTTTAATTATTTATAATTATATCATATTGGTTGGACTATCCCTGGTGGAGCCAAGTGTTGCACTACATACCCTTGAGAGGGATCAAGCCTTATGTAGTTATCATAATATATATTATAAGTTATTGAAAGGAATGTCTTAGTGGGTGCTAAGATTCATTACTATGATTTTTTAGTCAACCTCTATATTCAAAATAAGAAACAATGTGAACTATGTGTGTAGCAAAAATTTATTAGTCCACATGATTATATGGCTTAGATGTATTACACATGGAAAATACATAAAAAAATTATCTAGAGATTATCTACATTTAGGGTTCTCCACAAAATTTAAATGGACAACATAATACTTTAAGTAAGGAATTTCTTAGCAGTCACTATGTAATTCAAATATAGCATTCAAATAACAAATTAATATAGAGGAGATTAGAGGTTGTTGGGAATTTTATTATTTAAAACATGATGCAAAATATGTGTGTTGCGGAATTGGTAACAATCATTCTAATCAACCGCTTATTTGCTCTGCCGCTATAACATGGTTAAGAAAACCCTAAATCATAACCCTGGCCATGTGTTTGATGAAAACCCTCACACAGGTAGTAGCATTGGGGAAAAAATATGCTCTGCAAACATCGTGACCTCTCATGGATCAACCTAGCGTTTGGTAAAGACACTCCCATTCCTGGAAGAGTCAATGAAATATCATTGGAAGGCGGTGGCGCAGTCTCCACTGATAGATCCGTGGCTACTGGTAAAAATCTGAATGGAAACAAGGAATTCAGGGGTCCTTCTTCCACGAAGTCACAGGCCCGAGGGTTTGGAAAAACTAGCTTTGGATCAAGCTCGCGGCATGGGGTCCCTATTGCTCCCCTCAACGGAGAAAATGTGGTTTGGCAGAGTGGCAGATCTGATTCGATACCTGCACTCTTTCCTGAAGTGCTGAACTAGGGAGGTGGAAGGGATACAGATAACAGAAGATCCAGTGGTCCCTCCTTCACCGATATACTATCTAAACAGTCAAAGACTACTGCAAAGACTACTATGAAGCCTGCTGAGAAAAATCCATGCATTACCTTTGGAGAGGAAGTCCTTGAAACAGAGTCTTTCTATCAAGAACATGCCTTAATTTGTAGATTCGCTGGACTTTGGCCTAGTTTACCAGTCCTACACGAATGGATCTCCAAGCACTGGATCCCGCTTCTAGGAGGAAGGATAGATCTCTACCCATGTGCTAAAGGTATCTTCATTGTTGCTTTTGAATCCATAGATGATAAGGTTATCATTTCTAATCAGCTTTGGCTCTACCAGAAAAAATACCTTATTTTAAAACCCTGGTTCCCATCCTTCAACCCTCTCACTGAATCTTTCTCATGCAAACCGATTTGGATCAGATTACCCCACCTTCCCCGCAATTTTGGGATCAAAAATGTCTGATAGCCATAGGCAATACATTGGGCAACATCATTAACATAGACTCCCAAACCTCTGAATTCACACATACAACCTATGCAAGAATTCTTGTTGAGGTTGATACCTCTAAGGATCTTCCAGCTCATATTGAGCTAAAGGTGCAAAATCGAACTTGGACTCAACCTCTGGACTTTGAGGGCCTACCTTTTAGATGTAGGAATTGTTTCTCTCTGGGACATTCTGCTGTTAATTGTGAAATGATAAAACACAAAAAGGAGAACGCTAACTGGTGGAAAATTCCCTCTCGAACATTTGAGATTCGATCCTCTGAATATCCCTGTTGCTGAGAAGGAAGACATGTTGGAGTCGGTCCCTGAAACTCCTTTGAACGAGCTTAAAAACCATGCAAATAAAGAGTCATCTGGGGAGGAGACACAGAGTATCGGAATCACTGAAACAAGAAAGTTCACAGTGGATAAGGAGAATATTCCTCGATCTCCTTGCTCATACAATAATTTTCAGCCAATTAAGGATTCTGAAGTTCTCATTCCTTTACACAAATCTGTGGATGAATGGATTACGGTTCGTAACAAGAAGAAAACTGTTCGAATTGAAAATAGTAGTAATTAAGATGCTACTTTGTAGCTGAACGAAGATTTTGCTAGCTCTTATCATTTTATCCAGGTTGTTGGTCTATTATGTAGCTGCTGGGTAGCTGTTATGTGGTTTAGGTGTTGTTTAGTTGTTGTTTTTTAGCTATTTTTCAGTTGTTGGATTGCTGGTTGCAGGCTTCTCTTGGCAGACTGTTTTCTGCCGTTGGGCTTATTGTTCATATCTAGATTCTGATCCTCTTTGGTTATGTTACTATGGCTATATCTGGCTTTTGAGTCATGTTGTACAAGGGTATAGTCCCTTTCAAAAACTATTTACCAATAATAAAAAAAATATGTGTGTTGCGGACAATTGACATTCTATAAGATTATATGTCCTTTACAAATAAAAGTAATAAATTTAGAGATTATCGGTCGCTAGGAAATTCCTAGAGAATATATAAATTACACATTTTAAGGATAAATGAAGTCTCAAAGGCCATGGAGGTCTCTGCTTAGTCAATAAAAATGTTAAATATTTCCAAATATCCTAGGGTACTCTTACAACATCATGATGATTGACTCATGATGCATATGAGTACCCAAGGAACTTCGTCAATCATAACATTCTTTTTCCATCTACGTAGAGTACTTATTGGATTATTATGAAGGGATTTATTTTGTATACATATGTCTCTTTCTTGGTAGTGTAGGTGATCTTGAATTGTAACTCCTATTTGACCATTACAATTTTAAAACTAGAGAAATTGTCAAGAAGAGAAAACCTCTTTGATCTTGTTACTCTTTGCATCAATTTATCCATATTAAACATGGTATAATGAGTTTAAATATAATGAACACACTCTTTGTAGTGTTAATATGACATACAAAATCCAAACCCTATGTATAATCTCCTTGGTCATTAAATCTCACAATTTCCCAAGATATTAAATCTCACAATTTCCTTACACTTCCACCTCCCACTAAAAACAAACAAGGAATAAATTCCCTTATCTCACTTACCTCAATCTTCATGCAAAGTAATGGTATTTTTCTAGCTCTTATCAATATCTTTAGTAAAAAAAAAAATCATCACATTTATTAAAGTCATATTAAGAAAAAAACCTTGTCATCTTATAATTTTTAGTGTCGATATATCATTAGTTTATTTAACTAAAACACCCAGATCTTGTAATTTTAGTTTGTAAGTGTTGCATGTGTCTTTTTCTAGTCAATGATAAAATATTCAAAATCTTGTTTAGCATGCATTCTCAAATTTTAAGGTTTATACTTCTCTGATTCACTGTATTGCTAGGAGGAACCTACACAGATTGAACCCTTTGTATTTTCTCCTTGGCCATCACATATATGTTTTTATAAAATTGTATTTCCCACAATTTCCTTATTTTATTGTAAACAAGTAAACAATTACTTATCTTTTTAGGCTCTTAATATCAAATTTACTAAGGAAACTTTCCATACAACCTCATTAAGAAAAAGAAGAACATGTCATCTTCTAGAAGTTACTATCAATATTTCATTACTTTATTTTACTAAAACACCCACAATCTGAAAGATACAAGAACAAAACCATTTCATTCTTCATAATAAAACATTACTAAGCATTTCATTCATTCCCTCTTACAGATATTCATAGTATGAGTTTCCATGATCCCTCCTACAAATCTTCTAAGTCATATGAAACATATCTTCTACATCAGAAGTATCCCCTCAAAATTTTCCTAATGAATTCATTCTTTCATAAGATTAGGATATGAACTTTCATAAGACATGTACAATATATAATTAATTTAGTCTTCACTAAGGCACCGAAAACCCTTACATTGACATATTGAATATGGGATTAAAAACCTCTTATATTTCATCAAATAATAATGGAATTTCATCTATTGAGAAATCATTTATTTGATAAAAAACTACATTCTATATCACAATAACCCCTAAAATTTCACAATAACGCATCTGCACTCACAAAAATTTCCCTAATAATGTATTTGTGATCTAAAAAAATATTGAATAACAAACTTTGAAATTCAATACTAATTTTAATAATCAATTTATAATGAAATGTCTAGAGAAACCTATTGATAGTGGTCCTAAAGTTCACTTTAGTTTAATTGTCTACAAAATCCCTAAATGAATAAAATCCTTAACTAAAAAAAAAAAAACTATTTTCAACAACATTTTTAACAACACCAATTTTGTTCTCTTCCAACAATCATTACTTTCCATATCAGGTATTTTAGGAAACAGTTCTTAGTCCTCTTGCGAAAAAATGCCCATAACTTGTTTGTGCATTTCTTGCAAGCACAATATACACATATTTCACAAATAATTTAGGGATCAACAACTTTAATTAAAAAATGATGCCACACTATTTAAATTGAGAACCGTTTGTTAAAATTCCTGAAATAATATGGTATGATGGAAAAAATTGAATACTGGAAGCGCAAAAATGCGTTTTTTGAAAATGCTACAAAAATTATACATTTATATATTTTTAAAATTTTAGAAGGGATGATGGCAAGAACACATACCGATTTTGACACCTAGATGAAATCAAACCATGCTCATAATTTTTGAAATCAAATTGTGATCATATTTTCCAATGGATGAACAAAGTGATGTGCTTACACCAATGTTCTTGCCAAAATCTTAAAAAAAATTAGTGTTATTAAAATATACTAAAAAAATGAAAATATATAGTGACATACAACCCGACTCTTCCGATCGCCACTTTTTTGGCACACAAATTACAAAAAGACACATGTAGGA
This sequence comes from Taxus wallichiana var. yunnanensis, assembly GCA_018340775.1. Classification (NCBI taxonomy): domain Eukaryota; kingdom Viridiplantae; phylum Streptophyta; class Pinopsida; order Cupressales; family Taxaceae; genus Taxus; species Taxus wallichiana. The sequence goes on from CM031244.1 coordinate 171,866,840, forward strand.
CATTACATTTCTTTATATTGAATGGCTAATAAAAATTAAATACTAGAAATGATGTACATGTTTCAAATGACACATTTTACATTGTTCATTTTAATGGCTAATTAGTGTTGATGGAAGTGCAATATTAACCGTATATGCCACACACCAATAGAGTTAAGTTTGTTAGAGAACTGATACAATCTAAGAAAGTATTGTCTTTTTTTTCATCGTCAATATAATATCATAATTGTATTGTGTAGGAGAATAATTGTCAACATTATCATAAAAAATAATACCATATTCATTGTCAATATTATCATCTATAAATTACATAGTGAGTATATACGTATTCCATACTTTGACTCTACTTCCAATGATATGTGGTGTAATTGATGACACACATATTAAATAACATATTGTCCCCAAAAAAAATATGTATATGGACATCATTTTTACAATGTTTTTTTGCACAAATAATATTTTGGGATGTGTGTGTCAATGCTCCTGGTGGTGCCCATGATGTTGATAATTGGATTTTTATGAAATAAAAAGAAGAATGCAAAATAGAGAAGTATTAGCATCACCAACATTCCAAATTGAAGGAAGCATTATCTATCCCCAAATTATAGGGGATTCTGCATATCCTTTTTCTCCTTACTTATTAAAGCCATTTAATAACAAGCTTTCTCCAATACATGATCTTTTTTTATTACATAACATATACCATATTTTATAATGGACTGTATGATGTAATACTATGTTATTATGGTTAAAAAAATTGACATTTACTTGGGTAAAAAGACTTGTAATTTGAATTTATACATCCAATATTTTCTCCATTTGCTTACTCTCTTGTTCCATTTTTTCATGCTCAAGTTTTAGTATTCCCTACTCAATTTCTTTCATTATTTGAGTGAATAAATGTTTTTTTATCTGAATTATCTCTTTCAAATCTCCATAAGAGTTTCTTTTTCTCTTTACACATTTACATTCAATTCCAATTTTATTCAAAGGGGTTTCTTGGTTTACTCCTTTAACATTTTCAATTTTAAAAGAGGGGATTTATGATTTCCCTTTCACATATTTTTCAGATGTAGAATTTATTGTTATCACAAAAATTAGCACCATGGGATATTACTTTGTAGATCCCTAATTTTTGCTAACATGGGACCATCTCTCAAGTTGTGGGACTTGCAGAATTCAGATGGACCTCTAGAGAAGGCTAATTACTCTACCTAATCCTAATGTTAAAATTACTCTAGAAGGGAAAATTTTGCTAACTAATCCTAGACTAACCATTCCAAGGGACCAGAGAGAGAGAGAGGGTTAGAAAGATCTATGAAAAGGAAAATCCTAAGCTAAGGGAGGTGATAACACTAAGAAAAGGGCGTGGAAACATCCACGATGAGGGAGAAAGAAGAAGGAAAATGGATTTGGGAGAGGCCAAAATAATGTGACATAGACCCAGATCTTCATTTAATATCTTTTCTCCATGAAACACAACAACACAAACCGCAAATGATAAATACATGCACATAATAGAAAAACAAGACTAGAGAGGCAAGGGAAACTAAAAATATAAATTCAAGGGTTGAGAAAAAACCAAAAACATATATTTTATTTATTCATAAGGTTGCACAGTCCACTACATCTAGAAAATAGAGAAATAATTACATTTCCTAGGCCCATGTGAAGGCTTGCTGCTTAAATATTTTGAGAAAAAAATCAGAGAGTTTCCACATGCCAAGAATATCCCCCCATTTTTTCTCAAATGAGAAGTTTAAAATATATATAAGAAGTGAGAAAGAGAGAGAGTAAATCTGAAATTAAAAATCCCAACCACTCCTTCAACCACACAGGAACAATTAGCATTAAAATTTGTAGACCCAACATGGACATCATTACTTTTTGTAGAGCCTGTACCTAAAAAATGACCCCGAGTTTTTTTATTGAAATTTTGCACCATTAAAGCACTTTAATGTGGAAAATAAATGCATTAATCATGTAGTACTCTTCAAGACCTTTTCCGATGATATAAAGTTTTCCTTATTTCGTTACCCGGATCAAAAGTTATGATCATCTAAAGATTACACATTAAAACTACGATTGTGAAAAAAATTCCCCTAGACCGAAATGTGCATTTTTTTATAAATGTTTCCTAGCCCAAAGTGCAATTAATAAAAAATTTCCCTATCTCGGTGCACTTTAAAAAAATCCATGTCCAAAGTGCACTTTGCAAAAAAATTTGTGTCCGGTGCACTTTGTAAAAAAGTTCCATGTCTTGGTGCACTTTGTAAAAAGTTCCATGTCCCAGTGCACTTTGCAAAAAAATTACCATGTCCTGGGGCACTTCGCAAAAAAATTTCTCGATCTGGTGCACTTTACCAAAAATTTCCATGTCCCGATGCCCTTTGTAAAAATTTCCCTGCCCGGGAAAAATGCAAAAAATGTAAATTTCGAAGGACTTGTTTTGAGGTTTTTTTGGGGGAAAAGGGGAATTTTCCAACTAAGTGAAGGGATTTTTAGAGGAAGTGAACCCAAATATTATTAAAAAAAGTGATTTTCATGGATTCAAATGTTCTCAAGTACTTGAAAAATAGAAATAATAAAAAATAGAAGCACTTCAAAAGGAAATTGATACCAGTTGCCCAAAATGAAGTGTGAGCTCATTTTGGTCAACAATTTGGTGACCTCCAGGGGGACTTGTGCCTGCTAGATGATGAAAAATAGTAGCCTTGAAGCATCCACTTGGGCATGGATTCGAGCATAATATTGAAGAAAACATTGATCTCAAACATTTAATTTTATCCCCAAACCCGCATAACTTAGCACTAATTTGAAGTTGATCTCTTGGAGCTTTGAATAAAGCTTGAAACTACCCCAAAATATTATGATATTTCCATAAAACCACCTCTACCTTCCAAAAGGATGGGGCAACATAAAAAATTCCCATAAAAACTATGTGCAAAATGGAAATTCATACATGTTCCAAGTGGAAACATGCAAAGTGTGCACAAGAGATTCTTCTACTTGAAAAAAAAACCTACATGTGTTATAATCTAACCAGAGGCAAAGGAGGCTAAACAAAACTTGCAACAAGTTATGAGAAGTAGCATCCTTTCCTCAAAAAATGTGGCCATGTGATCTATTTGGAAAAAAATCACATGGTGGAAATGAAAACATGCCTTGCACTCCCAAATTCTTCAAAGTATCAGCAAAAAACAAGATGAATACCTCCTCAAGTTGTTGTGCATTTGGTTAGAGGCATTGTTGCTGACCTTTGGTAATTTTATCATCATCATCATTCTATGTAACATCTTTGGCAAACTGATAGCTTTCTCCTCCTTACACTGCAAGCGTTGATATGTGATTTTTCCTAAGAAGGTGTATTCTTTTGACTGTTGGGAATCATGCTTGCAAAGGGATAAATTATTTCCGTTCATGGATTCATTTTGCTATGTTGTTGTTGCTTGGAAGTAAAATTATTCTTCCTTGGGCTTTGTAAAAGTTGTGAACCAAAATTTCTATTTGCATACTTATTTTTAATAACAACAAAACCTTGGATCAATTCCATTGATCCAAGGTATGCTTCAATTTCTTACCTATTCAGTTTGTTAAGTCAACATTCTGGAATGGAAGGTATTAAGAGGAATAAGCCTTTGTAAGTTTACAATTTTTGGACCCTTCTTTTGAGGTCCTTGTTTTACATTTTCTGTGAAATACAAAATTGGATCTTCTAGTCAATTTCTTATGACCTGGTTGGCGTAAGAAGGAAAAAAAGACTTACTATAGGACTATTAAGGTAAAACCTTAGTCCTAGACTGTTAGGATCTATCCTAACTAGATTCTAACCTAAGGTAAACTAGACCTACCTTAGATCTATTTCTAACTATGCATGTTGCATCCTAATCTAGGTTGTATGTTTTACAAGTGAGGGATTTGGAAATAACCTAAGGTAATGAGAGGTCAATCCCTAACCTATTACCTAATACTAAACTACTATGGGGTATGGATTATCCTATGATGGAAAACTTACCTAAGGCAATGTTTAATGACCTAAGGTAAATAACTTTTAACTAGCCTAGGTCGGATCCTAAACTAATGTTTATCTAACCTAAACTAATGTAAGGTAAAAGGGGACCTAAGGGATCACATGGAAAATGGGAGGTGGTGGTGATGGTTTCAATGACATTAAAGAGATTTGATTTTGAATTTATGGGACATGGTACTGCCAGTTATGGCGGAGGCATGAAGTTTGATGGAATGCCTAGCTAGCATTGTCACTAAAGATAGAGATGCATGCTTTAGTTAAGTTTGAGTTCACCAATTTTAGATGAAAATGGCGTGGATATTTAGGTGGAAAAGTGGAATTCTTTGGAATTAATGATCATTGGTTTTCACGAGAAAACCACCCTAGAAACCATGCAAGTAGAATTCTTGGAGGTTATTTGGTCTTTCATTCATTTCAATTTTTACTCTACATGGGGATACGGTTCTTTGAACTAGTATTTCAGTTTATAATCTATTTCTATTTATGGCCCCTTTGGACTATTTTCGATCCAATTGAGGTATAAGAGGCATATGAGAAAGAATTTTTGGGTTGTTGAATTTGTTTGGAGAAGAAGGAATTGTGGTGGCTCAGCTGGAAATCTTCTTTGAATCAGCAAAATCCCTATCAGGCATGATAGGCTCTACCAATTAAGTTTTTCTACTTTTCTCTAATCATCTTCATTAAAAACACTTTTCTCTTGTGATCAATGGGTTTTTACTTTTTAAAGAATGCCTTGATTTCTTGCTTGAAACATCTCTGTATTTTTCTGATAATGAGTCTTGTTAGACAATATGGATTATGGGTCGTTTCCTATTTAAGTTAATAGTGAATCATACCTTGATATTTGGTTGAGTTTGAATAATGTCAAACATATTTGAATCTTTCCTGTCTGCTAAAAAGGGTTTATGGAAATATATGTTGTTGCTTTAAGTCTTGGAACTGGGTTTGTCTGTTATGGTTGTTAGAAGGTAAGAAAAGTGTCCTTCTTTGTCACATATTTGATTGGTTGAAGTATTGTTACTTTTGTTGGAACTATATATATATATATATATATATATATATATATATGGATGCTTGGTTCAATGCTGTGTGAATTCGAACTTGTATGGAAACCGTAATGAGTAAGTAACTTCTTCTTAGAACTTTACTAAAGAAACTTTCACTGCTTTGAACTTTGTACTTCAATGAAAGTTGAGTTGATAATGGGTGTTTGGATTTTCTGTATTTGTGGATTCAAACTCGTGTGGAAACAAGAATGAATGATTTAATTATTCTCTCACCCTTTCAGTTAAAACTTAGTTTCTTGAACCTTGTTCCTTTTATGGAAACTATGTGGTAATGGTTACTTGGATACTAAGATTTGAATTTGTCTTGTTTGAATATAACAATAAATGAGTTCTTCCTTTTCTGAACTTTATATATTTTAGGGTTTTTCTTTAAATCTGTGGAAGACTGAACTAAAGGTTGGATAGATGAAGTCTGTTTTGTTTAAGGATATTTCGAGAGTTGGTTTTGTCTGAGTTGATATTTGAATTTATTCATGTAGCTCTAGTTGAGCTTGCTAGATATCGATCTTACTCTCTTCTTTACTTTTAAGTTAGATTTTGATCGATTAAAATTATCATTCTTGATCTGGGTAAACCCTTTAAGTAACTTCTTAGAGTAAACTTGTTAAAATCTCATGGTTGTAGTTATGAGAAGATTTAATGAATGTATATGCAGATTTTTGGTTGACGTTTCGTGATCTGGAACTAACCAATCAATTTAGTATGAAGGGATTTATAGATACTTCATTTCTATGATCTCTGAGTATGTTGAAGGATTAGAATGTCTTGTCGACTTAGTAGATGCATGTAGTTGAGCCTATCCATAGAAATATAATGGAAGGAATTATAATCATCTCTGTAGTTGATTTGTGCACCTGTAGCTAAGTCATGTCATTATTTGTGTTGCATCTTCTTTGAAATCAAATTAGGATGGATCTTTCTCTGTCCATTCAAAATATGTTTTCTCTCACCTCTATGAGGATGCAAGAGTGAGTCTTTCTTACCGATTGTTGCACTATCGTCTAGAAGGAATGAGTAGTCTATGGCTTCTTGACTGATACTTTAATGATTTGGAATGACTATTGAAGGCTGTTATTTTTCCTGTAGATGTTTAACAATTCTTTTTATTTCATCTCCTTCTTGATATGGATAATGTTCTACTGATACTATAATTGTGTAATGATGGGGAGCCTTATTTTGAGAACTAATTTGAATACTTCAGTTGTATACTCGGTTTAGCATCCTCTAGTGCATGATTTCTATTTTTAAAAGAGTTAAAGGATGTTGTGATTGGGTCTGTACCAGTCCTTTTATGACCTTATTTACTTGAGATAGAATGTTGGAATCCTCATCTAAACATGATTGATTGAATCCTTTCTCTTCTTTTCTCTGAGGTTAAGTTTTCATCATTGTCTTCTTTGGAAACTGTAAGAGATTTTGTGTTGCATTCTCCTTTCTGAGTTGTGAATTGATATTCAGTTTTACCAAATTGGGAGGGAAGTTCTAACTTGTTTTCTCTCAAATTGTCCTTCCCTCTTCTGTTTAAATATTTTTATAGATTTAATAGGTTCAGTTGCATTACTTTCATGAATGCATTTGAGTAGTCGTTTATACTTCTTACTTATTCACTTGACTTATATTAAAGGGATCAATATTTGTAATAGTTGATTTGTTTGAAATTCTATTTATTGAGTGAATAATTTCCTAATTCTAATGTGTGGCCTAACTTGAGAACTTAGGCTATATCATGGACTTGAAATTAGGATATTGCATATGAAATGGAAATATCTTATTCTTATGTTGTTGATGATTCATCCTAAAGCCTTTCATGAAGCTGTAAGTAGCTTGGCTGTAGATGCCCTTTTATGAAATTTTGTAATATTGAGTTTGATAGTACTTGTTTCTTAGAGTAACTCTATTTTGGAAAAATAATGGAGTTAGTTTTTGTATTTCTAATTCAAATTGAATTATATAGGAAATAATTAGTAAGTGCCTTTATTGGAAGGAGATAAGTAATTTGGTTGAAACATTACTTATATGATATAATGTTGTAGAGTGTAGATTATATCATGATATTTTCTTAATGTTAATTCAGATTGATTAATTGTTCTTCTTTTATGGTTTTTATTACTTATGAATTATTTATTTGTTTGGTCTTACTGTTTTATAAAAGTGAGTTGGTTTTATGAAACAATTAGTTGAAATCACATCATTTTAATGCTTAGTGCTTATCATGTTCAGTTTAATGAACTGACCCATGTTAGCAATTTTACGGATGGACTTCGTAAGTGATAAAGAAAGGAAATAACTTATCGATGTATTGGTTGCTTAAATTTTTGATCTTTTATAGAGAAATCGATTCACTATTGAAATGTACGAAAAAAGAAAAGTTGTATTCTTTAATGATCTTGATGCTATTTGACATGAGTTATGTCTGAAATGCATGGTCTTGTAAAATATGTATTTTACCATGATGAATTGAAGAAGATTGAGAGTTACTCATACTTGATATGTCATTTTCCTGGTGAATTATATGAAGGAAATTTGTAATCTTATTTACATTGTTATCATTCTTATCTGAATGGATCCTTATTTCTGTTGTAACTAAATAGGTTGGATGTATGGGAATTAGTTACAATATCCCTTATTTGAATGCAACTTATTAAGTTGGCATGCATCGATGTTATTTTATCTAATCATGCATGGTTTATTGAAAAGATGATAATAGAAGTATAACTTAACTACCATGACTCGTGTAATGGAAAAGGTTATAACGAACCCTATCACTTAACTAGAAAAAGGAAGGTTCACTCCCTTTGGAGCAATACCTTGATAGGTTTCAAAAAAATGTTTGGTATATGAGATCATTAATCAATTAGAATTCATCTCTATGAAGTCTACTATAATGGAACCTGTTTTGGATCTTAAACAAGCTATGAATGGTTAAGTTATATTAAGTAAATCTTATGATGGATGTTGTTTTTGTTTTTGATTAACTACATGTTAAGAAAAAGTTAATGAACATAAAAATAATCATAAAATTATGAGTTCGTATTACATTAACAACTCAATTAAGGATGAAAAAATTAAGGGTTGTTGGAATTAGGGTTTAGCGGGGTTGCTGTATTTTGAAAGGTCAAACTCCTATTCATTGTCCTCATGAAGACTGATTTGGGAAACAATCTCTTCCTCATCAATATCCTCCATGGTTGATCTCGGGAGTAGGTTACATTAAGAGGCTCTATGGATTGAAAGGTGAATGATGGAGCTACAAAAATTGTGACTTCTATGGGCTCTTATTCACCAATACAATATTCTAAGTCTAATAAGAAATCAACCTCTTCGCTGTCATGATTTGCAACATACTCCTCTTGGACATAATTCTCATTGTGCTCCTCTTCTAATAGATTTGGAGCTTAATATTCCTTATCTTCTAATTCTTCAAGATGAAATGAATCAACAACACTCGTGAATATGGTGCCAACATGCACACTACACTAAGAACATAGAGACTATTGGTCATCTTCTTCTTGTGTTTATCCTTTTGTAAAACCACCCTCTACCTTTTTCTCTACAATCCCAACTTTTGTTGAAGGCTTAGTCATCAGTGGCATCTGATTGAAATTGAACTTTGCAGCCCACTCTCTTATATTTCTTGCAAGTTCTTCTTTTCTAGGCTCTTCAACATGTTGCCCTCCTATACTCATTTTCTGGTTTTCTTCCTCCCAAAATGGGTTTGGGATCACAAGAGGGGTTAGGTCTCAATTATTTTTTTCATTGTTTGTGGTGAGGGGAAATGTTTAGAATATTATTGTTAAGGATTGGATGGAATTTTGTAAGGGAAAAGAGAATAGAATTCAAGGTGGGATTGATGGGTCATTGTATTCTCCAATCATTTAACCAACAGATTCAACTATCAGTGTCATTATAAAACCAAGGTTGTGTTTCGTAGGCTATATTAAATGAAGTATTATGCAACTCAGTTGTTTTGGTGGTTCCTTTTGGGGGGTTTTTCATTTGGTGTAGTTCCCTTGTTTCCCTATAATCTATAGAAAGGAAATACAATGTTAAATTACCGAAATGAAATACATGTAAGATACTGAAACAATGTTGCTATAATGAAAATTATTTTAAAGGAAACACTTTAACTAGATTTAAAATACACACACTGAATTGAAATAACAACAAGAAATATACTAAGCAAGGAAATAAACAATTGCATTCAGATAAACATTCAAATCAAAGCATTGAAACTTGAACTTATCAAAAATAACGAGCATGCATGAAACATAAATCCTCCAATCACCTTGGTTGAGTGGGCCCTTTCTCTCCCTTGGGATTGAGGTACTCTTAACACCAAAATATATTCAAAACAACATCGACTATATTGATTCAAATGAGTTCCAAAACATATTCCAAAGTATGAGACTGAAAGTAACACTAACTGATATAAAACTGTATTGTAAATTACTATCATCAACTACTACGAAATTGTCTTCAAGAAGGTGTCTTTATAGACATAGTTAGTAGCAAAAATTTCATGATTATAGGCACCGAATTCAACCAATAACAACCTCATTAAAGCTCATTGAAATCCTATGATATAGCTAAAAACAAGATTCATGTTTGTAGGCTTGTTATGGAAAAATCCTCCATGATGGCGTGATGGCTAAAGACTCACCTTCTTGATTAACTTCCCAAAATTGGCAGAAAATGCTCATTATTATCCTATACATGTCATCACATTACTCATAGAAGCAATTAGTAGGAATTTCTACGGTCAAGAGTTTACATGAAACAAAAACAAGAGAAATGCATCAACCTTACTTAGGATATAACTATATAGAACATCCCCCATGCACTAATTAAAATTTTTAGGAATAAATAAATGGATATAATAGGTCAATTAATGCACTCATCATATCCCCTGCACTTTACCTTTTTCCTATTCTCATGAAAATTCATCTCGACCTACTCTGTGTCGAATTTGTTGTGTTGTATCATATTCTTCAAATTGATCTACATATTGTTTCTTTATTCCTTTACATCCCCGAGTGCTCAAGATAATCTCTTCCCATGCTGTAAAACTATCATGTGATTGGGAAACATTATTCTACCATGTAGTCATGGGATTCAAGATAAGGGTAGTCTCTTCGTGTTCTAACCCACTCATTACTTTATTCTTTCTCACCTTTCTCTGATAACTGCTGGATGATTTCAACAAGTGCATCCCCCTCCTCATACTCCAACTGAGGTTTTGGGGAGAGATTACTTCCCTTATTTTTAATGGAATACTCAATGTATCCCATCGTTTATCACAAGCTTGTAGTGCTTCACCAAAATGCTATCAACTGTAAACCTCAAAATATTGAACACATTTTTCTAAAACCTTTGAAGTATTCTTTCCTATACTAGCCTGGTAGTAAAGAGACCTAAAATATTTCTTCATAGACACATCATTGTGATGGGTAGGCCGGATGTAGAAACCTATAGTTTGGGATATCTAATTGAAAATTTCTATTTTCTCACCCCATATAATTTGGTTTCTAAGTAATGATTGAAAAGCCTTTAATTGAAATTCCCCCATAGAAAATTAATGAAGAAATCAGGAACATTAGTAACCAACATATTGTGAAGGTAAAATTCACACATCAAATTCTGAATCTCAGGAGTACACTTTTGATAGATTTCCAAGAAATTTTTTCCATCTAGGGCCTCATAAGGTTCTCTACTACACATCCTCATCAATTTCCAAGCATAAAATTGTTCTTGAATAAACATATTGTAAACAGAGGAGGGTTTCCTACAGGCTAGAAGTTTGTAGGCCATAGGACAAACATAGTCCAAAATAGATTCTAATTTCTTTTTATCACTTGTACTGGCCTCAATCTCTTCCTTAAGTTTCTTATTTTCCTTTTCCAATTCTTTATTTTGAAGAGATAATTTGTCAAAATGAGTAGATAAATCATTCCATGCTTTGAGACCAATATTCCTTTGTCTTTTGAGACTACCAACTTCTACCTTTAAAGTAGTAATTTCCTTAACCTTCTCTACAGTTATTTGTACAAATTTAGAAGTCTCTTCAGCACCACCTCCAAGTGCCCATCCTAAATTGGAGTCAACTCCTAAGCCTTTGAATGAGGTATCGGAAGAATCTACAAGCCAAGCCGCCCAGTCCTCTAACCCTCAAATTTCAAAGAAAAAGGTTACCCCACCTGCATCTACTTACTACTTCATCTAGACCCAGAAGGTCTTGTACTTCTAAGAAACCTGTAGTTCCTCAGTCTACACCATCCCCTATGGATTCTACCCCAATTATAGAAGAGATTGTTGAAACTGATATTCCTTCTAATTTGGAAAATTAGTCAAATGTTGATGAGTTTACAACCACAATTATGGAGGAAAAGAGCCCATATGATGATATTAAATATGTTCCTATAACTCCACATAATGATATGCAAATGTTCCTACAGCTCCATAAACTATGTTTGAAGCTCGAAAATGTCTACCATGGGCACCTCCATATACTAAAAAGGTTAGGCACCACCAAATAATATACCACCATGGAAAAATCAAAAATTTGCACCTCAACAGAATGTTAATCAACCAAGGAGGTTTGCAAAACAACAACAATATTTGATGCCCCACGCAACAAAATTATCAAAGCAAGGGAAAATAGCACAAACTCAACTCCCATCTCATCTGTCTCGAACCCCAAAAATCAACAAACAACTTCAATTAATGAAGCAGGATAGGGTGAGATGATGTAGATGAATGCCATTAATAATGTACAGCTGAGGTCTAGAAGGACAATAACAAATCCTCCGATAGTTATCACAAAAATACATGGGGAAAATGAGTAGATACCAGAGGAAAGTGAGGATATACCTGAGGAAAATAAGGAAACTAAACATGTTCTAGAAACATGAGCCACTAGGAACAACCAAGGAAATGATAAAAATGTGCATGCAGCTCCTTTCCACGAGAACAATTAAAAGAAAATACGAATGAGGAAGAAACACACTAGTTCAAGAGTGAGAAAGATGATCATTGAGGTCCCACTTTTGAGATTAATACGAGAAATTATGGAGTTAAACCAGACCATTAGAAACCATTACATAAAAAAAATAGGAAGGAAGAAGACAAATCAAAAATAGTCAAAGTAGAAGAAAATATAGCTGATCTCATAGGTGAAAAGCTTCTTTCACCAAAATATGGGGATCTTGGGAGCCAGTCATTAATATTTTTGTAAATGGTCAATCAATCTCTAAAATTTTGGTAGATCTTGGTGATTCCATCAATGTTATAGAAAAAAATATGTTTAATTTGTTGTATTTAATAAGATTACAACCAACCAATACCATTCTTCAATTGGCGAGATCAATCTATTGTTGTACCAACATATTGTGAAGGTAAAATCAGAACATTAGTAACCAACATATTGTGAAGGTAAAATTCACACATCAGATTCTGAATCTTAGGAGTACAATTTTGATATATTTCCATGAAATTTTTACCATCTAGGGCCTCATAAGGTTCTATATTACACATCATCATAAATTTCCAGGCATAAAATTGTTCTTGAATAAACATACTATAAAAAGAGAAGGGTTTCCTACAAGCTAGAATTTTCATGAGACCATAAAACAAACATAGTCCAAAATAGATTCTAATTTTTCTATCACTGTATCTTGGCCTCAATCTCTTCCTTAAGTTTTTTATTTTCTTTTTCCAATTCTTTATTTCAAAGAGATAATTTGTCAAAATGAGTAGATAAATTGTTCCATGCTTTGTGAGACTAATATTCCTTTATCTTTTGAGACTACCAACTTCTACCTTTAAAGTAGTAATTTCCTTAACCTTCTCTACAATTCTTTGTACAAATTCATCTTGTAAAGAAAAATTAGTTTCTTCCATACCTTTCAACTTCTCTTTCAAAGAGGCAATTTCATCCTGATAACGCCTCATCACCTCATCTCCATGTGGTTATGGACCACAAATATCCATTGAATTAATTTTTGGAGCCTTGATATGTATTTCAAAGTACTACTGGGCATTTCTGAAGCTGCAAGAATGTTTGACATATCATTATGTGGAGCTGCAGGAACATCTGAAATATCATCATGTGGGATATTTTCCTCTGGAATTGTGGTTGTAAACTCATCAACATTTGACTGATTTTCCAAATTAGAAGGAATATCAGTTTCAAAAATATCTTCTATAATTGGGGCGGAATCCACAGGGGATGGTGCAAACTGAAGAACTATAGGTTTCTTATAAGTACAAGACCTTCTAGTTCTGGATGAAGTACCAACACATTTAGGTGGGGTAACCTTTTCTTTGAAATTTGAGGGTCAGAGGACTAAGTGTCTTGGCTTGTATATTCTTCCGGTACCTCATTCGAAGGCTTAGGATTTGACTCTAATTTAGGTTGGACACTTGGAGGTGGTGATGAAGAGATTGGGGCAGGATCCTTTTTAATTCTCTTTTGTTGCAAACTTTCCCCTGCACTCATTTTTTCTATCTTCCTCTTAGGCCTGTAAAACACCTGATGTGCACATATCAAATGTATGAGTCCTGGGTGTTTGAGGGCAGCTTTACCAGCTCCATTCTTGTATTTTTGACCCACTTTTATAACAACTACAACAAGATATTCTAGTATATTAACCCTAAGTTCAGGGTTTGTGCGACCCTTCTTTAGATGAGTCAAGATTTTTAATGTATCACCTCCAAGTACTGATGGCTGCCCATCACAAATAAAATATCTGTTAACCCATTTAGCTACTTCTTTCCAGTGACCTAGTAAAATCTCCCACTTAATCCCTTTTTGAATACCCTGGGGAGTGAGTATTATCTCTAGCATAGCTTCCCCTTGATCATGAAATAAAGGTATCAAATATTTCAACGGGAATTTGTAACAATTTTTAGTCCAAAATTAGGAGTCCGGATATGGTAACAATAATATGATTGTTTATCTCAACTCTTTTACCCCTATTTTTGAACATGTCACTTCAAAATTTAACAGGAATTCATCAACCAGGTCTTCATCAAAACCTTCAAACTTTCTAATGAATTCTAACCAACTTGAGTCATGGAACACTTGTGAGATGACAACATTACGTAGGAGGAGCTCTGCAGATTTAGGTTCTGAATTTTTCTTTTGCCCCATGGTGTAGAAAAATATAGACGATGTTACAATAGAGTAGTGGAATATTTATGAGAAGAACAAAAAAATGGCAGTTTGAACTATACTCTAAACTCTTAATTGACATTGAGTCGGTGTAAATTTGGTGGTGGAAATTTTTGATAAGACTTAATTCATATGGAAAGGTTTAATTCATCACACAACCCACATCTTATCATCATGAATGATAATGTCACTTGTCCTTTTCACAAAACAACTTGTCCTTTCCATAAAAATGTGACACATGTGGTTTATTTTCTCATTATTATTCATTACACCCCACTCTTTGGCATGAGATTTTGATTTATGCCCATAATAAATGCATCAAGAATTGTGTTTTGATTTAATCATTTTAAATAGATGAAATGGGGGAGTTCCAAAATCTAATATCCGTAGTAAGGAAGAATGCACTTACCCTTTCCATCTCAGCTCCCCAATAACTCGTAGAATTCCACGTCATGTGTTCATAGAATAAATGTGATTAATGTACATTTTAATAATTAACATCCCTAACCTTTATTGAAAGAAAATAAAACTACAATATAAGGGGAAGAGGATCAAAAGCATGATCATCTCCCTTTATTTGAATTCAAAAAAAACTATTCTTGGCGGGAAGAGCCAAACTCTTCCACTGAATCCATTTCTTCGCATAACAACATATCTTTGGTGAAAGTCTCCTTATTCATAGGAAACTAATACATCATTAATCTATGTCCATTCACCAGAATATTTCTTTTATCTCCATCGATCGGAAGTAGTCTCAAAGATCCATTATCATAAAACTTTTCGATTTGGTAGGGTACCAACCATCTTGTTCTTAAATTTCCTTTAAAGTGTCGGTACTTTGAGTCAAAAGTAAGACCCAATCTCCTTCATTAAAATTTTTGTGCTTGATACAAGAATCATGCCAAGATTTTCTTTGGTGTTGAATAATTTCAGTTTGTTTTTGTGCCTCCATCCTCATTTCATCCAGTTTGTTCTAGTTGCATTACTCTCTCATGTTGTGCTTCATCCAACTCAATTCCAACTTTCATTGTTGTCCTCCAAGTCTGTAATTCAAACTCAACTAGTAACAATGGCTTCTTCCCATACACTAGTTCATATGGGGAGAAACCAATAGTAGTATTCTAGGTTGTATTGTAGGCCCAAATTGCTTTTGGTATTTTGGTACCTAGTTCTTCCTATATGCATTGACAAATTTAGTTAAAATGTTCTCTAACTCTCTATTTGTGACTTCCACCTACCCATTGGATTGGGGGTGGTATGGTGATGATTTTTGATGCTTGATTCGGTAGATCTCTAGGAAGGATTCAATCATGTTAGACACGAATTGAGGTCCCTGATCAGATATAATGGCTCTAGGGGCAAAAATCTCAACATAATCTTGTTGTATAAAACTTTAGCTACAACATCCTCATTGGTAGATTCCAATTCTTGAACCTCAACCCATTTCATGACATAATCAGTGCACACCAACATGTACTCTTTTCTATGGGATGGGGGATCAAACGGTCCAATGAAATCAATTCCCCACTTCTCAAATGGTCCTAAGAACAACTGAGGATCGAGGGGCATTTCAGTGGATAACATAGGCTTCCCCATTCTCTGACATGCGTCACACTGCCACATGTACTTCTTGACAAATTTTTGAAGAGAGGGACAATAGTACATGTTATCCAAATATCTCTCCTAGAAATTTGGATAACTTGCATACATATTCTAGCTCTAAGTTATTCATTGCAGTGTCACACGTGCTCAAGGTTACTTGGCACATTCCCTTGGTCTCAGTTTCCCTGCGCGCCCCTTTCCTTTCTATCCTTCCACCCATCCCTTGCACCCTCCTTCCACACATTAAACTTCTTCCTAACCAATTTCTTCCCTTCTCGTGTGCCTCGTAATCTTCAATTGGATAAGTACAGGACCTCTCTCGCGACCGCGCCCATTACTTTGTAATAGTTGCACCTTCACCATACATTCTCTAATCACTAGTTTGCCTCATTTCCCCACGTGCATCGTGCACTCTCTCTACACCTTCCTCTGTTTTCTCTGTGTGCCCTTCCCTCACACCCTTTTGTGCTAGGCCATCCTTTGACATGCTTGAGTGTGCATGCAACCGGTAAAAGTGGACCAATCGAGCGCCGAATCCTTGCAACAAATCAACAAGTGACATGTGGTAGAAATAATATGTGTTTTTCATGCACCTATGACTCTAACATATTTTGACATACATATATTTTTCTACAAAGCTCAGATTGGCATGTGCTGGACTTGTCGAAAAGTTGTTGAGATCACCCACAAGTGCCAAAAGTTCAAATTCAAATTTTGCAGATCTCGGTAGGTGAGAAATGGAAAAACATCTTTCGAGCATTAATAAGCAAATCTAATTGCTGATACAACCCGATTCGATATGATCCTCCCTCCTTTCTTCTTTAACACACCAACAGAGACATGGGGAAGCATATTTCATAGATCTCTAGGTAGATATGCAGGAATTGAATGCTTCTTGTCGTTGGTTGTGTTTCAAATTTAGATTTTCCCTCTTTCTCCCCTTCTTCCTCCATGGATTCATATATAAATGTAAGAACAAGGCTCATTTTTTATGTTGGACACTCTAGATCATTACATATTTTGCTAAGGACTCCATATTTTCTATATTTTGAGTTTTAGACCTCTAAATTTGGCTCTTGCATGTGGATATCGTCCTCCATCATTATAAAAACTCGTGCATTTTGGAAGTAAAAGAAGCATCATTTTATGACTATTCTCTGACCTAACATGTTTTCATTCCTTCTTCTTGCCTTTTCTTTTGTGTTGTGTGTTGGTTGTGCTATTTTAGGTCCCTTGCAGTTCCATATTTAGTTATGTTCCATGAGAATGGTTTGGTGAATATGTGCCTCACTATGCTACTCATGTCGAGTCTCCTTTCACACATTCCCTGTCATTATTTCTCAGAACAGATAGTGTTCATCCCTCTTTTCTAGTGTTATCACCTTTTAGTGTAGTTTCCTTTCATGTTATCCTTCTATCCCTGGTCTCTTGGCATCATTAGCTTAGTTTTCCCTTCCAGCACTAGGAGTAGCAATAACAATAGAAATAGATAGAGGAACTCACCTTCTCTGAAGATTTGTCCCAAGTGTGCAAGGTCCCACAACTTGGGGATGGTTTTATTTTGGTCTCAAACACCTCATCCCTTCCGAGATCCGAGACACGGGTGCATGTTTGAGAAGCCAATAGGTTCTGGCATGCCTAGTTAGACCAGCATTGAAAGCTCAAATTTCATATCTCTAAGTTATGGTGTGTGGACTTAGTGTTTCAGCCTTTGGAGGGTCATTTCAACACATCTGGTGACTCCCAATATTTTAAAGATCTTTATTTAAATAATCATGAGTGCCTTTCATGAGAAGATTACACCCAAGAAGAAGTGTGCAACGGTGAAGATTATTTTGAGCACCTCCACCTATCCCCGAGAAGAGTGCATTCTAGAAATCCCACACATGTATCTCTATATCCAGTTTACCATGCCCACTCAAATCATCCTCAAAACAAAGAGCCTACGTGAACTCGCAATGTTGCATTAGCCACCTCCTCCACTTATGAACTTTGCAAACTTTTTGTAGGGATTCCCTTATCATTGGCTATACAACATGATATGTCAAATGGCACAATCAAGAGTATTCCATAATTTCTTTGGTGAGAATCAAGTCACCCCTCAGGAGCATATCCAAAATATAGAAAATGTGTGTTCACTCTATCTTATCACACATGATGATGTAGCAATCGGAGTTGCTTCATGACCTCTTTCAAAGGAAAATCACTTCAATGGTACCGAGGCTTGAGACTAGGATCACTTACCACCTGGGATGAGCTAGGAACAACTATTTACGATTAATTTGAAGATAAGTTAGATCACCTATCTCTGGTGGAGAAACTAACAACAATAAGGAGGGCACCGAATGAGCAGATGACTGATTTCAAGATCGATTTCAAAAGACTTGGGACAAAATCCTTCTCCTGGTAAGACCTACAGCCCAACATGCTTTCCTATATTACTTGAAGGTGCTCAAAAATGACATTTAAGTTATGATCCAATCATGGGAGGTAGGACTTTACCAGCTGCTTATAGTATTGTAGTAAGGGTAAAAATAGTCTTATTCAAGCCAAAAAGTTGGCTCCTAGACCGCCTATGCCCTTGTTCCCAGAAATGTCACAAGTGCCCTAGCCTTCTATGGCCCCTATTCCTATCCCTGAGAAAAGTACGCAACCATTTTCCTTAACATCCTACTCTCCATTGCAGAAAAAGGAAGATGAGGAATTAAAGGCCTTAATTATAAATTTATCAAACAAGGTCATATCATTAGAAAAGCAATAGACGCAAACCTATAGAGGTAATTCCAATTAGGCACATGGCGGAGCAATACGCCTTGGCGGAATCAATATAGAAATCAAAGATACGCACCCAACTAGTATAATGATAGATGACATCCTAATACACATCTCCCCTTGTAATTTTTTTCCTCCCATGCCTTGTCTTCCGAGTACCCTATATGAGTCGGTGCTTGTTCTAGTTGAAACAGGTTTGGCACAAGAGTTAGAATGGTGCTTCCCTTGCAACATGCCTCATAGTCAATATCATTTTGCTAATGCTTTGCATGCGCCTAAGCCTTCATGATCCAAAATGCTTCAGCTTGTGAGCCTTTAACAAGAACCCTGAAGAAAATAATCTAGAAGGACCATAAGCTCCTCCAGAGAAAATTTTGATGTTGTTTGGAATGGAGGACTTCTATCACGCAATCAACCAAGCCGAGAACATAAAAGCAGATTGCATGCCCAAGTTGCGAGACAACCCAAGATATAAGAAGAGAATGTTAGAATTAGGTGTGCGGGTCACAATCCTAAGCAACACAAGCAGATCCTCAAAAGAAGAAAGAATCAGACAAGGCATCTTACAGTAAAGGTGCTCAAATCCCTATACAAGAGGCCCCACAAAATCTCCTTCTAAAGCATCGTGTGCCCCTCCTTTGGTAGGCCAAGCCTCTGCTCTAGCTAAAGACAGAAGCTTCGCACCTGAATAACCAATAAGGGATGTTGTTCTCCAAATTCACAAGATGGGGGGCCTTCCATTTAGCCTTATGGACTAGATGAAGAGAATAAACATAAATGTCACAATGTGGGATGCCCTGACCATTCCATCTCAGCGGGATCTGTTGCATGAAGCTCTAGCGCAACTCCTACGCGCTGATCCATCTATGAATAAGCCATGTGATTCTATAAAAATATACCAAGAAGAGGAGAAACAAGTAAGTAAAGTTGTCAAAACCCCACCCTTATATATGTCCTTGATCATAGGAAAACACCTAGTGCATAACTGCATGATTGAATCAGGTGTTAGTACTTCTGTTATGCCTAAGAAAATTGCTGATGTCTTAGGTCTGAAATATAGCCCTTTATTTAAAGGAGTCCTGTAACTTGATGGCTCAATTGTCACTACCTTAGGAATTATCAAGGATTTTGAGTTAACCCTTCATGCATGTCCAAGCCTAACAATTACTCAAGGTGTGTCAATCATTGATCTTCCTCCTTTGTTTTCCTTATGTCTATCAAGATAATTTATTGCTAAAGTGGGTGGTTACTTGTCTTTTGATTGGTCTCATATGTTACTCAAGACAAGGTATGGTACCCGGTTTACCATACAAGTGAGCCTATATTTTCTTATCATGTAGATTCATATGTCACATCCCCTCTCCAAGCCAACTATTTAATCCAAGAAGAACAAGCTTTAGTTCTTGAAGAGCAGTCTCTTCCACCCCTATTCCTAACTTAGTGCTTGATGAATGGGTGGAAAGACACCATAAATTTTATCCCTATGATGAAGAACTAGAAGCTTATGAAATTGGGCTTAGTACTTATTTCATTCTAGAAGAAGACGCTATGTTTCCACGCGTGCTCAAGAAAGATAAAGTTCAACCTGGTCTCTGGAAATTTTACTTTGATGGATCCATAAGTAGAAATGGTGTGGGAGCAGAAGTGGTTCTCATTTCCCCTAAGGATGAGAAATTATTCTTCGTGCACAAGTTGCAGTTTGCATGCTCTAACAATGTGGTAGAATATGAAGCGTTGGTGCATGGCTTGCTCCTTGCTGAGAAGAAGAAAATTAAGGTGTTGCAGATCTTTGGGGAGACATAATTGATCATCCACCAAGTTACCAACAAGTGCCAGAAAAATAATAAGCTTCTTAAATCTTATAAATATAGATTTTGGGACCTCCTTGAGAGATTTGATGCTCTTAATCTGTAGGTGGTGCTGCGCAGAATGAACAAAGAAGCTGACTAGATGGTCGCACTAGGTGCACAGTTCTCTCCTACTAAGGACTTTATCAAAGGAAACACTCAACACATCAAGATTGTGACCAGACCATCCATTCCAGATAATAGTTGGCAAGTGTTTGATAGTGATGCACAAATCGTCTAGTTTATCTAGAATGAAGCTATGTTCTAATCAAGCATACAAGGTGACTTGCATAACAACTATGGTGACCAAGTAATACAGATAAATATAAACAAGTTACCTAAAGGGATGGTCACCTTAGAGAAAATTTTTAGCCTTGATGATGAGTTCAAGGGTGAATAAAGATACATGCACTCCATGCAAGAGGATTTCTCCTTAGTCAGCACATTACGCATAGGAAAGAGTTGTTGCTTGCATAGGACTTGTGCACATGAAGAGAAACATTCCTTCATCTCTCTGTAAAAAATATAGTGATATCTTATCATAGGAGTATAAATACCTCAAAGTTTTTGATCCAATTATTTCCCAACACTCCATTGACCTTGATCCGGTATCAAGCCCATCACGCAAAGCGGTGGCGGTCAATCCAAAGATAGATCCCCTCATGAGGAAGGAATTATCCAAAATCATTAAGGCAAAAATTATTTTTCCTATCAAATACTCTACTTGGGTCACAAATTTGGTTCTAGTACGCAAGAAGAACGGTGAAATTAGACTTTGTGGTGATTTTAGGTATTTGAATAAAGAATCTCTAAAGGATCATTATCCTTTGCATTTAATGGACCATATTATGCAGATCAGTAAGCTAGCATGCATAGATTCTCCATGCTATATGGATACTCAAGTTTCAACCAAATATTTGTCAAGGAAGAGGATCAATTCAAAACAATATTTACTGCCAAGTAGGGAATATATGCATATCGAAGATGCCCTTTCATCTGTCAAATGCGGGTGCCACATTTTAACATGCTATGGATGTTGCCTTCAAAGGATAAATTAATGAGTTCATATTGGTTTACCCGATGATATAAATGTCTTCTCAAAGCAGAGCGCAGATCACATGGCACACCGGAGAAGGTATTTGAGAGATGTAGATAATTTGGGGTGTCTCTTAACCTCAAGAAGTGTGATTTTTTGGTGGCATACGGAAATCTATAGGACCATGTGGTTTCAAAATATGGCATCGCAATTGATCTGAGCATGTTTTATCCATCCTAGCTCTTTCCCCGGGCCGCCGCACAAAAAGGCCCTATAGTCCGCCTTGACAAGATCCATTTTGTTAGGAGTTTTATCCCTAACCTTGTAGGACTAGTTCGGCCCATCACCTTGATGCTCAAGAAGGACATAGCCTTCGGATGGATAGTATAAGGAAGAGAAAGCTTCAATAAGATCAATCAAGAGTTTCTTACATGCCAACACTTATCAATTCATATTATTCAAAGGATTTCATCCTTTATTCTTATGGTGCTGATGTGAGTGTGGCTACATGTCCTAACACAAGAAAATGAACAAGGGCTAGAACAACCAGTAGCCTTCTTCATCCAGACATTGCAGGATTATGAAATGAAGTAAAATCACATAGAGAAGTAGGTATTCACCATCATGTGTGTGCTCAAGAAATTCAAGAGTATGTTCACCACCAATCATATCAAGGTGTTAGTCTCCCAATCTTCAATTAGAGACTTCATTATGGGAGCATAAATCAGTGAGAAAAGAGCATGATGGGTGGCCAAAATCATGGAATACGATGTGACTATCAAGGCCAAAAATCTTATAAGAGGTAGTGCGATATGTAGGCAAATTGTTTAGGATGCGCAGAGTGAACTTGTGGCTTCATTATTCTGGATGAAGGTCTTCGTGTGTAGAGCTTGAGCAAAATACAAACCTTGATGCACGTGACTGGATGAAGGACATGATCACATTCCTTTCCGAGGGTGCATGCCCTCATGGTTTAAACAAAGCACATATAAGACATCTAAGGTTACAATCTATCCCTTATGTGTTGATTAATGGACTTCTCTTCAAAATAAATCTTGATGGCATGTTGTTAAGATGTATCAACAACATGCATATTGATAAAGTGTTAGAAAATTTTCATGACGGATTCTATGTTGGAAACTTCTTTACCAAAACTAAAAAAATCAAGATCATAATGGTAGGTATCTTCTAGCCTTGCAGATGCACACAGGTGGGTCACAAAATGTAAGGAATGCACTTTCTTTGCAAGAAAGAAAAAAATTGGCGATGCTTCCCCTCCAACAAATCTAAGTGGATTAGCCTTTTGCGGAATGGGGTCTTGACTTCATAGGCATGATCAATCTACCTTCAAGTAATGGACATAAAAGGGTGTTAAAAGCTACATATTAATTCACCAGATGGACAGAAGATATCAAGCTTAAGGAATCAACCGAGGTAGTCATCCTTGACTTTCTCAAAGGTATAGTCATAAGGTTTGGTGTTCCTCAAACCATTATCTCTTATAATGCAAAGGCCTTCCTTGGTACTAAAATCACTGATTGGGCTCTAATTTTGGGCATTTACCTAAAGACTTATTCCAACTATTACCCTCAGGGCAACAATCTAGAAGAATCAACAAACAAGAACCTAATCAGAATCATGAAGCATATACTGAACATCATCCAAAGATAGTGGCATATAAAGGTCTCACGCATGCTCTAGGAAGATATAATCATAGTAAAAAAGGCGATAGGAACTTTTCCTTAGAATATTGTCTATGGAAAGGAAGCTACCCTTCCTTTTACACTAGAGCTAAATTCGTTAGTGCTTGCCCAACAACTAGAATTTGATAGTACATGCACCAAAGAGAAATCATAATGGCAGAGTCTGGTTAATCTTAAAGAACTCAAGAACTTTTCCATGATAAAGCTAGGAAAACATCAGGAATTGTTTGTTTGTACATAGTTTTTTTCTCTCATGTTCTTCATGTGCGCTCTTATGTTGCTTCCGAGAATGCAAAGCTTCTTTTAGTAGTTGTAAGATTGAACAGAGTCAAGAAATGATCCTCAAAGTGGTTACAAGGGCAATTTCATGATTGCATAAGCAGACTCCATGCCCAATAGATGCTCCAGGCTACTGATCTCCTTCATCTAGCAAGCTAGATGGCCCCAAAATTCACCAAAATTGTTATCCAAATATCTCTCCTAGCAATTTGGATAACTTGCATACACATTTTGGCTCTAAGTTATTCATTACAGTGTTACGCGCGCTCAAGGTCACTTGGCACATTCCCTTGGTCACAGGTTTCCTTGCACGCCCCTTTCCTTTCTCTCCTTCCACTCCTCCTTTGTGCCCACCTTCCACACATTCACCTTCTTCCTAATTAGTTTCTTCCCTTCCTGCGTGCCTCATGATTGCTTCAATCAGCCTAAGTCCCTAACCCTCTCACATCTGCGCCCATTACTTTGTAATATTTGCATATTCACCATACATTTTCTACTCACTAGTTTGCCTCATTTCCCTGTGTGCATCGTGCGCACTCCCTCTGTACCTTCCTCTATTTTCTTCATGTGCCCTTCCCTCATGCCCTTCTATGTCAGGTAATCCTTTGACATGCTTGAGTGTGCTGCACATAACCGGATCAAAGCATGCGAAAAGGATGTCGAAGCCTTGCGAAAAAATCAACAAGTGACACGTGGTAGAAATGACAAGTATTCACACACGGTTGGTCCTCATTTTAGCCAATCTGCACATGCCACATGTTTTGTGTGCACCAATGACTTTGAAATATTCTCACAGCCATATGTTTTGTCACAGAGCTTAGATCAGCGTGCACCTATAATTTTCAGAAATTTGTTGACATCAACATCAATTCCGAAGTTTAAATTCAAATTTTAGCAGATTTGGTAGGTGAGAAATGGGAAAACATCTTTCTAAGAATTAATAAGCGATTTGATTGCTCCAACCACGATTCAATATGATCCACCCTCCTTTATTCTTTAACAAACCAAATAGGCATGGGGAATCATATTTCACATATCTATAGGTGGATTTGTAAGCATTGAATGCTTCTTCTTGATGGTTGTTTTTCAAATTCAAAATTTTCCTCTTTCTCCCCTTCTTCCTCCATGGATTCATCTATAAATGTAAGAGCAAGGCTCAATCGTTATGTTGGACACTCACGGATCCTTACAAGTTTTTTAAGGACTCCATATTTTCTGTATTTTGAGTTACAGACCTCTAGATTTGGATTTTACATGTGAATATTAGCCTCCTTCATCATTTTAACAACTCTGTGCATTTCGGAAGTAATAGAAGCATCATTTTGTGACTATTCTCTATCCTAACGTGTTTGTATTCTTTCTTCTTTCCTTTTCTTTAATGTTGTGTGTTGGTTTTCTATTTCAAGTCCCTTACGGTTCCATATTTAGTTGTGTTCCTCAAGAATGGTTTGGTGAATATGTGCTTCATTGTTCTACTCATGCCTAGCCTCCTTTCATGCATTCCCTATCATTCTCTCTTAGAACAGATAGTGTTCATATCTCTTTTTGGTGCTATCTACTTTTAGTGTAGTTTCCTTTCATGTTATCCTTCTATCCATGGTCCTTTGGCATCATTATCTTAGTTTTCCCTTTCGTAACTAGGAGTAGTAGTAGCGGTAGAAATAATAAATAGCAATAGTAGTAGAAATATATAGAGGAATCATCCTTCTTCTGAGATCCGTCCCAAGCACACAAGGTCCCACAACTTAGGGAACATTCCATTTTTGGTCTCAAAACCTTGGTCCTTTAGAGATCCGAGACGTGGGTATATATTTTAGTAATCAATAGTACCCAACTCTAAGGACCTTGTGAATTTTCCTCTTCACTGAGTAATTTCCTCCTCAAGCTCATCATGAAAAGCTCACAGTATGTCATATACTTCATCCTCTCAAACACACCTGCAAAGAACCATATCAGGAAAACATTTAAATAAAATCCCATTACACCATTTGTATGTAGCATTGTTTTTAACTAATCTTCTTCATTCTTTATTGGTAAAGTAAGATGGAAACTTCCCTGTAGTTAGGTAGTTAGCAAGATCAAAAAACCATGGAGGTTGTGTTGATACTGCAAACAAGTGTTCATTTGGAAAGTGATCTTGGAATTTCTCCTCTTCTCATGAAACACAATCTAGAGAGGAAGTCAAAGCAACAACATTAGATTTTATAGGCTTATCAATAACATTCAAGTTAAATTCTTGCAACAGAAGTAACCATCGAATAATTCTACCCCATACTCGCTTTATTCATCAAATACCTTATAGATGAATGATTAGTATAAAAGGTTCCACATCTGCTCATAGCTCGGAAAAGCTATCCCCTTCACTGTCTGATGGGTCTTTTTCCCTGCGCATCCCCTCTCACATCACGGAGGCTGCTGCTGCTTCTCGTGATCTATCCTTGGTGGGTACACTGATGGGCCCTAGACCCCCATTGGAAGATATAAAAAAATGGGCTCGATTAAAATGGCAACCATGTGGAGCGCTAGAAATAGCGGCTATGCCTAATGGTTTCATATTATTTTCCTTCAGCATGAAAGAAGACTTTGCTAGAGCACTGTTAGGTGGTCCATGGTTTTTTGGCAGGTGGGGCTTCTATCTCAGGAAATGGTCTCCTGGTTTCAACCCACACACGGAATCCATGACCCAAGCCCCAATTTGGGTTCGCCTCCCGGGGCTCCCTCTGGAGTTCTGGCACCCGGCGGTTATTGAAGGTATTGCTCTCTCAATAGGATCTTTAATTGCTATAGATCAAGCAACAAAAGCAAAAACTAGATTCATTCATGCTCGTTTCTGTGTTAATGTTGATGTCAGTTGTCCCTTACCAAAAGATATTGAGCTTATTTCGGACTTGGGGAACTGGAAACAACCCATTGACTACGAATATATTCCTCAAGCTTGCTCCTTCTGCAAAAAACTTGGTCATCGGGCCTCTAGCTGCCCATCTAAACCTCAACCAAAACCCAAGTCCCAAATCCTATCCCCAAAAATAAAAAAAAACTTTATCCCCAAACCGTCTTCTATTGAGATCCCGATCATCCCCACTTCTAATTCCTTCACTCTCCTTGAGGATGGAGAAATCAACACATCTTCTGATCCTGTTTCTGAGATCGTCCCCTCCTCCTTGGCCTTTCAACCTCTCCTCTCCCCTCTGCCTCCCTCGGCTCACCCCGCCTCTTCCTCTCTAGGAGTTGACCTATCCTTGGCTGCCTCCTCCCCTCCCCCTTCCCCTCTATCCTCTCCTCTTCCCTTCCCTCCCCTTCCTTCGATCCCCTCTCCTTGAATCCTTCCCCCTGCCTCCCCTCTGTCCGCCTGTTTTAGACTCTGTCCCCTCCCCCTCGGGACTTTCCTCTGATGATAGTTTCAATCATCGTTTTACTAGAAGCAGCAACAAGAAACCCGATATAGGCTTGGAAAAAGCTCGGGGGAGAATTCCGAGCAGTATCAAGCTTCAACAAGAAGCAGCTATAAATGTCACGGCAAGGAACTCAAAGCACAATCCCCATGGTGGTGGGGAGTAAACCCAAACCAAAGAAATGAAGATAATTTCTTGGAATATAAGAGGACTTAACTCTCTACAAAAGCAAAGAGTTATCAAAGACATCAAATTCCAGAACTCTCCTGATATCATAATGTTGCAGGAAACCAAACTAAAAAAGGAGGATCACCTCCTTAAAATCTGGCCTGCGGCATCTTTTGAATCTCAACCTTCAACAGGGAACTCAGGGGGGCTTTGTACCTTGTGGGATCCCAGAAGTCTCAAAGGGGAATGCCTGTTCAAGCACCCCAACTTTTTATGCATCCTCTTCCAAGAGGTTGGAGCGGACTCCTCTTGGATTGCTATCAATGTGTATGCCCCCAACTTGGAGACTCATCGAGGTAAACTATGGAAAGATATCACTAACTTCATCATCACTTGTGGTAAAATTCCCATTCTAATAATGGGTGATTTTAATTGCCCACTTTATCCTTCGGAAAAACAGGGAGGTATGCCTGCCATGGC
The DNA here is from genome assembly GCA_018340775.1 of Taxus wallichiana var. yunnanensis. NCBI lineage: Eukaryota > Viridiplantae > Streptophyta > Pinopsida > Cupressales > Taxaceae > Taxus > Taxus wallichiana. Next base: position 171,894,385 of record CM031244.1, read on the forward strand.
GGTCAGCATGGAGGCTCTGGCTGACTTCATAAGGGTGAATTCTCTTCTGGATATGGATCTCCATGGCTCATCTTATACATGGTCAAACCGCAGATTGGGCAGGAACCACATTCAATGCAGATTGGATAGATCTCTAGGCTCTCTGGACTGGATCTCTCTCTTTCCTGACTTCTACCTCAACTCCCTCCCTCGGGCTGCCTCTGACCACAGCCCTCTTCTGTTGAGTGCTAATCACAAAATGAATGCCAAGAATCCTCCCTTCAGATTTGAGCTTGCTTGGCTTGAAAACAACCACCTGATCCCCCTTGTAGCAAACTGGTGGAATATCAATATTGAGGGCTCTAGTATGTTTAGATTTTCCAGCAAACTCAAAGAAATTAAAAAACAACTCAAGATATGGAAGTCGACGGTCTTTGGTAACATCAAGCTTCGCAAACAGGAGCTAACTCAGAGCTTGGCAAAAATCTCAGAACAAATTGAGACTGTTGGAAGATTGGATCATCTTCACCAACATGAAATCTCCCTCCTCAGTGATTATCACAACACACTTAAAGAAGAAGAGACCTATTGGAGGCAACGTTCTCGAGCCCTTTGGCTCGAACAAGGAGATCGTAATACCAAATTTTTTCACATCACTGCTTGCAAGCATAAGGCTAGAGATAAGATCCGTGAGTTGGTGTCGTCCTCAGGTACCTTGCTAACTGCTGAGACTGATATATCCAACGAGCTTGTCTCCTTCTATTCTAATCTTCTCAGGCTGAACTGCCCCCTCCGGAACAATCAATGAATGAAATGCTCCAACATATTCCGCATCTGGTGTCACCTGAGATGAACAACAATCTGATCAAGCCTTTTGCTATGGAGGAAATTCACAAAGTAGTTTTTGCAATGAAGAGGGACAAAGCTCCGGGTCCGGATGGCTTTCCTGCCGCCTTCTTCCAAGTCTTTTGGGAAATCATCAAGCAGGACCTCTTCCAAGCAGTAAATGAATTTCAGGTGAACAACAATCTGCTTAAGGAATGGAATACCACCTTCGTTGCACTTGCCCCAAAAGTGCATAGCTCTAAAGATGTGTCCAATTTTAGGCCAATAAGTTTATGTAATACGTCCTACAAGATTATCACTAAGATGTTGGCCTCCAGACTTAAACCTTTAATGCAGGATCTCATCTCTCACAATCAGAATGGCTTCATTAAAGGTCGACTCATCCAAGGTGGTATAATTACAGTTCATGAAGCCATTCACTCGGCCCTTCTTGCGAAGTCCCCAGGAATGATCTTAAAATTGGATATGCAAAAATCTTTTGACAGAGTCAGCTGGCCTTTCTTAATTAAGGTCCTGGAAAAATTTGGTTTCGACAAAAAGTGGTGTAGCTGGGTCTTCTCTTGTATCACGACCCCTTGCTTCTCTATTCTTATCAATGGCATTCCTGCGGGCTTCTTCAAAAGTAGCAGAGGTATCAGGCAAGGGGATCCCCTGTCACCTTTTCTTTTTGTCCTAATGGCGGACTCCCTTAGCAGAGCTCTGGAAGCGGCTAAAAGTCAATCTATCATTTCTGGTATGAAAATCACCTCAAATTGTCCTTCTGCCACTCATAGCCAGTTCGCTGATGACACTTTGCTGCTAAGTTTAGCTTCTGTTATTGAAGCCCGGGCTATTATGGATATCCTCTCTCTATACCAATCAGCTTCTCAGCAAACTGTCAACTTCAACAAGAGCAGCATTTCCTTCATCAACACGTCCCCTAGGACTCAGAGAAGGATTGTTGATATCTTTGGTTGTAATATTGTGGATCTCCCCGCCTCATATCTTGGCATCCCCCTCTTCCATGGAAAGCAATCAAAAAATCTATGGAATCCTGTCATTGAAAGGTATCAAAAAAAGCTGGCTGCATGGAAAGGGGCTCTGCTCAGTCAGGCTGGCAAGCTCCAGCTGGTGAAAGCCACTCTTCAAAGCCTCCCTACTTACTTCATGTCCCTGCTCAAGATTCCCAGTTCTGTGAGGGAGGTTGTGGAAAAAATTCAAAGGAACTTTCTGTGGTCTGGAACTGAAGATAAGAAGAGGATCCATCTTGTGGCATGGAAAGATGTGTGTAAGCCAACTTCTCATGGTGGGCTTGGTCTTCGAAAAATGGCTGACATGAATGGGGCCCTCCTGGCCAAACTTGCTTGGGAAGTGGCTAAAGGTGACTCTTGTTGGGCCCATCTACTCAGAGCTAAATATCTGGCAAATAACGAAGATCTGCTCACTTCCAATCCAATTAGAGGCTCTGCCATATGGAATTCTATTATTAGCTCTCTCCCCATCATTCGAGCTGGCACTAAATGGAGATTTGGGAATGGTCGTCTTATTGATTTCTGGAGGGATTTTTGGATCGGGGAAGAACCTCTTGATCTTAATCCTGCATGGGACCCTATTAAGAGAAGCATCATTAATAAGCAAGGAAGATTAGCTTCGGGCTATTGGAAGATGGTGAACTCCATTCCCTCATGGGATATTAAGGCTTGGGATGATATCAGCGATCTGCAGAGTAGCCTCCTATCTTCGCTCAAAGTGGTGCTCTCTTCCATCTACATCCCTTTCTCCCAAAATGAGGACGAGATTATTTGGCCCCTCTCCCCGTCGGGTTCTTTCTCGGTTAAGGCTGCTTATCTTTCGATGCATAGTGCTGACTCTGGCCCCCCCCTTTCCAATGTCTGGCCTAATGAGATCACTCCCAAAATTGGTTTTTTCTCTTGGCTCTCTTCTAAGAATGCTTTCCTTTCTGGGGAGAATCTGAAAAGAAGGGGTTTCTCTCTCCCCACTAAATGTGTGTTATGTGCTAAAGAGGTGGAGTCCTCTGCACATCTTTTGATCCATTGTTCTTTTTCGCAAGTTATTTGGCAGTGGCTTTTATCGAGGTTGGGAGTGTATTGGACCTTCCGGAATCCATTCAGGACACCCTCTCTCAATGGAGTTCTCCTTTTACTCATCGATTCTGAATTTGGCTTGGAAACTCCTCCTCCCGCACGGATTATGGGGCATCTGGAAAGAAAGAAACAGAAGAATCTTCAAAGAAAAAAGTCTTGATCCTCGTCAGGTGGCTACTCAGATTGCTCTGGCTCTTCAAGAAAATATCAACCTGACCATGTGGACCAAATATCAGCAAAAAATCCAAATCTGTAACTCCCAGGAGTGGCAGAAGTTATTGTCCATTCAATGTAAAGGCACTTACACTGCTCGGAATTTAGTCTGCTGGCTTCCCCCTCCAAGGGCTGGAAAAAACTGAACACGGATGGAGCTTCGAAAGGCAATCCTGGTAAGTCTGGAGGAGGAGCCATTCTTCGTTGTTCTTCGGGATATATTGTTGCTGCCTCTGCTCACAACTTCAATTTTGGTACCAACCATCGTGCGGAAGCCTTGGCAGTCCTCAAAGGCCTTGAGATGGCTATCAAATTTGGTGATGATCCCCTTCAAGTTGAAAGTGACTCCCTCAACATCATCAAACTCCTGCAGTCTAATGACTCGGTCATTGGTCGATAAGGAACATCATTGCTGATATCAGAATTATTCAAAGATCTTTCCTACAAATCCAGTTCCAGCATGTCCTCCGGGAGGGAAATAAAGCGGCGGACCTCCTTGCTAATATTGGTGTTCTCATCGAGAATCAGCAAAGCTGGACAGACAACTTCCCGAATGATCTCTGCCAAATCACTCAAAATGATATACCCCATTGCTGACTGGTGGAATGGAGGGCTGACTCGGGTTTCGGAAAACTCGCTATGGCCCTCTCAAAGGGCGGCGGCATTTATGACGAAGTTAATTGATTTGACTCTTAACGAGGGACAATTGATAACGGTGCTTTGTAATGATGTGGGGATCTCCGCACGAATGGGCATTATCTTCACATTAATCATCTGAGGAGGTGGCGGGAGGACAATGATAAATTGGCCGACGGCTTCCCGACCTGTCTAAGCTGTTAAATGTCCACTTTTGCTCTCACTTCTGCAACTATTCAAACATTCATACCATGGGGGGTCAATTGAAGCGTCTTGAGCCTGATAACTGTGATTCGATTAAAAATGATGGGGAGGTGTGGAATATATTGCTTTGGAAAATGGAATTGCCACCTTCCTGGAGAAAATGGTGGGTTATTCTGCGCTGGTTTCGTATGTGGTCACGGCTTCCTTGGCGAAGGGTCGGGTTCAAATCGGCAACACTCGCTTTACCATCTCCACGAATGCCATTGCTGACGCCACTGGCCTTCCTGCTGCAGGTGACATCTACTACAAGCGTTCGCTGCATGCATGTGGAAATTCAGGAATTTAATGCCCCTGGTGACAGACCGGTGAAATACCTCTCTGGTTATACTCGGGACTCCCTGCCTTCTCCCTGGGACAGAGTGGCGGAGGTCATTATGCGGTATTTTACCATCGACGGTAGATATCGGCTTGTTTTTGGTCCCCACCTGTTCATCCTCTCTCATCTTTGATGGGGGAAGAAAATCAATCTGGCGGCCTTTTTGTTTCAGTCCTTAGAACACTCGGTTCAGTTAGCTCGTGAGGGCGAAGGTGTCATTCTTCACCAGGGTTTGCTATATCTGCTCTTCTCTGTCGCTGCTTCTCACTCCGACCTTCTTCACTTCCCCCCCAAATTGGGTCGCCGCCGCCGCTCCCCCTCGCCTTCCCCTCGCCCCTCCTCCTCCTCCCTCCACTCCTCTCGGCGTCGTCGTCATCTGCTTCTCTCCTCTGGTTCAGACTCTGATGTGGCTATTGTGAGTCCCCCCGCGTTGCCTCTATTCCCCCTGCCACCCCTTCTTTCCCCACGCCCCTCTCTTGCTTGTTCTTGGAAGGCACTGAAGCCAGTGGTCATGCTTCTTCCCCTGTTTCCAGCCCTGATTACTCTCGGGCTGCTGATCTCTTGGGCCTGGCTCAGCTTTACCCTGACTCCCCGGACTCGGAGCAGTTAGATATCAATCAACCGGTGGAGGATCCCATCTCCCAGTCTGGGAAACAATGCTCTCTTCGACGACAAAGTTCTTGCTGCTGACACTTCTCATTCCTCACCTATTATGGACTCGAAACCTGTTGAACCTGAGTCTGCTGACACTAAAAGGGATAATCGCAGAGCCGACATGGTTTCTTCTATTTTAAGCAAGCTTCAGCGCGCATTCAAGGCTCTGAAAGCTTGGGAGGCTTTCACGGAATCTACCAGGACTGCCATTGCTGATGACTGCTCGGAGCTTATCAAACTGGCCGAACATCTTGCTAATGACTCAGGCTCTCCTAGAGCAAAAAATGTAGTTTCTGAGCTGAAAAAGCTCATATGATGTATCTCTTCTTTATCTCTGTTTGTTTTTCGTCCTCCTTTTTTGGAATCTGCTCGGGTATTTTTGCTTTGCTACTATTATTGCTAAATCTGGCCTGATGGGCTCTATTGTATAAGGTTGTGGGACCTTCTAAAACCCTCCTTTTACCCTATATATTCCAAAACATTGATGTGAATATGGAAAGGTTGTCCCCAATTAGGTCCTCTCAAAACTATAGTGGTTAATTTATCCTTGATAACTTCAAAATCCTGCTGACATTGAGGAGACCATTCAAACACAATATTTTTCCAACAAAGAAAACATGGGTGCAAAATTTTACTGAAATATTTTATGAACCACCTATAATACCCTGCATGTCCAAGGAAACTCTTGATATCAGTCTGATTTGTTGGCGTAGGCAGTTTAGTAATTACTTCTATCTTTTTAGGATCAACCTGTATACCTTTGGTAGAAATATGATGACCCAAGACAATTCCTTGATCAACCATTATCAAAAAAATTCATGACTCAAGGAAAGTTGGTGTTGCTCACATCTAGTTAACACTTTTTCAAGATTATTCAAATATTCTTCAAAATTTGACCCATGGACAATAAAATCATCCATATAAAATTTGACATAGTCATTTGTAAGGTCTAAAAAATGGCCAAAATTTCTCTCTGAAAGGTAGCAGGTGCATTACAAAGTCCAAATGGTAGAAATCTATATGCAAATATACCCGGGGATAAGTGAAGGTATTCTTATCCGGTCGGCAAGAGTACTATACTAATTTGGTTATATCCACTAAACCCATCCAAGAAGGAGAAATATTTCTTACCTACTAGATTGTCTAAAAACCTGATCAATAAAGGGTAGGGGAAAGTAATATTTCTTGTTGGCTTTATTAAGCTCCCTATAGTCTATAAAAATTCTCCACTTACCATTTTTCTTAGAAACTATAACTAGTGGTGATACCCACTAACTATTAGATATAGGATATATGAATCCTACCTTCAACAAATTTTCTATCTCATTCTTGACAATGTCTCTAAGTGTTGGATTGATTCTTCATTTCAGATGCCTAATAGGTTTAACATCCTCAGTGAATATATGATGTGTGTAGATTCTTGGATGAATCCCTTTCATGTTAATATAATCCTAAGAAAATGATTTTGAATGATTCCTCAAGATATCTACAACCCTAGTCTCTTGGTTGGCTTCTAAATTGTTACCAATGGTCAACTCTTTTCCTATTTCAACAGTCACTTGTTTAGTATCTTTCAGAATAGAAATATCTACATCAGCAATCAAATAATTCAAGGGACAAACATGAGGCTATAGCATGTGCAAAATAGTCATGTTTTCAAGGGATATAACCTTGGCTAAAGGACAATGGAAATCAATGGTTGTATTTTCTTCATGATAATCATAGATTTAACCATAATTTCCAATATAAAATGAGACTTACCAAGGTGATATTATCTCTTGAGTGCAAAAAAGTTGTTTCCGTAGCCTTAGTTTGAGTTTTTGTAGCCACAATTCTAGTTTCTATAGCTACGGTATCCTCTTCATCAGATATTATGTAAGGCTCAACAATTTCTTCCATATGATTTTTCACTGCAATGGTACCAGATAAGAAGAAATCATATTGTTAGTATCTAAAAAATCTACCCATACACGTTCAAAAACATCCACATATGGTTGGGCAAGAGGATACAATGAAATATTCTTTGCTTTTTGCCCATTCAAAATAGTCATTTTCCTGACCTACAATTAATGTATGCAACAACAGTAGCTAACTAGGGCCTTCCTAAGATGACTAGGTATCCTAAGTTCTAAGATCTAGTTTGTAAAGCCATAAAATCTACAAGATACTCACAAGATTAAATCGTGACCATAAGAGAACTATTCTTCAAACTGAGAGTAAATTCTCTAATAATTGGGGTTTAGGCACTACTCAGAAAGACACTCCAACACAAAATCCCAGGCTCCAAGGTTGGGCGAAACCTAACAAGGAATGGATAAAGCTGAATTTCGATGGGGCCTCCAAAGGAAACCCCAAAAAAATGGGTGTGGAGGGTATTACGTTATTACAAAGGAAGATTCATTTTTTGGTACCATTGATATCTTCAAACACACATAAACCACATTGCTGAAGCAACGACTACTTATCGGAGGGTTTCCATAGCCCTTCAATATAGATTTGTTAGATTAGAAGTGGAAGGTGATTCTTTGAACATTATCAACAACATTTATGGTAAAGGTACTACTTCTACATCTATCCAAAACTCTATAACTAGTATAAAGGATATGTATAAATTGTTTGAAACTATCACTTTTAAGCATATCTATAGAGAGGATAACTCTATTGCTGATTACTTTGCTAACTTGGGGGTTAATTATCATGAGTTGACACTAATCAATGATGAATAAGTTCTTGACACTAAGGTGCGAGCACACCTCCAAAATGACCAATATGGACACGTCACCAAATAATGTCAGGTCATGGTATGTCAAGGTAATTATGGGTATGAGCCATATGAATAGTGTGAATTTATGTTGGGATGATGAGAATATTTGGGCTCGGATTCACTCGTGTTATTTTAAGGCCATTATTTCCATACGTGTTGGTAACATCAACATTGTTGAGATTGTTTCTTGTATTCTAGGTAATTTGAAGCTTGGGTTTTCCTTCAAATTGTTTCAAAATGGGGAGATATTGTTAGAACCAATCCTTTTGACCTAGAGGGGGTGAAGCTAGAAGTGATGGAGGTGTTTGAAGGAAAGGGTTTCTCACCCTTCCTCAAAATCTTTGAAGGACACTATGAAAATCTCAGTAAAGACTTTTCCAGAGCATGGAAGACTACCAAAAAAGGGGCTATAGTGGAAATGAAAGGTATTCATATCGAGATCACTATGGAATCTATTGCTAAAGTGATGGGCATGCCTGCTACTAGAAGGGAGGTTTATAAGCCCAAGAAGGAAGCCTCAGATGAACTGAATCTGTTCTTGAGAGGTAATGAAAAAATCACCTCCCACTTTGTTGGTTTTCTTCACTCTTCTTTACCTAGGCCTTATGACGATGTGGATTTAACCCTAATCCAATTCCTCACTTTAGAAGGCCATCATAAGTGTATCTATGCCTACCATCTTCCCATGCTTAATCATTTTCGACACGGCCATAGTTTCAGTTTCCCATACTTTCTATTTCGCTCTCTGAGCGCTTCCATTGCCCAGTTTAAAAACAACATAACTATTTTCCCTCTCTACTAGGGATTTATCCTTGCCCTTGTTAAAATTTCTTCTCTTAATGTTGAAAAAATTGGCACCCTCATGAAAGCTCTCGAGGGTTATGCCAAGGATGAAGAATCAAACTCGGATGAGAAAAACTCTAGTGATGATTCAGAGTTGCAGGAAGGAGATTCATTGAGGGAGGATAAGGATGTCATGGAAATTGATGCCACTTACAATCTCATAGATCTTAAAGTGAATTAGGTTCCTATTTGATCTATCAAACCCAAGGGTGAATCAATCAAGAAGGAGAATCAATCTCCTATTAATGAAAAACTGGAACAACAGTTCAAGGCTTTAGATCAAGTGGGTCCTATGAAGGGGGTAATCATCTGGCCAAGATGGCTATGGATATTGAAGAGCTGAAAGGTGATATGAGACTTACTAAGAGTTTGGTTCAGTTTCTTTTCAATGATTGGCACAAAATGAAGATGCAGGTCGAAGATGTTGCAAAAATTAGTAATGGGGGAGAGATTGAAATTATGAAAGCCAATTGCAGTAACCTCTCTAATGAGGTGGACCACATTAGAGCTATATTACATAGCTATATGGAATGGAGTGTGGTTACTGTGAAATATACTCTGCAACATCTCCAAACCCTTGGTCAGTTGGCCAATGCTTACAAGATGGTGGATGATTATGGAAATTCCAAGAAAATAAAAACTAATGCTGATGGTTGTGATCTGGCATCATTGGGTGTCAACATTGAATCCATGTCTAAGGAATGGGTGAAAGTGCTTGATGGTTTGGAAAAGGAAAAAAAGTAATGTTTGTAGGTGTGGTTGTTACTATATTGTTTACTATGTTGTTAGTTTGTCGATGGTTTAATATCTGTTGTTATTTCTCTTTTTGCTATGTTAGTACTTAGACTATATGCTCCTGGAGGAGCCAGATGTTATTATCGATATTTATGTAATATTTTTGACTATTGTGTAATGTCCTATCTACTCTTTTGGAGCTTTGACTTGTAAGGGGTAGGGTCCCCTCAACCCTATTTTACCTTTAATAAAAAAATGTGACCATAACATCCTTAATCACTCCATCTATTACAACAATAGAATGATCGCCAATTGAAGAACGGTATTGGTTAGATGCAATCATATAAAAGATAATAGATTGAGCATATCTATTGTTATAACATTGATGGTAGCACCAAGATATACCAAAATGTTAGAGATTGATTGACCATTTACAAAATAGTAATGATTGGACTCCCAAAATCCCCATATTTTGGTGAAAGAAGCTTTTCAAAGTGACGAGATCAACTAGATTTCCTTCTACTTTGACTATTTTTGGATACTTTCTCTTCCTTCCTATTATTTTTATATAATGGATTCTAATGATCTAGTTTAACTTTGGAATGTCCCATATTGCTCTCAGAAGTGGGACCTCAATGTCCATCTTTCGCATCTCCTGAACTAGTGTTGTTTCTTCCCCATTCTATGTTTCTTTTAGTCGTTTCTAGGAAAGGAGTTGCATGCACATTTTTATCATTTCCTTGGTTATTCCTAGTGGATTGTGTTTGTGGAACATGTTTAGTTTCCTTATTTTCCTCAGGTATATCCTCACTTTCCTTTGGTATCTTCTCATTTTCCTTAGGTATTTTTGTGATAACTATAGGAGGATTTTTTACTATCCTTCCAGACCTCAGTTGTACATTATTAATGGCATTCAACTACATCATCTCACCCTGTCCTGCTTCATTAATTGAAGTTGTTTGTTGATTTTTGGGGTTCAAGACATGCTGAGCTAGGAGTTGAGTTTGTGCTACTTTCCCTTGCTGATAATTCTATTGTGGTGGGGGCATTAAAGCTTGTTGTTGTTGTGCAAACCTCCTTGGTTGATTAGCATTTTGTTGAGGTGCCCATTGTTGATTTTTCCATGGTGGTATATTAGCTGGTGGTGCCCAACCTTACTTGATTGTATGGAGGTACCTATGGCTCGGCTATGGATGAGTCACCCAATTTGGTGGTGTCCAGTTAGGTTGTCCCCATGTTGGTGGAGGATCTTGATTGGGCCATGACATCATCCAGGGGTTCTGAGCAGGTCTAGGGGCATAAGAAGACTGGTTATTTGATCACTGCATAAAGTTTACCTCTACATTTGATTGAGTTATGGCATTTAATATCTCTTTCAGTTGAGGTAGGAGATTACAATGATTGGTATCATGGTTAGAGACATCACAAATCAAGCACATGTCTATGACATCTAAAGGGAATTCTCTCAAAGGATGTCTCTTCCTACATTTAGGACAATATATATCTAAAGGTTCCTTTGTAACATTGTTCTTGGCTTTCAACCCATCTATGGTTGATGTCAATTGTGACAGGATGTCTGTTTTCATGTTAGCCATTTCCTCGAGAATTTTGAGGTACCTAGGGAATTCTTTGATGTTTTCCTTTGCCTTATACCTCCTCTTGTTCTAGAGTAACTCCTACATAACTCAGTAATATGTGCCATGGTGAGTTTGTGTACATCACCTCCTCCCATAAGATGGAGGGAATCTTTGGTTTCCTCATCAAGTCCTTTAAGGAAAAATGTCTTAGTGATTTCTGAATTTAACTCATAACCACTCCTTTTATGGAGAAAGATAAATCTATCCAGATAATATTCCATATTTTCATCTTCTTTTTTCTTTATCTGGAAGAACTATTCTCTCCTATCTCTTCCCCTACAGTAGTCTTGATATTTGTCCAAAAAGGATGTCTCCATGTCCTCCCATGAATGAATGGAGTTAGAGGGAAATCCCATGAACCACCTCATAATAAAGTCTTTGAGGGTGGAAGGAAAAAGTTTGAGTTTTTGGTTGTCTATTTTGTAGTCATATGTCTAGAAAATAACTTTGAATTCAAATAAGAACTGGTCTGGGTATTTTGTGGACATTCCTCAAAAGATAGGGAGAATATATGGATATATTTTTTTCATGGGTACATCCTCATACTCATTTAGGAAAATGAGATAAGTAAAGGTTCTACCCAAAGGTTGGTCCTCATCATTCCCATTGTCTCCCATTTCTGAAAGTTTTGTTGGTTCTAAATAAGATGATGTAGACTGTTTAGAATTGCTCCTAGGTGTTGTATTAGATTCAGTGTCACTTTCAGTGTTTCCTACTTGTGCTCTATTTGGAGATATTATTTGAATATTATGAGGTATAAATCTCCCTTGAGCATCCGTGGCCTATGCATCAATGTTGGTTGTGTAAACAAGGCCTAGGAATTCTACTAGTTACATAGATTAACTTCACTAACACCCATAACATGTAAGGTGAATAGAATGGTGTGTTGTGCTTATGGTGTTCCCCAGAAATGATGCCAAAAATTATGGGTCGTTGTATTCTCCAATCATTTAACCAACAAATTCAATTGTCAGTGTCATTATAAAACTAGGGTTGTGTGTCCTAGGCTATATGTAATGAAGTCTTATGCAACTCAGTTGTTTTGGTGGTTCCTTTTGTGGTTTTTTGGTTGGTGTGGTTCCCCTTGTTTCCCTCTAATATACGGAAAGGAAATGCAATGCTAAACTACTGAAATAAAATACATGTAAGCTACTAAAACAATATTGCTATAATAAAAATACTTTTAAAGGAAATACTTTAACTGAATTTAAAATGCACACACCAAATTGAAATAACACATAATGGATTGATATAGTAGCAATGAATATACTAAGAAAGGAAATAGACAACTACATTCTGATAAACATTCAAAGAATAATTTAGTAGGATTTTCTATGGTTAAGAGTTCACATGAAACAAAAACAAGAGAAATACATCAACCTTACTTAGGATATAACTATATAGAACATCTCCCATGTACTACTTAATGCACTCATCAAGGATGGAAGGAAAGAATATGGAGAAGTAGGATTCACAATGGGGGTAACATGTAAGAATCTAGGAAATTGAAATTTAGGATGAGATGGTGTATCTTGGGGAAGGGAAATGGGAAGGCTGTGAAGTGGTAGTGTAGGAATTACCAGTTGACAATGTTGTCTAGCACTAGATTTATGAGCCTCTATCCCTCGAATACACTTTGCGCATTGTGGAAAAATATCTACCATGAAATCCATCTTCTACTCGAGGGTTGTATTTTCTTGGCATAGGGTCAACCCATGGACAAGGGAACCTAAAATCAATCCTGAATGCTTTAAATTGAGATGTATTTCTGGTTTGCACCATACTTACCTCCATTATCTGAAACTTCATATGCAACTTAGCATATTCGGACATGGGATGACCTCCAAAATTTTCATACTCTTGGTCTTGGACATACCCATAGTTTGATGGATAATCAAACTACCTTGTATCTTGCTCATGGGAATATGCATACTATTGATTTTGATCATAACATTGATCTATAGGTGGATTGTAATAACCTAGAGATAGATTAGGGAGGTATTATTGCTGTAGAAAATGAGAATTCCATTATGGGAATGAATTCATGATTGTAAAAATTCATGGGTGGAAGAAAATGAAAGGTATGGATAGAAACATTAATGGAAATGGTTGATAAGAAAGGTCTCGCAACTCTAACGATGGGTTATTTTGATCAGTTGAGTTTCCATTTATACTTGAACATGACCCCAAATGATAATATTTCACCAAGAGAATAAAAAATTGATGAAATGAAGATGTAAAGCTCTTCAATCTTGTCCCACAACACATGGAAGAATTGTTATCACAAAAAAGTAGCACCTTGGGATATTGATTTGTAGATCCATAGTTTTTACTAACATGGGACCATCTCTCAAGTTTTGAGACTTATAGAATTGAGGTGGACCTCTAGAGAAGGTTGGTTCCTCTACCTAATCCTAATGCTAAAACTACTCCTAGAAGGGAAAATGCAGCTAACTAATCCTAAACTAACCATTCTAAGGGACTAGGGAGAGAGAGAGGGTTAGAAATATGTATGAAAAGGAAAATACTAAGCTAAGGGTGGTGATAGCACCAAGAAAAGGGTGTGTAAATAACATAATGAGGGAGAAATAAGAAGGAAAATGGAGTTGGGAGAGGCAGACTAATGTGACACAGACCCAGATCTTCATTCAACATCTTTTCTCCATGAAACACAACAACACAAACCTGCAAATGAGAAATACATGCACATAATAGAACAACAAGAATGGAGAGGCAAGGGAAACTAACAAAACAAATGCAAGGGTTGAGAAAACACCACAAAAATAGATTTTATTGCTTCATAAGGTTACAAATTCCATTACATCTAGAAAATAGAGGCAAAATTACATTTTCCGGGACCACGTGAAGTTTTGGTGATCAAAGATTTTGAGAAAACAAATTGGCAGAGTTTCCCCATGCCTAGAATATCCCCCTTTTTAATGAAATGATAATTTTACACTATATAGGAGAAGTGACAAAGAGAGAGATTAAATCTGAAATTAAAGATCCCAACCACTTCTTCAACCACCTAGGACTAATCAACATTAAAATTTGTAGACCCAACATGGGCATCATTAATTTTTGTAGAGCCTATAGTTGTAAACAACCCCAATTTTTTTTTTTGAAATTTCACACAATTAAAGCACTTTAATGTGGAAAATAAATGCATTAATCATGTAGTACTCTTCAATACCTTTTATGACAATATAAATTTTGCCTTATTTTGTTACCCAAATCAAAAGTTATGATCATCTGAAGATTGCACATTAAAACTACAATTTTGCAAAAATTCCCTAGATCGGAATGTGCACTTTGCAATAAATTTTCATAGTTCATTGTACTTTGTAGAAAAGTTCCCTATCCCGATTGCACTTTACAAAAATTCCTGTCTTGTTGCGGTTTGAAAAAAAAAAATCCATGTCTCGGTGCACTTTGCAAAAAGTTCCATCTCTCGATTTTGAAAAAAATTCCATGTCTTGATGCACTTTGCAAAAAATCTCCATGTCCCAGTGCACTTTGCAAAAAATTTCCATGCCGCGGTGCACTTTGCAAAAAAGTTCCACGGCCCAGGAAAAATGCAAAAATGCAAATTTTGAAGGATTTTTTCATATTTTTTTGGGAAAAGGGGATTTTTCCAACCAAGTGAAGGGATTTTTAGAGGAAGTGAACCCAAATATGATTAAAACAAGTGATTTTTATGGATTCAAAGGTTCTCAAGTGCTTAAAAATGTAAAGAATAAAAAATAGAAGAACTTCAAGAGGAAATTGATACCAGTTGCCCAAAATGAAGTGCGAGCTCATTTTGGTCAACATTTATCATATTAACCCATTATTTTCCTTTAAAACCTCCCATAAGAAAAATAAACTTGGATTTTTTCCCCTATAATGTGATCCATATATTCATAGAAACTCCATGCTAAAGGAATTGACCCTGTTTTGTTTTCTAATTGTTTTTCCTTCTTGAAGGTTTTGTTTAACTTACTCAACTTATATTTGCATTGCATCCCAGTGAATATTTTTCCAAAAACACGATTCAAAAAATATTCTACTTTATCCCAATGTTTCTTTCCAATATTTACATGGTTTAAATCTTCATACACCTCTTCAAATTTTGAAATCAATGTTTTCATACGATTTTGGCCAAAGCTCTTCTTTGTATTCTTTCTTTAGCTCCTCATTTGTTCTATCACTGTCATATGCATGGGTTATTGAAACTATTTCTTCCATTTTTGAATCATCAACATCATCAAAAATATATGGATTATTTATATCTATTTGTGAATGTGGAATGTAATGACCCAATTTTTGTGCACCCTTATATTTTCTTACAAATTTGAGACACTATTTCCATCAAAGTTTGCAGAAGTCCTTTTCATGGAAATTTCTTAGGTGTGTTGAAAAACCCATATTGTCTTCAAAGTTTCTTGGAGTGGATTTGAGACCTTGGGATTGGATACATGAAAACAAGCAAAATGGTGATTTTTCCATGTCCTACAAAATTATTAGTTACTATAAACATTCACAAATGAAATTTTTTTCTAACAACATAGTTTATCTAAACTTCATTTCATTTTTCATTTTTCAATAATATATATATATAGAAGGTGTTGCACTCTATTTTTTCACAAAATCGAAAAACTTGGAGAAACATTGAAAATTGGTTTATGGGTTACCTAATAAAAATGCAATATTTACATTCATTGTGAAATGGGTGTTACAAAATGAAATTATTCAAAATAGAATAACAATTCTTTACCTCTTTTAATTTTCTATAAATTTATTCTTCACCCATTTGTATATGTGCTCCCTGTTTTGGTGTTGTCACCTTCCAAATGAGTATACAATTTTCCATTTTATTGCATTGAAATCAACATGTTGACAGAGCTTGCATGGATTAAAATTTAATATTGTACCACTTAACATTAAATATAGTATGAAAAAATAAAAAATACTTTCAAATGGTGTATTTTACATTATTCGATTTAATAGCCAATTAATGTTGAGGGAACCACAATATTAATTAGAATTTGACCTTAGATAAAAGTGTAATTGGTATTATAACAAATTAATGTAATATTTTTCAATGTATGAAAAATAAAGTTGGACATTATTTGAAACTTAAATTTACATACATAAATTTAATTTAAATTTAGTCTTTAATATTGACATACACAAGATGAAACTACGTAGCATGGGTTACTTCTATGCAATATTGTAGACAATTATTAATATTGAGTAATAAAATTAGATTGTTACAAGGCTATCTATGATATAAAAACTTAAGAAACAATTAACACTTTGGTAATACCACAATTAATCAAATAAATAGTAAACTTAAAATCTATACCATAAAATAACCATACATATTTTTTTTTCTTTGAAGATCGCTAGGATAAGGCCCTAGCCTCAAAAAAAGATCCTATTACAGTCCATGATTAATCTATAAATCACTAGACTTAACAGGGAGAGTAAAATACACTTTATCGTGCTATAAAAACCAAAAACCACTTCCTATACAACAATATATATATCACTGAACTGTACATTCCTAGACTATAAACAAAAAGAGTGATAACCACTCCATATTGAAGGAGCTCAAATTAGAGAACCCGGATTCAATCTTCCATGGCAGAGTCCAGAGGATTTTCCACCAAAATCTCCACCTCTGAGTTGCTTGAAGACGAAGGAGACAAAGAAGAGCTATCACAACAATCCAACAAATCAAATTTGGCCTTCTCTGGGAGGAAAAGTCCCTAGTTTTCGCCACCACCACCAAGCCATGAGAGAGATATTTCACTCCACAAGTTAGGGCATGAATATGAAATTGTAAACTGACCACCCTCTCTTCTAAGATGTTCGTCTCCTTGTGGAGAAGAAACTAGCATGCTAAATTAGAGATAATGTTAGCCATGCTCAACCCGTATGCCACATCAAACACATTCCTTCAAACCATAGATTGACCAGGGTATAGCATTAACCTCCTCAATTTATCATAGACAACCACTTCTTCTTTGTCATCTTCAATGCTCTCGGCCACTAACCAAACCTTCTCTAGCCAACCCCTTATGGCCACATTATTAATTCTCCCATTGAGCCACTCCAAAAAGGAATCATCCAAATCAGGCCCAGTATGAGCACAATGTCACTTCCTCCCAAAGCCACCCATAGAGTCTCCACCAAATGCCATGAGAGAAGAAGGATAAATATATCGATGAAATTCTACTTGAGACCCACCCTGAAGTAAAACCAACTAAACCGTGGAAGAAGGAGCCAAAAATATAGCCCAAAGACAACCAAAACGCAGCTTAAAATCCAAACACCTTCCCCAAATCCAATGAATTCTAGGTATGTGCCACGCTTAAAATCCAAAACCAAATCCTTCCCTTAAAAACCATCATTTATGGGAGGGAAAACAAGGGGTATGACCTTAGAGATTAAAAGTCCCCTCTGCACGAGCCAAACGTGCATCATTAACCAAAAGGGCTTGAATTCCGTTGGGGAAAAGTGTATCCCATGATTGAGCCATCACCTAAACCTTATTCCAAAGCATGACACCAATATTAGCTAAACCATCTGCCACCTTATTGCCTTCTCGAAAAATATGAGAAAAAATCACCTCCTCAAAATCAGGAAAAATTGCCTGAATGTTATCACAAATGGATTGTAATTTCCATGCATGAGAAGAGTTTCCTTACACTATCATAATGATAGCCAAAGAGTCACCTTCAACCCAAATTCTAGACCATTTCCTACACTTAGCTTCAACTAGACCCGCCACAAGGCCATGCCTTCTACAAAATTATTGGAAGCTACACCACAATCAAAAGCCATAGCAAGGACAGGTTGACAATCAACATTACGAAACACACACCCACAACCAGCGGCTCTAGGGTTTCCTTTAGAGGCACCATCAAAATTTAGTTTGATCCAACCTACTGAAGGAGGACTCCAATGTGTCAACCTCTTATCCTTACTCCCCTTATTAGGAAATAACCATACATATTTAACTAGATACTTAAAAATACATTAATGAGTTAATTTGACACAATTTTAATTAATTACGAATATAAACTAAGATTTAAATGGAGAAAATTTAACCTTATTGTTGAACTTTCCTAAGCATGAGTAATATTTTTATACAAAATATGCAACTACGTTCCATGGGTTTCTTCTACTCAATATTGTAGACAATTATTAATGATAAAATTGTATTGTTAAAATACTATATAAGATATAAAAACCTAAGAAACAATTAACACCTAAAGTTGAATCAAAGTATATAACACCACCATTAATCAAATAAATACTAAACTTGAACTCTATACCATCAAATAAACATACCTATATAATTAGAGAGTAAAATACATTAACAATTTACTTTGACACAATATTAATGGCCCTAAATATATACTAAACTTAAATTGGAGGACATTGAACTTTCCCATTGAAATTTCCTTAGTGCAAGTAATAATTTTATAAATAGTTTTCTTCAATCCTCACTCTTCAACTACGACTGATCACCCTTCAAAGTATGAGTGATCGCAATTTAAAGTGTGAGTTCTTGTACTTCAACATGCGAGTTATCACACTTAGAAGTGCAAGTCCTCGAATCACACTACGAAGTGTGATCACTTGCATGTCAAAGTGTGAGCATTTTCACTTGGAATTGTGATCACTCACACTTCAAATTGTGATCACTAACATTTTGACCTTTTATTCTAGTCAATATTTGAATTATTTCATGTACGAGAAAAATTTAAATCCTAGCGACTACTATTCTAGACAAATTTTAAAATCCATACACTATGTTTTTTTATGATAACAAGATACACATAATAGTGGGATCTAATATTCCAATACAATGTGTTATATGGTCAAATAGGAGCACTAATTATGATCGAAAAATTATGATCGAAAAATTATAATGGAGGAAAAATTATGATCGAAATAGGACTGATTTTTGAGGAATCATCAATAATTTTATTTTATATGAAAATATTCATCTAATAACATAAATCCTTATATAGATACCGAGGTAATAGTTTCCATGAGTTTATGTGAAGGATGTTATGTTCTAAACTAGATGAAACCTACCTTAGATTATAATTTGGATAGGATTTTCAATGTCAATGTTTATTGATTTGAATAAGGTAGGCATAAATAGTAATATATGTATGATGATAATAAATTTTTGTGGCATAAATGACAACAATCACTTATGTAATGTCTTGAATGATAGCTAAATTATCCACATGTTAAAGATTTAGATTAAAGGAGGTTACAAAGATGTTCATATAAGATGTATATTTTTATTTTCTCATTGTGATTTCAAGCATTTGTTTTAACCTTGGAATTGTTATTGATAATTTTTATTTTCAATTCTCTATAAGTTCATCATTTAAGTTTCCACACTACTAATTTTATCATTTTATTTGTGGATACAATCTAAAATCAACTCGTGTAGACACCTAAATTCAATATCTATACTCTTAATTTCCCATGTGCACATATTTATTTAATTCATCCCCTTATTTAATAAAATGCCCTTATTATCCTATCACCTTTAATGCCCATATAATTCCCTTTAATTAATTAATATTTAACAATTAATTAATCAATAAATATCCCTAACATGCCCTAATGGACTTTCCATTTAGGAAACTTTCATTCTAAATTTAAATCACTATGATTTTTTACCCATCCCTATCTTCTAACTACCCATGAATCATCCTAAAATAACCTAATCCTACCCACATGCTTTAAAATAGCTTTTCCAACTCTTAAATACACCAAATCATGCTAAAATCACAAAAGTAGCCCATTTGGGGAAACTTTCCCTATAATTGGCGGTGACCACCTAGTCGCAAATCGAATTCTATAAAACTAAGTTACACCCTTCCATAATCAAGACATAAATCATCGAACACATCAGAACACAACAGAACGGAACAAGAAAAAGCAGAAATGCAACAAGAACACAAAAAAACATAGAAAACACACAGGTGTGACTTCCTTCCATTCTGCAATTCCTCCTTTGAACCAGAGCATCTCAACAACCCTCTTGCATCCCTTGGAAGATCTTCTTGATCATCTGCATAACATTGAGAGGTTTACATTTATTTTTCTACTATCTTATATTATTTTTATTATTATCTTGTTAAATCTAACATTGCAGGTCCAACATCACTCAGGAATTTACTATTAGGATATTCTATCAGTGTTTCTATTTGTAGGTTGCCTTTTCAGTCAATCTACCTTTGGCCTTGCCTTATTTTTCTATAGTCACCATCACCTAGCCCGAGTTGTTGTCAAATCATGTCTTTGTAAATATGTTTTCCATCTCCATAGTCATCTCCAGCTTATGCATGAGTTTAGTATTTGTCTTAGCTTGATAAATCGCAATCCAATCCTTTGTTGCATTAAAATCATCTCCTCTGGATCCTAATCATAGTTGTTTCACCATGGTCATCGTCGACTAGGGTCCTGATTCTCAATCCACCCTTCCCTTACTACTATTTTCTAATAAATTTTGGAGCTTTCTACATATAATTCCATTGTGCAGGTGGATCACAACATCCACATGACTCTCTCACCTTATATCTTTCACTCAAACCCTTGTAGGTTTACATATTCAGCTTACAGTCTAGATCCAGCCTTCCAGGTTGCCATCGACTTGTCTCTACATAGTCTAGGTCACCATCAACCCCCACTGTAACCATTTAATTTATTGTTATTTCAATCCAATCCTAATTATTTTCAGAATCAGTTATACTTTTGTTTCTGGATGAAATTTTCTTATCAATCCTTTATATCACTTTTTCTCTAAAACAGGGGTTGACATCCACCAAAGAAGTTAACGTTTCTTTTATCCGCTTTGTCGGGAAATCCCCTCATATCTTATCTAATAAATTTTCTTTATTTTTTTGAGTTTCAGGTTTATGAAGCTTGTTGCAATGAGGATCAATCACTTCAGCGCCCGCATCCATCACATTGCATTCAAGGTAACATAAACCCTCTAGCATTTCTAATTTGTGTACTTTCTTTAGTATCCATCTCATTAATTTGAATCGAATGAGAAAAATACTACAACATTCTTGGAAATACCTATGAGACCACCCTTTAGGTGATCTCTTGCATCCATTGCTTTTGTATTTACTTTTTCTTTCTTCCACAAACACCGCAACGTGAGATTACGCTTTATTATTTGCTCGTGTTAGTTTCGTGGCCTAGATCACCCATCACTCAAAAGTGAAGATAAAAAGGAAAATCTATATCCATGTTTTCCTCTTTTTCCTTATTTTTTCTTTTCTACATCTTACTTCCTTTTCCTCTGTGTGTCTTCATCAAAAAATCACATTTCGATTTTAAAAAAAAAAATAACCCTTTCTTTTTGCATATTTCTTCCCCACATAGCTTAAATAGGGGTTTAACCTTCTGCATCTCACACTTGATCACACATAACATAAAATTCACACATCAAAACATCCCCTACCTAGTTGGTGATTAGGATTTCATCACCGACCAGAAGCCACCGAGACTTCCCTAGCCAAAACAATCCTGAAACCAGATCTAGTTTGCTTTATCCTAGGTACCCCATTATCCATTCCCCTCTTTCACACTTTCTTAAATCTAGATAATGAAAATTGTGTTGCTTGATTTTTTTGTTAATACATTTCATAAAAAATATTTCCTTATTTCACAACTAGTACTATTTCCTTTCTTCAAAATTAGACCATGTAACAATGTGATATATCTAACAATGCTACCACTTCATCCAATAATCTTAAGATTCCACATTGTATTTCTCAACCCTATAAAGACCATATTATTCAAATAGATCCCCCTTTTGAAATAGATTCACCTATTTCCCCTCAGTCTATATCCCTTTGGCCAACCACACCACCATCTTCGGCTCCTTTAGAGGCCTTTAATCCTCCCTCTAGCCTTATTTATGACTTTCTACTTCGTAGACCCCCATAAATCTCTAAATCATATAAATCCACTCAATCGAAGGATTCTATTTCATCTACATCTTCTCATATGAACAGTATCCCTACTTTAATAAGTATTTCCAATAGAATGCCCATTCAATCACCCAAATCCATATACATTCACACTTCTTGTGTGCATCAACGATCAAATATTTCAATCCAACCCCAACTATCATATCCAACATCCCCTTCAGCTTTAACACACCAAGCCTCCTTACATCCTTATCCATCTACCCCTTATATTGAACAACCAAACCTATCTGACACTTATCCTACACCCACACCCATACTGGTCACATCCATCGTTACTACTCCACAAACACCTACCATGATTGATATCTCATGCTTGTCTCCTTCTATCCCCCTCTATGACTACTTTCACCGTAGATTCATCTCTCGATCATGTCAACCAATGAATTTTACTTCACCTTCATCATCTTATATCAATGACATCCATGTTACATCTCCCATGCCTATCCAACAATCACCATATTTTGATGTTTTTACTCCATATATGTCTCAATAGATTCAACCATCCTACTATGTCCCTGCTTTCCAACATTACACAATCCCACAACCAATTCAATCTCCACCTTTGGGTATCTTTAGACAACCCTTCCCAAATCCACCATCGACCAATCCATATTTACCTTTTACATCTTATACATTCAATCCTTATTCAATCAATATGATACATCAAACACCTTCATCCTTACCTATCTCATCTACCTCATCATCTTCCCTATCACAGACATTATGCCTATGAATCCATTAATACCTACCCCTACATCTATATCAACCATGTCCATGATCATCACACCTATCCCATTAACCTCTACCACCTATTCCACATCTACATCGATCCCTACTTTTACCATAACCACATTGACTTTGACTACACCCATATCTGCACCAAACACATCCATCACTACCTCGCTTACATCCCTTTCTATTCCAATTACATCCACATCTACCACATCAAAAATCCCACTTACATCTACCTTGGCATTTTCATCGCATCTACCTACATCTTTTCCTATGGCCACACCACCTATTTCATCCCAATCTCCTATACTTAACCCTTCAACATCAATTGTATCCACATATATGATGATACTACACCAACCATACCTCCTCCATTTGCAAACACGTCAATGATGCCTTTTGATACATTCATGGAGTAGGTGCCTCCACCTAAGAAAAATACAAGAGAGATTCATTATCCTTTTACAAAATCAATTGTTTCCACATTAATCATCCAAAAATTACCCTCAACCTTCGAGATCCTTTGGTTGAGATTATTGTCATCCCTGCCAAGGGTGAATCTTCTTGATCAAAATCTAAGACTCATGGTAAACATCCCCAAAAGTATCCTATGCATCCTTGTAAGAAGTTAGGTCTTCCCTCTTCTCAGCAATCCAATATTACAACATCTATTTTAGGGCCAGTCCCCCATCTAAGACATCTCCCAATGATAAACCCAAATCTAAACCATCCAACCCTCCTCTCAAAATTTATTCATCTTTCAAGATGCCTAATGTACCCATCCAATCTACATCCACTACTTCCCTAAATCCAAGCCAAACTATCCTATCAAAACCCACAAGAGTTACCTTCCCCATGAAACTTTGATTGGGTCCTATGCGGATATCCTTTGACATTTGACTTAAATATATGTCATCATGCTTCCTTCTATTAGATCCTTTAATCCACATAGTAAGAAACCATTGTGGTTTGATCCCAATTGCATTTGTGCTTATCATTGTACTGGGCCACAACATTGAGCATTGTAAGGCCTTTCAGATAATCATCCATAACCTTATTGAGAAAGATGATTTCCTCATTTAGGGGGAACATCCTTCTCCATTTACAACCAATCCAATCCATATCTCATCCATTGGGTTTCCCAAGGTTCCTTCATCCACACCATCCTTTCACATCTCTCCTGCACATGGCATTCCCCCTAAGGAAATTCTTCCCTTCTTCATCGATACTATGATCCTTGCTAATAATCCCTATAATCCTCATCCATCTATCCAATCCAAATATAAATTTATAATCAACAATCCCACCCAATCCCTTGTGTCTTACACATGCTCATACAAATCCAAATCACCCAAATGAAATAGAGTTTCTTCTACTAGGGGAGTACCCTCCCTTCATTTTGATCTTCTCATCCAAAAATTCTATCAATGTATCTTATTATCATGTCCATACAGCTCCCTTGATGTTGAGGGACTTCCCTTTTGGCATCACTTTATTTGTTCTCATCCAATCTTAAATTAAAATTAATCTTGTCCAAATATTCATCTCATTTTAAGTCCACCATTGTGGCCATACTCATGCCTCTCTTAGGGCACCATATTTCCATTCCTTTCATCAAATTCCACTGTTGTGGCCCTATTTGTCCTTCCATTGAGGGACCACTCTATCTTCATTGAAGTCCACCATTGTGACCATATTTGTGCCTTTTTTGGAGCACCATATGTGTCATCAAATTTCACTATTGTGGCCCTATTTTTCCTTCTGTTGAGGGACCACTTCATCTTCATCAAATTCCACCATTGTGGCCATATTTGTGCCTCTTTTGGGGTGCCATCTGTTTCATCCTAAGTCCACTGTTGTGGCCATGTTTGTTCCTCCTTTGAGGGACCATTTATCTCCATATTTTTCATTCAAATTCCACCTTTGTGGCCATGTTTGTGCCTCTCGGGGCACCATATTCTCATCATAAGCCCACTCTTATGGCCATTTTTCATCTTAGCATAATGTATATCATTTTCCTCACTTCCTCACTTCCTCACTTTTGAAAGGTAGCACATAGTTTCCATATTATCTATCTTGTGACGTCTTATATAATATTTCAATCTCATCCTAAGCCCACCATTGTGGCCATACTTGTTTCTCTATTGAGAAACCATTATTCTCATCAAATTCTACCATTGTGGCCATATTTGTGCCTCTTTTGGGGCACCACCATATTTTCCATTCAATTCCACCTTTGTGGCCATATTTGTGCCTCTCTTGGGGAACCATTTATTTTCATCAAAATCCACTGTTGTGGTCATATTTGTCTCTCTCTTGGGGGACCATCTCTTCGTCTTGTTAGGGATGCATATTTTTTCTTCCTTAAGTGCATAGTTTTTATTTCTCGTTCATCAATCACATATAATCCTTTGTAAGCTATCATTTAATCCCTTCACAAATTTAATGTCTCCCCTCCCTTGGTGGTAAATCAGAAGTGGAACCACTTCATGTATCACACTTATGACCATTCTATTGTTAGCATGTCTACCAATTCTCTTAGTCATATCTTTAGATCATTCCTCCATATTATCCTTTTCTATATCTCGTTGTGAGGATTTGTAATTATGTGGTATTTCTTCACTTCCTAGATGTGACCTTAAATATGGGCATCATGACTCTATCCATAGCATATTCCTTATGGATAGGTTTTCTCTTTTAGTGATAACTCCATGATAATTACAACCATCACCCTCTTATTCACCTATTGGAACCATGTAAGGGGTCCAGGGGTGTTTCTTGTACACTCATTATTCCG
Source organism: Taxus wallichiana var. yunnanensis (assembly GCA_018340775.1). NCBI lineage: Eukaryota > Viridiplantae > Streptophyta > Pinopsida > Cupressales > Taxaceae > Taxus > Taxus wallichiana. The sequence goes on from CM031244.1 coordinate 171,919,909, forward strand.
ATCTACCTATCTAGTCCCAACTCTCCCCCATGTAAAATAAAAATTCATGGATGCTCTTGTCACAAATCAAATCTATCAAAAATAGAATGATCCCTCAAAGAAAATTTGTTCATGAAAAAAAAGAAAATAAAAAACATGTAAATCAAAATCAAATTTAAAAGCAAATTAAAATATATAGACCGATCCCTCGAAGGATGGCTATCATGTATTATTCTTTCCATCCACATATTTTGTATAAAGTAGATCATACCCTCGAAGGATGGTTACTACTTATGGAATTTGAAGGATTCCTACATTGATCATCCTTCTATTTTATCAAAGCATCCTAAGAAAGATTCCTGCATTTATCATCTTTCTCTTTCCCCTTCCTAGAGCCGGGGCATTGTTTAGGGAACACCACTAACATAGAAACCTCTTCCCATGTACAAGGTGCATCTCAAACCCATTTTTGTGTTGATATTAGGTCTATGATTCCATCCCATTTGTCATTATCTCTTGATCTTTCGTATAACCAATTGTCGTTGGTTGCATACTAACAGCTTTTTTTTGGTCGCATGTACCTTGTGTTACCCGGATCCCCTCCTTGTTTACCTCTAATGTAGTTGGAGGCATATTTTCCTCACATGACGTAGTTTCATTCATAATAAGTCACCTATGACGTAGTTTCTATTTGATCTTATCCATATATTTCATCAAATTTTATCCAATTTATCTCATTTTAAGTCCACTTTGTGGCCATATTTATGTTCCCTCTCTGGGAACCATATTTCACATTTTGTTATCTCACCTTTCTTTCCATATTTTTGTCCTTTTCTAGGGCACCATTAGTTTCATCTGTCTATCCTTGTTTTCTCTCAAATTCCACCTTTGTGGCTATATACATTCCCCATTAGGGCATTTGAATTTGAAGTACACCCTTGTGGCCATCTCTATTCTCCATCTAGGGCATTACTTCTCACTATTTTGATCATCCCCTATTATCTTGAAGTCCAAATATGTTCCCATATTCATCTTCCTCCTGGGAATTTTAATTTTACATTTAAATCATTAATTTATACATTCAAAGTCTTATCAAGCCATAATTTTTCCCTCTTCAGGAATTTTACGTTACAATCCTATATAATTTGCACACAAAGTCCACCTCATGACCATACTTATCCCTTCCCTTTGGGGCATAATATTTCATCACCCACTTTTTCATTTTTTCCTTCTCAACCATAATTCTCCTTTGGAGCATATTACTTCATCACTCACTTTTTCAATTTTCCATATCGGCCATTTTTTAGGTCCCATTGGGAACCATATCATTCATCCCCATCCCTTTGGGATGCATACCTATTCGTTTGATTTCCTCATGTAGGTAGGAATTCGCACACATTTTACATTTAGTTGCACATATTTTGATTACTCTCCTATGACCCATTGTTCATCCCAGATTGTATCCATACTACGGTGATCTTCACCCACCCACCTTTGGTTCATTTAACATGATAGCCCGTCTTCGTTGAGACCATAATTTTCCTCTACCGAAATGATATTGGAGTCACCGTCATATTTTTTTACTAATATTGTGATCATTTATCCTTGGGGCATCTTGTCTTGGCTATCATTTTACCCATATTTATTCACCCACCCACCCTTTATCATCTACCTTTTTAAAATGCATCATTGATTCCCCATTGTCATTGATCCCCCATTTGAGGGGAGCTCATCATCAATCCTTATTTATCCTCATCATAGCTCATCATTTTTGTCTCATGGTTTTCTAGTGTAAACCACTCAACAAAAAGAGGAAAATGTAGACACCTAAATTCGGTATCTATACTCTTAATCACCCGCGTGCACATATTTATTTAATTCATCCCCTTATTTAATTAAATTCCCTTATTATCCTATCACCTTTAATGCCCATCCAATTCCCATTAATTAATTAATATTTATTAATTAATTAATCAATCAATATCCCTAACATGCCCTAATGGAATTTCCATTTAGGATGCTTTCATTCTAAATCTAAATCCCTATGCTTTTTCTACCCATCCCTATCTTCTAACTACCCATGACTCATCCTAAAACAACCTAATCCTTCCCACATGCTTTAAAGTAGATTTTCCAACTCTTAAATACACCAAATCATGCCAAAATCACAAAAAAACCAATTTGGAAAAACTTTCCCCGTAAAAAAGTTACATGCTTCCATAATCGTGGTGGAAATCATCGTAACACAACGGCAATGTAAAAAAACTCAACAATAGCACAATGTAAATGCACCAAGAACACAAAAACATACAAAAATACACAAGAATGACTTCCTTCCATTCTACAATTCCTCCTTCAAACAGAGCATCTCAACAACCCTCTTACAGCCCTTAGAAGCTCTTCTTGATCATCTACATAACATTGGGAGACTTACATTGCTTTTTCTTCTATATTATATCATTTTTATTATTATCCATTTAAATCTACCATTGCAGGTCCAACAACACTCGAGACTCCATTATTAGGTTGTTCTATCAATGTTTCTATTTACAGAGTTGTGTTTTCAAGTCAATCTACCTTTGGCCTTGCCTTATTCTTCTATAGTTTTCATCACCCAACATGAGTCACCACCGAATCAGGCTGCCTATAACTATGTTTTCCATCTCTAGATTCTCGTATGAGCTCTTTATCTATTTCAGCTTCATAAATCACCATCCAGTCCTCTATTGCATCAAAATCAGCCCCTTTGCATCCCAATCATTGTCACTTCACCCTAGTTTTCATCAACCAAGGTCATGATTCCCAATCCACAATTCCCTTACTGTTATTTTCTACTACCTTTTGAATGTTTTAACCTATGATTCCCCTTCGTAGGTCACTCACAACATCCACAGAATATGTCACCTTCTATCTTGTGCAAGACCATTGCAGGTCTACATATTCAACTTACAGTCCAGATCCATCGACCTGCCTCTACATAGTCTAGGTCATTGTTGACCCGCACCATGTAACCATTTAATTTACTATTATTTCAATCCAAATATTATTTAGATCAAATCATAATTATTTTTAGATTTAGTTATACTTTTTTTTCGCATGTAATTTTTTCTTATCAATCCTTTATATCATTTTTTCTTTAAAATGGGGGTTGACATCCGTCTAAGAAGTTAACGCTTCTTGGATTTGTTTTGTTGGGAAACCCCCTCATATCTTATCTAATCAATTTTATTTAGTTTTTTTGAGTTATGGGTTGATAAAGCTTATAAAAGAGTGGATCAATCATTTTAGCACTCATATCCATCACATCACATTCGAGGTAACATAAAACCTCCAACATTTTTGAGTTGTGTACTTTATTTAGTAGCTAGCTCATTAATTTGAATCAAATGAGAAAAATAATACAACACTCTAGTTTTTAATAAGGAGCAAATGTGGATTTAATCTCCAAAGGTGTGAAAGTTACGAAGCGACTAGTTTATCCATCTAGAACTACACTCCATTGCAAATACATGGGGTATAGCTTATTCATTGTCACAATAAGTATTGTATTCAATGGAAGAGTGAGACTTCCATAAAAATGATGATTTTGAAACCTTGTAAGAAATTGAAAAAGGGATACTAAATCGTGGGAAAGGAAGAAAATGGCTAAGCATGTGATTTTAGACGTTTCACATGTGGGGGTTAATGGCATAAAAAAATCATGAGAAGTGACTTATAGTATACAATTGATGAGAATGAGAGTTTGAATTATGATAGTGAAATCCATTATTTCACTACTTCTAAATACAAGGATGAATTTTCTACAACCTATGTGGTGCTAAAACATAAGTGTGCTCCAAAATAAGGTGACATAGCTAAAGGGTTTATATCCTTGGTACAAGAAGAACATGTGATTTCAAGAGCAGTGTTGGGACCCACACAATTTAGTGTTTTGTGGAAAATATTATAGCTACATGTAATGATTTCTATCTAAGTATACAATGCAATAGTGAAGTTACATGGCCAGTAAAAAATCTAGTGTATCTAAAAACAATAACTGCACTTCATGTGAATGGAAAGTATGAACTTCATGAAACAACACCCATAGCAAACACTAACTTAAATTTGAAGTTTAAGGGGACTTTTGTGAAGTTGATAAATTTTTGTTCAAAAGAACACATTTTTTTTTGCAGAAGAAGCAATTACAAATGTCTGTGAAGGAGACATGGTGCACTCTAAAAGTTGGATGGCAATACATTTGGGGAGCATATTGATAAATTAATCAGGTATTTTTGTATGGGTTTCTCCATATAAGAAGGATCACTCATCCAATGGCCAGCCATCTAGTTGGCCCATCCATATGGTTCTGTTATGGAAGTAAGGCTAAAATAAATTCTAGAAGAGTTACGGTTGAAAATGTGGAGTGTATTTTAAGAGCCATTACCTCAACTAGTATACCCAAATTAATTTAAATCCTCCATTTTCAGCAATAATGAAAACTTGATAAAAATACCTTACAACTCCTAAAAATTCCAAAAGGTAAATACTACTCCATCTATTACACCAAAGGCAAGGGAAAATGAGAAAAACAAGAGAAATTTTTTTTTCTCAAGTTGAGAAGAATCCTTCATCAGTAAAGAAGGATGTCTCTCTAATCTATCTCCCAATGCTTTCAATTACAGTTGGAATGTAACTCTAGGGATGAATGACCCTACCATCAAAAATATGTACTTAATACATTCAATTCAAATGCTATCAATTTTGATGTAGGTCAAACTTATGAGGAAACTATAGAAAAATTAAAGTTATGTGGAAGGGATTTATGTTATAATGAATGGTATAGATGTCATAGAATCTTGAAGAGTGCTTATTACAGATACAAACAGTCTTAGATAAATGGAGAGAGGAGGGCATTAAATGGAAATACAGGAAAATAGAAACAAATGTCAAGCAATGTCACAACTATTGCATTGATATCCAAAATGGTGGAGAGAAATTTTGATATATCACCACACATGTATCATTCAGTGGGACAAGATGGTACTAAAGTAACAATGAGACTACTTCCTGCATGTTATAGTTATTCTTACATCCTATAGAAGTGTAAAGAGGTCCTTTCACTATCAAACCTTCTTCCAACGTCACAGTCAAATCTCAAAAAGTATGGAAAGAACATTTATCCCATGTTTTAATCACCAAGAACAAATTATTCACCAAATGTGACGAGTACATAGAGCTTAAGAACAATCATACAACAACCTCATGTCTTGAAACATTGGAAAAAATAGATCAATTCCAGAAATAACACAATGATTACATTAAAAATTTTCATTCAATTTACTATGCACATAGATTATAATAGAAGCACCATTCTAATAGTTACTTAAGAATTGTGCATGAAAAAATGGACATAATGAAAACTGATGTACCAAGGATGGGTAGAAAATCAAAATCAATAGGTAATACTATTAACCTACCAGTCACCTTGACTAGTATGATAAAACATGGGCACAAAATTGGGTTTTTAGGAACTATGGTCTCCATTTTGTTGAACACACAAAAACTTCACAATAACATCATTGGCATTGTGTATTAGGAAGCTAAAAGAACCACTTACAAATCAAGTATGGTGATTTTTATATAGTAGTGGGACATTAAAACACCCATTACATGATGCACTATTGAAAAATGATGTGTATGATAAGTGAAAGGAATATAAGGAGAAAAATTAATAGGCTCATATAACTAATATTGTAAGAATATGTTCAAGTTCATTTAGAAAACAACCACTAGTTCTCTACTTACAACTAGATAATGCTGCAAGTGATAAAAAAATCACACGTTGTTTACATTTGCATCCATGTTGATAGATAGAAGGGTTTTTAACACAATGTATGTGAGATTCCTTCCAGTGGATCACACACATGAGGAAATATATGTGACATTCAAGTGATTATCGACAACATTGTGAAAATTGTTAACATTCTCTTTGCCACAAATAATGGACACTTATAGAACATGCCAAGAGTGGTCTAGCACAGTCACTCCATACCTTATCAAGGAAGTATGTGACTTTAAGGCCTTTGTGGAACCACATATGCTAGATGGAAACAAAAATATTATGGGTATCAACAAACCAAATATGTTTAAATTCCATGCCATCAACAACATTCTCTTCATGGAGCATAAAGTATCAATCATGGATGAATTATGGTCGTAAAAATTTGAGATATAAAAATAGTGTGTGGGAAACCTTTCTTGTGTGAAGGGAATCCTCCATTATCACCCTTTAAATAATTAAAATAGACCACAAACCTACAAAGAGGCATTTAGGAATATATCAAACTCGGGAGAAGAGTTCAATAGATGGTAGAGAAGCATTCTAGGTTCTAAAGATTACATATTGGAAAAATGTTCTACGCATGCCCTAGAAAATCCCTTTGTCAATTGTAGCATGATGAGGAGATATTGTTTTCGGCTAAAAATAATTTAGGATAGTGCAATGTATGATCAGATAATGGGTGCACCATGTATTGACATGGATAGATATTATAGTTAAAATGTAATTTCAAATAAGGATATATATGTTGTGCCTATTTTTGATAGACCTCAAGACAAATTCAACCTAATAATGGATGTGAATGATGGATATATTATACTAGTAATACCATCCGATTATAACGTACCTATGTGGATGGGAAAGGTAAAAAAATAATAATACAAGATGTTCACACAAAGAACAAAAAGATAAGGGTACATTGGTGGGAACCCACAAGAAAGAAAATACAAAAAAAGAAAGGTAATAGGAATGCTTAAAGAAAAATAAATAGTCTCAAAAATCAAGGGAAACATCATATATTGATATAAAATGTGTCATCTAAGCATGAAAACCAAGAAAAATATGGAAAGGAGATCAAATTAAAATACCAAATCAGGGACATGATGTTATCCAGGAATACCTTGCACAAATTCAAGAACAATAATTAATGCATTGTACTTAAAATTGGGTGCACTAGATACCCTGGAGGGATATATCCTTATGTAATTTTCAATATAATTATCCCAAGGAATTGATTGACTATGGAAATAAATTGTCAAATCCATTTTTTCAAAACAACATGTTTAACGTAATTCTTAACTCTTTGTTGTTCTTTATGATTTATAGAATGGAAAAGTATAAAATTAGTTCACATTATCTGGATTATCATCTATTTTGAAATTCAAGCGACTACTAATTCCGTTACAATGATTTCCATTTTACAAATTGATCAAATAAATGTTAAAAAATATGTATCTTAGTGGCCAATGGTATTATGTGTCTTAAATGCTTCTAGGATTATGTGTCTTAGATGCATCTTATGTACCTTAGCAACCGCTAGGTTTATGTAACCTAGCGCCCACTAGGCTTATGTAACATAGGGATTGCTAGGATTTTGTATCTTGCAAACCGTTAGGATGATGTAACTGCGGCGGCTAGGATTATGTAACTCAACAACCACTAGGATTATGTAGCTTAGTGACCGTTAGGCTTACGTAACTTATGGCTGCTAGGATGATGCAAATTTTCCACTGCTAGGCTTATTTCACCTAGTAGAAGTTATTCTTATGTAATTTAGTGACCACTAGGTTTATGTAAGTTAACAACCAGTAGGATAATGTAAGTTAGTGGCTGATAGGCTTATGTGGGGGAATATAATAACAACAAAATATAATCCTATAATAAAAAAATTGAAATCCAAAAATTAGATTTAGAAATTGGATTCCAATAGTGGAAAAATTGGAATCCAATAATAGCAAAATTAGAACTCGAATAAGTCCAATAATGGCAATATTAGAATCCAATATTGCTACTAATGGAATCCATTAATATTAATAATGAAATCCATTATAAACAAAAATGGATAGCAATATTAGAATCCAATATTAGCAAAATTGGAATCCAATAATAGCAAAATTAGAACTCAAATAAGTCCAATAATGGCAATATTAGAATCCAATATTGCTACTAATGAAATCCAATAATATTAATAATGAAATCCATTATAAACAAAAATGGAATCCAATATAAGCAAAAACGGGGATATATTTCTTCCAAAACTTATAATACTGGAGTCTAGATTCACTAGAATATGTTAAGATTTAGTGAAATAAGAATTTTATAGTAAACTATATTAAAATATCAAACTTCAAAGTTTAATAAAAATTTCAATGGACTCGTAAAACTCAACTAAAAATATCTTTTAATTTTCTTAATAAGCTTAACTAAATAAAATTTCCTTAAAACCAAAAACAATATTTTATTTCTTTTCGCCAAAGATTTAGAAGTGTAATATCACTAAAATTTCCACTCCAATACACCACATAATTACATCTACTTGACTTACAATAATAATAATTAAATCATTTCAAAATATAAGAGAAATAAATATAAGATCATTGTTTCCTTTCAATCTTAAGATAACATGGGAAATAAGGTCTCTTTGTTATACATACTCATAATTTATTCCTTTCAAATGAGGATTATAATAAATAAACAATTAAGTTTCCCAACTTCATACAACCAATGTACATATTCTTTCTCATTCAATTTAAAACGAGTTACTACAAATTAAAATGCTAGTGGAAAATCCTCCTAAACTAGGAAACAACATTCCAACAATTTGTTTAGGAACAATATTGATTTCTTTACAAGGAAATAGCTCTAAATCTAGTAGTAAGGCTCTAATAAACATGCTCCATCAACAATTATAAGCCTCAAAATACAAGAGACATGGTTGGGTTGTCCACCTAACCTATTGACATAATTACATGCCATCTCCAAAAATAGAGGACATGTCATCCTCCCTCCAAGCACATGGGAGAGAGATGTTGCATGGCTCCAATATTCATGAAAAGGGAAGAACACAAGGTCCAAACAAACACATTCATAAGATCAAAAATATCCACCATAAACCAAACATAATGAAGAAACTCTAAATTTATTCATGAAGGGGAAGAGGGGAAAGAATTCCCATTGCCAATATTTGAAAATCTATATCTTACATTTTTCCAACAAGAACACCATACTCCAAACTTCACATAACCTCCAAACCTAAACTCCAAGCCTCCTCCATACCAAGGTTTTTCAAACCTTAGAATATTTCCTTGGTAAGGAAGGGAGATGAGTTTTTAACCCATATGAAATATCATCTCCCTCCTCAACCATATGAGGGAGGAAGAAAATAAAATATAAACCTAATCATGGCTTTCCCATCAAGCCATATGGGTGCAAGAGGGGGTTTACACTCTCTTCCCCAACATATCAAGTCCATCTCAATTGATATGCATGGAAAACAAAATAAAATTAACCACATACAATACACTAAGAATTCAAAACAATTTCACAACCAAACAAGAAATCCATTTTATACATGTTTACACAATGTAAAACCTAAAACAAGAGGGTGAGAGGCCTACCTCTCAGCCAAGCAAGCCAATTCCCAATCTCTACAATATCCAAATCTTTTCCAAGCTCTCCTAAAAATTTTGAGTTCCAAATGAAGCCAAGAAGTCCTTACCCCGTCCAAAGTGGATGACTAAGAAGAGGAATGTCAAGAATCCTCACTAGTGAGAGGGTGACATATGTCACAGTTCTCCCTCTCAAACCCAATATTCCCTTAGGTATCCATCATACACAAGACAAAGGTCTTAATAAGTGTGATCTCTAAAAAATTAAAAATAAAAAAATATTGATCCCAAAATCCTAAGAGGGAACAAAACACAAGGTAATTAAGAATATGGGGATAAGAGAGTATCAAATGGGAGGGAAAGGACCATTTAAACCTTGAAAATTATCCCACTACCAATAAGTAGGGTCCAAAGAGTCTATTTTAATGCAAATGAGACCCCAAATTGGTAAAGCACCCTTTAATTTTTCCCTTTTAGCCCAATTTCGGGCTTGGAAAAAGTGGACCACTTTTATAGGTGGTAGGGCACACCTAACCCTTGCTTAGGTGGTCCTAGCTTCCATAAACATGTTTAATTAACAAAAACACCATTAATACACTTAGGATCATTGGACCCTTAAAATGAATTCAAACAAGGGTTAAATTAATTAACACAAAAATGAGTCCAAGGAGGAAACAACCAAATGTGCCCATATAAATAAGAACACATACACAAGGAAATTATCTACTCACATGAATCAAAACCAAGAATAAACGAGACCAAAACTGATCAAGGCGAGTTGTTTTTCGACTCAAATGGCCAATTTGGCAATATTGGAGGTGCAAAATCTAAGTCCCATGTTCTCTTATGGCGTGTGTTTGTTTCTTGCACACTCAATTACAAACAGCATACCTACTCTATAAAATATTCTAAATGAAGTAATCATACACATCTAAATAAATTATTCCGTACACACACAACAAAACAAATAGTTATAATTCATCTGTCTAGTATACAAGATGTTATAAGTCATGAAAACTTGACCAAGACATGATTCATAATTTGTTACCAAATGCATGCCACTTAATAATTCCATCAAAGTCCATATAATAAACCATCCAAATTGATTACACCATAACCATCCATTAATGAGATCAATAATAATTTATAACACCTATTATATCCAAATATATCATCCATAAAATCATAACTAGTCCCAACAATAATGATAACAGTAGTAAATTGGAATTACATGCCTTATACAACATTTTTCCAAACATAAGATAGTAATTATGTGTTAAAATTATAATAGAATCATAATTATTGAAAATTAGATAGTTATGTGTTGTTATGCAAATGTGTGTAACATGAAAATTTTATAATTGCAAGTATGACAATAGACCACATGCGTTAAAATTTTTGTGTACACCTTCCTAGACACTCTCCCAAGTCATTCTACCACATGTACCAGGAATATCCCCATCAATGTAATGTTAATGTATGTGATCTTAACCTTTCCCATGTGTTGAAGAGATGAAAAAATTTCACAAGATTCTTTGGAGATAATGTCTTTCAAGGCGGATATTCCAAAGATGCTTATAATTGGCTATTTTAAGCCTTTCTAGGGCTGGTACATACTCTTTGGATATGATTTCAAGTCCTAAATTCATAAAATAAGTGAATTAATGATCCTAGATAATTTTGCAAGTGATTTAGGAAGATTTAGGGAATATTTGGAGATATATGAGAAATTTTAGCAAAAACAGTTTTTGAGGCCAAAGGAACTTACAATGCAGAAAAACACTTGAGCTTTGGGAGATGATTTCGAGATCTCTCGGGATAAGTTGGAGTTCAAAAATATATTTTAGTCTTGATTTATCTCCCAAGGATGCTATGTGCGATGGTCCAAAGATCTAAATGCTAACCCAAAGTGCGCAAAGCTACTAGGTCCCTTCTTTGCACTAGTTGTTCAAGATGTTAGCATGCATGTTCATGATTACCAATATCAAAGCATACACTCAAATGTATATCATTACATATACCATAAGGAAACACATGTAATAAGGAAAATAACAGATTAAATAATTACTAAAATCAAATACACCATATGGACACATACTCGGATACATTAATTACCAAAATCCATCCGAATTGATCCATTAATAACCAAAAGATTACATAGTAGAGGTTGAATACATAACAATAGTCACCAGAGAATCATGTGTGCCAATATATCAGAACAACATAACCCTATCACATCAACTATGTCTAATACAATAGAGTATATTAGATATTTATAGGGGTTGGGAATTTCCTTCACCGCCTATGTGTCCTAAAAATAGCTTGCATACTCAAAAAAGCTATGCATACATGCAAAAGAAACTATAAAGCATGCATAATTTCCTAACAAGCCTAATAATATATTAAATCTATAAATAAACCCTACTTTAATCCTATTATTATCTCGATCCATACATGACTTTTTAAGTCACAAAATCATGCACTTTAGGCATTATTTAGCCCAGTCTCATACTACTATTTAGAAGGTTCTTAAGTGAAGAAAGTACTAATTAATCGGCCATCTTGTATTACCTTTTTATTTCTTCATTCCCAAGTATTTTCATATACATGCCAAACTATTTCATCATTGTACCATCATTTTAGCCTAAACCATGGTGCCTCGATCCTTGTTTTAATTTCCTGCCTCTTTTTGGGCTCTTTCTAGCCATTTTTCATACTTATCTTTTTCCTAGTCGGCCATGTCAGGGTTAATTACAAAATTAGATAAACATAACCCTATAAATATAAAGTTATGAGACCATAATGATGGTCCTAGTGCCACTTACTACTACCACTCCATCTAGAGTTGCATTTATAGCATCACTTGCATCCACATAGTTCCATGCATCAAGGCTAGGAGATCTCCATCAACACACACAACATAGGGGAGGGATTCTATTCTATTCCATGCACATATGCTAGTACATTTTCTATAGTTATTATTGCTCACTACTTCACAAAGTATGAATGGCACAAGAGCACCTAGGGCATGACATGCACACACACACCAAAACTACATTTGGGTCCAAATGTAGTGCAAAGATCAGTTTAGTAATCCCTTTGTCAGTAGCAGTGAGGTTAGTCTAACCCATTCATTTTACATATTTTATTTTAGGGTTTTGATACTTATTTATCTTTTTCAAGTCATTCCTTCATCCTACATTATTTGATACATTCGGCACCTCTGAAAATCTAGTGCAAAAGACGTGGACTATTTTAGAGTATCTTGCAATACTAAAAGAACCAGATTTTGATCTTTTACAAAGACCAGGGTGCCTATTTTGTAGACCAGGGTGCCGGGGCACCCCAATACCCTCCTGGGCACTCCAGTCCATTTAGATCCTCCACATCTAGAATTTATGGGACCCTCAGTATAGTTGTTCCTACTTTTGGAATCCACAGTGACTTGTGACACCTTGCGCCGATTGTTAGGAATTAATAATATCTAATGTGGAATAATTCCTCTCTAATCGTAATAATAATAAGTATGAATAGAATTACAAAAATGAAAAATGCACAACATGAAGACAATATTTAATGTGGTTCACCCAATGTGGGCTACATCCACTAAGAACACTTGCTCAGATTTTATTACAAGCCAACAGTCTTCACAATTACAATAATCAGATCTTGTTTGGAGTTGTGCTTAACAAACCCTCATGAATTCACACTTTAATTCACACATTGTTCACCTTCACAAAATACACACATGTAAATCCTATTATATGTCCATCTATTTATAAGTACATCAATAGGTAGCCAAAGAGGTGGTTTTACAAAACAATGGGTACCGAAAAACCATGGGCCCAAAAACAGCCCATAATGGTTACCCATTACCCATGGGTTAATAAACCACCCATGAAAATTTACTTCGGGGGCTTTGCCCCAAACCCCCTTGACCCACTCACCGGCGAGTGGGATTACCATAAAAATATCCGAGTGTAACACTTTGAAGGTGTACCAAACTCTAACATGAAAGCAGGCTCCATAAACATAACACCAGTCTTCGACAATCAGCTAAGTCATTTCTTTTTACATCTTTGCATACTTAGGGTTTTATTTCATTTGATATAATTATTTAAAATCATTCCATATTGTTTTAGTGTAGTTTACAACATTTTAGTCCTCCTATATTAGATTAACTATTATTATACTTTCCCATAGTTTAGTTTAATTTTAGTTAATCACCTTTGATCTTCAATTGCATGTGCTTTATGTCCAAAAATAGACATTCCTTGATCCTCAAGTCTTCATGATTTTATCTAAATTTAGAACTTTGCTTAAACACCACTCAAACTTGGCATCATCTATTTTTAGCCCATGGTTCCAAAATCAGATAAGTTATGAATATTTTTGGCTTGGGTACGAGCCTTCACACACTAACTATTATGTCATGTGCACACACATGTGTTCCTACTTCATGCATACCCAAACTCCATGTGCATGATCTGCACTTAGTCAAAATGGATTGTACAATATTACCCCACACTAAATTTTATTTCCATCTATGAAAATATATTTGTTGCCTAAAAATATAAGTGACCTCTAAAAAGAATTCAATGCCCAAAAATATTCATCCTACCTATCTCAAAATTGGATCAAGTTGAAGGTTGTTGGAAGAGTTCTGGGAACTCAACATTTATTTCACTCTCCACCTTCTTCCATTTATCAATCTATTCTAATGCTTTCCCTATCACCTCCTCTACAATCCCAGATACTTGGTCGGGCACCGATATTCAACTCTACTTTTGAGCTCTTGGATCACTACAATTAATTCTACAACTATGCCTTATATTATATCCATGTGCTCTAGTACCATATTTTAGAAGTAGCCTATCTACAACTCTAATTTATCCTTCTTGGCCTCGATCAACTCTTTCTACTTTATTACCCCAACAATCATTTTGGAGTGCTATATCTTATTAGTGGGCGTCTATTCTTGGATATCCTTATGTTAGGATTAAATATTATTATCTTAATATTAATTATGCATAGTTTAAATTATTTAATTTTATTAATTAAATAATAATTGTTATTTGGTTATATGGTTAATCAACCATATTTGTCTTTTATTTCATACTGTTATATTGTTGTAAACAATATATTTGTATCTATTCTTTTTCGCGCTTCCGGATGTTATTGGAAGCTTGTTTATTCTGGCATTTGGTTGCACCTGTGCAACTTATTCTCCCGGATGTATTTGGCTGTGCAATATCTATAAATATTGCAGCCCATTCTCTGTAATTTTTTAGTTGATTGAGATTAATAAAATTATACAGGCTTCCGTCCCTGTTTCTCAATCTACATTTGGTACCAGAGCGAGAATCTGGCCCTGTAAAGGTGTGGAAGAGAGAGCAGCAGAGAGAGAGGAGATTGGAGACGTGTTTGCAGCATTTGAGAGCCTGTGCAGCCTCGTGCAAACTCCCAGCCCCATCCCTGCCTCCCCCACATCCTCCTGTTCCTTCCAGGTGCTTGGAAGGCAAAAATTTTTTGCACTGGTGCTGGTTGCACCTAGGAAAAATTCACTGCAGTAGGGTATGTCAGAAACTCAGAGCCATGTGAAGTGAGAATTGAATGGTGAGAATCAAGATAAAATAGTTTGCAGAGGTTTCATAGAATATGATAAGTGTATTCATATTTTTAGACTCCTACAGTAGAGGGTAAGAAGAAAAAAAAATAGTGAAGAGTTCATTTGGAGAATGCAAGAATTGGAAAACTGTCCACGCGCCTATTTATCAACAGCTGGTGCATCTATTTATCAATATATCTTTGCAACGGTGCAAGAATAGATAGAAAACGGTGAGATTCGACTTCAGTCGGACCTGCACATCCAACACGGTGGAAGAATAGTAAAATGCAGAAAAAGGAGACTTAAGACAGTCCTCCTCGCAGGCTTCTCCACTCTCCAAGGTCACGCTGGACTCGCACAACAGAAAAAAAAACATTTTTTTAGCAAAAATGACACCTCGGCTGCACAAGATGCCTAAGCCTGCAAACAAAGCAAAGAATAAAAAAAAAAGGGAAGGAGGCGCCCACGCTGGACCTGCACAACAAAACAAACAGTGATCAATCTACATTTGGTAGAAGCAGCCCAAACAGTGCGTGGAAAGGTAGAAGCGGCTGAGAAGAAAAGGGGAACTGGAAAAGAAGACCCCACCAGCAAGGTAATATTATTGAGCAACAAGAATAGTCAGACAATGAAGACTTCTTGTTCACTGCTCGATCAAGTGAACCATCCACGTCATCTAGTGACGTCTGGTATGTTGATTCGGGAGCCACTCGACACATGACCGGCCACAGAGACTGGTTTATTTCAATGAGGGACACGCCATCGAAAAATCATGTTTCGTTGGGAGATGATTCTTCATATACAGTTCAGGGGATTGGAAACATTTCTCTACCCCTTGGTTCACGCAAATGCAGACTATCAGATGTTCTATATGTCCCTGGGTTGACAAAGAATCTTCTTTCGGTCAGTCAACTCCTAGATCACAACCTGAAAATTGACTTTGATAGTCAATCCGCAAGAAAATGTGTTTGATTCGAGATAAATCTAGAGGCTCGAAAATAATTGCAAAAGCCTCAAATGTGGGACGAATGTTTCAACTTGATTTCATTCACAAAAATGATCAAGCACTCGTGGCTAAAAACTCCACCTCATCCCAGTTGTGGCATCGGAGATTTGGTCATGTAAGTTTCAAATATCTCAAAACACTTCACCGGTGTAATATGGTACATGGGCTACCATCTCTTCAGAAGGATACAGACAAGTGTCCTCACTGCTTAGCAGGAAAACAACACAGAGTTTCATTCCAAAAGAGTACTTTTCAAGCTCATGGTAAACTTGACCTGGTTCATACCGATCTGTGCGGTCCGATGCAGCCAAGTCATTCAGGGTTCCAGTACTTCATGCTCTGTGTTGACGACTATTCACGAAAAATGTGGATTTTTTGTCTTCATAAGAAAAGTGAAGCCTTTGAAACATTCAAAAAGTTCAAAGTTGCGGTTGAATTGAAAAGAAACCTGGTCGTCACATCGTAACTCTCCGCTCAGATCGAGGGGGGAATTCACCAGTGATGAGTTTAGAGACTACCTACAAACTCATGGGATTCGTCGACAAATGCCTCCTCCACACACACCGCAACAAAATGGTGTTGTCAAGAGAAGAAATCGTACTATCATGGAAATGGTGCGATGCATGATCGATGATTCCGGACTTGCAAAGACATTTTGGGTAGAAGCAGCAAAAACAGTAGTGTATTTGTTAAACAGAGTGCCCACAACTGCTCTTGATGGAATTACACCACAAGAAGCATGGTCAAAAAGGAAACCATCCATTGCACACCTCAGAGTATTCGGGTGCAAAGCCAGCATGCACATACCCAAACAGAATAGAAAGAAATTAGATATGAAGTCACAAAATCTCATCTTCATTGGATACAGTGAAGAGACTCTTGGGTACAGACTGATGGATCCTAAGACCAGAAAAGTCTACACAAGCAGAGATGTTGAATTTTTTGAGAAGAAGGAAGCAGAGACTCCTCCGGACTCGCAAGATGTAGATTTTTCACCTGTTGTAAAAATTGAAGCTAATGTTCCCTCAGAAGATGAAAGTGATGATGGGGATGATGGTGTTGATCAGATAGAACCACAACCCATGGGAACAGGTCAACGTATGCCTAAATGGTGTACAAGTACATTACGAGATGCAAGATTGGATGCTCCGCTGGATACATCCACCCCTGGACGACGGACTCACAGTAAAGCAAGAGAAGAAGTTAACTTTGCCTTGATGAGTAGAGTTATTGAATTAGATGAGCCCTCTACAGTCTAGGAATCCCTACAGTCAAAATCTTGGAAAAATGCCATGGATTCTGAATATCAATCAGTGATGAAGAATAACACTTGGCAGATTTTTGATCTTCCACCAGGGAAGAAACCCATTGGATGTAGATGGATATTCAAAACTAAGTACAAATCAGATGGGACAGTGGACAAGTGCAAAGCAAGACTTTTAGCAAAGGGGTACACACAGAAAGAAGGCATTGACTATGAGGAGACATTTTCTCCCCGGCTAAGAGATCAAAACGATCGGGATGATCTTTGCTCTAGCTGCACATGATTTGGATGGAAAGTTCACCAAATGGACGTAAAAAGTGCCTTCCTGAATGGAGATTTACAAGAAGAAGTCTACATGACTCAACTTGAGGGATATGTTGTACCTGGTCAAGAAGAAAAGGTATGCAGACTCAGGAAATCTCTGTATGGCCTCAAACAGCACCCGGGCATGGTACATCAAGATTGATGAGCATCTCGTACAACATGGATTCGTCAAATCCATACGATCCCAATCTCTACCTCAAAAAGAAAGGGGGGGAGATGGTGATTGTTGTAGTTTATGTCGATGATCTAGTCATCACTGGCAGTTCAGTGAAGATGATTGATGAAACGAAGAAAGATCTTAAGCGATCATTCGACATGACAGATATCATGCTTATGCACTACTGTCTTGGACTAGAAGTATGGCAGAAAGAGAATCATATCTTTGTTTCTCAGATGAAATATACCAAGACAACGCTCGAGAAGTTTAGGATGATGGATTGCACACCAATTGCTACACCTATGGAGAGGGGACATGCTTATCTCGTTCAGATCCATCTCCTGAGGTAAGTGCCACTCTCTATCGGCAGCTGATTGGGAGTCTCATTTACCTGACCTACACTAGACCAGATATCAGCTTTGCAGTGAGCTATCTATCCAGGTTCATGCAGGAACCCAAAATTTGTCATTGGAAAGCAGCAAAGTGCATTTTGAGATATCTCAAAGGATCAGTGGATCTTGGTCTAGAATACAAGAAGAATGAAAACTTCTTCTTGACTGGATATTCGGATTCAGATCATGCAGGTAACATTGATGATAGAAAATCCACTTCCGGATTTGTATTCTTTATGGGATCTGGACCAATATCATGGGGAAGTAAGAAACAACACTTTGTTTCTCGCTCTTCCATAGAAGCCGAGTATCGTTCTGCAGGAGAAGCTGTCTGTGAAGCAATTTGGCTACGTCGCATACTGGAAGGACTTGGAATACCACAGGACAAACCGACCACCATGTATGTTGACAATGAAGGTGTTCTCAAACTTGTTTGCAATCCAGTTTTTCACGAGAGAACAAAGCACATTGAAGTTCAGGTTCATTTCATACGTGAACATGTGTTGAAGCACAACATCCAGCTTCAATTTTGTCCAACGGCTGAACAACGAGCAGATATTTTCACAAAGTCACTTGCACGTGACAAGTTCGAGTTGTTCAGAGCATTTCTCTCCTCATCTCTTCAGACAATGCACAATTAAGGGGGGGAATGTTAGGATTAAATATTATTATCCTAATATTAATTATGCATAGTTTAAATTATTTAATTTTATTAATTAAATAATAATTGTTATTTGGTTATATGGTTAATCAACCATATTTGTCTTTTATTTCATACTGTTATATTGTTGTAAACAATATATTTGTATCTATTCATTTCCTGCTTCCCGGATGTTATTGGAAGCTTATTCATTCTGGCATTTGGTTGCACCTGTGCAACTTATTCTCCCAGATGTATTTGGCTGTGCAATATCTATAAATATTGCAGCCCATTCTCTGTAATTTTTTGGTTGATTGAGATTAATAAAATTATACAGGCTTCCGTCCCTGTTTCTCAATCTACACCTTAAGCACCGCTTCCTCATCATTTACGCATGCATAAAGGATTGGCTCAATTTTCGGTACTTGTTGAAAACTAAGTCGGGCTTATTACCTACCTCCTTGAGCTTTGTGAAAAAATTCTCAAGATTAGTAATTCTAGAGTTAAAAATAACCTTGTTTTCTTCCTTCTCCTTATCTATCTCTTCCATTGTTGGCCCTACACTATTGTTTATGTTATCCGAAAAAAATATGCCAACCATATTTTCTAAATAATCCATTTCATCATTATAATCGCATCGGCTAGGCCTACCAAGGCTTGACACTAACCTAAAATATGTTTCACCATGGTTTTAACCCTATCATAATCCTCCTTAGTGTGATTATGTTCTCCTTGGAGGTACTCCTTCAAACATCAACCTAAAACTCCTTTTCTTTCATATCTCGCTACTAAGACTGTTGTTGCAAATCAGCAGCACCCCCTGGATGTTGATCAGATTTCTAGTTTGATCATACTAGCATCCAGTGTGATTGCACAACATTGAATCCTCTTCCCAAGTGTGGGACTTGCAAAAATGGAAGAGGAATCTCTAGATTAGAGGTTGGTTCCTCAACTCCTCTGATCAGCTATTTGCTTGCACAATTGCAGAGGTTTAAACTCCTAAATCTACTCTAAATTCCAAGGAGACAGAGATAGAGAATGCAAAAAGAAAGAACTAATGCTAATGCTAATAGGTGATGCACCAAAGGAGTTGTAGACACCTGATGCTACATGAAATACACAATCCACAAGGAAACACAGCACAAAACATGCACAAATGCTCAAAATGTAATGAAAGATCAAGAAAGCAATGATAGATATATGAAAGGATTGAAGGATTTTAATCACATAACATATATCAACATCTCAGATCCAATACAGTACATTACAGTGATCCAGAGGCAAGAAAAGGTGCTGCATTACATGGAAAGGTAAAATTTCTTCCCAAATTCTGCCAAGGAGGAAGAAAAAGGAAGTTGTGGAGCTGAAAAAGTGTCTCCCTTTACAAAATGAACTCATTCGGCACTACAGTGCAAACCATGACCCTAAGAGAGAGAAACACGGGAAAACATGCAAGGGGTTAAACCATTGACAAAAATGTCATCAAAATAGCATGGGTGCCCTGGCAGACCCATTCCCTAACATTTTTAACGATCTTTGGGAGAGAATACGAGCCATTCTTCACTAAAAATGGTGGTTGAAACGTCATTTTGTCCATGACCACATGCCGAGGCGTTTCTTGATTTTCTCTCTCCAAACTCCACCAAAATACAAAAATAACCCTATAACATTGTATATAATTTCACCAACTTTCCATTGATATAAAGAACATGAAAACTCGAGCTCTGGATCGAAAGATATGGCAATTTGAAGTTTTAGGGCCAAACAGTGGCCAAATCGGGTGTGGGCAAAAATCGAATTTTTCACCTTTTTGGTCATTTGGAAAATTTTCCAAAATTTCCCGTGCTCCACCACTCTAGGTGCCACGTGGTTGCATCTCATTGGTTGCGAGGCCTTTCGGGGAAAAATTCCCACAAAACTCCGCCGAGCCATAACTTGAAAAATACATGGAGTTAGGAGGAAAACTTTACCTTCTCGGGAAATCGAGAAAGAGCTCTATCCAATGGTGCCACTTCTCAAAGGTTTTGAGTTCCTGAAAAGAAAAATTTTGTGACTGAGGCAAAAGAGAGGGAAGAATGAGAGGAGTTAGCTAGAAAATGAGTAGGGGGCACATTTTGGATAACAAGACCTTTATAGTAGTGCTTGCATTAAGGGTTTTTTTCCCGATATTCATAGTCAACTTGTTCAAAGAATTACATGCCTAATCATTAGTGAGGTACATGGGGTTGAATACCTTATATTTCCTCATTGGCCCATTCTTCAACTCAATGAAACCGATGGAGTGGTCACTTACCTTGAACTCAAGTTCTTATGCATAAATGTGCAAGTTCTAGCTCAACATCTTCCTAGTGCATGACACTCCCCCATGCTTATCCATTAGTTCATAGGCATAAAAATTATCATTAAAAATTATGCTTTGGAAACATACCCTTAGAACCTTTTTAGGTTCATCCAAAAAATCCATGTGTGGTGACTTAGACATCTATCTCTTCCTGACTGCCTTCTCTTTTGTCCTCTTCTTCTTCAAGGTAGAGGTACCTGCACTTACCCCAAATCTCTCAAACTTTTATTCCTTGATAACATAAATGTCATCAGCCACCTTCTTTTCATGCCCCTCATCTTCCATAGGTGTTTTTTCCTTGGGAGGACTTTTATTTTCTTATCCCTATGTGTCACATGACTTCCTTTAATCCTTAACGTTCTTTCGGCCAACTACTGAGCCCATTCTTTCTCAATATCCTCATGTAAGGTTTATCCTTTATTCTCCAAATCACACTGCTCACTTAATTATATGTTAGAGACAACCTTTACCCCTATATTCATGGTGTTTAGCTTATCCGAGTTGTATTGTGGTGGATGATTTGTTCTAGCACTACTACTTCTTCTACTATAGTACATCTTCTTACACCATGAATGATCAAGTTTACCTTCCTCTTCTCCTTCTTCCTCCTTAAGGGTGTATTCATGAGTTCTCTTTAACGGTGACACCACTAGTCTTCCTAGTTGTAGGAGGGTAGAATTTGTAACTTCTATCTCAATTTCTCCCTAAGATTCATCCTCAATTACAAAAATATTTGGCTTATCAATCCCCTAATGGTAACATTTAGTTGGTATCTTAAGTCCAATGTGTTAGGCTCCAGTGTCTCTAAGTATGCAGGCCTTGCATCATACATGTACGTCATGAAAAGGATGTGCAAGTTTGAGTTAACCTTATCAACATAAAAGGTTAACTTCTATGCATCTTTAATCTTATTCAAAACACACGTGTAGTACCAGGAAGTTAATGTGAAGGGTAGCTTTCACCAAGGGCTCATCTCCCCATCCTTCATTTTGGACCGTACATGAGGCTATAATGCTACATCACCGTGAACTTTTATTTTCCCCAAATTTTGTGGGAAACTTATGTGGAATGTTCCACTTATTCTCAAAATCCCCATGCAACTGTTATACCACTTATCAATTATGGCCTTATATGGATTTGAAATTATGCCATCATAAGTATATCCATCAAATTACACTATAAGTATTTGTTTACATGTGGGTAAACCCACATATCATCATCCGGCCCATCATCACGGTACTCTAATCTTCACTCCTTTTTTATACACCCTTGCCTCATCAATAATTCCATCGGCAATGTATTACACAATGTTGTAGTGTGTCGTGTTCTCCATTTTGTGTGTAATGTATAAAAAAATTTGTTCACGTCATTCCACCTTTTTGAGGAGCCCAACTTTCAACTGAAAATCAAGCTACAACTCTAGTAGTAGGGTATGTGAAGTTGTCAATAAGTATAGCCCTTCCTCCCTTCTCGTAATGTAGTGTTGTGGAAAATTCATCAATATTCCGATGTCCTCTCCTATACTCCTCAACCTTCTTATTCAATCAATAAGTTGAGCTGTAATTTTTATCCTTTGGCTCGCGAAATAAAAGAAATCATCATGCACCCTAGACACAAGCCACTGGTATAAATGTGTAGGCTTGGCAAAAAGGGTAGTTGGAACAATTTTCATACTCAAACTTTCTCCAAGTTCTTCTATACTGAGTCATCGACACGCACTTTCCCTTCTTCATTTGTTTATGGCATCTCCTACAACATGTCTTCCTTCAAAGTGCCTTCATGCCCTAGATCAATGTGGTTGTATTCATTGATTTTACACTTGGGAAGTTGAGACTTCTAAGTCTGAACCCTAATTACTTTAGGTGGGTAGTGCATTTCTAAGTATATATGATTCAGGGGTTCTTCCACCTCGACTCCAACCCTCTTTATACAATGTTTTCTTCTAGTTTTGGGTGTCATTGTTCCTACAAATCTATGCCCTAGGTATTCTATCTTACCACACTCCACTATCTCGAGCACCATGAATCGAGATACTAAAACTCACTGCAAACCCTTCCTCTCCGTGCCCTAACTTCCATCTCAAACTCATCTTGTCACAAGGAACCACACATAACTTTGTAAAAATGATTCTATGGTTTGCTCTTATTTTATTTTCTCTTTTGCACAAAGTTACTCGATAGATTAATTTCTCAAGGATTTCTTCGAATGTAAGGTAGTAAATAAATATTAATTTCCCTCTTTTTATACTTTTTGTACCTCACAAACTTACTTTTCCCACTTAACCCACAATTTTTCTCACTTTAAAACTTTTAAGTTACTTTATTAATAAAGTAATTTTTCTATTTTTTACTTTATTACAAGACTTCCTTTCATACGCTATAGTCCTAACCTTCGGCGTGCCCTATTATTTTTCAAACCACATAACTCTTTTGAGTGATGTGCTATATCTTGAAAGTACATAATGCTCTATGCCAAATACCAAGTAGTTTATCATGTCACTGCCTACCTTATGTTACCTTTGCATGATCATTATTCTCATGTGGTTTTAAAGCTAAGTAATTTCCTTAAGAGCACCTTCACCCAAAGCACCTGTAACACCTTTCTCTCTCATGCCAACCTTTCAAAGGATACCCTCAACCATGCCAACTTGTATCAAATATGATGGAAACAACTTTTCTCTTGTACTTGATCCACCACACACTAAAAGTATGTGCATGAACTCAAAAGATAATAATCAGCTTCATGTACGTAAATGCACTTATTACAACAAAATAAAGAAATAAATTGACAAAGCATATAAAATATTGAAAGGAAACACATAAAATGGAAACACTGCCTTATTACAAACACCCAAAAATATTATTTATAGTAGGGCTTCAGCCTACTCTGATTAAAGTAACTAAGAAACATGGTGCCATCCACCACCTGCAATCGACATGTGTCTACTGCAAGTATCTTGGTTACTACAAAAGGTCCTAACCAATGCACCTTCAATTTCCCTGGATGGCACATAAACTTGGATTCATAGAGAAGGACCATATTCCCAACTTCAAATGTCTTTTTTTTTATGTGCATATCATGTCATGCTTTCTATCCGGGCTTCGAGTCTTCTGGATCCAACACACAATAACACACCACTCATCTAACTCCATCAATTTTTAACGAGCTCTTCCAAAACTTACTCATTAGCTAGTCCACATGCATGCATTATATGTAGGGATGGTAACATGAATTCAACAGGAAATATAACCTCTGTGCGTTAAAAACCAATTGAAAAGGCTTGGCCTTATTCAACCTCTTATAAGTGGTCCTATATGTCAAAAGTACAACTAATGCTTTATCACCTTAATCGCTTTTTCCAAAATCAAATTTTTTTCAATATCTATCCCAAAATCTTGTTGAAATATTCTATAGTACCATTGGCTTGAGGGTGATAAGGGGTAGTTTTATGGTGTGCTACCATAAATTCTGCCAAAAGGATTCTGATTGTCTCATTAAGGAAATGAGTTCCTCTATCACTTGTCAAGATTAATGGACATCTATCCATGCTAGTAATGTTTTCCCATAAAAATCTTATCTTGTTGTAGTTGCGATACAATCCTTTATAGGTGTTTCTATATGGATGAAAATTGACATGCAACCTTTATCGCTACACTTGACCCCCGAGGTCGTGCCAGAGAAGCCGATGTTGAATGTATGTGGCTAACTATAGGAGGAAAAATGAATAATATATGGTAGTGTGATCTCCTAGTAGCTGAGTTGGAAAAGGGGAGATTTAGAGGATATGAATGGGTAGCGTAAATTCCCTATGGTTTTTTTACCTAACTTGGATCTAAGTGTTGATCTAGTTTGAAGTGTCCAAATTAACTAAGATGAAACTAACAATATATGCTAGTACTGAATGGAAACTAATCTAAAAAATAAAAAACTGAAAATTTACAATCACAAACAACAATTTTCTTCTATTCTAAATAATTAAAATACTTCTACTCTAAAAATAAACAAGCGAGATAACCCGATGTGGTTATTCATCTACATTGAGTGTAGGATTAACATAAAATAAGAAAAATTCCAATTAATCTATGATATGTAGACAACCTCCTACAAATATTATCTCCTTCAAATCCACAGGGATAGGAAGAAGAATATCATCACCGGGGGTTGCTATGAAATATTTAAACCCTCTTGGAAATTAACTAATTATTTGCAAATGAAAGGAAATTGATTTCTACTCTATTTTATATGATGTAACAATGATAAATTATAGGAATGAAGGAAATCAAACAACAAATCCAACCTGGAATTAACAAAACAGAGGTAAATCTAGTTGTGTAGTAATTTATCTCCTTAGTTTATCCTTTCTTTCTCTGTGTATCCATATGAGTCCAAGGAATTGGGAATGAAAAGGAAAAAACAAGAGAAATTTATTGAGAAATGACAAATTGAAGGCGGTATGGCTACAATGTAGGTGGAAGAGGGATAAAATAAGTAAACAAATCTTAGCTATGCAATTTATAGCAGGATTATACTAGCAATACTATGGAAGATACACAAAATTCTTAGGCCCTTTACTTGAATACAAGTATGGAATATATAGGAATTGGCTGGGATGTTCCTTCATGCACAAGGAATCCTTGGAGTGCCAAATAATTGGGTAGAGAGGTAGTTCAAACTAATTAAATCTATTTAAAAATAGAGGAGGGAAGGAAAACCAAGAAATAAAGACTATTTTTAGGAAATTTGGTTCATAAATGCGCCCTAGAAGTCAAGTTAAGTGAAACCACGCATGTTAAAATTACACATGAAGGATTTTGGAAAATGTGCGTAGGACCACCACCCAAGAAGGGTGAAGGTCCTAGCACTAAAGGCCAAAACATATACAAAATGAAGTGGGAAGCTAGAAGAAAGCATGGAAAAGCTAAGTAAGGATGTCTAGGCTACAAATATACACTCATGAATGGGTTTAGGAACTCGAACACCTTCTAAAAGGACATGAATCATCATTGGGAATTTTGTAACCATTTTTAACAATGTAGCACATGTAATTTGGGTGCGTATAACTACCACTTCTCACCTTGTAAGATGATATATATAAGTTATAATGTAGCACACACTAGTCCTACGCACGGGTGGTGAAAGCAGGACCCACAAACTCAATAACCCACTTCTCAATAATATCGTGCTTATAATAGGGCACAATGAAATTTCATCTCTATGTCCAAGTTTTACGAGGCACTGAAAATATTCACATGCCTTCACATACTCCTTGGTATCTATGTACAATGTTTCCCACCAAAGTACAACCATAATAATGTTGCACATGGTAGAATCACTTGTGTAATGTTCTCTTGCAATTCCACCATGATATTCTTCCATAATAAACTCATGCTCATGTTCCAAAATAGAACGGTGTAAAACTTCATCATGGGACAACTTGTATAAATCTCCACTAATTAATTGATAAAGAATTGCATGTATTGCAAGCTAATTTTTTCTATTTTTTCATTCCCTTAGGCACCTTTCCGAGTGTGTAAAAATCCGTAATATCCTCTAAGTTTACGAGTACATAGTTTAACCTAAAAATTTATGTATACGGCATTGTGTCCCTAATTCTCTATGTATCCTCACAGAATTGATCCTTGATAAATGATTAGGCCCTAAATTACTCTTTCCTAGTTTCATAACAACTATGAAATCAAACTGTTGAAAAAGGAGTATCCATCTGCATATGCACCCTTGCAAAACATGCTTGTTGACCAAGTACTTGAGCACCATATGACACATATAAAAAATAAAAGGGGACACCAAAAAGTACTATCGAAATTATTCGGCGTGTAGATCATTGACAAAGCTTCATGCTCAGTAGTTGTGTAATTCTACTCTACGGGTGTCAAATTCTTGCTTGCAAAGCAAATAGGATGATCCAAAATTCCTTCTCCTAGTTGTGCCAACACTGCACCAATTTATGTGCTAGAGGCATTAACTTGGACATGAAAGGGCTTATCCCATTTCAGAAAACATAACATAGGTGCAATATTCAACCTTTCCTTCAGTGTTTCAAATGCATGCTATTACACATCACCCCAATAGAATTTCCCTTTAGCCTTTAATAATTCTTCAAAGGGAATGACCATTTTTACATAACCGTTAATGAGTTTTTTGTAGTAACCAACATTTTCCAGAAATATCAACACTTTTCTTTGATTGTTAGGCTCTTATAAACCCAAGATCATAGCTATCTTGGCTAGGTATACCAATGAGACCTTCCTTGCAAATTATATGCCCAAGTAAAGTGTCAAATGGTGTTGCAAATATGCACTTCTTAAGGTTGAGATAGATTATCAATTATTTTCACCTCTCAAACTTGATCCTTAGCTTATCACAATGATCCTTGACTAAGCCATATATTGTCCAATCATCCAAATACACCTATAAAAACTTATGAATGAAAATTTGAAAATCCTAAACAATAATGCGCGAGAACACTGCTGGTGTATTTTTCAATCCAAAGGGCATAACTGTATATGAAAAACTTCCCCATTCATTGGTAAAATTCATCTTTTTCTGATCTTATTTTGTAATTTAGACCTAGTGATAACTTGAAAACCCATCTGTAAATGAATATATCTTTCTCCCAATAAATCCCTCCATAATTTATTCTATGAATAGGGCGGGAAAAGGATTTATAACACATGAAACATTAAGTTCTCTATATTCCACACAAATCATTATCCTCTCATGCTTGTTAATTCTTAGAAACATGGGGCTAACCCCTTTAGATTCATAAATAGGCTCAATTATACTAGACTTGAGTATCTTGTCAATTTCCTCCTTTACCTTCACGCGTAAATTAGGATTCATTCGATAAGGCCTCTTCCTAATAGGGTGTGTACCTTCCTTTATCTTGATTTTCATCTTTCCTAAATAAGGGTGCACACCTTTCAAGTCATGGTAACCTCACAGGAATAAGTCCTAGATTTTAATAGTTCAATAGTTGCACAGGAGTTCAATAGTCGCGTAGGAGTTCAATAGTCTTTGTTACTTCCTTCTTTGACTAGTAGTCACCAATATAGGCCTCCTTATTCTCTACCTTTGTACTAATGTTAACCTTATTTTTCTTCATAGGAGCATGATACATGTTTCCTTCTTATATGCGAGTGTTAATTACCTTGCACGTACCTTTAGTGTGGTTAACATATAAGTTGTCAACTTCCTCATCATCTATCATGTACACTAGTTTTCCCTTTTCTTTTTCCTTCTAGGTGCAGACCATCTCTTCTTCATTTATTTCCTCAAGGTTAAGGCACACCTCAAGATTAGGTTCTCCAAACAACTCCAACATAAGTTCTTTAACATTCACGCTATCTCTCAAAGTAAGGCACTTCATAATATATAGTGCTTCATGGATTGGAGGCTTAGTAGAGAAGTAATTAAAGGTTTAAATCATACCTACAGTCATCTCTTACCAATTTGTGGTCTCCTTTTTAGTTACAGTAAGGACATACCATGCATGCACTCGGCCATGCAATGTGGAGTAGAAGCTATGTACCCAAAGTGATGGTGGTAAATCCTCCTTTCCCTACACCCAATATTTCTCACACTCATGGACGTGATGAGAGGAAAGATACTTCCCATTGAATTCACATGTTTGTGTAGGTACATTACTTTGATTAAAACTAGTGTAGAAAACAATTCTCACTTCTTAACACTCCAAAATGTCATATCTATATGTTTCCCAGTAGCGCACTACTATCCTACATAAGGTATAGACTAACCTATTTATTCTATCCCCTTCATTTTTCCATTGAGTCTCCATGGCGCATAGGAATGCATCGGGGTTCCCTTCACCAGTGTACCTTGGTACTGAGTAAATCCTAACCACCTCACCATGTGTGGCCTAATCATTCTAGTGAATCTTCCTTTGACCTCGAGCCTAACCATATTGTATGTTCCATGAGCCCAGTTATCACAAGCAACACTAGTAGTGTCACTTATAGACTAGTGTGCATCTTCCTAATGAAGCACACCCTCCTTGGATGGTTCTAGGTTCTCTAGATTGCACATTGACTGCACATATATTTTGTTGAGATCCTCCTCGCTTAATGGACCAACATAGGGCTCAACCTTATTTTTAAATAGAGGTATAATTATGCACTCCTCATCATTCTCAAAACTGATATACCTTTTATTAGAGCACAAATCTACATTGTTCTCTTAGCACTGTGGTCACCCAAGCAACGACGGAAAAATTATCAACTTCACCAAGTTCTAAGCTGTTAGGAATAATCTGTGGATTAGTGCTCACATTATTATTTGTATGGGTTAAATGTAATATTCTTATATTACATAAGTTCGAGTGATATTAGAATTTTTGTATTTACAACTCATATATATTCGTAATATTATTATTATTAGAGTTATTTTTTTATTAATGGAAAATATTTTTAATGGGACTATACCCAGTTACAAGGAAGGCTCAATAGCCAGATCAAACATGAAAACAACATAAAAAAGGATCAAAATCTAGATAAAATATAAAGTCCAATAGTAACCCAAATAGTAGCTACTAGGAAAAAGCAAAACATAGAAATAATTGCAATTAAGCAGCCAAAAAACAACATACTATCGAAATAGAGAAACAACTAAAACGCCACCAACTAGACCAAGGGGTGTTCTTTCTTGGAGGCTCTTTCGATCCTTATTTTTATTGTGTTCAAATAAGTGAAAAGCACCGAGTGGTAGTGTGCATTGGATCATTCAAGTTCAAGTTTGAGATAGCCTGGTTTCTTTCCTTCTCAGTCCCCCAAATGGCTTCAGGGATCTCACTCAACATAGAAATGCTTCTAACCTACTTCTCCAGAAACTTGCTAATGGTGTTGAAAATGGCCATATTATGGTCATGCATGTCCTTGGCCCTCCCAATCTATTGTCTAATGAGTTCAAATTTTTGTAAATATCCTCAGTCTGATCAATTTCAATACCCGCATCATCATTTAACTTTCTTTTCCCCTTCTTCTTGGTTAAATGATGTAGCTCTTTCTTGATATTCTCAACCTCTTTTCCAATAAGTCCAGTTTGAGAGGAGTATTATCCCTCTCATACTATAAGGTACTATCCTGACCAACATTGCTAATGTGTAAAATATTTTGAACAACTTCCATTTCTTTGTTGCTTCTTAGAACACGGTAGAGGGAGGAGAGGCCACTCTGTTGAATTTGGGGTTCTTAGATTTGGTGGCTCTGGCCTTGGAAGAGTTGGCTAGGTTGTTAGAGGGATTAGAGCGAGATGGGAATGAGTAGGTCACTAGGGGAGAGAGGAATGGCTAGGAATTTAGAGAGGTAGAGTTTTTGCAGGAAGAAGACGAGACCCTGGTGAAGGGGATGGCCCTAGTATGTTTCTGGAATTTGAGAATAGAATGTTTGAGTGAATTCAATAGGTAATGCGGGAAACAAACTGCAAAGTTTCTCCTAAAGTGGTTGAGGAAGACCAAGTGCTTGGTAGGAACAATGACATACCACCCTTCCAGGGAAATGAATCGAACCATCATTTTAGTAACATCATCATAGGGTTTTGGAATGGAGCTTACCTTAATGCCCACCGTAATAAAGATGATCTCCTCCCCTTCTTCAGAAAAATTCTTTGCTTCTGTAATTTTTTCAACCCATTTGCTAAAGAACTGACAACCATCCAAATCGAGACCAATCACCTCAACAATCAACTCCTCATTCATCAGCACATAATGACCCCCATACTTTACCTTCCTATCCTTCCAATCCATGGAAAAATGCACTAAAATGTTTTGGTCATGGCCTGTATTTTTGATGAAGTTGGAAACACCCCCTTTTTTAGAAGATTCCAAAGCTCCAGGTTATCCTTCCACATGGTATCGCAACTAGGTTCCAATTGGCATCAAGCATCCCCATCTTCTTCCCTCTATAGTTTCTACAACTTCCCTACTTGAAACCACCCTTAGAAGCTCTGTTTATGATATGACTAACCTAGTTTTTTAAAATCCAGCCACAAGTTCAAGAATCATGCAAACTTTTATGACCGTGATTAGTATTACTTTTCTCACATGTGTGATCTATCTTGTACTTTGAAGCCCACACAATCTCATTATAAATCCTACACAATGTGTGAGTGTCCATGTTTATCTTTATTAATACCATTTTGTACCTCCTTGGGGGTGTATTTCTCATTATCCCAATAGGTGATATTGTTGTTGGTGCCATAATTAGCCAAGGTGTCTGCCACCTTGTTTCCCTCCCTATAAGTATGCCCAATTTTGATATTTTTGAAAGTGTGG
Source organism: Taxus wallichiana var. yunnanensis (assembly GCA_018340775.1). Classification (NCBI taxonomy): domain Eukaryota; kingdom Viridiplantae; phylum Streptophyta; class Pinopsida; order Cupressales; family Taxaceae; genus Taxus; species Taxus wallichiana. Next base: position 171,951,352 of record CM031244.1, read on the forward strand.
CAGATATTAATGGATTCCTCAATGAAATATTTGATAGTCCAACTAGGGGATGATTTTATTAAGATGATTGATAATATTTAAGGAGTCCCCTTCCACAATGATGTTTTGGATGTTATAATCCTTAGCAAGCCTCAGCCCCCAAAGAGTTGTTAGGGCTTCTGCATAATGATTAGTTTGATTACCCATTTTACCAGCATAAGCAACAACTAAGCAACCTTTATGATCCTGAATTACCCCTCCACCAGTATCTTCCCCTAGGTTTCCCTTGGAGGCTCCATCAAAGTTAAGTTTGTACCAAAAAGTTGGAGGGGGATCCAATGGATTGCCGACCTATCAATGTTTGGAGTTCTCCATTTTTACACATTTGCATCACCAATCTTCTAGTTGGAAAGAATAAATTCTTCATCTTTAGGATACTTCTTATTCTTGGGAGGTTTGAATCTCTCTATATCATCTTTAATAGCATTAACAATCTTAACAAAGCTTTTCTTGCAATGTTGGCTACTGTTTCTAAAAATGATGTCATTTCTATCTTTCCAGATCCTCCAGATAACATGGGGCATAACTAGTTTCCAAATCCTTCTGACAACACAATTCTTAAAAGGAGGATCCCACTGGATCCAAAATTGGAGAAAATCCTTTGGCACTATCCAATAAATATTGAACTTAGAGAAATCATAACTCCATATCATTGAAGCATACTCACAGTGAACCAAGAGATGCTTGATGTCCTCAACCTCTTTTTTGCATAAGCAACACCTGTTTGGCATTATAAATCCTCTCTTAATTAGGTTGTCATTTGTGAGAATTCTTCCTCTGAGGACAAGCCAAAAGAAAAAATTGATTTTAGGGGTTAGTTTTGTCATCCAAATCCTACTCCATTTGAAATCACTATGAATGTTTTCAAAATAAGAATTAGTATACTCTCCATCACTTGAGTTGTTCCAGACAAGTTCATCCTTAGCTTCAATTTGGTTCAGGGGTATGATGTCCATTTGCTCCTATAGGGAGGAGATTATGGATCTTAGATCCATCCTTTCCACTGTAAGTTGTTTCCATCTCTTTCTATTACCATCCATTTCCATGTAATCTTGGAATTTTGTTCCATATTTTTCTCTAGAATGTCTTTGACTACACCAAATCTGTCATTTAGGTGTAAATTAGACCAGTTATCTTCCCAAAACTTAATATCCTTGCCATTTCCCACTTTCCATTTACTACCTTATTTGATGAAATTTCTGATTTCAATTGAGTTATTCTAGAGAATGGAACCTTGAGGGAGTTGTTTATCATGAGGATTTATTAATAGAGTTGTTATGATAATACAACTCATTGATAATAATATAGCTTAGAATTATATATGTGTGTACATGATTTTATTTCACCATAGAATAGGGGTTTGTTAAGTGAGATATTGGTGGGATATGTGAGAGAATAGTGGGAGTGATTCTAGGAGAGATAAGAGAGATTTGTGGGATTGAAGATTGGAGTTGAATCCTTGTTTTAAGGAGTTCATTCTCCTATATATTCTAAACTCTCACTCCATGTAATTTTCTCCAGATATTATTAATCAATAACATTGTTGTGCTTATCTTCTGCAATATTATATTGTCCTCTGTAATTTTGTTTGTATCTCCATTTTTCTATGAGTTTAATGTAACTGATGCTCATTTAGATTAGTCAATCTATCTATTTCATAGCATATGGTATCAAAGAAGGAAAATTTATGGGATCCTTACATGACATGCATGCATCTTGATTTGGATATAGTGTGAGTATTTAAGGACTATGTGTATGCGGTGCGGAGGTAGTTTACAAGGTGGTGTTTTATGATTTTTGATCTAGAAGTGTGCCCGTAGTAATCCCTTCCATGCAGATTTGGTGATTATGAATAACATGTCCTTTATGGATCTATCCACCTAAAGTTCATAAGCTGTGGTATTTGGTTAATATTTTTCTCAACTCCAACATGTTGCTTGGTAAGGTTCATCATTATTTGTGCATATTTCCAGTACCTTTCTTTAAAGACATCAAATATTTTCAAATCTGTATGCATCTTAGAAGTTTTTTTAATTTGGGAGCTTCAAGTTCATCAAATAAGGAAAAGGAGAAAACCAATTTCAAATAATGTAAAAGCGCTTTCTAGTTTTTATTTTCTAGAAATTCTTTTTAAAACCACCTTTTAGTAAAACAACAGCTTTTGAAAACAAGGTATGGGTTAAGGCTTTGGTTTTAAGTGTTTAAATAGAATGTTGCCTTAACATGTAATTGTTTAGTTTGGGTGCTCAAGTGGCTAGATAATATTTTATAAGACTCTTCAATAAGAAGAGGTCAAGAGGTCAAATCCCCCTCCACATATCTTTTGGTGGGAATTTTAGTGGATCCATTAAATTTAGTGGTAAATTTGAATTTAGTTATAACTAGCTAAATTTAGAGAGAAAAACCCTACTTAGAATTTTTTTCAAAATGCTATTTTTGTAAAAATTGTACATACATATATATATTGCCTCACTTTTAAAAAAATTAGATGCATTTTCATTTGTGCGTGACATCCATATTGAGGGTGCATTATCGGTTGAATCGACACCTAGAATAATTGTGTAATGAGCCTAAAAGCTACATTTGCTAAGTAAGTAGCATCACAAATGGAGGTGGAGGAAACCAAGGAAGGAGGTGTTTTAAAACCTCTCATAAGGAACCATTGACGAGGCCACAATGCTATTTTGGTGGCCATGTTTTTCAGTTATGTCGTATGTTTTTGTAATAAGAACAGATGTATCATTGTTTTTGTGCATTGTAATAACTAAGCTCTGTGTGAGTGATAATTCTTGTATTTTCCTTGATGTAAAAATGGGGTTGGGAAACATGTACACTTTGTTGTTTCACCTGATTCTAGAGCATTTCTTCGAATGTTGACAAAATAGATAAGGGTAAAGGGCTAGGAGGAATACTGTTAAGATGCTAGTTGTAGATTGTTGTGCTTGTATGACTTATGGATCCACTGATCGTGAAAGCTTCCTTTTGCTTGGAGGAACTACGAAATGGAAAACAAGATTACCAAATGAAATTTAAACAATATATGTAGTGGACTATCTAGCATATGATAGATCCAGGAAGAGTGATACGTCCTATACGGATGTCAATGCCTTTATTTAAAACAACTTAATGCTAAGAATAAAGGAAATCCTATTATATTTAAAATGATTTAGGTATCTCATTTGTCTACAATAAGAAAATTCATTCACAATAGGCTACACTATGATGGAATCTAAAGGTCAAGGTCTTGGTCGAGAATCTTTGATCTTGGTTAGGGTGAGGTTAAGGTAGTTTTGGCTATTTGGTGGAGGTTTTAAGCTTTGTTCTTGGTTTCAAGTAACAACACAAAGACCAATGTTGGTCCGGTATGACTGATGTTAGTTTAGGTTAATCGGTGGTAATTGTGGGTAACCGGCATCGGTATGGTCAAGGTACAGGAAACTTAATAAAAACTTGGTGGGGTGACAGATCTGAGGCTAGATGGAAATGGAAGGGCAATGGCCAGGTTCGTATGGGTCTCAGGTATGCACAGGAATGATTAAAATATGGGTATGGGAAGTTCAAGGGTGTGGGTAAAAGGATGGTCAAGTTTTCATGGAGGTAAATGGTGGGGGAATGGAAATGGGAGCAGAAACTAATAACAGAAGTAAAAGAATCTACTCAAATGATAATGAACCAGTGTTGGTTAACAAAACTTACTGTTTGTACGAGCTTGATGTCTAGTTGGAAATGGAGGGTGATCAGATGGAAGGAACTTGGTGTGATGCTAGACACTTCCCTAGATGATCCTGTGAAGGAAAGTGGCTCTGTGGTTGCTTCAGGTGTTGGCTATGGGCACTCTGATGTGTGAATGAATGCTCGTTTTGCTTGCATGCAGCTCTAGTTTTGTCTCTGGTTCTCAAAAGATGTGTTTTATCTCTTAGAAAATGTGCCAACCTTGAAATAAGGTTGTTATAGGGGTTAAATGTAACCGACGGTGGTTGCAGGTTGACGGTGGTGGTTTAGGTAAGCTGCGTCGATTAGGGCGGGATTTCCTAGGTTTTCTAAACTAGGCAGATCCCCTTGATTTTCTAGGATCTCATTTATTTGGCTCCACGAATTAGAATGGAAGCTTCCTTCTAATGGATGGGAATATGGTTAGATGGAATATATGCTTTGATTTTTAGGATTTGGGTAGGTCTTAGTTAGTTATGACAACTTACTAAGAATAGGTCTTAGGGTGAGGTGGCTAAATGAGGTGTCTAGGTGAGGTGGATATGTGGGAATTATCCCAATTAGGATATTTAAATAATAAATATTGTGAGGATAATGAATTAATTTAATTAAATTAATATTAGAGTGGGGGTGGAATGGGCCATGGTTAGGTGAGTGTGTTCGAGGTGGTTATTTGTCAAGGGACCAAGGGAGTGTGACCCAATTTTGGTGTTTGCATTTTGCTCCTTTTTGTCATGCAACTTGTATTAGTAAGCGGCACGCCGACAAAAATAAGATGTGGTTGCCCCATGTGTGGGTGAAGGTGATTCTCCTCAAACCAAGAACTAATAAGGAAGAAGGAAGAATCGGTGAGTGGTTAAATAAAAGGTGAATGTGAGGAAAAGGAAGGTGGGAAATGCGAAAAAAAAGGGGGAAAAGGTCCACTTGGGTAATCCAAGTAATGGGTCAAGGTCAAAGGTAGTAACAGTCAAACACACGCACACATATAAACTACAACACGGTACTAGGTTGAAGAGTAGGAAAAATCTACATTTTCTAAGGTCGATAGGTTTATCCAAACAAGGTTGAAGTGAGTCCAGTATCCAAGGTATAAGATATGGTCAGGAAACACAACGCAAGAAGTCAAGTGCAAGAACATTTAGGTATGTTCCAGTACACCAAAGGTTGGGTTAGGATAAATAGGCATGACAAGAGGTAAGGTAAGGTCAGTATGTCCATCAACATAGGTAATGTGCCGCAAGGTATATTGAACACATGAGGTAAAAGGTCACTAGCGATGTTCCAGGTCTAAGTATCTAGGTCATGGCACGGGTAGGGATGAGGTATCGGTAAAATAATGAGTTCTCGAATGAGGACGATGTGAGGGGGTAAAGGATAAGGTCAAGAAGGTCAAGTGGTGTGGCCAAGTGAGGTGAGTGTAAGATAAAAAAGGATTCAGGTCAAAAATTGGGGGTAGGAGGTAGTAGAAAGACTAAGCAGGTAAACCTGATGATGGTTGAAAGGAACTGATGTCGGTCAAGATGGACCGACCATGGTAAGCTAGGGCACATGACTGATGTTGGTTAAGGTAAAACCATCGCCGAGTCAAGTCGGGTAGGTTATAAAAAGAAAAAGTGTCGTATTTTTCAAATCATTTGTCTTTTATCAAATTGGGAAAAATGACAAGAGAGAGAGGAAAAGGTGGAAAGTGACAGAGTGAGACTGAGGACTGAGTTGGTGAGCCACGTGGCTGGTGAGAATTGGTCGATAGGTGGATCCACGAGCAAGGTTGGATTGATTGGTTGGAGAGTGAGAGGTCATTTGGTGAGGCGAGGGGAGAGGGATTGAGGGGATGACCGGTGCGGTGGGTGGAGGTTCCACCACATAGATAGAAGATTGATGAGGTAGGATTCAATCTGACTCATTGTTTTGTTTATTAAATTGAATTAGTGGGGGAAAAAAAGTTTTTTTTTTTTTTGGGGGAAAAGGAATTTGGAATTGTGGGAGGGAAAATTAATTAAATTAGGAATGGGAAGGGAGGTGATTTGGTGAAGGAGTGGGGAAGGGTTTAGGAGGGATTTGAGTAAGATTAGGTGGGTAGAAGGGAGAAAAAGGGGAGTTTGAATGAAAAATGGGGGTTTGGGCGTCACATTTTTGATGTGATAGTGACCGACATCGGTTGAAGGTTAGCCGACATCGGTGTTAGGGCACCAGTATCGGTCATGAAGCAGGTGACCGATGTCGGTTGAAGGGGACAGGGTTGGTTAGGGGTAATCGGTACTAGTCATAATTGGGGGAAAAAAGGGGCCAAAAGGTGTCCGAGGTTGGGTGGGTGAGGTAGATAGGGGTGAGAAAAGTGGTTTTGGTGAAAATCATAACATAGGTAAGGGGTAAAAATAGGTAAGGGTGGAGTTGTTAGGGAAAAATGTATAGATGTGTAGGAAAAAGGTAAGGTTGGGGAGTGGGTCAAAATGGAAGTAGGTGAGGGGTTGGGGTGTGTGGTTTAATAGGTGAGGTGATATTAGGTTGGGTAGGGTTAGGGTTGGGTTGGGTAAGTAGGGAGGTGCGGGTTGGTTTGGGGTGGAGGGTAGGCCATGGGATAAATGGGTAAGTAGTGAAGTAAAAGAGGTAGGGTAATGGGAATGGGTATGGGTGAATGTAGATATGGTTGTGTTTAAATAATGTGATTGTTTTGTTAGATGTAGGTGAGAGATTAGTTGAGGATGTGAGACAGGGTGCCACCCCTACTCATGAGATTCGAGTGCAGCGAGAGCCGAGGAGTTGTGGCATGTTGAGGAGGTGGGCCTGATTGGGGTCCGACGCTACTAGCATGTAGTCCAAAGAGCTGATTCGATGGTTGCCCTCATCGATAGATGGGATTTAGTGACCAACACGTTCCACCTACCAACGGGTGAGATGACAGTCACCCTGGAGGATGTGTATAGGATCTTGTGGTTACCTATATTGGGTACACAGGTATATTTGATCTCCTCAAAGGCATCAAAGGAGTTGATGTTGATAGTGTTTGGTGAGGGGATGGTAGAGCTAACATTCCATAACACCAACCTGAGCTATGGAGAGATGTACCTAGCCCATCTAGAGGAGATGAGGCTAGTAGTATTACTGATGGAGGTAGTCTGTTGTTTTACACTGCTGGATGTAGAGGGTGGGAGATTCCCATGATCACTAATGGGAGTGTTACATGACATGATGATGGAGAGGACCTAATTTTCTGGTTGCTAGCATTCTGGTGAATTTATATAGAGAGCTATGGGTGTATAGGTGGTTCCACAGGTTCACCTATGTTGTACATTTGTTCTTCACTGCTGGGCCTATGAGCACATTGTCTATGTGCATCCAGTGGGTATGCCCGAGCAGATGCATTTGAGCCGGGTTTTTGTGGGTGGGGTATAAGGCGGTGGGTACATTGTTATTGGAGAGTGGTGATCGAGATGAGCTACACATGATGTAGCATACTACCGGTGGCTATTGGAGGGATTTTCGAGGTAGACATTATATGGAGATTGTATGTGGGTTATCCCTCATACAAACAGATGGATGAGGAGTTAGCTGGCCTTCAGCTACTCATATGGATAGAGGGTTTCATGCAGGGGAGAACGATATGATCCCCATAGACAAGGTCTGACGAAGTTTGGATTACTACAGGATATACCACCACCCTTCCCACAGTACCGGAGGGATGATATGGAGAGACCATTGCCACTTCCATAGCCGACAATACCTATTGGGCAGGAGGAGTAGGTTATAGACTGGTGGATTGATGATGCCAGAGTGATGGACATGTATAGATAGTGGTGGGCGGCCCAGCTACGAGCACTACCTCCCGTGCCCAGTAGCCATATTTAGCCACCATCACTTTGTGTAGGGAGATGCCCTACGAGGCGCAGTGGCGACCACTGATTACACATTTGGGGATGGTACAAGGGTAGCTAGAAAGCATCGAGATGCGAGAGGTGGCCACATTGCATGCATGCAGTGGTGGCATCTATAGGCCTAGATGGCCCGGGGGGGAGCAGAGGGTTATGAGGATTAGGTAGCTGCCCTACAGGTGTAGGTTACGAGAGTTTGTAGGGTCAGTTGGCCACTTCACAAGTGCATATTCAAGCATTACAGTGCAAGTACAAGCATAGGGTGTGGGGTGATAAGCACCTCCACATGCATAGGGAAAGTGTCCCAAGTCATAGGTAGGGGCAGGACAGGGTCCCACATGATAGGTACAGGGGCCAAGGCCTATAGGGCCACCATAGACTGTACCCATATCTAGGTTATGGGATGCCTTAGGGGAGGCCAAATATTACCAGGATCAGCTGATAGTGGCCGGGATAGATTTTCTATCCTATGGAGAGTACAGGGCACAACAAGCCTCGAGTGAGAGGACTAGATCCCAAACTCGCATCGTGGAGAGCATAAGGGACCATCGAGCCTCGAGACAAGATCAGGGTGAGGCCACCAGCTCACAGAGGCCAGCTCTAAGTGATGTACCGAGTAGGAGCTTGGCTGTGACCTATAAGCCTGGTGGTGAGAGCTTATCACGCCACCGGTTAGAAGGCGAGGAGGAGACAAGAAAGGTTGAGATAGAGGATGTCCGATAGGATTATGCCTAATGCACATCCCTTTATTTTGATGTATTTTGATTCATTTTTATATATATTGGCCTACGTGCCGAAGAGAGTGAGGATGTATGAGAGTTTTGTATATTTTTATCATATACCAACCTACGTGCCGAAGATGGTGAGGTTGTATATGAGATTTTTGAGAGATTTGATTATATGTACCAGCCTATGTGCTAAAGATATTTGAGATTATGTATATGGAGACACACATTTGGATATTTTTATTTATAGAGATGATGATGATGATGATGTCATGATGTGTGTCATTTTGTAGATGATGGGGATGTGATCTAACCTCGAGGCACTCAAATTTGTGGAGAGATGGATAGCACTCAAATAGGACTTGATCTTGTCCTAACTATTTTAGGTTGTGCCTTTCAACCAAGGTAAGAGGAACCTATTTTTTTGCCTTTAACCTCTTTGTAACCCTCAAATGGTGAAGGAGATGAAGATATCCCATTTGTGAAAATAGTATGGAAAGGGCCTGGGAAAATATGATCAACACTCCAAATCTGACTTTCACAAGTTGTCACTCCCAGATTATGGAGATATTTTCAATGCAAGGCAAGGGTTACTGAAGACATTGTATGATCCTGATTTGCTTTGTGCATTTTTGTAGATGGATTATATTCTTTTTGTTGACACACAATGCAATGTAGGGGTAGTATGGGGTAGGATTAGTTATTTTGAATGAATTTTGGTGGGAGATTTTAGACAAGACTAACCAAAATTTGCCAAATTCTTTGAGGACCTTTGCAAGAAATTTGTAAGACCTAAACAACAGAATGCTTCAAAGGGGTTAAGGTACTCCTTCAACTAGGATATGTGCACCAAATGGAGGCCCAGATCTGCACTCTTCCACACAATATTTGACAACCTGCCACAAAATCTTGAAGTAGATGAACCAACAAAGCATCCAAAAACCTCTATTTTATCATGACCTAAGGTGCACCCAAAGGTTTACAAACAATCTCTAAATTCAAGGAAGGTAAAGTGATTTTAAATCTATTTATCTCTTTATCAGATGAAAGCTCTTCTGAATGTGAGATTGCAAATGCCACTAAACTATCAACAAGAAATGAGACCATGTATGATCAAGAGAGATTTTAAACACAAGACTGCAATAGGAGCAAGAAACACAAATTGAAAACATTTTGAAACATAAGTGCATGCAAATTTTTCCAAGAGACAACACAAAATAATCAAAATGACCAAATTTATCAAGTAGGGAATGTTATAAGAACAATCTCAGAGCTTGTTGATGGCTTTACAACTAAAACCAACTCAACATGATACAAATCTGATGCAAAAAGGAATTAGAAATGGTTCTCAGGTGGTTTCTCAGAGAATGGGCTTCTTCCCAGATTTTCCCATGAAATTCTAAGTTTCTCCGACCTTTTGCATGTCTCAAAACATGCATTATATAACATTTATTACATTTGATCCTTCTTTCCCAAGAAAATAATATGCCCAACATCAAGTTTGTTACAAAATTCCAACATGATTCGCAGATAGGGACGTTTAACATATTTGCAACAAAAGTTGCTCAGGTGTTTCAAAAAGGTGAATCATTACAAATCCTTCATCATTATCCATTATGGAGGCACGTTTTTCATTCTCCAAGCATGCAGACCCTTTCATTTCATTATTTCATCCTTATCATTTCAAAATTTGATTCTACAACTTCTTGATTTGATATTTCACATTTTTACATGGGCTGGGGCAAAAATTATTTCAAAAACACCTCAAATCTACAAATTGATCCCAAAACCACTTGCATTGGTCCTTAGCAGCACAAATGACATGAATTTGCCAAAAATTTGATCAAAATTGATGCAAAATTTCACATTCCACACTTCTGGAGCAAAAATGGTGGCCAAAATGAAAAATGTACAGTTACCATTGATTTTCTCTTTTCCTTCAATCTGGGCCCTCCACGTGTCAAAATATGATTGGGAATGGATTTGGGATCACTTTTTGACTTTTTAACATTTTTGGAAAAATGTAAAATTTTGACTTTTTTTCTCGCCCCTCGCCCTTGAAATTTGGTGCTGACACGTGGCATATGGTGGGTCCCATTGAAGTCACGGCTCAATTCTACACATTTCCACCTTTTTGGAAATTTGGAAATTTTTCACTTTTTCCCCATGGGCCCGCACCTCCACCTCTGTCCTTGACACGTGTCACCTCTCTATCGCTAAGAATCCATGGGCTTATTTCATGTTTTAACCCCTTTTTTGCCAAGGGAAAATTTTATCACTTTGCCTCCCATGGGCCCGCGCCTCCGATTTCTTCCCTGCCACGTGTCTCCTTGATTTTCATGGAGCCACGCCTCAAATTTTCATTCTAAGTCTTTTTACCAAAAGGGAAAAATTTCCACTTTTTTCCTCGGCCCATGACTCTCCACTTCCTTCTACCCCACCACGTGTCTCCCTATGGTTCAATGACCACCTTTCTAAATTTTCATTCTAACTCTTTTTTGCAAAAAAAGGGAAAAATTCCTTTTCCTCCACTCCCCAGGGCCCACACACACTCCTCTCGCCTCGTGCCACCACGTGTCCACCCTTTGATTTCATGTGGACCCATGGCCCTTTCCTCAACTTTTTCCCTTTTCACCAAAAAGGAAAAAAATTTCCTAAGTCCCTACCAACCTTCCTTCCATCCACCTTGTGAATGAGAATGTGACACATGTCCCTCCCGGAGTCAGTTGGGGGAAATTTGAATTTTTTCCAAAAACCAAAAAAATGTTAAGTTTTCAAAGAAACCCACCGATCCTTGTCCAACAAAAATGGCCACATATGAGGGAGGTTTGAGATTAATTTTGATGGGAAAATGACACCCGTATGACCGTCAAAAAACATAGAATTTTACCAGAGATGCCCAAATTTGATTTTTTCTTCGTGGGTGAAGGATTTTTTGGTCAAAAAACAAAGGGAAATTGATTTTAGGCAATTTTTGACCATGGGGATAGATTTTGAGGGAAAATAAGCATAAAATAAGAAACCACGAGCTCCAAAGGCTGGGAAAAGTGGAAAAAATGACAGAGGCCCATGGATTTGGAAATTTAGGGCACAAAATAAGGCATACATGTATTTTTTTTTCAAATGGGGAAAAATAATAAGTTTGTGAGCTTTTCAAAGCATCAATCTGGAGAACAAAGTTTGCAGACCACCAAATTCAAAGAAAAACATTTTTAGAGCACATAGAACAAAGGGGAAAGATGGGAAAATAATAGAGGATCAAAATGGGCACCAACATCGGCTCCTGCTGGGGATGGGCACTCCCAGTGAGTGCCACAAGAACAAAAGTAGACCAAGTGCCAAAATAATCCATTGGGAAAAGGAGTCATGAGCCAAAACCATCAAAAACTAGCTGAGAAACCGACAAAAATGGCTGCCACACACCAAGGCAAACCAAGAACCACCAAAACACCAAAAACAAGAGCAAAAAACCAAACACTATACACTATACAAGTTGGTGCATACCTCAAATTTGGGGATTAATCCAAGAAATGCTTTAGATGCCTACCATTAATAGGTAGTTCAAGAAATTCCCCATCTAAATCTTTGAGAAAAAAGGTATTCTCACCAATTTTGATATCAATGGAGTAAGGGCCCATCCATAATGCATCAAATTTTCCATGTTTTCCCTTATCTTCATTTTGTTATCCCACAACAAAACCTAGATCTCCAATATTGAAGGCCCTAGGAGTGACCTTCTTGTCAAACAATCTTTTCAACTTCTCTCTAAATCTGACATGCCTTTGGTGGGATGCTCTTCTCTCTTCATCTAGCTCTACAATCTGATTAATCCTTGCTTCATATGGACTGACCTCTTGATCTTCAAGTTGTTGAACAAACTAAAATGAAGATAATTGCATAGATGTAAGGGTAGAGAGCTTGAGTTCCATACACCAACTCAAATGGGCTCTTACCAGTAGCTCTCTTGGCAGTGATTCTATCAGCCCAAACTACAAATTTTAGTTGTTCACCCCATTTTCTCTTGTTCAACTCCAAGGTCCTCCTAATGATCTTCAATAAGTTCTTATTGCTGGACTCAACTTGTCCATTCCCTTGGGGGTTATAGTTTGAAGAATAAGTCAGATTGGTTCCATACTCCTTGCACATTTCCATCAAAGGTTTAGCTCTAAAACACATGGCATTATCAGCCACAATCTTGACTAGCACACCAAATCTGCATATGATATTATTCAACAAGAAGTCCATAACAACTTGGTGTGTTGCTTTCTTGGTGGGGATTGCTTCTACCCACTTGGTGAAGTAATATGTGGCTACAAGGATCCACTTATGTCCAAGCACTAGAAGGGTCTGAAGATCTCACCAATGAAGTCCATCCCCCATTGTTTGAAAGGAGCTTCAATTGATACAGGCATGCAAAGGAAGGGAGCCTAAAGCTTTCATTCTTCCAGAGAAATGTTGGCAGCTTTCACATTTTCTAATCAACATGGTTGCATCTTTGAAGAGAGTAGGCCACCAATAACCAGCTCTCAAAACTTTGTGTGTCTGTAACCCTTCCAACAAAGTGTCCTCCACAAACTCCCCATGGAAATCAGCAACTACTTTGGGAGCTTCATCTTCAGTTATACATTTCAAGAGGACACCTTCAGGGTTCTTCCAAGCCAACCCAAAGTCAGTGATGATGTATTTTTGAGAAGCCAGCTTGAGGGCTCTTTTCTAATTTTTATTTAAATGATCAGGACAACAACATAGTGTCTGAGGTAAAATATTATATCCTTGTACCACTCAGAACTTACCAATTTCTCAAGAACATCTAGCCCTTTCTTCCTCTACTTCATTCACTTCCACAGTCTACAAGTTTCTCTCAGCCATGAGCTTAGCAAGACCCAAACCTCTTACTAGCTTTGTGGTTTGGATGTCCATATCATACTCCTATAGTTTTTTCACCCATCTACATATTTTTCTTGAGATCTCCATCTCTGATAAGATGTCTTTTACCATGGTGTGGGGAACATAAGCAACAACTTTTGAACTTAAGATATAAGGCCTGAAAACCTTTGTTGCTTTCACCAAGGAAAATGCTTGTTTTTCCATGATTGTGTACTTCAACTCAAAGCTTGTAAAGCCTTGCTAAAGAAGGCAATAGGCCTCTCAGCCCCATCTTCATCCTTTTGGAGAAAAATAGATGCAATAGTATTTTCAGAAGCAAAGGAGAAGATTTGGAAAGGCTTCTTGTAATTTGGGGCTGCCAAGACAGGTGCATGTTTCAATGCCTCTTTGATTCCTTCAAAAGATTTAAGGGCAGCCTCCTCCCACTTGATAATTTGATCTTTCTTTAACATGCATGTAATGGGGAGGGTCAATTCAGAAAAAATTGACACAAACCTTCTAATGAAATTGATTTTCCCAAAGAAAGATTGGATGCCCTTCTTTGTTCTTGGAATTGGGACCTTGTTGATTGCTTCTACTCTCTCAAGGTCAATCATGACACCAGCCTTTGAAACAATATGACCAAGAAGCTTGGCCTTTTGCACCCCAAAGTGACACTTCTTTGGATTGAGAGAGATTCCAAATTCTCTACATCTGATCAACATTCTTTCCAAGTGCTGCAAGTGATCTTTTCTGCTCCTTGAAAACACAATCACATCATCCTGATAAACTACAATGAAGTCATTTATATAACCAGAAAAAGCAACATCCATTGCTCTTTGGAAAGTAGCTCCAACATTCATGAGACCAAAAGGCATTCTCACATAAACATATGTTCCCCAAGGAGTGGTAAAGGTAGTTTTAAATCTTTCTGACTCCTTGACAACAACTGATTATAGCAGAGAAACCATCCAAGGTGGACAACAATTCAGATCCAGTCACTAACTGCAGCATGTTTTCCATGTTTGGAAAAGGATAATTGTCTTTCAATGAAGCTCTATTCAGATTTTTGAAGTCTACACAAAGTCTGATATCTCCATTCTTCTTTCTGACTGGCACAAGGTTTGCAACCCAAGATGAATACCTTGTGGGCTGAATGATCCCTCCCTCCTTCATTTTCTTCAATTCATCTTGCATTTTCATGGAGAGGAGTGGATTAATTGGCCTTTTCTTCTATCTGAATGGTTTGGCATTTTTCTCAAGAGGGATCTCATGTTGGAACAAGTCTTCTCTATATGCTTTCAGCTCTGAATATGACCAGGCAAGACAAGTCTTGATATTGTTTTAACAATTGGAGGTAGGACTATTTTTCTTCCTTGTTTAAACTACTGCCCAACCAAACTTTTCTTGGTTTATCCTTTGTTCCCAAGTTATGCTCTTCCACATCCCTTGAGGTAGATATGTTTCTATTGATGATGTAATCAGCATTGCTAAAATTTGACTCAAGAGCAACAAGACCTCTAGGAATGGTGTTAGTTTTCAATTGGATAATATCCTTTCCAAAAAAAGTCTCTCTTCCTTCAATCACACATACCATTGGTTCCCAATCAATATTCTGATCTACAAACTCACCTTGATTTTGTAAGAACCTTTGCACTTGAGCATCATCATTAAACACTTGCCAATGCTTGATGTTGTCAGGGACAACTGGCCTAGTTAACACTTCAACATTGTACTCACAATAAGGTGAAATGGTGCAATCTCCAAATCTTGACCCCAACACTGCCAACTTTTCAGCAGAAAAGCAGCATTCAAACTTCTATCATGGTGCACAATATTGAAGGAATCAAACATCTCAATTAGATCCCAAACTGCATGCTTATACTGTTTCATCCGCTGATTTTTTGTAGCATACAATTTTCTTATTTGTTTGACAACTAGCTCTGAATCTCCTTTTGCAATGATGTCCTTGACACCATACTTCCATGTAATTCTTAGACCCAACAACAAGGCTTCATACTCAGCAATGTTGTTAGTACATTCAAAATTAAGCTTGAAGGAAAAAACAAACTCTTCCAAGCTAGGAGAAATCAGAATTATACCAAGCACCATTTCCAAATTTGGAGCAAGCTCCATCAAATAGCAAGGTCCAAGGAGAACTTACCTATTCAAGGCACTTTGACTGATCCATCTTGTGTTCTTTTCCATCAGCAAACCCAATAAAATTATCAAGCATCAACATCAACAAACAACACTCATAAGAAGCATTGTTTGGATCCTCAATTAGATGCAACATCTTCTTTTCTCCATAGAGCTTGACAAGGCTGCCCTCAATGGGAATGGTGGAAAAATACATATCCATTTGGACACTCCCTCCAACACTTGCAGCCCACTTTCTTGACAATAACATACCCCATTTAGCAGGGCAATCAACAATCACAACATCCAATTTTAAATTCCTCCGGGATAAGATGCAAGCTGCACCACCAAACCCTTCACACAACCAACTACCAACACTTCTCTTGAGTCCATGGTAGTACATTTTCCATAGGATGCTGTCACTTTGATATCCAACTCATTCATGACTTCTAGAGGCATGACATTACATGATGCACCGGAATCAAACATACAATTGTGAAGTAGTCTATCCTTTATGATCAAAGTTGTGAAGAATGGATCAACATTCAATTGGGAATCAACCAAGGATGTCCCCAAATATACCTCAGGTGTCTCTCCAAGATCCTCTACTACTGGTGGTGTTTCAAGGTCAGCAATGATCTGAGGAGGAGTTTCAACAACATTTACATTTCTTCCTGGAGTAATCTTCTCCTCCTTCAATCCCAAGTACTCAAATGCTCTCTTCTTATGCTCAGGAATCCTAAGCAACTCAATGATTGGAACACTCACTTTGATTTGGCTCAATACTTGGGCTATGTCATAGGGAACACTCTTTGGAAAAAGCAGCATTGGAAGGGAGACAAGAAGATTCATTAGATGGCAAGGGATTCTTGGCAGCTTGGGCATGAGGAGGACTGTAATTTTTGCTTGGGACAACAGAGCTTTTGGCAGGTGTTTCTCTTCTAGGAGCTTCTTTGGGAATACTTGTGAGCAAGGGTGTTTTAGGTTTGGCTTGAGGCCCAACTCCCTTAACAACTTTACTTCTAGTGTTATAGTCTTTCTCTTGAGCTACAACAACATTCATCAACAATTGTCTATCTTCCTCCGAAGGGATACCACCATCATACTTCTTAATCATCAAAGCTCTTAAGTATTCAAAGTCATTGTTAGGAATTTAAAAAGCTTGCACTACATCAACTTCAAGAGTATGAGGGGGAAGAAAGACTTGTACCCATTTGATGTAATCCCAAAAGGTAGTAGCAGTCCTAGCACTTATCACTTCAATAGATGTTGCTCCTCCTTGTGAGCTTGAAGAACAACCCATCATGCAAATATCATCATCAGTACCATCATCATTATTAGCTTCACCATCTTTTGGTCCACTTCACATGGAGGATGGGGTAGAAAACACCTATCACACCAATCAATATCAAAACTTCCTCAACAACAACAACCCTAGTAGTTAGGGGATTAGGCAACACTCTTCCTTCACGTGCTTGAGGATGTCTATTTATAGACCCCATGGGTCCTTTTCCTCTATCATCTACCCTTTGATCACCTCTAGGATGATTGGAAAATATGTCATGGTTTTGTGCTCTTGGCTGACCTTGTGAAGTCTGCCCAATTCCCTTCTCAGCTCTTGCCAACTTGTATGAGATTTCTTTGACAGCCCCTGCCAAAGTTTTCACAACCTCCTCCAAATCAGCACCCTTGCTAGCTTGAGGTTTTTTAGGGTTTATCAACTTTACACCATCTCTCTTGAGAGGTTTCCCAATTTCTTTGATATTGTTTTCAATTTGAAGTGCCATGGTGAAAGCTTGTCTTAGATTAGTAGGGTTCTTGTCTCTTAAGTAGTAGGTTGCCTTTTATCAAATGCATCTGCATATTTGATTAAACAAGATTCATCACAAGGCCTCAACTAACAGGAAGCCTTCTCAAAGTTTTGTTAAACCTTGTGTTGAAGTCATGGACTGATTCATTGGGATTCTTCTTGATATTTTCAAATTCAGACAAGAGAAATCTAGGATCAGTCTTGTCACCATATTGCAACCTAAATGCATTCTTCATTTCAGTCCATGAATCAATAGAATTATCAGGAAGAGCCTTGTACCAATCCCTAGCATCCTCTTCTAGTGTATGAATGAACAATTTAATATACACATCTTCAAACTCTATTTCAAAATCCTCCATCATGTTAACAAAAAGTTTGAGATGTTGATCACCAGTTATAGCATTGTTACCTTGGAACTTTGGCAACCTATTTCTGACATCTTGTGGGACAACATTTGGGTAACCATCCATTCCTCTAAAATCTATAGGACCAAAGGTGTTAACAACAAATGGAGGTCTAGGCTGAGCCATATTGTTTGGTGGAGGTGATCTTGGGGGTGACACAAGATGATGAGGAGTGCAAGGTCTTTGGGGCTCAAGAATGTGGTTCACAAGATTGGTATTCTCTAAGTGCTGATTTTCTTGGAAAGTTTTATTTGAATTGAAACACAGAGGTGTAGATTGAGAAGGAACTACAGTACAATGAGAAGGACCTTCACTAGTTGAGGTAAACAAGTTTATGAGAGGATTTCTTGAATCAGAATCACTTGAAGAAGAGTGATAATCCTCTACCAAAGGCTGATCTCTCTCACCAATGGATATATCTTTTCCTGATGTCTGACCTTTAACAACTTTCCAAACTCTTCTCCCTTCTAACTCTGAGTTCCTTGAATCTGAGAACAACTTCTTAGCAGAGTCCCTAATGAAGAGAGATCTTCTTCCTTCCAGTTTTATAGAGATTAGCAACACAAAAATAAATGACAAAAGCTTAAGACACTGGTATTTATCAAGATCAGAACAACATGGAGTCGCCACTAAGGATTTTCACCCTAGTTGTGCAAATGCACTAAAATACTCTGTCAAATATCTATCAACACTGAAAATCTTGCCAAACTTTATAGATCAGACCTTCCTTTTTTTGAATTTATCAACCACAAATGCAAATGAAGTGCAACTACTACTGGAAACTGATAAAATTGTAGGAAGAACTTATATCTTCACTTAATCCTTACAAATATGATTATAAAATGATGCTTCAACAATGTATTTGCATGTAGAATTTGCAAGGGACATTACCAAGGTTTGATATGCATTCAAATATCTCAAATATGTATGCACATGGATCAGATTGAACTAAGAAAATATCAAACTTAGAACTCTACTCTTCATTCCAGCCTTATAAATATGATCAGAAGATGATACTCAGATTTGTAATTGCACATAAATCACATAAGAAGTATTACCAGGGATCTGAAATACTGAAATACTGAATAATGTCCCTAGAAATGGTGCAAGAAAGTGTTGGTACCCAAATTTGTTCTCCTTTTCAGTTTGAGCAAGCATCGAGATATGGCATGAAGCTTGAAGTTAGATAGATCATGATGTGTGTCATTTTGTAGCTGGGGATGTGATCTAACTGGCACTCAGATTTGTGGAGAGATGGATAGCACTCAAATAGGACTTGATCTTGTCCTAACTATTTTAGGTTGTGCCTTTCAACCAAGGTAAGAGAACCTATTTTGTAACCCTCAAATGGTGAAGGAGATGAAGATATCCCAATTTTTGTAAATAGTATGGAAAGGGCCTTGGGAAAATATGATCAACACTCCAAATCTAACTTTCACAAGTTGTCACTCCCAGATTATGGAGATATTTTCAATGCAAGGCAAGGGTTACTGAAGACATTGTATGATCTGATTTGCTTTGTGCATTTTTGTAGATGGATTATATTTTTTTGTTGACACACAATGCAATGCAGGGGTAGTATGGGGTAGGATTAGTTATTTTGAATGAATTTTGGTGGGAGATTTTAGACAAGACTAACCAGAATTTCCAAATTCTTTGAGGACCTTTGCAAGAAATTTGTAAGACCTAAACAATAGAATGCTTCAAAGGGGTTAAGGTACTCCTTCAACCAAGATATGTGCACCAAATGGAGGCCCAGATCTGCACTCTTCCACACAATCTTTGACAACCTGCCACAAAATCTTGAAGTAGATGAACCAACAAAGCATCCAGAAACCTCTATTTTATCATGACCTAAGGTGCACCCAAAGGTTTACAAACAATCTCTAAATTCAAGGAAGGTAAAGTGATTTTAAATTTATTTATCTCTTTATCAGATGAAATCTCTTTTGAATGTGAGATTGCAAATGCCACTAAACTATCAACAAGAAATGAGACCATGTATGATCAAGAGAGATTTTAAACACAAGACTGCAACAGGAGCAAGAAACACAAATTGAAAACATTCTGAAACATAAGTGCATGCAAATTTTCCAAGAGACAACACAAAATAATCTAGAATGACCAAATTTATCAGTAGCAGGGGAATGTTATAAGAACAATCTCAGAGCTTGTTGATGGCTTTACAACTAAAACCAACTCAACATGATACAAATCTGATGCAAAAGGAATTAGAAATGGTTCTCAGGTGGTTTCTCAGAGAATGGGCTTCTTCCCAGATTTTCCCATGAAATTCTAAGTTTCTCTCGACCTTTTACATGTCTCAAAACATGCATTATATAACATTTCAATTACATTTGATCCTTCTTTCCCAAGAAAAGAATATGCCCAACATCAAGTTTGTTACAAAATTCCAACATGATTCACAGATAGGGACGTTTAACATATTTGCAACAAAAGTTGTCAGGTGTTTCAAAAAGGTGAATCATTACAAATCCTTCATCATTATCCATTGTGGAGGCACGTTTTTCATTCTCCAAGCATGC
Organism: Taxus wallichiana var. yunnanensis; assembly: GCA_018340775.1. Lineage (NCBI taxonomy): Eukaryota > Viridiplantae > Streptophyta > Pinopsida > Cupressales > Taxaceae > Taxus > Taxus wallichiana. Next base: position 171,971,461 of record CM031244.1, read on the forward strand.
AGAGACCCTTTCATTTCATTATTTCATCCTTATCATTTCAAAATTTGATTCTGCAACTTCTTGATTTGATATTTCACATTTTACATGGGATGGGAAAAATTATTTCAAAAACACCTCAAATCTGCAAATTGATCCCTTAAAACCACTTGCATTGGTCCTTGCAAGCACAAAAATGACATGAATTTCCAAAAAATTGATCAAAATTGATGCAAAATTCACATTTCCACACTTCTTGAGCAAAAATGGCCAAAATGAAAAATGTACAATTACCATTGATTTTCTTTTTCCTTCAATCTGGGCCCTCCACGTGTCAAAATATGATTGGGAATGGATTTGGGATCACTTTTTGACTTTTTAACATTTTTGAAAAATGTAAAATTTTGACTTTTTTCTCCACCCCTCCACCCTTGAAATTTGGTGCTGACATGTGGCATATGGTGGGTCCCATTGAAGTCATGGCTCAATTCTGCACATTTCCACCTTTTTTGGAAATTTGGAAATTTTTCACTTTTTTCCCCATGGGCCCACACCTCCGCCTCTATCCTTGACACGTGTCCACCTCTCTATCGCTAAGGAATGTGGGCTTATTTCATGTTTTAACCCTTTTTTGCCAAGGGAAAATTTCTCATTTTTCCTCCGTGGGCCGCACCTTCGATTTCTTCCCTGCCACGTGTCTCCTTCTGATTTGTCACGGAGCCATGCCTCAAATTTTTACACTAAGTCTTTTTTACAAAAAGGGAAAATTTTCCCTTTTCCTCCGACCCACCGACCCTATGCCACTCCACGTGTCTCTCACTATACCTTTCGGACCCACCCCTTTTGCCACGTGTCTCACGTGTCCACCTCTCCATCATGTGGACCCACGGCCCTTTCTCACCCTTTTCCTTTCACCAAAAAGGAAAAAATTTCTAAGTCCTCACCAACCTTCCATCCCGCCTTTGAATGAGAATGTGACACGTGTCCTCCTGTGGAGTTGGGGGGAATTTTGAATTTTTTCCAAAACACCAAAAAATGTTAAGTTTTCAAAGAAACCCACGATTCTTGTCCAACCAGAAGTGGCCACGTAGGAGGAGAGGCTTGAGATTAATTTTGATGGGAAAATGACACCGTATGATGATGACCGTAAAAAACATAAATTTACTAGAGATGCCCGAATTTGATTTTTTCTTCGTGGGTGAAGGATTTTTTGGTCAAAAAACAAAGGGAAATTGATTTTAGGCAATTTTCAACCATGGGGATAGATTTTGAGGGAAAATAAGCAAAAAAAACAACCACGAGCTCCAAAGGCCGGGAAAGTGGAAAAAATGACAGAGGCCCATGGATTTGGAAATTTAGGGCACAAAGCAAGGCATACATGTATTTTTCCTTCAAAATGGGGACAAAATAATAAGTTTGTGAGATTTTCAAAGCATCCAATCTGGAGAACAAAGTTTGTAGACCACCAAATTCAAATAAAAATTTTTAGAGCACGTAGAACAAAGGGGAAGATGGGAAAATAGATTATTCTAAAGGTGAAAAATTAGTCACATGACCACCAAATGTCATGGTCCAATAGGTCCCTTGAGGTGATAGGAAATGAAAGTGCAAATGGTGAGAGGGTGAAAAGTGGTTAGCTTTTATATGGTACTAGGTAGCATGTTGTTTTGGCAAGAGATCCAAGGTCACAATGGGAAAGTCCATGACTAAAAGACTTTTTGGTTTGAATTATATTTGCGATAGTGATCGATCAATGTGGGAAGTCTATATGGGATGAGGAAATTAACTCCTTGAGATATTCATGAAGTGATCGATGCGAGAAGCTTCAGATGATTTTTTTTTTTAAAGAGCTTTACATAGCTTTCCTTTGAGCGAGCAGTCTATTTATAGCATCGATGTAGAAAGAATGATGTCCTTTTGAGGGAGTCATCTTTTAGTGGAAGTTTGACTTAAGGAGTTGGATCCCATGTGAGGGCTTTTAAGTCATGGAAAATACTAAGGTGAAGAATAGGATTCTTGTTTAGAAAGCAGGGTGAAATGACCATGGGATCTCATCTAAAGGTAGACAAAAAGTATCCATGAGAATCATGTTATGTGTAGTGCCGTGGTACACATATTTAAGAGAAGATTAAAAAATTGACAGGGTACAAACATGATTCTTATTTAATCATTGGTGATGGCGTAGGAAGTGGATAGCGCTCAAGGGACGAGCATGGAAAGAGGAAGAAGGTGAGGTAGGACTAAAATTCAACAATATAATGGTCGAAGATGTAAGGCGTTAAGGGGCTTAGGTTCGGGTTTACCATCGAGTGAAGATAAATGATAAGCACCGATCCGTAAGTATGATTCACGATGTATGTTCCAATCCAATTAGGATCAAATTTTCCCGTTTACTTTTTTCTGCTTTGGCTACATGTTGATTTTCTTTCAAGACAAGGTCATCGACTTGGAAGGTTCATTCATGGACATGTTTTTCATAGACACGTTTGATACATCTTTAGTAAACTTGAAGGTGGTCAAGAGCGTTAAGATGACATTCGTCTAATAACTCGAGTTATACGAAATGGTCCTGACAAAATTCATCATCATTGAGCATGTCATGGAGAGAAATGTGGAGTGAGGGAATTTGGACTTCGAGGGGTAGAACACCCTCTATACCATAGACCAGAGAAAAAGGTGTGGTGGAAGTGGAAGTGTAAATAATAGTGTGGTATGCCCACAGGGTGAAAGGAATTTGCGTATGCCAGTCCTTCCTAGTATCATTAACCACTTTCATGAGAATTTTGTTTAGGGTTTTTTGGTGGATTCAGCTTGGCCATTGGTCTGTGGGTAATAAGGTGATGAGAAACTTAGCTAAATATCGAAGGCATCGTAAATTTTTTGTAATGTTTTATTTTTGAATTGTTTTTCGTTATCATTTATGAGGTGATGTGGGACACCAAAGCGACAGATGATGTGATGATTGATGAACTCACATATTTTCTCAGCTTTCATGGAAATGAGAGGTATGGCTTCAACCCATTTTGTGTAGTATTTGGTAGTGGTGATGATCCATTGATGTCATTGGGAAGAATGGGGATTGATCTCTCTGACAAGATCCAAACCCCATTGAGAGAAGGGCCAAAGGTCATGGGCGACTTGTAAGGCATGACTGGGTGTATGATGAAGGTTGGCATGTTGTTGGCATTTTACACAATGCTTGACATAGTTACAACAATCATGGTTGAGTGTTGCCCAATAATAGCCTAGGTGAAGAATACACTTAGCAGAACAGCGAGGCCACTAAAGTGACCTCCACATATGCCATCATGAACTTCCTTAATGGTATAAGGAATTTCAAAAATCATAAGGCACCGTAAGAGAATGCCATAGAAGATGCGTTTGTAGAGGAGGCCACCCATGATGACTTAATAAGAGACCTTTTTAAGAAGGTCCGTTGTCCATTACGTGTGAGGTTAGGAGGTAATATGAACGGGAAAGGTAGTCGTGTATTGTTTATACCAAAGGTCACTCGGGTCGAGGTAGTGGTTACAATGGAGTAAACATCACAAGTTAAATAAGAGGATGATTGGAGTCTTTGTATGGTGACAAAGATTTTATAATCGTCGGGTGAAGTGGGGATTTGAGAAGCCAAGCAGGCCATGGTATCTGTAAATTTTTGGTTGAACGTGGGATGGTTTGAAGGGCGTAGGGTCGAAGGTGGTCAAAAGTATGTCTACGTGATGTTTATACTATTTTAGTGTCTCATTATGACATTAGTGTATACCATTGACTTGGTTTACGACCAATTGGGAATCACCAAATATGTTAATGGATTTGACATCCAAGACATAGGCAACTTGGAGACCTAATACGAGCACTTCGTATTCAACAATATTGTTTATACAATCAAAATCTAGTTTGAAATAAAAAGGCATGGGTTCACCATCAAGTGGAATGAGGATAACACCTACCCCACCCCACGTTGACATTTAGAAGCTGTCGAAGAAGAGTATCATTTGGTATGTGGGCTCCCAAGGAAAGGGAAGCAATTGAATCATCTAGAAAGTTAAAATTAGAAGGTGATCCCCAAAAATAGGTACGTCGGCCAATTGGTCGGCAATGGCTTGGCCCTTGATGTACTTTTAGTGGATAAATTTGAGGTTGAGGTCAGCCAAAAGTATGAGCCAGTGTGCGGCACATTGATTTTGGTAAGGTTTGGCATACATGAAGTGTAAGGGGTCGGTGTTGGTCACAACATAAGTCTTGTGATTAAGTAGGTAATGGTGGAGTTTCGTGGCAACAAAAACTAAGGCTAAGAAAAAAATTTGGTATGGGTGTATTGGGTGTCGTATTCTAAAAGAGTACGGCTTATGTAATAAACCACCTGCTCCTGTGTTGTTCATCGTGATGAGCAAGCATGGCCCCAAGAAGTGATCGGTAGCTAAGATGTATAGGGAGAAGGGTTGATTGTCTTTAGGTGGAATGAGTATGGGTGGTTAGAGAAGGTATTGTTTTAAGGCCTCAAAATATTTGTGGTAGTTATTATCCCATTTAAAAGAGACATCCTTCTTGAGAAGATGATGAAATGGTTGACACCGATAAGACAATTATCCCATTTAGAGAAGGTATTGTTTTAAGGCCTCAAAATATTTGTGGTAGTCATTATCCCATTTAAAAGAGACATCCTTCTTGAGAAGATGATGAAATGGTTGACACCGATCAGACAATTGTGAAATGAAGCGGTGAATAGACTGCAACTTGCCATGTAGGCTACGGAGTTGCCTAACATTAGTGAGTGGAGGAATTTCAAGAATGTCCTTGAATTGAGTAGGGTCAACCTTTATACCATGTAAGGAAATGATAAATCTCAGGAGCTTTCCGAGAGAAGCTGCAAGACACACTTCTTCAAATTTGAAGGTGAACGCAATATTTAATAAGGTGGTCAAAGATGGTTTTTAGGATGGTGAGGTGCTCGGAGCGGCATTTAGATTCGGCCAAGAGATTGTCCACATAATCTTCTAATATACGATGCATGATGTCATGGAAGATATAATTCATAGCCTGGCCGATAGGCGGCCCCACCATTTTTAAGGAAAAAGGCATGACTCGGTATAAAAAGGTCCCCAAGGGCTAATGAATGTGGTTTTTGTTGATCCTCTAGGGAAAGCAAGATTTGGTTATAACCGAGAAATCATTTATGAGTGATAGCATCTCGTGACTAGAAGTAAGGTCAACCGGTTGGTCAATACCGAGGTAAGGCAAAGTCATCTTTCAGAAAGCTAGGTTGAGGTCACGAAATCTATGCAAATACGGAGTCCCCTTATCACCTTAGTGACATGGACAATGTTAGAAATCCAACAAGGATAATCAATGGGTAAGATGAAGTAAACCGAAAGGAGGCGCTAAATTTATTCTTTGACCATAAGAGCAATGCGAGGTACATTTTCCTCGGCTTTTTTTTTGACGGGTTTTACGTCGGGAATGTTTACGATATTATGTACCACTAGAGTAGGGTAAATACCAAGCATATCTATGTAAAACCAAGTGAAAATGTGGTTATGGTTTTGAGAAAAGAATTGATGGCTTCTGTTCAACAACATCTAAAGATTGTCCTATCTTTAGAATGTGTGGGTTGTCCTGAGTATGAATGTTGATCTCGATAGTTGATTCATTCAACATGGTTTGCATCTTAGAGGGTAATGACTGATGAATATATGAGTCTTCTACACCAAGGTAGGTGATTATAGATTCATCATCCTGACATTGAATGATGTTAATCAAAGGTGTATCGTCGTCGATCATTTCAGGATACAAGAAGGGAAGAGAAGGAGCCTCACCCTCACATTGATAAGTTAGAGGCCCCAAGGAGATGGTGTTTATGAAAAAAAAATTAGGAGGAATGGATTCTAGATCCATCGACTTCGTCGGTGAAGGTGGTGATGGTGGTGAAGAAGGTGGAGAAAGACTGATGTCCTAAATGAATTCAATGTGTTCCTTCTTGGTAGGTGGTTCCATAAAGTTGATACCACTACGGTCATTATGTTTGTGGGTAGTACATGGAATAATAGTATAGTTTCCTTTCTCATAAAATCCAAAACCAAAACCCTTCCATGCACATTGGTGCAGGAAGTTGTGGGTGAAATGGAGATTAGTGAGTGATTGGAGGTTAGCAGAAAATGGGTGGGTTTTTGACGATGGTTTAGGTGTGTAAGTGGTAATATCAAGTCACCCATAGGTGAGACTAGTATGAAGGAGGAGGACCATAAAAGAGGCACTCTCCTATAGGGTGAGCATAACGAGGGTGTTGGTGAAGACTTCCATACTCTTGTGGAGTAAGAAATGTGTTGACACTATATAGGTGATACTCCCCCAGAGTGAGGCATTGAAAAATGCCTTTCAAGGTATCGGTGGTTGGTATGTGAGTAGCTAGAATAGATGATGTGTCAGAGGTCAGATCGGAGGTGGAGCTAACAAATTGGGAGGTTGATGGTTTGGCTGTGGAGGTTATGGCAGCAGTAGGAATGGAGGAGGAATGTGTAGTTGAGATAGCGGCAACACCTTTGGTGAGTGGAGGTGTAGGTGAAGAGGCGGTGGTTGTGGAGGTAGATGCTCTAATAGGTATGATCACGTCATTGGGTCGAGTAAAGCATGTTGCTTGAAGTTTTGAAAGGTGATGGGTCAGCCAGAATGGTATAGGTGTGTCCTTCATGCTCAAACTTTACACAATAATGCAAAGTGGAAGGAACACAACCCATGACGTGAATCCAGGGTCTACCAAGCAACAGGTTATATTGAAATTCCCCCTCTAAGATGTAAAATAACTCTGGAATAGTACGGGGGCCCACACGAACATGGAGGATGACGGTGCCAAGTGTAGAGGTGATAGCGTCATTGAATGAATGCAACATGATGGGATGTTTATGCATGTAATTATCAAGTATGCACATTTGAGTGAATGCATGGGAGGAAATGATATTAATGCTAGCACCCCATTGATCATAACACGTCATACACATATATCATCGATGTGGACAAAGATGAAGAGAGCTGGGTGCGGGTCATCGGTTTGGTGTGGTGTGATCTCCGCCTCCGAGAAGCTAAGGAGGATACTTGGTGAGTAGGTGGAGGTGTGGATAAAGGTGGTAATTTGGTAAGAGAGGCTATATGATGGGGTGTAATAATGGAGGCTACGGGTGTAGAGTCATTGGGTAAAACCTCAATAGATTGTAGGACCTCCATGAGAGCTTAACAATGTGTTGGTTGGATATTTTGTCAAACCAAAATATGAGGTTCAACCACAGTATATGGGATAAAATCCCTCCTCAAAGACAGGTGAGGCTGCTTGCTTATTGCTAATCTAAAACACAGTAAATAATATATACAGTATTCACACTAATCTAACCATTGGGGGTTGGGATGAAATCCCGAAATCCACATTCACACGATTCAAGGATATTGCTTTCGTAAATGAACTAGGTTAGAAATTGTTACGATGAAAGAAGTAGAAAGGAAATGGGAGAAACGTATTTTCTTTCGAGTAAACACAGAGCACGAAATAATCATACGAGTTTTAGATCATAAATATAATGTCCGAGATAATTAGAAACACTAAGATTCTATGCAAAGAATAGCTTAAGATCATGAACATAAGAACACTATCTTAAGTAAGATATATTCCACAACACAAAGTCTGCCAAATAATATCAAATCCTATTCTTCAAAATGATTGAAAGAAAACACAAAGTTTTTCTCCTTTCCAATCTCTTGTCTTTTTGTTTTTAGAGGGCCCGCCTCTCAAGCAGCCAACTTTGAAAACTCATCATCTTTAAAATTCATTCCCCAAGAGGAAAGCCATGCTTTAGTACGAGCAAGGATTAGAGCTGACCTATCTGTAATAGAGGCTTTCGCATTTGGTGACCAATCAATAGATGGGAAAACATATTGGTCTTCATTTAGTCCATCATAGGAAGGATCCAAAACACTTTCATTGTCACTTGTTCCTTCTCGCAAATCAGCAAGCTCCAGAATCACTTCCTTCCTATTGGAGCAACCACGGATCAGTTTCGCCAACCAGCCCTTCCTTGTTTGGCAATCTTTTCCAATTGTGAGCGATGAGAAATGTTTGAATCTCGGCAATAGTTAATCTGCTATTATCTTTCCCGCGAATGAAAGCAACCTCGCGTGAGACCAACCCAAATATCCTCTATGTTTGGCCTATGTAGATCTTTGGGTTCCATATGCTCGAGCACTCCTCGGACGTCAAAACCATCTCGAGGCTTCATATGCTTTTTCAATTTGTCCGAAGTTTGCATTCAACATTTTTGGCCTTTATTACTGTTGAGCAAGTATATCTCCCAATAGAAATTGGGAAGGACACAGCGGCCTTATGTTTGCTTTGTTGGAATTTATGAAAATCCAACAGCTGCCTAACCAATTCTATTAATATCAGTCTATCCCACGGATAGCGGGGTAGAGCGAAAAGGTTCCCCCGAGTACATGACTGTCCGAAGATATGTAAACTTCTTGAATTGTAAGAAGATACATCCCCATTTAGAAACTTCGGCCCAAGCCTCGTCTGAGACTCTTGTCTTCCTCATCTCTGGGTTGATACTCAAACACTCTGGCGCGTCAAGACTCAAAACTTTTTCATCTACCGAGGCATACCTCTGCAGATATTTTCATAGAAGAAGGCATCATTTACCCTTCTGAAATGTTCTTTAGACCCCTTTTTGGTCAATTGAGGGAAATATTTATAAACCGGGTTCACCGTTCGCTTCCTTAGTATCCATCCCGGGATAGTTCCTCATCCCGGCTGCTGCGTATGCGACATATGAAAGCATATAAAACTTCCCAGTTGACAAGACCGTTGTCATTTGGGAATCAATCTCATTGCTGATGAGAGTCCCCCAGTCAATTCCTTGCTGATTTTTCTTGATAGTGACCATAAATTGATACATCCATCCATGAAATACATTCGATTCGGGCAAGCCAAAAACCCGACTCAGCAGGGTGATAATATCATTGATTTCTTGGATGAAATCACTTCTGGGGATAGTCCTTGGAAATCTAGATACTGCCGGTTTAGCCTTGATCAGGAACTTCTTGTTTACATCCTTGATGCGATCTTCCGATTGTTGTCCCGTGCCTTCTGAATGACTTGATGTTCAACTCCCCATATTCTTCAAAATTAGGCAATTTTAGGAGATCATCAAAGTAAACTCCATCCAGATCCGATTGACTACCTCACCTGACCGACTCCTCACGTAACGAGAAGCCGAGTCATAACTGGATGCACAAGCTAAAATGAATTCCAGACATTGGGCGGACATGGGAAAACCCACTGCGAGAGGCAAGCCACTGTCAGCTATAGCTTTCATCCATGGAGTTTGGGAGGAACTCCTCACCCTACTCCAAAAATCTTCCATGTCTATATTTCCAAGTTCAGTGTCTCTGATGTCATAGTTGCAATCAATGTATGATGGAGATTCCGGCTTCTTGAACTTGTATTTCATTCTGCCAGACTTCTCAGCCTTTTCCTGAGATGGACCAGGGTCCGACATGAAGGACGTTGAACGAAGAAAGGTTCGAAGCTCAGGAGATGTTGGCCACACTAAAAATCCCGATCTGCTGAATATGCCGGAAGAACAAAAGAGTCCGACACGCTGAGGAGGATGTCGGAATATCCTGAAAGTCCGATGTGTTGAAAATGTCGGAACTTCTGAAAAACCCGACACACTTGGTAATGCCGGAACTTTGGGAAATCCCGGCACGTCTGATACTGTCGGAACTCAGGGAAAACCCGACACTTGCGTTGATGACGGGAACTCTGGGAAACCCGGCACTCACTGTGGAGATCGGAACTTTGAGAAACCTCGACGCCTCAAACTTTCGATACACTTCAGGTCTTCGACTCTGCAAAACAATCTTCAAAACCCGAGAAGAAAAACAGGGTTTTTCATTGAATTCCAAAACATGCAATCTCCTTTTTTGTCATTCATGTTCCATGCATATAATAAAACTTGGAAGAAATAGCACCAAGTGGTAGTCTCAGAAGAGATAAACCCTAGAACCTAAAACCCTTTTCAAAATAACTCCAGAAAGAAGAAGGAAGGAAAACCCTCAAAACCGGCGAGAAATTGAGAAGAAACCGCGTGCAATCGATCCGTAAAAACCAAGAACAAAGAAGGGAGAAAGAAATACCTTCAATCAGAGAAATGGAAAATCGAAAACAGGCGATTCAATCGGGCAAGGCGAGCTGTCGGGTTTCGAAATCGGAAGAGCATGCGCGAAAAATCCACGAATTAAAAATAAGTCCGGTAAAAATGACGTGGAAATCCGCGTATTTATAAGAAAATTGGCAATTAATACACTTGGGCTCGGCACGTGCCAATTCACCGACAACTCGGCATGAATGCCATGTCAGCATGTTTGAGAGGTCCGAAAACCCGACACGAGGGGACTTAGTGCAATTCGGGTTTCGGGTATCGGAAAGCATGAGGTGTAAAACATGTTTTAGGTAAGGCATGTTCCGATGCACCGAGGTCCGAAAACCCTATTTTCACAATAGGAAGTGGGTTTCGGGTTTGGAAGACACAAGACATAAAGCATGTTAAAATTCATGTCGAACTATTGGTAAAACCCGAAAACCCGAAATTCGCTAAAAGAGGCATAATGCAAATCAACTTCAAAATTTTGTATGGGTTATCTAATTGTTTTGTCGTAAACTCAAAACGGAGATAACAACTGGCTCTAGCTGGGGACTTTCTTTGTAATACCAAAGGAAGAGAACTCAGAATCTCTGGTCTTATTCATTGGGCTACGGAGAAAAGAAGAAACCAAAACAAAACGAAGAAAGAAAGAAAGAAGGAAAACCAAAAGCAAACACACAACAAAAGCAAAATATGTACAATGCAAGAGAGCATCTTGCATCAATGGTGGAACAACTTTAGATGTTGTCCACTGAAAGGTAAAGGGAGTAATCCTCCATCCAGATATGATAGAAGGAAACTATTTTCACCATTCAGCTCGTGGATCTTGAAAGGTCCTTTCCATAAAGAATCAAACTTTCCATGCATTCCTTTCTGTTCTCTCCTCTTATCCCAAAGCAACACCAGGTCTCCAATCTGGAAGTCACACTGCTTTGATTTCTTGTCGAAAATTTTCTTCACTCTGCTCTGATGATCTGCGATGCGATCAACTACCTTGATTCGTTCTTCTTCTAGCCTGGTTAGGTACATAACCCTCTTTTCGATAGAATTCTGAAAAGCTACATCTTCAACCGCTTTCGCCAACTGCAAGGCCGGCAATTCTACTGAGATAGGAATTTCAGCATCAATCCCGTATAGCAATTGAAAAGGAGACATCCCTATGGCTCACTTTGGAGTGATCCGATCAGCCCACAATGCATCATACAATGCTTTGTGCCATGTCCTCTGATTTTCATCCACCAGTTTCCTGATTATAGTAACCAGATTCTTATTGCTGGACTCAGCTTGCCCATTACCCTGAGGATAATAATCAGATGAGTGAGCCAGAGTGATGCCAAATCCATAGCAAAATTCTATCAACTCATGTGATGAGAAGTTAGAGGCATTATCAGCTACGATCTTATGAGGCACACCGAATCTGACGATTATATTTTCTTTCAGGAACTTGCAAACAGCTTCAGAAGTTGCTTGCTTGATTGGTGCGGCTTCTACCCACTTGGTAAAATAATCTGTGGCAGTCAGCACATAGTTATGTCTCGGCACTAGAAGCAGGATTCAATGTTCCGATAAAATCAATCCCCCATTGGCGAAAAGGTTCTTCAATCACTACAGGCTTCAGAGGAAGAGCTGCTAGCTTGGGGACGACCAACGAAATGTTGACAAGCTTCACATTTAGACACCCATTCCGCTGAATCTCGGAAAAGAGTAGGCCAATAGTACCTAGCCCGTAGGATCTTATACGCTGTTACAGAGGATGAAAAATGTCCTCCGCATGCTAGGCTATGAAAGGACTCCAATAACTTTTCCTGTTGTGATTTATCAACACAACGCAAGAAAACACCATCAATACCTTTCTTGTATATTGCATTATTCCACAAAAGGTATTTTACAGATCTCAACTTGACTGTTCTCTTCTCCTTTTGATTTAAATGCGGGGGCATTCACCATAAGTTAGGAAGAAAGTAATGTCCGTGTACCATTCATCGGTCGTACTCATGAATAGCACCATAGGCAGCTCTGAAAAAGTATCTTGAGTCTTTTCACACTCTACTTCGGCATGATTTTCTACAATTAATTGGCACAGGCCCCTTCCTCGTACCAACTTGGTAGGCTTGATGTCCAAATCATACTCCTGAACCTTAGCTATCCAAGTACCTCGTTGACTTCCCAGCTCTTGTTGAGTTAGAATAGATTTAACAGCAGTATCAGGAACAAGAACGAGAGTATGGGAATTCAGCACATAGTACCTGAAATGTTTTACTGCTCGTACCACTGTGTAAGCATGTTTTTCAATCTGTGACATCTTCAACTCATGTTCCTTCAACGGGCAACTCATGAACGCGATAGGAGCTTCGATGCCTTCTCCATTTTCCTGCATCAGGATGGCTGACACTGTGTGGGCAGAGGCGTAACTGTACATGATAAAATCTTTCTTAAAGTCCGGACATACTAAGACAGGAGTGCAAGCAATTGCCCTTTTGATTTCTTCGAATGCAAGCTTCCCTTCTGCACTCCAATGAAATGGAACTTTGCCTTTCATCATTCCAAGGATATCCTTGGTTTTGTCAGCAAAATCAGGTACAAATCTTCTCAAGAAATTGACCTTTCCGAAGAAAGAATGAACTCCTGTTTTACTTGTGGGCAAGGTAAGGCTCTGAATAGCCTTTACCCTTTCCGGGTCAATTTTGGTTCCTTCCTTAGTCACAATATGACCCAGCAATTTTCCCTCGGTCACCCCGAACATGGACTTCTTGGGATTCAATGAAATCCCGTGACGTCTGCATCTCAAAAGTACCTGTTCTAAATGATCATAATGATCACTCCGTTTTTTAGAGAAAACAGTCAAATCATCCAAATAAACAACTATAACCTTGCCCATCAGATCTCTGAATGCTAAGTCCATAGCTCTCTGAAAAGTGGCTCCGGCGTTGATCAAGCCGAAAGGCATCCTCCTGTAAGCAAAGGTACCCCATGGTGTCGTGAAGGCCGTTTTGTGTTGATCCTCTGTGGTTACCTCGACTTGATTATATCCCGAAAATCCATCGAGCATGGATAGCATTTCTGATCCAGTAACAGTTTGTAATACCTGATCCATGATAGGCAAGGGATAGTTATCCTTCAACGAGGACTGATTCAAGTTTCGGAAGTCAACACAGATCCGGATCTCACCATTCTTCTTCCTGACAGGAACAATGTTAGCAATCCAAGTGGAGTGATGGATTGGGAAAATAATTCTAGCATCTAACATCTTCTGAATTTCTGCCAGTATAGTTCCTGAGATCTTTGGATTGTAATGTCTTTGCTTTTTTCTCATACGGCTTCACATCAAAGCTTCAAAGGGATAATTGTGGTTTGTACATCTTTGGGCTTGAAGGATTTCAAATCTGCATAAGACCAGGCCAACACATCGATGTATTTCTTCAAAAGCAAAGTGAATCTCACCTTCTCTTCAGGAGAACAACATTTCCGATATTCACCATCCGAGGTTGATCAGACGAACCTAGATTGATTTGATCTACTTCAGAGGAAGAAGCTCCTTCGACTTGCCTTTTGTTTTGAATAAAACGATCATGCTTATCGAACAAACCTTCTAGGGAAACCAGACCTTTCGGTATTTTGTTGCCTTTCAGCTGGATGAATTCACCATCAACCTCTTGATATGGATCTGAAATAGTTTCACGAAAGGCTGATTCCGAACCTTCAAAATATAATTCACTGAAATTGTCAGCCTTTTCTAGAAAAGCCAACACCTGTCGATCATCGTTGAACACTTGCCAGTGAGTTGCATTATCTGGGATGCTAGGGCGGTACACAATCTCGATAGAGTATGTATCTTGCTTAAACTGAGGATGAGGAAGAAGAAGAGATGCAGACATGGCCAAAGAATCAGCCTTGTCATTATAATCTCTTAAAACTGCCTTAATAGAAAATGCATCAAAGCATTCTATACTATCCCAAACTTTATTCCGGTAATGTTTCAACCGATCATTTTTCACCTGATATATACCCCTGACCTGATTGACAATCAGTTCTGCATCTCCCTGAACCTTGAGATTTCGGATTCCCTTCTGTCTGGCCAATTCTAATCCTAATAACAAGGCTTCATATTCGGCCGTGTTATTAGTATTATCAAATTGCAACTTGTAAGCTGATGGGAAAATCTCGGAGCTAGGAGATATAAGGACAACACCAGCCCCTGATCCAGAGGTTGAGCAGCTACCATCAAATTCGAGCGTCCAAATAGCATTGGGATCTTCTTCTTCAACATCTACAATGGGTATCTCTGAAGTCATGAAATAATTCCCAAAGCTAGCATCTTCGAAAAGGATCTGAGCCTTTGGATCATCTGATTTGGTCACCAAATACTTCGCCTGTGGTTCAGGATGAAGAACCTGATGAACCCCATTGACCGGGATCTTAGCTTTGGTCCAATCCATATTAATTTCTCCTCCGACGTCTTTACAAAATCCTCTACCCAAGAGGATACCGTAGGCTGCAGGAATGTCGGCAACCAGAATAGTCATTTTCACTCTCTTCTCAGGGAAAGCAACAAATGCAAACTGTGCGTCCTTGATTTGACCAATCAGAGGGACTTGTTTAGTTTCCATGGAATAGCACCATCCATATGACTTAGTCAAAGTAAGCCCAAGGGCATGAGCCACTTTTGCGGGCATAACATTATCAGAGGCCCCTGAGTCAATGATGCAATTGCTGAGTTTGAACCCATTTATAAGTAGAGACAAATAAAATGGTTCAATCTTTCCTGAGGAAGAAGCAGAGGTCAGATTATTCTGAGGTGGGAGTTGAGTAGGATTTGGAAGGAGACCTTTAGAAGGTGACGGAACAGCCGCTTTACTTCTGATGAACTTAGCCAGCTTTTCAAATTGTTCAGGATTCGACTGAAGGTATTCTGCTTCTGACATTTGAATCTTGGTTCTCTTTGCATGATCAATAATGTCAAAAGCAGTATAAGAAGGAATGATGGTAGGCTCAGTTCTAATTACATGAGCTTGTGCTGAGGCACTGATCTTAGGAGAAGCAGAATAAGGAGCAGCTGCCTTTTTAGTAACCTCTCTTTCAGTCTGCGCCGAAATAGGAGTACCCCTCTTAACTATTGATATGGGAGGTTCCTTATTTTTCTCCTTAGTGTTTTCAAGAGTTTTCCTGGGATTCTGAGATTGGGACCGAGTGAACACAGCAAATGACTGACCATCTGGCTCACATTCATCTTCATCATATTCCAAATACCCAATGCTGGAGTCGCCAGCTGACTCGTCATAAGACTCATCAGCATATCCTGAAGCTTCGAAAGCCTCACGGGAATCTTGTTCTTCTGGTTCTTCATCTTCTTCAATTAGTTCTACTGCTGCATTGACGGGAGGAGCTTCAATTGCTAGTCTTGGTTGAGCAGGAGTTAACCGTGGCCTATCTCTGGCAGGAGCACCATTGTTGTTATTAAAATTCCGTCTAGGGATATCCCGATACGGAACATTGTTCACCTGCTGGGACATTTGCTTCTTCAAAGCAATCAAATCATTAGCCATTTTTTGAAACATAGGATCAGTGTTACCTTGAGAAGAACCTTGATTTTTGAGTTTAGGCACGTCTTTCTTGATCCTTCCAGCCAAGATGAGATCATCCTCTATTTCAGTAGCCGTTGACTGAGCAGTAGCCAAATCTGGGATAACCGACCTTCTTAATAAAAAGCTTATATCAGGAGGTTGAGCATTGATAAAGAAGCATTTTTGGTTTTCCAGAGTAGGAACAGCTATTTCCGGAATCTTCCGGATCAGCTTGTTGAACTTTGCCACGAATTCCCGCATAGGTTCATGCGACTCCTTCTTCATATGCGTGAGCTGAGCTAACAAAGCATGAGAATCTTCAGCTGGTTTGAAACGTGCTTCGAACTTAGTCCGCATGGTAGCCCAGTTTGGGATGCATGCATTCGGGAGGTGATAAAACCATTCAGCTGCTGCTCCCTGCAACGTTTCGACGAAGAGTCAAACAGAGACATCCTCATGGGCTACTCTGAGGACACCGCATGCAACAAAGAAAGATGCAATGTGCTCATCAGGATGCTGTTTCCCATCCCCATTGAACTTGGGAATGTTTTTACGAGATCCACGTGGTAACTCATTCAATGGAGGAGTCAAGGAAAGAGGACCAATAACTGCACCCCAAGGCACAGGTTGAACCGCCATCCTTCTGAAAAGAGTGCGTACAGGGATCCGAGTATCAGACAAGAGTAGTGCACGACAAGTTGCAGATGCTTCCCGTTCCTCAGGGATCCGGTTTCTCCGAACAGGCGAAGAACTTCTGGTTCGGTTAGAGACAATGCTGTTGGGAGAAAGACTGAAATTGTGTTGTTGCAGTAACTCAAAGAGTGGATCAATTTCACCTTGAGCTCGGCGAGACCGAGTGAAGATCTTCCTGGCCAGCTTGAACTGAAAGGAGATCTTATTGAAAATAAGGCAAATATGGAGTCGCCAGACACCGAGAGGATAAGCTTTATACTATTGATCAGTATTCCCCAGCGGAGTCGCCAAAAACTGTTGGTTGGATATTTTGTCAAACCAAAATATGAGGTTCAACCACAGTATATGGGATAAAATCCCTCCTCAAAGACAGGTGAGGCTGCCTACTTATTGCTAATCTAAAACACAAGAAATAATATATACAAAAGTATTCACACTAATCTAACCATTGGGGGTTGGGATGAAATCCCAAAATCCACATTCACACGATTCAAGGATATTGCTTTCGTAAATGAACTAGGTTAGAAATTGTTACGATGAAAGAAGTAGAAAGGAAATGGGAGAAACGTATTTTCTTTCGAGTAAACACAGAGCACGAAATAATCATACGAGTTTTAGATCATAAATATAATGTCCGAGATAATTAGAAACACTAAGATTCTATGCAAAGAATAGCTTAAGATCATGAACATAAGAACACTATCTTAAGTAAGATATATTCCACAACACAAAGTCTGCCAAATAATATCAAATCCTATTCTTCAAAATGATTGAAAGAAAACACAAAGTTTTTCTCCTTTCCAATAGCCCCTAGATATTCCAAAAATTCTCGACCCTTTGGAATGCAAAAGCATCCCTTATTTATAACAAAAAGAAGTAGAGATAAAATAGGGCAGATCCTAAAAAGTAGCAATTTAACTAGAGTTCAGTTTTGCATGATTCTCACGCAGGAGATCAAGTCAAAATATTGATTCAAAAATGTGATGAAACAGAAATGAAAAAGACATGTCAATTTCAAGATTGAAATGACATGAAACGTTGGGACTTAGTCTGAATCGTCATCCTTTGCTACTTCCTCTTTTTCTTCCTCCAGCTGAGACTGTTTGCTCTGAAATTCCTGGAACTTCCGAATTATGCCTTGCATTTCATTCTCATCAGGCAAAGTGGAATGATCATTCCAAATTTCGCAGGTCTCATGAATGTCGCTGGCATTACCGGGAAGCTTTTTCAATCCTTTGCTGAGTTTCCTTAAGGCCTCCAAAGTATGCTCAACCCTTACAAAACGATCGATGATTTCAAGACCAAATCCTTGTATTGATCCCTGCTGAACAGACTCTCGAATTTGGTTGAAGAGATCATCTACTGATAGGATACCTGAGTTCCCAACTAACACCTTTGGACAAATCTTCAACAACTCTTCTTCCAGATCACTTTTCCCATCGATCAATTTATCCTTGATTCTCTCAACTTTGCGCAGCTTCATTGAGAATCTTTATTCTGAATCTGATGGCCTTGGTCAGCTGGAAATGCTTATCTGTATGTGGAAGAACACCTTCTTCTACCAAGAGATGTGTTGGGATTTGCTTTAATACATGGAGAGCTTCAAAAGTCAAATCAAGCTGTCCAATCTCCTGAGAGAATTCTTCATCCATCTTCTCTCCCTCCTTCTGAATGTCCCCTAAAGACTGATGAACTTTCACCACGTCTTGAATCACTTCCTTCCCCTGTTGGAGCAACCTTTGGATCCATTCATCAACCGCCCTTCCTTGTTTGGCAATCTTTTCAATTGTGGGCACTGATGAGAAATCGAATCCAACAGAAACAGAAGAAGGTGGTATGGATTCAAGGGGTTGTGAGAGTTTAATCAAAACCTCTGTCAATTGCTCCACTTTTCTCTTAAGCTCATCTCTGCTGTCCTTTGTTTCTTTCAAATTTTGGCACAAAGCACGTTTATAGAATCCGTGCATCTTGTTACGCCCTTCGCTGTCACTTTCCCTAGAGCCACCCCGGTTATCTCGATAATCACCGAGGTCACTGTTACATCCTCTCTAGTTTTGTCACCGAGGAGTGGCAATCTCGTGAATTTATCTCTGAAGCATCCACCAAAACCCTTGAGACTCTGTTTTGGGTTTCTTGGCTGATTTCGTAGTAGAAGCCTTGAGTGAGCTTAAATCAAAGGCTAGTAGGGGTACAATCACCTTCCTCTTCCTCGGAGTTTGCTCGAGTAGCCATTGTGGCATATCGTGAGAAATTGCCCATGTTGTAGTAATCGGTATTCTACTCTCAAGAGGAGAAGATTCTACTATTGAAGGGGGAACATTGTTAATGTGGTAGTAGATTCAATAAAGAGAGGCACAAGTTATGGGGGAGTGTTGGTGATCACTTGGGTTCCAAAGAGAGAGGGGTGAGAGTCCAGAGAAAATACCGCCATGCTTGAAGAAGTGGATGGAGAATGAGGAGGTAGGAGTGGTTGTTGAGGGGGAGGCATGATTTAGATTCCAAAGCTTCGAGATGTAAGAGACAAGGTCTCTTCGGTTTGATAATCAACAAATGATGAAACCAGAAGTTGGCTTCCTCCTTCTTTCAAATTAATTTCTCCTATTTCGGTGGTGTTGGTGATTCCGGCACATCCACCGTTTCATCCTGGAGAAATAATTGAAGATATTTGTCTTTCTTTCCTCTTCGACAATCTTGACTTTTATAGCGCCCTAAAAGATCTCTTGTCCTTTTTGTGTTTTGGAGGGCCCCGCCTCGAAGCAGCCCAACTTTGAAAACTCATCATCTTTAAAATTCATTCCCAAGAGGAAAGCCATGCTTTAGTACGAGCAAGGATTAGAGCTGACCTATCTGTAATAGAGGCTTTCTCGTTGGCTGACCAATCAATAGATGGGAAAACATATTGGTCTTCATTTAGTCCATCATAGGAAGGATCCAAAACACTTTCATTGTCACTCGTTCCTTCTGGAAAATTAGCAAGCTCCAGTGTTTGAATCTCAACAATAGTTAATCTGCTATTATCTTTCCTGCAAACAGCAACCTTGTTACGCAGATCAGCCCAAATATCCTCTATGTTTGGCCTATGCAGATGTTGGGTTCCATATGCTCTGAGCACTCCTCAGACGTCAAAACCATCTCGAGGCTTCATATACTTTTTCAATTTGTCCTGAAGTTCACATTCAACATTTTTGGCCTTTATTACTGTTGAGCAAGTATATCTCCCAATAGAAATTGGGAAGGACACAGTGGCCTTATGTTTGCTTTGTTGGAATTTATAAAAATCCAACATCTACCTAACCAATTCTATTAATATCAGTCTATCCCCTGAATAGCGGGGCAGGCAAAAAGGTTCCCCCGAGTACATGAATGTCTGAAGATATGTAAACTTCTTGAATTGTAAGAAGATACATCCCCATTTAGAAACTTCCGCCCAAGCCTCGTCCGAGACTCTTGTCTTCCTCAGCTCTGGGTTGATCCTGCAGATATTTTCATAGAAGAAGGCATCATTTACCCTTCTGAAATGTTCTTTAGACCCCTTTTTGGTCAATTGAGGGAAATATTTATACACCGGGTTCACCGTTCTGCTTCCCTTAGTATCCAGCCTGGGATAGTTCCTCATCCCTACTGCTTGCGTATGCGACATATGAAAGCATATAAAACTTCCTATTGACAAGACCGTTGTCATTTGGGAATCAATCTCATTGGCTTGATGAGAGTGCCCCACCAATCCCTTGCTGATTTTTCTTGATAGTGACCATAAATTGATACATCCATCCATGAAATACATTCGATTCGGGCAAGCCAAAAACCCGACTCAGCAGGGGTGATAATATCATTGATTTCTTGGATGAAATCACTCCCGGGATAGTCCTTGGAAATCTAGAGACCGCCGTTTTGGCCTTGATCAGAACTTTTGTTTACATCCTTGATGCAGCCTTCCCGATTGCTGTCCCGTGCCTTCTTCGAGTGACTTGATGTTCAACTCCCCATATTCTTCAAAATTAGGCAATTTTAGGAGATCATCAAAGTAAACTCCAACCAATCGATTACTACTTCACCAGATCGACTCTCCTCACGTAACGAGAAGCCGAGTCATAACCGGATGCACAAGCTAAAATGAATTCCAGACATTGGGCGGACATGGGAAAACCCGCGAGAGAGGCAAGCCACCTGTCGGCCTATAGCTTTCATCCATGGAGTTTGGGAGGAACTCCTCACCCTACTCAAAAATCTTCCATGTCTATATTTCGAGTTCGTGTCTCTCGATGTCATAGTTGCAATCAATGTATGATGGAGATTCCACTTCTTGAACTTGTATTTCATTCTCGCTGACTTCTCACCTTTTCCGAGATGGACCAGGGTCCGACATGAAGGACGTTGAACGAAGAAAGGTTCGAAGCTCGGAGATGTTGGCCACACTTAAAATCCCGATCTGCTGAATATGCCGGAAGAACAAAAGAGTCCGACATGCCGAGGAGGATGTCGGAATATCCTGAAAGTCCGATGTGTTGAAAATGTCAGAATTTCTAAAAAACCCGACACACCTTGTAATGCCGGAACTTTGGGAAATCCCTAAGCACGCCCGATACATCTTGTCGGAACTCGGTGGAAAACCCGACGCTTGCATTGATGACGGAACTCGGGAAACCCGGAACTCACTGTGGAGATCGGAACTTTGAGAAACCTCGACTCCTCAAACTTTTGATACACTTGTGTCTTCGACTCAGTAAAACAATCTTCAAAACCTGAGAAGAAAAATAGGGTTTTTCATTGAATTCCAAAACATGCAATATCCTTTTTTGTCATTCATGTTCCATGCATATAATAAAACTTGGAAGAAATAGCACCAAGTGGTAGTCTCAGAAGAGATAAACCCTAGAACCTAAAACCCCTTTCAAAATAACTCCAGAAAGAAGAAGGAAGGAAAACCCTCAAAACCCGGCGAGAAATTGAGAAGAAACCGCGTGCAATCGATCCGTAAAAACCAAGAACAAAGAAGGGAGAAAGAAATACCTTCAATCGGAGAAATGGAAAATCGAAAACAGGTGATTCAATCGGGCAAGGTGAGCTGTCGGGTTTCGAAATCGGAAGAGCATGCGCGAAAAATCCACGAATTAAAAATAAGTCCGGTAAAAATGACGTGGAAATCCGCGTATTTATAAGAAAATTGGCAATTAATACACTTGGGCTCAGCACGTGCCAATTCACCGACAACTCGGCATGAATGCCATGTCAGCATGTTTGAGAGGTCCGAAAACCCGACACGAGGGGACTTAGTGCAATTCGGGTTTCGGGTATCGGAAAGCATGAGGCGTAAAACATGTTTTAGGTAAGGCATGTTCCGATGCACCGGAGGTCCGAAAACCCGATTTTCACAATAGGAAGCGGGTTTCGGGTTTCAGAAGACACAAGACATAAAGCATGTTAAAACTCATGTCGAAGCTGTTGGTAAAACCCGAAAACCTGAAATTCGCTAAAAGAGGCCATAATGCAAAATCAACTTCAAAAATTTCGTATGGGTTATCTAATCGTTTTGTCGTAAACTCAAAATGGAGATAACACAATGGGATTCCAAGGTTTGGATGAGGTCATACAAAGACATTTTGAGGGGGATTGGTGTAATTGTTTGAGTAGGGTGCAATGTGTAACCCCATTAGAAATACGATATGTGGGGCGCAGATAGTGATTTTAGGTGTAGGTACGAGATGGTATGTTCGGTTTAGGGTTGGGCGGTGGGTCGGTTGCCTTTTCCTTGCCTCTATCTTTCTCGGGCATGGGTAGCAACGTGGATCATGTTGATCTGAGGTGGGGAGGTAGGTGAGGTAGGTGAGCCATGAAATGTATAGGGACATGAAGGGGAAAATCCCAGTGGTGAGAAGGAACCTTGTGAGATGAGTTGAGCACACTGACGTTTGGGTGGAGGTTTGATGAGTTCTTTGATGTGAACCATGTTAGTTTCAAATATTGGAGGTGGTTCTAGGAGTTGTGGGGGTAAAGGTATGGGTCATTGAGTAGGAAGTGAGGGAAGAGCTATGGGAATGGGTGTTGGTGAAATGGGGTCCTCATCAAGAAGGTCATCATCATCAAAGTTTTCTTCGAGAGGACACAACTGGATAAGAACAAGTTTTAAATCTATAGTTCTCTACATCATGCCCTGAAGCACATGATGGTAGGCACAAATTTTGGTGTCGTCAAACCCTTTTGGTTTGGGTTTGAGAGGGTCATAAGGTCTGAGTGGTAGTAATGTGATGAAAAAAGTTTCAAGGAGGTTGGTTAAAATTTTGGCATAGGATCCCGCTAGTGGATCACAATGGGAAGTGAAAGTGAGTTTGGGTATAGGTGTGGCTAACTATAGAGGAAGGGTGTTTGCATGAGGGGGAGTGGGTCGAGCTATGGTTTTAGGTGTTGGTGTGATCTTGGGTGTTGGTCGTGTTTGCTTGGGTAGGGGTATGGTAGATGAACTGGCAGGAGAGTGTGTGGTTGTTTTGACTACCTTATTGGAGGGTAGCGGATTTTTGTCTTTAGGTTGCACCTTCTTGGGTAAAGGTGATATGGGCGCACAATATCTAGAGGGAAAAGTGGATGGTGGAAGAGGGCATGTTACCCATGGGGATAACTGAGGTGTTATGAAGGTAGATGGCGCAGGTCATGCAGGGGGTGTGAGGGAAAGAGACTGAAGTGTAGTGGGTAGTGAAGAAGTTACCGATGGTATCGGAGGAATGGGTGGTAAATCTATTATAGGTGTGGGAAAAGGTTATGTCGTGCACTTGGGTATGTTATAGGTTTGCGCTGGAGGAATGGGCTGCTATGTTTTTAGTTTACCGACGGGTGGAGGTTTCTTAACTACCATCTTTGGAAGGACAAGGTCCCAGGATAGATGGAAAGGGTAAAGGTGATGAAGGTGTGATTGGAGAGGTTGGAGTATGAGCTCTATGGGATTGGTTCTTCTGTTTGGGTGCCATATTAGGTTTGGTGTTGGCTTTGGAGGATGTAGCTAAATCTAATTTGATGGGTGGATGAGTAAGGTTGGCGGTTGGGATGACCCTAAGGTAGTAATAGGTTTAGGTAAGGAAGATGATGCGAGGCATGGGTTTGGATGTAGATGCATGTTGGGTTATGGGTAGGGGTGTGAGTTGAGCCATGAGTGGTATCGTGGTGGAATTTTTGATAGTTGTAGTTGTGTTTGGTTTGATTGGCTAAAATATTTTTGGATAGATAGTGGAAGTGTTAGCAAGTGACATCTGCATTTGTGTTGAGATAGGAAGCAGAAGACACCCCCAAAGTAAGGCTCTATCCACATAATCTAGGTGATTGGCTAGGTGTGAAAAAGGCACTGTTGTAGGTGAGGTTGATGAGGATCCAATGGAAATTTTCGTAAAATGTGTCTTAGAGACGGGGAATTTTCTAGCTTCGGCTTCCGTGGGTAAGAGAGCCGAAAGTAAGTCCGCAGGATCTTGGGTAGCTGATGGAGAATGGTCACCTAGAGGCAAAGGTATTTCTACTAGATCCTCGATAGGTGGAGGAGAAAATGGATGCTCCTCATGGGTGGAGGAGATAACGGGTGCTCCTCATGGGTGGAGGAGATAAATAAGTATCCTCCATGGACTGAAGAAGTACTGTGGTTGATGGATCTCTAGGTGGAGAAGCCAAAGGTGAAATAGTCTTGATGTTAACGGAAGGCTCCTCCACGGGTGAGGAAGGAGGTGAAAGGTGTTCCTCTGTGGGTGGAGGAATAGGTGAGGTGGGTTCAAGTGCAGGTGGAGGACTTTGGATTAGGATTTCCTTGATGGAAGGAATATGAGGTAATTGGGCAAAAGCAACGAGTGTATCGCTGAAAATAGCATGGACCTCGCGGGTATGGCTATCATGATTTGAGGTCTCTCTAGTTTGATTAGTAGAAGGGGCATGATTAGGAAAGGGTTTCTTGAAGATGTGTAGGTTTTGATTGGTAGGTGCGTTAGGATTATCCAAGGTTAACTCACCTTTCTCGATCATTTCTCGAGAAAATGTTTTTGAAAGTGATGTAATTACCGTCACTATGACCATTTACTCGATGATAGTTGTAGAAGTCATACTCTTTATACATTGTAGGTGTGGGGTGAGCGGGGTTAAAACCAAAGGTGTGGTTTCATGGGAGGAAGGGTGATGGCCCCAACTTTGATGAGCTTCTCTAAGAAAAATAATAAGGATCCCCAATTCGGGTGTATTTCCGTTGTTCTGTCTAAATTAAAAAGTCCGAATGGGTGAGATATTAGATGAGGGGTTAGCTTGATTTGATGGATGAGTTAGTCCGGCTGATGGGTCATTGTACTCTTCCAATCATTTAACTGACATAATATTTGCTAGTGTCATTCTAAACTAGGGATGTGTCCTAGGCAATATGTAATGGAGTCGAGGGGAACCAGTTATACATTGAGTCAATTTGGGGGTTGCTTAGTTTTCTAGACTAATCTATGAAAAATGTAGTTAAAATCTACAGAAATTAAATACAAATATATGGAATTCGACTGTTTGAAGTGAAAGGAATTTTTAGCAGCTAATCTTCTACTATAAAATAAAATACGCACACACTTATTCTTAATAGATTAAATCACAACTAAATAAATGGAATTTTAGTAGAAAGAAAGACTGTTCATGAACTAGATTTGTATAACAAAAGCATCTATTCTAAGTGAAAGTAGTAATAGAGAAAGCAGTGATAGTTAATCAAGGCATGCATGTAAAACTTATCAAATGATAATTGCAGTAAAGCTAATTGAAAGACTATATGCACGAACTCAAAGTAACCTCGTATCTCCTCGGTTGAGTGGGCCCTTGCTCTTCCTTGGGATAGAGTGATCAACAACTTCTGATTCTCAAAATTCCATAGATTTCATTAACTTTGAAATAAGTTCATAATACATCCAAAAAAACAAGAACAGAACAAAGATATATCTGAGATAATCTCTTTCAACAATCCAAAAAGTGGTACCCCAAGTTCTGAAGACAAAGTCTTCATATAGATAATGTTTGTTACAAGATCCACCATATTAGGTGGCATTAAACACTATTTCATCAAATATCAATTAAAACTCATAGATTCCTACAGGCCATTAGAGTCAAGCCCAAGCTAATAGGTCAATTTGGAAACAGTCTTCAGCCGCATGCATCGAACTCGGGCAACTTATCCACCAGTAACCTCCATCATTCCCTACACACATCATCACATTTGATCTCATAAAAATAGTTAGTAGGAGGTCATGTGATAAATGGTTTTCATAAATAATAGCAAAGGAAAATGCATCAACCTACTAAGACATGACTACACAAAACATCCCCATATACAAATAATTCATATCACGAAGAGTATTTCCGGTTTGAAGAGATGATATTAATGATCCAAACTATGCACTCATCATTTTCCCCCTAAATTTACCTGTTACATGTCCCAATGCAACTCATATGCACCCTTCTCACCTTCCAAGTTGTTCAGCCATATCATACTCCTCGAATTGATCAGTGTATTGCTTTGTGGTATTCTTGCAGCCCTGAGTATTGGAGG
This sequence comes from Taxus wallichiana var. yunnanensis, assembly GCA_018340775.1. Taxonomy (NCBI): domain Eukaryota; kingdom Viridiplantae; phylum Streptophyta; class Pinopsida; order Cupressales; family Taxaceae; genus Taxus; species Taxus wallichiana. Next base: position 171,997,419 of record CM031244.1, read on the forward strand.
TAATTTCCACCCAGGCAGTGAAACTGTCATGGGACTGTGTTGCATTATTCTGCCATGTTGTGAGAGGGCTCAAGAGGAGTGGAGGACATACTTGAAGTCCTACCCATTCATCAGTGTATTATTGGTTGGTTTTCTCTGTAGTTTGCTTGATAATGGTGATGAGAGCATCAGCCCTACGAATGCTCCAACTCAAATTCTAAGGAGAGAGAACCTCCCTACGTTTCAAAGGTAGGCTTAAAGTATCCCATCTTTGATCACAAGCTTGCCAAGCAGCCCCAAAATTCTCCTGACTATAATTTTCAAAATCAAGAACACACTGAAGCAAAATTTGAGAAGTATTCACCCCTACCCCTGCCTGATAGTAAAATGATAGAAAGTTTTTCCATAGGGTGATATCTATATGGTGAGTTGGGTGAATGTAAAATCTGATGGACTAAGCAGTGGTATTGAAACTGTCTATTTGCTGCCTCCAAATTATCTGATTCCACAATACAGATTGAAAAGCTTTAATTTGAAAATCACCCACAAACAAGTTGATCAAGAAATCAGGGACATTGGTCACTATCATATTATGTAGATAAAATTCACAGAGCAAATTTTGAATTTCTGGAGAACTGCATTTGTAAACTGATAGAAAACTAGGGCCATCAGGAATTTTTTGAGGGGCTTGAGAACACAACTGAAATAACTGCCAAGAATAAAATTGTTCTTGGACATACATGTTGTAGATCGAGGAGGGTTTCTACATGACAGTAGTTTGATGGCCAAAGGATGATGCAGATTCTAGGATAGAGGTTACTTTTTTTTTTTCCTCTTGCAAAGATTCCTTTTCTTTTTTTAATTTTTGATTTTCCCTCCGCAATTCCCTTTCCTAAAGGGAAAAGCGTTGGAAACTATTCAAGAGGGTAAGACCCTTATCACGTTGTCATTTTAAACAACTTACTTCCAATTGCAAGGAAGCAATCTCCTGATCTTTTTCTACTATCTTTTGTTTAAATTTAGGTTGTAATAAAAGGGTGGTTTCTTGTATACCTTGTAACTAAGATTTTAGCAAAGTGGAATTTCCTCCGGATAGGCGTGAGAAGGCTCCACTTGGGTGTCAACCATTTCCAGAGTTCCAGTGTGAATTTCCATAGATGACAGAACAACAAATGATGGAGTGGCTGGGTCATCCTCTCGTATGTAGTTCCTCCCGAATATGGATGGTATCATCAGGAAAGGACTCCGATTAGAAACCACCTGTCTAAAAAAATGAGCTAAGCCGTTGGGACCATGGTTGCTTGGAAGAAGATGGGGCCATGGGACACTTTCCTTTTGAATCAGAAATGGATGGGGATGGTCCCTCAGAGTACCCACTGTGTTGGCATGCTTAGGATCATGAGCTTCCTCAGCTTGGCTATGTGAAGGACAAGGGCCCGATGAAAGGGTAGACTAAGGTGCCAGAAGAGAGACCAGATTTTAATCATTTTGGCTTGGACCCTTCACCACCAAAGATGCCCATCGAGCCTATCCTTTGGTTGAAAGAAGACCTGGTGTGAAAACAACAGATGAATCAACCCGATGTGCTTAATCATGGACTTGCCTTCACTGGACCGATGTTTCTGGCATACTTTGATGATAGAATATGTGAGGTACTCTGGCAAATTTACTGAAGGGCCGGGTTGACATGTCCCTTTTTAAGGTGAATGATTATTTTGAGTGCATCTCCACCCTGAATAGAGGCTCCGGCCATCACATATGAAATACCTGTTAACCCATTTCGTAATCTCACCCCAAATTCTAGGCAAACTTGTAGACTTAACACCCTTCTGGACACCCAATGGAGTCAGGATGACTTTGAGAGTGCCTCTCCTTCATCGTGAAATTATCCTTCATATGCCCTAGGTGCCACTCCTTACTTTATACTAGTACAGAAAATGTAAACCAAGAAATAAGGGTAATTAGTTCCCTTACTTGAAATATAAAACTTACCACTAGTTTTACTCTTGGTGTACCTGATAGTAGCCTATAACTGAGTATGTGTTGCTAGAATTTGGAAAATCTTATCACCTGAAAACCTGTTAAACCTGTATTTTACTTGTTTCTTCCCCCATGAAAGAACCAACTAGGTGGGACACTAGTACCCATTGTTTCTATCTATAATGGGCGCTTATGTCCCTACCCTATGTTTTTCCCAAGTTTGACTGTAAACTATTTTATTATCAATTGTTTGGTCATATTTTGTTGTGTATCACTTTATGTTTGGTTTCTTGCCTCTTGAGAGGTAAAAAAATCACTCGATGATTACCCCTACTCATTTTGGGTGCATGAGATGAACCAATGTGAGCATGGCCCAAATGAGGAAAATTGAATTTTGTGTGCACATATGAAATATAAATCCTATAGGGGAATAGGGAATGTGCATGGTAACAACCATGGCACATGTAAAACAATGGGGAAAAGCTAGCATAAAGTGTTAGTGACAAACAAGCATGGCATGATATAATAGAAATAAGTCAAAACATGCAAGAATATAGTAAAGAACAACAAATAGCTTGTGGAATACATGGGACACATCTCAGGATGTCACAAGACACTCAAGGCATTTAATTCTATATAAGAAAATAAGTAAGCAATCATAGGGTGTCACCCACAAATAAATCACAATCATAGAAAGCAAGACACAAGTAACTAGTATAATAAGATAACCATGGTTGGAATTATACCTACAAGAAAAATGTGTCACATGAAGCACTCTTTAGCATGTTAGAAAAATTGATAGTATGCCATAATGTATATAACTTAAAATAGGAATGAAATTAGTAGATATTACAATGATAGAACCTAAATATAGAGAACTAAGAAAGGTAGATTCCCCCATGAGCCTCGGTGGGGTTGGTAAAGAAAGCAGTTTCAAGCACCATGCATCATGTGATAGCTGTAATTATCTTATATTCACCTTAAAAGTACCATGTGAATATGCATGTGTGAGTGGAGAAAAAAGTATAGAGCATACTATGAATCAAATTAGCATGATAACCAAAGTGCAACATAGAATAGTATAAGTAAGCAGAGATACATCCAATCAAGATCTAAGATAATGTTTTTATACGTGTGTCAATATGTGAATGTTTTAGAACTATTACAATAATAAATACACTGACTAAGATATGGGAACAAGGATTTCCCCCAATGTAAGTGTGTAAAGGGAGGTCCATGTAGGTAAGTGAACCCTCAATAATCATGTTTGAACCTAGAACAAGAGTGTGTCATTAGGTAGCGAGGGGGAAATGGTATGCCCCCAAGTGTGATTTTCATAGTGGTCTATCTAATGAGGATAGAGGGTGAGGGCCCACTATCTACTAACATGAGAGAGGAACACATGTGAACATAATCCAAGGACCTAGTGCCATGTGAAAGTGCATGTGTCAAGATGTGTGGAGTAGGACTATGTTGGGCATGCGGAGAATGAGACTTTGAAGGAGGCTTAGAGGTACCAAGTGTAGTATATATCTAATGTGTAGACATATGCCTATGATGTGGGATATGAGATAGGTGTAGATGTCATGGTAGATATGAAAAATTCACATGTGTATGAGATCTAGGTGAAAGTGTGGAAGTAACACAAGAAGAGACATGAGTTGTAGAATAAAAACTAGTGCATGTCAAAGCCATATGACTATCAATAATAGATGTAGAAGTAGGTGTAACATCAACTGAAGGTGTAGAGCAATAGAAGATATATATAAAGCATCCCATGGTGGGATGCCTTGAATGATGATAATGTAAGACTCATGTATAAATTAAAGGCATAAATGGACTATAGATGGGATGAATTTGGAAGCCCTAAGCCAAAGAAGTTCTAATACCATGTCACAATGTGTAACCTCAGTTCCAACAAATAAAGGAATAGATATAGTAATAGGCCCAACAATTATGGTGTGAATGATATGCCCATGGGAAGTAGATGATTGATGTGTCATATGAGATAATGGAAATCCAATATATTGTAAGAAATATAATGAAAATGCATTATACTTGAATGTAGGATACACCATGATATTGTTAACAACATGAGTACCAACAAAAGCATCAATGTGTAATCTATGTGATGAAAAGGAAGCATGAAAATAAACATCAGTAAAATTAATGACATGTGGAGGAAGATCAATAGTACCAACAAGGAATCCAAGGGGTGATTCGAAGAGGATAGAGGTGAGACCACATGATAAGCATGATTAGAAGAGGATTCAGGGATTATTTTTCATGCTTAGGTCATAAAATATTGAAGATTTTAAGCTTTCCATTATCATTAGTAGATTTAGAAACACAAACAGTGAGGCTCAAGTTGTTAGGAAATATAATTAGTTAGTGCTCCACATTTATGTTTATAAGTTTGGGTGATTATTATATTGGGTGAGTTGTTGAAACAACTCACGTATTGTATTAGTTAAGTTGTTTGTGGAGGGAGCTATTATAGGGAGAGTTGTTAGAGCAACCTCCTTGAGTATAGGAGCAGCTTCTTCTATATAATTAATGTATTGTGTTGAATATTTGATCGGAATAGAAAATATTTTTGTGTGTTTTACATGTGCAAGTCTGATCCAAAATCAATATTTGGTATCAGAGCAATGTCCGATCTGTGATAATTTCATACAGAATATTTTTTGTGCTATTTCTTTGCCATTTCCCTAAGCAACAATGATTGGCGTTTAAAATTTGTCCTTAGCCTTTGACGTCAATCATTTTTTTGTTTTTTTAAGCATCCAAGCTCGTGCAGACCTTTTTGGGTGAAAAGGAAAATCCAACGCTTGGGTTTGATATATTATTTTGTAAAGATCTGATCAGTGTCAGAGAAGATTCATTCGTGTGCATAGCGGATCCAAGAGTTCATTTCTTTGTTAGCTGCTATTCATTTTTTTCACGTAGCAAAGAGGCGTGTTCAATGCGTTTGGAACAACGATACAGACCTGGAAATTGATATCTGATCTATCAATTACGTGATCCTCTATTCACTGTGTATATTGTTTGGAGCTCACGGTGCTTAGGCATATACATAGCTCATTGAAGACTCCAAGTTGAAATGCATATCATCTTCATCTCGGATGTATACAGGAGTTGTAATTATTGATGCGCAGACTGTTATAGCTCCAGTGAATTCTTTGCATGCATGAGATTATCAATACAAGACAGATAAAAGATGTGCCCATCTACACTCGGATCAACACGTGCCCTCGTGCAAATATGCATGCATAATAAAAGATGGTCTGCACAGTCAAATCCTTTGACAGTTTTAGTGTTCTCACGGGTCTATTTGGTTCGGCCCTGAGTTGTTTTGTATTGACAGTACTGCTGTGCAAACCACTGTTCCATCACTTTATTGGCTCGATCAATAACTTCTACAAATCGATTCAATTGAATCGCCATGCATTGAGTCGCATCCAGCTATAGATCAGGCAGACAAATAAAGGCAAGTATTTTTCCAATATTCAAAGGTATTTGCATTTCTTAGCAAAGCATACACATGTTATAGAGGTCAGGGCAATTATGGCTCTTAGTTACTCTTAACTAGCTTGTTGTAGTTTGTGAAAAATTGTTAAGTCTCTTTAATTACTTTTTACATGTTATTGCACGGACGCATTCTCGGTAGAATCCGACGTCCATATTGTGTGAAAATTCATAATGAATAAGTTGAGTCACATTGAAAAATTTGAAGGCAAATATTTTCATACCTGGCAAGTGCGGACTCAATTATTCCTAATCAACAAAGACTTATGGGATATTGTTGATGGAAAAGAAAAAAAACCGACAAATGCAGATGAAGCAATAAAATGGGACAGCAGAGATCAAAAGGCTATAGCAATTATCAGATTGGGTCTATCAGATGCTTATCTACATCATATAGACTTAAAAAATTCCTCTCATACAATCTGGGTGACATTGAACAAGTTGTTTGGATCACAAATGGGAAGCGCAGTGATATCCTTAAAGCAAAGATTGTTCGGCCTCAAGATGGAAGAAGGTGAGAGCATGGTGGAGCATATCAGTAAGTTTCGGTCTATCTGTAATCAACTTGCTGGCATAAAAGTAGATGTACCTGATGATGATGCTAAAGTAGTATTACTTAATAGCATGCCTTCATGTTATTCTAATATGGTCTTTACATTAAGCAAAATAAATCCAAGTCTAGAAGAACTTATTTCTTCTTTGTTAGATGAAGAAAAAAGAATTATGGTTGTTGAACCAGAGGAGACTGCAATGTTTGGCAGAAACAAGAAAGCATTTGGTAAGAAAATGCCCAAATACGGTTCAACCTCTAAAGGACCGAAGAAACAATTTACATGCTACTATTGTAAACAACCTGGTCATATATCTAACAATTGCAGAAAAAGAGCACAAGACTTACTTGATGGGAAACTACAAGATAATGCCATGATTGTTGATGAAGAAAGAGAAAATGAAGAGGAAGAAAATACTGCACATCAAAGTGATGAAGATTTTCTCTTCTAGATGATTTTTGACTGGAGGACGGAGGCACAGGAGGAAGGAGGCAAACGGAGGTTGGAGGTCATTCAGCAACCTCTTGTCAGTCGCCAATGACGGGGCCGCATAGATGATTTGGTGGCATTTTTTTCAGTTGTGTGTTTGCTTCAGTTTGCAGTGATCTTGTTTTCAAGAAGTGGAAATTTCACATTGAGGGGGGGAACATCATTATAATGTTCCATTTCCAGTATGTCATCTTTTTCTATGTATGTATGAACAATGATGTCAAAGCAGAATTTCATATATTATTCCCTGCAGTGAAATGTGATGAGGGCCGATGATAGTACTTTGCATATCATGATGTGGTTGTAGGTAAACCACTTGAAAACCTTCATTTGTGGTTTGTGGTAAACCAATAGCAAAACCACCATTCTTGGTTGTTGGTAATCCATTTGCAAAACCATCACTTTGTGGTTTGTGGTAAACCAATTGCAAAACCACCATTCTCAGTTTGTGGTCAACCATTTGCAAAATGATCCCTGAGGTTTGTGATCATCCTGTGAAAATCACCAGATCATGAGAAAGTGCAAGTATAAGGCACGTTTTCCCCATGTTCGCACTAAGGGGGGGAATGTTAGGAAATATAATTAGTTAGTGCTCCACATTTATGTTTATAAGTTTGGGTGATTATTATATTGGGTGAGTTATTGAAACAACTCACGTATTGTATTAGTTAAGTTGTTTGTGGAGGGAGCTATTATAGGGAGAGTTGCTAGAGCAACCTCCTTGAGTATAGGAGCAGCTTCTTCTATATAATTAATGTATTGTGTTGAATATTTGATCAGAATAGAAAATCTTTCGTGTGTTTTACTTGTGCAAGTCGATCCAAAATCAATACGGGTATCTCAATTTAATTATTTTCAATCAGATCTTAAATCAAATTTCTAAGATTAAAGCACCTATCAAGTAGAATTTCCATTACATCTATGATATTCATAATGTGCATTTTCATCAAAATTATTGTTGTGGGGGTGATTAGGATCTATCTCAAGAGGATATGGAAGAGAAATCAGATTGCTTTCGATGAGATGAGGCAATAACATATGAGGTGTATATGGTAATCTAGTAAAATAATGTCATGTAGGTTGTAGTTAGAGCTTTTTAGGTTGGGATACAACATTGACAATGGGCTTGTGCTCACTAGGATTTCCCTTAAAGGAAGATTTTCTTTGGAACTTGTTAGTAAACTGATTGAAACTATTATCACCATACTTAAGTTTTCCTAAATAAATTAACTTGATTTCATGAATTTTTATAGTATGAAAAAGATGATTAAAAGAGTGAAAATAGTCGAAGAGCACACATTCTTGCAAAATAGGTAATAGGCTTTGGATTAAAATTTATTGCAATTTAGATTCAGCCAAGACATTGATCATTTTACAAAGATTAATCTTATAGCACAAAACATAGTCACTAAGATGTTCATTAGATCCTTACTTTATTTTGGCCATTTGTGCATATGATATTTTCATTCCAATATTCATATAAAAGTGAGCCAAAAACATATTTGTTAAAGGAGTGGAGGATCTAACAAAGCATGCAAAGGTAAGTCATAAAACCATCACAAAGCATAGTCCTATAAGCTCCTAGGAAATAACTTGGTCAATAATGTGTCATCACAAGCATAATCCAAACATGTAACATGAAGCTATCTAAGATTCTCTTGTGGATCCCCATGACCTTCAAAAAGAGGAAAACTAGGCAAAGCAAAGCGGGAGGAAGTGGATAAGAAGAAACTTTGGGTGCAAGAGGATTATGTAGGAAGAGCAAAGAATCAAGAGATGGAGGATAAGAATAAGAGGACTATTGTAATTGACAAATTTGAGCTTGTAAATCATGATAAAAAGACTCTTAGCAATGGGTTCCCAAATAAGTGCTAGGTTGATATGGTAAATATGGGTTAAAAAGTGAGTAGTGGGTGTGGAAATAGGCATATGAATGGTGGATATCCCCACAGTGGTGGGGGAAGAAAAAGGTGGAATAGAATAGGTGATATCATTAGAGAGTTCTAAAGTACAAACCATAGTGACAAGAACAACATTGTCATGGGCACATTAGGCTACTAATAAAGCATTAAGGAAATGTGTTACATGAGTGGGATTGTCATGTAATGCATAATGGAAATTGGTGAGACACTTGAATTTTTCCTAATCGACATTAGTGTCTTCATCATAAGAATTTTCACTATTAGAAGTTTTTATGTCATGGAGGGGGATATGATGGGAATTGAAGAGAGGATTATCATGTGTGGTTTTAGCCATATTGTTGGAATGATTACGGTTACGTGAGAGGAGCTTAGTATGTTGTGGGAGACCAAAGCAACCACTATAGGTAATGGGCATGAAAGATAGATTTGATAATGGGCATGTAAGGATTGGGTTAACCAAATGATTTATCATAATTTAAATCTTATCATCGACCGAGATCAAATAAATATAACAATAATAATCAATATCTATCAATCAATGCCAAGAAAGTATGAACAATAGAGAAATAAGAGTAATTAGCTTCGTATCTAAGTTCCTAGACTAATTTTGGGCTAGAACTGGGTGGAATATGTTAGATTTGGTTTGAGAATGCTTCATCTAAAACACTAAAACTTACAATACTTCTATACAAAACTATGCAAAGGAGGACAATATTACCTCGGGTATTAAATGCGAATTGGGCTAGTGTCCTAAAGCAACAACTTTGGATCTGATATTTTCAGGGTTTGAACTTGTCTTCTTCCTTTCACTCTTTTCCACTCTAGCTTCGTTGTAGGGTTTTTATCGTCACACCCGAACCTCGTAAAATAAACCCTAGCCATCTGCACAAGGCTCAAGCATGCATTAGATGGAATAAATAATGAATATTATTGAGTTGGACTAACCTTGATGGTCACCCCAATGTGAATGTTACTAAGTGATACACTACATTTCAGACTTAATGTAGTTTTAATGTGTATGTGTGATAAAATTGTGTCCCTTGAAGCTATATTGCCCTTGTGTCAGTCCACACCAAGATGATGAACTACAACTACTTTTCCCCAAATTGAATATGTGAGATGGAATTCATAAATAGCCCCTTCCCATGTAGTGAATGATGTAGCCCAAATGTAATGCTTGAATGTTGCTCTTTTGCCCAAGTAGTGTCGAGGTTTGAACAATTAAATAAATCTTACAAATTTATATTAAACATTATAAATCAAAATGCATAATAAATAAATAAATAACACATTACACAAATTTACGTAGAAAACCTCGTGAGAGGTAAAAACCACGAGAAAATTATAGATTTCCATTAACGAGAAATTTTTTACAATGTCCAATAAAAACTTTCTTCACCTACTTCTCTCTCATTTTAAAATTTCTAATTCAAGTGTTTTTATTGGACCCCAAGAGCCCTATTTAAGTGGGTTTATGGGTGTGTCTTCTTGTGAAGCACCCTCCACTTTAATAAATTGATTTTAATAATAAATTAACACATAACCTAAATTTTATATTAAATAAATAAAAATATGTATTTATTTAGTTATAAACTAAAGTTTATAACAATATAAGAACACTTAAGAGGGGATTTAAACCCTACTTAAGATTAATTTTCTAACACTCCCCCTTAATATTAAGTGGGGTTTATATGCCAACATTACCTATTTATACAACATGATTTACAATCCTTAAACCACAAAGTGAGGGTTTAGGCTAGCATATCACTTTTGAAGGATTTATACACCTTCATCATGCTAAACTTATCTTTTGGTACAGAAGTATTTAGAATCCATCAATTAGAATTGACAATTTAGGCTAAACATGATTTATGAGACTATATCTCACTATTTCTCATGGAAAATACATACAATCCTCTCTAAGATCCTTTTATAAAGAAAGGACCTTATTTACAACATGATGTTTTATTACTAGATTACACAGTAAAGTTAGAGTGATAAGTTCACTAAAATCATAAAAATATATTTTACAATGCTTTAATTAGAGTAGAAGTATAGAGGTGGATAAGAAAACACATGGTTGACCATTATGATGTTGAATTATCATGCACACTCCCCCTAATGCAAACTCTGAAAGGCCAAGCATTGCATGAAACTTGTAGAACTTGATGGCACATGATGGCTTCGTAAATATATCTGCAACTTGAGCTTAAGTATGACAGAATTGGAGATCTATATCACCGTAGAGTACCTTATCTTGGATGAAATGCATATGAATCTCTATATGCTTTGTTCTCTATTATTGAATTGGATTATTAGATAAAGCAATATATCTCTCGATTATCACACAAAATAGAAGTACTTCCTTTAACTTTCATGTGAATTTCTTCCAACCTTTAGCCACATGGCTTATTTTCTTATTTCCATTACACTTCAATTTTCTTCCTCAGTAGAATAGATGGATACTTGTTGGATGCTTTTACTACTCCAAGCAATGCCACTTGTACTAAACTTGAACACATATCCAGTTGTATATTTTATATCTATCACATCACTAGCATGGTCAGAATCACAATATCCATATAAACATATATTATCAAAAAAATATAATGTAAACCAAAATTAATTGTTCCTTTAATATATCTCGATATTATTTTTACTAACTTCCAATGATCCTGATATGGCTCCTACATGAATCTAGATGTAACAACTATTTCATATAAAATATCACGTCTAGTGATTATAAGATAAATTAAACTACCTACAAGCTTCCTATAAAGAGTAAGATTAGTTTTTTTACATGTAGGTTTATGATCAAGTTTACAACCAATTTCAATAGAAATATCAATCGATTTATCAACTGATTTACAATCTACCATATTAAACCTTTTAAGAAAATTAGCAACATATTGTGATTGTGATACAACAATAGAATGTTTATCTTGAAAAATTGCCATGCCTAAAAAATGATGTAATAATCCTAAATCATTCATTTCAAAGTATTGTTTTAATTTAGCTTTAATTTTAAAAATTAAACTATTTGAGTTCTTTAGTAATAAGAAAATCATCGATGATCATACAAGAAGAATAATCTGATTATTTTCAATTTTAACAAAGATATCATTATCAGATGAGCAATTAGTGAAACCAATATCTTTGTAAAAAAATTATTTTTGCATACCAAACTCTAGGAGCTTGTTTTAAGCCATATAGAGATTTTTTTCAGTTTACACACAAAAAAATCTTTTCTAGGTTCCTCAAAACCTTTAGGTTGGGTCATGTACATTTATTCTTTCAAATCACCATTCAGGAATTCATTCTTAACATCCATCTAGTGGATACCCCAACCATATAAAGCAGCTAAGGCAATGAGAATTCTAACAATGCTCATTTTTACAATAGGGGAAAAGGTTTCTACATATTCAATACCGGGTTTTGAGTAAACTCGTGAGCTACTAACCTAGATTTGAACTTATAAATATTGTCATCAGTCTTATACTTGATTTTGTAAAGCCACCTAGAGCCAACAATACTACGTTTTTCTAGAGGGATAAGATCCCAAGTCTGATTTTTAATTAAGGTAGAATATTCAGCTTTCATGGCTTCGACCCATCTTTCTTCGTGAGATGCCTCTTTGAAAAGTTGGGATTCTAACTCATACATAGTCATTAAGGCATAATAGGTATGGTGGCTTTTATTCATCTTACTAAGGTTATTAGATTTTGAATAAGAGATTGAGCCCATTTAGGTCTTTTAGTTATAGAGGATACATGAAAAGACTCTTTTTCAATTATAACATCATTATTACAATCTATTTTTTCATCACATTAATCAAGATCATCATTTTCTAATTCATTAGATTCATTATAAATAGAAGAAACAAAAGATGAATTACAAAAAGGTTTTTCAAGGATTTTAACATTCATGTTCTCAATAACTTCACATTTTTTAGGATCATAGATCCTTAGACCTTTTGTTTTACCTCCATATCCTACAAAGATGCAAGGATAGGAGGTTTGATCTAACTTCTTCCTTTTAGATTTAGGAATGAAGATAAAGGCAAGGCTTCCAAAGATTCTCTAGATGGGATACACTAGGTTTCTTATTACTCCATTTTTTTGTAGTAGTAGATTGAAGAAGGGATTTAGTAAAGCAACTATATTCAAAATGTGAATGACAAAGTATCCATAGCTTTATGACATATAAATTTAGGGACATGTGTTGTGTGTAATACGGTTCTGGCTATTTCAAGAATGGTGTGGTTTTTCCTTTCTCGCTATGCCATTCTCGTTGAGGATAATAGGGAGTAGTTAGTTTTCTTTGTATTCCGCATTCGATACAAACAAATCAAATGCTTTACTAACGTATTCTACTCCATTATTTGTTCTATGTCTTTTAATTTTATGAGTAGAACTACTTTCTACTAAAGCTTTAAACTCTTTAAATTTAGATAAAACATGTGATTTGTTTCAATAAATAATGACCAAATCATGTGGGAATAATCATCAATGAAGGTAACAACATACAATGAACCATTTAGGGGAGGAACTTCTAAAGGTCCTATAACATTATTGTGGAAAAGTCAAAAGGTTCTGAGAAGTTTTCTTCATGATGGATCTAGAAGGGGTTTGTAGGTTGCTTATCATGTAAGCATCGTTCACAAGTTTCTCATGCATGAGAGATAGGAGGGAGACCAACAACAAGGTTCACACGAGACATGACATACATGCTCCTAAAGTTAACATAACCTAATCTTTCATGTCATAATGATAAATTATTCCTATTTTGAGAAGAGAGACGTGAAATAGATGCAAAACCTTTAAATACATATAAACCATTATTTTTATACATTCTACAATAGTAACATATAACTCTTTTTTAATAAACCATTTACCTTTTAGTAAAATTACACTATAGTTATTTTGAGTTAGTTGTGAACATGATATCGTATTCATTTTTCAATTTAGGAACACACAAAACATCATTTGTAAAACCATTGAAAATTTTAGCTCTACCCTAAATTTTAACATCAAGAATGGAATGGTTGTTGTTGGCGAGAAAATTTGTCGAGTGGACAAACTTGTGGATTTCTTGCCAATGCTCTAGGAATCTCGAGTCCCTCTATTTAACCGGTGCATGCCTATCGTATATGCATGTGCGTGAAAAGGTGGATTTATGTGGTGGCCTTTCGACCGGGATCCAACAGGGGACACTTCACCGACCCTACGGAAAAGATAGCAATCTATTTCTAGGGAAGTCTTTGTCGTCAGAGCGGGAAAGGGGAGTGAAAAAGAAGTAGGATAACTAATGTTGTAGGTAGAAAATCATATTCCCGCACACACACACTAGTTAGAAACTTCAATACATGCATTTATGGGAAGAAACAACTCTGCGAATAGCAACAAGACCAAATAGAATTTATTGATAACCAAGTATCAAGAAACCCCTTAGTTAAAGAAATCTAGAAACTCCTTCTTATATTGATTGCTCAAATCAAAGTTGTACATAATGTGGGAACGGAAGAAATTTGAGAGGGGAAGGGATTAGAAGAAAATGGCTATCTCCTTTTCTTTCTCTAGGTATAATGCACTCTTGAGTCTACAAGATCAATTGCTAGCCCTTTGAAATGGGAATGGTGTTACAAATTATAGAAGGAGAGGTGACTTATCATCTTCCTCGTGACCCTCCATATGCCTTATTTCCAACTTTAGACTATTCATATTCCTACCAAAATAATTAAGTCCCTTTTATAAAATCAAGGTGACTTAATTTACATTATGTTTCTAAAGTCACTTTTAAGTGACTTAAAGGCATATCAAAAAGTGCAAACCCCAACGAAGAATTAGAACATTTGAAAGTGAGAGAAAGTTGGGGGAAGAGGAGAGAGAAAGAGAGAGAGAAGAAGAAGAGGAGATGTCACCCGATGAAGTCTCGTTGATCCTCGTTGATGGAAAGCTCCAAATGTAGTGAAAATATGAATCTTCAAACTCCTTGCATGATGTGAAACTCCTCCAAATTAGCTCACGAACGCTCGCCAAGTTGAATGAACTAAGGTGGATTTTGAATGCCCTGTGAAAAATGACTAGGATGCTCCCGAACAATGATGTCCCCCTAAATGATTATCCTTGTACATCCCATTGTGCCAAAACTTCTCTTTGAGTGTAACTTACTATTTTTATTAAGTGTGAAAAAATCAACTCCTTGATCCTTTCTTTGAGTGTTGTGACCTTGATTCCCCTTTCTCCCTGCATTCCTCACTCCTTTAGATCAAATTTCTATTTTTAGTAGGTGCTCGAGGGCTCACTTACTATTTTTAGTAAGTGCCAAAATTTTCCGTTCTGGTGAATTCTCAGCTATAGTGCACCTCCAATGTCTTCATCTCCTTCACAGGTTCTTTTGTTGATGACTTTCCTGAAATAGCAGTTCCTACGTAGTAGACTTGTTATTTTTATAAATTTGGCCTCTGAGAGTTGGATTGACATGGAACAAAGTTTTTGATATGGTTTTTTTCCCAATATCATCCCTCTAAAATTTCGGGCCCGCCCACTTAATAATCCAAGATATTTTAAAGTTTTAATTTTTGAACCTAGCAGTGCTTCTGGGTATGGCAACCATTAATGGACCTCAAAATTACAGGTCTATTTTTCTCCTCTGTTTGCAAAGAAAATTATATTTTTGATGTGGGTTTTTTTCTTCTGGTGCTTCACGTGTGATCTTACTTCAATCTGGCAATCTGGTTTGACGGAAATCCCACTTCTTTCTTCGTTGAGCCGGAAAGGAGATTTCTTCATTATGGATGCTCTGTCACACGAGGGGGGAGTTTGAAGGTGTATTTTTATGGTCTTGGGAAAAGGAATGAACAAAAACAAATGGTTTATTTTTTCATGCACCGGCTTGCAATATTTCTTCATATCTTCGTTTTTAGGCTATGGAGATTTTCACTATTTTCTTCCTCTTGTTCTTCGTTTCTCCTTCTCGTTTTGATGAAAAATCCTTCTGAGACCTGCACATCACTGTGGGGAATGTGTTTCAGTTCTTGGGTTGAGTAGGTCTGAGAATTTTCAATGGCGGAGTGATGGTAGAATGTTGCAGAGGAAGGATGAAGATTGTCTGTGCACGGAGTGAAAGAATGGAAGCACTAGAAGCACTGAGCGGCAGTTAGATTTTTTGAATTTTTTGAAATCATGGAAGGAGAAGCTTGGGCACATTTTTCATGACTTGATGTCCCTAACCTTAGGGATGTGAGGGACATCAAATTCCATGGTGTTCAAGAGGACGACACGTGGCGGCGATCCGACGGCAGGGAATGAAGGTGGAAAAAGTTGCTTTAAAGCACTTGGGGCTAGAAATTGGTCACATGGGTGTCCAAATGACTCCCTATGGGGGCTGGGCACATTTTTAAGCTTTTATTTCCCCACCTTAGGTGAACAAGGTACATAAAATTCCACGCTGGTCTGGAGCTGACATGTGGTGCCCGATCCAACAGAGGGAATGAATGTCCCAAACAAGCACTTGGGAGGCCGAATCTGCGGTCACGTGAGTGTCCAGAAGACTCCCTATGGAGTCTCGGGAGCATTTTTCAAGGTCTGATTTCCCCCACCTTAGATTCATAAGGGACATAAAATTCCATGGTGGTCCCGAGTGACACATGGCACCCGATCCGACGGCGGGGGATGAATACTCCAAAAAAGCACCTAGGGCTGAAGCTGCACAAGTCTGGAGGTCACATGAGGGTCCAAGAGGTCATATGAGGGCTGAGAGGGATTCAAGGGGTCTTGGAACACTTTTCAAAACTTGGTGTCTCTGACCTTGGGGGACGTGAGGGAAACAAAATCCCGCAAGGCTCCTGGTGCTGACACGTGTCCTCCCAAAATTTTGGCTTAAGTCCCGAACTTCTAACAGTGATAACTTGAGCTCCCAATGGAATTTTTCAAAAAAAATTTATATGATCCTGACTTTAAATGTTATTTTTAATCCAATGCTAGGTGCATCATGTCTTTATTATTCCATTTCATCACTGAAAAATCATATTTTTGATTTTATACTCCACTTGTGCCTAAGAAAAATTACCTGCAGACCTGATGCGCCAAAGTGTTGTGAAACATATTATTTCATGATAATGTAGGTCTTGGAATCATATTTATAGAGATTTTTTTTTTCTAACTTCATCCGAAGCTCCCGAAATCTTCTTCTAAAGCCCAACAGTTGTTTTAGGTCAGTGTACCGCCTAGGCTTGTGAACCCTGGTTTTTACTCAAACTGCTCTAAGTCTTGCAAAACTTCCCCATACCTTAAAAAATCATTTCCATGATGTTCCATGGTCTTCCATTCACCTCCATGTTGAATTTTTTCCTTTCGTTCCACTCCATGGTGGTTGATCCAGTCCTGGGAAGGCCAGTGATAACCCTTCCCAATACTGCCAGAAGATAGTATCTTTTCAGAAATCCCTAAAATCACCTAGGGAGAATGAATATACTTCTATAAATCACCTAGGGGGATGAGATAACATTATTTAGGAGGTCATTTGGACTAACTGGATAGACCTGGGGTGTCTTGAAATGATAGGACTTGAAAAATTTGACACTGGGGTATAGTTGTCATGCTCAGAAATTATCAATTTCCCTATTGCACATTTACACGACAATAGTTGCCAAGATAAATTTGATCATTACATTCTTTGATATCGACATAAAGTATCAAATCTATAGCTCGTGTTCCTAGATGCACCACTATCTAATATCCATTTGTTTTCTTTTGTAAACTAATGCAACATATAAGGCAACTACATTAGGTTTTTTATTATTCTTTTGATTTTGATTTGGTTTGTTTTCTTTCTTTTTGAAATTTAGTTTGTTTTTGTTTACCCTACAATTTTCCTTTTTGTGACCAAATTTTCCATAATTGTGACATTTTCTATCAAAACTAACTTTTAGGTGATTATTCACTTGTTTATTATCTTTACTAGGGGTTTAAATTTTGATTTGAACTTTTGATTCTTGTTAAACCTATAAAAGTTATTCTTAGGATTTTGAGTGAGAAGTTCTGAGTGACATTCTCCTTTGAATCAAAGTTCAACATGAATTGTTCTTCTTGAATTAGGAGATAACTAAGAGTAGATAAGTCTAGAATATCTTGTTTAGTTTGATATTTTGAGTTTAAGATGGAAAAAAATTCATGGATGTTCATTTGAATAATAAAGTATAATAGTTTTTCATGAATCAAATCACAGTTACATCCATCTAGTTGAGATTTAATGTTTTTAATTTTAGCTAGAAAATTAACCACTTTTTCATCTCCCTTCATGGGATTTGTCATTAACTCAAGAATTGTAGTCATTTTTAACTGTCACAAATGAAAGAAATCCCATGTGTGTCGGCCTATTACCCAAAGTAGTGTTGGCGCCACGCGCAGCACCGAGTCTCTCTTTTATGTGAGTTAAGTGGGAAACCATCATCTATGTCATGAACTTAATGAATAAAGGTGGAAATGAGACATACAATCATCATAGGGCTCAGAACGTCCTCTAGACAAATGTATTCATTCCAAACAGAGGGTACTTACATATAACAGATAAAACTACAATAGAAAGGAAAATACATAAGGATTTACATCTATTCCATAACATCCATGAGCAGAAATGAAAATATATAGATATGAGCCGAATCAATTACATTCATACTCATTCATATTTGTAACCTCATTACATCCAATAGATCCAGTAGACTACCATAGCTTGATCGGATCGAAGTCATACATCACAAAGCAGGGATCATGTACTTCATCCATACAAAGAAAAATTTATATCACCCCTTAATACATTACTCCTTTATATACCATCTACCCAAGCCCACGAGTTCTCGTAGTATTTCTGCAGAGCTTCACTCTCTATATTCTCCTGTCTTTTCTATCTCGATTCATATATCTATATCTTTTTCTCCTATGGGTGCTTGCATAGATAGGCATCTCAAAGTGCTGATGCATCCTTCTACAGCCTCAGATCAGATGCCAAGTGTCAGAATGTGGTCCTCCATGAGAGCATGCTCCTCTAGGCCAAAGCTCTCCAATTTTTTCCATGATGTCTTCTAGAACCTTCTATCGCGGGGCATATTCCTTTCATGGGCATCATGTTGCTAGGCTAGCACCTTATCCACTCTACATGTGCAGTTGGGTCACGCTTTTCACATGTCCCGCCTAAAATGCCCAATATGGATAAGTCCTAAAACTTTGGCTTTGTTTGTGTACCCGCCACAGTTTTCTTAAACCCTTCCTTAAACCTTGTCCTACACTCCTTCTCCTCGCGCACCCTTCTTCAACTAGGCCTTAAGCGTTTATGCACCTTATTGTACTTAACCAATATTTTGGGGTCCCAACATCACCCCACACTACGCTTGTTCTCTGTCTGTGGGAACACTTCTCCAATAAATAAAGAATTACAGTAGACTTACATCTTGGAAAAAGAATAAGGATATGAATAATTTTGGGAAAGAGGAAAGAATGGGGAAGTGATGGCATTCTTTCAACAAGCTAGGAAAATCTTTTTGCAAGTCATCCTCGAACTTGTTCCAAGCATCGACTTCATTTTGTGCTCTCTGACGAAGAGGTTTCCGACTAGGTGCTTACCTCCCCAAAACTTATTCCATCTCCTTGAGCATTCATAGTGTCAACAATTTTCTCCAACTCCTTGCTCATGTCTTCAAGTGCATCCATCCTTCTAGTAATATATGGGTATAGTTCCTTCAACCGGTTTTTGATTAAACCCCTTAAGGTTTCAATGGCCTCAGATTTATTTTCGACCTCGGAAAGGATTTTTCCCTTTCCGCCCTATTTCCCTTATTCTTCTCTTGAAACTCCTTCAGCTCTGCTTCGTGAGTGGCGACCAAGATGCTCGCCACTTTATCCCCTGTCTGTAATTATTGTACACAAAGCTATAATGAGCAATGATTGCTACCACTTTAAATTTTTCCTCCCTCTCCAAGCACAGCATCCTCAACACCTTATCACCTACCTCCTTATCACACCTCCTACCACACATTTTAATTTAATTACTTTAATTAAATTAATGCCATTTATCTCCATACATATTAATTTAATTATTTTAATTAAGTTAATGACCTTTTACCCACACACATATTAATTTAATTATTTACATTAAATTAATTCACTACCCTCACACACCTATTTAATATAATTGCCTTTATTAAATACACCTCACCTAACCACCCCCATCATTTGACCCATTAACCTAAACCCTAAACCAATGTCCTAAATAAAACCTAACATTAGACCCATCCCCTCACCTCACATTAAAAGCCTCCTAAGGTCGGTTTTCACCCCGAGGAAAAGAAGAGACCCTTATCAAATGGTGGAACAACTTCCTAGGAAATTTTGAACAACCCGAGATATCTCACCCAAACCGACGTCGGTTTACCCTAAACCGATGTCGGTTCACCCTAAACCGATGCCGTTATACCGAAATGGACCAAATGGCCTATTTAGACCCATTTACAGCTTTGTAATATGGGGTTGTTGGTTGTTGATTGTTGGTTATTGTTTTTGAAAACTTCGATCTCGAGTTCGATCTCTTTAGATGCATGACAAAGAATGAAGATTGATTTGTGATCAACAAAGGCAACCAAATACACTGGCACAACAGTGAAACTTTCTTCCCAACATTCTCCAACGTAACAACTTCTTCATTATTCTTTAGACCTGTACCTCACAGAAGAGTAAGTATCCTCCTTCCATCTATTTCATTTTCTTATCATCATCTGTAGTATTTTTGGTAAAGGAACCTAGTCTTTTACCCTCTATCCATTCCCTCTCTCCAGTTACAGCCACCTTCCATACCCAATCATCTTAATACTTGGCCCAATTACCCATTTTGACCTCCTTAGTAATCTCAGACCTTCGCAACATATCTACACCCCTCTCGTGATCAATCCCCATCCTTCTATCCACTCCACTTTTGCCCCAAAACTCCAAAACCTAGACTGTGTGATTCCACCAGCCCCGACCTAACCATCATCGGTTCTCTCTAACCATCATCGCTAGTTACAGTAAAACCACCATCGATTCCATAAAACTGTGGTCGATCTTTGTATGTCACCCGATCTCTCTGAAACAACAACAAGTTGTTTGTGACTCACATTCAACCTGACCTCATTGTTCCTGGCCTATACCTACCTAAACACCTATTTGACCTTCATATCTATATCTAACCTAGCCTGTTAGCTCAAATTCACCTATAACCAACCTATTTGACCTCTGGATCTCCTTCTAGCCTAGCCTGTTAGATTAGATCTAGCCTATTGCATGTTTGTATGAGATGCCTAAATCATATTAAACTACAAGTAGGACAATATTTACTTTATTTCAGCATTGAATTGTTTTAAATAGTGGACTGACAACCATCTAGGAAGTATCACACTTCCAGATCTAGCACATGCTAGGTAGTCCACTGCATATATTGTTTAACTCTCTTTGGTGGTCTTGTTTTGATTCTTATACAGGTAGTTCCTCCTAGCCAAAAGGAAGGTCTCACAATCACTTTGATTCAAGATTCAGATACGTGTGCATACAACCTTCAACCATCCCAAACCAGGTATTCCTCTTACCACCTTTACCTTATCTGTTTCATCAAGTACTTCTCAAAAAACTAAGAAATCAGTGAAACATTTTTTGGCACCTGTGGGACCCATTCGGGGTTCCTTGCATCTTTCTTCATTCCTAGGTGAAAATTGTGTGTGTTTGTTTCCTTCTAATAGCATTCACATTAATACTTTCTCCTTGGTAACATTCTCTTCTTTCTACTTGCTCCAAAGACACATTTCTTTTGGTGTATTTAAAAAGAACCTTCTTATTCTTGTTTTCTACATTTTAGTGAAAGAGCATCCCTCTTCCTGTTCATCTATTGTTGTCATCAAATATCATACTTTCGATTTGGGTTTAAAACAAGTGCATTGCATTCTGATTTAACTCATTAGCTCACATTAATTGAGGGCAACCTATACGCTGGAAGTCATGACCAACTGATGGTTGACAAACGAATCATAGAAAAGCACTTCTATCCTTTTCTCTTTCTCTGAGTCTTACCAAACCACACAAAAATTCAAAATACATACATTCTTAAACAACATCCTACCTGGAAGAAGTTGTAGGTGATCACATGATCATGGTACAGTGGGCACCCAGCTCACCGCTACTCATGTCGAGTCATACTTCAGAGCGAAGCCCACCCCGCCATAACATTCCTGAAACCTCACCCTTTAGAATTCTTTTCTTCGTAGGAAGCCTTCCTCACCAAGAAATTCTATTGTTTTGTTCATAACAATCAGTCCATACAAATAGCATAAGTTGAACAAACGTAATAGAATAGGCACTCTAGGAACGTTCTTTCTTAGTGTTCTGCTTGATTTGCATTTTGAGGTGAGAGCTTTGATCATTATTTTTGTCTTTCCTTGCACACTCCCAATCATAGTCGGTGTATTCTGACTTCGTCTGAGTGTGCCTAGACCACATCTACATCATTCTCAGACTTTTGGGTTTGATTCAACACCAAATTTTTAAATCACAACCATTTTTCTTATTCTCTGTTTCAATTTCACAGTAATCGGCTATGGTTATCTTTAACCGCATCGGTTTAACCCAACCGATGTCGGTCTAAAGTCTTCTTGGATACCTATCCAAAAGACACCTATTTCACTTTCTGAGTTGTAAAAGGCTCCTATCACCTTTCATATTGTCGTTACTTCAATCACAGTCACCTTACGTCTCATCCTATGTAAAAATTGTCAGTCTGGGACCATCATTTAATAGATCAGACTGTTGGTTTTTCACAAGAATCGCACTCGTTGTTAACCTAACCGCATCGGTTTACCCAAACTGGCGTCGGTCACCCTGTGTTATTTTATAGTTCACCAACCAACCTAATTCACTCACCATTGACTGTTTTCCTAGTTTTGTTGTGTTCTGTGCCATTTAGACATAATACAATCTCACAAATCAGTTCCTATCCACATGGTGCTAACCCGTAGTCAAGAAAGTGCCCTCGTATTTCACACTAGTCGACTACCACTCCCACCTAGCCCTTCATCACCTAGTCCTTCACCACCTTCCATCTCATCATCCATGGATCCCAATCAACCTATCACCATTCCTATACAGGTGACATGCAGAGTTTGCACGACTCCTGGATCAGAATCCCACTGCTTTGAGCCACTACCTCACCCATGCCTCCACTCGAGATGCCTCGGGTCAATTGATCTATGGCATGCCCGTATCCTTATCTCCATCCCTAATGATCACTTCCACCTCGGCTCCACCTCCTACCATGGTGACCTCACCCATTTTATCCCCAGTTGTGTCGCAGCTAGGTCCCACGCCAGCTTTGACCGCCGCATCCGCCACCTCTATTGCACCCATAGTCTCCACCATACCTTCATCCACCACCCAAAACATAGCATCATCCACACTGTTGTCTCATATATACTAGTCATAATGCTACCACCCTTTGTGTCAGTAACCTCTACCCCATTTCAAAATGTTGTCCTTTCTATTCCCCAATCTCTACCTCCCATCTCTACCAGGGTCACTACGAGTGTCCCACCCTCACATACCTACTACCAACCACCCCGTTTCATCGGTCATTCAATTCGGATATATACCCTCTATGTTTGTCTCTCAATTCCCACCTCCTTATTCGACACCACCATATTCTGGAATGTCGTATTCTTCATATGTCCCACAACAACCTCCTTTCACTCCTGGGGTACCCAATCTTCACAACCTAACAATGACTTTATCAAGTTAATGATGGATAAGATGCAGACATTAGAAGCATCTATTTTCGGCTCCTGCAATTCTCTCACCTATGATGAGATTTGTAATGAGCCTATTCACCCATCCATTCCCATTCACCCATATCCCATACACTGGGAGATGCCTAAGTTTAACCACTTTAATAGTAAGGAAGACCCACAACAACATTTGTGATCTTTCAAACATGGGTGTTACTTAATTTCCCATGATGATGCTTTACTTTTGCGAACCTTTCCCATGTCCCTAACTGGTCCAAACATTGACTGGTATAGTGGATTACCTAGACATTCCATCTTCTCATTCAACCAAATAGCCCAAGCCTTCTTGGATCATTTTTGATTAACATCATCAAGAAGGTTACCATGACCGATCTTTATTCCACGCATCAATATGATGATGAATCTATCACAGATTTTGTCACTCGTTGGTGTAGCCTAATCAACCAACTCACTTTCCAATTACCACAAACTGAACTCATAGATCTCTTCACACGAGCCTGTGCTAGACATATCTCACCTACCTTACAGGTGCAAACCTTCCACACATTGATGAGGCTTTCACCATGGCACGTAAGCTGAAATTTGTGCCATCAAAGAGAAGAAGATACAATTATGAAACAAGAACTCCTCATTTAAATCACATGATACTTCCTCTTCCTCAAAACCTCAGATGAGTTATTCCAAAGCCAAGGGAACTACCAAATATGGTACTTAAGGCTGGCCCTGCCCATCCATCCAATCATGCTAAACCTTCATCCAATCTGTCACCAGTCCAAGCCTTCCAATTCAAATGAGAACAAAAGAAATACACCTCAATTGGGGAACCATATTCATCTATTTTAGAAAAGCTTATTAAAGCTAATGCCATCACCCTTCCTCCTATCAAACCACATATTGGTTTTGACCCCTCTCGCCCCATACCAAGTTGGTACAAGGAAAATGACTATTGTAACTATCACCATGTAAATGGTCACAGTGACAACAATTGTATCACCTTTAAAAACATTGTTCAAGGAATGCTCGAGAGCGGCGAGTTAGTCCTGGATAACCCTAATGCACCTACCAATCAAGACCTTCATATATTCAAGAAACCATTCCCTAACCATTCCCCATCTAATGATCAAACTGGTGATGCCTCACACAATGAAAGTAATACACGTGAGGTACATGTTATCTTTACCGACTTACCACTTGATTCCCAAATATCTCCTATCCCTCCATCGAGGAAATCCTAGCCCAAAATCCTCTACCCACACAGGAACCTACTTTATCCATGTTCCTCTACCCATAGAGGAAAGCCCTTCACCTCCCCGTACACCTATGGAGGAGTCTCTCGTTAGCACCGATATCATTTCCCCTTCAACTTCCCTACCCAGTGAACCACTACCAATTGTACCTCCTCCACCCACAGAGGAGTACCCATCATCTTCTCCACCTATTCAGATCCAATAGATTTTTCGTT
The DNA here is from genome assembly GCA_018340775.1 of Taxus wallichiana var. yunnanensis. Taxonomy (NCBI): domain Eukaryota; kingdom Viridiplantae; phylum Streptophyta; class Pinopsida; order Cupressales; family Taxaceae; genus Taxus; species Taxus wallichiana. The sequence continues at coordinate 172,022,145 of CM031244.1, forward strand.
ACCACTTAGTGACCATTCTCCATCAGCTACCCAAGATCTATGGACCTACTTTTGGCTCTCTTACCTACAGAGGCCTAAAGCCAGTGAATTCCCTATTTCTCAGACACATTTTATGGGAATACCCACTCGCTCCACATCTACCTCATCTACCATAGTGTCATTCTCACATTTGGCCGATCACCTAGATTATGTTGATAGGTCTTTACTTTGGGGGCATCTCTTACTCCCGGTCTCGACCCAAATGCAATCATCTTCCACTGACACTTCTACCATTTATCCAAAGATGTTTCAACAACCCAAACCGCACATGAACATAACTCTCGATACATCTTCTACGCATCATCCTCATCTATACCCGCCTCTCTACCTACTAGTTGACATGTTCCAACATCATCTCTTGTATCTAAACCCACTAGTGTTCTAGGGGTCACACCCACATCAAACCTTGCACATCCTCCTATCAGGATACACTTGACCACATCTTCCCATATACCTATTGAACCAATCCTCAACCTAAACAAAAAACCCAACCTAATCTAATCCACACACCGACCTCACCAACTACACCTTTATCACCTTCACCCCTACCATCCATCTTGGGACCTCACCCCTCTACCTTAACAAAATCTACTCTCTCCAGGGGTAAACCTAAAATTCCCTTGACCCCTTCACCACAGCCTGTAGCTCTACCTAGGTGAACCTTGTGTCCTTCATCACCATCTATAACTTCTTTGCCTCCTATACCACCATTACCTTCTATACCTCCTTCACTACCTATGACATTTTCTTCCACCTCACCTGTACCTCCCTCTCGACCTCGACCAACACCTACCACTGCACCTCAATTGTCCCCTTGGGTCACTCGTCCTCTCCCACCATCTCCTTGCCATCTACATCATGTGCTCCCCCTACACCTCTACCTAAGAAAAAGCACCAAAAATCAAAAAAATCATTAATTTCCAAAGAGGTGGTTAAACCTACCCCTCTTTCTATTGTTGCACCTACACCAAAGAAAGTACAACCCAAATCCAAGACTACATCACCTCAACTACCACCACAACTACCCAATCTTCCAACCAAACCTACTTTCACTTCACATTGTGATCCACTGGTGGGATCATACGCCACCATCTTGGCTAACCTCCTAGAAAGCTCTGCTATCACCCTCCCTCCTCTTAGACCTTATGACCCTCTTAAACCTAAACCGGAAGGGTTTGATGATACTAAAATTTACACTTACCATCGTGTGCCAGGACATGATGTTGAGAATTGTAAGGGTCTAAAGGCTGCCCTCATTCAATTATGTCCTTTTGACCCAATTTTGATGATGATGACCTCCTAGATGATGAACCTATTTCACCCTCACCACCTTCTTCACATCTTCCTCCTACACCTATACCACAACCTCCACCCTCACAGCTCATAGAGCCACCCCCAAAATTTGAGATTAACATGGTTCGCATCAGAGAACTTGCCACGCCTCCACCCAAATGTCATTGTGCCCAACTAACCTCACAAGGCTTTTCTCCTCCAGTAGGTTTTTTCCCTTCATGTCGTTATACCACTTACCCTACACCTTCTCCATTTTCCAACTTCCCTCAAATCAACATGGTACATGTCACTACATGTGCAGAAGGGAAAAGAAAAGGTAGCTGACCCACCAACCAATCCTATACCCAACATACCATCTGCACCCATACCTAAAATAACTATTCGTAGCCCCACATACCCCATTTCTAATGGTGTCACACATCGCACCATGCTCAAACAACTACACCAATCTCCCTCAAAATGTCCTTATACGATCTCATCCAAACCTCAGAGTCACATCGTCAAGATCCTCATGGAGGTCCTTCAATCTATTGAGGTTTTACCTAATGACCCCACACCTGTAGCATCTATTATCACACCTCATCATGTCACTTCTCTCACCAAATTGCCATCTACCTCATCACCTCCACATGTTCACCAAGTTGTTATCCTTAGTTTCTCAGATGACGAAATTGTCCCCACCAAACCGATGACCCAGATCCTGCACTTTTCATCTCCATCCATATCGATAATATATGCGTGTCCGACGTGTTATGATCGATGGGGGCGCTAGCATTAACATCATCTCCTCTCACACATTCAAACAAATGCGCATACCCAACAATTGCATGCATAAACATCTAGTCATGTTGCATTCATTCAATGATGTTATCACCTCTACACTCGCACTATCATCCTCCACATTTGTGTGGGTCCCCGTACTATTCCCGAGCTATTCTACGTGTTGGAAGGGGAGTTTCAATACAATTTTTTTTCGGTAGACCCTGGATTTGTGCCATGGGTTGTGTTCCTTCTACTTTGCACCGATGTGTAAAGTTTGAACATGAAGGATGTTCCTATACCATTCCAATCTGACCCATCACCTTTCAAAACTTGTAACATGCTTTACTGCCCAATGATGTCCTTGTACCTGTTAAGGCATCTACCTCCCTACCTACATCTTCTTCACACACGACCCCATCCACCAGTGCTGCTGCAACCTCACCTTCACCCAAATCTTCTATTCCCACCGTTGTTGTCACTTCTACCAGTCACACATCAGCTTCCCAACTAACCGACACCTCCGCCGATCTAACTTCTAATGCTTCCTCCATTCTAGCCACCAATATATCAACCACTGATCCCTTGGAAGGTGTTTTTCAATGCCTCACTATGGGGGAGTATCACCTGTACAATGTCAATACATTCCTTACTCCACAAGAGTATGGAAACCTTCACCAACATCCTCACTATGATCACCACATAGGCGAGCATCTCCTTTATGGTCCTCCCCACCTCCATACCCATCTTACCTATGGGGACTTGACATTTCCACTTACACACCCGAACCACCATCACAAACCCGACCCTTTTTCGGCTGACCTTCAGTCACTTACCAACCACCACTTTGCTCACACTTTCCTACACCGCTATGCCTAGAAGGGTTTCAGCTTTGGCCTTTATGAACAAGGTCATCACACCATTATTTCATGTACCACATGTAAACACAATGATCATAGTGGAATTGGTTTTACCAAACTACCTGCCAAAAATCCCCATATTGAACTCATCAAGACATTGACCCCTCTCCACCTTCTTCACCTACCCCACCTTCACCAATGGAGTTGATGGATCTTGAATCTATCCCTCCTACCTTTTTTTTTCCAAATACCATTTCCTTGGGGCCTCTGACCTATCACCATGATGGCGAGGCTCCTTCCTCTCTTCCTTTCTTTTATCCTGACATGATGGGGACGATACTCCTTCTATTAATGTCATTCAATGTCAGGATGATGAATCCATACTTACCTACCTTAGTGCTGAAGACTCTTATATTCACCGGTCGTTACCTTTTGAGACACAAACAATGTTGAATGAATCGACTATCGAAGTCAACATCCACACTCAGATGACCCCCACATTCTCAAGATTGGCCAATCTCTGGATACTGATGAACAGGAAGCCCTAACTTCTTTTCTTAAAAATCATAGCCATGCTTTCGCTTGGTCCTATGCTAACATGCATGGCATTGATCCCACTATCATGGTCCACAATATTGTAACCATTCCAAATGCCAAACTCGTAAAATAAAAGTTGAGGAAAATGCACCCTCGCATTTCTCTTCTTGTCAAAGAAGAACTTCAATGCCTTCTCTCAGTTTCCTTCATCTTACCCATCGATTACCCCCAATGGATTTCTAACATCGTCCCTATCACTAAGGTAATAGGGGGACTTCACATTTGCACCGATTTCCATGATCTAACCTTGCCTGCCCTAAAGATGATTTTCCTCTACCTGGTATTGACCAATTGGTTGACCTTACCACTAGCCATGAGATGCTATCACTTATGGATGGTTTCTCGGGTTATAACCAAATCTTGCTTGCTCCAGAGGATCAACACAAAACCGCATTCATTACCCCTTGGGGGACCTTCTACTATCGAGTCATGCCTTTTGGCCTTAAAAATGTTGGTGCCACATATCAACATGTTATGACCTACATCTTCCATGATATCATGCATCACATATTGGAAGATTACGTGGATGATCTCTTGGATAAATCTAAACATCGGGCTGAGCATCTCACTATCCTCAAAACCATCTTTGACCGCCTCATTAAGTATTGTGTCCGCCTTCACCTAAAAAGTGTGTCTTTGCGGTTCTCTCAGGAAAGCTCCTGGGATTTATCATTTCCTTACATGGAATAGAAGTTGACCCTGCTAAAGTCAAGGCCATCCTCGAAATGCCTCCACCCACTAACCTTAAACAACTCGTAGCCTGCAAGGTAAATTGTAGTCCATTCACCATTTCATTTCACAATTATCTAATCGTTGTCAACCATTTCATCACCTTCTCAAAAAGGATGTCTCTTTCAAATGGGATGATGACTGCCACAAAATGCTTTTGAGGCCTTAAAACAATACCTTCTCCAACCACCCGTACTCATTCCACCTAAAGATGACCAACCCTTCTACCTATACATCTCTGCTACCGATCACTCCTTAGGGGCTATGCTCACTCATCATGATGAACAACATAGGGAGCAGGTGGTTTATTATATAAGCCGTACCTTTTGACTACGAAACCCGATACACTCACCCATAAAAAATTTGCTTAGCCTTAGTTTTTTTTACCACCAAACTTCACCATTACCTACTCAACCACAAATACCTATGTTGTGACCAACACTAACCGCTTACACTTCATGTATGCTACACCTTACCAAAATCAATGTGTTGCACGTTGGCTCATGCTTCTTGTTGACCTAGACTCAAATTCATCCACCAAAAATATATCAAGGGCTAGGCCATTTCTGACCAGCTCACTGATGCAACTCTTTCTGGGATTCAATCTTCAAACTTTGATTTCCCTGATGAATCCATTAATAACCTCTCTTTGGATGATGACCCTTACCAAATGACCTTATTCTTCGACGGTTCCAAATGTCAACATGGGGGTGGTGCAGGCATTATCCTCATTCCTCTTGATGGTGAACCCATGCCCTTATCATTCAAACTCGACTTTGAATGCACTAACAATATCATTGAATACAAAGCACTCGTATTGGGTCTCATGACTGCCTATGCCTTAGATGTCAGATCCATTAATATCTTTGGTGATTCTCAACTGGTAGTAAACCAAGTCAATGGTGTTTATCAGTGTCATAATGAAATACTTCAAGAGTACAAACGTTACATCGATATCATGTTGACTACCTTTGACCACTATAATCAAATTTGAACGCTCCGTAATCCACCAATAAATTCATGGATACCATGGCCTGCCTCGCTTCCCAAATACCTACTTCACCTACCGACTCAGAAATCTTTGTTACCATAAAATGCATACCGAGACCATCTTATAAATCTTGTTGTGTTAGCCTCGTCTGAACTTCCTCACTAAACACACAAGACCTTTGGTATAAGCAGCTTGCGAACTATCTTTCCCTTTTTATATTGCCTCTTGACCTCACATGTAATGGACAATGCACCTTTCTCAAAAAGGCCTCTCATTATGTCATCATGGGAGGCCTTCTCTATAAATGCGGCTTTGATGGCATTCTCTTACGATGCCTCACCAGCTCTGAAATCCCCTATACCATTAAAGAAGTTCACGATGGCATATGTGGAGGTCACTTCAGTGGCCTTATTATTACTAAACGCATTCTTCACCTAGGCTATTACTAGCCAACCCTCAATCATGATTGTTGCAACTACGTTAAGCATTGTGTAAAATGCCAACCACATGCCAATATTCATCACACACCTAGTCATGCCTTACAGGTCGCTCGTGACCTTTGGCCCTTCTCTCAATGGGGTTTAGATCTTGTCAGAGAGATCAATCCTCACTCTTCCCTAAGACATCAATGGATCATCACCACTACCAAATACTACACCAAATGGGTTGAAGCCGCACTTCCCCTCATCTCTACTAAAAGCTAAGAAAATATGTGAATTCATCAATCATCACATTATTTGTCACTTCAATGTTCCACATTGTCTTATCACTAATAACGGAAAACAATTCAAAAACAAAACTCACAGAAACTTTGCGATGCCTTCAAAGATCCATATTAGCTTCTCCTTCCCATATTACCCACAAACCAATGGCTAGGCCAAATCCACCAACAAAACCCTAAACAAAATTCTCATGAAAGTGGTTAATGATATTGGGAAGGATTGGCATACGCACATTCCTTTCGCTCTTTGGGCATACCGTACTAGTATTCATACTTCCACTGTTGCTACCCCATTTTCTCTAGTCTACGGTACCGAGGTTGTTTTTCCTCTCAAATTCTAGATCCCGTCTCTCTGTATCTCCCTTCAAGATATGCTTACTGATGATGACTTTCACCAAGACTATTTAGCACAACTTGAGTTATTAGATGAACGTCGTCTTCATGCCCTCAACCATCTCCAAGTCTACCAAAAATGCATCAAGCATGCCTATGAAAAATGTGTCCATGAGCGCACCTTCAAGGTTGATGATCTTGTCTTCAAGGAAAATCAACACGTAACCAAAGCCTAAAAACAAATGGGGCAAATTTGCTCCTAATTGGCTTTGACCATACATCGTGACCCATGACTATGGATTGGGTGCTTATTGCTTATCTTCACTTGATGGTAAACCCGAACTTGAGCCCCTCAATGCCTTGCATCTTCGACCATTCTACTGTTGACTTCTAGTCCTACATCACTATTTGTCTAGTTCAAGCTCTTGTCCCTTGTGAGCGCAATTTACCTTTTTATTTTCCACACCTCATCCCCAATGACTAAACAAGGATCATGTGATTACCCATCACCCTTTTTCCTTATCTTAAATATGTGCACCATGGCTCACATGGCATGATTCTCATGGATACTTTTCATCTTCTTTAGATGATATCCCATGGTCATTTACCCTTGCCTTCTCAACAAGAACCAAATGCTTCGTTATAGTCTCATCTATGACTTAAAAGCCCAAAAAAAAAAAAAGATGAATCCTCGAAGGACATATTCCAAAATAAGAGATCAACTCCTTAAGTCAAACTTCCAATATAAAATATGAATCCTCAAAATCATGTCGTAATCACCTTGGTCCCTTAGCGCAACCCTATAATCACTTCCTCATCCTCAACACCTTATCACTTACCTCCCGCACCCACACATTTTAATTTAATTACTTTAATTAAATTAATGACATTTTACCTCCATACATATTAATTTAATTATTTTAATTAAGTTAATGACCTTTACCCACACACATATTAATTTAATAAATTACATTAAATTAATTCACTACCCTCATACACCTATTCAATATAATTACCTTTATTAAATGCCCTCACCTAACCACCTCCATTATTTGACCCATTAACCAAAACCCTAAACCAATGTCCTAAATAAAGCCTAACATTATACCCATCCCCTCACCTCACATCTAAAAACCTCCTAAGGTCAGTTTTCACCCCGAGGAAAAGAAGAGACCCTTATCAAATGGTAGAACAACTTCCTAGGTAACTTTTGAACAACCCAAGATATCTCACCCAAACCGACGTCGGTTTACCCTAAACCGATGTCGGTTCCCCTAAACAGATGCCAGTTATACTGAAATGGACCAAATGGCCTATTTAGACCCATTTACAGCTCTATAATACGTGTGGGTTGTTGGTTGTTGATTGTTGGTTGTTCTTTTGGAAAACTTCGATCTCGAGTTCGATCTCTTTAGACATGACAACAGAACAAAGATTGATTTGTGATCAACAAGGGCAACCAAATACATTGGCACAATAGTGAAACTTTCTTCCCAACATTCTCTAACGCAAAGAACTTCTTCATTATTCTTCGACATGTACCTCACAGAAGAGTAAGTATCCTCCTTCCATTTGTTTCATTTTCTTATCATCAGCTGTAGTCTTTGTGGTAAAAGGAGCCTAGTATTTTACCCTCTATCCATTCCCTCTCTCTAGTTGCAGCCACCTTCCATACCCACTCATCCTAATACTTGGCCCAATTACCCATTTTGACCTCCTCAGTAATCTCAGACCTTCGCAACATATTTGCACCCCCTCTGTGATCAATTCCCATCTACTACCCACTCCACTTTCACCCCAAAACTCCAAAAACCTAGACTGTGTGACTCCACCAACCCCGACTTAACCATCATCGATTCATCTCGATCGTTTCGGTTACAGTAAAACCACCATCGCTTCCATAAAATCGTGGTCGGTCTCTGTGTTGCCTAATCTCTGTCGAAACAACAACCTATTTGTGACTCACATTCAACCTGACCTCATTTTTCCCGGCCTATACCTACCTGAACACCTATTTGACCTTCAGATCTGTATCTAACCTAGCCTGTTAGCTCAGATTCACCTATAACCAACCTACTTGACCTCTGGATCTCCTTCTAGCCTAGCCTGTTAGATTAGATCTATCCTATTGTGTTTGTATGAGATGCCTAAATCATATTAAACTACAAGTAGGACAATATTTACTTTATTTCAGCATTAAATTGTTTTAAATAGTGGATTGATAGCCATCTAGGAAGTATCGCACTTCCAGGATCTAGCATATGCTAGGCAGTCCACTACATATATTGTTTAACTCTCTTTGGTGGTCTTGTTTTGATTCTTATACAGGTAGTTCCTCCTAGCCAAAAGGAAGGTCTCACAATCACTTTGATTCAGATTCAAATACGCGCGCATACAACCTTCAACCATCCCAAAATAGGTATTCCTCTTACCACCTTTACCTTATCTGTTTCGTCAAGTACTTCTTAGAAAAACTAAGAAATCAAGTGAAACAGTTGTATCTCCATGGTGAGGATGCGCGTCAAATATTCTAAGCATTCAAGAGCATATCCATACTTCGAGCGGGTGGTATTAGGTTTAGATGCTTATACATAATGGCACTTGTGATGGACTCCATCTTTTTGTATACTTCATGCACCTTCGACTTCTCATCCCTTAGTTTGTGCTTTAGCCGCACACCGATCAACTCTTCTTATTTCAAGCCCTTAGTCTTCTCACCAACTCCTCTTCCTTCTTTTTGAGATTTTCATCTAGAAATATTACTTTGTCATTTCTTCCAAGGAGCCTAGCCTCAATCTCAACCATGACCTTATTCAAAGCACATTATACAACTACTCATCCAAGAGTTTTTGGGCATTTACCAGGGGGTTGGTTCCCTTAAACACCCAGATCTCGGCATGATTTCCCCTTGGTATAATTCAAACTTTGACTTATTAATATGGGATTTAAACACCCAAGAGAGCATCTTCCTTTTCTGGGGTATGCACCCTCCTTGTCAAATGACTTCATAGCTAGAAGTTCTTCCGTGGGTAAAGTGCTCTAGAAATGCACTGTAACACCTTCGTTTGGTCATCAACATAGCCCATGACCCGTCCTCATTCTATATCAAGGCTCTTCCTTCCTGAGTGTGTGGCTTTGGGGAAACTTACCATTAGACTGTGACCTCCTCCCATACTAACTTTTTTTTTCTCAATTCTTTCTTCTTTACCCTATTCCATCACTATGTTCTGCGTTGCGCCCAATTCTGTTCTTCTAAGGCCTCGATTATTTTCATTACTTCTCTTTCGCCACCTCATTTACGTGTTCCTACGTAAGAATTAGATATTTTTGCTTCGCACGCAAACCTCCTCACTTCTTCCCATGTCCTAGGTGCCTTCCTCCCGGCTACCAGCTACCCTTGCACTACTACGAAAAGGAAACCATGTTCTTCTTCTCCGCCCTCTTCTTCGAATTGTGCATGCCAAGATAGGTGGCTCTTGATCTCTTTCGGGATCATCTTCTTCATCATCATCTTCATCATCATCATCATCCTTTTCACATAGATATCCTTCTAAGCTCTTCATCTCCTCCGAGTCAGCTTCCTCTTCTATCCTCTGCTTCTTTCTGAGAGGTGACTCTTCTGCGGGGATCCATCCTTCTTTGCTTCCTCTGGCGACTTCTCTTTAGCGAGGTGTTTCTTTGGCACCTCTTCTTCTGGGGTATTTTCCTTTACTAAGGATTTCTTCCCATGTGTATAGGTTTTAGGTTTGGCGTTTTCCATTGGTGCGCTTACTGGATGGGCAGTCTGCACACTTGGTGCTTTTTCTTCTTCTCTCTCCCTTTTCTTGAGTGTGGGGTTTCTTCTACTTATGGGATCTTTAGGTATGGAGACATCATTCTCCAGGTATGTGCCTTTCTCAAATTTTGGCCTAATGTAAAGATACACACACGCCATGGACTTTCCTCAAATTTTGGCCTAATGCGAGAGATACACACATGCCATGGAATTTCCTGTAATTGTTAGAGTTGGTGGTTTCATAATTCTGACTGCATGCACTATGTAGTTTTCCATGTACGTGCTCTTCTTGGGGTAGACCAGCATCTTGTGTAACTCCCTGTGGTCTTGATTAACTTCACTAAGGTTAAACCTTAGTCTCTTTACTTCTTTAAACCTATTAACTCCCACTTGGAAGTACTAGGTGGTGAAGGAGAATGGGAGTTTACACCATGGGCTCATGGTTTCATCTACCAACTTAAATCTACCTATGTAGAAGTGTTGGTACATAGAAAACTCAGCTTCTCCTATTGTAAGCATTGGTAGTTGCTCTAGGATTCTCCACTCTACCCCAAACGCATCCCTTAAGCACTTATACCACTTGTCTAGGCACGCCTTGTGGGAGGCTATCATTTTTTCACATGTATACTTTGAAAATATTTTCACGGGAAAGGGATCTTCAGCCAAATACTCCCAAACAAACTTGTTTACCGTGTCAGGCACTCCTATCTCTGAAAATACAATTGTCAGGAGGACATTTCCAAAGAGTATCTTGTCTCCTTCCGGGCACTGCTAATTATCTCATATGCAATGAAGGTCGATAAATTGTAGATTGTGCCCTCTGATATTTTCCTGCATACATTCAACCAAGCCTTATTTACCTGTGTCCACCTTTCTTGATCATTTAACTTTATGACTAGGTGTGTGGCCATTCTCATGACGGGATCTGGGATTTCTACAATATCAAAATACCTTGACCCCTTCTTGTAATCATATGTAGCAACAGGTTGCTTTGATGGCTTCCTTGTCACTTAGGTCATCATCTATGTTGTCTCCCTCGTAGATGAGGCCTGTAAAATTTGAAATCAGTTGATTGGTTATACGCATCTTGCGCCCCATGAAGTAAAAAGTGGTCCTCATGCACACGCGACATCATCCATTGATAGAGGCACTCGGATTTCCAAACTAGGGTAACTCATAGGTTACAATAACCCTACCTTCTCTAACTTCACTTTTACCTCATCGCTATAGATGGTAAAACCCTCTGGTGTCCTTTTATTCTTCAATCACAATAACTCCAAAGTGTCATTTCCTTCTCTGTTGTGCTTATGTAATGGTTATAATCACTCACTTTCATCTTTCTCAAATGGTATTCCCACTTCTTCCTAAGAAAAATCCCATCTGGGTACTAAATTTCTGCATACCACTCCTCATTCATGCTTGTGGTGGTTGTTGTTAGCTCTCTGCCCTTGCCCTTGCCCTTTGGCTTCTTGGGTGACACGGCTAGTTTCTTGGGTGCCATTGTATAGGTCCTCTTATCACTTTAATCTCTTCTTATTACTCTACTCTTCCACTCCTTCCAACCTTAGATCTCAAACTTGTGAAGAAAACCCCTTAAACATGTGCCCTAGTTCCTCAAACCCTAACTGGGATAATTCCTTCACAAGATGGTGCCTTCTCACAACTTCTCTTACGCCCATGAAATCCCTTCCTTCTGGTTTGCAAATCCAAACTAGTTACTCACGCTCAAACTCTTCAAATTTTTCTTCACATGGATCAGTTGAAGCCCTAGTTTGCAAAGATGCAAAAGTGCTTCTTTCTTCATATATGTAAAGTAAATAATGAAATGCCTCGACCCTTTATTTATAGTTTTTCCCACTTTGTAACATTAAATGCTACCTTACCTACCACCATACATTAACACTTAATGCATCTTTTTCAAAGAAAACCGACTTTAGCGCTTTAACTCACGCTTCCAACCTTGTGCGGACAATTCTCCAACCTTCTGGTGTGTAACCAATCCATCTTGACAGAAGACTCTCGCGTGTGCGTAACCAGCACTAAAGGCACTTCTTCTATCATGATTTTTTCTCTTACCTACCTCTTGTTGATTATGTGCTTCTACTTCTCTTGTACGTGGATCCCCAATGTAGCCATATCCTGACACCAAACATCCTTTTTCACCTTTTCTTGCATGTACTTTCTTCACAGGGCCATTCAACCTGGATTTCCAATGCAATCCTTCCTGGTGCTTCACACTTCAATTTCTTCCACCTTACTCCACCCCACACTAAAATGATGTGTGGTTATTTGCACAGTTACAACTTTCAAAAATTAATGATATTATCGGCACCCAAGGCACAACACAAAACAGCAACGAGAAAGGGAAAAACAAGAAAGAAAATGCATTTAAAGAAAATCCTAAATTAACTGTAATCTTGCCTTATTTATAAACACCAAGAAGACTTATTTATAGTAGAACTTCAGCCTACTCCCATTGAAGTGTCCTAGAAATATCATCCCATCTAGCGCTTGTAATAGCAGCACGCGCCCGAATCAAGGATGTAGGATATGTTGTAAGGACCCAACCAATTCACTTTTAAATTCCCAAGATGGCATGAAACTTAGAATCATACAATAAGACCATGTTTCCAACCTCAAAATTCTTGTTCCTAATGTGGTAATCATGTCATGCTTTTTTCTTTGCTTTTTCTGTTGTTTGGATCCATTTGGCCAACAATCACCTTTCATCCAACTTCATTAATTTATCAATCCTTTCTTCCAGCGCTTTCTCATCAGCCAGCCCTCCTACACGTGCTATTCACAGAGAAGGTAACATGAACTCAACCGGTAGGATAGCTTCCACACCAAACACCAATTAAAATGGTGTGGCTTTGTTCATCCTTTTATAAGTTGTCCTATAAGCCCATAATATGGATGATACCTTGTCATCCCAATCTTGTCTTCCGACATCACAAATCTTTGTCAGGGTATGACTCAGTATCTTGTTAAATGCTTCCACGGTTCCATTTTCTTGTGTGTGATGAGCCACCAGGAACTCTTCTAACATGATCCTCATGGTCTCATTTAAGAAATGTGTACCCCTATCACCGGTTAAACTTAAAGGGCATCCATACCTTGTGATAATGTTCTCCCACAAAAATATTGTTGTTGTAGTTGTTGTACAGTCTTTAGTTGGGGCTGCCTCTGCCCACCTTGTCAAATAGTGCTGCAAGTGATTACATAGCATGATCCAGTCCTACACACTGCCTTTGCTGAGTACAATAGGACCTACTGATTCTATTGCCCATTTCTCAAAAGGTTCAACACTAGGGATAGGGCACAAAGGCATTTCATCTCTCCGTCTTGGCTTGCCAATGCGCTGACAATGGTCACATGCTTTACAATACTCCTTATAATCCTTATACAAATTTTCCCACCACAATCCTACCATTAATATTTTACATGCGGTGGTGTTGCCTGCATAATGTCCATCCACACTTCCTCCATGTGCTTCCTTTATGATGGCGAAGCACTCATGCTCTAGTACACACCTGTGCAAAACTTCATCACACCCTATTTTGTATAAGTCCCCACTTGATAAACATGTAGGGCATGGCGCGTATGGCTAGTTGATTTTCTCTAATGTCTTCATCCCTTTCGGTGCCATACCTATTTTAAGGAACACAATAATATCCTCCAATTCTGAGGGTGCATGCCGCAACTTGAACAGCTGTGCATCTAACATGGTATCTTCAATGCTCTGTGCATCCTCCCCCGAATCAATCCTAGACAAATGGTCAGGTCTAGAATTACTTTTTCCTGGTTTGACAATTATTGTGAATTCAAACTCTTGGAATAACAGCACCCACCGACATATGCACCCTTGTAGGATGGTCTTGTTCACCAAATATTTCAATTCCATGTGGTCAGTGTAGAAGATAAAGGGAGTTTCCAACAGATGCTACTGAACTTATGAAGTGTGTAGATCATAGACAATGCTTCGCGCTCAATCGTAGTATAATTCTACTTTGCTGGTGTCAACTTCCTACTTGCAAATCATAAGGGGTGATCAACAATTCCCTCATCAGGTTGTGTAAGCACTTCCCTAATGGTTGTTCCGGAGGCATCTACATGAACATGGAAGGGATTTTCCCAAGAGGGAAACATAGTATAGGCACGGTGACAAGCCTATCCTTTAATGTGTCAAACATCTTCTCGTTGTGCCTTTCCTAATGGAAGGCACTTTTATGTCTGAGAAATTCTTCTAAAGGCGTGGTGATCTTGGCATATCCCTTGATGAACTTTCGATAGTATCCCACATGTCTAAGAAACCCATTCATTGCGCTTTGACTAGTTGGCTCCCACAATCACTACAATTTTCGCAGGATCCACCAACAAGCCCTCTTTGCATATGATGTGTCCCAACAGGGTCCCAAATGGTGTAGCAAATACACACTTCTTGATGTTGAGGGATATCCTCAACTACTGAAACCTTTCAAACATCAATCTCATATTATCACAATGGCCCTTAACCAATCCATACATAGTCTAATCATCAAGGTAGACTTGGAGAAACTTGTGGATGAAGTCTGAAAGGCCTGCACTACAATGCATGAGAATATAGCATAAGCATTCTTCAACCCAAAAGGCATGACCGTATAATAAAAACTTCCCCATTCGGTGGCGAAGGTTTTCTTCCTTTGGTCTTCCTTTGTAATCCTCACCGGGTGATAGCACGAGAACCCATCCATGAAAGAATAGACTTTGTGCCCCGCCACTCGTTCCAAGATCTCTTCAGTGAATGGGGTTGGGAAGGGATCAATGACACACACTGCATTCAGATCCATATAATCAACACATATCCTTATCCTTCCATCCTTTTTGATACTAATCACCATTGGACTTATCCACTTTGACTCCTCCACGGCCTCTATGATTCCTGACGCTATCATCTTGTATATTTCCTCCTTGACCTTCACGCGCAGGTTACGATTCATTCAGTATGGTCTCTTCTAGACCAGATGTGCACCTTCCTTCAACTTAATTCTCATTTCCCCTAAGGAATGGTGAATGCCTTTGAGTTCCTGATACCCGCACGGAATAAATCCTCAAACTCACGTAAAATATCAATGATCTTAGAGACTTCCTCTCTCGACCAATAATCTCCAATCATAGCTTCATTGGGTTCCACCTCTAACCCAATATTAACCTTCTTTGTCTTTAAAGGCTCATGATAGGTGTGTGTTCTTTCATCAACACTATCCATCACTTTGTGTGATCCTAGAGAATGGTTAACCTCTAAATTTTCCATCTCTTCACCATCTATGACATAGACCATCTTGCATTTTTCTTTCTCTGCGCATGCGCGCTCAAACTGCATCTCATCAGACTCATCTTCACCAAATTGTCCCTCTAAGCATGGCTCTCCTAGAAATTCTACAAGCCTATCCTCTACCTTTGCACTATCCCCCATCATAAGGCACTTGACCTCCTGTAATTCCTTATCCATCGATGGTTTGGTGCTTCGATACTCAAATGCTTAGACGAGATCAACCGCTAGTTCTTGCCAATTCCCTGTTTGGCGGCGTGTCTCAGAGTGGATGTACCATGCATGCACACAACCCTGTAGTGTAGAATATAGTTTATGTACCTAAAGGGATGGTGGCAAAGCTTTTGTGCCTTCCCTCCAGGCTCTCTCACAAGCTTGGATGTGGAAAGAGGCGGGCTCCTTACCATGGTATTATTTTATAGTGGTGGGTGCGTTGCTTCTAGAGAAACGAATAGAGAAGGAAATTCTCACTTCACGCCATTCCAAGAGATTATCTTGATGCGTTTCCCACTAGCACGTAAAGATTTCCTAGTAGGACGTAACTTAACATCCCCCTTCTTTCATTTTCCTCCTTCCACTGAGCTTCCATCTTCTACAAAAATACCTTAGGGGAGGCTCCTCCTGAGTACTTAGGTAGCTCCTTTCCTCCTAGGTGCCAAACCATGTACACCTTTGTCACCTTTGTTACTGATCCTCTCAAATGTCATCTGATCAACTCATAGGTTCCATCTACCCAATCATCACATGTTAGACTAGTGATGTCACTTACCGACTTAGCATCCTCAATGGATAACTCCATCGATAGGATGGATTATCTCTGGATCCCTGATTAAGCACACATATATTCTATCCAGGACCTCTTCTCCTAAAGGTTCAGTATAAGGTGTTGATTTCCCATTATCCAGGGGTATGATGACTTATTCCTCCTCATTTTCAAATCTTATGTACCCCTTGTTGAATCGAAGATCTACATTTTTCTTATAGCACCATGAGTGCTGAAGTAAGTCTTGGGAAATTATCTACCTCGGTGGCGCTAAGACTTCAAAGTCCCCAAGTAAACTTAGCTCCCGAATGGTGATAGTTGCATCCTTTAAGACACTAATAGGCATTGCCTTCATTTTTTTCCATATATAGCACATTCAAAGATGGGTAATACTGAGCCTTCCCATTTGATGCCATGCATCCAAGGTGAGAACATTGACCTTTGCACTGTGTCAATAAAGATATTACTAAGGATCCATCCATCCACAACCACATTTAACATTATCTCTCTATCATATTCAAATTTGTGAGGGGGAAGGTTTACATGTAAGACTTACTGCTCACACTCTCCCCCGACATCCGGTACCTTCTCTCTCAACCATGCTCCTAGCAGGGGAATAATATTCTCTTGCCTTAGCATTTTACATATTTCATTAACCTCATCCAGTCATCTCTTAGCGCCTCAACCTTCCTTCTTTGCTCCTCCCTCTTGGGACTGCTCCTTTAGACACCGGATTTCTCCTTGTAGACTCCAAATGACATCCATGGTATCTTAATATACCTCCTTTTGATGTGTAAGATCGGGTACTTCTCATGTACCACTTCTTCCCTTGAAACCACTTCTTTTGTCTTGGTATTTCCTTTGCATGTGTGGCCTCTGCTCTTGTTGTTCCCATAACAGGTTTCAATCCTACATAACGTGTTACCCATGGCATCCACTGTGTGTCTTTCTTCTTAATTCGTACCATTGTAGTGCCCTTGTCCTTCCAAAGTGTTGTTGAACTACTCAAGGAACTCCTCATACTTGTGCTTGTTCCCACACCATGAGCACCGTAATAGGTGCAGGCACTCTGTTTCTAATACTTTGTAGACCCACAATTAAAACGGGTTCCATGTGGGAACTCACTTCTTCCTCCTCTCTATTACCACGACCATGGAATCCTCCATGAAATCCCCTTCCGTGTGTGCCTCCATCTATGCGCTCTTTATAAAGGTGATCAT
Source organism: Taxus wallichiana var. yunnanensis (assembly GCA_018340775.1). NCBI lineage: Eukaryota > Viridiplantae > Streptophyta > Pinopsida > Cupressales > Taxaceae > Taxus > Taxus wallichiana. The sequence goes on from CM031244.1 coordinate 172,039,536, forward strand.
CATTATTAGAACTACTAGAAATGTTGGTCTAGCACACCCCATAATCAATGGCCTCATGGATCTGGTCAATAATCCTATAATCCTTAGTATCATGGGCCGTAGAGGTGTAAATCTTACACTAGTAAGACACATTCTTCCGAATTAGGTGTTGTAACAAGGGACATCTCGGCATCATGGTCCCCATGACAGATTTCACAGCCATCACATGTTACGGCGTGTATCGTCCTTCAGGGGAAACTATCTTTGACGTGCCCCTCTACTTCACAATCTATACACCATATACCATTATGAGTCTCATGGGATGAGTTCGCAAATAACTCCAGATGCTTAGCCATAGCAACAATTTGAGCTTCCATAAATGGGCTAACACCAGTATCAACACTTCCAACAACTTCAAAGACGTAGAGCATCTTCTAACACCTTGCATAGATGCGTGAAAGTTTTATGAGATAAATCTCTTCTAAATGGAGTTATCAACCCCCCAACAAACCATTGAGCATGTTGTGAAGGGTGAATGTCATATGATAATTTTGATAGGAGGGTTTTGAACTATGCATCATACTCCCGCACACTCTCTCGTCATTCCCTGTTGAATCTCCTTCGGGCGTTGATACTCTTCTTTTCAAACTCGAGGATGTGGAATTCAACCAAGAAGGAGTTCTTTAAAGTAGTATAGTCTCGCCACCATTTGATGAGGGTCATATTTCCTATACCAGTTATGTGCGCACCCATACAACGTCGTTACAAACTGACTAGCCTTCCACTCTGGGGTTGTGATCTCCTTCATGTGCCATAGCAGCTCTAACTTGTGAACATGTTTTATAGCATCTTCAATACCACTGTAATCTAGCAAATGTAAATACATCTCAAAGAAGACTTGAGGAGGTGGTTGGGGCACTTGTCCTCCTGAGCCAGAGCCTTGGTTTCCTTCGGTGTTTCCTCCGCCACAGATCCACCAGTGTCTTATTCCTCTTGAGCCACCATATCCTCTAGATCCACCAGGTCCTATTCCTCCTAACCCACCAGATACACCAAGTCCAGTAGTGGTTGTGCCAAGGGTCCCCAAATTTCCACTGAACTGTGTGCCGACAGTCTATGATAATGTCCCACTACCACTAGTGTACCATATGCCACTCCCAGACATGAGATTGAAGCCTTGTGTACTTGATCCTTTTCCAAAAATTCCTCTGAATATTGGAATATGCATAGCCATAGAAGTGGTAAATGAAAAATTGTATCTCCTGGGTGCAGATATGTCACTTCCATACCAACTGGGTCAAAAATACTCCTTCCTTGATCTAGAAAACCAAGCGCCAGGTTTGGTCACTAGGTGGGTTTAGATATGTGCCAATGACTCTTCTCTCTCCACGTAATGAACTCTCATTAGAAGTCTGAAGGGGTCTCTCTTACGCACTTGCCAAGATGGGGTAGCACAGACTACTCAAGTTCCACATCCTCCGTGTGAACCTCAACTCCTTCCCACAACATTTGTCTCCATAGATCCATCACACTTGCAACCTCATGTTGTCTAGCAATCTCCCTTTCACGTGCTTCATTATACTTGAGTTGCCTCTCCTCCCTTTCCTTCTCCATTGTAATATTTGTCATCTTCCTCCACCCTAGTTGCCTTACCTAGTGCTCGAATGGTTTAGCCAATTATTGGAAATTCCTCTAAACTCAAGGTAACAATCAAGATCTTCATTTCCAGAGGGATAGCACATAGAAATGATCCTCTGGGCTCCCAGAAACTCAAACTCAGTAACTTCCAGGACAAGAATATGTAGAAATAACGTACTCCAAAGTGTAGCTAGTGACCACACCTTTCCACCAATGATCCATAGCATGAGTCCACATCGTATTTTCATCCTACAAACATACGGTATCTTGGGTCCATGCACATGATCTATAATACCATCTTGATCTTGACGCATATGCTAAGAGCCATTCATACAACTCTACTAGGAAGCAATAGAAAATAAAAATTCATACAAATCATGGTACATGTTCTCTTATACCCATCTACGTGCATCAAACTCAGATCCAGTGTTGAATCTCTAAGTAAACTCATCCTCCACGCTCTTAAACCATGATTCAACACTTTCCAAAGTTAAACACTCTATCATCACTCATTACACATATCATGATGTATGTCGTTTCCCACTACAAATTTGAAGAGAGGTCCCAAAAATGGAACCAATATGTAGTCATTTTTACACCCATCACAAAGGAAAGAAATTCCATGCACGTTGTCCTATTACCCAGCAGATGTTGGGAACTCACCTGAGGCACGCGTGGGCGCTGAGTCTCTCTTTTATCTGATTTAGGTGGGAAACCATCATTTATGTCATGAACTTAATGAATAAAGGTGGAAATGAGACATACAATCATCATAGGGCTTAACGGCCTCTAGATAAGTGTATTCATTCCAAACAGAGGGTACTACGGATAACATATAGAACTACAGCAGAAAGGAAAATACATAAGGATTTACATCTATTCCATAACATTCATGAGCAAAAATGAAAAGATATATATATATATATATGAACCAAATCAATTATATTCATACTCATTCATATTTGTAACCTCATTACATCAATGGATCCAAGAGATTGTTAGAATTTGAGGATTCTAATAAATACGGATTTAATCAAATTACATATTATATAATGTTACAATAAATATTTAAATAAACATTACATCATAACATAAGTAAATAAAGAAATACTTACAGGAAATAAATAACACAGGTGACACAGTATTTATAGTGGAAAACCCCAATAGGGTAAAAACCACTTTGAAAATAACCTTTTACTTCAGAGAACTTATTTTACATCTAGTAAGATCACCTCCTCCTTAAAACCCTATTTACCAAGGGTAAAACCAAATCACTTGATTTGCACACCTTTGATATATTTCCGAATATATCAAATGAGGACCTAAAGTCATTTTTATATAAGGTGATCGGGTATGTCTCTGACCCACCTTTTCAACCTAAAATGGTTGACACATATACCTAGGTGAGTGTATTTAATAAATATAAACATAAATGATTCACATTATTAAATACTTACCTAATGTATATTACCTAGGTATAAATATTTAATAATAGAAAATTATTTCATATTATTAAATATTTAACCTATATAATAGTGATGGACCCATATTAATTAAGGGTTGGCTAGACCACTTAATCATTATGTTCCAACACTCCCCCTTAATGTTAAGTGGGATAACATATGCTAATAGATTACCTACCCATGGTACACTACAGGATTTACAATCCTTAAACCATAAAGGTTTTAGGCTAGCATATCGGGTGAAAGAATTATAACACCTTCATCATACTCAAGTTACCTTTTAGTACAAAAAGATTTGGAATCCCAAAGATCATCCCATGATCAGTGGCTAAGTATGATTTGTGAGTTTTACATATTCTCACAAATTCTCATAAAAGGTTATTGAACCCAAGCATATAGGAGTATTTTATAACCAAGGACCTCCTTAATAATATGTTTGTATTGGATGTTTACCAGTAAACTCAATAGCACTAAAGAGTTTACTGAAGACCACCTTTAATATATTTCTACACTTCTTTCTAAAAAATAAGCCGAGGAGGTATACATGCCCAAAGGAATTACAAATGTCCGAAGGTCTTTTTACAAAAACCAAATTCCATTAGGAGGTGACATTGTCATACACACCTCCCCTCAATGGAAACTCTGACAATCTAATAATTTCATGAAAGTGACAAAACTTTGTAGCACTCAGGGGCTTTGTGAAGATATCAGCAACCTTCTCTTCAGTCAACACAAACTTGAGATCTATCTCACCACTTAACACCTTCTCACGGATGAAGTGTATATGTATCTTAATGTGCTTCATCCTCTGATGTTTTACTAGATTATGTGTAAGATTTATGGTGCTTTTGTTGTCACAAAACAAAGAAAAACTACATGGATCCTTCATCTTTATCTCATCAAACAACCTCTTTAGCCATAGAGCCTCTTTTGCAACTTCCATTGCACTTCTATACTCAGCTTCTATTGAAGAGATAGAAACAATTGGCTACTTTTTGTTGCACCAAGTAATGGCACCTGCACAAAATTTAAACACATAACCAGAAGTAGATTTTCTATCTAATACATCACCAGCATGATCAAAATCACAAAATCCATATAAGTTAGCATTTTCATTCTTAGTATAATGCAACCCATAATTGATTGTACCTTTAATATATCTAAGAATCCTTTTTCAAGATTCCAATGATCTCTATAAGGTTCCTACATAAACCTAAAAGCAATTCCTACTACATAGGAAATATTTGGTCTAGTGATAATTATATATATCAAACTACTAACTTCCTATATAAAGTAGGATCAAATTTTTCACATGCAGGTTTAGGATCAATTTTCAGTCCAACTTCCATAGGAGTAGAAATTGGTTTACAATCAATCATGTTAAATTTTTTTAGTACATTGGTTGCATACAAGTGTTTGAGAAACAACAATAGAATGTTTATCTTGAAATACATCCATGCCAAAAAAATGATGTAAGAGACCTAAATCATTCATTTCAAAGTATTGTTTCAATTTTTCTTTAATTCTACAAATTAAAGTAGGATTATCACCAGTCATAAGCAAATCATCAACATATATACAAACAATGATAATATGTGATCCTTCTTGATTAATGAATAGATCATTGTTAGAAGAACAATTAACAAATCCTAACTGTTTAAAGAAAGAATTAATTTTCGCATACCAAGCTCTAGGAGCTTGCTTTAAACCATACAAGGATTTTTTCAATTTACAAACATAGTTTTCTTTACCAGTTTCTTCAAATCCTTTAGGTTGAGACATGTAAAGTTATTCTTTTAAATCACCATTCAAAAAGGCATTTTCACATCCATTTAGTGGATTTCCCACCCAAATTGAGCAGCAATTGCAAATAAGGTCCTAACAGTACTCATTTTAGCTACATGGGAAAATGTCTCAACATAATCAATACCAGGTTTCTGAGTGAAACCTCTAGCAACAAGTCTAGCTTTATGTTTGTCAATACTACCATCTGTATTATATTTTACTTTGTATAACCACCTAGACCCTATGATAATTCTTTTCTTTGGAGGTGGAACCAACTCCTGGGTTTGATTTTGAATTAGGGCATTATATTCAGCTTGCATTGCATTGATCCACTTCTCATCCTAAGAAGCTTCTTCAAAAATTTACGGCTCAAGTTCATACAAGGTCATTAATGCATGGTACATATGATGGCTTCTGGTCATTTTCCTAATATCAATAGGATTAGAACTTTCTAACACAGATTGAGCCCATTTTGGTTTCTTAACTAGGGAGTTAGGAGATTTAGAAGCATCTATAGTATCAACACAAGAAACATCATCATGACCATTTACTATATTCTCATTATCATAATCATAACCATCATTAGAAATATTGATAGAGTTAGGAACATCTTTACCATTATTAGATGAACAAAAGCATTTTTCTAAAACCACCACATTGCGGTTTTCAGTTACTTCCCTTTTATAGGGTCGTAAATCCTTAGACCTGCAATGTTAATACCATATCCAATGAAAACACAAGAGAAATAAGTCATATCAAGTTTCTTTCTTTTCTTTTTAGGAATGTATAAAGAAGTAGGACTACCAAAAACTTTTAGATGAGAAATATCATGTTTTTATTTGACCATTTTTCTAAAGGAGTTGAAAGATGAATAGCTTTGGTGGGAACCCTATTTAGAATGTAGATTGTTGTGTGTGTTAGGAATTAGTATTTACATTGTGTAAGATAATAATTACGTTGGTAATTATTATTATATAGTTTAATATGTTATTAATATATTATTGTTATATAAACAATAATATATTATTAGTATTGAGTTGTGTATTGTTACGGGAGTAACAATCACAACTAAATAGGTTTAATTGTTGTAACACCTCCCTATTTTGTAGGAGGTTGTTTTGGCTATGTATATGGCTATATAATAGCCTGTGAATGTAATTCAAATAGGCTGAATAGAATATCTTTCTGTGTTGATTTAATCAAATCTGGTTATGTGCTTACATTTGGCATCAGAGTAGGTTGTTCATGTGTTTACAATGAAATAGATTTATAGCATGCATGATGTTAAAAGTTTTTGAAAAATAATATCTATTGTGATCTTCTTCTATGCAATTAGTTTGTAGTTGCTTGCATTTAACAGTCTAGTTCATATATTTAGACTTAGAAGTGGGTGGATCTATATATCATGATTTCTATGTCTCATATGTTATAGCTGGTTTCAGTTATTGTGTTGGAAATGTGGACACGTCTCAGTTTCATCAGCAATTTGTGGGAATTCTCATGCATTGAAATTGGCTTTTATATGCATATAGATATGTTTGACGGTATTTTCGCTTTACAGCCATAAAGTGAAAAGTGCCAAGTTTGAGGTAGATGATCTTCTAGTATGGCGTTTGTCTAGAGAACGTTTCCTGTCAAAGTGTGTATCTCGATCATGCATTTCTTAGTTTGAACAAACAGATCTATCTACCTGCATAGTCCCATAAGTTCTTATTATGTGACATACGAAGTGTTCATTTGTCTTGATTGTTCATCCATGCATCGGAATCTTGGTGTTCATATCAGTTTTGTCAGATCTACAAATTTGGATTCATGGACCACCGAGCAGTTGAAATTGATGAGATTTGGTGGTAATGGGCATGCACGTATCTTCTTTACACAACATGGTTGGAAAGATGGTGGGAAGATTGAATTCAAATAGCTAAACGTCTTGATTCGATTCACTTGTGAGATCTCCATTCATTGGATAACTAAAATTCGATCCACATTGGTCTTAGTTTGAGCATTGAAAAAGGTAATATATGTTCTAATGCATGTTTATTACCAACGTGTAAATTACATGTGGTTTTTATTGAAGGGATTGTACATGTATTTTGGGTACAACCGACAGTGTAGATATTTGGTTTTGGAATAATCTTTGGTTTGACTCACTTCTATAGAGGCAGATATTTTAAACATTCCTCTATATCATAATTGCATTAGTCTTTCCCGTGCATGGTTGACACTTCTATACAGAATTGGATTATTTACAATTCTCTTCTCATCTGAATTCACCCTCGACAAGTGCGTCCTCCACTTGATCCGTTGGAGCCTCTTGGCATTTAAGTGAGTCGTTCTATCAAATGTTAGATATTCAAAGTCAATTTCAAGTCTATTGTTTACTTTGCATATGAGTCTTTGTAGAATGTCACTAATCGTAGAGTCTCCATTTTTGTCAAAATTATATGTTAAAAGTCAAAAATTGTAAAAGAGTCATTTTTAAAAAGTAATCTCATTTTATTACTTTTTAAAATTTTAGTTATGTCCTCTTGTCGAAGTCGTAAAAGTTGTGTCATTGTATTAAGTCCGAAAATTAAAAAAAAAATTGCCCGCATTTCAATTTTGGATTCATTTTCACTTGTGACGCAATGTCCAGATTATTCAAGGTATTTTGAAGCTTCATGATCACATCGGCTGAACTAAAAGCATGATAATGGAGGAAGGAGGCATTGGAGGAAGGAGGTCGAACATTGACCTCTCGTCACCACCAATGATGGGGCCATGAAGCCGTGGTGGTGGCATATGTATGGTGTGAGTATATGATTTTCAGTGTGGTTTCCATTTTCTCAGTGTGCTTCAGTTTGCAGTGTTCCTATTTTGTGTGGTATTTGATGGATGTTGGAAAGAGAGTTGTGTTGGAGCGCAGATGACTATCAGTGATCCTCTAATTGACTTGGTCCTCTAACTACCATACTTCTTTGGAAGATGGTCAGCTAGAAGAATACGTTCACTAGCATTAATGACCATGTGTGGCAAGACCTAACTAGCAAGATCCATTCAAGAGTATGTTCTTCGATGCATTTTGCTTCTCAAGTATCTATATGAGTGGAATTCCACATTATGGGGGGGAATACATACCAATGTTCCATTCCCATTCTGTACCAAACGACTTAGTCAAGGAAAGCTTCCAGTGGCAGTGGCAGTTTTCTATGTTGTTCAAGATCGAGTGGCAGCAATCAATGACAGAGACTACGATTAAGAACATTATGATTCTTATAGGAAGTAATGTGAAATTTTTCAATATATCTTCTATTGTGCAGTTTTGTGATATGCATGTTGTGTTTCCTACATAATTCCCTGATGTATAAGCATAGTGGTGAACAGTAGCACCAGAGTAAGTCAGTTCATGGATCTTGAAAGGGTTTGTGGGAGGATCCAGAAAACCACACGAGGTGGACAGTTGATGAGGTTCCTGTCACGTCAAGGTTTGTGGTAAGCTTGTTTAAAACCATGGAAGGAGAGTGAGCCTTTCTTTTGGATCAAGGTCATGAGTCACAGATTTGGACATACCACAAGGGTGAGCATACTACAGTTGAGAGTGTGGATTTTTTTTTTCTACCATGTAAACACTAAGGGGGGGAATGTTAGGAATTAGTATTTACATTGTGTAAGATAATAATTACATTGGTAATTATTATTATATAGTTTAATATGTTATTAATATATTATTGTTATATAAACAATAATATATTATTATATCGAGTTGTGTATTATTACGGGAGTAACAATCACAACTAAATAGGTTTAATTGTTGTAACACCTCCCTATTTTGTAGGAGGTTATTTTGGCTATGTATATGGCTATATAATATTCTGTGAATGTAATTCAAATAGGCTAAATAAAATAACTTTCGTGTTGATTTAATCAAATCTTGTTATGTGCTTAAAAGTGTGTTCATTATGCCTCGCCCACGAGAAATTTGGAAAGACTAGCGAGAATGAAACATAGTGCGAGCCATATCTAAAATAGTTCTATTCTTACATTCTGCAACACTATTAGATTAGGGATAATGAGGAGAATATAATTCTCTTTTAATACCACAATCAATACAGAAAAATTTAAATGTTTTGCTAACATATTCACCTCCATTATCTGTTCTAAGTCTCTTAATTTTATAATTTGAAGAGTTTTCAACAAATACTTTAAATTCTTTAAATTTCCCAAATACATCATATTTATTTTTAAGAAAATATGACCAAATCATCCTGGTGAAATCATCAATGAAAGTCACAACATATAAAGAACCATTTAATGAAGCTACTTCAAGAGGTCCTTTAACATCACTATGAATAAGTTCTAGTAGGGAAGAGGAACTCTCTTCAAGATGTGAGTGAAAGGGTTTAGCACTTTGTTTTGAGCATAAACACCCTTCACACGTATCATGAGAAGAAGACAAAACCGAAAAACCTTTCACAAGATTATATCTAGCCATTTCATATAAACTTCGATAATTAACATGTCCTAATATTTCATGTCATAGTTTTGAATTATTCAAACTTTGAGAAACAAAACAGGATACAGAATAGAAATCATCAAAAATATACAGACCATTTCTTTGAATTCCTTCAACTATTATATTATCATTAATATCCTTGATATACCAAGTATATTTCAAATTTTGAATATTCAAACCATCATGAGTTAACTAAGAACATGATAAAAGGTTCTTTTTGAGCTTAGGAACAAATAAAATATTATTCAACACACCATTAGAAAATTTTACTTTTCCTTTCTCTATTGCTTCTAAAGATGAGTTATCACCAAGATACACACATTCATTTATTTTCACAACATCAAATAAAGAATTTGAAACACTAGTCATATGATTTGATGCACCTGAATCTAAAATCCATTTAGAATTAGAGGAAGAATACAACACAACATATAATGCAATAGTTTTAGGAATATCATTAGAGCTATCCTTTTTCCTTAAATTGTATTTAGAAGAAATTTTTTTTTTTTTATTTTTATGGATAGGTTTCTTAGTTTTGCAATCTTCCTTTTTATGTCCAAATTTACCACATTTTTGACATTTACCACTAAAGCTAACACGTAATTGATCAAAAGAAAAAAATTCTTATCAACAAAAGAAGATTTAGATCTAAATTTTTGATCTAAGAAGGGCTTGCGAGGTTTGAACTTTGAATTCTGAGTAAGAAGTGTCTGAGAGGCATTCTCCTTAGAGTCAAAGTTCATCATCACTTGCTCTTCCTGTATCAGAAGTGAACTCAAGGTATTTAAATCAGGTAGATCATTTTCGTTCTGATATTTAGAGTTCAAGATAGAAATAAAATTCCTAAATATTTCATGTATATTTAACTGAACAATAAAGTAGATTAATTTTTCACCAATTAAATCACAATTGCATCCATCTAATTGTGCTTTAATATTTTTAATTTTGGCTAAGAAATTAACTACTTTTTCATCTCCTTTCATAGGAGTTGTAAGCAATTCTAAAACTAATTTAATAATTTTAGATAAACACGTACCTTCATGCATGGATTCTAGTTGTGTCCATACCTCTTTAGATGTTCAATATTACCAATGTGTAGAAGGTACTCATCGTTCACATTGCACAAAATCATGGAAAGAGCCTCCTGCATTCGTTGCGAGAATGCATTCATGTTATCTATAGTTGCTTGATGACCGGTGGGAGCAACCTCAGATCTAGAAACAATTGTCCAGAGTTTCCTCGCCATAAGTTCTGATTTGACCCTGATCTTCCAAATGTTGTAGTTGGTTCCATTCAGGATCTGGGTTTTGTCAAGACAAAAATAGCTAGACGTCATTGTTTTCTTGAACCTATAAAACACACCCCATTATAATATACAATGTACCACAGAGTTAAATACATATTTATCAAAAAAATCAACATTTTAATAGAAAAAAATCTAAATTTTATAGATCTACATAAAATATTTAATCATAATTAATTTTTTCATTACAATGCATATTAATTAACCTCTCATAATCAAAATAATAACCCGCAATATAAAGGACTTTGCATTATACCCCAAACTTATATATATAAAAATTCTAACCATATATAAGTGAAGAAGAAACCCTTAAGAATGCAAAACAACTTCAAATTTCTGGAAAAAAATAATGTAGACAAAGATCCGGCCAACTTAAATTTGACGTCTAAATGACCATCATACTGCCTTATGTTTGGTCTGTCGTGACGGTCATTTGACCGTCAAATTTAATGGAGTAAAAAATTGTTGTGTATTTCCATAATTTCTTCTTCTATATAATATTAGGGAGGTTATATTTTAATACATTATATTAACCTTGTATATTTTAATACATTATATTAACCTATTATAATTTATAATGTAAAAATATATTCACTTTAAAAAAGAGGTATATAGTTTATATAATGTAAATAAAAAACAACATATAGTCTATAAAAAATTATAAACTATAGTATACATATATATATGTATATACATATATATATGTATATATATGTGTGTGTGTGTGTGTGTGTGTGTGTATATATATATATATATATATATTTAAATAAAAATAAACACATATAACCCTTATTATGGGGCCCCCTCATGAATTTTTTTTAAAACATTTACCAAGCCATGTAATTTTAAATTCTACATAAACCTTAGAATTTACAGAGGAGACAACATTTTTCACACTTCCAATGGAAAAAATTCAAATCCTATTTTGATGGAGCTTTGTCTCCTCCTTAATTTACCATTGAAAAAATTCAACCTACACATATTAAAACTATAGAAAAAAATATTTCAAATATTTTACCCTTACCTCTACACAAGTTTTCACGGAAGGTAAGAAGTTTCCAAATTTTCCACCTGTGAATTCACCTTGATTCTTCACAAAGAAAAAAATTTAGGTTGCACAATGGAAAGAAGGGGCCAGTTATTTTAAATACCCTTCCGGGTTGGTTAAAAAAACCGTACAAATTAAATAAATAAAATACAAAACATTTTATTTTAATTTATTTAGTTTACCCTTCTAGGTTGGTTGAAAAAACCCATACAAATTAAATAAATAAAATATAAAATATTTGATCTTAATTTATTTAATTTACCTTTCTCTGTTACCATGTTAGAATTTGAGGAGTCTAATAAATACGGATTTAATCAAATTACATATTATATAATGTTACAATAAATATTTAAATAAACATTACATCATAACATAAGTAAATAAAGAAATACTTACAGGAAATAAATAACACAGATGACATAGTATTTATAGTGGAAATCCCAATAGGATAAAAACCACTTTAAAATAACATTTTACTCCAGGAGAACTTATTTTACATCCAAGAAGATCACCTCCTCCTTAAAACCCTATTTACCAAGGGTAAAACCAAATCACTTGATTTACACCTTTGATATATTTTCCAAATCTATCAAATGAGGACCTAGATTTTTTTATATAAGGTGATCGGGTAAGTCTCCCGACCCACCTTTTCAACCCAAAATGGTTGACACATATACCTAGGTGAGTGTATTTAATAAATATAAACATAAATTATTCACATTATTAAATACTTCCCTAATGTATATTACCTAGGTATAAATATTTAATAATAGAAAATTATTTCATATTATTAAATATTTAACCTATATAATAGTGATAGACCCATATTAATTAAGGGTTGGTCAGACCACTTAATCATTATGTTCTAACATAGACTACCATGGCTTGATTAGACCAAAGTTATACATCACAACAGAGATCATGTCCTTTATCCATACAAAGAAAAATTTATATCCCAAATCTTAATACACTACTCCCTTATATAGCCTCTACCCAATCCCACAGAGTTCTCACAGTATTTTTGTAGAGCTCTGCTCTCTATATTCTCCTCTCTTTTCTATCTGATCTATATATCTATATCTCTTTTTCTCCTACAGGCGCTCTCATATATAAGCATCCCAAAGTGCCAACTCATCCTTCTATGGTCTCAGATCTGGTGCCAAGTGTTTGTATGTGGTCCTCCATGGGAGCATGCTCCTCCAGGCCTGAGCTCTGCACTTTTTGCCATGATGTCTTCTAGAACCTTCTATCGCAGGGCATATTCCTTTCATGGGCATCATGTTGCAAGGCTGACACCTTATCCACTCCGCATGCACAGTCGGGTCATGCTTTTCTCGTGTCCTACCCAAAATTCCCACTATGGCTAAGTCCTAAAACTTTGGCTCTATATGCACGTGCGCCACGGAGTTTTCTTAAACCATGTCTTGCGCTCCTTCTCCTCAGGTGTGTGCCCTTCTTCAACTAGGCCTTGCACACCTACGCGCCTGTTTTTACTTAGCCAATATTTTGGGGTCCCAACAAGAATCAATTTTATAATTTTTGAAAGGTACATACCTTTTTATATTGATTATAATTGTTTCCAAGCCTCGCTGACTTTTCTATTTTTTAATGTGTAGCATAAATTCATCTTGCACGCTTCATAAAGATATTTGACATCATTTCTTGCATTTTTATTGAAATGTAGAAATGTTGTCCATTTTCACTTGTTTACTAGTTGGAAACTTCTCTGTACCATTCACAATAGTCCATATCTTACATGTCATGAATTTTGTTTTCAGTCGTATCTTTCATATGTTGTAGTTAGTACCGTTCAACATTTGTGTCTTGTCAATACTGAAATGATTAGAACCCATTTTGATCGAAGATTTCTTACTCAAATCAAAAGAAAAACAAGATTATAATGAAATAAATGTATATTCAGATCCTTATTCTACACTTATCGATAAAAAAATTAGGTTTACAAGGAGAATTTAAGAATTAATTTAAAATGTAAAAAAATCATTATTATTTCTATGTAACAATCCAATATTCTGCAATGGATTTAGTAATGTTTACACAATTGATATGCTTCATGTTTATTATGGTAAAAAGAAACAAAATATTAATCATTTAAATATATATAATTTTCTACAAAAATATATATGACTATTGTATCCATAAAGCTCCTAGTTTGAAAATATGACTTTAAAAGATATTGTTATTAATACAATTAAGGAAAAAATGTTTTAATGGATTTAGACAATATGTTTATACCAAATTATAAAGTTACAATTAAATTCTAATTTAGATTTTCCTAAAAATTATATTTTTAAATTTCTTTTAAAAATATTAAATTGGGTCAAGGAGACCAAGCTCCTTGTTTTTAACTTGTATATACCAAACCGAGCTATTCATTAATGGTTGAGTTGGGATACTTATTGGTGTGTGTGACTTACCTTGTCATCCTGGGGCCTCATCCACATCACGTGGTGAGTCATCTCACTTAGTGAGTGTCATAGGTCTTAGGAGTTATATGACAAGTGGTAGATTCCGTCATAGAATCTGTCATTATCATATGCATCAGTGGCGCAATAGGAGTTACATGCCTTATTTGGAGTAGTAACCCATTTTTTCCTCTTACAGGGAATGATTTTCTAGGCATGGGAGTTACACAACACTCCCATATGTACCCTCATTTTTTTATATATGAGAATGAGAAAACCTATTTTTCTATTTGTATGATTTTCCATTGTTCGAATCTTGTTGATTACATTAGAGCCGCCACGTTACCGTTGGAGTACAACTTCATTGTGGTGCACAGTTTCTATATTGATTCTAACGAACACACTTTCATGGTATCAAAGCTTAGGGATTCAGTAAATGTGTACTCCTTATTTTGGGTTGTTGATTACTTTCAGTTTCATCTTTTTTTGTTCCTTGTGTAAGTTTTTCACTAGTTTTATTGGAATCATGCTAATCTGTTTCTTAACAATTACTCTTTGGAGTTTGTGCATGTGTGTTGGTTTTCATTTTTCACCACCACATTTCACTAGTTTCATTCATCTAATGGGAAAGCGTTATTTTGAGGTAGGAATCATTTTTGGTTTTATTAGATTTTTAAATGCAAGTGAATTTAAAAAAATTGTGTTTATTGGCCTTTTATCTACCTCCCTCGCTTGCCTAGTCACCGTATTTTCATTGGATTTTCTCTTGATCTTAGCTTGCATTATTTCCTTACATGTGGTTTTCCATGTTTTAACCTTGCTTTGTGTGGTTTTTGCATTGTTTACCTCTTCATTGCATCAAGCTATTTGTTGCCTTTTGCCTTGAGTTGGCGTTTGTATTAAACTCGTGTCATGGTTTAATTTGTGCATTACCTTGCATTAGTTGTTCCTTACCCAGCTCTTACATTGCATTGGCCATGGTATATGCTTGCTCTCCTCTTCCCTTCGTTTGGTTTTGCGTTGGTCGTGACCTCACGCTTTCTTTTGAAGCCTATTTTTAATAAAGTGGTGTTCATAATCTTAAAGTGGTCGATTTGTTTTTATTACGTGGGTTTGTAATAATTTGTGGGTTTTAAATATTAAAGTTAGGTCTAGGTTTTAAATTCAACTTGGGGTGCTTTTTTAATACTAAAGCCTTTTTTTTTTTTTTAAAGTGTCGTAGCTTTTAAAACTAGAAATCACATGTGTACAATTCAATGTGAACACCGAATGTTATATGTTTTTTGTTTTAGAGGGATAGTTATTACCTTTGTAGTTGATGTTGATAATGGGTGTGATTGATTTTGTAAGTGTAGATATATAGATGAACCATTTGATGATGATGCACATTCTAATGGCTTTCATATCACTTCAAAGGCTAGGGATTTTATTGAAGATTGTGATGGACGTGTATCTGGTAAGAGCTTGTAGATCCATTTGCAATTTAATTCTGATTCTGAAAGTATTTTAAGTAGCATAGGTCACAAGAGTGAGTCTAGTGATTGGCCAAAGAAGCCTACTCAACCCCACTTGTCGATTGAAAGATTGGAAACAAATCCAGTTCTACAGAAAAGAATGATCGGCAATCAGGTTTTGAAGGACAAATATGATAGTATTGCTCAACATGAATCTCATAGTCTAAGATCTGATGGGCTGAATGATTTTATCTATTAAGAGTGTCAAGATGGTGTTATTGGAGATGAGTTGGCGGGGCTCATTTTCATGTGTAATGATAGACAGAGAATTAAATGTTTTCAATATAAGGTGTTTGGTATGCCCAAAGCAAAGTTGAGACTTTTAGACCATGTAAATCAAGGTACTAAATTGTTTCTTTTTTAGTATGAATCTAGAAAGCTTTGGGGCATATTTGAAGTTGCTTCTTATCCTAGAATTGAGCTTGAGAATGATGCCTTCAGAGGATGTGAAGTTGACTTCCCCTTACAGTTATGCTAATCTCCAATCTCTGTGTGATAAATATGTAGATGGTTTTTATGTTCTGCACTTGTAACATTATCAGAGACATGATCAATGTCGAGTGTCCTTTTAAGATGTTCAATGATTTTTTACAATTTGATATTATAATCAAGAAGAATGATAACATGTGATGGAAAGGTAACGAGTTATAGTACAAAAGTGAAATCAAACTACCAACATTGAAGAAGAGCTCAATGGATTTTCCCTTCCAATATGCTTCATTAGAAACAGAGGAACACAAATGGACTAAAAGCAAGAAGAGAAGGTATTTTGCAACTCTTCAAACAAATGCATTACATCTTGCTGTGAGAAAATCCATGGGAGTAAGACATAAAGGTCAATCATGATGGGGAGGCTAACACTAATTGGTGCATATTGATGTAATAAAACATATCTTATAGACTTTCAAGGAATAAGGTAAGCAACTGATCTCAAACTTTTAACTTGTGTGTCTAGGTCAAAACAAATTTGAGAAAGAAATGTAAGAAGAGAAAGCTTGTTATACATTAATTCAAAAGGATTGTACCAAAAATAAAAATCTTATGACAAATTGGTATGTCCACCGTGCTCTATAGTTGAGAGGTAAGTCAGACAGGCCTCTAATAGAAGCCTAAGATTTTAAAGGACAGGAAGGATGCAAAAGCATGACGGTGAGTTGTGGCAGTATGAGGCCAGACATGGGATCAATACCACCATATGATTGGAGGTTGAAGTCATTTAACTGGGATTCAAGATGGATCAGAATGTTCCCTGTAAGACTTGATTGTCAAGATGGTTTCAAAAGTTTTAATTCCAGTGCTTCATGGCATCACCAAAACCTGTTGCAATCATTGGAGAATCAAGGATGTGCTGGAAGATATCAAGATCTTGTCTGGATATTTCCAAACAATAAGCGTCTTCCGCATAAGATGTGGATTCGATAAGGAGAAAATGTAATAAGATCTAATAAAACTAATATAACTTCTAGTTTGAGTCATAAATTTCAAGTAATTTGTTCAATTGATGACATTCAAGGTTTGTCGAATGGCAGGTCTATCAGGACCTTAAATGTCAAGAATGGAGGAGGCCTTTATCCTTGGAGAAAGGTTTGGTAATGAATATTTATAGGGTACTGGTGAGGTGTTGTGGTTGTTTTAGAAGTTATAGACTTCTACAAAAAACAAATTTGTTAGCAAATATGTTGAATGTTTTGTTTAGTGTATGCAAGAAGTCAGGGCAGTTGAAAAAAAAAACAATTGACATGAATTATCCAGACCTTAAACGTCAAGAATGTAAGAGGCCTTGATCCCTAGAGAAAGGCTTGGTAATGAATAAATGCAGTGTATTGGTGAGTTGATGTGGCTATTGAAGGAATTATCGACTTGTAAAAATATAATGTTAGTTGAAACAAAAACACATGAGATGAATTATAAATATGAAGAGCAGCTATATGTGGGCATTGGATTTCTGAGTATTCTTTTGAGATCTACTTATAACAATATAGATATCAAACCCTTTCAGATCCAGATTTTTCAGACATACTGAATCAAACTGATGCAAGTTTCCAAATTTGGTAACTACGGATCAAAGAATGTAAGAGGCCTTGATCCCTGGAGAAATGCTTGGTAATGAATAAATGCAGTGTAATGGTGATTTGATGGGGCTATTGAAGAAATTATCGACTTGTAAAATATAATGTTCGTTGAAACAAAAACACATGAGATGAATTATATTTGGGCCTCTTTATGATTGTCATGTAATCCTTGACCACGTTTCTTTTCGTATTTGAAGAGAGGCAAGCTTGATGTTAATATTTGTTGTTCTCTGTCAAGAATATTCAAGCAATGCCTAAAACTATTATTTTAGCTATAGAGTAGCCAGAAGTTAGATCTTGTCAAAGTCATGTGTTATAGGCATATTAAAAAAAAAGAGGCTGCAAATTAGAGCTTTTCTTTTAGCTTAGATATCAAGTGGAGTGCATTAGATGGAGAATTGATTGCTAAAAACAAGGGACAAATATCAAGACCTGCATACATGAATTGATAACAAGTGTAGAGTAGTAAGAGATGCTTATCATGATGTGGGTGCTTTATCTCAAGATGGACGTGTCTGAGCATATGCGTGAATATTGGTCAGATGGGAACAAGGTATTGTGAACATTCCAAAGTCTAAATAACTATAAGCCTAACTAATGACCAAGATGAAGGTGAATCAGGTCTAATTAATTAACCAGAAGTTTATTTGAAGAATTTATCTTAGTCCACATAATTGATGGAGAGACAAATAGCCTAATCCAATTCCCTAGGATCTAACAATTAAGATGCTACAAAATGTGAAGTGAGAGAATTCAAAGGCATAAAACTGAGAAACTACAATGTTGAATACTAAGGCCGAGTGAGAAACTACTTTGATGAAGCTTCAGACTTTGGCACTGAATCTTTATGTTCTACACAAGGAGCATTTTAGTTCAACACTGTAGTTTGGCACTAAATTCACTCCTTGTGTAACAATATAAAGATTCAATGTCAATACTTTGATGAAGCTTTTGAGCTTTCAGGCTCATATAGGAATCATTTGAGGATTATCCTAAGAGATTTATTTTGATCTAGAGAGCGAGAGTGGGTGTCTTAATTCAAGCTTACATTGATGGCTTGCCAAGCATAGGAACCCAAGTCATGGATGAGGTAGGCACATGATAATCGCCGAAGAAAATGTATCCTTCTTTTTCCCCCTCCATCAATGCAAAGGCCTATGACATTCTTGAAAAGACCTTGCTTTGCCCACTGAGATAGGAGACTCATTGTACTACTACTGAGACCCAAAACACCATCTGTGGCTACAAGGACTTTGCCAAAGATCCATCCTAGTCATATCCACACCTGTCACAAAATAATAAAAATCATTCATCCCTTCAATTCTTTTCCATAACTTTTATTTTCCTACACCTACATAATAGGCCAAGAGAGGTTAGATCATCTCAAATTGCATTAATTGCAAACATTAATTTGGTTTGCAACCTAGCATAAATGTTATACGTAGGGGCCATACACTTTGCATAATCCTCTTCCGTGTACTTCTTCAACAGGAACTTATCTATGGATTTGGCAATGTGAGGACCTAATTCTTTCCTGCTCTAAAGGGCATGCAGTTTTTGTAATTATTTTCCGCAGCATGCAAGTGCTAAGCCAAAAAAACAAGAACACCATTGCAGTGCATATCTCTGTAAACCCTCAACGACCTCATTTCACCTCCAAATTTGTATGCAACTCTTCCTACGGATTCGCAATGTTCAGGCTTGCATAGCTTGGAAAAGAGATAATAAACACAACAATAGAAGGCATGCAACTGCCCCTGATTTGGGTAACTACCGCACTGTGCATGCTAAAAACACACCAAAAAAAAAGGACTAAACACCCGTAAAATTTATTGCATTGAAAAAACGTCCAAAAAGATGTCAAATTTTACTCAGTTGTAGAAACTTCTTGAAGGCCTTTCCCATAGGGGGAACGCCTTCGGCGTAAATATAAAGTAAAGTGAGCTTTATTTCATAAAGTAAGACTTTTTAATCACAGGTGGCTTTTTAAATATATAAGGGACAAATTTAATATAGGTTAATTTGATTTAATCTTAAGCTTTTAATATATATTGTTAGGTCTTAATATTACTTCTAGGATCTACTAAAATATTAAAAGTACGATTAATTAATTAATCTTAAGGGATTTTATAATTTTTTATTAAGTATTTAATTAAAAATTTAAAGCTCTTTAATATTATAGAGAAGTAGATATTTAGGTGTAAATTAATATTTTTTCTAAATCGTATTTTCCTATTAATCTCTAAAACTAGATTAATATATCTTTTCAAAAGTCAATTTTTAAGCATTATTGGACGTTTTTTTCTACTAATATGTTGTTGAAATGTGTTGAAGCATTTACAGTATTTTTGCCTTAGGAGCCCTCGTTGCATCCTGGAGATCATCTGGACTCATTTTAATTCATGTTCTTGCATTGTGATAACTCATGTCATTATTTGCGGACTAGTGATCGCATCCACCACAATCTTGCAGAATGGGGGTTTTACATTTGCGACGTGAGATGTTATTTCTCACATAAGACTATATTTTTCTCCCCTTTTCTTATTTTTTCTCATTTTTTGTTTTCTTATGGTGTTGAACTATTACAATCAACTAACCTTGATTGTGGTATCCACTCTTCTTGCGTTATTACGTTGATTCAAAGGTGGGTGACCAAGTGGTTCTTAACGCATTACACATGCATATGATTGTAATCAACGCACTAAATTATGTGCTAAATTTAGGGGTGTTAATATTGTTCTGGGGTGGTTGTGTTTCTCTCTCTTTCGCATTCCTTCTTTCTCTCTCTTCGATATGGATGCATACAAAGTACCTTTGGTCACACCTTTCAATTTATTTGAATGGAGATCTAAAATTGCTATGTTTCTACGCAGTAAAGGGTTATTCTATGTTTCATGGGAGTAGAGACTGAACTGATGATGAACCCAAAAAATCTAAGTGGTTCAACCGTTGTGATGAAGCCTTAGCTCTTCTCTATATTTCCATCTCTCCCGACTTTCTCTTCCACATCAAAACTTCCTCAACACCCATTGAAGCATGGAAAACACTCCACGAGATGTTTGGGAAGTAAGATGACATAAGAGCGCATGAGTTGGAGAATGAAATACTAGAGTTAAACCCTAATGACTTTAAAAACCTACAAGCCTTCTTCTTAAATTTTTCCACACTAAATTGCTTCTAAAGGAATGTAAAGTGGAGAAGAAATACTCTCAGTTGATCTTTTTTATTCTTTCTAAGTTAGGTCCTGAATACTCCATATTCATTTCAACTTTCCATGCCATAAATGTTGCGTTGGGAAATGCTTGGAAAATTCCCTCATTTGATAATTTTTCATCCCAACTCATTCGAGAACAGGACAAACTCATTCAAATGGGGACTCTAAAATCCAAGTCACATGCCCTTATGGCAAGTAAGGGTAAGAAAAATGAAAAGAATAAAGATAAGAAAGACCAACCCAAGAAGGAAACCAAGCCCAACCAAGCCTAACATGAACGCTTTGACTTTGAGCCTAAAGTGAAGAAGGAAAAGTGTAAGTGTTCCTATTGCAAGAAGATTGGCCATGAAGAGCATCAGTGTATGTGGAAACAGATTGATCACTTAACTCATTTACTTGAGAAGAATAAAATAAGTGTCCCTAAATCTGTTAAACAAAATGATCATAAGGGTGAGTCTTCCAAAGAAAATGAGTCTAAATCTGAGAAGAAGAAAGGAAAGGCCCTTGTAGCTAGATCATCTCCTTCATCGACATGGATTATTGATTATAGTGCCTCACACCACATGGATTCTTCAAATGTTGAGTTCTCTAGCATCGAGACCATGTGGCATGTCCCAAATCACATTGGGTGATGACAATACAAGTATTAGTTTCCGGTAGTGGATCGGTAGAGATGGAGGGTGGAACATTTAACCAAGTGTTGAGTATTCCTAATCTCTCTACCAATCTCCTATCGGTTTACCAAATCACTCACCTTGGTGAGGGAATGTGAATGAAATTTTATCCTAACTCGGTGATTATTCATGAGCTTAACTCGACCGCATTGCGCATAGGCTAAGGGAAAGGCGGATCACCGTTCATCACCGTTCACGATTGTATATGTTTTCCCACTTTACTTTTGATTCAACACCCACTACCTTGCTCACTCATATAGATGAGGTTAGTAAGATATGACATGAGAGTTTTGGGCATCTTAATTATCGTTACCTTGAACAATTGAGCCAACAAAAATGGTCAATGGGTTACCCCGCGTCAGATTTTCTAAGGGTCTTTGTGAGGGTTGTGCCCTTGGGAAGAACCTCGAGAAAATATTTGACAAAGGAAAATCTTGGAGAGTTACTCATCCCTTGGATCTTGTTCATAGCGACATTTTTAGCCCTCTCTCATCTCCTTCATTTACTAGAGCTATATATATATTAACCTTCATTGATGACTTTTCACGTTACACTTGGGTGTATTTTCTTAAGCTTAAGTCTAAAGTCTTCGAGAATTTTCAAGACTTTAAGGATCTTGTTGAGAAACAAGTGGAACGGTCTATCAAGGTTCTTCAAACCGACAATGGAGGTGAGTATGTGAGAAACAAGTTTGAATATTTTTATACCTCCGAAGGGATTTCTTTGCAACATACAGTTGCATAAATCCCTTCATAAAAAGGATTTATGGAAATAAAGAACCATATGCTTAAGGAGATGGCCACTTGTATGGTTCACTCAAAATCCCTTCCTTCACATTATTGGGCCGAAGTAGTGAACTATGCTTTCTACATTCATAATCGTGTTCCACACAAGGTCAGTAAGAGGGATGACACCCTTTAAATCATGGTTTGGATGTAAGCCTAATATAGAGCACTTTCACATCTTCAGATCCAATGTTAAGCCTTAGATTCCCAAAAAGAAACACAAGGCCTTAGAACCAAGATACAAACCTTGCATTTTTAGGGTATCGATGGCATGAAGGGGTATAGATTGTTGAACCCTACTACTCATGAGCTTTATATTGAGAGAAGTGTTAAGTTTGATGAGTCATCTTTGATTCTACTTCTCTACCCTCTAAGGTTCTTCTATCCAATGATTTAGATTCTAACTCGTTACAAAATTATGTTCTTGAGTGTGTTCCTCCTCTTCATCCTCCTGCTCCTCCCAGCCCTCAAAATTATGAGTCTTCTAATTCTAACAATAGTGATGATGAGGACTATGTCCATTCTCACTCAAGTGAAGAATCTTCTAACTCTAAGCATGATCCTCCTGGTCCTCTTTGGGCTAGGAAAACCTTGCATAGTGATGGAGATTTAGTTGAAGATCCTTCGGATGAGAGATGTACTCACTTGGAGTTCATTAGACCCCACTCCTTCACCTCCACTTTTGATCCTCAATATTTCTGGGAGGCTTCGGGATTCGGGTGGGATTTACGCCATGGATGAAGAGTATTCCTCACTCATGAAGAATAATACTTGGGATCTCACCCCTCTTCCAAAAGGAATAAAAATCGTTCGGTGTAAGTGGGTGTACCGGACAAAGTATGGTGTCGATGGAGAAGTCAAGAAGTATAAAGTGTGACTTGTAGCTAAGGGTTTCTCTCGGGAAGCTAGGGTTGATTACTAGAAAACCTTTACTCCAATTTTGATAATGAATTCCATTTGACGGACCCTCACCATCGATGTCACCAATAGATGGGAAGTCCACCATATGGATATTAAGAGTGCCTTCCTTCATGGGGACCTATAAGAAAAGATCTATATGGAACAACCTATGAATTATGTCCATGATCCCTCCCTCATTTTAAGTTAAAGAAGGCCTCAAATAAGACCCTTGGGATTGGTATGCCAAGATGAACTCCTTTTACTTACATTAGGGTTCACTTAGTGTTACTCGACCCAAATGTTTACATTCTACGATAGGATGAATCCATGTTTATTCTTGTTCTGTATGTTGATGATTTTTTATCATGTTTGGCTCTTCCTCTATCATTTATTTTGTGAAGATTGCCTTGGCCAATAATTCCTCCATGATTCACTTAGGATTACTTCATTACTTTCTTGGGATCCAGATTTCACAATTTGACTCGAGAATTATGATTTAGCAACCTAATTAATTTCATGATTTACTTGAAGGGTTTCACATGTCTGATTGTAAGTCTTATCCTACTCCTTTCCTTTTCGGGGTTAATTTGGTTTCTAATTACTCTACTCCCTTGGTTGATGGTACCCTTTATCGACAGTTAGTTGGTATCTTGATTTACCTGACTCACACACGGCCGAGATCTTTTGTATGTTGTTGGGATTGTGTCTAGATTTATACAAGATCCTCATGAGTTACATTGGAAAGCAACGTAGTAGATCCTTCACTATTTTGTGGTACTCACAGATAAAGATGACATTCACTACTTAGGAGGAATATAGATTTACTTGGTTGGATATATACACTCTAATTGGTTTAGTGACTTAGCTCATCAGAAATCTACCTCGGGATATAGTTTTCCCTTAGTTCGGGTCCTGTCAGTTGGTCTAGCAAGAAGAATAATGACATTAACATATCATATATAGAGATAGATTATAGAGGAGAATTTAACTTTGCCACAAAAAAATTTTAGTTACTGAGGGTATCTTGAAAGAGTTTGGTATCCACTTTCTTTGACCTACCATTATCTACTGTGACAACATGAACACCATCTCGATTTTCAAAAATCTGGTTCAGCATCGGGGACAAAGCACATTGAAATCCACATGCACTTCATATGGGAGCTGATACATGAAGGCATCATCAACTTACAATATATTCAAGCAGCTAATCGGGTTACGAGACATATTCACCAATCACTTAACCAAGGAAAATTTTCTTCACTTGCGATATCTTCTTAAGGTGAGGTCATTGGAGCCACCCATCTTCTTTGGGATTTCTAGTCCTTCTTCTCCTCTTCTTCTTTTTCAGAAATATGTTGTTTATACATGGGCACCTTATCAGGCCTTTAGTAGTTGAGCCCCATTGACACATATTTCTTAGTTTTCTAGGGAGTCTCTTATTTCTATTTTGACTTACCATGACCTCTACCTCAGCTTCAATGAAGGGGGATGTTGGTGTGTGTGACTTACCTTGTCATCCTAGGGGTCTCATCCACATAACGTGGTGATTCATCTCACTTAGTGAGTGTCATAAGCCTTAGGAGTTATATGAAAAGTGGCAGATTCTGTCATAGAATTTTCATTATCATATGCATCAGTGGTGTCATAGGAGTTACATTACTTATTTAGAATCATAACTCCTCTTTCCCTCTTATAGGGAATGATTTTCTAGGAATGGGAGTTACACAACACTCCCATATGTACACATCTTTTTAAATCTATGAGAATGAGCATACTTGTTTTTCTAATTGCATGATTTTCCATTGTTCGAATCTTGTTGATTATGTTGGATATACCACATTAGCGTTGGAGTGAAACCTCATCATGTGTGTACAATGTTTGTATAGATTCTCACAAATAATCTTTCAAGACTCGAGCTCCAGAACCAGCTAGGATATCAAGCTCCACATTTTCCAACTTGTTTATTAAACAATGTCACCTCATTATCGTTGAGCCCAATAGAGGGTGAGTCAAACACACAACACACATAGATCAAGTATCCACCTTAGCACAATGAGTTACTCAGCGAGCTCAAGGAAATTTAATGGTGAGCCAACTCACAAACAACAAAATGCATAGATGTGGCATATGCCACATTAACTACTATCATCCTCGGTGTCTATTTTAAACCCCATCTTAAATCAAATCTTGGGTGATGTGGGACTAAGTCCCATTTAAATACAAAGTGGAGCGGTCTCAAGGTAAGGGCCATTCAAATTTTATCAATGAATTCAAAGGAACATGGAGGGATGTTTTTAAAGCGGTCAATCAAAGGTCTTTTAATATTTTAACTGAAAGCAGTCAAGAGTTAGTTGTTATGTAATTTTCAACCAACTGTGTAATGGTTAAAGTGTTCCACGGGGAGGGGGAATTACCAAAATAATGCACAACATATGCCATATTACACATTTAAGGGGGTTTTAATTTTTTATTTAATATATAATATAAGCACATATATTTATGTCCTTAAAGTGGTTAATAAATAATGTTAGGTTTTACATTATAATTAAATGTTAAGTGGGTAAATTAAAAGAGGAGGTAAGGTTATAATATTTTCAAATAAGTGGCCTCGCTTAACCAATTTACATGGTCAAAACAAATTACATGCCAAGACATGGTAATAAGGAGGGGATATTTATAAAAAAAAAAATTAACCTATATTATTTGTAAATGTGGTCCCCATTTCCAATGTTGTGAGACACGATCTAATATAAAAATTTGAAGATGTTATAAACTTGGAGGTTGTCTTTAACTTGGAAACCATCCCATTAAACCCTCAAAATTTAATTTTCCTGCACACCTTAGAGCATAGAAATAAATAAAATTCATGCCAATTTTTTTTGCAAAGGCTTACTGTACTCGGATTTAAGTGGTCTGATCCAACCTTGAATAATCCAATTAATATTTGAAGGTATTAAAAAACATTTTGAGAGAAAATGTGTGTGAGTGTACAAAAATAAATCGAATGGGGCTCATTTTATATAGCATGTGCATTACAACCACCCACCAACTGACACAATAATTAATATAGCTCTGGATAGTTTAAATTATCCAAACAACCATGCTTTGATACCATGTCGAGGTCTGACCAATTAAATAAATATTACAAAGTTAGATAAAACATTATAAATTAAAATACATAATAAAATAACAAATAACACATTACATAGATTTACGTGGAAAATATCGTGAGAGGTAAAAAACCATGGGACAATTAGAGATTTCCATTAATGAGAAACTTTTTACAATGTCTAGTAGAAAACATTCTTCACCCACTTCTCTCCCATTTTATCATTTCCAATTCAAATTCTTTTATCGGTCCCCAAGAGCCCTATTTAAGTGGGTTTACGGGTGTGTCTTCTCGTAAATAACCCCTCCAGTTTAATAAATTGATTTTAATAATAAATTAACACATAACCTAAAGTTTATATTAAATATAAGAAAACTTGAGAGGGGATTTAAACCCTACTTAAGGTTAATGTTCTAACAATTAGTAGATAGGAAGTAATAGCCTAAAATTCCTAACACCTAATAATAGTGAGTAAGTCATGTATATATATGATTCCCTAATTTTAATTCCATCATTAACAACTAAAAAGGATGAACCAAAGAGATAGGTAGTAATTTAGAAAATATAATAGTCAATGCGGCACTTCAAATTTGAAAAAAAGGAGGAAAAGGAAAGAAGTGCCTAAAGGGGACAATAGTGTCTAGGCACTCCGGTCCCTTCGAGTGGTAGTTTTTAGGATGTTCAAAGGATAGAATGGGAAATATTGAGTTGGGTCACATGTTGTCTAATGTCCAAAAGTAAAGTAGTCATTCCAAGAAAGCAAATGATAGAAATATAAAAAGGGTAAAGCAATGTAAAAGCAAAAACAAGTGTTGTTAATGTCTAGTTTTCTTGCTTAGGAATCATGCATATAATGAAATACTCAGAGGTGTAACATATTTAGGGGCACGCTAATAGAAAATTTTAACTAAGATCATTGGGCATGACATGAAAAATGGTAGGGAGAGTACGAGAGCCTAAATTGATGTCTAATGTGATTTGACTAAGTGGTTGACATGGTATATTATCAAAGCCCAGATACTAATAGTAAAGGGCGACAAATATTTAGTAGGGATGTTGAATTGATGTAAAAAATATTGGAAATGTGGAGGCTTCATACATTTCCTATGAGAACACATTTGAGAAAAGTGTTATAGATGGTGACTTGCACATATAAAGGGAGGTAATTTTCAATAACATCCTACGAAGGTAGATCACCATAAGTGAAAGATATGGATTCATCCCGAAATAAAAAGTTCTTGGAAATACAACTAATACATACTTAGGTGATGTTTTAGGATGAATTTGGATGTGAAGAAGGTTACTAGGTACAACATTAAATGTGGGGTCTTATGCTATAGATATTTAAGGAAGGATATGGTTTGATTAAGAGAGGAAATCATTATTATAAATGATAAAAGAATATGTAATCCTATAAGAATAATCATACAACAAGATAGGCCTAGGATTGATATAATTTTTGAGTCACGAGACAATATAACCAAAAAAATTACACCCTTGTTAGATTATGTGAAATATATATTAGTGAATTAAGTACACTAAATGATGTAAGGGATTGATACGAGGTTATTTTGATTAACTAACTTCCAAATTTAATTATCCAATATCAAAACAACGCATTAATACTTACAACTAATGTATGAAATAAGATATGAACTTAAAAACACAAGGGAATGAGTGCACTTAGCTGATTATAAATGATTTTAGGAATTTTTGTGTGTGTACACATTTGGAATAGCGAGATTTGAGATTGATGATGCTTCATTCTTGAGACTCTAATTAGAAACTAACTAGGGAAAGGACCGTGTAACTCTGCCACGATCATTTATATGGTCTTGGACCTACTTAGATTTTTTTCCTTATAACTTTCTCGGAAGTTTCACCTACGTAGAAATGTCTCTTGTTTTCCAACCTTAGTTTTCGTTCATGTTATGAAGCACTCTGAACATTATGCACAAGATCTCAAACCCTAACTATGGATGAGAAACCCTGAAAAATAAACATTAGTTGGGTTGTGGGCACCCTCATGCACCATCAACATTAACACTACTTCAAGAAGCTTTAAACGTATAGTGATTGTCACACCCTAATGAATGTAAATGAGATTTTTCTAGATTTAGGGAGCCTTGGGTGCCTTTTTCATGAGTATAAAGTGAGTGTATAAATGCAAAGTGCCATAGGATTTATAGGTTATAAAATGAGGTAGTGTTAACTTTCTTATACATGCTTCCAAAGGTAAATTATCAAAGAAATGTTAACCCAAAGGGAGTAAAGGAACCATCAAAGAATGTGCAACTGAAATCCAAGATGGTGGATATGATGGTGCAAAACCATACAAATAGGTCAAGACTGGATATAAATTCTTGACTAAATTGTACGGCCTTGACCGGGATTAAAATCATGATAATTGAGGTTTGCATCTTATTAGGGTGTCTTAGTATATAGGTTTTATTTATTTGATTCTCATAAATTGTTGGAATATCAATGTGTAAGGATAAACAAGCTAAACAAGAGACCTCAAGATGTATTAAATGGGAATATAAAAGGTGTGTTTATCGAACAAGAGTGCATTGTAAAAAGGGTAGTGTCAGAGAGACAAGAGTAAATTCCCAAATTTGAGTGTCTACACATGCTTCGATAAGAGTAGTAGGTATCCACCCTTAAACATCAGTTAACCAAACCTAGGCTTAGAAACCAAATATTGACATCAATTATACAAGATTTTTTGTTTATTATTTTCTTTTATTTTGGTTAGAGCTAATGTGCATAGTGGAAGACACAATCTATTAAACATAAATAGTTAATAACAATGCACGATGAATTTTGAAATAGGTCTACAAATTCAACATACACAATAGTGTAAATGAATTTTCCACTTTGAGGGGGAAACCTCCACAACCTTACAATAAGAAATAAATACATAATATGGTGTTTAACTACTAGTTGTTGCCTTCTATATATACCATGTTTATGATAGGGAAACCACTTAGGATAACCCTAATACTAATGTGAAGCATTATAAATGACTATATGAAAGGGAAATAGATTATGCTAGCCACAATTCACGATACATATCCCAATACATATTATAGGTCAAGGGTGTGTTAGTTGTAGAATTTGATCTTTTGAAAACAAACAATAGTTAGGGGACAGCAGCCCCTCCTCTTTATGGGAGAGGTTCCCTTATTGAACACAAAAGAGGAAAGCTAAACTACCTATTTACAATATAAATATTTGTTCAAGATTTTGGTGATGCTTTTGGTATTTTATATGCATTCATCAAAGGTTTTCAATACAGAAGAAAGAGGAAAAGTTAGGTGATATTCGAAACTAAAACCAATTTCTTTCAATAAAGTGTGCAAATTTCTTTCATTTTCTCATTTTCGTAGTGTGCAATTTCCATGAATTGTTGGCCTTGGGAATCTAAAACCAATCTTGATGTGACTTTGGCATTTTTAATGGAGGGGAGGAATAGTTCCTAAAAGAGTTCAGCTACTGAATCAAACTTAGGAGCACCCACACTTGAAGTGGTATTTCTTTTCTTACTTTCTAGTAATGGTTATACCTAGGTAAATGAAGAGCTTGAAGTGGAAGGAGAAATAGGCCCAAGTGTAGATGCACTCATAGCACTTAGAGTTTGTACCACAACTACTTCTAACACATAGGTATCATATTGAGTGACAGGAGCTTTCATAGCAGATATTTCCAGATTTTGAAATTGTTTTATTTGATTGTTCCTCCTTCACACCATTTTCGACAGGGATATCCTCCTCATGCTTTTCCTCGTATTTTCCTTTCACTATCATCGTCGTTGAGGTCCACAATTTCTTCTTTGTCATACATGGTTACAATTTTCTTAGGATAGGGTTGCCTCTCACTCTCTTGAATAACTTCAACTACCTTATAATCATTTTTGGCTTTTCTCTTCTTGGTGTACACCAGAGTTGAAGATTCAGGAGGAGAAGCAACATATTGTTCATGTGTCTCAGGAGCTGATACAAGTATTTCTTTCTAAGGAGTAGAAGTATCTTGAGAAGTAGACCTGGATTTCCTTGCCCTAATCATCTTCATTTTCCTATCAAACCAAAGTCTAGTTCTCACTAGGATAAGTTTATTGATCTCCTTCAAATCATCTCTCTCCTTGGAAAACCAATCAATGGTTTCAATTGATTGACCTCTCATACTCAAGAGACTGCAGTTCTTCATAATCATCCTCTAATCCTTCAAGAACATCATATATACCAAAATCCATGATTTGTTACAGAGATAATCTTCCATATTACCTTCTCCACACTTCATAATCATCAAAGCAATCTACCCAGTAGTCTTCAATATCAGCAAGATGCGATAACCCATTTTGAAGTTGGTGGAAATGAACTCCTTAATGTCAAAGCAAGTTTTGGGATTATAATAGTGAAGGTAAGAGGATAAATGGTTTTATCAATGTTCTAGGCATCCAAAGTAGTTTTACAAGTGTAGTTACCTAATGTGATTGGGAACTAAATACCTGTAATCTTCTTATCCCTGCAGGTTCTATACAATTTATCCAATTGTCTGCATATCTCAACTAGAGCCATTTTATCACTACAGTACATAGGAAGTTTCAAGGGTTTTCCTTCAAATCCAACCAAACGTATATATGAAAATTTCTTGAATTGAGTGAAAAAAATTTCCAAGACATTGATCAGTTTTTTTTCCTCATCTGAGAATCTTCTAGTAGTATCCCCTTCCAATAATCTGATAATGTACATAGTGAATGCATCATTCACTCTCCTAAAATGATGATTGTTGACCTTCAGAGTCAATTGTGGATGATACATATAAATAGGGGCATCTTTCTTGTCTTCTACAGGGGAGAAACCCAACCATTCTCTGTAAGCTACAATGGTGTACATCAGATAAGAGGTCATGTAGAAGGTTTGAGTCCTCTAAACATTTTCCAATTGCTCAGTCAGGCTATCACAAATTATTCCTACCTAGTTCAAGTTTTTCTTACCCTCACATATAATATTGATATAGGGGCACATCCAGTAATGAAACTCATTGGTGGAGGGAATTCCCATTATCCTGGCCAATAAGAGTGATGACATATGACAATTCTTCATGGAAATCAACTCTAAACATTGTCTTGGGTAGCCTTGAGGCTCCTTTCTTTGGGTTCTTAAACCAAGATTTGGCCACTCTGCTCTTGTACCATTCATTGTCTTGATCAAAAAGAGTTTACACCTGATCCTTGGTAAGAATATTTGAGCCTTCAATCATGGAATTTTGAAAAAGTGTGAATACAATCCTCATCAAGTCGAGCCACCACCTGCCCTTGAGGATCAACAATTTCTTTTGTATCAGGGTCAAAATAGGAACTACAAGTGAGAATTGTATCAGCGCATTGGACAGAAACTGGAAAACCTCTTCCTCTGCAATTCCACTATCCTTGATTAGTTGGGAAATGGGAGAAGGGTTTTGACAATTAATGCATGCCCAAAAATCATCCAAGTCGAGGTGTTGAGCTTCACTATCACCAATATCTGGTATAGTCATCTCAAGGTAGAGAGGTGCTCGTGTCCCTTGAAACTGATCTTCATTTTGTGACAGGAGCAAAATATCTCTATGAGAAAATCCCTTAGTTCCTCAATCAACACCTTGATGATTCAACTTTCTCTTTACACCTGTATATTTGAAAACAATGGAGGAGTACTAGACCACGACTACAAATGGAAGAGAAAAGGGGACTCAAACGGTCTCTAGAAAATGCAAGCAAGGTGGTGAAAATGATCAATTACCCGACTATTTATACGCATTTAAACTCAAGTAGGTTGGCGAGATGAAATAAATGAGGTAATTAATACTCTATGCTGACCTAAAACAATGAAAATCAGGTAAGGTGGAACAAATGTGCACAAATGTCCCAAGGGACATTGGGACATTTTGGGACGCGTGAGCCGAAATAGCCGATTTGTGAAAAAGGAAAAAAATTGCACAACTATCCCAAGGGACATCGGGACATCTGGGATGCACAAAGCTAAAATAGCTGCAATGAATAGAAATCAAAAAAGGTGGACTTGTGGGGAAATGGTGGTCAAGGAGCACTCGGGACACGTGGGACAAAAAATTGAACACCACAACATACTAAAATAAGATAAGTTGGAAATATTTGACACAAGACACCCTTGGGACATCGGGACACCATTTCTCCAAAAATCTAAAAAGACCAAAAACAAAGGAAAATCAAGACCAATCAGCAAAAGTGGAAAATTCGGGGAACAGATGACCTAGAGGAACTTGGGACATGAGGGACAGAAAAATCAAAATACCCACATATCACTGAAAAAAGCCTTAAAACTTAAAATTTGAAAAATGACTAACTATTTGAAACTATCTCTTTCTTAAGGGATCATTTACAAGGGCATTTAGCAGTCACCTAACATGAAAATTTTAAAATTAGAGAATAAAATTCACAACTCTTGGGGAGGTGACAACAACTGGCTCTTTCTGGGGACATGGCTTGGATTGAGCACCATGACAACAAGACATACATGAACTCTAGAATCTCAGGGTTTATAAGATAGACCAATGCCTTATCCATTGGGAAAAATAGAGTCAAGGATGAAACAATACATAGAAGAGACACCCACACAACACCAAACAAAGACCAAAAATGAAAACTATACAAGACTATACAAAGGACCACCTAACAACCTAGGACTAAAACAACTTCAAGTATTTCCCACTATATGGAAATGGAAGAGATGTTCCATCCATATAGTCCAAGTAGAAATAATTTTCTCCAGCAAAGTGTCTGATCTTGAAAGGGACCCAACTAGAGAGAATCAAATTTTCCATGACTTCCCGAGGCTCCCGCCTCTTGTCCCAGAGTAGAACAATATCTCCAACCTAGAAGTCTCTAGGTCTAGCATTTTTATCAAATAGTTTCTTTACTCTTTGTTGATGTGTAGAAATCCTATCCACCACTTGCAATTTTCCTCATCCAACTTCTGTAGGTACATGATTCTCTTCTCCAAAGCACTAGTAAAGTTTGAATCTTCAATGGCCTTCATCAGCTGCAATGCTAGAAATTTCTATAGTCATTGAAACTGAGCTTCAATTCCATACACCACCTGAAAAGGAGACATCCCAATTTCCCTTTTGGGAGTAATTCTATCTTCCCAAAGAGCATCATACAACTTCTTATGCCAATTCCTCTGTGATTCATTGACAAGCTTTGAATGATGGTCACCAAATTCTTGTTTGTTGATTCTACTTGTCCATTTCCTTGGGGGTAGTAGTCAGAATAATGTGCAAGAAATTCCATACCCATAGCATAAATCCATCATTTCATAAGAAGAGAAGTTGGAGGCATTATCAGTGACAATTTTACTTGGTACCCCAAATCTAATAAGAATGTTTTCCTTGATAAAGTTACATATCACTTCAGAGGTTGTGCTTTTTACTGGAATGGCCTCCACCCATTTGGTGAAATAATCAAGTGGTAGTTAATACATGGGTGTGTCCAACACTGGAATGAGGATTGAGAGTACCCATGAAGTCTAGTCCCCATTGTTGAAAAGGTTCTTCTATCACCACTGGTTTGAGTGGTAGAGTGGCTAGCTTAGGCCTTCCCACAAAATTTTGGAAAGCTTCACATTTACTCACCCATTTAGTTGCATCTCAAAATAGAGTTGGCCAAGTAGTAACTTGCATGAAGGATTTTATGAGCAGTCACAATGGATGAGAAATTTCCTCCACAAGCTTGATCATGAAATGCTCTAAGAAACCTCTTTTGTTGTTCTCTATCCACACATCTGAGAAACCTTCCATCAATCCCTCTTTTGAATAAGGAATTGTCCCAAAGCACATATTGTGCAGATCTCAGCTTAATGGATCTTTTTCTTTAGCATTTAGATGAGATGGGAATTCTCCATAAGTAAGAAAATGGGAAATATCAACATACCATTCATCAGTTGAACTGATAAAGAGAACAATTGGGAATATGTGTATCTTCTTGGGAAGAGTTATCTTCAAGCACCTGCAACAATTAACTCACAAATCCCTTTTCCCTGGACTAGCTTAGTTGGCCTGATGTCCAAATCATACTCTTGCACCTTTTCCACCCAATTTCCTCTTTTGGTCCCAAACTCTTGTTGTGTGAGAATAGACTTAACCATTGTATCCGGGACAAAGACAATAGAGTGAGAATTGAGGATATAGAAATGAAATTGTTTGACTGCTTTAACCACAACAAAAGCATGTTTCTCAATCTGAGTATATTTCAATTCATGAGCTTTAAGGACATAACTCATGAAAGAAATGGGTAGCTCACATCCCTCAGGATTCTTTTGTGTTAGAATAACAGCCAAAGTATTCTCAAGTAGCATAACAATAGATCAAGAAATCCTTCTCAAAATCAAGGCAAGCAAGAATGGGAGTTGGGAAATTACCTTTTTGATATTTTCAAAAGCTTCTTTCCCTTCTGGTGTCCAACAAAAATATTTTTTCCTTTCATCATTTGGGCTACACTCATGGTTAGCTCTACAAAATCAAGAATAAATCTCCTTAAAAAATTATCTTTCCAAAGAAAGAATGCACACCTTTTTTACTTGTGGGGAGAGGAATTCATTGGATAGCTTATACCCTCTTTGGATCTATCTTGGTTCCCTCTTTGGAAACAATGTGTCCAAGCATGCTTTCCTTCAGTGACTCAAAAATAGATTTTTTGGATTGAGAGATACTCCATGTTCCTGCACTTTTGAAGGATAGTTTCAAGATGTTGGAAATGATCTTCCTCTTCTTGGAAAAGATAGTTAAATCATCCAGATACACAACAATACATTTTCCTTTCAAAGACCCAAAATCCAAATCCATTTCCCATTGAAAAGTGGCACCAACATTAATTAGACCAAATGGCATCCTCTTATAAGAAAAATTTCCCCATGGAGTTGTGAAGGTCATCTTGTGTTGATCAGAACATCAACCTCAATCTGATTGTACCTGAAAAACCATCTAACATAGATAACATTTTAGAGCCAGTAATAACTTGTAAATTTGATCCATCATGGGAAGTGGATAATTTTCCTTGAGGGAGGCTTGATTTAGATTTCAAAAATCCACACAAATCCGGATCTCACCATTCTTTTTCCTTACTGGCACAATATTGGCCACCCAAGCTGAGTGATGAATTGGAAAAATTATCTTTTCCTTTAAGAGATTTTGAATCTCTTGATAAATGGTGTCTAAAATCTTGGGGTTGTATTGCCTTTGTTTTTACAAAAAGGCTTGATTCCTAGTTTTAGAGGAATATAATGTTGCATTTCTCTTGGTTTGAAAGATTTCAAATCATCATATGAATAGGAAAGCACATCAACATATCTTTTTAATAAATTTATCATTCTATTTCTTTCTTCTTTGTGCAACATTTGCCAATGTTGACAAGCTTGGGTTCTTCTTTACTTCCAATATTAACATTTTCATACTCCACAAGACTGATGAACCTCATGTGATATCTTTGACTTGATATACTATCATGTTTTCAAACAAATCTTCCAGGCTTACTAATCCTCTGGGTATCTTGTTACCTTTTAAATTAATACAACCATCCTTATCATATTCTTCCTCAATTCCTTCTTTAGTCATGGTGGATGATATGGACTCATGAGGAGAAGCATCTTCACTTCCTTCAAAATATAACTAACTGAAATTATCTTGAAGTTCAAGAAAAGAATAAAATGTTGATCATCATTGAATACTTGCCAATTGTTGGCATTATCTGGCACACTTGGCCTATGTATCATTTCGATTGTGAACTTTTCCGGGAAAAGTTAGGATGAGGGATCAACAAGGATCCTGAGATGGATAAAGCATCTACTCTAGTATTCCTTTCCCTGGGAACAACTTCTATGGAAAAGGCATCTAATAATTCAATAGAATCCCACACCAGATTTCTATAGTGTTTTAGCCTCTTGTTCTTAACTTAAAAAATATCTCTGACCTACTTAATGATGAGTTTTGCATCTCCTCATGCACAAAGATTCTTAATCCCCATCTCCTGGCCATTGATAGTCCCAAAATAAGAGCTTCATATTATGTTGTATTATTGGTGTTTTCAAATTGAAGCTTGTAGGAGAAAGGATAAGACTTATTTTTAGGAGAAAACATGACCACTCCTGCTCCAGAACTAGCTGAAGAACAACTACCATCAAATTCAAGGATCCAAACACCATTAGGGTCATCCATCACACCTTTGGAAATTTTCATTTCTTTTGACATGATCATGTAGTTCCCATGACCAATGTCCTCATAGAGGATTTGTGCTTTAGGATCATCAGTTTTTTGCACAATATACTCAGTCTACCTCTCAGGTAACAATTTCTTCATCTTCCCATTAACTGGAATGAGAGTGTGTGACCAAGTCCATTTGAATTTCTCCACCCACTTCTTTATAGAAGTTCCTTCTTAGCAACATGCCATAGGATGGGGGAATATCTACTACTAAGATAGTAGCTTTGACCCTTTTCTCTGGGAAAGAAAGTGAAAGCTACTTGTGCATCCTTAATCCTTCCTACCAATGACACCTCCTTACTTTCCATGGAATAACAAGAACCAAATGTGCATGTCAAAGTTAGACCTAAAGCATGAGAAACCTTAGTAGGCATCACATTATCTGATGCCCCAGAATCAATGACACAATTACTGAGCCTATGACCAGCTATAAGTAAAGTGATATAGAAAGGCTCAATTTTCTCAGTTATAGAAGGTGTCAGTAGCCATTAGGTTTTGTTGAGGTGTAGAGGTGGGAGTAGGTAAAAGGCCTTTAGAGGTGGTGGGTGTAGGATTGGATTTGGATTTGACAAATTTGACAACTGAGAAAAGGCATCGGGATGGGTCTGATAGAACTCACCTCGAAATTTGGATTTTAGTTTTCTTGATATGGTCAATTATGTCAAAGGATCTGAGGTAGATGGGGTGTCTAGACTAGAAGGGGAAGAACACTTAGGCCTATCAGCTTTGACATTTGAGGTTTCTTATTCACAGATGAAGACAAAGAAGTAGAGGGAGTATTAGCACTACTTACCTTTTGAGTAGAAGTGGTAGGAATAGGAGCTCCTCTTTTCACAACAACTGGGATGGTAACTGGAACCTCCTTGGATCTCCTTGTGGGTTGAATCACTTATTTTTTTCTTACTCATTTGTTCTCGGGTCATGAACAACATATGAATCACTATTCATATCAGCCACTACTTCATCATAATCATTTGTATCATCATCAACTCCCTCAGTGATGAGGAAATTAACCTGAGAATCATTGGCTTCTTTTGGTGTTTCATTTGCTTCCTCCTCAAGTTCCTCATATCCTTCAACTTCATCTTCTTCTTCCAGTTCCTGAACTTCACATGTTGCATTGATAGAACTTTGAGAGGTGGCCCTTCAATTGTGAGATTTGGCTGGACATAGGAGGTAGATGATTTGAGGCTGAAAATTCCTTCTTGGAATATCTTTATAAGGAGTATTCTAGGCCAATTGTTTTTTGATAGCTATGAGATCATTTGCCAATTTTTGTACTAACTGGTCTGAATTATTTCTGAAGAAGAAGCCTTAGATTTAGCAGGTTCCTTTTTTAATTTCCATACATTATTAAATCATCCTCAACACTTATGGCTAAGCGTTGATCAACATCTAGAGTAGCAAGGTTATCCCTTCTCAATGCATAGCTCACTTTTGGTAATTGTGCATTTAGGAAAAAACATTTTTGAATTTGATCTATAGGTCGAGTGGCTACTGGAATCTTATTGACCAATTTGTTAAATTTGGCAAAAATTCTCTCATAGGCTCATATGGTTCTTCTTTATTTGAGAAATCTGAGTGAGGAGAGCATGTACATCCTCAACAGGTTTGAATCGATCCTCAAACTGAGTTCTCATGGTGGTCTAGTCAATGATAGCTCCAGCAGGGAGATGATAGAACCAATCAACAACATTATCTTGTAATGTCTCCACAAAAATCCTAACATAAAAACATCTTCATGCTCCACTCCAAGTATTCCACATGCCATAATGAATGCAACAATGTGTTCATCTGGGTGCACTTTTCCATCACCTCTGAATTTAGGAAAAACTTTTCCTATTCCCTTTTGGGAGATCATGCAATGGTTGAGCAAGGGCCAGAGGTCCAACCCATTTTCCCCAAGGTAAAGGTGTTTCCATTCTTGGAAAAATAGTTTTGCAAAGGAATTGTGACTCCAACAAACACCAAATCTTGAATGCTAGGGCTTGATTGTGTTTGTGAGTTTGTGTTCCTTACAGTTCTATTTTTGACAGGGGAGTACTTGGTGGATCTTGTTCTCCTTCTTCTGGGGTCATCCCAAAGCCTTGTTGTTCTAGTAATTGAAAATCTGGATCTTCAATACCACGTGCCTTTGACCTTGTATATATCTTATTTTTCAAGGTGTTAATGCTTTCTAGTTCGATTGAATTTGTTTGGTGGGATGCACAATACGTGCCCCATGGTGGGTGCAAAAAATTGTTGGTTGTAGAATTTGATCTTTGAAAACAAGCAACATTAGGGGACAACAATCCCTCCTCTTTATGGGAGAGGTTCCCTTATTGAACACAAAAAGAAAAAGAAAAAAACTTATTTACAATATAAACATTTGTTCAATATTTTGGTGGAGATTTTGATATTTTAGATGTTTTCCTCAAAAGGTTTTCAATACAGAAGAAAAGGAAAATTCAAGACTGATATTCAGAAATTGAAGAAGAGAAGAGCACTTTTAGACATATAGATAATAGAATGATATCTTACTAATGCTTGATAAAATAACAAGATTTAGACTACGCATATAAAAACACATGACATGCATGTATTAGACACAAAGTTCCAAATACACTTATCAACTGAAAGACACAAAGTTCTTTCTTAAATACACATAGCTTTATATGAATCAGATAAGGAACAAAAAGAGATAAAGCATGAGAGAGGGTGAAACTTCTTCTGTATTGAATAGTTCAATGTTCTTTTTACATCTAGATATCAAAATCTCGATCCTTTACAATGATAAGGAAAGTTCTTTAAATAACCCAAGAAATGGTT
The DNA here is from genome assembly GCA_018340775.1 of Taxus wallichiana var. yunnanensis. Lineage (NCBI taxonomy): Eukaryota > Viridiplantae > Streptophyta > Pinopsida > Cupressales > Taxaceae > Taxus > Taxus wallichiana. Next base: position 172,079,015 of record CM031244.1, read on the forward strand.
ACAAAGATCCTTTTAGTTTCCTTTCTTTTAATTTCAAAAGTTAGTATCTAATTAAATATTACAAACTCAATTTATCTCTTATTTTCATAACACATGACTAAAGAGATAAAGCCACCTTAATTAGATATTTTAAATAAGAAAGGAAAATATGAACTAGGAAGCCGAGATGCTAGTAGAAGTACTTGAAGTCCCCTTTATCTTAAGCAATTGATGTCTGAATCTTTTCAATGCTTCAGCTATGTCCATTCCTCGGGGAATTGTTGTATTAGCGGTTGCATGAGTCCAACTACCAAACACTTCTCCATTTCTTTTCCAAACTCTACATTTTCCAAGAACTCTTTATTGGCATTTGTGATAGTAACTGTAGTGTGCAAATTTATTTCATTTTCTCCTTGGATATGGTGTCTTGCTTGAACAAATATTTTCTTTAACAAAAGTCTTGAACTGAGATTTGATCTCTTGAATAGTGAATTTATCATTTGAATTCTCTTTGAAGATTTGGCAATGAATATCTAGAAGGCAGACATGACACAAGATTTAAAAGCTTCTCCTTTTTGTAACATATTTTTGAGTTCTCCAATGGCCTCTTCAAGAACCTTTATTTTCTAGTCAATGCTGAAAACCCACTATTTAGATAGATTCATCTTTGCATCATCAAAAACCTTATTTTCTAAAAGGATTTGTACATCTGTCTCACTCATCAATCTGAGATCCTGAATGCACTCACTCCACAATTTCAACTCCTATCCAACCCACTGAGTGTTGTAGTGAATTTTAATTGAATCTTAGCAATTTTCTCATATGCCTTGAATGCCTCTTCAATAAAATTCAGACTGTGATTATCAAGTCATCAACCATAGCCTCCATTTCCTTCCCATAAGTGGCATGCTTATGAATGTCTTTGATGGCTTGAACCTCATCATTGGACAAGATGATAGGAGGTGGGATGGAAGCTAGGGGAGTTGGGTCAAGTACCTTATCTTCTACCAATAAGGATTTGATGAAACTTGACAAAATTTGATTCTGCTCTTCTAATTGCTCTTGTGTCTGCTTCCCTTTTTCAACTCTTTCAATCACTTTAGACATAGTCTCCCTCAAATTATGCACCTCACTTTCAGGTGTCGATTCACCAAGAGAAATTCTTGTCAATTCCAGATCACCCATTGATAGGTCTTTTTCATCTTTTTCCAGCTTGGGTTTTACAATTTCCATGAATTGTTGGCCTTGGGAATCTGAAACCAATCTTGATGTGACTTTGGCCTTTTTGTTGGAGGGGGAGGAGTAGTACTAGAAGAGTTTGCCACTACATCAAACTTAGGAGCAACCACACTTGAAGTGGCCTTTCTTTTTTCTTTCTTTCCAGTAATGGTTGTACCAGGTAAATGAAGAAGCTTGAAGTGGAAGGAGCAATAGGCCCAAGTGTAGATGCACTCATAGCACTTAGAGTTTGTACCACATTTACTTCTAACACAAAGGTATCAACTTGAGTGATGGGAGCTCTCCATAGCAGATATTTCCATAGATTCTAAAATTGTTTTCTTGATTGATCTTCCTTCACTTTCGCTTTTTAAATAAGGATATCCTCCTCAAGATTTTCCTTGCTCTTTTCCTTCACTATCATCATCATCGAGGTCCACAATTTCTTCCTTTTTAGGAATTATTACAGTTTTCTTAGGAGAGGGTTTCCTCACTCTCTTGAATAACCTCAACTACCTTATCATCCTTCTTGGCTTTTCCCTTCTTGGTGTACACCAGAGTTGAAGATTCTAGAGGAGAAGGAACAAATTGTTCATGTGTCTAGGAGCTGATACAAGTATTTCTTTATGAGGAGTAGAAGTATCTTGAGAAGTAGACCTAGATTTCTTGCCCGAACATCTTCATTTTCCTATCAAACCAAAGTCTAGTTCTCACTAGGATAGGGTTATTGAGCTCCTTTAAATCATCTCTCTCCTTGACAAACCAATCAATGGTTTCAATAGGAGTGTGCTTGATTGACCTCTCATACTCAAGAGACTACAGATTCTTCATCATCATCCTCCAATCCTTCAGGAACATCATATATACCAAAATCCATGATTTTTGTAGAGATAATCTTCCATAGTACCTTCTCTAGGCTTCATAATCATCAGAGAAAATCTTCCCAAGTAGTCTTCAATATCAAGCAAGATGTTGATAACCCATTCTAAAGTTGGTGGAAATGAACTCCTTAATATCAAAGCAAGTTCTGGGCTTATAATAGTGAAGGGTAAGAGGAGCAATGGTTCTATCAATGTTCTAGGCATCCAAGTAGTTTTACAAGTGTAGTTACCCAATGTGATTGGGAACTGAATACCTGTAATCTTCTTATCCCTATAGGTTCTATGCAGCTTATCCAATTGTCTGCATATCTCAACTAGAGCCATTTATCACTGTAGTACATTGGAAGTTTCAAGGGTTGTCCTTCAAATCCAACCAAATGTATATATGAAAATTTCTGAACTGAGTGAAAAAGCTACCATAGACATTGATCAAGTTTTTTCCTCATCTGAGAATCTTCTAGTAGTATCTCCTTCCAATAACCTAACAATGTACATAGTGAATGCATCATTCACTCTCCTGAAATGATGATTTGACCTTTAAAGTCAACTGTGGATGATATATATAAATGGGGCATCTTTCTAGTCTTTCACGGGGAGAAACCTAACCATTCTCTATAAGCTATAATGGTGTACATCAGATAGGAGGTCATGTAGAAGGTTTGAGTCCTTTGAACATTTTCCAATTACTCAGTTAGGCTATCACAAATTATTCCGAAACACCTGGGAAAAGGTGGTGAAAAGCACTTGAGACATGCGGGACAAGAAAAGTCGAAACACCCACATACTAAAATCGGATAAGTCAGAAATATTTGACACAGATAACCCTTGAGACATTAGGACACCATTTCTCCAAAAATCCGAAAAGACCAAAAACAAAGGAAAATCAAGACCAATCGAAAAAAGTGGAAAATTAGGGAACAAACAGTCCAGAGGAACTTGGGACATGAGGAAGAAAAATTTGAGACACTCACATATCACTAAAAATCCTTAAAACTTAAAATTTGAAAAATGACTAACTATTTGAAACTAGCTCTTTCTCAAGGGATCCTTTACAAGGGCATTTAGCAGTCACCTAACACAAAAAAATTAAAATTAGAGAAGAAAATTCACAACTCTTGGGGAGGTGAAAACACAAAGTGTAACAACATTATTGTTATCATTTCTCAAATATAACATCACATAATTCCATTTTCCTTCACTTGCAAATCTTCCTCAAGGTTTTATAGGTTTAAAATATTAGTGGAACTTACACCGGAGGTTGGACCATTAGGTTATTGGGAGTTACATAAATAGGAGGTAATTAGGATCCATAAGAATATGAGTTGCACTAACAAGGTATACCTTATTCTTTGGAATCCCTAACTTTGGTCTACTTAGGTCTTCTACATATCCATCTTGTGAACCACCCATAAAAATACTCTTGCTAGGAGTTATTAACTTTGGAGGAAGTTAATACTCCAACAATGTCTTCACAAAGGTAAGCATAATCGACCCAAACTCTTTCCTTTGTGTTTATTTATTGATTGTGTTGATGTATCATGTGTTATACTATGATAGTCTAACATACCTTTATATAGTTACATTTTTATTCCTTAATAACACATGCTTACCACCTAATGGGATCTGACAACCCTTAGTTTAGGACTAGATCTTGCTTATTATTTTAGATCTTATAATATTATGATTAGAGCAAGATCCCATCCCCATATCTTAGACATAATATTTGGAACCCTGCGCCTTTGATATGAGTAGTCCACTACTTTATTATAGATCTACGTGGCTATTACACCCCTAGGTTCTATCTTTGGATCATGTGTTGCCCCTAGTATAGTCTCATACTTATATCCTAATATGCATTATTAAATATAGAGAAAGGATAAACATATTGATTATCTTAGTTAACATATAATTGACATCATGGATAATGAGCTTAGGTAGAGTGTTGAGCTTGAGAAATAAAGTGGAGTGCTCAAAGTGATGTCATGGAGAACTTTATAGAATATGGTGAGGAGTTAGATATGATATGAAACAAGAAATCTTATGAGATAGAACACCATGTTTGGGAAGTATAATCTCGTCAAAGAGACAAATTAGGTAAATAAATTAAGTGCAAAGTGAACAACACATTGTGATAGTGATTTTTCCTATGTGAACTTGACATGTCATAGATACAAGCTTGAGTTTGAACTCAAGATGTAGAAGACAGATGAATTGGATGAAGCACTCAAGACATAACTATGATGGGATTGTAACTCAACAATATTAGAAAGGGTAGTTTGTGATGGTAAATTATATTTTTAAGTGATAAGGTTGACAAACTATGAACATAATATTATCGAGTGGATATTTGTGGTAGCATTATGTTAGCGAGTTGGAAAATTGTCTCACTAATATCCTTGACAAGCTAAGACAATGATGAATATTTGAAAACACAAATATGATAATGATTAAGGTGGAGATTCAAATGACACTCTATTTCATGAAGGCACAACAATATGTAACATCCCACCCTTTTCGAGTCCCAAAATTGATGACCATATAGATGGCCAATAGATTGTCAGTTGGTTAAAATGAAGTGTTAAGGGATAATTCTACATTCTTGAAAATAACTCAAGTTTTGTTTAAATGAAATTAAGTTAACAACCGAGATTCTTAGCTCACTTTGACATTTTGTGATATATGTTTTATCATATGTCGGATAAAGTTTGTTTGGGTTGTTGACCACTTATAAGATCGCCACATAATCAACATTATATTGGAATATAAATGTTTGATATTTTTAGCTAATTTAACAAAAATGGAATTTATTAAACCCTATATATTACATATTAATATATACAAACTATGATAAACGATTCTTAGGAATATGGATGACAAAAGCAATAAGAAAATAAAGTAGAAACACTAAGTGCAAGAGAGGGATAGAGTGACTTAGTTGATTTACACTTTATTAAAGGTGATCTAGATTGGAACAAACCGATGAACAGGAAGGGAATTTTATTGCAATTTTGCTCAATAAATTCTATAACTATTGGATGAGGTCGGACCAGGGCACCTAGAATGGGGTGAGGGTGCTTAGGCATTAGAGACCTCTACTGCAGGCACCTATGTTTGTGTGGGAGCTCTGGGACTGGTTTTTTCGGTGTCACACAAGTGTCGTCGTAGTCATTATTGGTCTCTTGTATGCCATTGGATGTTCATCAAATTCACATATAACCTGCAAAGATATGTTGACCTGCAAAACCTTCAAACTACATCAAATCCCAAAAAGAAAAAATGCAATATGGGGAGTCAAACTGACCTTGGTGGTAACCAAACTGAGTGAACTTACGATCGAGTATTGCACTACATCTCATACTCCATGTAATTATTGTGCATGTGTGAAAGAATCATGCCCTAGGAAGCCCTTGTGTAAGTGCACTTGATAGCATGTGCTAGCTAGATGTACTAGTGGAAATAGATGTGTAGATGGAAAAATGAACTTCCCCTTCCTATGAAGTGTATGCATAAAATGCAGTCCCTTTTCCCTTGAATGGATGTTATATGGATGCCTTTAGTTCTCTTATATGCCTTTGGATGTAAGCTTAGGTGATGATAATAGATGCTTAGAGCTTGGTCGCTTATTTTGGTCACATAAATTTGTATTTATATGATTCCATTGGTTGAATTTCGTAATTGACAGTAGAGACGGGTGACCCATAAGAAAATAAGATGCCCGAGAAGATAAAAGAGGCACAAAATAGGTGAGTAATATAGAAAGAGTTCATGGGTGCCCATAGGGGATGAGGGCACCGGGTACTGGGATCCTGGTTGGGTACTAGTGTCCAAAGTCATACAAGATAAAACAATAAAGTTCGGGGACCGGGTCATACGGGTGTGTAAGACCAAAGAGAAATCAAGTAATATAGAAAAGAGGTCAAAGATAGTTTTCAATTACTATTTTTCTCACTTACGAACCATATGAATGTAAGTATGTTGTTAGGACCTATAAATATACCCAATTGCATCATTTTGTGTCTACATTAACCACTGGAGTAAAAGATGATTTTGGAAATATCGATGTGCAATAATTATATTATGTGTTAATTTTCTTATTTAGACTCCTTGCATTAGGTCATTTTTTGGACCACTTGGCATTAGTTATGACATATTATGAGTTTATAACATGTCTATACTAAGTGTTGATTTATTAAAATACATGGCATATGGGCATGGGTAAATACATTAAGTTTTTATTAAAATGCATAGAGGTTAAATGGATTTTATTAATTTAGAATATTAATCCACTTGAAAAGAGTGGATGGCATGTATTAATGTTTTTCTTGGGCTTACGTGGCATGGTAGTGTGTGACATTGGTGACTTGGAAAAGTAATTCGAACCATACTTGATTAGTTTGATGAGAAGTGGGCTTTGTAACATGGCATGTGGAAATAGCTCGAGGGGTTTTAGGTTTTATTGTTGCATTGATGGTTGGGTGACTCCTTGGGAATGGTTAGCTTCCCGAGAATCCAACCCTAAATGTGGTCGCATTCCTTCTCTCTTTTCTCATTTGCTTTGTTTTGTTTGAGATATTTTCGGGGTTTTGAAGGAAGTGGAATTTCTTTCCACTCTGTATGTTTTGTGGCCATGAATGTTAATCTAGAAATGGATATAGAGGAATTTTCTTTCAATAAGGAATGCTTTGAAGAATGCATTGTTGTTTTTACTTTTTGGAGAAGATTGTAGGAGAAAGGAATTTGAGTTGAGAAAAAACTTGGATATTACAGGCATGAGCTTCTCCCTGATACTCTAAATCATAATGGTTATATTTTTTTGATAGTGATTTGGGGTGTTTTTGAGTTTAGTTTTTATAGAAGAATGGTTCTATTGGTTTATACCTTTTTGTTGGGTTCGCATGTTGAAGTTATGAATATATTTATGAGTTTTAACTATATATTGCTTACTAGGTATGCGTATTTTTATGAGTGGAAGGATGTTATGAGTTTTGATTGTATTATACTTTCCGGGCTTGTGTTTTTACTATGAAGGGAGCGAGTATGAGATCCCACATTTGGATTACATTTTTAATATTTGAAACTATGTTATTTCTAATATAGATTTAAATACCCATAATGGCTCTACATGTTGTAGTGTTGTTATGGCATTGTGTGTGCATTTTCTAATACAAGAATTTACTATTTTGACTATCATCTTATGAGTGTTTGTCTCTCAATATTTGGGTATGTGTTAATGATAGAGTACAAAGGTGTTTTTTTACTTGTCCTCCTTTTTAGATTTGAATACTTTGTAGGATAATATGAATGCTTTAGTCATATGCTCTTATAGTTAGATGAATGATGTACTTGGTGTTGTGCTTGAATATAAAATTTGATCTTTGTTGAAGGATGAAACTGTAAAAATGGTTGGAATAATATCATAACAGGAAAGGAATACGACTTGTTAGATGTCGATGTATTTATGAAATGAATTCTTACTATTGGAATTGTAGAACAAGTATGATTAGTTTTTCTAAAGTATATTAGTTGATGAATGTCTATGATTTGTTGGGAATAACAAGTAAAATTAATTGTTTGTTGATTAAATATGATTTGATATGAATTACAAGTAAATTTAAATTAATTATTGATTTATTACAATCGATGCAAGTTAATGATGATATACTTGTTGATTTGATTTGTTTAGTTCAAATAAGAAAGTTTCTTTGATCTAATATAGGGCCAAACCTTGATTTTTAATCTCATTATATAATGGTTATGATATAGAATGTGAGTGAGTTGAATCATTTCATTTCTCTCGAACTAGCCCATGTATATTTATCTCTCTCTTAATGAGATGTATGGGTAAATAGGAGAAGCTATGAAGTGAATACTTTGGACTTATTTAATATTTTTTGTTAATTATTACCTCGTGTTCATATGTAAAAAGGATAACCTCAAGAAGCTCCTTAGTTTGTATTAAACAATTTCGTGAAGTAAACTTAGTTGTTAGGATGGGCATATGAACCTAATGTATAATCCTAAATATGGATTTTGTTGCTTGTATAATGAAGAAAGTTGGTTTTGCAACCTTGAGAGATTTTGTGTTGATTATGAACCTCTCTATTTTGATTAAATATAATTGGTCAATTTAATCAAGCATGGTATATAAGAGTAGATATTATTGACGTCCCTATTTTTATGGCTATGTCTTTGGATAAACTATTACTGATCTAATAAATTAAGTGCACCAAAGACCTTACATAATTTAATCCTCCATTTAAACTCGTCTTATGATTAAGTAAGAACAATAGAAATTATGTTGTTGGATACAATGTTTATCATGGGAATAATGGTATTGAACATTAAGTATATATTGTTTAAATATAGGTGGTTGTAAATGATAATATAATTTGTACTTCATAATATGAAGTTATGATAGTAAATAATATTAATAAACATGTAGCTGAGAATAAAAAGGGCATAGTTAATGTAAATTGATCAGTCTTAATCATTATTCTTCAAGAAATAATAAGTTAGTCATCGCAAGAAAATGGTATTATCTCCTTTATTAAATAGACCAACAGTTAATGAATAAAACTAGCCTTAACACATGCAACCTATATCGAAAACAATGTGACTTGAAAAAATGGCAACTAATATTTAATCCATAACACGAAAAAAATTATCAAGGTCACTTGAAACATATCGAATGATTTAGAGGAGGCTTACAAAAACACCCCTCAACTATAACTTAAATAAATAATGGAATAACTTAAGTCTCATAGAACTTGTCACACAATGAAATTTGATTGTGGATAGAAAACTTTAATTACAACATAGATTGGATATAATCTCACGTCATCACGCAAACATCTAGACATAGTGCTAACTAAGGGTAGTTACGGAAAAGGGAAAGAGGACATAATGATGATAACCCATTATGTGGTCTCTCCCTATTCCATAAAGACCCTGAGTGGGTTGTGGTTCTTTTCATTTACGAAGATGGTCCTGTAAAGAACACACCTCCTCTTTCTTAACATGTTCACCTTCTTAAAAAAATATCCAGATAACTATGTCGAGATATTTTTTTAGTGGTGGAAGACTATGTCCCTAAGACTTATGTGTGGTCTTGGGATAAGTTGTTTATGCACAACTGAAAAATTTGGCCAAAGTAATGCAAGTAGCTGATTGCATTGTCTATTCACCGTATCCTTACTTTATATATGTCAAATACTAGAGTACGAAGTTAAGAAATTAACTTTCATGGTAGACATTTAAGGATGGAAACATAGTTTCTCAACCTAGAAAAAGGTAAACCTGAACATATTAAAGATTGTATGATTACTCATATAGAGTGGATTGAAGGGAGATATATATGTACCCTTCTCAATTGCATAAGGTTTATACACGAAAGATTTATCAAATGGATCAAACTTAACTAAATAACTAGCTATTTAAAATTGTTAACTAGTTTGAACTGAGTTAAATCTATTACATACTCCATGATTGGATTGTGGAAATTAAAAAAAAAAACACTTTAGTTTTGGGAAAATAAAATAAGTGTTACATGATTGATAAATAGAGTAATGGTAAATGACAATAATGAATTACAAGATAATGACAAAGTGGTGTTTCAAACCAATAAGGTGTTTTCACTCAAATGTCTCGATCACACTTTCCTTCCATTCCAATTACATTTTAACACTTGTTGGTTAATGAGTTGAAAATGAATGTGAGGATTAAATGAGTTGTTGGAGAGCTATTACTCAACTAATATAAGCTTAAGTTGGAGACTTGAGGTGTAAATTAAAGATGATGAATTGAGTAATAACCTTGGATTTTTAAGAGGAGTGAACCATAATTTTGTTATGGAATAATCTATTAATTGATAAATGTAAAAGAAGAACAAATCTTCAACTATCAAACCCCTATTATTAAAATAAAACATTATTGTAAAGTTCTTAAGGACAAAAATCATATGATTATGAAGTGGAGTGATCGAATATGTTGCCAAAATAGACCATGCTCAATATTTGAATACATATGTAGATTTATGACTATAAAAACATATTGACATCACGGTTGAAATTGCTCAACAAATTTGGGATGCTTATCCAATCAAGTGCTATTTTTAAAAAAATAACTAGTTGCAAAACAAGCAATTAAATGTGAAGAGACTTCCAAAGACTGTACCCAAAGTAAATTCTATGAAGACATTAATGTTATAATTACTCTTCTTAGCATAGTGGTCATAATACCACCTTCTCGTGATTTTCAAAAATGAGTCTCGTATAATTTTATCGACAAATCACTAAATCTTATAAATTCTTACTAGAAAACACACATTCAGAGCATATTTCCTAATCTCAATTGGAAAATACATGTGCCCTTCATTAAAAAATGGCCAATAAATAGATATTAAAATGACAAGAACAACTTAGAAACCATCCAAGAGAATACCAATATCCGATATCCATTAAATAATAAGAAATATTTTTTATATCTTATATAAACATCTCTCGCATTTTTAAAGACTACCACATTGATTACAAAGATGAGTGTAATATGTGGATAGATGACCCTTATCTGCGAATGATATTTTGATCATAAATTTAATCAGTAAACACCAATTTTTGGTATCGCTACCCCTTACCCCGTGTTCTCTTTCCATTGTATTTACATACATACCTCTCTTCCCTTTCAAATTCTCTTCTTCCCTCCTGAATTAAATTTATCCCACTTATCATTATTATTCCTCCTCAATCATCCCTAATCATGTTTAGTTAAACACCCATTTAATTTACTTCCTCTTTTTAAATTTTCTATTTTATCCTTTCTATGCCATTATTTAATAATTTCACCTTCCCATGGCCTTTATTTTATCTTTTTCACCCTCCACCTACTCATCTTAAGCAACCCTAATTCATCCTAACCCTTCAAAACCCTAATCTTGCCTCTTATGGGCTCATTGTCTCGAGCTCGTCACCTTCCCATGGCCCAAATGGATTAGTCCCTACAATCGGTGGCGAACCATCCAAGTCGTCATCGAACCTATAAAGTTTCCCTTACCCTCCCTTTCTTAGGATGCAATTTTGGAGATTTTGTGATTTCTTGTGATCTTTCCTTCATTTCATGTTTTCTCTTGTAGTTGTCATCATCACTTTGGAGATCTTGTGCTTCAACCTTAGAGATTTGGAGATATTTTTCACCCTTGCATGCTTAGGACCCTTTGTTACAACTTTTTCACCATTCTCTTCACCAAGATCTTGTACATGTTCATCTATCATCGAGAGCCTTGTCTCTACCTTCCCAGTCCTTCATTTTTCATCTATAGGTCTTCATTTCAGTCCATCCATTTTTGGGAAACCCTAGATCAGCCCCGATCACCGTTGACCTTATCTAGTCACCGTCAACCAAGCTCTCATCTTATTGATTTCTTTGTAATTCAGATCCCTAATCATCACATCTTTGATCTTACATCCCCTCATGCCTCATGACTTGTCATTCTACCATCTCCGTCATCTCATATATGTTCTGCCATCCCCAGTCTCACCACCGATCACCCAAGTTGTCTTCGAATGGAACTATATTTATTGCATTCATCATCATATTTTATAATTTTATTACATCATTTCTATTATAGCTAGCTTCAATTCCGCCTTCAAGGCCTCCAGATCTACATTTTTGTCATTGTTTCACTTGATCTTCTCCAATCATCTTCGACTAGGCCCTACAGTCTTGGGTCGTTGTCGACTGCACATGTTTGGTTTAATTTTGTTAGATCATATTTGCATCTTATCCCTTGTATTACATTTCATCTTCTATTATAGTTCGATTCTGCTACATCTAATTTATCAATATTTTATCTTATCTTTATCAAAACGTGGATTGACATACATCCTAAGAAGTTTTCACTTCTCGGGATTGACATTATCAGGAAACCCACCCATCTATCTACTAATCCATTTTTTTGTTGATCTCTCTTAATTTTCAAGTCACCTAGCTCGTTACGAGGAGTATCTTTCATTTGCACTCGTATCTATCGGAAATCTAGAGGTGTCATAAACCCTCTCATATTTGGTGTTTCTTGTTTCTTCTATTACTATTTCACTAATCTAGAACAAGAACAAGGAAATTTGTTCGACATTATGGCATGCTCGGTGGGACCCACCCCTATTTGGTGAGTCATTTATTTTTTCTTTTGTTTCCATTTTCTTTTATCTATCTTCTACTAACCTCACAAGTAGGGGTATTACTTTTATTTCTTGTGTTGTATTGTGTTGCTTAGATTGGCTTTCGATTTGCTTTGTTTTCTTTAAAATTTTGAATAAAAAGGAAAAGTGTTATCCAAGTATTCCTTGTTTTTATTCCCCATCTCTTTCTTTTATTATATTACATCCTTTATCTATTTCTTTCATTGAATATCACATTTCATTTTGAATCTAAAAAGAACCCCTCATATTTTCTTGGAAATATAGTTTAACTAGGGGTTTAACTCGTTGCATACACTTTATCACACACATCCCCAAACACACACATTTAAATACACATCTTAAGCATTCCTTCCTGTGTTGAACTATTGGGATTTCATCACCTAATAGGAAATTCATCATAGTGTTTTGGCCGTGTTAAAAAGTTTTTGACTACAAGTATATTAGCTAAGCACTCAACTCCCTTATCGTTGTGGGACCGTGGAGTGAGGGGTAGGCCCGAATACCAAGCCTTGTACCGTAGTCATCACAGATTTGGGCCTCATGTACATTTCATGTATATCAAGGACTCCATCCAAAACTACCTAAAACCATCCATAGATTGTCATTTCCTAGGTTCCCTTTGAGCCCATTTTTCATTTCTTTTTCACATCTCTAATAATCAAGATAATCAAAATTTTGTTGTGTGACTTTCTTGTAATAATTAAAAATCAACATAGTATTTTATATTATTGTTTATTTCATGCCCATCATTACACATTCCCAAGAAAATAAAATGGAACAAAACATGTCTTCTAACACTATTCCTACATCTACCATGGTTTCCCAACAAACCTCCGCCCTTTCTATCATTTCCTCTACCCTTTTGGTTACCTATTCCACAGATTACCCAACCAATGGTTCCCATTTCCTCTATCTAAGAGTGTTACACCATCAACCTACTACCCATGTCAAAACTAATCCATTTCTTCATCATCATTCTATTCCATCTAGACCAGCAACACCCCCATCTCATTACCTCTATCAAAGCTTTGGGACCTCTTATCATCCCTCGTGGGTGTGTAGAATTCCAAGAGATTCTCGATGCTAATATAGTTTCTCTTCATGACTATCTCCTTCATAATACTACCAACCTCCCCATTGATGGACCTCCTTTGCAACAAATCTATGCTTACCATTCCAATCCTGAATCCACACAAGTCCTTACATCACAACTTGTCGTGTTCTTCCCTAGAGCTATGAATGAACTTGTTATGGCACAATGTGAGCTTGATCCTCACCCATCTCCTTCCAAAATCCCTCATGCTCACCAAACCACTCAATTGGTGACGCCCATTCCCCCTAATTTTCCTTGTATTAACACCATTATCACCTCTTCTATCCCCATTACCTCATCATCCACTACAATCACTTATGCCCCTATCCAATCATCATAAGAGTCTCACTTACTTCCTCCTACATCCGAACAACATAATTCAACTTTTCCTCCCATCTCCACTTCACAACCTCATCCATCTGAATTAGCTCAAACCCACCAACCTCCTCCTTGAGGTGCTTATCACTACATACTTCCCAACCAATCCACTCAACTATCTCAACTTCCTATTACTTACATCCCAACTCATCATATACCACATCAATAAAATGTCCCCATCTCTCAACATCCAACTCAATCTCACCAATATTATCACATCCCCATTCCTCAACAATAACATTTATCTCAACCCATTCAATTGCAACCCCTCAATTACATTCCCCCTTATCAACCACTTCCTCCAACACCTACTCATCCTCAAATATATCAACCTTATCAACAACCTAACCCATCCACCTCATATGCATCACAATCTCATCCTCCAACTTCTCAATCCCATCCATCAAACGATCCCATGCAAACATTATTGAGTAGAATGGATAATCTTGAAGTCGCTACCTTGGGATCCAAAACCACATTCTCATATGATCAAATTTACATGAACCCATCAACCCCTCGGTTCCAATTAAGCCTTATCCTCCTCATTGGGAACTTCTAAATTCAATAGTAACGAGGATCCCCAACAACATCTTCGTGCCTTTAGGCATGCATGCTACCTCATTTCCCATGATTAGGACCTTATGTTTTGCACCTTCTCCATGTCATTGGTCGTCCCGCCTTAGATTGGTATTATGGAATTCCTCAACATTCATTATCGTCATTTACCCAACTTGCACAATTATTCCTAGAGAACTTCTCAATCAATATTACGCATAATATCACGATCACGACTCTCTGTGTCATTTGACAGTATGATGATGAATATGTCACTGATTTCATCACACAATGGTATGGAATTATCAACCAACTATCATTCTCCCTTCCAAAATTGAGCTTATCGAACTCTTCTCACATTTTTTTACAAAGCATATATCCTCTACTCTTCAAATCTAATCATTCAAAACCTTTGAAAAGGAATTTACCATGGCTCGCAAACTTGAATTATGTGCCCTTGAGCATAGTTATCTTAAACTTCAATCAAATAAACCCAAGTCTGAATTCACTAAATCCTCCACGCATGGTTACAAATTTAAGAATGTCACTAATTCCATCATCGTTTAATCATTATTTGCATCTGCTTCTCACACGAATCCTCTAAAAAGAGCTCCTAGACCAGATCCTAAATATACCCTCTTAGAGAATCTTATAATGCAATATTCAACAAGTTAATGGCGGTCAATCTCATTTGAATTCCTCACATCCAACCTTTTGATGAATCGTGACCCAAACCAACATGGTATCTGAAGAACATTATTGTAAGTATCATTAGGTCCGTGGCCATGACATTGAGAAGTGTCACACTTTTAAATACCTTGTTTAAAAACTTATAGACTCTGTGACCTTCAAGTAGACAATCTTAACGAACCACCCAATCAACCCTTAGATGTTTTTGAATAACCATTCCCCAATCATCCACCAAAAAATCAAACTCCGCCCCCCACATCTCAAGAAACTAACACTCACATGATCTACACCATAAATTAAGAACCTAAATCATTTCCTATATCTACCACCACATTATCTACTACATCTACCTCTATTTTAGATGCTTCTCCCACATCTACAACTTCATCAATATCCACACCTACTTCTACACCTATCACATCTACACCGATCATATCTACACCAATTACATTTGTAATTATCACACCCACATTGATCTCCACTACATTTATTCCCTAGTCTATATCTACCTGCATCTCCACCTATTACACCTAATCCTTCACTAACACCCACTATAACATGTATTCCTACATCTATACCCATATCCACATCAACCACATCTATCATGGTGGCCATTCCTATTTCCACATCTATACCACCCCTTGAATCATCTACTTCACAGACATCCAACATAACAACAGTGATATTCATACCCCATCTATAAAACCAATCACCCCACATCAACAAATCTGAAGTCAACATAGTCTATAAATCCTCTTAACCTCATCATGCACATCATTTAGAAACCACTTCCACCTACAATATCCTCATCTATAACACAATCTACATCATCTAATTTTGTTTCTATAGACCCTCCGATTGAAATAGTCATCATACCTACCAAAGGTAAATCCTCGCAACAAAATACTAAGAATCTTAGTGTGCCCATCCAAAAATATCTCACACATCCACACAAAAAGTTAGAGCTCACTCCTCCCAAGACTAACCCTCCTAAGAAATCTAATGCCACATCATCACTCTTAGGATCATCTCCATCCATTTTAGGGTTGGCCCCTTCATCCAAGATCCCTATTATCAACGAACCCAAATCAAGAAAATATAATCCAACTTCCAAGTCTGACCTAACCTCTAAATCATCCACATCCCCAATTGTCAAATCAGAATCCAAGTCACCAATCATCAAAATTGAAACCAAGACACAACCACCTTCTTCTTCTTCAAAATCCAAGGTAGAGTCAAAAGCTCCCATAAATCCTCATCAAAGTAAATTATCCCTTCTACCTTCATCCACCATCCTCAAATCCACTTCACTTGTAACTTATACTTCAAAAACTACCATTGGTCCTTACACAGAGATCTTCCAATGCTTACTCCAAGAATCGTTATCACCCTTCCCCCATTAAGTATTTTGATACATGTGGCCCTAAGCCTTCATGGTTCGATTCTAATCTTATTTGTGCATACCATCATGCACCAGGTCATGATATCTTGAGAAAATTAGGGATATCCAAACTATTATTCATAATCTTATTGATGAATATGAACTTCTCGTTGAAAGGGATCACCCTCTTTCATCAACTAATCTCAATTCTTCATCCATCAAGACCTCTAAGTTTCCTCATTCATCCAAGACTTTTGTCACCATCCCTCCTCTAACAATGACTTCTCCCAAAGAAGGTCCCCCTCTTTTCATAAATGATGTTCGCATCACCATCCATTCTCACCCCCATGACTTCCAACCTCCTACTCAATCAAAATTAAAATTCATCATCACCACTCCCTCTAATGAGCCTACTCCACCCTCTTCTTCATCAAAACCCAAGGTATCTATCTTAGCTACCCCTCGGCCTCCTACTATTAAATAGATTATTACGAAGCAACTTCATCAAGCCAGTTAAGATACCACTTTATGAGCTCATCCAAATCTCCCCAAATTATAAGCAAGCTCTCATTGAAGCTCTTAAGTGTATTCCTACTCCTAACGATGAGGCTTAGCTATTTACATCTCTTGTTGGAGTAATTTTTACTTCCACTTCCATATCCTTCGACAATACCAAAATTCCTAACATATGACTTGAGGAGCATGACCTTCCTCTTTTCATCACTATGTGTATCAATGAAAATTCATTCATTGTTCTATGATTGACAATGGAGAGAGCATAAACATCATCTCATCTCACACTTTTAATCAGCTCAACCTCCCCAATTCTATCATCGCCCAATCAATTGTGGTTCTTCATGCATTCAATGATGTTGTTGTTCCCACTTTGGGCATAGTTATTCTTCCCATTGGTGTTGATGAAAATATTCTCCATGAAGTATTATATATTGTATAAGGGGAGTTCCAATACAATATCCTTCTTAGAAAACTATGGATTTGTGTCATGCGTTGCATTCCTTCCACCCTTCATCAATGCATCAAGTATGAACACGAGGGAAAATCCTAACCCTCCCCGCAGACATTCCTCTATTCAAGGCATGTCATATGACTTATCATCCTAATGACGTGCTCATTCCCAAAAAAATTCTTATGAAGAGTCTACTATCTCAAATGTCTCCACATCCAAGCTTCCCAATGATGAATTTATAGACAAACTAATGGATCATCTCAAACTAGGGAGTATCATCTTCTCATGCTTAATGCTCTTCCCATGCCTCATAGACTCGATGGACCCAATAAAGCACCAATGTATCAACTGATGTTGGGGATATCATTCCTTTCGTTCCACCTCATCTTTGTACCAATTTCATATATGGTGGCATTTATTTCCCTTCCTCCCACATTGATGTGTAACCACACACCGAAACTATGGCTTTGAATTTCTTTATAAAAATCCTTTGCCTACACTTATCTTCATCACATGCTGCTCTGGAAAGCAATTTGGATGAATCCACTTAAAAAACTCTTCACAATATACTTGCCAAGATTATTGATAAATCAAGACATAATTGGTATCTTCAAATCCCTTTCACTCTTTGTACTTATCGAACTAGCATCCACACCTCTCTGGTGACTACTCCTTTCTCTCTTCACTCATGGCTCGAGGTCATTCGTCCTCTTGAAGTCCAAATCCCATCCCTACTCATTTCTCTTTGTGACTTCATCTCTGATATGATGATTATCGCCAAGAGATGCTTTCTCTTATGGATGTATTTTCTGATATAATCAAATCTCATCACAGTAAGACCAACATAAGACCTATTTCATCACTCTTTGGGGGACTTGTTGCTCCTCGAGTTTCTAGATGAACATAACCTTATCGCTCTTGAACATCATCATGTCTATTAAGAGTGCATCAAACGTGCTTATAATAAACACCTCAAGGAACATGACTTTAACATCGGTGACCTTGTCCTTCCAGAAAATTAGAACATCACTATTCTAGAAAGGAGCCAACATGGAAATTTTTCTCCCAACTAGATTAGACCTTATATTATCACACATAAGTATGGGTCTGGATCCTATCATTTAAGCATCCCTTAATGGTAATTCGAAACATAACCTCTTAACGATTTTCACTTGCAGCCTTTCTATTGTCAACTCATCTACCAAAGTGAACTTATTCATCCCAGGTGCTCATCCATCCATCCATCATTAGCCTCTTCCATATTTTTATCGTAATGATTTGGAATTATGTGGTCTACCATCACTTTCCTATTTGTGACCTTGAATATGGGCACCACGACTCTACTCATAGCATATTCCTTATGGACAATTTCCTCTTTCTAGGTGGGAACCCCACAATCATTACATCCATTTCCTACTTATCTACCTATTGGAACCGTGTTACGGGTCCACATGTATCTTTTGTACATCTTATCATGCCCTCTTAAGTGATCTACCTAGCTATCCCCAGCTCTTCCATATAAACTATGAGTGATCTATCCCAGCTCTTCCGACGTCAAAAATTTGGATGCTCATCTAAAAGATATCTTACTCAAAAAGAAAATAGAATGCTCCTTCAAAGGATAGCTATTCATAAAAGCAAGGATATAAAACTTATAGATTGATCCCTCGAAGGATAACTATCATGTATATCTTATCCTATCATTTATAAAAGTAAAAATCAAAAATCAAAAAGTGAAAAGTACAAAGTAGACCACTCCCTCGAAGGATGTATACCATCTCATATCCATGGTGGTGAAAGCTTCCCACATTGATCAACCTTTTATATACTCAAAAGAAAAAGCATAAAATTTCAACAACAAGCATCCTAAGAAAGTTTCTCATCCATCGATCAACTTTCTCATCCATAGAAAACTTCCCGCATTGATCAGATTGCACCCATTTTTCTCAGAGCTAGGGCATAGACCTAGGGACACCCACCTATGGAGAACATGTATTCGTGTGTACAAGTGACATCCAATCCTCTTATGTCATGTCGACATTAGGTCTATAAGATCATTTTCCATACTTTCCCTCATAATCCTTGGGATTGTTAACTATATATGATTAGGTGTTAACACATGTTATTGGTATGCAAGTGCATTGCCTTGATTGGATACTTTTCTTGTTTACCCCCAATCCAGTTGAAGCATCATTTCTTCATGCACTCCTTACTATGATCGAGTGTCGTTTATCTCCTTTTGGTCACCTTCTATCAAAGTTGCATCCTTTCTCTCACCTATAACATGTTCTTATCATAATCTTCCTAATTTAACCATCTCATCCATGCTTATGTGTATATTTTTAAGTGTCACATCAATCATATCATAAATATCATCTATATTTAACATATTTACAAATCCATTATACTACCATCTCTAAGAACTATTTATCCACGTAAAATCACATTATCATCTACATATCCATCATGACATATCACATCATGTCCATATCCTACTTTAAATTCCAACACATAATCGCTATAATCTAATCCATAATCACCATGTAACATCTAAATATAACATAACATCATTCCAGCCATAAATTAATACACATGATAAATCACAACAAAAAATCACACACACACATAGATATATATATATATATAATCCAAGAACTTATGTACATCCATGATAGGCCGCTAAGGGTCTTGTCTCAAAGTTGATACATCATCAAAATATGTAAATTGCACATCGGATAATCTCAAATATTTCCCCATGGGACAGTGCATGTCTGCTCTCTGGGCCTCATCTCCTCCATCATGGCCTAGATATCATTATGGTTGTGCCTCATTGTACTCCCCGATGGTGATGGTTGTGTTATACACCTGCACCCCATTACTCAGCTAAATATGTGGCATATCTCTATGTCCATGGGAGCCTCAAAGTCATGATACACTCATAGTAGCACACCTCAACCACTAATGCTTTGTATAGATCTAGGGGCACAATAACTAGTGGTGTCATCTATCCAGCCCTGTAATGCCATTGGTGCATGAATCTCCTACTTTCTGCCAATATAGGTGTGAGGTCTCCAAATCTAGCTTTGTGGGCCACTCATTACCTCATATGCGATGTCTCTTCAAGATGGCTTGGTTCATCTCCTAATGTAATGTTATGACCTCCCTTCATGTCGACTCTCTTTCCTAGCGTGCCACCTTCCTCTCCTTGCGGGTTGCGTCATGCTCTATGTGTAAGTGGGTCATCTCTGTTGTGACCCCTCTATTTCCACCCTCATCATCTCTAGATTCTTTATCCTCCTCAAATGTTGGCTTCTCCTCGTCCTCCTCATCTACTCCCCCTAGCCCTCTCCACTATCATCCGGGTTGACTATGTCACCTTCATATAATTAGCAAACCCCTCTCTAATTCCCACATCATCATCATAATCCCATAGTGTTTCATACTCCTCCATTGGGTCTATCATCATCTAATCAACAAACCTCGCTCGACTCCAACATCATTGTCATCACCCCATGGTCCCCTTGGATCCTCTAGTGGGTATACCCTCTCGGGACTAGGTAGGTCCCTTTCTGTCTCATCTCGCTCATACCAATATGCTCCCTAGGCACTATCTACACAACTCTAAACTTCCACCTCACTCTATCAAATTGTATGATCTCTATCATCTCGGGCCTCAGTCCCCGCACACATCTCATCTATTTCATCCCAATCAAATCTACATTTGTCCCTAGCCATACAAGATAATTGAAGTATGGCCACCATCTAACTTTGGTCCACATTTAACTCTATCAATCTATCATCATACCACTCCACTCCTCTCTCTCCTATCGCCATGAGCATGATTGGCTCACCATGTCAAGAATCCAATAGACAACTCTCAATGTGATCCCCTATGACCCATGGAAGCCAACGTGGCACGATCTATGCAATATGCTCATATTCCCAAAAATTGAGTAGGAACCCCACATCTAACCATGTCCTCATCTTCTCAACATACATGCACATCTCGTGGTATATTTGGGCCGAGTAGCATTGTGCCAAATGAAAACACTTGCTATATGATTGATGATGTATGTAACTACACTGTTAGTTTCTAAGGGAATCTCACACCCCAAAATCTGGTAGTGCATAGCTAGAAATAGCCATCATCACTAAGCATATCAATCTACTCCTAATCATCCCATGCTCATAATGTATTTATATATGAAATGTTCCAAATATGAAAGTGATATGTGGGGCATCAGCTCAAACAAGCTCGTGTCAATATCCCCAATCGATATCTTTGTGATAGGTTATATGGACTCCCCTATATTGATAACCTTATGATGTAGTATACATCCTCCAGCGTTATAGGCATCTCCCTCATCTTGAACCAAAATGTGCATGTGTGTACATCCCATATATCAACTAAAGTAATTATCAGCCCAAGATCTTGTGGAATCCATCGGTAATAAACAAATCCACCCAATCCTACTACATCAAAGTGGTCCCACTCTGCATCTATTACATCTCCTATGATATGATCATACAAGGTGGGCACTATCTCAAAGATATAACATGTCCCGGCACGGAAAACCAATCAAATGAGAAACATTAGACTCCTTATCATCAAAGTCCAAAAATCAACATTTTATCCCATGTCACCATTGACCCAAGTTGGGTCAACCCCTCCTAGTTGGGTCAACACCTTGTCGGCCGGCCGTCGATGGCGACCATACCTAGTCACAGAGTGAGCATCCCTTACACCAACCCCAAAATCTAGAAAAATGTAAAAAATAAATAAAAACAACAAAAATGCTTAAAAACAAGGCTAAGGTTTAGGCACTTACCATCCCTGTGGGTCCTTTGTCACTTCCTCGCTACTCCATTAGCCTCCATCTTTCTTACAATATCAATTGTATTTTCTACTCTAAGCTCTTTATCATCACTTCACAAGTGCAAATCACCTTAGTCGTGACCTAAGGGCTTATATAACCAACGACCTCAATTACCGTCGACCCCTTGGGTCACCTGGGCCGCTTCATCTTTGGTTATTGCCAACCCTACCCTCGTCTCTCCTGGCCATACCTTTTTTATCAATTTGCTTCTTATCTCCTCTTGATCAATCCTTCCTTTCAAATTATCTTTTCTTCCACTTTTACCTTGTGTGGTCCTCATACCACATATTTATTTGTCCCACTAGGCTTCGTTATCTATCTCATCTTCCATTTTGCATCATATCGCCTTTATATCCATCTTTGTGTTCCCTCTTGGGGCACCTTTATTTTACCCCCTTTTATCCCACCCTAGACGCCTCTTTTCAATTTCTCGTATCGATAGGATATCACATTCACTTTTTCCCACCCCCTATCCTTTTTATCATGACCCTTGTCTCAACCATCTTTGCATTTTTGTGCATATTTGATGTCTGCCTTTGACCCATTGCTCCCACAATGTGCACATCTATTTGAGAGGATTCCCTCCATTTTGCAATGGTTTTCTAACTCACAAGTCCATAGGACATTGCCATCATCTCCATTGAGATCATACTTTTCTCCCTACCATAGTGATTCTGAGACCACCGTCATATTTTATTTTTTTAGTTTTTGTTTATCCTCATCTGGGATATCTTATCTCATCATCTTCTTTTCTCATCCTTTCCATCCTTCTTCATCTATCTCTTTCAAACTTGTGATTGACTTCCTTTGTGTCATCGACCCCTAGTTTGAGGGGAGCACCCTCATCAATCATCTTTTCATCTCTTCTCATTTTTGTCTCATGGCTTGCCCAATGTAAACCACTTGATAAAAAATGGGAAAATGTAGACACCAATTTTTGGTATCATTACCCCTCACCCCGCGTTCACTCTCTAATGTCTTTATATACATAACTCTCTTCCCTTTTGAATTCCCTTGTAGTCATTTTTATGTACCCTTAGTACAACTTTCTAACCCCATGTGCACTGGCCTATCAACCAACGGGTCTTTGGGTGCTCACTCGAGACACGCGTGGGTACTGAGCCCCTCCTTTATGTGAGCATTGTGAGAAGATATTTCCATTGTTAAAGGATTAGTTGTAGAAAAGTAGATATTCATGTAAAAGCACAACATGAGCTACCATATCCTTATACCCATGCATGAAAATGAGAGAAACAACACAACATGGATTATGAAGAATAGATCGATTCATAGTATAAAGAAATGACACTAGGGTTTGCACACATGAACAAGATATCAGAATATATATATATATATATATATATATATATATATATATATATTGATCAAGAGTGTTAAATAACCACATTACATTCAAAAGGCCATGCTAAAAGGTGAATATAGTAATTGTCAGGATCAGCCCTCTACAATATATGTTATACCAGAGATCTAACTCATATATCAGGAATCTTAGATATGCCCCTAGTTCATCCCTTACTATAGACTTTAACACCATATAAAGGCCTATTACATTCCTTATAACCCTTGGCACTAGTGCTATAAACCCTAGACTGCAACATCATACTCTTGATGCATTCCCTCCTGATCCACACCTTCTATCTTCATTGGGTTGTGTCTTTCTTGCTCCATAACATCTCTATATATAGGTTCACATCCACCGCCATGCCTTCTCACTTGAACAGATCGCATGCCAAGTGTCATGTGGTCCCTCTCGATGGTGCATTATGTTTGAATAATGATGTCTTCTAAGAATATTTCATGCATGGAATATCCTTTTCTTGACCTCAAGGTTTCAGATGGCACCTTATCCACTCGGCATGCCTAGTCGGGTCACATTTTTCCTCAAGTACCTTAAAAACCAAATATGGCTAAGTCCTTAGATCATGTGTATTGTCTCCCCATGTGTGCCCTGGTCTCTCCTAAACCCTTCTTAAACCTTTGTCTATGCGTTTCTCCCATGCACCCTTCTTCTTATTGCTCGCACGCATGCACCTTTTAGTACTTAGCCAATATTTGGAGGCCAACATCACCCCACACTAAGCTTGTTCTCATCCTTGGAAACATCCTGCTTCTTCAAAGAATAAAGAATGGTGGGACTCAAAAAATTTGAATGAAGAATGAAAGAATAATGGAAGAATGGAGGAATTAAGAATGGAAGAATGGGAAAATATATTATTGTTGCAAGAGGAGTGGGAACTCCTTCCTCATTGTTGCCTCAATCTTCTCCTAGGCATCCACTTCACCCTACGCCTGCTAGAGTAGGTCACCCACTAGAGTGCTCACCTCTTCAAATCTCAATTCATCACCCTTAGCATTCAAGTGTATCTACAATCCCTTCCAGCTACTTGCTAAGGTCATCCAACACATCCATTCTACGAGTGACCTGGGGGTACAGTTCCTTAAGATGATTTTTAACCGAACCTCGTAAGGTTTTGATTGCTTCCATTTTCTTCTCAACTTTGGCTAGGATTTTATCCCGCTCTACCCTATTTCCTTTATTCTTCTCCTAGAATTATTTCAGATCCGCCTCATGTGTGTAGTAACTAGTATACTTGTTACCTTGTCTCTATCATAGTTATCATATATACGGCCTCATCCATTCGTGCGGTGGTCTTCACAGTGGTAAGGAGCTCGAGAATATCGAGTGATTGTCTCTTTGATCTTTTTCTTCTCTTCCTCCTTTTGGTGTGCCAATGCCTCTTCTTCGATTCTAGTGTGAGTGGTCACCTTTCCATGGTAAGGATGTGGGTTAAGTCTTCCAAGCATTGCAAGGTTGACTCATATTTTTGCTCAGGTGGGGTCAGTCTGGATGCTTCAAGATAATGGCATTTGTAATCATCTCTATCTTTTTGTAGACCTCACCTTCACCTTTTCCTTTTCCTCCCTTAGTTTGCACCTTAACTGTGTGTTGATCAAGCTCCTCCTACTTTAGATCCTTTCTCTTCTCAATGATCTCTTCATTCTTCTTCTCCAGCTCTCCCTCCAGGAACCTTACCCTGTCATTCCTTCCAAAGAGTCTCACCTCAACCTCCACCGATACCTTGTTGAGTGCGTTATAGACTTGCTCATCGGATAACTGTTGAGTGTTTATCAGGGGGTTCACTCCCTTGGTCTCTAGTATCTTCATCAGTCCCCTTTTTGACCTGAACTTGGGCTCATCAACATGGGACTCAAAATCCCAAGATAACATCTTCCTTATTCGTGGGGTGCACCTTCTTATTTGAATGAAGACCATGCAAGGAGTTAGTTTGTAGGCATGGTACTTTGGAAGTGCGTGTAGTACCTTATTTGGATCATTGATATAACTCATTCCCTGCTCTCTCGCACTTCCACTACCACATTTTTCCCTGTGTGAGCTTACCTTAGGAAATCTTACCACCAGGTTGGGGTCTCCACCCATGCTTCCATATTATTTTCCCATGCTTTCCTCCTCTATCTCCTTGAGCACTTTATCAACGTTGCACTCTACCTCCTATTCCACCAAATCCTTTATTATGCCCGCTACTTCCCTTTCCACAACATCTTCTATCTACTCCTTGGTGAGGCTTGGGGTCCTTTGATCTTTGGTGTTCACCTCCTCACTCTCCCTTTTCCTTGAGCACCTTCTTCTTCCCCATCCTTTTCTTCACTTCCTTCATCTGAGTCATGTACATCATACACGGGATGGTCTGAGCCTCTTCATGCTCGTCATCATCCTTTTCTCCTTTGTAGGCTTCTAGGATCTCTATTTCTTTGAGTCCACCTTCTCTGCCACCTTTCATTTCTTCCTAACTAGTGACTCTAGTATAGGGGATTCTTCCTTCTCATTTTCTTCAGTAGGTGACTCCTTCCTCAATGAATCTTCTTCCGTAGGGGGCTCTTCTTGCTCTGGCACCTCTTCCTCAAGTACCTTTTATTTTTCCTTAATGGGGACTTCTTCCTCTATGCATATGTGCTTGGCCTTGCGCCTACCAATTGTGATATTTGTACACTTGGTGCCTTCTTCTCTAGTGCCTCCTCTCTCTCCCTCTTCCTTGGTGTGACCTTCTTCCTCATGGTGGGTCTTCTGGGATGGATACATCATTCTCCATGTAGGCTCCTTCTCATACTTGGGCTAATGTGTAGGTATACCCTCACTATAGTTCTTCCAGTAATTGGTAGTGTCACAGGTTTTATCATATGTACCTCATGGGAGACATACTTCTCCACATAAGCATGCTTCTTGGGGTATACTAGCTTTCTACATAGCTCATGGTAGTCTTGGTCCACCTCATTGAGGTCGAACCTTAGTATTTTGGCCTCCTTAAAGTGGTTGACCCTACTTGGAAATATTGAGTAGTGAAAGAGAAGGGTAATTTACACCATGGGCTCTTGGTCCCATCTGTCAAGGAGAACCTGCTAATGCAAAAATGTTGGTATACAACAAACTCAACTTCTCCATGCACTAGCACTAATAATTGTTTGGGTATCCTCCATTCAACCCAAACACATCACATTTTCTTATACCATTTTTCTAGGTGCGCCTTGTGGGGCAGCTGTCATGGTGTCACAAGTTTACTTTTCAAATCTCTTTGTGGGGGGAGGGTCTTCATCTAGATATTCCCATACAAACTTCTCTGGCCCATCGGGCACTCCAATTTTTGAGAAAATGATGGTAAGGAGAACATTACCAAACATGATCTTCTCCCCATTGCGTGTGGCACTGATGATGTCTCCTCTGTTATGAACATAGAGAGGTTGTAGATGGTTCCTTATGAGATTTTTCATAAAACGTTTAACCAGACTTGTTGATCTGTGTCCACCTCTCTTGTCCATTTAGCTTGGTCACTAAGTGCATGGCCATCCTCATCACATGGTTGGAAATTGCTGATATGTCAAAGTATCGTGACCCCTTCTTATAGTCATAGGCCTCCACAATTTTCTTTATGGCCTCCTTGTCCTCCAAGTCATCATCAAATGAATCTCCTTCGTAGGTAAGACTAGTAAATTTGGAGATCATTTGGGGAGTTATCCTCATTCTTCACCCCACATGAAGTAGAAATGGTCTTCATGTACGTGTGACATCAGCCATTGGTACAACCACTCGGGTTTACCAAAATAGGGAAACTCATATAGTTGCAATAATATGACCTTCTCCATTTTCACCTTGACTTCATCGTCATAGATGGGCATTCCATCTGGTGTCCGCTTTTCTATAGGTCTCACCATTTCCAATGCCATTTCTTTTCTCTGTGGTGCTCATTGATGGTTGTAGTCACTTACATCCATTTTCCTCACGTGAGACACCCACTCTTTTTGAGTAACATGCCATCTGGGTATTACATCTCTGCATACCACTCCTTGTTGAAACTAGTGGAAACAACATGTTTCCCTTTTCCCTTGCCCTTCTTTGGTGAAATGGTTGCCTTCTTTGGTGCCATCTTCTTGTCGGGTTACTAAAAAAACTCTTCCTTGCTCCTCTTCCTTGCTCTGCTCAAATTTGTGGCTTACCTTCAAAAAATCCCTTTACTCCCATGCCCTAGCTACAAGAACCCTAACCTAGAAAATCCTTCCACAAGATGACGTACTCTCTCTAAAACCTTCTTCCCTACGCCATGTACTTCTTCCACTTTAGTTCACAAATCACACTAGTCATGCACTCAGATTTTCACAATTTTTCCTTTGCACAAATCTTCTTTTGGATGCCCTAGTTCACAAGAGCTCTTCGATATTGTAATTTGCAAGGTAAACAATAATGTGCCTAACCTTCTACTTATAGATTTTTGCTCATCTCCATGATAAATTTTATACCACCTACTAACGTACTTTTGCAATAAAGGTGGATTTTTCCACTAAATCCAACCTTAAGCGCTCTTACCCTCATGCCCTATCTTGCATGAAAAATCTCTACAACCTTCTGGCATGCAAAAATCCTTACTAACCGAAGATCCTCACGTGCGCACGCTTGCAGCGCCAGAAGGCACTTCTTCTGTCCTTAACCTAATTTTTTCCCTCACCTACCTCATGTTGTTCTGTGCTTCTCATCCTTTATACGTGGTCTTTGTAAAGTTATCTTGACACCAAACTCCTTATGTCCACCTTTTCTACATGTACTCTTCCACACTACACATTTTTTTATCCTTCAATCAGGCCATCAAAACACAACTTCCACTACTAGCTTCCATTTTACTTTGCATTACTCCACCCCACACAAAAATAGATGTGCATGGTCTCTGCATACATAACCTTTTGAAAATAATAAGTGTTACTAGTGCACAAGGTGCACAAAAAACAACACAAAAAATAAAGGAACAAGCAATGAGAAAGGGAAACACAAGGAAAAGAAATGCATTAAGGGGAATCCTAAGCTAAATGGAAATACTTGCCTTATTTATGAACATAAGGAAGACTTATTTATAGTAGGGCTTTAACCTACTCCCATTGAAATGGCTTGGTAACCGTGTTCCATCCAGCGCTTGTAACTAGAAAGTTCTGAATCAAGGATGTACGAGATGATATATGGCCCTAACCAATGGACTTTTAGTTTCCCAGGATGGTGCAAAAATTTGGAATCATATAACAAAACCATCTTCCCAACCTCAAATTGTTTGTTTTTAATATGGTGATCATGTCATGCTTTTTGTCATGCCTTTTTAGTCTTTTGACTCCATCTAACAAGTGATCACCTTTCATCCAACTGCATTAACTTCTCCATGCACTCTTGAATTTCTTGTTCATCAGCTAACCCTCTGTGCATGCATAATACGTAGTGATGGTAGCATAAATTCAACCGATAAAATAGCCTCCGTGCCAAACACCAATTGAAATGGTGTGGCCTTGTTCAATCTCTTGTAGGTTGTCTTGTATGCCCATAGAATGGATGATACCTTGTCATCCCAATCTTGTCTTCCCACATCACAAATTTTTGTCAACGTGTGACTCAAAATTTTGTTAAATGCCTCAACAGTTCCATTAGCTTGTGGGTGATATGGGGTAGTCTTATGATGGGCCACCATGAACTCTGCCAACAAAATCCTGATTGTTTCATTCAAAAATGTGTACCCCTATCACTAGTCAAGCTTAAAGGACATCCATACCTGTTGATTATGTTCTCCCATAAGAATCTAGTAGTCATCACCCCTTTGTATAATCCCTTGTAGGTGCTACCTCCACCCACCTTGTTAAGTAATCAGTGCAAGTAATGATATAGCATGAACCAATCCTTCACGTGATGCGGTAGGTGAAATTGGTCCTAAAAATCAATGGCCCATTTTTCAAATGGTTTTGCACTTCTGGCTATAGGTCTCAAGGGCATCTCATCTATTTTTCATGGCTTTCGCCAGAGGCTTTGCTTGAAATGGTCACAGGCCTTGCAAAAATCAATGCAATCCTAGTAGATGCTTTCCCACAAAAGCCTTGCCAATAGGATTTTTCATGCGGTGGCATTCCCTACATAGTGTCCTCCTGCAATACCATTGTATGCTTCCTCCATGATTCCAATGTGCTCATGCTCCAACACACACATCGGCATAAAACCTCATCACGGCCTAGTTTGTATAAGTCTCCATTAATTAGCATGTAGGGTGTGACGCGTATGGCTAACTGTTTTCTTTCAAAGTCTTCATTCCTTTCGGTGCCACACCTATTTTGAGAAACACAACAATATCTTTTAATTCGAGGGCACATCGTACTACAACCTAAATAGTTTCACATCTGGCATAGCATCCTCAATGCTCTATGCATCCTCCCCTAAGTCAATCCTTGATAAATGGTTCAAGCCCTAAGTTACTCTTTCCTAGTTTCACAACAATTGTAAACTCAAATTCTTGAAAAAATAGGACCCATCGACATATGTACCCTTGTAAAATGGGCTTGTTAACCAAGTACTTCAATGCCATGTGATTTATGTAAAATATGAAGGTATTACCAGTAGATACTACCTGAACTTATGTAATGCGTAGATCATTGATAGTTCTTCACGCTCAAGTAGTAGTATAGTTTTTTTCTGCTGGTGTCAACTTCTACTTAGTAAAACACAAGGGGTGGTCAACAATTCCTTATCCAGGTTGTGCTAAAATTTCCCCAATCATCATCCCTGAAGCATCAACATGTACATGGAAAGGTTTATCCCAAGAAGGAAAGTGTAATATGGGCAATGATGAGCTTATCCTTCAATGTATCAAACCATCTATTGCCTCTCCCAATGAAATGCACTCTTGTGTTTTAGTAACTCCTCCAATGGCATGGTGATCTTGGCATACCCCTTAATAAATTTTGGTAGTACCCTGTATGCCCAAGGAATCATGCACTTTGCACTTTGGCTAGTAGGCTCCCCCAATCCCATAATAATGGAAACTTTGGCGGGATCCACCAGTAAGCCTTCCTTACATATGATATGCCCCAACAGGGTTCTAAATGGAGTAGTGAAGAGACACTTCTTGATGTTGAGGGATATGCGTAACTACTGACATCTTTCAAACATCAACCACAAATTATCACAATGGTCTTTCACTAGTCCATACACTATCCAGTCATCAAGGTAGATCTGAAGAAACTTATGGATGAAATCTTGAAATGCCTACACCATTATGCGTGAAAATACAACAAGCACATTCTTCAGTCCAAAAGGCATGACCGTATAGGAAAAACTTCCCCATTTAGTGGAAAGTTGTCTTTTCTTGGTCTTCTTTAGCAATTCTAACTTGATGGTATCCTGAGAATCCATCCGTGAAGGAATAGATTTTCACCTGACCACTCCTTCAAGATCTCCTCGGTAAAAGGGGTTGGAAAGGATCAATTACACATACCACATTTAAGTCCATGTAGTCAACACAGATCCTTATCCTTCCATCCTTTTTAATGTTGATGACCATGGGGCTTACCCATTCTGATTCCTCCATAGCTTCAATGATGCCTGAAGTGATCATTTTTTCTATCTCCTCCTTGAATTTGACGTGAAGATTTGGATTCATTCGATAAGGCCTCTTCCAAATTGGGTGCACCCTCCTTTAACTTGATTTTCATTTCTCCCAAGGAGTGGTGAATGCCTTTAAGCTCATGGTATCCACGTGGAAATAAGTCCTGAAACTCACGCAATAGGTCAATGATCTTTGAAACCTCCTTCTCTGACCAATAGTCTCCAATAGTGGCCTCCTTAGGTTCCATTTTGAATTGATGTTAACCTTCTTTGTTTTGAGGGGCTCATGGTAGGCATGTGCTTGCTCATCAACTATCAATAACTTTGTGTGTACCTTTAGTATGGTTAACATCAAACTCTCCATCTCTTCACCATCTATCACATAGACCATCTTTCCTTTCTCTTTCTCCATGCATGCGCACTCAAGTTGCACCTCTTTTGACTCTTCCTCATCAAAGCATGGTTCCAAACTAGGTTCACCTAATAACTCTAATATTCTATCTTCCACCATGGCACTATCTCCCATCATAAGGTGCTTAACAACCTACAACACCCTATCCATCAATGGTTTAGTACTCGATATTTGAAAGCTTGAAGGAGGTCATTCTATCAACTCTTGCTAATTTTCTTTTTGATGACACATCTTGAGTGAATATACCATGTGCATGCGCATAGACCTTATAAGGTGGAATATAGCTTATGCACCCATAAAGAAGGTGGAAAGGCCTCTGCGCCTTCCATCCATGCTTTCTCACATGCTTGGATGTGAAATGAGGTGGGTTCCTTCCCATGGTAGTCTCGTATTGCAGTGGGTGCATTGCTTTGGGAAAACCTAACAGAGAACACGATTCTCACTTCACACCACTCTAAAAGGCTATCATGATGTGTCACCCACCAATGTCTATGGTCCCAAGCAAGTTATAGCTGAGAATCCCTCTTCTTTTGATCTCATTTTTCCATTGATCCTCCATTTCTCGTAAGAAATCATCAGGGTTGGCCCCTCAAAGTAACTCGATAACTTCTTCCCTCGGGTGCTTGGTGAAAGTGCCTTTGTTACTCTTGTCACAGAGCCTCTTAATTCATCACCCAATTAACTCATAAGTCCCATGTGCCCAATTGTCACATGCCACACTAGTTGTATCACTCATGGACTAATGAGCATCTTCAAACTAAATAACTCCTCTGTAGGGTTAATCACCTCAAGGTCCCTGATAGAGCGCACATAGATCTGTAAGAACTTTCTTCTCAAGGGCTTAGTATAGGGTGTTGACTTCCCATCGTTAAGGGGATGATGACTCATTCTTCCTTGTTTTCAAAACTTATGTACCCCTTATTGAACCATAGGTCAACATTGTTCTTATACACCAGGGGTGCCCAAGTAATGTTGGAAAGTTTCACCTCGGCTAACACCAAGACTTTGAAATCCCTAATGAACTTTCCCCTTGGATAGTGATAACAACATCCTTCAAGACACCAATGGGCATTCCTTTGTCTTGTTAGCCATATACAACACATTCGAAGATGGCTATAATAGGGCCTTCCATTTGATGCCATGCATCTAGAGTGAGAACATTGACTTCCATGCCTGTGTCAATCAGAATATTTCTCAGAAGCCATCCATCCACAACAACATTCAAGGTAATATCCTTATCATAGTCAAGGCTATGGGGAGGAAGGTTAGCATGTAGAAACCTGCCTTTCGGGCTCTTTTCCAGTGCATGGTACCTTTCTTGTAACCATTCTCCTAACAAAGGAATGATATTCTCTTGCCTTAACATTTTGCATACTTCCCTTACCTCATCCAGATCCTTCTGTGGAGCCTCTGCATTCTTCCTTTTCTCTAACTTCCTTGACTATTCCTTTAGGCACTAGATCTCTCCTTGTAGGCTTTGAATTACATCCATGGTCTCTTGATACACCTCCTTCTAATGAGTAGGGTTTGGATACTTTTCCGCACACCACCTCTTCTCTTATAACCAGTGGTTTCTACCTTGGTATATCTCTTGCGCGTGCATCCTCACTCACATGTGTCGTAACTAACTAGTATAGGCTCTATTTCGACTCATGTGCCACTCTTGGCATCCATTGTGAATTGACCTTCTTCACGCTTACCATTCCGGTGCCTTTGTCTTTCCGGTGTTGTTGG
Source organism: Taxus wallichiana var. yunnanensis (assembly GCA_018340775.1). Taxonomy (NCBI): domain Eukaryota; kingdom Viridiplantae; phylum Streptophyta; class Pinopsida; order Cupressales; family Taxaceae; genus Taxus; species Taxus wallichiana. The sequence goes on from CM031244.1 coordinate 172,112,308, forward strand.
CTCATATGTTCAAATAGCTCTAGACACTCCTCATACTTATGTTTTTTCCACACCAAGAGCATTATAACATATCAGGCATTCACACTTATAGTGCTGTAGACCCACAATTGTAACAAGTTCCACATGGGAACTCACTTCTCCCTCTGTGGTTACCATGACCACAAAATCCTCCTCGAGAAACCTCTTCCACGCCCTCCATCCGCGCGCCCTTCATAGTGATGACCATCATCCTTGGAATTATTCACGAGGTTGGTCTATGTCACACACCAATATCAATGGCATCATGTATCTAGTCAATAAATCTATAATCCTTGGTGTCATGAGTAGTAGAGGTGTAAATCTTGTAATAACAAGACACATTTTTATGGATCACGTCATTGTAATAGTGGACATCTACTTGACATCATGATCTCTGTGGAAAATCTCATAGTCCATTTATCATGGTGGCATGTACCGATCTCTAGTGCAACTATCCTTTGTATGCCCCTCTACCTCACAATCCATGTACCATATACCACTGTGAGTCTCATGCTTCGAGTTCGTACATAGCTTTTCCAGTTGCTTTGCCATTGCAGCAATTTAAGCCTCAAGAAAAGGGCTAACACCGGTATCAACACTTCTAATAACCTCAATGCATAGGGTAGTTTCCAAGGCCTCGCGCGGGTTTGTGAATGTCTTATGTGAAATTTCTCTCCTAAAAGGTGTTATCAACCCTCTAATAAACCACTAAGCATGCTGAGAAGGATGAATATCATAAGACAATTTTGATAAGAGAGTCTTGAAATGTGTGTCATACTCCCACACACTCTACCATACCTTGTTAAATCTCCTTTAGCATGCTAATGCTCTTTTGTTCAAACTCAAGGATATGAAATTTAGCCAAGAAGGCATTCCACAATGTGGTGTAATCCACCATTGTTTAATGGGGTCATAATTTTGGTACCAACTATGCACACATCCTTGCAACATCATTACAAATGACTTGCCTTCCACTCTGGGGTAGTGATCCCATTTGTGCCCATATGACTCACACTTGTGTACATGATGCTCGACATCATCCTCAACACCTTTGTAGTCTAGTAGTTATAAAAACATCTCGAAAAATAATTCTTTGAGGTGGTTGAGGTCCTTATCCACTCGACCCAAAACCTTAATTCCCTGCGGTGTTGCATCCACCACCAGATACACTAGATCCATTAGGTCTTGTTCCTCCTGATCCACTAGATCCCCAGATCCACCAAGTCCACCATGTCCTCCGGCTCATATACCACCAGATCTAGCTCATGTAGTGGTAATGGGCACGAAGTGGTCACGCCTATGTGTACCATTGAACTATGTGCCAATATTTTGTGATATTGCGCCTACCACAAGTGTGTGTCATGCATCACTTCTAGGACGCGATACCCAAACTTTGCGTACCATTACTTTTCCCAAATGTTGTTCTAGACAATATTCCTCAAACACAAGGAATGATGTGCACCATAGAAGTACCAAATGAGAAATTATATCTCTAGGTATGATCGGTCACTCCACCAATACTAACTAGGTTAGCAATACTTATCTCTTGATTTGGAAGACTAAGCGCTAGGGGTTGGTCACTAGGTATATTCAAATGTGCACCATCGTGATCTCCTTTCTCCAAGTGATGAACTCTCATCAAAAGCTGAAGGGGTCTCTCTCCCACACTTGCCAAGATGGGGTAACACAGACTGCTCAGGATCCACGTCCTCTATGTGAACCTCAATTCCTTCCCACAACATCTTCCTCCATAGATCCATCACTCCTATAACCTCATGTTGTCTAGCCAACTCCCCTTCATGAGATTTGCTATACTTGAGTCACCTCTCTTCCCTCTCCTTTTTTGCCGCAAGGTCCACCATCTTCCTCCACCCTAGCTTCCTCACCCAACACTCAAAGAAGCTTAGCCGGCCATAGAAATGCTTCCAAACTTAGTGTAATGATCAGGATCTTTATGGCTAAAGGGATAGCACACAAAAATGATCCTCTAGGATCCCTTAAGAACTCAAACTCAGCATCCTCATAACAAGAATACGTAGAAATAGTGTATTCCAAGGTATAACTAGTCAACACTCTTCTCCACCAATGATCAAAAACATGTGTCTAAGTCAGATCAACATCCTGCTGACCTCTAATATTTATCTTGGTTCCACACGTGAGATCTATAGTACTAACTTGATCTAGATGCATACACCAAAATCCATTCATACAACTCTACTAGAAAATAGAAAAAGAAGGTCTCATATAACTCATGATACAAGTTTTCTTCTACCCATCTGCGTGCATCAAACTCAGGTCCAGTACTAAATATAAGAGAAAACTCATCCTTCGTGCTCTTAAACCATGCTTTGACACTGTCCAAGGTCAAGCACTCTATCATCACGCATCATTCTCACAACAACTTTGAAAAGAGGTCTGCAATGAAACCAAGATGTAGTCATTTTTCATGTACCCTTAGTACAACTTTCTAACCCCATGTGCATCGGCCTATCACACAATGGGTGTTAGGAGCTCACGAGGAATGCGTGGGTGTCGATCCCCTCCTTTATGTGAGCATTATGAGAAGATCTTGCCATTGTTAAAGGATTAGTTGTAGAAAAGTAGATATTCATGTAAAAGCACAACATGAGCTACCATATCCTTATACCCATGCATGAAAATGAGAGAAACAACACAACATGGATTATGAAGAACATATTTGATTCATAGTATAAATAAATGACACTAGGGTTTGCACCCATGAACAAGATATATATAGAAAATATAATATATATATATATATATATATATTGATCAAGAGTGCTAAATAACCACATTACATTCAAAAGGCTATGCCGAGCCAAATACAGTAATTGTGAGGGATCTGGCCCATACAATATATGTTAAACTAGAGATCTAACTCATATATCAGGAGTCCTAACTATGCCCCTCTAGTTCATCCCTTACTACAGACTTTAACGCCATATAGAGGCCTACTACATTCCTTATAAGCCTTGGCACTAGTGCTCTAAACCCTATACTCTGACAAAGATCATACTCATGATGCATTCCTATTGATCCGCACCTTTTTTCATCATCGGGTTGTGTATTTCTTACTCGAGATCATCTTTATATACAGGTTCAACATCTACCACCATGCCTTCTCTCTTAAACATATCGCATGCCAAGTGGCAATGTGGTCCTCTAATGGTGCATGCTTATCCCCTTACAAACCTTCCTCTCTCTACAATGATGTCTTAAAAGAATATTCCATGCATGGAATATCCTTTTCTTGACCTCAAAGGTTCCAGGCTAGCACCTTATCCACTCTGCATGCCTAGTTGGGTCACGTTTTTCCTCAAGTGCCTTCTTGAACACGAATATGGCTAAGTCCTTAGATCATGTGTATTATCTCCCCGCGTGCACCCCTGGTCTATCTTAAACCCTTCTTAAACCTTTGTCCTACACACTTCTCCCCATGTGCCCTTCTTCTTATTGCTCCTGCGCATGTGTGCCTTTTGGTACTTAGCCAATAATTTGGGGCCCAACGTCCCTTCTTCCCTCTAAAATTCAATTTATCCCACTTATCATTATTATTCCTCCTCAATCATCCCTAATCATGTTTAGTTAATTCTAAACACCCATTTAATTTACTTACTCTTCTTAAATATTCTATTTTATCCTTTCTAGGCCATCATTTAATAATTTCACCTCCCCATGGCCTTTATTTAATATTTTTCACCCTCTACCTACTCATTTACTCATCCTAAGCAACCCTAATTCATCCTAACCCTTCAAAACCCTAATCATGCCTCTTATGGGCTCATTGTCTCAATCTCGTCACCTTTCCACCAACCCCATAAATTTGTGCTTACCCTTCCCTTTCTCATGATACAATTTTGGAGATTCTGGGCTTTCTTGTGATCTTGCCTTCTTGTTGTGCTTTCTCTTGTAGTTGTCATCATCGCTTTCTAGATCTTGTGCTTCAACCTTGGATATTTGGAGATCTTTTTCACCCTTACATGTTTAGACCCCTTTGTTACAATTTTTTTGCCATTATCTTCATCAAGATCTTGTGCAAGTTCAATTATCATCAAGAGCCATGTCTCTACCTTCCAAGTGCTTCATTTTTCATCTACATATCTTCATTTCAGTCCATCGATTTTTGGCCAACCATAGATCATCCCCGGTCATTGTCGACCTTATGCGGTCATCATCGACCCAACTCCCATCTTATTGATTTCTCTGTCATTCAAATCCCAAGTCATCCCCTTTATGATCTTGTAGCCCCTCGAGCCTCAAGTCTTTTCATTATGCCATCTTTATCATCTCAGATCTATTTTGTTAGCCCCAGGTCAACTGCTAGCTTGACTGGTTGTTGTCAACCAGATCTGTCTTTATTAAATTCATCGTCATATTTCATAATCTTTTTACATCCTTTCTATTAGATCTAACTCTTGGTCTACCTCCAAGGCCTCTAGATATTCATTTTCTATCATTGTGTCACTTGATCTGCTCTAATTGCCGTCGGCCGACCGAGCCTTGCGGTCTCGAGTCACTGCGTTGACCTACACTGATTTGGTTTAATTTTATTAGATCAAACTGCATCTTATCCCTTTCATTTCATTTTATCTTCTTTTACAGTTCAAATTTTTCTACATCCAATTTATCAATATTTTATCTTATCTTTATCAAAATGTGGGTTGATATCCATCCTAGGAAGTTTTCAATTCTCGATCGATGATATTGTCGGAAACCCACCCATATATGTAATACCTCATTATTATGCTTCTCAAATAGGATTTTTTTTTACATCAACCTCATGCTTCACTAATTTAAATACATGTCATTTAAATCCAACATCAATTTAAATTCAATTCATTTGATAAGATTCAAACCATGTGCAGTTGTATGTACAATTGTGGAGCTCAATTACTTCATATTAGCATGCAATATGAAACTTGCTAGAAAACACAGTAATCATCATCGGTTATAGAGGGACTAGCATCTGTCACCTATGACTGGAATCGGTCAGGAAAGGATGAACCAGCATCGGTTAGGGCTAACTAGCATTGGTTACCTGTGTGTGGGTGTTTTAATTAACTCACGGGAATTAGATCTATTTTTAGTATTAAAGCTAGATCTATTGATTGTAATTACATGGCTAAGTGCCCTAAGTTTATATACACCTATATAAGCATGAAAGATAGGGTTTAGAAGTAATAATTAAGAATAAATTGCAAAATTTGATGATTATTGTGAGAATAATTGTGAGAGAGAGAATTCTTGGAGAAGAAGCAAAATCTTGAGTGAAAGAAAGTATTATACATCTGAGAGGTGTGGAAGATTGTAAATATTCAATTGTATATCTTGTCAAAGCTTTGGATAATATATTAGATTGTTTCTTGGTAGACATAGCCCACACTGGGTGAACCTCGTTAAAATTGGTGTTGATTTATATCTCTTGTTTTGTATATTTCTTCTGGTGGAATATTTGCTTTTATTTGCATGTATGCTTATATCGATATATTATCTATATAACTGGTATGCTAACCCCAACACCATGTGTAGTTGTATGGGACGGTTAGATACCAATCCCCCATAGATTACTCTTTACGAGTGTGTATACAAAGTATAATATTGGTTTCCTTTACAAGGCATTAATAATCAAGTGATGTTTTCTAAGTGTATACCTAGAACTCAGTCAATTGAATCCCATCCGATATCCTACACCTTTAATTAGAACTTGGTGAATCTAGATAGTGTAATCAATAACTTACACTACTTTAACCAAATTTTCAAAGACATGTTTTCCATGCTCGGTTCCATGATGGCACATTCATCATTAGGAACTTGTCTTCACCATATCACTTTACACAATTATCTAGATCATTTTCCCTTGTTCGCTTATTAAGCTCATTGTTTATCAACTTACGTAATCAAGTACTTCATAAGTTCAATTCATCAAGTTGCGAGATACTATGGCTCGGTAAATGAGTCTCAAAATCCTATCACTTTCATCTTGGGATTGCTACGAGAAAGGATTCTCTCACGTAATTACTTTACGCATTTGATACCTTCCCTGTAGCCATCCCCGGATGGTACGGACAAGGTCTGTGACATGATTGTCGCTCCATGTTTCCACACTTCGTTGTTAACTCATAATGATAAAACAACATCATTTAAGGTCATTAATAATCACTTAATCTTTCTTAGTTATTTACGTTAGATGAGTACAATTGTACTATTTCAAGTACACCATTATACTCATTACTATATCTATGTACTATTCCCATACCGAATTATAATGGAAAAAAATAACTTACTTACATCGATAACATTTCATCTTAAAATCATATAATGTTGTTAAAATAATGCATCGGTTTAATTCTTATTACTTCAAACATTTAAACTATTTTCATAATTTTTATTTATGTTAACTGGGTATATATTTTTATACCAGTTTTATGTGGATGTACATGTAGATACCAAAATTTGGTATTGCTACCCTTGTCACCCCACGTTCGCTTCTTTTCACCATGGTCACCTATCTAGACCCCTTTTATTCTAATTCATATTTTTATTAATATTCCCATCTATTATCCTATCCATTCTAATTTATTGCTAATTTTCATTATTTATCCTCTAATCCTCATCTCATTATTTAATTAATCCTAATCAATCCTAATTTCTCTTCTCTAGGTTGGTTATCATCCCTAAACTACCTAGTTGCTCATCCCTAGGCTCCCTTAGCCTTTATTTACTCCATTTCATCCCTCACCTACCCATTTCATCTCCCTATGCAACCCTAACCCATTTAAGCCTCCTAAAACCCTAATCCCACTCTTAATGGGATTGATGCCTTGAGCTAGGCATCCTCCCACCGCCCAAATGGATGGTTCCTTACGGTTGGCAACGAATTACCTAGGATGTCGTTGACCCTATAAAGCCCCATTTGCCCCTTCCAAAAGGAGGCATCATCATAGCTTTCGTGCAAATTTGTGATCTTTTCTTTGTGCTTGAGATTCTCCATGCCTATTTTAGCCTTCCTAAAGTCCCTTTGTGGCAACTTTAAGGAGATCATCTTTTCCCTGTGTTGGTTTATTCCATTGTTGCATTATCATTATTGTTATTATCAATTATTAACGTTTTATAGGTTCACTACCATCAGAGATCTAGATCCAACCTTCCCTTTTGTTCATCTTGTGTGTAGGTTGTCAATCCATCCCATCCAACTTCGGTCACACCTAAGTCACTCATGTCTCTCGCAACTATGTTAGGTCATCGTTGACCCTACTCATGTTGCATCACCTATTCTACCATCTAGATACACAATAGTCTATTATTTTGTTTCTCTTTCCATGATTCCCAAACCTATCATTCTATCACTTTGTCAACCCAAATCCATTTTTCCAGTCTTGATCATCGCCAACTTAGCCCAATCGCCATTGACCCGAGCCATATTTCCATCTTATTTCCTTATATCCAAATTTTCTTACATCCTTTTTGTTTCTCCTATCTCATATCTCTTCCGCAAGTTACCAATAGTTATTACAAAGCTTAATCGCCTTCATATCTCGCATTCCAAGCTCTCAAATATGCACATCTGGTTATTGTTTTGATCTATCTTCTTCTATTCACCATCGACTAGACCTCTGCATCACGGGTCACCATCAACCCAAATGTATGATTTATTTTATGTCAATTTAGATCATATCTACTTTTATTATTTTAGATCCATCTTTTCAAAAAAATTAGCATTTTATATCAAATACATCTCCATTTATTTTATCTATATTTATCAAACACGGGGGTTGACATCCGCATAAAGAAGCTCACGCTTATTGGAACCGAATTCATTGGGAAACCCTCTCATCGCCATCTAATACATTTTCTTCCGATGTCTTTTTGTGCAGATTCATCAAATTTGTAGTAAAGAAATCTACTTTGTGCTCGTCCTTTCATCACTATCTCACTCCAAGGTACCTTAAACCCTTACATCTTTGAGTTGCTTGATTTTCTTTAGTATCTAATCCACTAATTTGAATAGGAAAGAGAAATATTATTCTAATATTCTGGCATGCCTTATGATGCACGTTAAAACAACCCACTTGAGACACAAGAAACAACCTAGGGTTAGTTAGGAAAAATTATGGAATAATTTTTTTGTTTAGAAGTGTCCACAACCGGGTTGCAAGACAATAATTGACACTAAATGAGTTCCAAAACAAGTTTAATCTCCTAGAACAAAATTTTATTTTAAAAACAATTTTCGAAGGTCACAAGGCCCAAATTTTAGGGTTAGAAGTTTCAGTTAGGTTCAAGGGGTAATTTTAACACCATGCCCACTCTCTAACAGGATCAGAGTTTTAACTTGATTTTTCTCACACTTAATGCATTCAAAATTTCCCTAAATCATTTCCATTAGATAGGAAATTTTCTCACCTTTCCAACAATATAAAGAAGTCCTCCTAACTCCTTGTAAAACTCCAGTTATGGACCGGTGGACTTTAGGGGTCAAATTTTCCCAAAAGGGACATGTGTCGAGTGGGGAAGAAAAGCAATTTTGGGTTGGTGGGTCACGGGGTAGCATTTGGAAAAAAATAAAATTTCCTTACATGGGGAGAAAATTTCAGTTTGCACCCGCACACTCCAGTCCACCTTTGTACCACCAGGGACACGTGTCGGGCTCTAAGCCATCAGGGAGAAAAGAGGGAAGGGCGCGGCGGTGGGAGAGTTTGGGGAATTTCACCGAGGGAGGAAAAAGGGAAAGGTTTGATGCGTGGGTCCACGCATCTACGGGAATAAGCGCCGAGGCGAGGGCAGGAGTGCGGGGTTATGGGGTTTTCAAACAAAATTTTCCAAAAGCCAACAAGTTTGCGAGGGTTCCTGCCCCCACCAACACCCCATGTTGCCATGTGGCAGCCTGTGATAGGCCGCGGACCAACGGGGAAGAAGGTAAAAATTTTCCCCAAAATTTTTAAAAGGCCCAAGGGAGAAAATGATGTCACGCCTCTGCTGTTGCCCCATGAGGACATGTGGTGGCATTTGATTCAGGCGTGGGGTAAATTTGGCAGAATAAATTTCAAAAAAATTCCCAAACAAATTTTCAAATTTTCTAAGGATTTTAACAGAATCTTTTGGGCCGCGGGCCCGCTAGGGAAAATTTTCCCAAATTTTCCCGCCAAGGTAGGAAAACTTCAAAGTGCCATAACTTTTGCTAGAAAGCTCAATTTTGGGAAAACAAGGACTTTCTGGAAAGCTCTCGATGCCCTCTTTGCACAAGAATCATAAATTTTACATTTTGGTAAAGTTTAAGAGGTAAATTTTACAAAAATGATCGCGTAGGATTTTAAATAGCAAATTGGTAAATTTTAACTTATTAATTTGATTCAATTTGATCTCCTCCTTCACTCAACATGCCAAACAGACATGGAGGATTGTTCTAGGAAGGATTTAGAGTGTTTTAGGAAGGTAAATTTACTTGTTTGATTCCAAATTAAATTTTTCCAACAATTGATAGAAAATGACTGTGAAAGGGATTGGGCTCGATTTTGCAATGTTTAAATTATTTTCTTAAGTGTTCTTTGTCAATTTGAGTTCCTTGATAATACAACATGCTAAATTTTAACATTTCCAAGTTGATTATAATGTGCAGGCCCGAACTGTACATTTTAATTAAATTTATTGCTAGTTTTATATTTACAACAGAGATCCATTTCTAGGAAAATTTGTATATCAATTTCATCATTTAAGTGTGGTATTTCATTTCTAATCTAATCTAATACATTCAGTTGTTTTAAACAAACCATTCTGAATCAAAATGCAAATACTGAATTCCATTTTACACATTTCCAAAGATTCAAAATACAACATTATTTCCATGTACATTTCTTCTTTTCATACAGAGATCTAACTGTCTCTTTTGCCATACAATGAAACATTGAATTCAATCCAATAATGCATATGAGAGAATATCTTACAATTCTTTATTGACTTCAATTATAAAACTTTACATCTTTACATTCTTCCATTCCTTGAATGCAATTAACATAATTCTATTTCTTTCCAATAAACAGGAAAGAATTTAAATGTCTTTCACAATTCGAATTAGTAACTTTCATAACCGATTACAACATCATTTCTACACAAGTATACATTACAATTTCATCCACCTCATAGTGGGAAAGGTTACAATGAAATAAATTTCACAAGGGACTATCAAAACTACATTTTCCTTTGCTTCAGAACAACAACATGCAAGCTTCCTTTTTCTTCCAATTTGATCACAACAAAAGTGGGGAAAAGGCAACGCTCTCCACCCAACCAAGACATCCAATGAAAGGAGAATCCATCCTTCATCATTGGCCCCTGAGCCCCAACCATAATACAATAAGAAGTGTAATTCAACCCATGGCAACAACTGGCTTCCACTAAACACACAACATTATTTCAACATGCATAATTCAATATAAAACACGGTCAAACCAAAATAGCATTACTGTTGCATTTACAAACATTCAAATAAAACTCGGATTAATCATGAAAGCCAAAGGATCATGGGGAAGCTACTTATGCCTCCCAATGGGAATTGGGCATCCACCAGTAACAAACCACCAATAAATTTCACCACACATATCCTTATGCCCCCCACAAAGTAAGAAATGCAAGCTATTTATTTTCCATGGTGGATCCCAAACCCAAACTCCCTCCACAAGATTATGATGCCAACGGCATTCCCTTATGCCCCCTACATGGATTCCCCATGGTCTTCTCCTACACCATCCCTATAGCAGTCTACCCATACACCCAACAAAAATACAAACATGCACCATTCATTCATACACAAAAGAAATAACAATCACAAAAGAAGAGCTAAGCTCCTACCTTTCCATGGTAACTTTTGTTTCCAACAGTAAGCTTTCAATGCCAAAAACATAGTCCCAAAACAGCAATTCCAAGAATGAAATTATCTCCAATCTCCTCCACAATCCACAAGAGCTCCAAACAGCAAAAAATGCACCCCCAATCAAGTTTACAAAATGATTCAACAACCCAAAACAAGTAAAGAGTTTGAATTTTATAAAAGATGGAAGAGAAGAGAATGATGTGGATCCATGTAGGATGCCACATCACACATCCTCAACTCCAAACATAAAAGACAAAATTTCATTCTCCCAAGCACAATAAAGAGGTGGGTGAAAATATGACAATTTACTTGCACACTCCAAAAACCCACACCCCAAGGGACTGTAAATTAAATAAAATGTAAGAGAGTGCAATCAAAACTTTGCAACATGATTAATAAAATGAATTATAAAAGTACAAAATCACCCCTCCAACCATAAGTATGGTTGGTAAATTAAATTGAGAGGTATAGGACAAGTTTTACTTGCCCCACAAGCGTCAAAAATAGCCCCAAATTCGAATTTCCAAGGAGGTGGAGTGTTTCATACTATAAAATTTGACTTACACAAACTTACACATCCCTTACATATTTACTACAAAGAGCCAAAAACTTCCATTATTACTTTCCTATATCCTAATTTGATTTATTTAACTTTTAACCATATGTTTTCTCACATTAATCTACCACAATTTTAATTAAATAAAAGAAAGGAACACATTACTAATAAAATACATACAACAATAATACAAAATTAACCACATAATAATTACACAAAACCCATGGTCACATATAAAGGTGATCCCCCATGGGAATCCCTAACAACAACAAACACAACACAATAAAACAAGTTGCCATGGTGACCTTGTCGAATTCACCTAGAATTCCATTGTGGTTGGTCTCCAATCCCCGATGTTTGTTGTGATATTAACCTACAAAACACAAATACCTCCTTCAGCCTTGTGGCCATATCAGAACATCCAAAATGAATATAAATATAATCACAAAATCATCTAAATAAGTGAATCACAACAATATCAAGGCAGTTTAACATTATAACATACCATTTATACCAACTATATCATCATCATATAATATTCATTTTCTAGATCTACTCATAATATCTAAAATCACATGTCCGAACAACATCCATAAAACATCCATGTCAAATAGTATATCATCATCCACATATGAGTGTCTCTAATAATCATCATGCATCATAACCAAATCAAGATCAACAATAATCCATGATCAAATGTCTAACATCATACTAAATTATAGTAATGTCCATAATGTAAACACCAATATCAAAATAAGCATCCAAAGGGGTCAAAGGGAAGTGGGCACTACATGCCCAAATGGGACCCCCTTTTAAGTGAGTCTCTTATATTTTGTTTAATCCTTCATTTTCCATATTTCTTCTATCTTCCACTAACATTGCAGTAGAGGATTTTCTTTTGCTTGTTTGTGTTGGGATTTTGGATTGCTTGAATTTTACTCTTCACTTGATATATTTTAAAGGTGAGATAAAAGGAAAATTGAAAACCATGTATTCTCATTTTTGTATTAGTTTCTCCTTTTGTGTTGGGGTTAGCACACCGGTTGTACAGACAATATATCATATCTAAGCATACATGCAAATAAAAGCGGATATTCTACCAGAAGAAATATACAAAACAAGAGACATAAATCAACACCACATTTAACGTGGTTCACCCAAAGTGTGGTCTACATCCACCAAGAAATAATCCAATCTATTATCCAAAGCTTTGACAAGATATACAATGAAGATTTACAATCTTCCACACCTCTCGATGTACAGTACTTTCTTTCTTTCAAGCTTTTTCTTCATCACCCAAAATTTTCTCTCTCACTAACTTTTTCAAATTCTTGTTTAATCATACCTTCTAAACCCTAGCTGTTATGCTTATATAGTCATTTATAGACTTAGGGTACTTATCCATGTAATTACAATCAATAGAAATACTTTAATGCTAAAAATATATCTGATTCAGGAGAGTTAATTAAAACATCCTCGCACAGGTAACCAATGTCGGTTAGACCTAACCGTTGTCAGTTCCTCCCTTGTTTAACCAATGTCAATCCTGGGTGACCGATGCCAGTTCCCACTTAACCAATGATGGTTACTGTATTTTCCAGCAAGTTTTCGTTACATGTTAAACTGGAGTAATTGAGATCCACAACTCAACAATCTCCCACTTGGAGATTAATTACTACACCATACCTATACAATGTCATTCTTGGATCCTTCCTTAGCTTTTTTTCTTCCTCTTTAAGTCTCAAACTTGAAGACCAACATAAGTGGAGTGTAGCTCCAACTTCTCCTTTGCTAATGGCTTCATTAGCATATCGGAAGGGTTCTTGCTTGTGAATATTTTCTAGATTCAACTTTCCATCCTCCAATACCTGTCGTATGAAGTGATACCTCAACTGAATGTGTTTTGTTCTCGAATGAAATGCTAAGTTTTTGCCAAATGAATTGCACTTTGATTTTCACTGAATAGTTTACAATCACTTTACTCCTTTCCCAACTCTTCCATGAACCTACTCATCCACATCATCTCCTTGTAGCCTATGTAGTTGCAACATACTCGCCTCTATAGTAGACAAATCCACAACCTCTCGCAATCTTAAAATACAAACTAACTACCATTCCTCTTCTTTGTGAAAATATATCCAATAGTGCTCCTCCTACCATCCAGATCTCTAGCCATATTTGAATCAACATAGCCATGTAATGAAATATATGAACCTCCATAGCATAACTGCATGTTAGATGTCCCTTTCAAATCCCCGAGTATCCATTAGATTACTTTCCAATGCTCTTTACCCGGATCAACCATATATCTACTCACAACTCCCACTTTGCTGCTCGTGCAATGTCTAGTCTCTGGTACAAACCATAACATACATGAGACTTCCAACTCCCTGAAGCATATGGTACTCATGCCATGTATTTGACCTCCTCATGTGATGAAGGACACATATCTTTGCTCAATTTGAAGTGTCTAGCCATAGGTGTACTAACAGGTTTTGCATTATGCATGTTGAACCTTTCTAACACCTTATTGATATAAGCCTCCTGAGACAAATACAATTTCTTGTTTTTCCTGTCTCTATGTGAGCTAACTTTTCCTTAAGCTCACCAATGTCCTGCATACTAGATCCTGTAATAAGCATATCATCCACATATAGTAACAAAATTATATAGCTCCCATTTTTAGCTTCTTGAAATAAACACAATGGTCATATTCACATCTCAAGTAACCATGCTCGTGCATAAAACTATCACACCTCATGTGCCATTGCCTTAGAGCTTGCTTGAGCCCATATAGGCTCTTTTTCAACCTACACACTAGTTTCTCCTTACCCTTGACTTCATACCCAAGTGGTTGTTGCATATAAATCTCTTCATCCAAATCACCATGAAGAAAATTTGTCTTCACATCTAGTTGCTCTAAATGCAAATCTTCTACTGCAACTAAGCTCAATACAGTACGAATAGAATTCATCTTAACAACAAGAGATAAAATTTCACCAAATTCAATACCTGCTTTCTGTGTAAATCCCTTTACTACAAGCCTTGCCTTGTACCTTTTCTGTCCACCCTCTTCTTCCTTAATCCTGTAAACCCACTTGTTTTACAATGTTCTCTTACCTGCTGGCAACTTAACCAAATCCCAAGTCTGGTTCTGTTCCAAGGAGTCCATCTCCTCATCCATGCCATGCTCCCACTGAAAGTGAGTCTTATCATGCATTGCTTCTTCAAAGCTCTCTGGTTCACCATTATCTATCAACAATAAATAAAATAAAGAAGGTGTAAATCTTTCTAGAAGTTTACTTACCCTTTGTGACCTTCTCACAGATTTTGGGGTCTTTGGAGGTGAATCTCCACCTCTTGGATATTCCTATCCAAATAAGTGATGATCAATGCCGGTCACCTCTAACCAACATCGGTTTTGTTAACCAATGTTGGGTTGGATCCTTTATAAGCGATACCAGTTCTTTTGATCGGTGTCGGTTAGGAGTTAACCAACACCGATTATTGTGTAACCCCGCCGGTAATTATTTTAAATCCAAGTGTTTCACCGATTCTTAGATCATTTCTTTGAAGTGTTGACAAAACAGATAGGGTAACGGGTGTAGGAGGAATACATGTTCAAATGTTAGTTGATGGGTTGTTGCGCGCGTATGACTTTCGGATCCACAACTAATCATGAGAGCTTCCCTTTGGCTAGGAGGAACTACCTGTAATGAAAACAAGACCACCAGAAGGAATTAAACAATATGGGCACGTGAACTACCTAGCATATGCTAGATCCGAGAAGTTTGATACTTCCTAGATGCCTATCAATCCACTGTTTTAAACAATTTAATGTTTTAAACAAAGTAAATCCTATTATTATTTAAAATGATTTCAGTATCTCACTTAAAACACAATAAGAAATAGATCTAATCTAACAAAGTTAAGCTAAAATAGAATCAGAAGGTCAAATGATTGGTTTTGAGTCT
Source organism: Taxus wallichiana var. yunnanensis (assembly GCA_018340775.1). NCBI lineage: Eukaryota > Viridiplantae > Streptophyta > Pinopsida > Cupressales > Taxaceae > Taxus > Taxus wallichiana. The sequence goes on from CM031244.1 coordinate 172,127,744, forward strand.
CTACAGTCGAAAAAGGTCTCGGGTAGATCGAGGTGAATGAGGGTGAGATGAAATTTGGTGGGTAGGTCTCTGTTCGGGGACTATATGAGCAAATACAGAGACCGATGTCGGTCGGGGGTGACCGGCAATGGTTAGGTGTAATCTAGGTGCCAATTCTTGTGAGATCTAGAAATGTCACGGAACAAGCTTTGGGTCTCCTTTGTGATTGCACAAAGAAATTTGGTTGGTCGAGATGAGGTATTGGGTGATTTGGGTAATATTTGGTGAGGTTTTAGTGAGTATACAGAGGTGGAAATGTTGGAGGAGGTCAATAGGTGGCTAGGTAAATAATAGATGATAAAATGGTGATGAAATGAGATAAACCAGGGAAGTATGATGTTATACTTACTTGGATTCCGGTCCTGAATGCTTGTGTGTGAGGGATGGAGGTGCTTATGAGAGATTGAAGCGTAATTGATTACCAATCTTAGGAAAGCTTTTGCATGGGATGCATGTGCACTCCTCTTTGCTTAGTCGAGATCGGAGTCTTTCTTTGGGATGGGCATGGCAGAGAAAATGCTCAATCTCCTTACTTACATGCGGGTTTTTGTTGGAATTCACTCTCTGAAGATGTGTTATCTTTCTAAGATGTGTTCTTGCTCATCAACCTTCTCCTAATGTTTGCCAACCTTGAGAATAAGGTTGTTTTGCATTTAAAAGGGTAACCGACTACGGTTGCAGCTTAACGGCGAAGTTAGGGGTAACCGACGTCGGTCAAGGCAGGATTTCCTAGGTTTACTAAACTAGGGAGATCCTCCTAATTTCCTTGGATCTCATGTCGTTATCCCATGGATTAGACTAGAAGCTTCTTGTGAGCATGCGGGAATGTGGTTAGAGGGAATGTAGGCATTGATTTTTAGGGTTTGGGTAAGTCTTAGTTAGTTATGGCAACTTGCTAAGAATAGGTCTTAGGTTGAGTTGGCTTGGTGAGGTGTCTAAGTGAACTATATGTGTGGATATTATTTAAATAAGATATTTAAATAATAAATATAGTGAGGATAATGAATTAATTTAATTTAATTAATTAAGTTAATATTAGTGGGGTGAAGGGCGTCATGGCTAGGTAAATGTAATAAAGGGTGCTTATTGGTCAAGGTACGAAAGGGGAATGTGACCTAATTTTAGTGTCTACATTTTACCCCTTTTTGTTGTGTAGCTTGTATTGGTAAGCAGTTATCTTAACAAAAATAAGATGTGGTTGCCCCATGTGTGGGTGAAGGTGATCCCCTCGAACCAGGGAACTAACGAGGTAAAGAGTTAAAGCGGTGAGTGGTTTGATAAAAGGAATATGTGAGAAAAAGGTAGGTGGGCATGGGGAAAAAAAGGTGAAAGATCTACTGGGAAATCTAGGAAATGGGTCAGTGGTCAAAGGTAGCAACAGTCAAACGCATGCATACATATAAAGCAAAGACGCTACCAGGTTGAAGAGCAGGAAAACTCTACATTGTCTAAGGTTGATAGGTTTATCTAAACAAGGTTGAAGTGAATCCAATATCCAAGGTATAGGATATGGTCAGGAAAACACAATGTAGGTTAGGTGTAGGAACGTTTAGGTTTGTTTTTGGTACACCAAAGGTAGGGTCAAAATAAACGATCAAGGTAATAGGCTAGGTAAGGTCATCATGTCAATCAACATAGGTAATAGTGTCGCAAGGTATAGCGAACACATGAGGTCAAAGGTCACTAACAATGGTCCAGTCCAAATATCTAGGTCATGCAGCGATAAGGCCAAGGTATGGGTAAAATAATGAGTCCCTAAAGGAGGACAAGAGTAGAGCGAGGCAAGTGAGGAGGTCTGGAAAGGTAAGGTAAATAGGTTGGGTACAGGTGGGGTGGGGTAAAGGATCAGGGTAAAGGGTGGGGTAAAAGGGAAAAGTAAGGGCAATGTGTAGGTGAGGGTGACTGATGGCGGTCATAGATAACCGACGCGTCGGTGTAGGAAAAGCGATGACAAGTGAGGTAGGGCACGCGACCGATGCTCGGCCAAGAGGAACTCGACGTCGGTTAGGTCGATTTGTTATAAAAACAAAAAAATCCACATTTTTACTATTCATTTTTATTTGTAAAGTGAATAAATGACAAAAAAAGATAGAAAAGAGAGAAAAGTGTCCGGAGGAAGCGGGACGGTGAGTGGCGTCTAATTTGATGAGGGTTGGGTTGGTGAGTAGCGGGTCCACGGGATCAGGGCGAGAGAGTTGATTGGTCGAAGATTGCGAGTAATTATTCGATGATGGCAGAGGTTGGAGAGGGATCGGGCGGACCACCGCATGCGGCCAAATGTGCCACCGAGATAGTGGCGCGTGACAAGGTAAGTACTTAACTCTAGATTAGTGATTAGATAGATTAGAGGTTTTGAGGATTGTCGTTTGTAGGGTTTCGTGGGTTTTGGTTTTTTGTGGGTGGTTAAAAATAAAATATGGGTATGGGGGAATAACAAGCAAAAAGAGGGTGGGGAGGGTAGTAAATTATATAGGTGGGGTGGGTAGGGGTCTTGGGGTAGTGTAGGTCATTATAGGTGGGGTAAAGGGGAGGTGGGAGAGTTTTTAAAAGGGGGTTTGGGAAGTCGCGGAATTTTCCGCAACAATGACCGGCGTCGGTCAAGCTTGGTTGGCGTCGGTTGGGTAAAACCAGGATTGGTCACTAAACAGTGTGGACCGATGCCAATTTAGAGGTGACCGAAGTCGGTTAGAATAAACCAGTACCAGTCAAGCTTTTAGGCACAAGGGTGCAAAAGTGATGTAGGTTAGGTAGTTGAGATGGGTAGGGTAAAAATAGGGTGGAGGGTAATGATAATTGGTGAACATGGTCATGATTAATGTTGTGTTTGGATTGGATGTAGGGGAGAGTGCAGTTACACATGTGGGATAGGGTTCCACCTCTGCTGGTGACATTACGCGACTTAGAGACTCCTTTGGAGCCGTAGCACGTGGAGGCAGTGGGCTTGAGTGGGATTCGGCACTACCGACATGCTGTTCGGCAGCCCAGCTTAATGGTCACGCTCATCGATAGATGGGACTCTGTGACTAACGTGTTCCACCTTCTGACGGGTGAGATGACTATCACCCTAGAGGATGTGTTTCATATTTTGCGGCTACCCATATTAGGTGCCTAGGTTTACTCCATCTCCTCTAAGGCCTTAAAGGAGCTGATCGTGTGATTTTGGCGAGGGGGCGGCAGATCGAGATTCCATAGTGCTAATTTGAGCTATGGCGAGATGTACCTAGCACATCCAGATGAGATGAGGCTAGTGGTTCTATTGATGGAGGCAAAGGTGTGTTGCTATGCACCGCCGATGCGAAGGGTGAACGCTTTCCCTGATCACTGATGGGGGTGCTCCATGATATGATGGTAGAGGAGACATGGTTTTCCTAGGCACCAACATTCTTGTTGTAGCTATACCAAGAGTTGTGGGCATATGGGTGGTTACGTAGGTTTAGCCTGTGTTGTACCTTTATACTACATTGTTGGGCCTACGAGCACATAGTTTGTGTTCGACCTATACAGATGCCCTGAGCATATGCATTCCCAATGAAATTTATGCGAGTGGGATATAGGAGGTGGGTTTCAGTTGTAGGAGAGCAGAGATCAAATAGGCTGACATATGATGTGGCCCATTTTCGGCAGTTGTTAGAGGGGTTGTCTGGAGTGGACATTATCTGGAGGCCATATGTGGGATTCCCCTCATATAGGCACATGCATGAGGAGCTAGCTGAGCTCCAACTAGAGAGGTGGATACGGGGTTGTCATGACGAGGAGGATGAGATGATCCCAGTAGACAAGGTTTGACGACAGTTTGGGCTTGTACAGGATATTCCTTCGTCCTTCCCATAGTATCAGAGAGATGACGTGGAGAGGCCTCTACGTCTACCACAACCTACATTTCCTACAGGGGAGGAGGAGGAGCCATTGGATCGGAGGAGAGATGACGCGTCGGATGTACGGATAGTACATGCAGCGGTGGTGGGCAGCTAAGTTATGAACCATACCACCTAGACTGGGGCAGCTAGACTTAGCTACCATTATAGTGTAGAGAGACACCCTACGGGGGCGGTGTAACGACGTGATTACCTAGATAGGTATACTGCAGCACACAACCTGTTGGAGGGGTCGAGGCAGGAGGAGGTAGCAGAGTTATGAGTACAGTGTGGTCAATCTACAAGCCTAGATGGTAGGTTTACAAGGCTAGTGGGAGTAGGTCCCTGTTCACGGGTAGGCACAAGGGGCGAGGTTCTTTATAGGGCGAGTCACTGCAGGGCAGGTATAGGGGCCGAGACCTATGGGACCACCACAGAGCGTGCCTATATCCAGGTTACGGGATGCCCTAGGTGAGGTGAGATATTATCAGGACCAGCTCATGGCAGCTGGGATAGACTTCCTATCCTATGGAGAGTACAAGGCACAAAGCAGCATCTAGTGAGAGGATGAGATCCCACACGCATAGTGTGGAGTGCACAGGAGGTCAACAATATTCGAGGCCCGATTAGGGAGAGGCCACCAACGCACAATGACTAGTGTTAGGTGAGGTGCCAGCAGGGACACATGAGGCTGAGGATGCAGGTGACATAGAGATGGAGGACATCCGGTGAGATGCCTAATATGCGGTCACCTGATTTTTGATGTATACTAGTGATTTTTTTATATATATCTTGCCTGCGTGCCAAATATATTTGTATTTTTATCACATCGCTGCGTGCATGCCAAAGACAATGAGTATGTATGAGTATTTTGTATATTTTGAGCATATACCGGTCTGCGTCAAGAGATTTTGTATTTAATTTATTCATTCTTTTTGTATATATGAGACCGGCCCTGCGTGCCGACATTTTGAGATGATAGACATGATGAGGTAGACATGTGTATATATATATATATATTGAGATACACGTTTATTGATTTATATGATGAGATACATGGTATTTTGTGATTTGTTGATGTGTTTATGAGACATTGGTTTATGGCTTGAGTTAGATGAGATATGGATTTGTTACTTTGATGTAGATTGAAATTAGGTGAGTTAGGCATGATGGAGTTAGGTTGGTTTAGGCATGGATCAAGTCAAGTTATAGGCATGGATCGAGTCAGGTTATAGGCATGGTTGAGTTAGGTTATAGGCATGGATTGAGTCAGGTTATAGGCATGGTTGAGTCAGGTTGGTTTAGGCATGGATCGAGTCAGGTTATAGGCATGGTTGAGTCAGGTTGGGTTAGGCATGGTCGAGTTGAAAGTAGGTTTAGCTATGATTCATTCTTTTGGCAATGAATGATAATATGGGTCATATGTGAAATGTTCTATAATCTATGCATAGTGATGATAGAGAGATGGTAGGTGTAATAAATGTATGTTGTGGTAAGCAATTTGTTATGTATGTGGCTTAATTTCCAATTTTTTTATAAAAGGGGAACTAAGTGAAATGTGATGTAAATGGTGAGTTAGGTATGGTTGATGAATTGTTTTAGGGTAGAGAATGGCCGAGCTAACCTCCAAAGGCCCCATGCCCTGGAGTGCTACCTACATAGTCCCAGCAAAAGCAGGACCTTAGGCCAATGTAGCTCTACCATGAGTTAGGGAAGAATATGAAAATGAGTTGGTAGGTTTTTGGGCATGTTGTGGGTTTAGGTTTAATAGGTGTGGGTAGATTATAGGTAAAATGATGTAGGTGAAGGCGATTATGGTGAAAGGGGAGGATTACCCCAAAGGTAAGCATCGAGGACCAAGTCATGTATAAGGTAATCAAAACGTAAACAAAGATGGTTAAAAGATAAGAGGGGGCAATAAAGCCACCTGATTGGGTAGGATCATACCGAGTAGATCATACCTTGGAGGGGGTGATGAACATAAGACCTGAAAGACATTACACAATTAACTATTCTACAATGAAGGTAGTCACAGGATCACCAAATGTCTAAATTCCAAGATGTCCCTTGAGGCAATTGAGGAAATGAGAGTGGAAATGGTAAGGAGGGTGAAAGGTAGTTAATTTTATATGTTTTGAGTGACAGGGCCTTTGGGCAAGGGGTCCTAGGTCACAGTGGGCAAGTCCATGACTAAAAAGTTTTTGTTTTGATAGACTGATCGATGCGGGAAGTCTATATGGGATAAATAATATGGTACTCCTTGAGGTCTTTGTGAAGCTGATTGATGGTGGAAGCTTGGTTTCTCTCATTTTTATTTTTATTTTTTAAAGCTTCACGTAGTTGTCCTTTGAGGGACTAGTCTATATATAGCAAGCAATGTTGTCGAGAGGAAGATGTCCTTTTGAGGGAGTTATCTTTTTATTAGAAGTTTGACTCAAGGAGTTTGGTCCCATGTGAGGTCTTTGAAATCATGGGAAAGACCAAGGTGGAGGATATGACTCTTGTTCAAAAGGCAAGGTGGAACGACCATGGATCTCATCTAAAGGTAGATGAAAAGTATCCATGAGAATTATGCTATGTGCAAAGTGCCATGGTACACATATTCAAGAGAAGATAACAAGTGACGGGTACTCACATGATTCTTGTTTAATCGTTGGGGAGGTGTATGGAGTGGGTAGCACTCAAGGGATGAGCCTGGAAAGAGACAAAGGGTGAGGTAGGATGACGAGTCAATAATAGAATGGTCGAAGATGCAATGCGTTAAGGGGCTCAGGTTCGGGTTTACCATCAAGTGAAGATAAACGATAGGCACCTGATCCATAGGTATGAGTTACGATGTATGGTCCAAGCCAATTAGGAGAAAATTTTCCCCATTTACTTTTTTCTGCTTTAGTTACATGTTGATTTTCTTTCAAGACAAGGTCACCAACTTGGAAGGTTTATTCATGAACATGTTTGTCATAAGAACGTTTGATACATTGTTGGTAAACTTGAAGGTGATCCAGAGCGTGAAGACGATGTTCATCTAATAACTCTAGCTATGCTAAGCGGTCCCTGACGAAAGTCATCATCGAGTAAGCATGTCATGGAGAGAAATGTGGGGGATCTAGACTTCGAGAGGAAGAACATGCCTTTGTGACCGTAGACTAGCGAAAAGGGTGTGGCTGCAATGGAAGTGTGAATACTAGTGCGGTATGCCCATAGGGCAAAAGGAATGTGTGTATGCCAATCCTTCCCAGTATCATCAACCACCTTCATGAGAATTTTGTTGATGGTTTTGTTAGTGGATTCGGCTTGGCCATTAGTTTGTGGGTAATAAGGTGATGAGAAACTAAGCTGAATGTCGAAGGCATCGTAAAGTTTTTGCAATGTTTTGTTTTTTAATTGTTTTCCATTGTTAGTGATGAGGCGATAAGAACACCAAAGCGACAAATGATGTGATGGTTAATGAAGTCACATATTTTCGGCTTTCGTAGAGATGAGTGGTATGGCTTCCACCCATTTTGTGTAGTATTCGGTAGTAGTTATGATCCATTGATGGTGTTGGGAAGAATGGAGATTGATTTCTCCGACAAGATCCAAACCCCACCGAGAGAAGGGCTAAAGGTCACGAGTGACCTGTAAGGAATGACTAGGTGTATGATGAAGGTTGGAATGTTGTTGGCATTTTACACAATGTTTGACATAGTTCCAACAATCATGGTTAAGGGTCGGCCAAGAGTAATAGCCTAGGTGAAGAATATGCTTAGAACAACAAGGCCACTAAACCGACCTCCACATATGCCATCATGAACCTCCTTAATGGTATAAGGAATTTTAGAACTTGTGAGGCATCGTAAAATAATACCATCAAAGCCACGCTTATAGAGGAGTCGCCCTAGAATGATGTAATAAGAGACCTTTTCGGGAAGGCACGTTGTGCACATCTTGGTGAGATCGGGAGGTAAGATAAGATGGAGAGAGAAAGGTAGTCTAAGTATTATTTATACCAAAGGTAACTCGGGTTCGGGGTGTCGGTTCCGAGTGAGTAATCATCATGAGGTAAATAAGAAGGTGAATGGAGGAATTGCAAAGTGACAAAGATTTTGGAATCGGTGAGGGAAGCTTGTATTTAGGAAGATAAGCGAGGCCATGGTATCTACAAATTTGTTAGTTGAACGTGGGATGGTTGAAGGTGTAACAATCAAAGGTGGTCAAAAGTATGTCGACATATTGTTTATACTTTTGAAGTATCTCGTTACGACATTGGTACATACCATTGACTTGGTTTACGACCAATTGTGAATCGCCAAAAATGTTGATTGATTTGACATCTAGGGCATATGCGGCTTGGAGACCTAGTACAAGCGCTTCGTACTCTGGTAATATTGTTGGTGCATTCAAAATCTAGTTTGAAAGACAAAGGCATGGGTTCACCATCCAAAGGAATGAGGATAATACTAGCCCCGCCCCACGTTGACACTTGGAACCGTCGAAGAAAAGTGTCATTTGGTAAGGGGGTTCGTCCAGGGAAAGGGTAGCAATTGACTCATCGGAAAATCAAAATTAGAGGGTTGATCCCCGAAAATAGGTGCGTTGGCCAATTGGTCGGCGATGGCTTAGCCCTTGATGGACTTTTGATGAATTAATTCAAGGTCAAGATCAACTAAAAGCATAAGCCATCGTGTGGCATGTTGATTTTGATAAGGTTTGGCATACATGAAGTGTAAGGGATCAATGTTGGTCACAACATAGGTTTTGTGGTTGAGTAGGTAATGGTGGAGTTTGGTGGCAATGAAAACTAAGGCTAAGCAAAGTTTTTCTGGATGGTTGTATTAGGTTTCATAGTCCAAAAGAGTACGGCTTATGTAATAAACCGCCTGCTCCCTGTGTTGTTCATCGCGATGAGCGAGCATGGCTCCCAAGTAATGATCAGTAGCGGATATGTATAGGTAAAAAGGTTGATTGTCTTTAGGTGGAATGAGTACATGTGGTTATAGAAGGTATTGTTTGAGGGCCTCAAAAGCTTTATGATAGTCATCATCCCATTTAAAGGAGACATCCTTCTTTATCAGATGATGAAATGGTTGGCACCGATCGAGATAATTGTGAAATGAAATGGTGATTAGACTCGCAATTTACCTTGCAGGCTATGAAGTTAGTGAAGGTTAATAGGTGGAGGCATTTCAAGGATGCCCTTGACTTTAACAAGGTCAACTTTTATACCACGAAGGGAAACAATAAATCCCAGGAGCTTTCCGAGAGAACTGCCAAGACGCACTTCTTAGGTCAAGGCGGATGCAATATTTAATGAGGCGTCAAATATGGTTTGGAGGATGGTGAGGTGCTCGGAGTGACGTTTATATTTGGCCATGAGATCATCCACATAATCTTCTAATATGTGATGTATGATATCATGGAAGATATCATTCATAGCATGTTGATATGTGGCACCAACGTTTTAAGGCCAAAGGGCATGACTCGATAGCAAAAGGTCCCCCAAGAGGTGATGAATGTGGTGATGTGTTGATCTTTTGGGGCAAGAAAAATTTGGTTATAACCCAAGAAGCCATCCATGAGTGATAGCATCTCATGACTAGTGGTGAGGTCAACCATTTGATCAATACCAGGCAAGGGAAAGTCATCTTTCGGGCAGGCTAGGTTGAGGTCGCGGAAGTGCAGTACAAATGTAGAGTCCCCCTGTTGCTTTAGTAATAGGGACAATGTTAGAAATCCAATGAGGATAATCAATAGGTAAGATGAAGGACAGAAAGAAGGCATCTGAAGTTCTTCTTTGACGAGGAGAGAAATGCGAGGGTGCATTTTCCTCGGCTTTTGTTTGATAGGTTTGGCATCGGGAACGGTTACACTATTATGGACCACTATGGTGGGGTCAATACGGAATTTCTTCGTAAGACCAAGCAAAAGCATGGTTATGATCTCGAGAAAAGAAGTGATGGCTTCTGTTGCTCAAAGAAGATCTAAAGATTGTCCGATCTTTAGGATGTGCAGGTCGTTCTGAGTATGAATGTTGATCTCGATAGTCGATTCATTCAACATGGTTTGCGTCTCGAGGGTAACGACCGACGAATATATATGAGTCTTATACATTAAGGTAGGTGAGTATGGATTCATCATCCTGACATTGAACAATGTTAATTGTAGGTGTGTCGTCGTCAATCATTTTAGGATACAGGAATGGAAGAGTGGAAGGGGCCTCACCTTCGCGTTGATAAGTCAAAGGCCCCAAGAAAATGGTGTTTATGAAAAAAAAAGTTAGGAGGGATAGATTTAGGATCCATCGACTCCGCCCATGAGGGTGATGATGAAGATGGAGCGGGTGAAGGTGGTGATGAAGATGAAGGTGAAGAAGGGCTAGTGTCTTCAATGAGTTCAATGTGGGCTGTTTAGTAGGAGGTTCGGGAAGCCGATACCACTACGGTCATTATGTTTGTGGGTGTGTACATGGAATAACAAAGTATGACGGCCTTGCTCATAAAATCTAAAACCAAAACCCTTCCACGCACAATGGTGCGAGGAAGGTGTGGGCGAAATGGTGATTGGTAAGTGATTAGAAGTCGGCGGAAAAGGGGGCGAGTTTGTGATGGTGGTTCAAGTCCCCCATAGGTGAGACTAGTATGAAGATGAGGAGGACCATAAAGGAGGCGTTCTCCTGAATGATGATCATAGCGAGGGTGTTGGTGAAGGCTTTCGTACTCTTGTGGAGTAAGGAATGTGTTGACACTATATCGGCGGTACTCCCCTAGAGTGAGGCATTGAAAAACACCTTCCAAGGGATCAGTGGTTGGTAAGTAGGTAGCTGGAATGGATGATCTGTCAGAGGTCGATGCAGAGGTGGAGTTAACAGATTGGGAAGCTAACGGGTCAGCCGTGGAGGTTATGGCAGCAGTAGGAATGGAGGAGGTATGTGCGGTAGAAGCGGCGGGCTGTATTGGTAGGTAAAGGTGTAGGTGAAGTGGTAGTGGTTACGGAGGTAACGGTTTTGATGTATGAGCACATCATTGGGTTGGTAAAGCATGTTGCATGTTTTGAAAGGTGATGGGTCAACCTGAAATGGTATAAGTGTGTCCTTTGTGTTCAAACTTTACACAATGATGCAAAGTGGAAGGAACGCAACCACGAGACACGAGATCCGTGGTCTACCAAGCAACAAGTTATATTGGAATTCCCCCTCCAAAACGTAAAACAATTTTGGAATAGTGCGGGGGCCCACACAAACATGGAGGATGGTAGCGCTAGTGTGGAGGTCATAGTGTCGTTGAATGAATGCACCATGACCAGATTTTTATACATACGCAATTGTCGGGTATGCGCATTTGAGCAAATGTAAGGGATGAAATGCTTTTAATGCTAGTGCCTCCATCAATCATCACATGGCGTACTTGTATGTCATCAATGTGGATGGAGATGAAGAGGGTGGGTCCGGTCATCGTTTTGGTGTGGCACGATCTCCTCCTCCGAGAAGCTAAGGAGGCCACTTGGTGAACAAGGTGAGGTGAAGATGAAGGTGATAGTTTGGTGAAAGAAGATATATGATGGGTGTGATAATGGAGGCTACGGGTGTAGGGTCATTGGGTAAAACCTCAATAGATTGAAGAACCTCCATGAGGGCTTGAAGATGGGATTATGAGGTTTGGATGAGGTCATATAAGGACATTTTGAGGGGAGATTGGTGTAATTATTTGAGCATGGTGCGATGTGTGACGCCATTAGAAATGGGGTACGTGGGGCCATGGATGGTTATTTTAGGTATGTGTGCAGATGGAATGTTGGATATAGAATTGGTTGGTGGGTCAGTTACCTTTTCTTTTCCCTTCTACGCACGTGTAGTGACGTGTATAATGTTGATTTGAGGGGAGTTGGCAAATGGAGAAGGCGTAGGATGAGTGGTATAACAACATGAAGGGAAAAAACCTATTGGAGGAGAGAAGCCTTGTGAGGTGAGTTGGGTGCAATGACATTGGGGTGGTGGCATGGCAAGTTCTCTTATGCGAACCATCTTAATTTCAAATCTTGGGGGTGGCTCTAGGAGCTGTGAGGGTGGAGGTTGTTGTTGTTGAGTGGGCAGTGTGGGAATGGGTGTCGGTGAAGCAGGATCCTCGTCAAGAAGGTTGTCATCGTCGAAGTTGGTTTCGGGTGGACATAATTGGATAAGGACGGTTTTCAAGGACTTAGCGGTTCTCCACATCGTGCCCAAAGCACATGATGGTATGCACAAATTTTCGTATCGTCAAACCCTTTTGGCTTAGATTTGAGGGGGTCATAAGGTTGAAGTGGCAGTAATGTGATAACAAAAGTCTCGAGGAGGTTGGTTAAAAGTTTGGCATAGGACCTTGCTATTGGATCACAATGGGAAGTGAATGTGGGTTTGGGTGCGAGGTGTGGTTGATTGTCGAGGAACTATTTTTGGAAGAGGAGGAACGGGTCGAGCTATGGGTTTAGGTGCCAATGTGGTTTTAGGTATCGATCATGTTTATTTGGGTAGGGGTACAATAGATGGACGGGTAGGAGGGTGTGTGGTTTTTTGACTACCTTATTGTGGGGTAGTAGGGTTTTGTTTTGGGTTGCACCCTTAGGGTAAAGGTGATGTGGGTGTATAAGGTCTAGAAGGAAAAGCAGATGGAGGAAGATGGTGAGTTACCCACGGGGATAACGGGGGTGTTGTGAAGGTAGATGACGCAGTCGTACTTGGGGTGTAAGGGACAATGACCGAAGTGTAGTGGGTAGTGAAGCAATAGTTGAGGGTATTGGAGGTATTGGTGGTAAAGAGACTGCAGGTGCGGGTGTAAGTCATGTTGTGTGCCTGGGTAGGTTATAGGTTTGTGAGGAAGGAATGGGTTGTTGTGTTATTGATCTATGGATGGGTGAAGGTTGCTTGACCATGTTGGGCAGTTGAGGTCTTAAGACAGACGGGACAAGCGCAGGTGTGGTATGAGGTCGATGGGTTTGGTTCTTTGGTTTGGGTGTCAGAGTAGGTGTGGTATTGACGTTGGAGGATGTAGCTAAATCTAGTTTAATAGGTGGATGAGTAAGGCTGGTGGTTAGGGTGACCCCTAAAGTGGTAATAGGTTTAGTTGAGGAAGATATTGTAGGTATGGATTTGGGTTTAGATGTAGGTTGGGTTATGGGTAAGGGTGTGGTTTGAGTTCTAACAGGTATCGTGGAAGGTGTTGTGACAGAGGTGGTTGTGTTTGGTTTGATTGGTCGAAATGTGTTTGGGTAGATAATGGAGGTATCAGTGAGGGATCTCTGCATCTGTGTTGAGACGGGGAGTAAGAGGCGTCCCCATAGTAAAGCCCTATCCACATAATCTAAGTGATTAGCCAAACATGAGAACAACACGTCTCAGGTGGAGTGGAGTTGGTGATGACCTAATGGAAATTCCTATAAAATGTGTCTTAGAGATAGGGAATTGGCTAGCTTTAGCTTCGTAGGTAAGAGAGCTGAAAGTAGGTCAAGCATGATTTTGGATAGGCGATGGAGAATGCTCGCCAAGAGGCAAAGGTATCTCAACCTGGGTCTATGATAGATGGAGGAGATTATGGGAGCTCCTCTATAAGTGGAGGAATTAATAGGCACTCCTCATGGGTGGAGGAGGCAATGGGTGCTCCTCTGTGGGTGGAGGAGAGAATGGGTGCTCCTTTATGGGTGGAGGAGAGAATGGGTGCTCCTCTATGGGTGGAGGAGGTACTATAGGTAAAGGTTCTCTAAGTGGTGAAGCCAGGGGTGAGATGGGCTCAATGTTAGCGGAAGACCCCTCTGTAGGTTATGAAGGACTTGAAGGGTGTTCCTTTGTTGGTGAAGGAACATGGAAGGTTGGTTCCAATGCGGAAGGAGGATTTTGGGCTAGGATCTCCTCTATGGAAGGAATATGGGGTAATTGGGAGGTGACAGGTACCTCATTAAAGATAGCATGAACCTCGCAGGTATGGGTATCATGAGTTGATGTCTCACCGGTTTGATTAGATGAAGGGGCATGGTTGGGAAATGGTTTTTTGAAGATTTGTAGATTTTGGTTGGGGTGGCATTGGGATTATCCACAGTTAACTCACCTTTCTCGAGCATTTATTGCACAATATTTTTGAAAGTGATGCAGTTGTCGTCACTATGACCCTTTACTCAATGATAGTTATAGAAATCATGTTCTTTATACCATGCGGGTATGCGCGGCAAGAGGTTACAACCGGTATGTGGTTTTATAGGTGGAAGGGTGATGGCTCGGCTTTGATAAGCTTTTCTAAGACGAGAAGAGTAAGGTTCCCCAATTGGGGTATATTTTTGTTGATCTAAATCGAATTGAAAAGTCCGGATAGGTGAGAGATTAGATGAGGGTGTAACCTGATTTAACGGATGAGATGGGTTGGCCTTGAGTACCACTGCGTTAGTGGTGCCCTTAGCTTTTGAGTAATTGGTTTGTGGTTTGGAAGAAGAAGAGGTATCATTCGACTTGAATGCCGAATTCTTATTATGTAATTGGATTTTCTTCTCTTCGATGGCCCGAATCTCTAACTTTCGTGCCATAGTGAATGCCTCATCGAATGTTCGGAAGGTTTAGACCTGCAAGGTCGGTGAAATATGTCTAGCACAAGCCCGTGTGAAGAGCTCGATGAGTTCGGGCCAGAAGCAGCTAGAAGGTAAGTTGATTGATTACGCTGCACTAGTGAGCGACAAAATCTACGATAGATTCGTCCTCATACTGACGTGTGGAATATAGATCGGTCATGGTAACCTTCTTGACGATATTGATAGAGAAATGATCCAAGAAGGCTTGGGCTACCTGATTGAATGAGAATATAGAGTGTTTAGGTAACCCACTATACCAATCTAATGCAAGTCCAGTGAGGGACATGGGAAAGGTTCTCAAAAGCAAGGCATCATCATGAGCGATCAGATAACACCCGTGTTTGAATGACTGCAAATGCTATTGTGGGTCTTCTTTGCTATTGAAACAATTGAATTTAGGCATTTCCCAATGCACGGGGTATGAACGGATGGGTGAATAGGCTCGTTGCAAATCTCGTCATAGGTGAGAGTGTTGCGGGAGTTGGAAACCGATGCCTCCAATGTTTGCATCTTGTTCAACATCAATTTAATTAGGTCGTTGGTGGGTTGTGATGATTGGATGCCTCTGCACCGTGAGCGAGAGTTGGTTTTGGGCATATAATGGGGGTGACACTCCAGTGTATGGGGCTGCCATGTAGGGTGGTGGAGAAGAAGGTAGTGAAATAGGGGGTATGTACCTGGAATGTATAATGGATGAAATGGGAGGTTGTTGATAGTATGTATATGGGGGTGGAAGGGTCGTGGTAACCCTAGTGGCAATAGGGGCTAATGATTGTGGAATAGAAAGAACCACATTCTGAAATGGGGTAGGGGTCACCGACACTGGAGGTGGTAATGTAGCTATGGGTATGTGTGAGACATTAGGGGCGGATGAGGTTGTGTTTGGGGTAGTTTTCAAGGGTACGGTGGATGTAACAGTGCCACAGAGGTAGAAGACACAAGCAGACATACATAGGGTATAGGACCTAATGTGAAACTTGGCCCGGGGCTAAGGTGGATGCGGGCAACACAGAGCCAAATGGGACCGATGCGGGAGTGGGTACGAGAGTCGAGGGGATAGATACAAGCATTCCGTATATCAACTGACCCAAGGCATCTCGAGTGGACGAGTGGGAAAGGTAAAACTACAAGGCGGCAGGGTTTTGGTCAAGGAGTCGTGCAAACTCCTCATCTCCGTAGCGATAGTAATAGGTGGATGGCATCCATGGCTGGTAATAAAATGGAAGATGGTGAAGGACTAGGTGGGAGTGGTTTGGATAACCGGTGTGAAATACGAGTGCGCTTTCTTGTCTTTGGGTCAGCACCATGTGAACCAAGATCCTGATCAGGTAGGGCTGCTTCTCTATAAATGACACAGAGAACAGTAGGAACATGTGAATCTAGTGAAAAAAAGTGGATTAAGTGCCAAATTGTGGCTGGAATGTGAAACAGGCTAACCGATGCCGGTTAAGGCAAACCGACGCCGGTCAAGGGTAACCACCGCTGCCAGGTTCTTGTAGAAAATGGATAGTGAGTGAACAAAGAAGGCGAAGGTAAAATCGGCGGGTATGCCAAATCTGAAGATGTTTAAAATGTCAATGGGAATAATGACAGTGACAGGGACTGTGAAAAGTGGAAGAAAGTGAAGTAAAATGTCCTTTTGAGTAGGTTAGCAAAAGGACACTGGAACCGATGTCGATTGGGTATAACTAATGGCGGTCAGAGGTAACAAGACGACGATTCTTGTGAAATTGAAACAATAATAAAATAAAGTGGATGTGAATTAAAATCGATGTAGAATCAAACCTATAATTCTGAGAATGATGATGATATGGCCCAAGCACACTCAGGTGAAGCCGGAATACACCAGTTGTGATGAGGAGCGTGTAAGGATGAACAAAAAAAGTGACGAATGTGATCTCTCACCTCAAAACGCAAGCCAAGTAGAAACACTAAGAAAATGTGATCCTAGGAGTGCCTTTTCTATTATGTTTGTTTAGCTTATGCTATTTAGGGACTGACACATGAATTGTGAAATAGAGTTTTTGGTGAGGATGGCTTCCTACAAAGAAGGAGATCTAAAAGGTGAGGTTTCAGGTATGTTATGGTGGGGGCGGGCTTCACTTTGAAGTATGACTCGATAGAGCAGTGAGCTGGGTGCCCACTGTGTCGTGATTGTGTGATCACCTATAGCTTCTTCAGGTAGGATGTTGTTTAAGAATGTATGTATTTTTAATTTTTGTGAGGTTTGGTAAGACTCAGGGAAAGAGAAAAGGAAAAAAGTGTTTTTCTACGATTCGTTTGTCAACCATTAGTTGGGCATGACTTCCAACGTATAGGTTTCCCTCAATTAATGTGAGCTAATGCAATAAATCAAAATGGAATGCACTTATTTTTAAACCCAAATCAAAAATGTGAAATTGGATGACACAAT
Organism: Taxus wallichiana var. yunnanensis; assembly: GCA_018340775.1. Classification (NCBI taxonomy): domain Eukaryota; kingdom Viridiplantae; phylum Streptophyta; class Pinopsida; order Cupressales; family Taxaceae; genus Taxus; species Taxus wallichiana. The sequence continues at coordinate 172,144,613 of CM031244.1, forward strand.
AAGATGAAGAGGAAGAGGGATGCTCTTTCACTACAATGCAGAAAACATGAAGAAATGGTTCTTTTTAATTACACCAAAAGAAAAATTTCCTTTAGAGCAAATAGAAAGAAGAGGTGGGTTACCAAGGAAGAAAATTAGTGTGTACACTTTTCAGAAGGGAAACAAACACACATTTTTTTCCTAGGAATGAATGAAATGCAAGGAACCCCGAATGGGTCCCACCAGGCATGCCAAAATGTTTCACCTAATTCTTAGATCATTTCTTTGAAGTGTTGATGAAACAGATAGGGTAACGGGCATAGGAGGAATACATGTTCAAATGTTAGTTGATGGGTTGTTGCGCACGTATGACTTCCGGATCCACAGTTGATCGTGAGAGATTCCTTTGGCTAGGAGGAACTACCTGTAATAAAAACAAGACCACCATAAGGAATTAAACAATATGGGCAGTGAACTACCTAGCGTATGCTAGATCCAAGAAGTGTGATACTTCCTAGATGGTTGTCAGTCCACTGTTTTAAACAATTTAATGTTGTAAACAAAGTAAATCCTATTGTTATTTAAAATGATTTAGGTATCTCACTTAAAACATAATAAGAAATAGATCTAATCTAACAGGCTAAGCTAGAATAGAATCGAAGGTCAAATGATTGGTTCTAGGTCTCTGCAGGTCTGACAGAGGTATTAGGTAGATCACAGGTGAATGAGGGTGAGATGAAATTTGGTGGGTAGGTCTTTGTTCAGGACTATATGAGCAAATACAGAGACCGATGTCATCGGGGGTGACCGATGGCGTTCGGTGTAATCGGTGCCGATTCATTGTGAGATTTGGAAATGTCACAGAACTTGCTTTAGGTCTTTTTTTATTACACAAAGAACTTTGGTTGGTTAGGATGAGGTATTGGGTGATTTGGGTAAGATTTGGCGAGGTTTTAGTGAGTATAAGGAGGTGGAAATGTTGGAGGAGGTCAATAGGTGGCTAGGTAAACAATACATGATAAAATGGTGATGAAAAGAGATAAACCAGGAAGTATGATGTTATACTTACTTTGATTCCGGTCCTAAATGCCTGTGTGTGAGGGATGGAGGTGTTGATGAGAGATTGAAAGGCTGCAAGTGATTACCAATCTTAGGAAAGCTTCTGCATGGGCTGCATGTGCACTCCTCTTTGCTTGGTTAGATCAGGTCTTTGTTGGGATGGTTGTGCGGAGAAAATGCTCAATCTCCTTACTTGCATGCGGGTTTTTGCTCTAATTCACTCTCTGAAGATGCATTATCTCTCTCGAGATGTGTTATTGCTTGTTAACCTTCTCCCAATGTTTTCCAACCTTGAGAATAAGGTTTTTTTGGGGTTAAAAGGGTAACCGAGCGGTGATTCCGACTTAACCAAAGAACTGTGATTAGGGGTAACCAACGTCGGTCAAGGTGGGATTTCCTAGGTTTACTAAACTAGGGAGATCCTCCTAATTTCCTCGTATCTCGTGTCATTATCCCGTGGATTAGACTGGAAGCTTCTTGTGAGCATGCAGGAATGTGGTTAGAGGGAATGAAGGCATTGATTTTTAGGGATTGGGTAAGTCTTAGTTAGTTATGGCAACTTGCTAAGAATATGTCTTAGGTTGAGTTGGCTTAGTGAGGTGTCTAAGTGAATCAGATGTGTGGATATTATTTAAATAAGATATTTAAATAATAAATATAGCAAGGATAATGAATTAATTTAATTTAATTAATTAAGTTAATATTAGTGGGGTGAAGGGGATCATGACTAGGTAAATGTAATAAAGGGTACTTATTGGTCGAGGTACGAAAGGGGAGTGTGACCTAATTTTAGTGTCTACACCGAGAGTTCATTTTTGTTTACAAACTTCTCAACTGATTCATCCTTAGGTACCAAAATTTGATCCCTATACATTCTCTTTTCATTCCATTCAATATGACGACTCCTAATAATTTTAGAATTCTCTAAATACCAAAACGGAAACCAAAATCACCAGATCCATAACCAATGAAAGTGCACCTCTTGGATTTTGCATCCAACTTCTTTCTATTTTCCCTATCAACATGCACAAAAGCTTCGAACCAAAAAAATTTAAGAAAAGAAAGATCTACCTCTTTTCCAGTCTAAGCTTCCTCTGGTATTCCTCCATCTAGTGAACTTGAAGGCCCACAGTTAATCAAATAAACCGTTGTATCAACTACTTCTGCCCAAAACTACAAGTGTAATCCAGAATGTATCCTCATACTTCTAGCACGTTCCATGATTGTCTTGTTCATTCTTTCTACAACACCATTCTTTTGTGGTGTTCTTGGAACCGTTCTTTCTCTATGTATCCCATTCACTAAACAATAATCATTGAAAGCCTTGCTAAATTATTCACCACCATTATCAGATCTAAGGCACTTTAACTAAGCATTTGATTCATTCTCAACAAGGGCTTTCCATCTTTTAAAAGTCTCAAAAACATTAGATTTATGTTTAATACAATAAACCCATACATTTCTTGTAGCATCATCAATGAAAGTAACATAATACCGGGATCCTCCATGAGAAGCTACCTGCGCTGGTCCCCACACATCTGAGTGTAAAAGCTCTAATTTTTACTCCTTCTCAGTTGCCCCAACTTTGAGAAATCTCACTCTCTTTTGCTTTCCAAAGATACAATGCTCACGTAAATCAAAATCTAAATATTTTAAATATGATAACTTACCCTTAGCCTTTAAGATCTCGCATTCATTTTTGACTCATATAACCCAACTGATTATGCCACATGCATGCATCTAAATCTAAAGTAGATAATGCGAGAAAAGGAATCAATAATATAGGTAGATAAATATAACGTTTCTACCTTCTTACTCTTCTTGCCACAACAAAAGCACCCTTGGTGACTTTCCAAGAGTCTCCTATAAAAGTAACCATCCAACCGATTCACCTAGTTGCCCTACGAAATAAGATTCCTTCGAGGCTTGGCACATGCCTCACATCTTTTAATACACATGTATTTCCATTCTCGCAATTTTAGATAAACTCCCCTTTACTAGTAATACTGCAAGGTTCATCATCACCCAAATAAACATGCCCAAAATTGCCCTAGACATAATTTCTGAAATAACCCTTATTAGGGGTTGCATGGAAAGAAGCACTTGAATCTAAAACCCATGATTCAATTCTACTATCTAAAGAAAGAATAAGATCATTTTGCATTACCTCTAATGCAACAAGATTTACTTCTTTACCTTTTTCTAGGTGTTGGTTCTTTTTGTCCTTTGACCAACAATCTTTCTTCGCATGTCCTTTCTTTCCACATTTCCAACAATTAATTCCCTTACTACGGATTTAGATTTTTATCCCTTGACTTTGATTTCCCATTACTCTTACTCTCGGATCTTTCCTTCTCGCCTTCCCCGCTTTCTACATTCAAATCATTTCCACATCATCAAACTTTAAAATATTATTAGCAGATGTTGTATTACTAATGATCATTACCACGTTATCCTAACTATCAGAAAAGAACATAAGAATAAAAGTGCTTTTACTTCATTGTCAAATGGTATAGAAACCAATTTTAAGCGATTTACAATAGATTGGAAATCATTCAAATGACTAGATGCAGATCCACCTTCATGCATCTTATAACTAAATAATTTCTTCATCAAATAAACTTTATTTGAAGCACTAGGTTTTTCATATAAATTAGCAAGAGATTTCATTAACTCTATCGTAGAAGCCGCTTCTATAATATTGGAAGTCACGGATGCTGTCAGGCTCAATCTTATAGATCCCAAAGCCTTTATGTCAAGAATCTTCCATTCTTCATCAGTCATCTTCGTAGGTCTATACTTCTCATCCAACGGTAAATATAAATATCTTTGATATAGATAATCCTTAATCTACATCTTCCATAATTGATAATTTCGGTCGTCAACTTTCTCTACCTTATTTATTTTCTTCTGTCATTGTTGTAGCTCCCACTCAATAAGAAAACCCTCTGTGAGTAAATCTGTCAACACACAAAACCCTCAAACAAAGCTCTGATACCAGTTATACAAGCAATATATCAGATCTAAGCATACATGCAAATAAAAGCGGATATTCTACTAGAAGAAATATACAAAACAAGAGACATAAATCAACACCATATTTAACGTGGTTCACTCAGTGTGGGCTACGTCCACCAAGAAACAAGCCAATCTATTATCCAAAGCTTTAACAAGATATACAATGAAGATTTACAATCTTCCACACCTCTCAGATGTACAGTATTTTCTTTCTTTCAAGATTTTGCTTCATCACCAGAATTTTCTCTCTCACCTATTTTTTCAAGTTCTTTCTAATTCTTGTTTAATCATACCTTCTAAACCCTAGATTTTATGCTTATATAGTCATTTATAGACTTAGGGCACTTAGCCATGCAATTGCAATCAATAGAAATACTTAAATTCTAAAAATAGATCGATTCCTAAGAGTTAATTAAAACATCCTCGCACGGGTAACCGATGCCGGTTAGACCTAATGTTGTTGGTTTCCTCCCTTACTTGACCGATGCCGGTCATACTCGACGACCAATGTCGGTCTGGGTGACCGATGTCTATTCCCACTTAACCGATGACGGTTCATCGTATTTTCCAAAGTAAGTTTTCATTGCATGCTAAATCGAAGTAATTGAGCTCCACAACTCAACATTTTGCATCACATTTTTCATTCCTTATGTGGATGTTCCGTCGAATCTCCATATTTGGTTTTGGGCTTAAAATGAAATTTTTCCTACTTTCTTGTAAATTTAGTGTAAGTAGGGGTTTAATTGGTTACATCTCACATTTCTTCACACACATCCAAACACACAAATCAATTCACACATCAAAATCAATCCCTTACTGTGGACCTAATTGGGATTTGATCACCCAATAGGAAATTCGTTGCTTTTATTCAGGCTGCGTTATAAATCCTATACAGACTTGGGCCTCATGTAACTTTGCATATATCAAGGAATCCACATCCAAAACTACGAAACTAGTCGTAGGCCGCATCGTTTCTTAGGTACCTTCATTATTCACTTTTCTCTTTTGGACATCTCCTAATCACGATGATAAAAATACTTGTTGCTTGATTTATTTGTTAACAAACTACATAAACAAATGTTCATCTACTTCATGCCTGTTATTACTCCTCCTCGTGCCAAGAAAATACAATGGTTTACTCCATCCAATGACATCCCTTCCTCTAATGATCTTTTCCAACAATATTCTAAACTTTATATCGTGCATTTAGTTTCCCAACCCCTTGTCTCCATGGTCTCACTTCATGAGGACCATGTCATCCAAAATGATCCCCATCTTGAAACCAATCCTCATATCTCTCATCAATCCAACCTTTCTAGACTAACTTCACCTTAGTCCATTTCCTCTAGACCAACTACACCCCTATCTCCTACTCCTTTACTGCACTGGACCTCCTTCTATCTCCCTTTATGACTACCTATTTTGTAAATCTCCCAAAATCTTTCAATCCTATCAATCCACTCAATTGGTGGATCCCATTCCACCCACATCACCTTATATCAACTCTATCTCTATTTCATCCGCTATTGTCACTAGTATGCCTATCCAACCATCTCAACCTCCTAACACTCACATTCCTACTTATCATATGCCTCAACAATCAAATATCCCCATCTCACAACAACCCATCCAATCTCAACAATCACATCACATTCATGTTTCTCAACAACAATCATTATCACAACCCATCCAATCCCATCATGTTCCTATTTCCCAACATCAAACATTCTCCCAACCAATTCAATCTCAACCTCTTAATTATATCCCCTCTTACCAAACATTCCCTTCTACATCGACATACCCCCAAGCTTCTCAAGCCTATCAACAAACCTATTCAGCCACTTCTCATATCCCACAGCCACAACCATCTACTTCTCATCCAACCACTTCAAATGATCCTATGCATGCCTTGATGAATAGGTTGGCTAACCTCGAAGCCGCTACCTTGGGACCTAAAATCACATTCTCCTATGAACAAATCTGTAACGAACTTATCAATACATCCATCCATATCAAGCCTTTCCCTCCTCATTAGGAACTTCCAAATGTCACCAGATTTAACAAGTAAGGAGGATCCCCAACAAAACCTTCATGTGTTTAGGCATGCATGTTATCTCATTTCCCACTATCAAGACCTCATGATTCACACTTTTACCATGTCATTAGTTGGTCATGCATTGGATTGGTATAATGGCATCCCTCAACACTCATTGTTCCCATTTACCCAACTTGCATAACTCTTCTTGGAACACTTTTCAATTAACATTGCATGTAAGGTCATCATTACAAACTTATACGCCATTCGACAATTTGACTATGACTCTATCATAAACTTTGTTGCACAATGGTGTGGGATCATCAATCAATTATCATTCACCCTTCCACAGATAGAGCTCATTGAATTATTCTCATGCTCTTATGCAAAGCATATTTCATCCACCCTACAAATCCAATCATTTCAAAATTCGAAGAAGCCTTCACCATGGCTCGCAAACTTAAGACTCGCACCCTTGAGCAAGGCCAAAATAAGATTAAATCAAACAAATACACAAACGAATTCATCAAACCCTCTACACATAGTGACAATTCTAAAACTACCTCCAATACCATCATGATTAAGTCTTCTTCTACATCCACTTCCCGCACGAAACCTCCATAAAGAGCTTCTAGACCATCTCTTAACTATACCCCCTTAGGGAATCCTATAGTTTGGTATTTGACAAGTTGATGGTAGTCCACTTCATCCAACTTCCTCCCATACAACTTGTGGACAACTCGTGACCCAAGCCCACTTGGTATCATGAGGGCCACTATTGTAAATATCATCAAGTCAGAGGTCATGACATTGAGAACTGTCATTCCTTCAAAGATCGCATCCAACAACTTATAAATCAGGGGGACCTCCAAGTAGAAAATCCTACCACATCACCTAGCCAACCCCTCAACATGTTTAAACAACCATTTCCTAATCAACCACCAATAAATCAAACCACCCCTCTTATATCTCAATCACCAAATGCTCATGCCATCAACACCATTAACACCATCAATCAAGAATCTCCATTATTACCTATATCCACTGCCCCATCACCTACCACATCTACCCCTACCTCAGACATTATGCCTACATATACTATCCCCATATCTACACCAACCACATCCATGACTATCACACCTATATCAACTTCTACTACTTATCCTATATCTATATATATTCCTACCCTTACCATATCTACATCAAATTTGACCATATCTACTACTTCATCGACATCTATCCTTCCCCAATCTATCACAACAAAGTCATTCTTAACATGCATTTTGTCCCCATTGATATCCACACCTATCCCTACACCTCTCACATCTATTCCTTCACCCACATCTACATCAAACACACTTATTACTACATCCACACCACCTATATCTACAACCATCTCAACCATACCCGTTATCACTACATCTCAATCTCTCACATCTAGTCCTTCACCCATATCTATATCAAACACATATATTACTACATCTACATTTACCCCATCTACTTCTACAAATTCACTTACAACTATCCCAACACCTATCTCGACATCCTCATCGCATATACCTACATCTTTACATATGGCTACATCATCTATTCCATCCCAATATTTTACACCCACTCCTTCTCCAACATCCATTCCTATATCTATACCCACTTCTACATCAATCACATCTTCTATCATAACCACACCTACATCTACACCTCGATTCGCAAATATAACTATGATACCCCTTGACAAAATTATGACACAAACACCTTCACCTAAGGAAACCATGAACTATATTTGTCCCCATCTATAAAACCAACTATCTCTACACCAACCAATCCAAAACCTATGCAGCCCATGACTCATTTAGACCTCATCAACCACATCATTCAAACACCTCTTCCTTCATCAATATCCACCATTACACCACAATCTTCAGACCCTCCAGTTGAGATCATTGTCATCCCCTCTAAGGGAAAATATTCACAATCAAAATCCAAGACTCTTGGCATGCTTCCCCAAAAGTCTCTCATGCATCCTCATAAAAAGGTAGATCTTACCCCTTCTAAGAAATCCAACGCCACATCATCTCTCTTAGGAGCGCCCCCATCCATCTTAGGGCCAGGCCCTTCACCTAAGACACCCATCACCAATCAATCTCAAAACACCAAGACATCTAACTTACCTCTCAAATCTACACCTCCAATGCAAATATCTACTTTCAGATCCAAATCAACATCTCTTATCAAACCTCACAAGAGAAATCTTCCCTACACCACTTCTATTGGATCTTACACAGAGATCCTTAGACATTTAATTCAACTATATGCTATCACACTCCCTCCTATCAAGGCCTTTGATCCACATAGTAAAAATCCATCATGGTTCAACTCCAATGTTGTTATAATCACACCCGGGTCATGACACCTTTGAACATTGTAAGGCCCTTTAGGCTATCGTTCATGATCTTATTGAGGAATATGAATTTCTCTTCTAGGGGGTCATCCTTCTCCATCCACTATCCTATCCACGACCAATCCAATTCCCATTTCTACATCTTCATCCACCAAATTATCTAAGTCCCCTCACTCAACCACTACTTCGTGGCCATTTCTCCTCCACATGTTACTCCTCCCAAAGAGGTTCCTCCCTTGTTCATCAATGTTGTTTGTCTTACAATCACCCCTATGATCTTTAATCATCTATCCAATCAAAACCTAAAGTCACCATCACTACTCCTTCTAACAATCTCACCCCATCTCTCTCCATGTCCTCTAGCTTATCCTCATCCAAGTTGCTTAGTGTGAGGAAGCATCCCTCACTGGGGGAGTATCCACCCCTTTCTCTCAATCATATTTCATCTTCTCCCTCATCCACATATCCCATGCACATCGATCCATCTTCCTCTCCATCAAACGACTCTATGGATACTGAGGGAATTCACTCTAGGATCATTCTATTATCGAGTTAGTTCCTTTCCTCATAATCCTTGATATTGTATTGTCTGTCTCATCCAATATTATCCCATATTTTTCATCCAATTTCATTTAATTTATTGTCTCATCTTATCCAATCTAGCTATTTGTTTCTCCAACTCATCTTAAGTCCACCTTTTTGGCCATATTTGTGCCTCTCTCGGGGCACCATACTTCATCCTAAGCCAAATTTTTTGCCCATCTTTGTTTCACTGAGACACATGTTTCCCCACTTCCTCACTTTTGGAGGGTAGCGCATAATTTTTATCATTTATCTCATCCTATCTCAATATTTTGCAAGTTATCATCCTATCTCATCACGACTTTGACATTAACGACCTTGTCCTTGAATAAAATTAGAATGTTACTACTTTAGAAAGAAGCCAACGTGGAAAGTTTTTCCCTAACTAGATTGGACCCTATGTTATCACACATAAGTATGGGTCAGGAGCCTATTATTTTTCCTCCCTTCATGGTAAAATAGAAGTGGAACCCCTTAACACATTGCACTTATGACCATTCTATTGTTAGCATACCTACCAATGAGCACTTAGTCATATCTTTAGATCATTCCTCCATCATTAGAATCTTCCATCTATCATTCTCATGATTTGGAATTGTGTGGTCTACCGTCACCTTCATAGTCATGACCTTAAATATGGGCACCATGACTCTGTCCATAGCATTTTCCTTATGGATAGGTTATCCCTTCTTGGTGAGAACTCCATAATCATTACATCCATCACCCTCTTATTTACCTATTGGAACCATGCAAAGGGTCCAAAGGTGTCTCTTGTACATCTTCTCATCCCCTCCTAAGTGGTCTACTTAGCTATACCCAACTCTTCCCCATGTCAAAATCTCGATGCTCATATCTCATGATATCTGAAAAATAAACTAATCCCTCGAAGGAAAGTTTTTCATGTAATGCACAATTAAAAATAGATTGATCCCTAGAAGGAAAACTATCCTACATATCTTACCCCGTAATTTATGAAAAAAAAAAACTCCTTTGAAGGATGGCTACTATATGGTAGCGAAGGCTTCCCGCATTGATCAACCTTCTATGTATCCAAAAGCTAAAACATATAAAATATAAAAGCAATAATCCTAAGAAATCTTCCCTTATTGATCAACTTTCTCATATATTTCAAACTTCCTACATTGATCAATTTGCATTTTTCTCTTCCCTCCACCCAAATCTAGGGCCCTTTTCCCGCATACAAGTTTCATCTAAATCCCATTTTTCATGTCGACGCTATGTTTATGAGCTCATTTCATCCATACTTCCCTCATAATATTTGATATAACTAACTATCATTAGTTATGTGTTAACACATGTTTTGGTCACATGTGCATTGCATTACCTAGATCCCTTTCTTGTTTACCTCTAATGCAGTTGGAGGCATTGTTTCCTTGCATGTTCCTTGATATGGAATAGCATCATTTGTACCCTTAGGTTGTCACTCATCAAGTTGCATTCCTATCTATTCGTTGGCCGCATCTATCATCTATATGTTATCAAAATCTCCCATTTGATCAGGTATCCTATCATCCATGTATAACATCTTTCCTTCCATCTTATTTTTGGTGTGTCACCCATAACACACCTGTCCCCTGCTATTTTCAGCCTTTCATCATCATCACTATCCATTTTTTCCTTTCTTGGCCATTGTCATGTATGCGTGCGTTGGGGCACCATTATTTTCATCCCCGTCCCTCTCTGTGAACGCATACCTTTTCACCGATTCCTCACGTATGAAGGATTTCACATTATTTTTGCATTTGGTTGCGTATAGTTTTGATGTACGCCTATGACCCATTGGTCCCCATGGATTGCATCCATTTGAGTGGTTTCCCATTGGATTCCCTCCATTTTGTAATGATTTTCACGGCTCATAGGTCCGTAGGACATTGCCCTTGTCTCCTTGAATATCGTGTTCTTTGTTCCAACCAGAATGACTCCTAGAATCACCCCATAGTTTTTATTGTTGTTTAAATCCTTCTTTTTTGGCACATATTCCATTATCCCCTCATCCTCATTCCTCATCCTTTCATCCATATCTTTCAAACTCGTCATATATTCCCCTTTTTGTCATCAATCCTTCATCCCATCTTTTATCTCTCATCATTTTTGTTTCGTAGCTTTCAAGAAACCACTTGAAAAAAGGGGCAAATGTAGATACAAAATTTGGTATCGCTACCCTTGTCACCCCACGTTTGCTTCTTTTCACCATGGTCACTTATTTAGACCCCTTTTTATCCTAATTCATATTTTTATTGATATTCCCCTTTTTCCATCTTTTATCCTATCCATTGCAATTTATTGCTAATTTTAACGATTTCTCCTTTAATCCTCATCTCATTATTTAATTAATCTTAATCATTCCTAATTTCTCTTCTCTAGGTTGTTTATCATCCCTAAACTACCTAGTTGTTCATCCCTAGGCTCCCCTTAGCCTTTATTTACTCCATTTCATCTCTCACCTACCCATTTCATCTCCCTATGTAACCTTAACTCATCTAAGCCTCCTAAATCCCTAATGTGTCTCTTAATGGGACCGATGCCTCAAGCTAGGCATCCTCCCACCACCCAAATGGATGGTTCCCCGTGGTTGGCAATGACCCACCTAGGTCATTGTCGACCCTATAAAGCCCCATTTCCCCCTCCAAAAGGAGGCATCATTAGAGCTTTCGTAGATACTTGCAATCTTGTCTTTGTGCTTAAGCTTCTCTATAGTTGTTTCAGTCTTCTTGGAGTCCCTTTAAGATTACTTGCATCATTTGTGGAGACTTTAGGGAGATCATCTTTGCCTTATGTTGGTTTATTCCATTATTGCATTATCATTATTACTATTATTAGCTACTAACATTTTGGAGGCATAGTTGTCATCAGAGATCTAGATCCAACCTTCCCTTTTTTTCATCTTGTGTGTAGGTTTTCAATCAAGCCGGGTTGCGTCGACCCCCGCTCTTGTTGCATCACCTATTTTACCATCCAGATCTATAGCGATAATTGTTATTTTGTTTCTATTTCCACACATTTCCGGATCTCGTCACTCACACGGCCTAGATCCATTTTGCCATTCTTGCCACCGCCAACTCATCCAAGTCACCATCGACCCGAGCCATATTTCCATCCTATTTCCTTAGATCAACATTTTCTTGCATGCTTTTATTTCTCCTCTCTCGATCTCTTTTGCAAGTTACCAACACTCATTATAGAGCTTCATCACCTTGGATATACATTCTAAGCTCTCATATCTACATATCTCTGGTTGTTGTTTTGATCCATTTGCTTCGATCCATTTGCTATTTGGACCTCTACAACCGGGTCACCATTGACCTAGCCATGTATGATTTATTTTATGTCAATTTAGATCAAATATACTTCTATTATCTTAGATCCATCTTTTCAGTTTCTATTATCTCATATTCTGCATTTTATATCAGATCCATATCCATTTACTTTATCTATCTTTATCAAACACGGGGGTTGACATCCGCATAAGGAAGTTTACGCTTCTTGGAACCGACTTTGTCAAGGGAAACCCCCCATCTACCATCTAATCCATTTTCTTTCTAGTTGTCTTTGTTGTGCAGATTCATCAAATTTACATCAAAGAAATCTATTTTTCACTCGTCCTTTCATCACCATCTCACTCCAAAGTACTTTAACCCCTTACATCTTTGATTTACTTGATTTTCTTTAGTATCTAGTCCACTAATATGAATAGGAAAGAGAAATTTTAGTCCAATGGTATATGTTCACACAAGGTTGCTATGAACATGAGACTATACCATAATTATATCAATAATCCACATGTGAGATGTTGATATAAAGGACAAGAATAAATATCACAACCAATTAATCATACAAGTTGATTTATATCCTCTTATTGCTCTAAAGCATCAACAAATACTTCTTCAAGTTTCCTTCAATAAGTATATTCTTCTAGAATTATTACTTTAAATATGTTTTTGTATATTCTTCCTTGTAATGAATGTTTTATGTTAAGTAGTTATCATACCCCAAGGGTGTTGTATTTGTCAAATTTTATTACAAGTATGATTGATTTCCCCAAAAGTGGGATTGTTGATATAGTATTCAATAATACACTCGCACCTCTTTATATACTTAAACATAGATTCTTATCTTCACTTTGTATTTTATGAAATTCCTCTTTATAACTCATGTTTTCCATACAAAGTCCACCAATCAAACTTCTTTGTTTAAATGATAATTCATAATAAAAGTGGTTTTGCAACAAGTCAAGTAAGTCCCCTAACACCAAGTAATGACCCCAAAATAGTAATAGATAACCTCATTTCTAAATATGATACATAGCCAACAAGAGATGTCATATACAGTAAGTCTTATGGCTTTTATCTTTCAATCTCTATGGAATATTTCATTTGCAATCAAATTTATTACATTCTTATCTTTCATAGTAATAAGAACAATAGAATCATTACAATCATATAGAGCAGTACACTAGAAGTCAATATATGTTAGACCAGATTCTTTTTCCAATTCGAAATACTTTACGATCTGCAACCTAGAAATTAAAGTACAATAATGTAAATGGTCAGCTCTATACGAACTGGCATGAAACATCTACTCTAATCATGTTCCACATTATGAGAGCAAGAGTATTAATTTCTTATCCAATTCCCTTCATAAAATAACATATATCATTAACACGAGGAAGTCAAACTTTGCACTACAGTAACTCCAACATTACTTCTACTACCATCATTAAAATTTAGATCATACTGCTTTATAATTGATGATTTTAGAAAAACTAATTCATAAAGTTAGAAACATTCACAGATAATCTCCATTTAAGAAACCATTTGAGCAAAAGCCACAAGCCTTTAATCAATAAAATAATGGTGACAAGAGCTATTCAAACACTGTCAAATCAGAGTTTGAAATTTCCTAATAGATGCAAGGAGTGTTTACAAACCCTTAATCTGTTCCACATAGGTCTAATCTCACCAAAAAGATAAAATATATTAACTCCCATCCTAGGGAGGGTTTTACATAACTCTTAAGATTTATCTTATCGAGTATATAGAAGTTTTTGCTTCAATACTCATTCTAGATTTACACACCACTAAAATGTCCCGAATACATTCATCAAACAAATGTATGTCAAATCTCGCTATGACAAAAATATATGTTTCTGATTTTTTTCAGAGAACATGAGTTTTCTAATTAGTATTCATTATTAACGAGTGTCTAGTTATAAAATACCCTGCATGTCAGGCCCTAACAAAGAAATTATAGGCATTGCTTTATAGTTCTTCACCCGTAAAGGGGTTTCAACAACTCAATTCTAAGTATTTAGATGAAAGCATAATTTCACACGACCCAGAAAATAGTGTGATCAATGAATCAAAGTTATCAGACTACAAGAAAATGCACAAAACCAAGTAGATTCAGTTAAACCCAATTACCATAAAAGATCTATTCGAAAGAGAGTAAATACATATGCAACTCTCATTATTTCAGTTTAGGAGTATCATTATCCTTAATAGATGCGGGGTTACAAATGTATACTAAGAGAAAAGATAGATGCAGAACTCACAAACGCCCTTATCAACAAGTATTGACGACCTATTTAGTATTTCCCAACAATACTTAAACCCATTTCGAAAGAAGTCCAAAATACCAGACTCTACAACCTACCAAAATGTCATTCAATAAAAGTATTGATCTGCCATATATATTCCTATCACATTTCAAGCTAAGAAAAGGGAAAACCAATTAATAATATTTATCTCATAAATATCCAACATGGTAGACTTAAATATTCCATGCCTGTGAGTGAGTGAGCTTCTATTCCAAAGAGCTAGCTTCACTTAAAATGTTTTCTCCGCAAAATGACCCACAATCGATCAACATCAAATCCAAAATTCCAAACCCATAACTTCCCAGCTATCTCCATATTTTAAATAACAAGATTTTCCCTTTTTTACAGAAAATAGATCTTACTTATCTCTCAGAGAAACCATGATGCATGGCTCACATAGGGGCCTTTCCATAAAACCAAAACAACCAAAAATGAGCCAAAACGCATGCAATAATAGCTTCTTGGGGAAACTTTACATTTTTCGAGCATCTAGTACATGCATTGAATACATCCAGTTTCCATTGTGCCACGTAGTGGCTCTATTAAATTTGCATCGATTTTCCCTCCATCTTTGGCGGTGTGAGCTCAAAATATCAACTTAACTCGAGCTTTAACAGTTATTTAAAACATAAACTTTGCATGGTAAGATCGATTCAACCAAATAATTACTTGATTATTTATAAAACCATTCTTATGCACTTTAAGTATGGTTATTCAAACGACCATTCCAACCTTAATATTTGCCATCCAGTCAAGGCCATTCAAACATAATTTTATCCCATATGGTCCACGATATACCAAACCTTATCATTAAAAATGTGATGTAAGGTATGGTCTAAGACCTCATATATACATATTGTATTGCCAAGAAAACCTTGTTTAAAACAAATAACATAATTCATTTTGAATTAACTTTCATTAGTAGGCATAGTATAGGATATTATCATTCATAATATTGCATGATCAATCTCGTAGCTACTAACCACATAAACCATATACATTGGGTTAGGATTCATTACGACCTATACTCTATCACTATATTTATGGCTTCAACATGATTAATAATTGACATCACGCTTCTAGGTTTATAAGATCAAACACACAAGTGGATCACTTGGTTGGATGTTACGATCAATCGATGATATGAATAAAATAAGCAGATTTAAACAATCAAACACCAATACAATGACCAAGGCATTGCATTTTTACCTTTTTCGATCATTAATTTTTACATGCTCATTCTTTGAGGACCGTTATTATACTTTATGACCTTTGACCGCCATGCCGACAAAAGAAGTTCAACATCATGTACTCAAATATATTTTCATACCGAATAATATTATTACAACTATGTATAGATCCTTCATCTTATGCAATAATTATTTCCAATTCAGAGATAATACTTTACAACTAAGTATAAATTCATCTTAGTTGTCATTCATGACTTCTAAAGAATTGATGTACAAGTATTCCAACATAGTTAAAGCAACCAAGTGAGGTACTCAAAATACTGAATCATTATTCCCACCAAGTTAATAACTTATAATGCATAACATAGCAAGGTGCACATCAATAACTATTACATGTACAACAACCAAATAGGTATATCACTGTTATAAGTCATTCACATAAAACGAGATGAAGAACAATCATACCAACAAGCACAACAAGAATGAGTTGCAACTCAATAAATAGTTTGCGATCGCAAGGTGATAAGTGCAGGTGTAAGCTGGATATGCACCTACGCATACGTACATACATCCTTGCAAAATTATGTGCATATGTATAAGCTGGATATGTAGCCTAAAATTAACACCCGTTAACTTGATTTCACATGCATTTATAACCATAACTCATTTTACCTTGAAAATCGAATGACAAAGAGGGATGTGACAATATATCTACTAATTCATTTGTTGTTTATGAGCTCTCTTGATTTGTAAGTCACCTAGCTCGTTGCGAGGAAGATCTTTCATTTGTGCTCGAATCTATCATCATTCCATCTAGATGTACCATAAACCCTCTCATACTTGGTGTTATTTATTTCTTCTATTCTTGTTTCACTAATTTGGAATAAGAACGAGGAAATTTGTTCAACATTCATGTACAAGCTCCATTCTAACTTCCATTCGCAGTGTTAGCCAACTCTTTCAATAAACAATATTGCATTGAATATTAAGAGTCTAAAATACTTTGTATTAAATATTATCTCTTAAAATTTTAATTTCTATAATGATGGGTCACTAGGCTTCGGTTTATTAAAAAAATGTTATATTTTGTAGGTTTTATATAGTACTTAGAGTCCTATTTGTCTATATGTATTTGTCTTGCTTGGTGTTACTTGAAAGTGTGTTTTTATATTCTTGTAAAGGTACGACAAGAAAATATGAAATTTTAGAATCGAATTTTACGAAATTTCATCGTATTCAATAAAAATTTTAGGTGGACATGTCCGATTAAATTACTTGTACTTTTTTTTTTATAAATATTAAATTTAGTTGATAACTTTGTAGGTCTATATTTTAAAATTTGGTATTAGACAAGTTAATTTTTGTGTCCAATTTTAAATTTACTCTATTTGATTGGTTATGAGTGAAAACAAGTTTAATTTTAATTTCGATAATGTGAAGGTGAGGCCTATTGATTCCAATATCATTAATAAAGAGATTTAGTCTAATTAAATCGAATATTCACAAGAATGAAATCCAGATGGAAGAAGAAGAAGAAGATATTTTAACGTCCACGAGGCTACCAAAGACAGCCTATGGGACAACAAATCTTGTTAAAGATCTTTCTAGCATTCAGATCTCCTGTTGGTGAGTTTGATAATCAACTCCCTATTTTTTCAACCATATTCTCACTAAAAATATTGAAAGGATGCAGTAGCCATCGTGCTAGAAAATTAGGCCCTAATGTCATTATAAGCATTACACTCCAACATGAAATGTTTCTCTGACTCCACTACACCAGACGTGTAAAAGACAAATTCTCTCTTCCCATGCCTCTTTAGGTATTTTCCATCTTCTTGTTTCACACCAAAGACAATGTGAATTAGTTATCAATTGAGCAATGAAGATATTTTCTTTCCACAAGATACTAGCCCCAATAAAAGCCTTTTGTTGATGATCATATGTAGAGTTAAATTCCTCCAAATAATACCTCTTCTTTCTACCTAATGGCTTTCCCAGATAACTTGGCAGAATTTATCTATAAATTTTTTTATATCTCTTGGCTATTATTAGGACATGCATTCAAGTAAATGTTCCATTTTTAAGCCATTTTTGTTTTGATTCATCCATGACTTCTTTCTTTTCTCCAAAAACTCATTGAGGACAACCTTAGGCCATCTACTACCTTCCATTTGCTCGATCCTTTTTAAATATGTTATGAGACAAACCATAGCAATAGCTTCTAGAGGTACAACCCCTGTTTCAGCTAGAAGAATCTCATATGGGACCGAGATCTTTAATTTGAACTTGCTAGTAATCATGCTTTTTTGAATCCTCTCAAATTGTTTCCACCTTGAGTTTGAAATGTTGCTAGCCCAAACCTCACATCCATAAAGCACCACTAGAGTTACTAAAAGCCCAAACAAAGTCTACATAGTTTTCCAATCCCATAATTCTGCCTCTCTGCATTTGTTTTGGAAAGCATAAAAATCTCTCCACCCCCCTAAAGTTCTATTTTTGCTACAAATCTCCCAACTAAGCTTGTTATTAAAGTTAAAGCCAAGATATTTATACTCCATTAATTCCTCTAAAATGCTTACATAGAAATGGAAATCATACTAAGTTATTTTGTTTTAATTGGATAAGATCATACTCTTGGTCTTATTGGTGTTAACTTGCATCCCCGCTTCTTTGTAAAAGTGCTCAAGTGCACATAAATGCTTTTGAAGACCTTGAGCGGACCTAGATCAAGATAATATCATCGACATAAAGGAGAAGTCTTACAACATACTCTCCTAGGAGAACACCATCTTCACTCTGCATATTTAACCATTCCTCAAGTTTGTTGATATATAGGCCAAATAAAGTAGGTGATAATGGGAATCCTTATTTAACCCCAATATCACTCCTAAAACTTTATGAGATACCAGTTTGAGTTCTAATTTTGACTCGTACCTTTTCATAAAGTCTATGAACAACTGCTTTGTGATGCATTGGAATACCAAGCTCCTTCATTCTATCTCATAGCTTGTTTTCTAGGAACTGTGTCAAAAGCCTTCTTGAAGTCAACAAAACAACAGTAAGCTTCCTCTTTATCATTCCAAACTTTTTCAATAATGTGCCTCAAAGTGATAGTATGATCTATTGTTGAATACTTAGGTCTGGAACTTGCTTTCCCTTTTGCTCTCTTACCTTTTTCTTTTGCTCACTTACCAATTTTACATTCCACCATGCTACCAATTTTTTTTGTAAGCAATGGGTTGATCATGATGGTTCTATAATTAGAAGGATTGTTAACATATCCACTCTTAAAAAGAGGTATCACAAGACTAGTAGTCTAATCTCTAGGAAAACCCTGTTGAATGATGTTGTTGAATATGTCAACAATGTGAGGAGCGAGAAATTATTTCCCCATTTTAAATATTCTATCGGAAACTCCTTCAAGTATTTGGATTTTCCAACCCCCAATTTCATAATACCATCTTCAACTTATTACACAGTTAAAATCTTTGTTGTCGTGTTGACCAAAAGGGGGTCTTCAACTTCTGGATCCTACTGATAAAGTTGTTTTGCAAACTCAAACCACTGATTGGATGTGATATTGTTGTCATCTCGTATTTTTTTATTTGAGCGTGTTGAACCACGATGCATTGGTGTTGTCATTGATCTCAAGTGACATTGATGTAAAAGGGGTGAGTGGTGAAGTGAGGCTTAAAATAGGGCATGAAGTTTTATTGGTAGTGCCTTTTCAGCAGTTTATTAAGCATTCATGATGGTTTCGGGATGATTTCTAGAGCGTATTGAAGTTTATGGGTATAAATAAGGTCATGAAAAGACTAGGAGGAGCCTAGGAACACTTTCTAAGCCATGTATGAGCAATCACATGGCTCAATTTAGCTCACTGGGGCAAAATTCAAAAGTTCACCAAAAGCCGACTTTAAGGACTCGACGGTGAATGCTAAGGTAAATGGGATAGGTTTGATCTGTACGAGAAAAATTTATGGCTAACCAACTAGTAGAGTGTCTAGAGGGGTGTCTTGTATTACTTCATGTTAAGTTTCATCAAGTTTTGAAGAGATTTTGGAAGTTATGCAAGTTTTTCTAAAACTAGCTTCTTAAGGAATGCAAATTGAGCACCATGTCTTCTTAGCATATAAACAAAATTGTCTAGCATTCTTCAGATAAATCATAGAAGGACCTTTTGAAGAAAACTATGAGCCTAAACTTTTACAAAATTTTTGAGGGAAATTGGTTGAGAAACAAATAAGTTATGAGCATTTTTCCCGACAGGTTTCTCTTTCCTCAAGTCTTCTTCTTAAAGCGGTAGGCACAAAATGAATTATTTTGATTCCAAATCTTGTGTCCAAGCTGATGTAACCCCTCATAAGTGTAAATGAATGTCTCAAGACATAATGGTGGTATATGTGCTTTTCAAGCATGGTTATGTTGCATGGAATTGCTCTGGTCTTGCAAGTCCTGCATATCTTGTCTGGTTTTGAAGAATCCAAGGTGAATCATCAGGTGTAAAAGCTTCTACTCAAAGTCCATTCATTGCTCTACAAGGTTTCCAAGATCTTATTTCAGTATTTTGGTGTAAAATTAGTCTTTACTTCTCCTATCACCGATGTGCGCTTATCTAAAGCAAGTTACGAAGGTTCTTGAAGGTCATCTCATTGTTATGACACGAGAATTGGAGTAAAAATGAGTGTTGTCATCTAATGAAGTTCCAAAGGATGTGTTTAAGTTCCTAATGGCTGTGATGAAGTAAATGTGCAGGCATATTCTACATTGTTTAATCTTCCCTGCATAATCACCAAGTAGAATGAAAACTAGAGCTATAGGTGTCTTCTCATCTCATAAATCTTAGTTTTCAAGATATTAGAAATGGTGATCTTGATCTCCTTGAAATGATCTGGTCGTGAATGTTTATAAGAAGTAATACTTGATAGGAAATCATCTTCAAGGTAAGATTGGTTTGTATTACTTCAACATAGAGTGATTATAGTATCAAAGTGACTATCCTACAAAGTCAAACTTGTTTAAGACTATGGTAGCACTCTGTATGGAAAGAGCAAGAGGTTAAGAGATCACCTAAACATGGTTGAATGCTACAAGAAAGTACTTTATATGAGTAAATTTCAACACTTCTTGAAAACTATGTTTTAATCTCTCAGAATAATCAAGAAAGGACAAAGTGTTGTTTCCTTCAAATCACGAAGTTGGATTAGCATTCAAAGCAAAATAAGAGCTAAGATGCTCTAAGGGACCTCGATAGAGGTACCGCTCATGTGTATTGACAAAAATGAAAGAAAACATGTGTAAAGCCTTAAGACACTTAGCTAGGGTTCAAGCTTGGAAACCCTATTTGTATATGGAGTTAGAAAGAATGAGCCAATTAAATGCCACCTTATGAAGAAGACTAATGCTCTTGAGGGTTGTAAATAATGAAATGCTTCTAATCACACTTGCCAAGCAATGAAGAAGGTGAATGATCTTCCTCTGTGGTATTTCAAATCCTTTATTGACTGTAACGTGCTCTTTATAACTATGTATAGTCAAAAGTATGTTGTTTTTATTTGAATGATCTTCTAAAGGCCTTATAGCTGGAGAAAACCTCCTACACATTTAACAAAGTCATGCTTATAAACCTCTCAAGTCTCTCAAAAATAAAACTATGTCAGGTTCTTGCTCTTAATGTGCTCGTTGGTATTCAAATGTTGTTTAAAGCTCAAACATTTTAGGATTGTGAGGGTAAATAAGTATTGAGGTGGATTTTGGAGCAAATAAGGTTTGAAAAGCCTATTGTAATGTATGTACATACTTGTGACACCTAGATGAAACTATCAATGTACCTCAAATGTTTGTTATTGCAGAGATTTCATGACCGACAAGTCTTGTCGATTAAAGAAACCACGTGCGGATGTCGAAGATCGCCTTCTCGGTTGCCATAAGTATTTGAGTTCTCCTTGGGCATAGTTGAGTATAAAAACATCTTAATGTGCAGACTTGAAAAACCAATGAAGAAAAGGAATTTGAAAAGTTGAAATGATGAGACCTTTTTGGTACAAGTGAATTAAGGATGTGAAGTGTGTTGCTAGATTTGAAGGTGAAAAGTCTTTTCACGGTCTATCAAAATATTTTTTCTCGTAATTCTAGTTGGAGTTGGAGCTATAAACAACTGAGAGTTTAAGAAGTTGAAGACATGATGAGCACATAAAAAATGCATGTTCTTAAGATGCAGAGTAAAACTATGAACTTAGTATAGAGAGTCAAGGAGTATGAGAGGACTATAATCATGAAGAAAAGAATGTGATTTAGAGAAAAGAGACCATATTGCATTGAGAAGAGAGTGGAGATTAAATTAGCATAAAAGATTTAGGTAGGTGGATGATGTATATTGCAGAGATAGGTGCCCTTTTAGAGTGAATAAGAAAAAGAGTAAGAGTAAGAGAAAAGACTGGAAAATCGGGATGTGTGCATCAAATTGAAAGAGTGAAATTTGACAAGAAATTATCCTTAAAATCAGCCATGTATGACAAAGGTTTGTTCTTAAAAAAATCAAGTAGAGATTTAGCTTGGGAAGAGAAGAATAATGAGCTAATTTAGAGGTCACCATCAGTTGTAGGAGACAACAAACTAAGTGTAATCAAAACTTAGGAAAAGTCTAAGTTGCAGCTTAACATGTGGGGAGTTGTAGCTTCCTTGTAAGTTGAAGCTTACTAAAGGTCATTTGTTCTTTGGACCAAATTTGGGAGTTGAAGCTTCCAGACAAGTAGTAGCTTGTCAAATACTAAGTGGTTGCTTGGTCAAATTTTTGGAGTTGTAGCTCCAGGTTGAGTTGAATCTCAACCATGAAATCATGTAACATTTACAAGACATTCTTGTCCTAAGCTAGTTCTTAGTTTCAGTGGGTTTTTTCCCAATTTGGGTTTCCCACATTAAATTATGTCTTTGTGTGTTATTTCTCTTTTAGCTACTTGTGGATGTTGGTTTGGTTTTGATGATACAAATTAAGTGAATTAATTTATGAGGTAAAAATTGAACAAACACTGATTCACCCTCCTCTCAGTGTCCTAATTTCCAACATATTGAAGCTCCTTCCAAAATTATTTTGGGTTATGTTTCCCTTAGTGTATAAGCTCTTCCCTCCTTATGGTCATGAACTCATATTTTTTTCTTTATGATTTATTTGTACAACTTTGTGTTTAACTTCTCTTTGCAGTTTCTTTAATAAATCTCCTTGCCACTTTAGAATCCTCATCAATCCATATATTTACCCAAAAACAATTTGTTTGCTTCTTCTTATTTTTTGTTCTTTTACAAATTGTAAGTACCTTATTTATATCTTTTTAACTCATAGCTTTTAAGGCATTGTTATCTTGTTTTCCCTCTTGCATTAAACAACTCAATGCCACTTTGAAGATATCACAATTTTCTTATGTTACAAGAATCCTTTCTTTTTATGGAAGTTGTTGAGATTATTATTTCCTTGTGATCTAATTCTTGCTTGACCAATCTACCACTATGGAAATTAGATTATGATCTAAATTTAGGTCCCTGATAGAATCATCAATCTCCACTTCTTTTATCATGTCGATTAAACTTTGCGAGCAAATTGCATAATCAACAACACTTGCCCCATTGTAGGTTTTACAAGTAAAATTTCCATATTTATGCCATCTTTCCATACCATTACAAATAATCAAATCAAACATGCCACAAAGAGTTAATAATTCTTCGCCAAAATGATTAATGTTCGATTGTCTTCCAACCATCTTGCCCACTACTGATTATCTTCTTCCATGAGCCATAACGGATTATGGTTCTCCTTACTACTCCAAGTGTTAGCTTGCTCATTTGTAGTCCTCGCATTGAAGTCACCTAAAAGAAGAACTTCCCCTTGTTGTGAAAACTATGAAATATCTTTCTTTAGGGATGCATAAGGATCTTTCCCATCTAACCCACCATTTTTTGTATGTTTTTGAGACCCGAGGTACAAAGTGGATGAATGAATGACTTTTAATGATGTCCACGAGACCAAGCAGTCTAAGGGACCAAGAGCCACAACATTAAGAAACTTTCAGATTTCTTTCGAGGTCAGATCTTCTGCTATGGATCTTGACTAGGAAGCCAGTTGTTTTGTGGATCCTTTCCTCATCAAATAACTCAATTAGGTTGCCCACCTTCAAATCATATTGTAAGTGGATATCTTCATATGCAACACATTCCAAAATGAAATGACATTCAATTTCAACCACCCCTTTACTACAGAAAATACAGGTTCTTTCTTCCCAATTTTCCTTGGGGATCGTCCATCTACCAGTCTCACACCTAATATGGTGTGATCGGTCCTCAACTAAGCCACTAACATTCTAGCCTTACCCTTAAGGGCAACTTGTAAATATACTTTTTCTCCATGCTCCCAAGTGGGGTTGAACTCTTTAATATAGTATGTTTTTTTTTAGCCAATTTGTTTTGTCCACATGTTAGTCCTAAATTTTTCTAAGACAAACTTTTTTATATCCGCATTGGTGTTAGGACAATCTTGCAACTTAATGTCCCATTTATTCATCCACTTGTTGTTCGCTTCATCCATGTCTTCTTCCTACGGTCCAGCTCCTCCTCAACGACCATTTTGGGCAGGATGGTTATCCATGTTTTCAACCTTTTAAAATAACTTATCAATTGGGTTAATGTTGATGCCTCCATCGGAAAGTCCTTGTTTCAGCCAAAAGGATCTCATATGGAATTGTTGCTTTGAATTTGATGCTACTAGTGATTAGATGCTTTTGGATTCTCTCTAGCTATCTCCACTTGTGATTTGACACACTACTCCCCCATACTTCACACCCATAGAGAGGACTACTGGTGTGACCAACAAACTGAAGAGGGTTTTCTTGGTGTTCCAGGGAATAGGTAAGATGCTCTCCACCCTCCTTGAATCCTTTTTGCTCTACATGTCTCCCAACTGAGCCTATTGTGGAAAACAATTCCAAGGTATTTGTACTCTTCCACTATTTCTAGTGGGCTGCCATAAAAAATAAACATAACTTTTGCTTCTTCCTTTTTAAGGAAAAAATCATGACTTTGGTCTTGCTAGTGTTCACTTGCATCCCAACCTCTTAGAAAAAGAGTTCTAAGGCCCTCAAATGTGCTCTTAAATCATGGGCAATTTTTGCAATTAGAATAAGGTCATCTACATATAAAAGTAGCTTCACCACATAGCCCACTAGTTGGATATCACCCCCATCTATTTTGTTTAACCATTCCTCTAGTTTATCTATGTATAAACCAAACAAAGTAGGAGATAGAGGACATCCCTATTTAACTCCAATGTCGCTACCAAAACATTCAGACATGCCCTCGCTAGTTCTGATTTTAGCTTTAACTTGCTCATAAAGTTTATGCACTGCAACTCTATACTCATTAGGAATCCCAAGTTCCTCCATTTTGTTCCACAATTTTTCTCTAGGCACTGTGTCAAAGGCTTTTTAAAGTCAACAAAGCAACAAAATACTTCCTCCCCTTAAGTGTTCCAAACTTTTTCAATCAAATGTCTAAGAGTGATGCAGTGGTCAATGGTGGAATGTTTTGGTCTAAAACTTGCTTGCCCTTTAGCTCTTTTTCCCTCTCTTTCCGCCTAACTACTGATTCTTCTTTCTACCAAGCTCCCAAAAAGTTTTCCAAGGAGAGGGTTGACCATAATAGTGTGGTAGTTAGAAGGATTATTGACATCCCCATTTTTGTATAGAGGGATCACTACGCTAGTTATCCATTATGTCAAAAAGTCATCTGTGTGACATTGTTAAAGACTCTTGTGATGTGTGGAGCAAGGGCTTCAACTCCCCATTTTAGAAATTTAGCTTGCAGCCCATCAATGTCTTGCGCCTTACCTCCTGCCAATTTCTTTATGCCTTATTTGATATCTTCCATTGAAAAGAGCTTGGTTTTTTTTTTTTAAACGCTTTTGATTGGAGCCTAAAACTAGAGGGTTAATGCGACCCCACTTGAACAAACACAAAACAAGCAAGAACACCAAACAACAACACATAATAGCCCAATATTGGCTCATATGAAGGGACAACAATAAAGAGGAATAAATACCCGCCCGAGAACTATCGGTGACACTCCTACAATGAAGGTCGATACACACAACACGATCAACAACCCCGAACAAGAGACACCATAATAGAGACCAACATGCCACTCACGCATTACCACCTGAGCAGGGATCATGCTTGAGGGCAAAAAAAAGCAAAACCCAACAAGTTATCGAAAGACCGGATTTGGAGAAAGAAGACTCCTCCATGCCGAAAGAAACCCAACACTCAAAACCAACAAAAGCTAAACAGAGTTGGTTAAACACCACAACACCAAAACCCACATGACTCCATACGTAATCCCATCACGGTGATGGGCTAGCCCCACCCACACAAATCCAAAAGGTCAAAAGCCATGACATCAACACCGAACTATCCACTTCCCACAAACAACCCCCACCACAACAAAGCTCTGCTTCATCGCTCAAAGGGAGGCCAAAAACTCAATGTCCACTTAAACCTCAAAAAATAAAATAGGACAAACCTACAGACTCCCAAATGCTGGTAGAGAATAGATCAAACCTAAAGGGGAGCCTGAAAGGACAGAGATCACTTTCTTATACGGTGCTTTGGGAACTAGGACAATTGAGCTCTCGAATAAAAAGAAGAATACAAACACAAAAAACCCCCATACGGGCCAAGAAACTGAACGCGCGTCAAGCCCTACACCTCTTCAACCGCCAACCCCCACCAAGAAAATGAACACAAAGCGAGAAGACAGAATGAACGACCACAAAAGCAAACTCTCTGTCTTCTATAAAATACCCCACCAATAACGAGCCGCTATTCAACATGCTACCTAAGCGCTCCGAGGTGCCTCCTTTGAGTACAAGATCCGAAGAAACCATACCTATCAATGGATCGGGAACCTTGTGATGCTCCACCTCCACTCTAAGATCCTTCACCCTAGGAAGATCCCCAGTAATCTCTACATCCCCTTCAGGAAGAGGCTCCACAAACGACACTTCCTGTAACCGATGGAAACAAGAATAAAACCTTACAAACATAGACTCTAAATCCTCCACCAGAAAAGGTTTGATTGAAACAGGGCTTGGTTCACTCTTGAGAGCCAAGTAGGCCTTCATATCCTGATTGAGGAGGTACCCAACAAACCGATGGGCTTCCTCAAAATCCCTTTTTCCAAGTCAGTCGTCAAGTGGTCCGACTTGAAGAATCAACCCTTCCATGCATTGTTCAAAGCACATAAATGCGAGAAACTCCGACCTAGACCACCTTGTTATAGTCCTTTGCAGCTCCCACCGCTTTGCTCCATAACAGCTTTAGCTCTCAACCCGCTCAATCCAAATTCATATCTCTTTCCATCCTATACTAATAAACATACATTATTCCTGAAAATAGCTTGGTTTCCATGTTAATTATGGGGGGTTTATCTTTTTCTTGCGTTCTCTCGTATAGGAGTTTTGCATACTCTATCCATTGACCATTTGTGATATTATTCTCTATTTGTTTTCGCTTTTGTTGTAACTATCTCCAAAAGCCTTTGGGGTTGTGTTTACTCAAATATATTAATTCTTTCCTTTTTGAGAGTACATAACTCTCTTTTTTGGCTTTTATCAAGTTTTCATAGTCTTTCTTGCTTTGTTTGTTGTTCCCATTCTCTTTGAGGGATCTTTTCGCGACCTTGCATACATCATCATACCACGGATTAGCCGGGAAAGTATTTGCAGCCCCTTTCCTAGGTTGAGACCTCTTGCAAGCCTCTAGCGCCTTGAGGATTAAAGGGATCAACATACTGCTACCTATATGAACACTCTCTTCATTGTTTTCTTCCTTCCTTGTGCCATTTTTTGTCACCTGCAATTGTTGTTTAAGTGTTGCCGTGAAGAGCTCCTAATTTTTTTGATTCAAGAGGATTTTTCCCTTAGATTGAGCCATCTTTTGCATGTGTTGGGCTTGACCACCTTGTTGTTTGTTATTGGAAAAGCCAAACTTCACAAGAAGCGACATATGATCAGATTTTAGCTCCCTAGGGCAATCCCCAATATCGAACTCCAATATCCTAGAAATAGAATTCTGAGAGCAAATTACATAGTCCACCACACTTTGCCCATTGTATGTTTTACATGTGACACCTCCTGACCTTGGCCACGTTCTCATGCCATTACAAATGACCATACCATACAAGCTACATAGCCCCAATAGTTTTGCTCCAAAGTGCATCACACTCCCATTCCCATCTTGTGAGTCTCTTTTCCAAAGTTGGTCTCCATTTTCTTCAAGCCATAGTGGGTTTTTATCCCCTCCTTCATCATTGCTCAACTGAAGGGATTGATTGTTTGCTGTCCTTGCATTGAAATCGCCTATTAAGACAATTTCCCCTAAGGCGCTAAAAACATAAATGTCTTTTTTAAAGCAACATAAGGATCTTCACTATCTAGATTTTTCTTCTTGTAGATCTTTGAGCTTTTTGGGGCAAAGTAACAAGCAACTAGCCTGATTGTTACTTCATTATCTATTATTTTCAGCCATATGAATTGTTTATTTGGGTCCTCCTTTTCTATTGATATAGTTCCATCCCACAATTCCCTTATTAGCATTGTGACTCCTCCATGCCCTTTACCTGTTTCTGTCCCTTCATTCCATACTGAGATTTTCTTGTACCCTTCAAAGTCTGGAACTTTGCATCCATCATGTTCATGTGTTTCGTAAGAATAATAACATCTTTCCCCTCTGCTATGGGCCCCAATCTGGTCCTCTTCTCCATGGGTAACCTCTACAATTCCAACTTACCATGTGTAGATATTCCCGTGGGGCCCCGTATCCCTATTTCTTGTGTGGAAAACACTTGCTGATTTGAGCTTTCCCATTCTTCAACCACACCCACTTTCTTGCCTCTCTTGTTGTTTTCACTTTCTCCCATTCCTTCCTTCGCTCCTCTTGTTGGGAAAATGTTAAATCATCGTCAAAGTATATATGAGTGCCTCTAAGCAACCCCATATTCTTTAGGATTGCATTCTTGTCCTCCATACTTCTCATGACCACTCTTACATGCCTATTCCTTCCTTCCTCTGTCTTCTTTCCGATCCCGGTTGGCTTCTTTGAAAAGGACCTTTCCATTCCAACTTGTCCTTAAGAAAGTCTCTTGTTAAAATATCAGTTCTTTCCTTCTCTCCATAGTCCTTCAAACCTTTGATGATGATGTTTCTTGCCTTTCCTGCTTGTCTTTTTCTTCTTGTAGTTGTTTCATGATTTGTTTTTCTATGATTTCTTTCTACTCATTTGATGGACCCCTTGCAACTTGTGCCCAAGATTTAGCTTCTTCTATTTGGTTTCTTAGTTGGCTTTCTCTTAATTCCATGTTTGCAATTGTTAATTGAATCTCTGTTATTTGTGTTGTGTCACTTTCTTTCTCTATCTCAAAGTTCTTTTGCCCTTTTGTTCTTGTTTGTGCTAATTCTTGCCTTATGTTGATCAACTCTTGTTGTCCTCTTTCTAAGTTGTTTTGCAATCTTGCAACTTGTTCTTTGAGCAATTTGTTTTCTCTTTCAAGGTTCCCGTTGACTGCTATAATTTCCTTTATCTTAATGTCTTCTTTGTCCCTTTGTTTCTATACTTTCAATCCTCTTTTCATGCTCATGAGCTCATTCACATATAGTTCTGATGACCACAACAACGGAGTGGTTGTGGGGCTATATGTGTCTATGTTATCATGAAGTCCATCTCCTCTTACTCCTTTGTTTTCAACGAACGTACCAGTTTTACTTTGCTTTGATTTAAAGACCTCATGTGGCACCAAAATCTCTTTCTCCTTCCCTTTATCTTTGCTTTGCATTTTTTGGTCTCCTACTTGATGTAACTTAGAAGTGACGGTTGTAGCGTTCTTTGTTGTTCTCATAGTGAGTTTGGTTATAAGTAACGAAGAAGAGGACAAATTTTAGAGAAAAAAACATTGTAGAGACTAGACTTAAGGAGCAACCGCTAGTTATAAGTAACACAGCTAGGATGGTAACACCGACATGACGGAAGAATATAACGGAACGCAAGGGCGACGCAGTTTGGTTACAAGTGATTGGAGGGAGGGTGTGCAAAAATGAATGTTGGCGCCCTTCCAGTGAATAGAGAGGGGCATTCCATTGTGCGTTAAGCATGGACATTCTAGCCGGCAGGGAAAGCAATTTCGCCAAGCAACACGAAAAACACTATCGATTATGGTTCCAATGCGCCGATACAGGTATCACGATTCTCCATTTCCATTTCCTGTTTCAATTCAATAGATAAAGAAAAAGAAAGTGATTCAATCCATTACAGATGGAGATGGGCGGGTCACAGGAGACGATGCTGTCAAGATATTTTCCCTCTCCCTTCTCTCCAGACAGGAGCTTAAACAGGTTACATTTCACATCTTCTTAGGGCTTCGCTTCTGATTCAGTGAATGGATCCGTACTGATGTAGGATCTCCATCAGGGGTAGGAGTAGGAGTTGGGGTTGGGGGTTGGGTTAGGCAGCTCTGCACTTGAATATGTTTCGCCCTTACCACCGACATGCAACCCTTTTAATCAATAATATTGCATACTTACGGGGAATTTACAACTTGGATAAACTACTCAATAGCTTTTCTCACACAACAATTTAACTTTTCATGAAATAAAAAAATGCATGCATGCACGCATTGGAGCCTGTAAAGTTCCATTGTACAAAGCTCTCTTCCATGGTCTACCCCTTTTGAGTTAAAATTTATCCGAGTTTTTTTCAAATGCTTTTAGTTTATTCTTCACCTGACTTGTCAGAGATTCCACGCTATGTTCACTTTATTCATTATCTCGTTTTTATCTTTAATGCTTCTCTCACTTATTTGTTAAGAGCATATTTCTTGTTTCTGAAATTTAAAATGAAATCCTACCAACATAAAGGATACCTGTTATGCTGTTGTGTGCATCCTCCCAGGGCATCGGTTTGTACGTAGTATCATCCTTGCAAGTAGGCATTGTTGCATCGGTGAATCAAAGTTTTGACCTAGAAAACACTGTCCGCCTGAAAGTTTTTAAAAGTTTATAAGCTTCCACAAGTCAACATTAGTAACACAGGTTTCCAGAATCCATCAGAGTTGTCTTGCTCTATGGAAGCTGAACTTGTGACTATCTCTGTAACACGTCACTCAAATATGATAATTATCATTATCAAGAAGCTGGTAAGTAGTAAGTTCAGCCATTTGATAAATCGAAGTACTGTTGAAAGAAACTACATAAACAGGAACTTTTTAATACATGATTGTTCTTTGTTAGCATAAGCCAAGTCGATAAAAAAGAGAAGCTGAGTGTTTGTGCACAGTTTGAGTATGAATTACCTCTTTCACAAAAGAAAGCTGTTCTCATATTTCTTCCAAAAGTGACTTTTGGTCAGTTTGTTTTATCAGATTTTTTCTCTCCATGCACAATATATTGTTTTTCCTTACATTGTATGAACAAGCTGTCACCATGATACTATATTACATCTGCTATGTGAAATTCAATTTGAACTACAAAGCTAACAGGGCATCTCCTTTGGGCCTCCTTTGCAGTGGTATCCCTAGTTTGTGAATCCTGTTGTGTCTGACCCAGATTTTTCAGAGGGACTGAATTTTTTAAATCTGGTCTTGACATTTCTATACTAGGTTTTCTTTTTAAAAAATTAAAATTTCATTTCACTACAAACCCATGTCCCAGCCAACTTGCTATGCTCATTGATAAATTAAAGTTTGCATATATATTGTTATTCTGAACATGGTTTTTCAATTTTTACAGAATCATGCATTTTCAGTTTTTTTCTGTCCCAACGAGTCCAGATTTCTTATTTTGGTAGATATGTTGGTATTTGCTCTACTGCATTTGGAGACATCCATAGTTGAACATCTGGATCCATCCCAACACCCCACCATATGACTACCTGTCCTCAATGAGGTCAAGGAATAAAGCATTGACAAAATAATAGTTGATTGATTGGTAAGTGTTGAATGGAGAGGGGCATACCTTCCATTTGCAGAGAGATAGCCCATGGCTTTAGTAGACAACACGTTGGGTGTGTGCCAATTGGCATCCCTGCAGTATGGACCTAAAAACTTCCAGATCTTTTACTTTAATTGTATTGATTGTAAGGTGGGCTAAGGTGTCAAACAAAATTTGTCTGTGACTCGGAAAGAAGAGACCAAAACTTAAGCTGGAACAATGGTAAGATGAATAACCATTAGATGTATTTCTAAGCCTTTTAAGATTCAGTTTTGAGGAATATGGCTTGTTGCCCAATACATCTAACACATTTCATGTCTTAACAAACTGCATCAATACTATTGGTGATGGTTTACCATTGGATGAGTTTCATTTGCTTTGGCTGTACAATCACTGGCAGATTGTGTAATACTCAGGAAAATTCGTTGTACAAAAGCTTGTAGGGAGCATTGAGAAAAGATTGGCCTCCAAGAAATGATGGACTGTAGGTCTTTTGCATGTGAGATGGATTTAATATTACCTGGTCTTCTGCATTTGAGATGGATTTAATATTACCTTTTATTATAAGATCTCCCAAAACATAGGACCTTACAACCTCTCTATGTGACACGTGTCCTTGGTAAACAGATTTGGGAATTTGAGTGATACATTTTGTAGTCCAGGTGCAAAACCTCTGAATTGGTGGCTCGAAGTTGATGGCAACTAGTATACCTTTATATTGGTTAAGCAATAATACCAATATCAACTCCATCTAGGAAGTGATTTAACCCAAATTAAGGTGAATGACCCTAATTAGGCTTGGAGTCTAGAAACCATGTATATTCAAATTGATAAATTAAGCATTCACACACATATTTGAACATATAATAAATTATTGACAGTGATTTAATCAATTAAGCACATGCTAAACATACTAAAACACAAGAGAGGAGGTTCACTTAGTTTTCCTTATATTTCGCAGATTGATCCGGATTTGGAATGGGGTGGAACAGGCTAGAGAAAGTTTTGAAATGCTTTGTTTCTGAAACATATTGTCCAAAACCTCAGGGACACTAGCTTCAGGTTCCATACACTAGCATCTGATGGTTCTGTCTGAGTTGTATGGGTCAATCCTTTGATACTTTTTGCAACTTGATTGTGGGACCCTGTGCAACAAATAATATATATATATATATATATATATATATATATATATATATAGCCCTTTGTTCAATTGTGAGCTTAGAAGATGCACGGCAACCTCTAGAGTCGGTCTTTTTCCCTCCAAACTCTAGCTCTCTTGAAAGGACCTGTAAAAAGGGGTCAACAGTTTGGGTTGTGGTATCCCCGTGCCACCTATGTAGCACTACTCTGAAAAGGCATCAAATCCACATAGTTCTCCACCTATTGGAAGTGCAATTGTGTTGATGCAACTACAAATTTGGCTCTTTGAACACTTGATATCAATAGCTTGAGTTGGCTTGAGATGCTTTTGACTTGGCTTGAAATACTTTTGGCTGGATTTAGAGTGCTTTAGACTTGTGTAGGGGCTGCTCCTAATACCTGCCCTTGGAATAGGGAAGTTTAGGGCAACTTTGTTTAAGATTTGGAGATTGAATTTCCAAGTGAGTAAATGAGTGTTTAACTTGCTTTTAAATCGTTCCGTGTGATATAATTTCACGCTAAGGCGGACCTAAGAAGGGGAATAAGGACAAACATAAGAAATTTGACCGTTTTCCCACAGAGGACATAACTGTAGAATAGGGGACATATTTGTACGACGATTTTGGCCAACCTGTATGGTATTGTTCATGAGGATAGAATACTGCAAGTGAAAATCTGGAAAAGCCTGGCAGGAAGTGTAATATGTCTATGAGGAATGAGATTAGTCATGTAGGGGTTTCAACATCATAATAGGAGAACAAGTTATTGCAAGCCTTAGGAGAGAGTAGGATAATGTGTTTAAGCTCTATTTGTGCGTGCAAGTCATGACTAAGGGATATAAGCCAAATTACCAATATCAAATGCCAAATTACCAAATTTGGAGTCTACATTTGCCCCCCTTTAAGCGAATAAAGGAAATATGTACTACAGTGTGTAAACACACTTTGCCTTTGCTTGATTGCTTTATTGCTTGAATAGCTGCAAGATGTCCCCAAGAGCACAACCTGCAACACAAGAGTGTAGTTAAGGTCCATATAATGAAAATTGAAACTTCAACTTTGAATATATTGAAATTGAAAGCAATCGAGCAAAGGCAAACCTTTTAAGCGAATAAAGGAAATACATACTACAGTGTGTAAACACACTTTGCCTTTGCTCGATTACTTTATTGCTTGAATAGCTGCAAGATGCCCCCAAGAGCACAACCTGCAACGCAAGAGTGTAGTTAAGGTCCATATAATGAAAATTGAAACTTCAACTTTGAATATATTGAAATTGAATTTGAGACTTGTGAAATGGAGAAGAGCAAAGAAGGATTACACCTATGTGTGTGGACTAACTTTGCCTTGTAGATGTAGAAGACTATGCCCCGTTGTCAAGGCACATGGAGATGGAGGTTATAATAGTGATAATGGAGAATCGGGGGTGATCAAATCCCCAATTTGAAAGGCTAGAATACGGTTGGGAGCACAATAGGCCTAACCCAAAATAAAAAAGAGTCGGGGGACTCAGAAACCCCAACACACAAAGCTAGAGAGCAATAATATAGTAAACTGGGAGCTTAGGGCACAGTAAGTCCAACACTCAAAGAAAGGTGAAATTACAAGGTCTCATAAAGATGGATGCTAAGGTTTTCGGGTGTCAATTAACCAAATCTGCCTGCCCCAATGAACCACACCATTGCAAATGGATTTAGGATCTTAGATTTTTGAGCATCTTGAACCTGAAAAATAGAAATAGCATATGCAAAAATCTGTGGTATTTGAAATAGTAACTATGCCCCCTGTACTTGTAATAAAATGTGGTGAATTTATATTGTAACATGTGTTCTTGTATGTGATTCCCTATCTGAATCATTGTAGAATTTGTATTTTTCTAAGAAAATGTAGATTTGATTATAAAAATTGACCACGACAAAACCGTCAATGTTTAAGACATTGACGTACTATGTTTGTGTCCAGGTGTATGGTACCATCCCTGTATAGAAATTGCACCCATTCTTGTTTGTAACCCTGTAAATTTATTTCTAGAACTAGTTCCTGTATCTTGTAATTTTGTCTGTCTACCTGATTTGCATTAATCTTTCTGTAATAACCCCATTGAATGCCCCCTCTTTTGAGCTGAGGGAGATAGAAAGGAGATTGCTCGGCTAAAAGAATTGAAGTGTTTTCATGTCAGATATAACAAATAATCATCATTGGAATATATAGAAGGTGGTTATAGATCGTCACATTGTAGAATTGGCCCCAAGAAGAGAGTGCATGATATGAATCATGGCACACAAATATAACAAACACAACAAGCACACAAGCTCACACACAAAGTCATGCACAATGTCACATAAAAAGGCCTAATGGACACATACAAGGGATACAAAGGTGTTGCATATATAAAAGAGGCCAAGGGCCGTACAAGAAAAAGGCTACTGAGGGTGCAAACAAGGGACATTGAAGTGTCGTGCACACACAGAAGCCAAGGGCCGCACAAGAAAAGGCTACCGAGGCTACAAACAAGGGAGACCAAAGTGTCACACACACACAATAAGCCATGGGCCACACATACGAGACAAATAACAAGCAATCCAATGTGCAAAGAAGAAGTAGACAATAGCCAATGGGCACATAAAACAAGATATACTAGTCCTGTACCATCCACATGTGTTAGTCTTAAGAATTATGAAAATAACATATATAACAACATATGATATGAACATAACCGAGATATAAATAATAGAAAAGAACTATGTAATAAATAGAACAATAACACCTTATAGTGTAAAAGATGCCCTCAAATTAGCAAGGCCATTGGGAAAAGGGTAAGTGTTAGGAAATTAGTGTTCATAGTGTGAACATATAGCTATTGTTTGAATATTAGTATTATTTAATATTATAATAATACATGAGTGTGCAAATAGTTGTAATGCACAACTCATAGAGATAGGGGTGTGGGAGTGTTCCTAGGGATACGAGGAGAGATTTGTGGATCAGTGATAGAGTTTGACTCCTATTCTAATGGAGATTATCAAACCTATATTTTGTAACCTCTAATCATAATTGAATCCCGAATGAATTAGATAGCAATATTTTCATATTCGGTGTTTTATTACAGTGCTTTTATTTTGTCAAATCAAACCAGAATTAATATCTGGTATCAGAGCAGGTCAGCCTTTAGCCATGAGAGTCTTGTATAAGAGCTTTAGGAGAGTTTAGAAATCTTCATCTCACCGAGCATACTCTCACCTGCTGGGATCGTGTTGAAGGAGCTCATAAAGGATTTGGAGGCATCTGGTGTAAATCTATGCAAGCATCTACGTGAAAGACATCCATAGCACACATTGGCATAGGCACAAATCTATACTGGCGTCAACATTGAGCCATATACGTACTGCACAACCTGATCCATGCCTATTCTGATCTACAACACACACTATTGCAAACTTCAATATATAGACGTTTCAAAACTGCATCACAGATTTCTGTTTCCAATACACCACGTTGCATAGCTGTCAGTTTTGCATAGGAATTTGTAGCCGTATCAAAAAGGATACTCATTGTGATCTCTCTATCTTACAAGTCTCAGAAGAAGGGGCAGATCCATTTCCGTGAGGTGTACGTGTAGCAGACTCTCCCTTTGCCACGACTTTAATCCTTTATCTTACATCACCACTCAACTCTCTTCATCCATCTATTTGCAGAATACAGTCCAAGCTTTGATTAATCTACTGAATTGACTATGCTCCCTGCTCATACTCTTTATTTTGTTAACCACGGCTTCCATTGCTAATTCGATCCCCTTCACAAACTTCCAAAGGCGTACCAGATCAAGTGAGTCGACTTTCATCCTTAGCAACACGTGGAGCTCAACTTTCAAAATGGATAAGAATTTGCTTTTCATGTCATATCAAAAGTTTTTCATATGCTTTTATTTGATCTAGGTTTTAAGTCATTATAATAGGGATTTTTTATATTTATATCAAAATCTAAAAAGTTTGTCAAAGAGTCAATGGTCTTTTAGTTTAAATGGGTTTTAGTTGTATTTAAATTTTAGTAAATTTTTTAGATTTAGAATATTAAATCTTTGAGTCATTATGTTTATAGTTGGTAGAAAGTAATTAAATATTACTTTCATCATGTGGTGACCATAGTTATCAAAGCAAATTCAACATATGAAGAATCTTACTTATTCGAGAGGATAAGTGGGTAGGTAGTTTACTCAACTTATATAAGAGGATTTTACGATGTTCGCCTCTTCGAACCCCGAACACCTCACCTCGCCTCAAACTTTAAATCTGCGATGGTTCCTGCGGAAGTGGCCACCATGGATCTCATGGCAATGGTAGTAGTAAGACCCTAGGTGGCTCTATTTCGCAAACCCTTGTCAATGACACTAGTGGCGGGAGTGTTCTAGTCGAATAGGGAGGGAAAGAAGGAGATCATCCTGCTCGCGATGGAGGCGGTTTCATTGGTGATGGCCACCGGAAAGCTAGGGTTCTGGCCGACCCACATGCTGGCTCTGGTTCCTCAGGCGGCGACCTTGGCTCTCAAGGTGTACAGAAAACAAGGGAGGAATGCACGAGTAGGGTGGAGGCGGCCATCGAAATCGCTGCCCTCTTCCAATGATCTATTTCCTGAGATCTCCGTGGCTAAAGGACCTGCATGCGAGAGCCTCTCTAACGGCGGCCAGGAAACTACAATGTGCTCGGTGGAGACAGAATCCACAACAATCTGCAGAAGCAAATTTCTCTTGGATCGGTCTTGCCTTTGCTGCAAACTAGGACAAAAGTGGAGGTTACACTGACTCTACCAAACC
This sequence comes from Taxus wallichiana var. yunnanensis, assembly GCA_018340775.1. Lineage (NCBI taxonomy): Eukaryota > Viridiplantae > Streptophyta > Pinopsida > Cupressales > Taxaceae > Taxus > Taxus wallichiana. The sequence goes on from CM031244.1 coordinate 172,182,464, forward strand.
AAAGATCGCTGATGGTAAGGGCAATGACGGGGCTGGTAAGGGTGCCTTTACCAAGACTTTACCTTCTTTCAAAGATGCATTAAATGGCAAAGGTTCCCACATGAAACCTGCAGACATTACCCCATGCATTACATTTGGGGAAGAGGTCATCTCCTCTGAAAACTACTACAAGGAACACACGTTAATCTGCAGATTCGGGGACTATGGCCCAACCTTCCTACTCTTCATGCTTGGATCTCCAAGCACTGGACTCCGATTATGGAAGGAAGGTTAGATTTGTATCCTTGTGCTAAAGGTATTTTCATTGTGGCTTTTTCTTCAATAGCTGATAGAAACACCATTGCTTCCAAGCTTTGGGTCTGCCAATCTAAGTACTTGATCATTAAACCTTGGTTCCCATCCTTTAACCCACTCACTGAATCATTTTCCTGCAAACCTGTATGGATCAGGCTACCCCATTTACCCTTGCAATTTTGGAGTCGTGATTGTTTGATATCTATTGGTAACACCTTGGGAACCATAATTTATATAGATTCTCAAACTACGATTACACCCACACTACTTATGCTAGGATCTTGGTGGAACTTGACACCTCTAAAAACCTTCCTGCCACCATTGATCTCAGAGTGCAAAGCAAAACTTGGTCACAACCTTTGGACTACGAAGGCCTACCATTTAGGTGTAGGAGATGTTTCTGTTTAGGTCACACCTCCACTGATTGTGGGATGGCAAAGCCAACATGAGAGACACAACTGGTGGAAAGATGCCCTCCTAGAACACTTGGTTTTGAAGCCAAAGAGGATCTTGATTCAAATGCAGATTCAGAAGCTGAATCCGACTCTGTTCCGGAAACCCCTCTATCTGAAATTCTGTTGGTATCAAAGAAAATGCAAATTTTTTATTTGAAGCTAACAACAATGTTGTCCTAGTTGGAGTCAACGCGGCTAAGGAAAAATCTGAGGCTAACATCATTGTTGTCCCAGTTGGAGTAAATACAGATAAGGAAAATACTCCTCCTCTTCCAATCAAGGAGGATTCAACAGGTTGGGTAACGGTGCGGAAACAGAAAAAATATATTTCTAAGAATAACACTACTCCACTGGTGATTCTTTTCTCTTTTGTTGTTCGGTTGTTCCCTTCTGCCTCATTTTTCTTTGCTGAGCAACAACCTGTTTTTCTACTTTGGCGTTGTTGTGCCGATGCAGTTTGGTCGCTGTGCATCAACTGTTTTTATGCTGATGCGTTTTTTTTCGTTATTCTCGAGCAGATTGTTTTTTGTTGTTGGGCTTTCTTGCTTTATCCTGATTTTGATCATTTTTGCTATGTTATAATTGTTAAATCGGCTTTTGAGCCTTCTTGTACAAGGGTATAGTCCCTTTCAAAAAACTATTTACCATTAATAAAAAATTAAATATTACTTTCTATTTTATAGTTAGAAATTTAGTGTTCTATGTATTTAGTCATTTTTGCTTCAAAATTGTTCAAAAATGTGAAAAGTGTCAAAGTTGAGAGTTAGAGATAGTAAAAGTATTCAATTGTACAAGGACGCATTATCGCTTGATGCGACGTCCTAAGTCAAATGTTGAGTATGTTCATCTTATGGGGAGTATTTTCTCCTAAAAATGACATGCAAATGAGCTTCAAGTCTTCATCGGTGAGTAAGCAACAATAATGGAGGTTGGAGGCAATAGAGGAAGGAGGCGTTTTAGTGACCTCTCGTCGGGCACCATCGAAGAGGCTACTGATAGTGTTTTGGTGGCCATGTTTTTTTGTTGTGTTTGGTGTGTTTAATTTCAGCATGTGTGGTAGTAAATAAGAACAGAAGGATAATTCCTGTTCAATTAGGAGCAAAATTTCCTATATAGTTTCCTTGTGTATGATGTGGGCAAAAATGTACGCTGTTATGAAATGGTTGTTGGTTCCATTAGAAAACCTTCTTGGGAGTTTGTGGTTCTCTTATAAAACCTCTACTGAGTGGTTGTTGGTTCCACTAGAAAACCTTCTACTGTTGGTTGGTGGTTAGCCAATTTGTAAAACCATATGTAAAACATAGGCATGTACTATATTACCCCATGTTCACACTAAGGGGGTGAATGTTAGGAAATTAGTGTTCATAGTGTGAACATATAGGTATGGTTTGAATATTAGTATTATTTAATATTTAAATAATACATGAGTGTGCAAATAGTTGTAATGCACAACTCATAGAGATAGGGGTGTGGGAGTGTTCCTAGGGATAAGAGGAGAGATTTGTGGATCGGTGATAGAGTTTGACTCCTATTCTAATGGAGATTATCAAACCAATATATTGTAACCTTTAATCATAATTGAATCCCGGATGAATTAGATTGCAATATTTTCATATTCAAAGTGTTTTATTACAAGGCTTTTATTTTGTCAAATCAAACCAAAATTAATAGTAAGTCCAACATTTGAAAACATGTATGTTAGAGTTGTGCTCACATTAGGTGGCGAGTTTGATTTATTTCTACCTAGTTTGATGTTTGTGTTCACTCTCATTTTTAAGCTTGTTTATAGGGAGTGCATTAGTTATATTGTTATAACCAAGTCTATCATTATATTAAACAAACTTGGTTCTTGTATAAGTTGTTTAAACAATATTTAGTGTGGACAACTTGAGGTTGTTAATTATAACCTTGTAAAAGACTATATATTAGGCTTCAATATTGCTAATGTAATGTAGATTGTGAAGAATAATAGAATATTACGTTGCTTTGGAGTGTGTAACATTTGTGTACATAGAATTTCAGGGAAGTTTAGGAGATTTGAGAAACTTTGCTCCAGATTTGAAGCATTGTAGTGTGTGCTTGGATCCTAATGGCTGCTCCTACATGGTATCAAAGTGTTAGGCAGTAGAAGAAGCCCAATCTAGTTTAAAATTGCATTGCAAAGTTTGTGCAAAGGGTGTTGAATTGAAAGGCAACTCTCCTCCAATGTGCCTCCTTGCGCATAGCCTCAACTCGCCCTCACGAGTTACCCTAGCTCAATCTTATCTCTCTAACTCGGTGCTCCTCTATGACTCTTTCGGCCCACCCAACGTTTCTTGGCAACATTCTCGTCCATTGCGGGCATCGAGGCATACTCCAACTCCCCACATAAGTGGCATGGTGAGTTGAATCCTTTGTAACTTGGGTTGACGAGTTAGAACACCCTTGAACTCGACACAATATAAGCAACTTGCCCCTCCGGCATCCTAACTCACTGTTAGGCTCGACTCACTTCGTACGCAAGCTGCAACCCCGAGTCGTTTGGTTTGAGGGGCTTGCGAATTAATATGTAAACCGAATTGGGCTCACATCGGCTTAACACCTTACCAACTTCCTGCTTGGCCTTGTTGTAGATTCATTCAACTTGTGTGCTAAGCAACAGATCCTCTCGTGTCCGCGGTACTTACTCCCAACTCGGGTACTGTGGCGATTCAACTTGGGCATGAAGACTTTGGCTTGGTAGATCAACATTGTCAATGACTTAGTCCTACCTTGTGCAACTTGGTCAAATTTCTAACTCGCGAGCACGATCTTCCTTTGCGAGTGCAATGGCTGCATTGTTTAGTTCGAGTGCCTCCTCTAGCTCTAGCCTTGCAAAGATCCCAACATTTTCTCCTACATGGTATCTAAGTGTTCGAGAGGCAAAAGAAGCCCAATCTGTTTTAAAATTGCATTGCAAAGTTTGTTTGGTGTAAAGGGCGTTGAATAGGAAGGTAACTTCCCTTCTACTTGGGGCTCTTTTGCCTCTCCAACACATGACTCACCTCGCGGGACTTTGGCTCGAGAAGGCTCACCTCATAGTGGAGGAAGCGAAAAGACAACTCACTCGGACCAAGACCTAACTCGCCCTAACTCGCGATTAGCCTTAACTTGATGTTGATGTGCCCAACTTTGCGGCAACCGTAACTCTGGCTTGGCAAGTTGAGTCACTTGTTTAACTCGATTGCAAGGTATCACCGAAGGAAGTTTTCTCATATATGTATTTAAGTGAGTTGATAGTGTGAGTGGTGTTTATATCTTTTATAAAGCATTGAGGTTGGGGTAGGTCGAGGATCAAAACCGCTTGACTATATTTTTTGTAAAAAAAATTTCAAATGGAATTTTTTTAAGATTTTTGAGGAGAGAAATTTGGAAAGGGAATTTTTAAAGATGTTTTTGAAATCATATGAAAGCAGGATTTTTTTGATGTGAAAATGTTTAGGCTATTCCTTTTCACTTCTTCTTTTGCTCCCTCTTTTGCAATCGATAACCGGTGGTTGAGCCATTGAACTCAATCAATTACCATGTCTGGGAATTGAAAATGTAGCATTGCTCCAGTCCAAAGGCCCATGGAGAGTCTTTTAGGAGAATGTACCTATGTTCACCTCATAGAAGGACTCATATGCTCATGCGAGACAAGCAAGACGAAGCTCTCGGTCTAATCGGCCTGAACATACCTGGACAACATGGTGCTGCATATCACTTACGCCTAGAGTCCAAAGGAGGTATGGGAAACTTTTGAGACGTTATTTGGTAAAATCGATGAATTTAGAATGCTGAAATTTGATATTAAATTGACCTCTTGTTTACCTTTCGATTTTCCCTCGATTGAGAAATATTTGGCCAAGTTTAAGTTGATTTGAGCTCAATTAAAAGCTGGTGTTTAAGAAAAAGATGATGAATGTAATTTTTGATTTTGTCTACGTTGAAAAGTCCCTTTAGTGTGTTTGCTTCTATCTTCTACTCCACAATGGATGCTCTAGGAGATCAGTTTAAAATGCCTAGTTTTGACCTTTTCTATGAAAGGCTAACTCGTGAACAAACAAAATTGATGTCACTTGATGCCTTACCTAGCTCAAGTCATGCTCTAGTTGCAAATTATCCTAAGAAAAGTGGAAGCCAATATAGAAATCAGGACCCCTAATGAACCAATAGAAACAAACTTACATAAAGCAGTACTGGGTCCTACCTTCTAATCTTGGTAGATCCAAAAGCCATTTAAAAGAAGGTTTATGATCCTTGTCCATATTGTAGCAAAACTAACCATCCTTAGTTTAATTGTTATTAGAGGATAGAAGCATTGGAAGCAACATTGAAACAACACAAAATTGCTATTCCCTCACCTTCTCCTAACATAGGGAAAGGAAAAGCTCTTTCTGCTAGGGAAAGTTCTTCTATGTTAGATATATTTGATTTTGGTGCTTCTCATCATCTAACTCATTCACGTGGTTTGTTGAGTTCTCTTTTTAAATGCAACACTTCCCATATTGTCATGGGCAAGTCATCGTCAGTTGAAGTTTTGGGATCCGACATAGTTAATATGTAGGATGGGTGCATCAATGATGTACTCTTGGTACCTAAGATTTCATCTAATTTGTTGTCAATATATCAAATTTATAATTCAGGCACTGGGAAAATTGTGGAGTTTACTCCACAATGTTGTAATTTGAGAACTATGTGATCCACATGATGTAGTTGCAACAGGTGTGGTGGACCATCATTCACACCTCTATATTTTTGATAGGTTTAACACCTTTACAGGATTTTCACTCATCCCTCATGTTGATGTAATGAGCAAATTGTGGCATGAACGCTTTGGTCACTTAAACTACAAGTATCTAGTTCCCAACACATGGTGACATGCCTTCCTAAGGTCTCTAGTAATGACAGTGTTTGTCTAGGGTGCATGCTTGGAAAATATCATGATCCCTTTCCAAAGGGACAAGCTTCGAGAGCTAAGGCTTGATGCCATTCTTAGCTCAGCAACTCTTGATCATTGAACTATCATGCTATAGTTTAGTTTGAATACCCACAGTCCAACTTATCTGTAGTCTTAGTCGTAATGGCAAGGGTCACATTGGAATCATATGCTTGCATAGTTTGTAAGTTTTGAGAGATTTCAAGAAGTCTCAAGGACTGTTTTGTACCTGATCTCTACAATGAGTCTTCAACAAGACATTCAAGACAAGATCCTACTAGTAGGACTAGATCCACAATATCAAGTTTGAGAACTTACCACCCTCTTATAACAGTTTTGACAGTATAATACAACATGAAGAAGATGAAAGCTTAGTCTTTTATTGAGTCATATGCTCTCTAAACAATATATCTCTGTCCTTAGCAAGTTCTTACCTGATTCACCTTGGGATAATAGTTGATGTCAGCTTACTAGGCTTCAAGATTTCATTCCATAGACTGCCCTCTTAGAATGATATGATCATGACCATTTTATAGATGAAGGTCACTTGTTTAGATCCACCTTGCCCGAAAAACCTTGTAGCTCTATCCTATTCTTGATAAATGCATTCTAACTAGGAGTTCAGTCCTTGATCAACTTGGTCCTTGCTAGCACATGTCACCCAATGTATTCTTGAAGACTGTTTTATAGTTTAGTTGTTCCCCATATGGGTTTATAGGTCTTGACTTAGGTTTTAGTGAGTCTTATCTAGGACTAGAACTCCTGTCTTTAGGTAAGACTTTCTCAACCGTGCATGAAAAATACAAGGAATCAGTGTTGTCAAACTTAGAAACAATCACAACCGGACCATACTGACTTCCACGATTTGTGCAACTCCTTATCAACGTAGCATACTCACAAGAAATTTAGCATTTGCACCTAATACACCTATTTACACTCTTATACTTATGGTAAATAACCATTACATCACAAATTCAAACTTGAAACTTGGAGGGAAACACATTCAAACTCCAAGAATACAAATGCATGCCTTCCAAGGCTTTTTCAAACTTATTTATGCTCTCAAGCATCATGGAGGATGCCTGCATCAAGGCTCCACTAGAGTTGGTACATAGCGATTTGATGACTTTACCACTAGGTCATTTTTGGGGCAAAGTCTGTATCAACTTTTATAGATGATTTTACTTGGAGGACTTGGGTGTATTTTTGGCAGTATAAAAGTGAAGCTTTTGATCACTTCAAAGCCTTCAAGGCATTTGTAGAAAAGCAACCTAGGTATCCATTGAAAAAGCTCCACGAGAGGATGGAATATGTAAGTAAAGCCTTTTAGGCTTATTGTTCTCAACATGGCTTTTGCACCAATTCATGGTGCCTTACACCCCTCAACAAAATAGTGTTGTTGAGCGGAAAAACAAAACACTAGGAATTTGCAAATTGCATGATACAATCTAAGGACTTAGTACCCAAGTTCTAGGTTGAGGCAGTAATTGTGCAAATTATATCTGAACCACATTCCCCATGAGGCAATGCTTTGTGTAAGACTCTTGAAGAGTTTGGTCAGCTGAAAAGCTTGATGTTTCTAGATTTCGTGTCTTTGGAAGTAAGGCTTGGGCATTTATTCCTAATGACAAACGCAAGTCTATGGAGAAGAAGGGCCAAGAGCTCACTCATATTTGTTGGCCATTGCGAGGATGTGAAGGCATATCACCTCTTTGGTCTGTCACACTTGATGTCTTGTTTTAACGAGATGTTTGAGTTGATTTGAGTATTTCAGTCCATTGGTACCAACTTCGTGGTCTTCTTCACCTATGGCTTGTCCTCCTGCACCAAATAGGGAGGGCATACTTTCTCGATATTGATGATGACACCCATGATGATCCTGCTCTGCATAGTTACGAGTTTGGAAATCCGATTATATTCAAAAGGTCAAAAAAATCCGAAAATTCGGAGTTCTCGAAAAAATACGGAAAAATCCGGTTCGGAATATATATACTTATATTATTATAAATTTATATTATTGTATACTTATATCATTATATATAGACAAATCATACAAAAAAGCATCCATCTACCATAATCATCATCATCATAATGATTCTTTCAAAAGATTGCAAGAAGTTGCTTGGTCCAAAAGGTGCAAAAATGGATTTTATGAAAATAAGAAAAATATTGCCATCAATGCATAGAGCTCGAGAAAATATACACTTTTAGAGAAGACGACACGAAAGCGGAGCCACGAATGAAAGTTATGGCACATGCAAGTTTTTTTGCTACATCTTTCCGGACCCTTTCCAAAAATGGCAATTTTTTTGTCCTTGTGATTTCTTCGCGAAAATCCAAAAAAGGAAAGAAATGCCAAAAAGGAAAAAAAAAAATTGTGCAAAAAAAGGCCGAACCGGGCGGATTTATTCGGTTACTTAAAAAATACTGAGTTTGAACCGGATTTCATACAAATTTGGCCGAACCTTGTAACTATGCTGCTCGCACCTCCTCCTAATCCTCGGTTCATGCCCACGTGGGCACAATCTACTTTGCAAGCAGTTGGTGATTTGGTTGGCAACCTTTCGAATCCACACCGTAATCGTGCTTAGACTTCTGGTATTGCTCTTATGAGACAAGCAATTTTGAATGATCTAGTGTTGTTTAATGAGGCGACTGGTAAACCTAAGTGGGAAGTTGATATGGAAGATGAGTATTCTTCACTCATGAAGAATAACACGTAGGAGTTAGTGCCTCTTCCTAAGGGAAGAAAACTTGTGTGTTGTAAATGGGTCTATAAGACCAAATATGTAACAAATGATTTTGTAGATAAGCACAAGGCTTGTCTTGTAGCTAAGGGGTTCTCACAAGTTGAAGGGGTGGATTACTCTCAGACTTTTGCTCTTATTGCAAAGATGGATTCAGTTTGCCTTCTTCTCTAACTTTCTGCATCACATTGGTGGTCAGCATACTAGATGGACACGAAGAGTGCTTTCGTGCACGGTGATCCCCAAGCGGAGTTTTAGAAGGAGCAGCCTTAGGGCTTCGTGCAATAACCTTCACTTGTTTGTAGCCTCTGTCGTTCTCTATATGGTCTCAAACAAGCTTCTCGAGCTTGGTACGAGAAGATGGATATTCTTATGCTGAGTTTTGGCTTCTATCATTGTGAATTTGATCACAATGTTTACATCCTGAAGCAAGGTGAGGATATTTTGATCTTGGTGTTATATTTTGATGATCTCATCCTCGCAGGTAGCTCAAACTCTATAGTTCAGGACATTAAACACAAATTGAAGGCACATTTTGATATGATAGATCTAGGACTGTTGCACTACTTTCTTGGCCTCCAGGTTCATCAGTCTCTTGAAGGTATTTCCATTGGGCAACAAAAGTATGCCACAAATCTGCTTCATTGATTTTACATGGCTGACTACGAGCCAACTCCCAAACCATGTTAGTCAGGTATTGAGTTGACTGCTAATTGTAAGTCTAAGTTGGTTGATCCCACATTGTATAGAGTCTAGACAATTGGTAGGCAGTCTTTTGTATTTAACTCTTACTCGTCCTGATGTTACTTTTGCTATGAACCTTGCCTCTCGTTTTTCTCATGAGCCACACGAGTCATTGACAAGCAGCCAAACGTGTTGTGTGTTATATTCAGGGCACCTTGCACTTTAGGATTAAGTATATGCCATAGGGTGTTTCAGAAATTGAGGGGTTCACAGATTTAGATTGAGGCGGATGTGTTGATACTTGCTGATCTACTTTTGGATTTGTTTTTCACCTTGGCTTTGGTCCTATTGCATGGGCATGTAAGAAGCATGGTTATTTCTCTTCGATCAATGTTGAGTATTGTGGTATTGTTAAGGTTCGACAGGAGGCACTTTGGCTTTGACAATTGTTTGGTGAGTTTGGTTTTCCTCAGCAGGCTCCCACTTTGATTTGGTGTGATAACCAGAGTGTTATTGAGATTGCACACAACTCTATTGAACATCAACAGAATAAGCACATAGCGTTTCACATGCACTTCATTCAACAACTAGTCTAGGATGGAGTTGTTCAATTGGAGTTTGTTCCTATAACTGAGCAGGTTGCTAACATCTTCACTAAGCCCTTGGCTTCTCCTCGTTACCTTCAATTGCAAGTGTTGCTTGGGTGAAGGAAGTTGTATTTGGGGGAATTTTGGTTGAATCCTTTCTTTTTCATGTTTGTACATGGGTACCTTATCGAGCCTAGTAGATGGGACCCATTTTTTTTTCTCTCCTCAACCTTCACCTAAGGGAGGGTGTTAGAGTTGTGTTCTCATTCGGTAGTAGTTTGATTTATTTTCTACCTAGTTTGTAGTGTGTTCACACTTTTAAGCTCGTTTATAGGGAGTGCATTGGTTATATTGTTATAACCAAGTTTGTCATTATATTAAACAAACTTGGTATCTATATAAGTTGTTTGAACAATATTTAGTTTGGACAACTTGAGGTTGTTAATTATAATGACCTTGTACAAGTTTATGTATTAGGCTTTAATATTGCTAATGTAATGTAGATTGTGAAGAATAATAAAATATGATGTTGCTTGGAGTGTGTTACATTTGTGTATAGAGTTTTAGGAAGTTTAGGAGATTTGAAAAATTCAGCTCCAGATTCGAAGTGTTGTATGTGCCTAGATCCTGATGGATTCTCCTGCAATATGCTATCTACCAAAACATCTGATCAATAACACAATGAAAGTACAATTTAGCAAACCATGTCATGCGCAGGTCCTAATTTTGTATGTTTGAAATATTTTGATTTTTTGTTTTTGTTTTTGGAATATTTTGATTTTTTTGTATTTTTGAAATAGCTGAAAATTTAAAATGAGAGAGAGAATGAACTGATAACCTTTTGAGAGGGATGAGCCCGTGGGTTGCCTGTGTAATATCCATCACTGATTGGGACGTGAAGTTGTTGATGGTTAGAAACTATTTGTTGTACTTTTTCGTAACGATGCGAAATGGCACCAGTTGTGGCGTATGCTTGTTAGGTGCTTGGATGTCATGTATGGCTTTTGTGAGTCTCAATATTCATTGGCCATATGTTTGGAAATTAGTTCTGCCTCTATTTAAGTGGTATCCTTTGTAGGTATATCCTGCTTTTGTGCTTCATTGAGAAACCCTTTCTTTAAAATGTTGCTTTGCTTGTCTCGCACTTGTTTACGCAACTTTTCTTTTAGCAATTGTTCCTTTGTTGCCTTTGTTTTAGTATTTGCCATTGCTATGACCTGTGCAACTTTTCTTGTTCCAATTTGTCCTTTTGCAACTTTTCCTTTGCAATTTGTTTTTGTTCTAGCCTCTGTTTTTCTAATTGCTCCTTTAATAATATTTTCTTGTTCCCTTTGCAACTGTTCTTGTTGAAATCGTTGCTTTTTTAATTGCTCCATTTGTAATCTTGATTGTTCTTTATGTTCCGCTTGTAATTGTGCTTTATGAAATTGGTCGATTTCCTCTTGTATATTAGAAGATGGATCCTCAAGCTGTAGGCGTTTTCTCAATGGTAGAAGGTGAACTAGAATGTAACGATGTTGTAGGAGAGGTATCCTCTTGAAAGTGACAACTATCAACAAGTTCTTGCATTATATGGTGCAAAGCTTGACACCTTTTGGTATGATGTTCCACAAATCTATGATGGGTGCAGTAAGGTATTGATTTAGGAGGCCACCTATGTTGGAAGGTTGTGCGTGAAGACTCTCTTGCTAAATGAATTTGTGGGTGTATTAGGCATATATTGATCTTGCTTCTGAACCTATATTTGAGATGAAGCATTTTGAGGTCCAAGGGTGTGTGTAGAGAAATAGTTGACATGTGCATGCTTTGGATTCCTTAAACGTGCAACCTCATCCTTGAGTGATTTGATCTCTAGATTCATATTTTGAATTTGGTTTTGAAAGTCATTTTGTAATGCTCGGATAGATTTGAGGATAGTCGTATAAGATATGTTGCCTATAGTATTTGTAAATTGAACATGTAAGCATGAATCATTAATGAGACGACCTTTCCTTTTGGTTGAGTAATAACATGGACTTGGTGAGACGGATGGTAACCATCACAACTTTGAGGAAGATTGGCATTGCTTATCAACATGAGCATGGGTAGAGGAAGGATCCATAAGATGAGGCTTGGGAGGGGCTTTTGATGGATTATCCATATATGCAAGCTATAAACCCCACAAAAATTGAAGCCAAGGATGACCAAACCCTAAGGGTTAGTGAAGATTGTGCAAGATCAATAAGTGGGTTCACCAAATGAATTAGCCCAAATTAAGACGAATGACCCTAATTAGGATTGTAATCTAGAAACTATGTATATTCAGATTGATTAATTAAGCATTCACACACATATCTAAACATATAGTAAATTATTGAGAATGATTTGATCAATTAAGCACATGCTAAATATAGTAAAACACAAGAGGGGAGATCCACTTACTTTTTAAGATATTTCGAGGATTGATCTGGATCTAGAATAGGGTGGAACAGGTTGGAGAAAGTTTGAAATGCCTCATTTCTAAAACGCACCATCTAATCCCCTAGGGACACTAGTAGCATGTTTTGGATGCTAGCGCTAGGTTTCAAATGCTAGTGGCAGGTTAGGATACTAGTGTTCGATGATTTTGTTTGAGTCGTACGGTTTTGTCCTTTAAGACTTTTTGCAACTTTGATTACCCTTGTGCGATAGATCGACATATAAACCCTTGTGTGTGATTGCACTTTCAAAAGATGTGTGGAAGCCCTTGGAATCAGTCTTCTTTCCTCCAAACCATAGCTCTCTTGAAAGGATCTGTAAGAAGGGGGCAGCAATTTGGGTTGTGGCACCCCACGCCACCCGCGAGGCACTTCTCTAAAGAGGCATCAAACCCACATAGTTCTCCACCTATTGGAAGTGCAATTGTGTTGATCCAACTGCAAACTTGGCTTTTGAACACTTGATATTGATAGCTTGACTTGGCTTGAGATGCTCTTGACTTGGCTTGGAATAATTTTGGCTGGATTTAGAGTGCTTTATCCTTGTGTAGGGGCTGCTCCTAATGCCTCCTCTTGGAATAGGGAAGTTTAGGGCAGCTTTGCTTAAGATTTGGAGATGAAGACCAAGTAGTGGCTTGTATTTGTTAAGAAGGTGATTGAATTGTCAAGGGAGTAAATGAGTGTGTTTAACTTGCTTTATACCATTCCATGGGATATAATTTCACACGAAGGCTGACCTAAGAAGGAGAATAAGGATAAACATAAGAAATTTGATTGTTTGCACACAAAGGATAGAATTGTAGAGAAGGGGACAAAGTTGTACGGTGGTTTTGTCCAACCTCAATGGTATTGTCCAAAATGATAGAACAACTGCAGTGGAAATTTGGAGAAGCTTAGTAGGAAGTTTAAGATGTCAATGAGCAATGAAATCAACCTTTAGGTGTTTGCGCAACAAAATAGGAGAATATGAAGTGTTTGTAAGCCTTAGAAGAGAGAGATTATGCATTTAAGCTCTATTTGTCCAAGTGAAGTCATGACTAAGGGATATAAGACAAATTATCAATATCAAAGGTCGAATTACCAAATTTGGGTGTTTACAGAAGTGGTGATTATCAACCAAGATTGAATTTCAGCTTCAACCGCATTATCTTATATTGCCTAATGCGTTAGATTTGGGAGTCTTGATTGAAGCTGAAATTTGTATGCTATATGGAATTTGAAACTATAAGCACGTCTCATTTGTGATGTTTTTCTATATTTTGGAAATGATTTCACGAATATTGAAATTTGTAAAACCCCAAGATATTACAGAGTCACATATGATAAATAAACAATAAAACATAGATTTGACACAAGCAATAAGCTAATAAAAATTGAAACCCTAAGTGCAAGAGAGGGAATAGGAGACTTCACCGATTTAGCAATGAATTCCAAAGTGTTTGGGTGGAAAATTGATAAATAGGAGGAAGAAACTGTTGTTATCGCACTCAGAAAATTGGGTAATTGCCGGAATAAGGACTAGGGCGCCTGGAATGGGATTGGGGCACCTAGGTGCCAAAGACCTCTAGTAGGCGCCTGTGACTGCGCAAGAGCTCGAAATTTGATTTTTCTGGTGTTGCAAGGTGGTCGCTAACCTTCGTTGTTGGTCTCATGTATGTCCGCAAAATTCGCTTGTAACCTGCAAAACAAATGATCGCCTGCAAAACCCCAAAACACATCAAATCCTAAAAAGAAAAGATGCAAATGGGGAGTTGGACTGACCTCGGCGGTCACCCGACAGAGTGAACTTACGACTGAGCGCTGCACTACATTTCAGACTCCATGTAGTTCTTGTGAAGTGTGTGATAGAATCGTGCCCTAGGAATCTCTTGTGTAATATGCACTTGATAGCGAGCAATAACTAGATGTAGCAATGTAGATAGATGTGTGGATGACAAAGTGAACTTCCCCTCCTATGCGTGTATGCAAAAAATACAGTTCTTTGTCCCTTGAATGAAAGCTAGATGGATGCCTTTGATGCCCTTAGATGCCTTTGGATGCAGCCTTAGGTGATAATAGTAGATGCTTAGAGCTTGACCTTTTATTTTGGTCACATAACTTTATATTTATATGATTCCCTTGTTTGAATTTCCTAATTAATAACTAAAAGGCCAACCCATGAGAAAACAAGATGCCCAAAAGATAATAGAGGCCCAAAAGGGGCGAGTAAGATCAAAGAGGTCGGGGGTGCCCAAAAGGACGAGGGCGCCTGGGTGCTGGCTTCTTGGTTGGGTGCCGATGTCCAGAGTCATGAAAGATAAAGTAATAAAGCATCGATTGGGTTGTGGGGTGTGCAAGACCAGAAAGAGAGAAAGAAAGACAAGAAAGAGGCCAAAGACAGTAAAGTCACTAGTTTTCTCGCTCAGGAATCATACAAATAGTAGTATGTGATTAAGACCTGGAAATGTACCCAAGTGTGTGATTTTGTGTCTACTGGAACTATGCGATATATGAGGCCAACGGTTGTGTTTACACCAATGTTTTTGTATTTGTTGTAGTTTTTGCATTAGATATCAACTATAATGTTCAACATATGAAGGAGCAAAGAAAGAGAAATCTCATACACGAATATATGGAATTGGTGAGATGTTAGCAATTGGCAATACAATACACCAAAGCCGAGAACAAGCATTGTTGTTTTTTTTTTTTCTTTTGTTGTGCCTTGATTTTCTTTGTATACATTGGTACACAATAAGAGGGGGATAAAGAAGAAATCCCAAGGTTGTTTGGGTGTGCAGGTACGCATCACCCAAGGTGCGAGTGCACAACACTTGGAGCAGACTCCCAAAACTTGGGTATGCTAGGCATGAGAGTACGTTTTAATGAAAGAGCAAAATAGACCAATTCCATTTAATATGGATGAAAGAAGACCAAAATATTGAAATATATGATTGAGCCACTTTGAGGAGGAAATCTTCACAACTTTTGCAATAAGAACAAAATTTGTAATATCGCGATCCAGTATTAACCACTACCTTATACATATACCTTAATTAGGCTATGGAGATTCCACAAGCCGAATCTTACTACTAATATGCAAATAGACAAATTATCATATTATTAAGTCAAAGGCCATGCTATTCACAATTTGGCCAAACATATCCATATACATGCCATAGGCTAAGGGCGTAGCATGCTCCTTCCTTCAAAGAAGTCCTGTCCTTAATATTGACCATTTGTGGATGCTTTTATACGAGAGATTCATCTTTTTATATCACATCCTCTCTTGGTAGGTTCTTTCACATGATAAGATACTATGTGATCACCCTCATCTCACTCGCCCTTAAAGTGAGTATGAATCATTTCTATAGGTTCCAAGTCATCTTGGGCGAAGGTCAACTTGTCAAGTCTTGGATGAGGAGATTTCTTACTAGGGTCTAGATGATCCAAACCAAGAAGAATGGGGGACTTCTTTGGAATTTCTAACAACATAATATTAAATACTGTTGCTCTAACAAAGTGGATGCTTGGTGGAGGAATTGAATCGAGAACAAGTGAGGTGATGCTCCTTGATTTACTATAAATCATTGAAGCGTAATCAAATTATGGAAAAAAATCTTAACATTCTCATCCTGATGATAGATCATGTAGGATGATTCGAAACATTGATTCAAAAAATATTCACGTAGTTTTGTCTTGAAGCTTTTTTCTCTAGCTCTTAGGGACTATGGAAATAGTATTCGTCTTGTTTAAAAAAAATGGTTATTGTCCTTCAAAAATGACTAATATTAAATAAGGTGTTGTGGGAGGGATTACACGCTCCACTTTTCGAGGATAACAAATAGTTAGGACCACCTACGAGGGGAAAACAAGACGTGTTCAAGGGGATGCTCTTGGGAACGAGGGTTTTTTTGCAATTAAATAACTTGAAGCGAGCCTTACGCTTCCATAGGGGAGAGGGGGAGGAGGGAGGGCATGCAATGTTGGATGTTTAAGGTTGTAAAGCCCCACCCAACTAACATTGAACCCATTTGACGCCCCTATTGCTATAGGATGTCTCTCGTCACCCACGAAAGGTAGAAAACATTGTGAAATTGTGTGGGGCCCCGATGGTTTTGTTGTCCTAGACATGCTAAAATGTTGGGTAAAGGCCCTCTTTTCTTTGGGACATTCATTGGCACCCCATCCATAGAGGTGAGAAGAGGAAAATATAGTGGCTTGTCCTTGGGTCTTAGATCACTGTTGGGCTCCTGGGGGAGACTTGCAGGTGA
Source organism: Taxus wallichiana var. yunnanensis (assembly GCA_018340775.1). Taxonomy (NCBI): domain Eukaryota; kingdom Viridiplantae; phylum Streptophyta; class Pinopsida; order Cupressales; family Taxaceae; genus Taxus; species Taxus wallichiana. The sequence goes on from CM031244.1 coordinate 172,198,873, forward strand.
TTCCATGTCCCCCCATATTGTTCTTCCTTGGCACCTCGTTGGTTACCCTCAAGGCCTTTAGGATGGAAGGGAACTTCAACTCGATTACCTTACAATTGTTGCATGGGAGTTGGCCACCTTTCTAGGTCAACCTTTGGTTACGAGCTCGAGGCTTCCTTTGGCTTCCTTTGGTCTTTTGGTGTCAAGTGGACGTGGGTTAATGATGGGTGAAATGGGGATCTATTTAGCTTTGACATTTTTGTGTCTTTTAGCTCGAGTGGCTCGAATCATCTCTTGACTTTGAAGATGGTTGCCCTTGTGGGTAATTAGGCCTCATGGGTCTTAAATCGAGTGAGTGAGATGGAAGAGGCTTGCGAGTCTTCCCTCTTGGGTCGCCCCCTGTCGATAGTCCTCATGAGCAAGGAAATGGACATGCATTGCCACTCCCCTTGAAAGAGTGGAAATATGGGCTCAAAAACTTGGCTTCTTTGGTTCTCTTAGTGGTTGGTGATCATTGAACTTTTTGCTCGTACCTTTGAGAGAAATTAGTGCCCCGAGATCACATCCTTGTGAACTAGAGGGCCTATAAACCCTTGACCCATGGTAGAGTGCGACGTGTGGATAGCTCCAACCGCTAGCACTACAAATAAAGTTTAAGGACCTTTAGTTTGTGGGGGAGGTAGTTAGGGTGGACTGGGTAATGAGAAGCTAGCTGCAGGATAGAATTAACATTAAAATAGACGAGATTGATATACTTATATATGTAATAGATGGTCTATATTAGAAGTTGAGGAGCCCAACCTTGACCTAGACCAAAAGCAGTAGTTGAGGTGGAGACGATAGGCGACAACTTTAGAGAGGTTTCTAAAAAGGTTCGCAAAGGGGCGGGTGTTGCGGGTGACCTAGTAGGAGGTAGACCTTGGCGTGGGTTTAGAGTTAAGCCCATAATTAAGAAGTTGCTTGAGAAGAGGAGGGAATGCCATAGGATGGTTTTGAAGAAACCTAGAGGATCACAAGCTCAGGAAGAGGTTGTGAGGCAGTGGAAAGAAGTAGTTGTGACGGTGAAGAAAACTTGTGCAAAGAGAATTGGATGTTCCAAAGAACCTTGAAAAGGCTAGAAGTAGTGAGTAGGCTGGAAAGTGCTTTGGGCATGGTTGAAGGCCTCTCATATGGAAGGGAAGTGAAGGAAAATGTAATGCCCAACCTATGAGAAATAAAGACGGGGGCATCATCACCAATCCCTCAGAGGTTTTCAAAAGCTAGAGAAAGCATTACAAGAATCTCCTTAGTGATCTTGAGACTATAGGGGTAGGAGACACTGGGATTATATTTTCTTAGAACAACACTGGATCTAACATTCATAAATGGCCCCATCTTGTGGAAAGAAATGAAAGCAATACTCCAAAGTATGGAATATCACAAGGCCTTAAATTACGACATGCTCTCCTTGGAATGGTTCAAAACCTTGTTAGGAAGAAAACATATTAACATAAAGGAGGATGCAAAAGTAGAAAGGGATCTCTTTTAAAGTGAGTCTTATGACAATTCATTGCCTTAAGATAGTTTCTTGTGTTTGGAAGTCTGACATCATTCTTGACGATCTTAAAGCGACAATTTAGGTCTCCATTCCTAAGAAGGGAGACCTCACAATCCATGACAACTATTGGCAGTCTTTCTTATAAATGCCCTGCAAAAAATTCTCACGAGTGTGGTCATAAGAAGAATTGAAGAAGAGTTAGAAGAGAGAAAATTCTCTTGTAAGAGTTAGGCGGGGTTCATAAGAGCAATTTATAGGACAAGCTAGAGCCCTTCATGAACTCACATGAAATGTAATTCCAAACCCAACAAGCCTACCTATGCGGCCTTTATAGACTCAAAAAGGCATATGACAAGGTCCCACATGAAAGCTCTATTGAGGAAGGTCATAGTTGTTGGAGTGAAGGTGAAGCTATTCCACTTCATTCGTGCACTATATAATGGAGTTTGTGAGTTAGATATGAGAGCTTAATCTCCTTCCCCATTCCCATTGACAAAGGTGTGAGGAAAGGGTGTTTGACCTTCCAACACTTTTTATATCTTTGTAATGACATTATGGAGGAGGGATGAAAGTTGTGATTCCGTATCTAACAAAGTTAATTATTGGATTGCTTTTGTAGATGATTTGTTGGCCTTAGCTGAATTAAATGACAAGTTAAAGTAGATGCTATAGAAGATTTACAATTGGGCTAGTAAGTGTGGTATGGAATGTGGCACTGATAAGTGCAAGGTCATGGTGATTTTGGGTGACCAACAAGTGGCAAGAATTTTTATCCGAGGCAAGAAGGTTGGAGTTTGTAGCAGCTAAGATATATTGGAATAGAGACTAATCCACAATTGTCTATGAAAGGGTCATCAGAGAGAGAGCCGCAACCGATAACATGATCCTTAATGGTGTGCGAAACTTCTTGGCATGTTGAAGGATTTTGACTTGGTCCTAATGTTGCTTTTATCATAGGATTGACATTTGGACATGCTTCAACACCACCTCGACTCCCGATATGCAAGAAGGGGGCTCATTACCCTCGTAATGTCCCTGTAAAATGGTGTTGGCATAAAGTGCATGTGACATAATTGATTTGTCCCTCTCGGTTCACATATTTCTGTCGTTTTGATGATATCTTGGACCTAAGAAGTTCATTTGGGACTTGTTTTTTTGTGCACTCCATTGATTTGGTGCTAATGAATTCGTAGTCTCTCCAATCTGCTTTTATCATAGAAGTGACATTTGGGAATGCTTTAACACCACCTTCTTGACCACCTGATATGCCAAGAAGGTGGTCCATTACCCTTGTTAATGTCCCTGTAAAATGGTGTTGACATAAAGTGCATGTGACGTTATTCGTTTGTCCCTTGCAATTATATTTCTATCCTTTTGCATTTGAGCTTGGAGGTGCCATAGTAATTTTTGATGTTAGTACATTTTTGACATATAAAAATAAAATAAGTTAAGAGTTTAAAAATAAAGTTAAACAAAAATAACATGAACATTATTTTGATATTAAAATAAAAACAAATATTAATTTTTATATTAAAACAATGACAAATATTACTTTGATATTAAAATAAAAATGAACATTATATGGATAAAAACTTAAAAACAAACATTGTTTTGATATGAAAATAAAAATCTACATAATTACTCGAAGGCGTACTCCAAATCATATATAGGGGAGGGCAAGCGGTTGGTTTTGATAAACCACAGATACAAGTCTCGTATCGTCGCAAATCGATGGTGGATAAAGTGAGGTGGATGTTATTCGACAACTCATATATGTTGCACGTACGTACACATTGACATTCGGATCAAGGGCATGAGTTGATGTTTTGCAATAGGCTGATAGGTCATCCGACGAGGCAGAGAATGGGATTTGCACATAGCGATTTATGTTTTGCGTTCATGGCAAACAAAATTTGGAAGGGAATGGCAGCCAAGTTTCTTGGGCTAGCGGTTTAAATCGACTTGTGTTGTATTACCTTTGGACGTCAACAACATAAATTTAGCCGACATTTAGTTGATATCTTCCCTATCTTTAGTCGATATTTGATCAAAATTTTTAGTGCACGTCCTTTTTTTTTTTCCGTGGTTTTGTTTGTATTTCTTGTAAAATATCTTTTTAGTGGCCTATCAAAATAGAAACCTAGATAAATAGTTACTCGTAAAGTGAAATGGACAAGCCATCTTGTGAGCATTAAATTTTGTTTTATCCTTGGATGTGATATTTTAGGGTTTATACTCTTTTTTTCAGAGGCACGATAAAGATACCTAATTTTGGAACAAAATTAGTTAATTGCCTTGGTGTAGTACATTTGTGTGTTAGTATTTTTATTATATTGTAAAGATAGTTATAGTTATGATTATTAATTTTTTCTTTAAATCAATACACTATATCATGTGTCATATTTATGCCGAAAGGCGTTACCATTTAGGGACGAGGTTGGTTCGCATCTTGCACCCACCCACCTCCACGAATCCTACGCTTCCACATGACAAGTTCTGGAGCATGCACACCGCACATGAATAATGAACATCGTGAACAATAAACATCATGAACAATGTCCTTGTAAACAATTATGTGTGAATAGTGTTGCATGTCATGGGTTAAATTTGATGTCCGTTTAGACGTTTTTTGTGATTTTAGCCATAAAATACTTGTAAATATTTGAAATAACTGTCACATGCATCGCTAGGCATTAAATTTGATGTCAGTTTCAATGTTTTTTTTTGCGATTTTAGCCATAAAATACTTCAAAATATTTAAGATGTGACCATCATTTTTCATATAGATTTATATGGAAATTATATTAGTATATATAAATATACATTAAAAATAATTAAATAATACAAAATATTTGATATAAATGACATTGTTTTATTTTTTTGAAGGGCAGTATTGGAAAATGATCGTCACCAAAAAATTGTTGGACATGTATAGGTGGCCATCAAATTTTACTATGAACAATGGGAGCCAAACAAAGATGATAAAATGGAGCACAAAATCAATCAACAATTCCCTTGGAGTTGTTGATATGTTTTCCCCTTCCCTGAACTTCTCTTCCATCCAACGCCTTTTGCATCTCCCTCTCTCCATGTTTCGCTCCCTCCAATTTAACTTCCCCGACGCATCCCCTCCCGCCTCCACGAATCTTGTGCTTCCACGTGTCGGTTCCGGAGCATGCACAATGCACATGAATAATGAACATCGTGAAGCGGTGAACATCGTGAACAGTAAACATCATGAACAATTGTGTGAATAGTGCCTCACGTCATGGGTAAAAATTGATGCCCGATTAGACGTTTTTGCAATTTTAGTCATAAAATACTTGTAAATATTTGAAATAACCGTCACATGCGATGTCAAGCATTAAATTTGATGTTAGTTTAAATGTTTTTTTGCGATTTTAGCCATAAAATACTTACAAATATTTGAAATAACGCCACATGCGACTTGTATATTTAAAATGTGACCGTCATTTTTCATATAGATTTATATGGAAATTATATTAGTATATATAAATATACTTTAAAAATAATTAAATAAATACAAAATATTTGATATAAATAACATTTTTATTTTTTGAAGGGCAGTATTGGAAAATGATCGTCACCCACAAATTGTTTGACAAGCATAGGTGGCCATCAAATTTTACTATGAACAGTGGGAGCCAGACAGAGATGATAAAATGGAGCACAAAATCAATCAACAATTCCCTTGGAGTTGTTGATATGTTTTCCCCTCCCCGAACTTCTCTTTCCTCCAATGCCTTTTGCATTCCCCTCCTCCCTCCATGTTTCGCTCCCTCCAATTTAACTTCCCGACACATCCCCTTCAACGTTTCCATTGCACATTTCATGTGCATTTCGTTGTAGTATTTTCAACGATTGTTAATCCAAGGGGAAAATGTCATTTTAATGGGGGATTCTTTGGGAGGCGTCGTTGCTTCGTTTCTCCCAAACGAACAAGTTAACAACCCTAACTAAGAGACCCCTCCATATAGCTAAAGAAGACGTGGTGCAACGTTATTCTTAAGCTTGATACTCTCTTTGATTAAGTTGCCTCATGTTACTCAATACTTATTTCATCATACCCGCACACCACCCACGAAAGATTCTCTACCTTTTTTTCTTGTGAAAATATTGGTCGACGGTCACATGATAATCGCTTGTAGGGGCACCACCGGATTTGCAAATGCCCTCACAAATCTAAATATAATGCATCAATTTACACTACAAAAATCACTTCTTTCACATTGTTTCGAAGCATGTTATTGCTCCCAAGCTCATGTCAGTGGCACACTTGTATATGCTCTGGTCAAGGTTGGCGTCGGGTTTGTGGGAGGAGTTGTTCAATGTAGCGTGGTTGGGGATTCTCATACTATGGGTGTTGCCGAGGGTTTGGAAACGATTATTGCAGGCAGCAACAACAACATCCACGCAAGGGGTGTCGTGGCTTTCATTGTTGGCACGAGGTTTTCTTAGTCTAGTTGTTGATGTTAGCGTTGTCTTTCAATACAACAAATTGCATGCCATCCATGTATGTCCCTTATGTGGGACACAACAAGTTTTCAGGGTAAATCAACATTTTCCAGAATGCAAGGATGTCCAACACTTCTAACATCACATGGGTGAGCGATGTGTAATACCCACCTACAATAGCCACACCCACAAGGAGGACTGCAGTAAATTGCACCCGCATGAACAACGGGAGCCAAACAGAGATGATAAAATGAAGCAAACAATAAATCAACAATTCCCCGGAGTTGTTGATACATTTCCCCCGAACTTCTCTTCTTATCTAATAAAATCAAACACTATTCAATCGAAAACCTTGACATCATTTGCAGTTGGGTTTCGACCCTAAAACTTATTGGATTTTCCCATTTTTATTTTGGCCCCTTTAAGCACCAATTGCACTCATGTAAATAATGTGAGTGAGATCAAGATGCTACAGTGGAACAAGGATAACGGATAATTATCGATGATTGTTTGCACATCGCATATTTCCTTGCACCTACTCGAGCTTAGAACTGTAAAGGGGGACTACAAAGTGCTCCAAGAAGCAAGCATTTCGGTTGGGTTTCAAACTTGGAACTTATTGGATTTTCTCCATTTTTTATTTTTGCGCCTTTAAGCCCAAATTACACTCACGTGAATAATGTGAACTCAATTATCAATGATTGTTCACACATCGCCTTTTCCCTACACTTACTTGAGCTTGGAATTGTAAAGGGGGCTACAAAGTGCTCCAAGAAACAAGCATTTCAGTTGGGTTTCAAACATGGAACCTATTGGAGATTCCTCGTTATTTATTTTGGCCTCTTCAAGCATAAATTGCACTCACGCGATTAATGTGAGTGAGATCGAGTCGATAAAGTGTAGCACAAATAGCAGATATTATTTGGGTGTTACAATTTGAGCCGTGGAAAAGGTGTGGTACATGCAGGTATTTAATTCTCACTTTTTATTTCCAACTTTCCATTTATGTTTTCATATTATCTAACAAATCAAACATTGTCCAATCAAAAACCTTTACATTGTTCGCATTTGGATTTTGATCCTGGAACATTTTGGATTTTCACCATTTTTTGGCCCCTTTAAGTGCAAATTGCACTCGTGTGATTAATGCAAGTGAGATTGACACGATAAAGTGGAACACATATAACAAAATATAATTTGGCCTTACAATTCGAGCCATTTGTTTGCACATTGCCTATTTCCCTGCACCTGCTCGAGCTTAGAACGGTAAAGGGGGACTACAAAGTGCTTCACGAAACAAGCATTTCTGGTGGGTTTTGAACATGAAACTTATTGGATTTTGAATTTTCCATTTTTATTTTGGCACCTTTAAGTGCAAATTACACTCATGTGAATAATGTCAACTCAATTATCAATGATTGTTCACACATTGTTTGTTTCCTTGCACTTACTCGAGCTTAGAATTGTAAAGGGGGCTACAAAGTGCTCCAAGAAACAAGCATTTCAATTGGGTTTCGAACATGGAACCTATTGGATTTTCCCCATTGATTATTTTTTCCCCTTTAAGCATAAATTGCACTCACATGAATAATGCGAGCGAGATCAAGTCAATAAAGTGTAACACAAATAACAAATATTATTTGGGTGTTACAATTTGAGCCATGGAAAAGGTGCAATACATGCAGGTATTTAATTCTCACTTTTTAATTTCCAACTTTCCATTGATGTCTTCATCTTATCTATAACAAATCAAACGTTGTCCAATTGAAAACGTTGATGTTGTTTGCATTTGGGTTTCGATCCTAAAACCCAAATTGCACTCATGTGAATAATGTGAGCAAGATTGAGACGATAAAGTGGAACACAAATAACAAATATTATTTGGTCTTACAATTTGAGCTATGGAAAAGGTGTGATAAATGCATGCATTTAATTTCACTATTTCATTTCCATCTTTCCATTGATGTCTTCATCTTTTCTAACAAATCAAATGTTGTCCATTCCAAAATCTTGAAGGTGTAGAAAAATATAAAAAAATCGCAGAGCTCAACTAGTAGATAAAATCTACCTATCACTCATATGACTAATCGTTGGAGGGGCTCAATTATCAATGATTGTTCATGCATCACATGTTTTCCTACAATTAGTCTTGTTTCATTCGAGCTTAAAACTAAAAAATGGGGCTACAAAGTGCTACATGAAGAAAACAATGTGGTTGGGTTTCGACCTTGAAACCTATTGAATTTTTCCCATTTTGGGCCACTTTAAGCTTAAATTGCACTCACGTGCATAATGGAGTCTCAATCTAAAACCTTTGCTCGCTAGACATGTATGGCCAACTGTTGGATGGACTCAATTATCGATGATTGTTCGCGCATCACCTGTTTTCATGTAATTAATCCATCTTTAAATTAAAAAGTGGGGCTACAAAGTGCTCCAAGAAGCAAGCATTTCAGTTGGGTCTCAAACATGGAACATTTTTATCTTCCCCATTTTTGTTTGTCCCCTTTAAACGCAAATTGCACTCATGTCAATAATTCAATAAGGATTAAATTGTATGACTCTATGAGTATTAAAGGGTTTTGAGGATTTAATAAATTGTATGACTCTATGAGTATTAAATTTCAATAAGTATGCAAATGCTTCTTTAAATGTATGAGAATTAAATTTCAGCAAGTATGCAAATGCTTCTTTAAATCTATAATTTACACACACACACACACACACACACATATGAAATGTACCCAAAAGCGTACCGTACCCAAGATTTTTAAAAATTTGCCGTATCAGCATACCGTACCTGCACGTACCGTGCACCCGCACTCCGTATGCGTGCAGTCTAGCCTATTATTGTTGTTTCTCTATGACATCATGTTATTCCTACTCCCTAGGTTTAGTAGGAGGCGTGAAATCTCCGAATCTAAGTAATTATATCTAGTTAAGAAATCAAATATCTCATTTGGTCCTGCATATGTTAATTTAAAACGTCATATTCTTGGTGTTCTGGTGCCTCCGTCTTTAGGACGCACTTCCCCCACCTTGGGAAATTCATCTAAGTTCACAGGAGACAAATGACAAATCAGTTTGGGAAAATTTGCAAATGGCCCTTGCTTGGGCTGTTACACTCAACAACAGTAAATAGAAGTAAATGTAAGTCATTGCAATATGAATGTTGCATAAGCAATTTCTTGCTTATGCACTGTTGGTTTTATGTGCGCGAGAACTCTGTCCTAGGACAAGACAATGCACGAGCGTGCCATGATGGAAGAAGTGTTTTAAAACGAAAACAAGCTAAATCCCTTTTCCCTGTTACACAAAGGAAAAATGCTCTCTTGAACTTCTTGACATAGATTTAAACTCCTTGATATAGATTTAAACTCTTCTTCTTCCCAGATATAGAAAGCGTAAGACTGAAGACGTGCCACATGATCTTGACACACAATTTACAAGCTCCATCTTGACACACAATTTACAAGCTCCATGACTCTCACAATTTATATTTTGAAACTGATTTTTGTATGCAAAAAGTGTAAATACAGAATTAAAAAACATGATAGCGATTGCATTTATGCAGAATGAGGTTGATCCAAATAACTTCTCAAACACACTACAACAAATTCCTTTAAGATTAAGTGTTGAAACTTTCCCAGAAACCAAATAGGTTTGGGCGGTTGTGATGAAACTTCAACTGAGGAACCCAAAATCTGAAAGTAACCACAAAGTAACCATAATATGATGGTGAAGAATATGGAAACCACATACAGCCTGAGAAACCATTACAGATATACTTTTACTGTAAAAGGAACCTCTTTTTCTGCCCTCAAAAGAAATCCATATGTCAAGTAAGCACTCACATTCAGGACTCGCATCCTGTCACAAAATCAGACTAAGATTTCAAATACAACAGCATAACCCTGATGTATGTCTTTTGCACTTCAAGAGGTGTCTGAATAACTCAGTGCATGACATTCCAAGTATATATTACATGCACAAATTAGAATAAGCCAGACAACAGTAATAACATTCAACACTTTGTACATACTTGCAGAGTCAACTACCTTGTTGTACTCCATGTACTCAATGCAGATTTGAAGGTGGAATTCAAAAATCAGAGCAAAGCCAAAATGGGTCTGTAATTTCTCTCACCTTTACTACACATTCCAATCCCCAAAACTCTAAATAATGGCTTGAAAATTTCGCTAAACCAGTGCCAATACTTAAGCTCTTTCACAGCCAACACAAAAATGCTTATTAGAGTCATAAGAAAGCTTCACACTTTGATATATATCAGAACGTGAACAGGTCTACTGTTAGAAATTCAATCCTTTAACTGATTTATAAATGCTACACACACCTTTCACAGTTGAAATTAAGTAAGAAACCCTAAATCCTGCAAAATTTCCTCATGTGCTGAAAGAGATTACAGTAGTGGCAATATGCAAGTGAGCATGCAAAAACTACAAAGTGTTGAACTTAGCTTTGGATTAATGCTTGCTTTTCTGAAGATTAACACTTATCCATTCGTCTCAAGGGATGGTTGGAGCTCAATCCACAACAACCACATCACAATTAATGCTCGAATCCTCAGGCTGCTTCCTAGCAATGCCATCTAGAGAATGCGGTTTTAAAATTCTTAAAAAGATCTGCCAAAGCCTTTGAGAAACCTTTAAAATCCTAGGCGGGCATCAATCAAATCCCAAGTGAATCCCACTTACATCTTGATCTTCTAGACACTATTGATCAATATTGACAACCCAATGAATGCCTCGAGCTGTCAAACATTCACTGTAAATTTGAATGCAAGTAGTAAAACATATGAGAGAGATGCCACAAGGGATAGCACACCCTAGACAATTTTCTCCTTTGCCCAATAACCCAATCACATTTCAAGAAAACGGCATAAGTGCTAATATGGTAACCAAACAATTGCTACTGTGAATATAAAACACATAGAATGGGGGAAACATGATTATTCACCATGGCTGGCTGCTTTATACGAGAAATCAAGTGCCTCATATCTTCATTGAATATACAACACAAATTCCAATAACACTGATACTTAACAAAACTACAATGTCTTTGAAGTCCCATTACAATGTCTTTGAAGTCCCACTGGCAAGAAAACACAATTGATATCCTGTCGACTCTGAACATTTTTTGATCAGTGCACAACATGCACCTTGAATATGTTCATATGCACTTATATGGGAGACTTAACCACCGTCCTCAATTGACACCTAATACTAATACGTTTGCAAGTGGATACGGACACTTAATGTTACCTCACGGTGTAACAATTTCTCTATTTTTGTGTGAGTATTCTGGAAACAACTGCATAAGTGATAAATGATGAGAGTCTTTTGGCACTGATTATTATTTACGCAGTTATTTCTAGAAGAAACTCACAATATAGCAAACCAGGAATTGTCACTGATGAGTAAAATTTCTCTATTCCACCATAACAAAGTGTATGAAAAACAACTTTAGTTTCACCTTGTTAAAGCACGAGAACACCGTGTATTGTGGGGTAAGTCATGCCTGTGTTTATAGCAACCATTTTCCTAAATGCTAAGTATGCAAGTGACGAGTTTCAAAGACTCGACTTGATTCAATTTAAGTATTTAACTATTAAAGTCACCAAAAGTTCATCATCACCTCTGTAAATGACATCAAGCTCATTGGAAAATGCGATATGTAAACAAAAGGTGCAAGGATAAGCCCACCATTAGGCTTGGTAGTGCTTTCAAAATGCATTGTGTGTAAAACAAATGCAAAGTAATCAGCATGTATGCTCACGAGTCATTACATATGAAATCTGAACTGGAATGTGTATGAAACAGAGAAAGCCCAGATCGAATGCCATAATCATACCATGAAGAGATAATACCACTGTCATGACTTGCAATGAATTGTGAATCAAAACAAGATGCTAACTACGTAAGGCCGAACATTCTGCATTAGTCCATCCGAGTTTCATTAGTCCTGAAGAAAAGCAATCCCCAGTGAAGCATCATACTCGTGTCAAAAGAGCTTAGCATCATTGTCATTGTTAGTTGATGAAGCCTGATTGACTTTGTATTTCCCAAACTTCATACGGTGCCCAAGGGTCTATGTTCAAGGACCAAGCAGGAATCAAATAGACTCTGTGGAGGTGGCGTGACTGACCAGATCATCATGGTTGTAATTGTAACCCCCACGATTGTCTAGCTAGTATGATCCTCTTTGCAGTTTATGTTAGTATACACTTTTGATATTTTATTATTGCTTTTTGTTATCTTATTGTTTGGTAATTTTTGATCAACGTATTCTTGTCCTTCGCAGTGTAACTCTGAAAAGCTATATTGGGATTTTGGCATGTGACATGCATATAGTAGAGATTGTTTGTAATCACTCTAAATTTGATGTTGACGCCTGGTTTCTTTCTTCACAAAGGTGTGGGCTTTGGCTGATGCAAAACGACAGGGTTTTCTTGGCTTTAAGGAGTTTGTTATGGCAATGCAGGTCAGCTTAGACATTGGTTTTTGGTCTTAATTTCTATTTAAAATTCTAAATTTGAATAGTATTTACATCCTACTAATTTTGCGCTCTATGGAACAGATAATATCTCTAGCTCAGAACGGGACCGAGGTCACTGCTGATATTCTTAAGAACACGGGTAAAACTCTCGAGAGGTTCTTAAATTTGTTAGAATTACTCTTGTAACGCATTACTCTGCTGCCACTCATATTTGATTGTTTTCCACCTATCTTGTGATTTTTTAATCATGATAGGATATAATGCTCACTTTCATCAACTATCCTCTTTGTCCATTCCTTTAAAGCCAGGGAGCTCCCTTTTAACTTATAATGTTTGGTTGATTGAACATCTTATTAATAAATCAGAGTTGGAGACTATCAATCCTCCTCAGATGGAAGGGCTGGATGAGCTCATATCTGTATGGTCTTTCTCTGTGAAGTTCTTCTCTTATTTTATTGTCCAATTAAGTTTATTTCCAAGCTTTACGTAGTGCTGAGTACCAGACTACACTTGGTTGGTATCATACAGAGGCGCAAATCATCACCAATAAAAATGGAGGCAGATTCAAATGGTAAGGATATGCTTAATGTTAGACATGTGATTTAATTGATCTGAGTTTCTCTGAGAAGAACTAATATTTTGTACCTAGATTCTTAGAATTTGAAATCAATATCTAAATGTCTAATGAATGTTAGCAGGCTCATCAACCCGAGCACAGGCAGAATCATCTCAGTGGTTTACGTCTAAATCGACCAAGAAGGTAGGTGTTTTGGTGGTTGAATAATGTTCTGGATCTTGTTTTGTTATTGTAATGATGGAAATCAATACTTCCTTAAAATATTTGCTCATGTTTGTTAGGAGTCAGGACTGTTCATAGTGGTTAATTGTGGTTTCCCATCCAACATCAAGGTCAAACTAGCCTTAAAATTTCCTCCATGGTAGCTGAACTTCAAATTTGTGTTAAATTGTGTTTGTTTGGTCTTTAATTTATTTTTAATTCTGTTATTGATTTTAACCAAACTTTATTCATGTGAAATTAGATTGAAGTACAATGAAATATGGCTAATGCATGGAATCTGACTTTCCAAGGAGTTACTTCAGGATTTCATTTCTTCAGCAAGTGCTTCTTTTTGGATATGCTGGGAAATTTCACTCCATAATCTATAGCTTCTTTTTTGCGTTTAATTAAACTTTATTTATGTGAAGTTCACTCAATGAAATATGGCTAATGCATGGAATTTGAGTTCGAAGGAGTTATTTCAGGATTTCATATTTTCAGAAAGTACTGCTTTTGGATATGCTGTGGGAAATTTCAGTCCATAGTTTATTAGCTTCTTTTGCGGTTAAGATTTTACTTTCATTAATTCTTTTGCTTGAATTGTCCTAAACACTTATACTGGATGTCGTTTGTGTGCTTTTTCTATGGCCTGTCTCTAAAATTAGGAGTTGTCTGAGGTTCATGGTGTAAAAAAGTCCACTGGTGAAATTTCAGAGGAGAGAGAAGGAATCGTTCACATTTAGATTGAACTGTCAAATTTATGAAAACCTGTCTCCTCTGTGGTCCATTGGGGTATTAATTTGTGGTGGACTTGTGTAGAAGTGTTTGTCTCAGACTTCATTTTCTATTTTCTGGTTTCTAGAAAAGCCGTTTCTGATTAGGCCTCTTGAGTTTTCAGATTTCATGTAGAAATGTTCATCTCAGACTTTATTTTCTCTTTTCTGGTTTCTAGAAAAGCTGTTTCTGGTTAGGTCTCTTGAGTTTTCAGATTTGTTGTTTTTATTTTTGTTTTATTATTCTTAGCACATTCATAGAGATCTAGCCTATGATTTATTGCACAATTTAAATTTGGATGTTCAAGGGGTTCTTGTCCAGGAATATCATTGCACATGCTTACTTTATTGACTTGTTTCTGGAAGTTCTCACTATAAAGGAAGTGCATACTGTATGCAAGCGGATCTGAACGTTTCTGCCATCAACGATTTTGTGTTCGAAGGTCTAGCTTGCAAGATGTGAAGGGATTCCAATTTACTGAATTCTCAATGAATTCCAGACACTTCACAAAGGGTAGAGAGAGACAAGGTGGGGAAAGCCGAAGAGACAAAGGGGGTTTGTGCATCCTCTTTTTTTGAAATGCTCGTCACAACTCTGCCAGCAATTAGAACACTACCATTGGAAGTATGGCGATCCTTCCAGGCGGGGTTGTAAAATTGGGCAGTAATGTAAAGAGAGGCTTTGGCAAGCCGTCAAAGGAAATGAGCGGACGGGACAAAGGGGACCTAGCAGGAACTATGGAGACATAGAACTGCATGTTCTTAAGCTGAATGGCTAGAAATGGTCAGTTACAGTCAGCGACAATATGCTTGGTTGTCCATTTTAGGCTATTTGGATGCTTTTCTGAGGATATGAGTAATAAAAACTGTTACCAGAGATGTTTACATCATCGAACTAACTGTTTCTACGGGATCTAATCCTTGGTGCATACAAATATTATTGTGTACAAGTTAAAATCTAAAGCAGTCAAGACTGTTTCACTTTGGCTGATTTAAGCTGGTAAGCATAAATGTCTGAATTTCTTCCCTAGACAAGTATAATGTTTTTGGATGTCTTTACGATTCTCTTGCGAGTTTTCCAAGTTTGAGTTTGCTATGGAGGACGTGTTAGAATTGGGTTATGTGATCAACCAAGGCATGAAATTAGGGCTTTCTAGGAATAACCATGTATTGTTTGGTTCTAAATACTTTTTTTTGGGTTTACGGTTATTACCATTGCTTCATTAGGAGGTTGTAATTTTTCTCTGTATATGGCTATTAAGTTGATGAAGAGTTAGTATGTATGCAGTACTACATTTAATCTTTTAAAAGCTTGAGGAGCTACAATCTATACATAAACATATATACTGGATGACTTTCTTGTGCTTTTTCTATGTTTCTAAAATTAGTTGTCTGAAGTTCACGGTGTGAAAGGAAGTCCCTCGGGATTTTGTGGAGGGAAAAAGAAATCATTGGGATTCAGCTTAACTGTCAAATTTGCGAAATTTGTCTCCTCTATAGTTTATTGGGTATTAATTCTTGATGGATTCACGGAGATATGTTTGTTTCAGAATTCATTTTCCCTTTTCTTGTTTCTATCAAGGTTGTTTCTGATTGGAGCTTTTCTATGCTTGTTTCCAAAATTAGTTGTCTGAAGTTCACGGTGTGAAAGGAAGTCCCTAGGGAAATTTTGGACGGAGAAAAAAATCATTGGGATCTGTAGGTTTGTTTATAGCATACAACTGTTTGAAATGTTACAAAGAGCGATCAGTAATGTGAAGGGATGTTTGGAAGGTTCTGAAAACTAGTTAGAGGAACATGTCAGTGATTGACAAAATTATGCAGTTGGTTAAGCCACATTCATACCCAAATAGAAATAGGAATCTCCTGACACATGGAATACATTATCCAATTAGTCAGTTGGGGATGACCATATTCTGTTTTGTTGATCAACTTACTGAGTATGGCCATTTTCTTGCAGTTGGCACAGCTGGTGTCAGAGATATTTATAGGAAAAATCCATCAACTCAATGGTATTTCCTAAAATGTTTGTGAAGGATCAAGACCAAAATTTCATGAGTAAGATTTGGATAGGCAATTCTTAGATTGGATGGCATAGCATTATCTCCTAGTACCAGTTGTCATCCATTGAACTAATAAGCTAACCAAGGATGTAAACAAGAGTCACGTGATATCTTGATGTTACCCTACCTACATTAGAATCTTTTTCTTCTTGTGGATATTACATAGATGTTAGAAACGTGGAAATAGATAGGTAGAATAAAATTCAAAAGCCTAATTATCTTTTTGTATTATGACGAGGAATTCCTAAGTTACCGAAATGGCAGGTAGGGGCCTTGGGAGCGGGTACGGGAGCGGCAGGGAGCAGGAGCAGCGACGGGAGCGGCGTGGGAGCCTACGGATTCGTTTTTTCCTTTTTTGGCAATTTTTTCCGTTTTTGGATTTTCAGTGAAAAAAACACAAGGGAAAGAAAAAAATTTGCCATTTTTGGAAAGGGTCCGGGAAGATGTAGCAGTAAAAACTTGGATGAGCCATAACTTTCATTTTGTGGCTCCGTTTCAGGTGTCGTTTTCTCTAAAAGTGTATATTTTCTCGAGCTCTACGCATTGATGGCAATATTTTTCTTATTTTCATAAAATCCATTTTTGCACCTTTTTGGACCAAGCAACTTCTTGCAATCTTCTGAATTTAATTTTATTCGTTTTGTATATACTGTACATTATTATAAATTTATAGTTAATAGTATAACTTGTCTTTTATCTTGTTTTTCATATACATAATATGTGGTTTATAATTAAATTCCTATTTAGAAGGCTGAGATTTATATATTTTTTAATTTTTATATAGTTTTTGTACTGCCGTATCCTACGCCGTATCCGGGGTCAAATTTTTTTGCCGTTTCCGCGTATCGGATACCCCGCTCCCGCTCCCGTATCCAAAACGTTTCAGTAACTTAGGGAATTCGATTTGGGGAAGTAAGAACATAATAAAGATATTGTACCCTATGTATGTTTTTGCATCATATGTGAACAAAAACTACATCAGACCTCCTGTAGCACAAAGACAGAAGTGTTCAACATTGCATGACAATACTAATATTATAAGGAAATTCAAAAGAAGAGGATAGAAACAAAAGGTTATTGAATTGATGATATTGAAATTAAAAAGGGTTAATGAATTCACATTTTATGATTTAAGGATATCTTAGCGAAGTTAAAAGAATAGATAAAAAATATAGGGTTATTGAAGCGATGACATTAAAATTAATGAGATGAGTATTTACAACACTTCATAGAGTACAGTACTTTATTGAGAACTAAAATGTTTGGGTAAAACACTTAATTGAGGGCAGAACCTTATTGAGAACATCATTTCATTGAGGATAGCAGTTAATTGAGGGCATCATTTAATCAAGGATAGCACTTAATCAAGGATGTCACTTAATCGAGTACTTTACTTAATCAAGTACAACATTCGTGCAAAAATCTAATTTTTTATTTTTATTGCAATCTTTCTGAAAATTTGTCCTCTCATTTCGAAATTTATTAATTTTAGATTTGAGCTCTTCTCCAAGTCTTGATAATTTGTAAAGAAGAATGCCCAAGTAAAGACTGCAGAAGAAAATGATTTGACTGCTTTTTTCTCTCCATTTTTAACAAATAAAAGGTAAACATCGAACTTTTAGACAATTGTGCATATTTATAATTTTAAGTTGTTTGGGATTACTTATAGTTGAATATTTAATGAAATTGAGTGAATAATTGTAGATCCGTAGAGAAGGAATATAAAGGTATGCAGTCCAAGTCTGATTCGGAGCTGGAATAGGTGAAAGCGAAGCGTAAGAAGGAGATCCCTAACAAGCCTAAGAGCAAGCTAAAGAAGCAAGACTGGGTCGGTATTAATAAGAATGTGGGCAGTCCTAGTGGGGAGGCCCCTGTCAAAGGGATGATAAAGAAAATATGGGTATGGAAATCCTTAAGGAATAGGAAATTCCTGAAGTGGGGGAGATCTCCATGGGAGAGTTGCTATTGTTGAGAAAGCTTTTGACATTCAGCTGGGTGTTATTTAGGGGCTGGTCTTGGAGGCCTAGAGATTGAATAAAGATGTCAAGCAGATGCAAATGAAGGTTAAGAGAATAAAAGCAAACAACGTCATCCTGAAGCAGAGAGTGGAGCCTATTGAAAATGCCATGGCAGAGACTACTGGTAAGGGCAGTCTTCAGGGTTTTGAAGGCTCTGACAGGATTGAGGAGAAAGACAAAGAGGAAGATGCAGGTAGGACCGACAAGGAGGAGAGCAAGAAGAGGAAGGTCAGGGAGGTGCACGAGGGCCCTAGCACGAGGACCATGTTCTAACAGAGGAAGAAATGGAGGAAAGAGACTGAGAAAAGCAGCACTGGGGGTTCGGCAGATATTCAGAAGGATAAGGCAGATCTGGTGAACCCAAAAGATAATGATGTTTAGATCGGTATGGAGTGAGGTGGACTTTTCTTTAGCTTTTGCTAACTTTTTGTTGACTTTTTGTTGTGCGGTACTCTAATATGTAGGGTCTTGTTGAGACCCAGTCTTGTGATGGTTTTTTGTTGATCTTCATTGCTCTATTTTTCGATGTTGTATAAGGTTATGGGGCCCTTTCAAAACCCTTACCTATTTACCTTATAAAAAATAATATAAAGGTATGTAAACAGGTTCTATGGAAGAAACTCAGTAACACCAAGTACAAGGATTAAGTAGTAGAGGATGCGAGAAAATTCAATCAACGAATAAGACAAACCAAAATGAGAAACAAATATAGAAACAACTTCAACTGTAATGCACAACATGATGCAACAAATTTTAAATATGCCTAAAGCTGGTGTGGGTCGAGAAGTTACATTTTTGTGGGATTATAACATGGTAAACCTTGCAAATAATACTCTTCCATTACTTACCATGTGTTTCATTCCCTTTGAGATGCAAACATGAAGTCAGGGGACATCGACTATTCCTCTTCCATGCCTCTTTTGTCGACTCTTTTGTTGTCCAATAGGAAAATGAAATAAACATTTACAAAGCGCATAAGATAGCCTGCAGTTAGGATGACCACGATTTGCCTGAATTGACTAACGGAGCCTCGAAAACTCAACGTGTGAATCTCTTATAGGTTCCCCTCCTATCAGTGATCATAGCCGAAGATATAATCCCCAATCTAGCAGAGATTATTGCATTCAATTTGGAAAGAAGTTCAGTGCTACAATGAGTGGTGCAGGTTTTTATATGGGTTCCTAGCTCATCGATGCATTTTGTTCTCTTGAATTTAATAAAGACCATGTAACAAATTGTAAATCCCCTTGAAAGTCCCATTGTATACCGTCCTTAAGAAACTATACATCGACAAGCATCATGAATACTATATAAATTTCTGCAACTATTTTTATCATGTTGTGCACTGGTGCATTCATGAAGCTATCATGCCACGAATCTCAAAAGAGATGATGGAGAGCTTAAAGAAAATTGGAGTATGGCGGTTGTATCCCAAGGTCATTGTAATCAGAATAGAGGGTGGCACCTTATTTTGTGCTTGATAGATTGGTGGTCATGGCGGTTTGCTTTTAATACATCCACGTGGTGATAGGGACCTTGAAAGGAAGCAAGACGGGGCTATTCTCGAGTTACTTGTGATTCTTAGAGAGCATACAGTGGCGAGTTTCGCTATTGTTGCAGCCACAACACAACCCATTCAAGGGTTTGGGTTTGAAAGGACTCTGTCTAGAAGGTGGGACCTTGAGGGAAAGGTAGCAACAATCCTCAGATCTCAAAGTTGCAGGATTGGCTTGCGGTATCGCCATACTCCCCACGAGGGTGATAATTACAATCTCTTTGCCTCTTTTGATGAGGATGTGATCGAGAAGTTCAAAGTTGCAGGAAAGTGGAAAGAAGAGGGAATACTTGCTATGACTTAGATGGTTGATCTAGAATAGGAAGAAGACACTGGTGGAGCTAGCTCAAGTGATCCTATCCAACAACCTGGTATAGTGCCACTCACAATAACACAAATCATCATGGAGGGGCTCCCAAGCCTTGATGATCAAAGCACACAAAGTGCATCTGTCCCCTCCATGTTTACTTGCATTGTACAAACTGTAACTGCTCCCTTTCCTTGTCTCTCAAGTTACGGTCACTTCTCCTGTTTCTACTTCATGATCTTCCTTTTTAGATGTAGTAGGGTTGCCCACAAAACCACCCTAACATTGCCACTCCCCAAATTTTTGCAAGTTCTTCATCCCCATTGCTAAGATGTCCATCTCTAGGAATTTTCCAAGTTGGTCTACCCCAATAGAACCCTCCATATCTAGTCAAAAGACACCCCAGTCATCTACTTGGATAGAGAAGATGGGTATGGAAGTACTAAGACACGAGAATGCAGAGGAAAATAGGGAGATTTAAAAGAATAACCACCCACAAGTTTGAGAAGATAGAACAACCATTGGTGTTGCAAGTAGAAGAGGAGATGCTCCAACCCTTGAGAGGAGGAAAGAGAACCTCAGGCCCTTCTATGGAAGAAGGCCCATACCCCATTATTGAGTCCCGAGCCAATTTGTTGAACACCGGGTTCATAATATCAAGGGATACATGATCTAAGTGTCAAAACCAAGGTTACAATTCCACACAGTGTTGTAAGTGATGCTGATTCTGCATTGGGGACTCTCTATAATGTGTTATTGCAGGTTCAATAATGTGTTGTTGGGAATCACTAGTTGCAAGTTTCAACACAAAAGTAGGTTAATGAGGTGATTCAGTTAAATTGCAAGATCAATGTCATGGCAAAGTAAGCTAGCATGGCTTTTTGCCTACTGTGTCCCTCAGATCGGGCATGCATATTGCTCTATGCAAAGGTTTCACGAAAGAGTCTAAGAATAAAATGAACAATAAAAATAGAAATTAGACAAATTCTTCCACCATGCTAAACTCCTTTGTTCAGAAAATTGTTACCATGTTCTCTACATCAGGGTTGACATAGATCTAGAAAGTTGATGGTGGATGGCCGTTAAATGTGGAATTCAAAAGTGTGATTAAGATGTTCATGACATCATTTAAGTAGGAAAAAGAAATGCAAAGTATGTGGAATTCAAAAGTGTGATTAAGATGTTCATGGCATCATTGAAGTAGGAAAAAGAAATGCTAAGTGTGGACAATCAAAGAGCCTTAGACTTCATCGCAGAATTATTCAAGTAGGTAGAAGGGACACACAAGTTGTCAAGATTCGTCACTCTCTCCCAACAATCGACAAAGAATTAAGCTTGACCCAGTCTCAGCTCTAGTGCCACAATCTAATCAACATGACACAAATTGACCAAGATTGCCTACTAATCACTGTTGCGCTCGAAGGAGGACCAACTCAACTATGATAACTATCCCCCTTTACGATGTTTTAGTTATGTCATGAAGGAGCATATCAGGCAAAAGGGTAATAATGCATCACCCAAAATAGTTGTTTAATTATGCTCTTGTTTGAATAAAGGGGTCATACCAGTTGTAGGTTTCATGGCGGTTACTTTGAGCTCTTTATTATACATCAAGATACCAAGTTCTCTATTAAGTGCTTAATTCAAGCCCTTAATTGAGCCCTGAAGTTATTATGTTAAGTGAGCACATAGAAGGATTTAGTTAAAATCCTTGGGGGTCACTTTAAGGCTAAGTTCAAGGTTCTTTTATTATACTAAGGAGTGCAATGTCTAGCTTAATGAGGGCCTCTTAAGACTTAAAAGTTTGAGCTATCCCATGGAGCTTATTAGAATCGCGAGAGCCTGAGATCATGTGAATGTGACAAGTTTCATATTTGCACTCCATGCACTTGTAGGGTTCAAACACAATCTCTCCCCTAGAGCCTATAATGGATTCAAGAGCTTGAGGAAATGCGAAGTGGACATGCGGTGCAGTCGGACTTGGTCCACATATTAAATGCTGGGCCCAAACATTCTTTTGGATGTGAGGCTCAACTAATTAAAGGCAGATGTGAGGAACTTTTTAATAGCAGAATATAATTCCCAGTCTGAAATCTCACAGAGAGTTCAAGGGGTCAATGAATAGAGGGACTCTGTGATCTTGATACGTGTCATGATCATATATGGTCACAAAGGGGGCTCAAGTTGAATTGTCCACAACCTAGAGGAATTTCAAATGGTATAAGTCCCATAATAGGGCAAGAAAGAGCACAAATTTGGACTCATTGGAAAGCTCTCTTCAAGAGCTTTCAATTGGCATTGAACACAAAGTCACTAGACACATATGTGGAACCCAGTGAGCTCTGAAAAACCAGGAGAGCCATTTCAAAAGTTTCCCAGTAATCAACATCAACAAAATGTGCACCAAAATGAATGGGGCATGTGAAGCAAAAAGAAATCAGAGGGCACGACTGTTTCATATTGATTGAGCCATGCCAACCTAGGAAAATATCTAGAAACCTTCTAGAATGAATTGAGGAGCACACAAAGAATTAGAAGCATAGAGAACTTTAAAATGTAAGAAAGGGGGAGCCTAGAAGAAGTAGAACATTGGGAGCTTAGAGAGCAAAAAGAGGCATAAAGCATGTTGTGAAGTGTTAGAGAGCACATTATAAGAAATAGAGTCTTTGCATTTTACTGTGAGATTGTAGATGCTGTATGGCCCTTCATTTTAATTAAATTAGTTCTCCTATTAGTCTTTGTGATCACCCATTGTTAAATCTGTTGTGTTCTCTGAATTGCTACTTGGGTGGGCACTTGTTAAACTGAGTCCCCAACCTTGACACTGAATTAACTGGTATCAGGGCCCAAGGTTAGACTCTTTGGGAGAGATGGGAGAGATTTGTAGGTTGAGTGGGACTCTACGGATTTCCTAAGTAGGATTGTGACTGCTAGTTTGTGTCTGTTTAGGTTTGGGATTGTGAGGGAGAGTTACATATGGTCGTAACCAGAGCGAGTCTCAACAGTAGGAAACACTGAGTCAAAATGACTCCATGAAGAAGGGGAAATGAAATGGAGGTGTTGCTTGAAACTGTTAGAGATATGCAAGCCAACATGGAAGCCATAGAAGAGGAAAAGAGGAGAAGAAGCAAGAGAAAGGGGTGAGAGTTACATAGATGATGAAGAAAGAGCTGAAGTTGATACAAATGTTGGAGAAGTCATGGGTGTAGGAGAAAGGAGACTAGTTAGAGCTATCTCTAAGATTGGAAGGGTAACCAAGATTGAAGTGCCAAGTTTCTCAGGAATCTTGGCCCCTGAAGAGCTGATTGAGTCAGTCAGATGGAAGATTACTTTGAATGTGAAGAGATAGAGGATCCCAAAAGGGTGAAAGTGGCACAAACAAAGTTTAAGGTGCATGCTGCAATTTGGTGGAAGGAGCTACAGGTTGAGAGAAGAAGAAAAGGAAAGGACAAGATTGCAAGGTGGGAGAGAATGGTGACCAAGCTCAAGGAGAAATTTGATTATCAGTTGGATTTGCTAAAGAGAATGCAGAACCCAAGTCAAAGAGAATTGACTGTGAAAATCTATTAGGTTTACAAGATCTCTATTAGGTTTGGACACAATAAGCTCAAGCATGAGAAGGTTGCAAGGCACGCGAATGGTCTGAGACTCAATATACGAGATGAATTGGGCATGGCGAGATTGAGAATAGTTGAGGAAGCTTACCAATATGCTTTGAAGGCTGAGGAGAAACTCACAAGGAGAAAAACAGGCTCCTAGAGGCAGAAGTGGGTTCTCTAGAGGAAGAGGACAAATGGGCTCAGCAAGAGGACAAGTAAGCTCATCAAGAGGAAAGCATTACAGGGAGAAAGAGTCCCACGCTTCACAAAGTCAGAAGAATCACGTGGGACACTTGGGAGACCATTCCCTTTTAGAGGAAGAGGTGGAAATGGAAGTGGTGGTGGTAGAAGCTTCTTAGGAATCTGCTTTAGGTGTTGGCAGGTGGGGCACTGAGCATATGAGTGTCCACAGGCTGTTGAAGAAGGGTGAAGGAGCTGAAGCAAGTGCTTAAATAACCCAAGGACAAGAAGGGTTTGAAGCATTTGTAAACCACCTGGAAGTGCTCGAGAAAGGAGAAACACCAGTGATGAAGAGGATACTACTAAAGCCAATGAAGAGGGAGGACAGGCCTGTTCATAGGAGGAATTTGTTCAGGATTGTTTGCGAGTCAGGAGGAAAGTGCTGTCAAGTCATAACAGATAGTGGGAGTGCTAATATTTAGTTCCAGTAAAGCAGTAAGAAGCCTGAATTGAAAAGAGAGACTCATCCAAATTCCAAACCCATACAAGGTGTCTTGGCTACAAAAGGACCATAAGTTGTTGGTGAGTGAGCAATGTTTAGTGAGTTTTCACATTGATTACTATAAGGATGAAGTATGGTGTGACATAATGCTAATGGATGTGTGTCATATTCTGTTGGGGAGACCTTGGCGATTTGATAGGAAGGTTATCCGTGCTGGTAGGGCAAATACACACACATTAGAGAGATGCTAGAAAGTACACACTCAGACCATAAAAAACTAAAGAAGAAGAGGTTGAGAATAGCTCAAGGATGCTGCTAGTTACACAGAAACAATTCTTGAAGGAGGCTGAGCATGAGTACATGTGTTTTGCCGTGATCCCCAAGGCGTTACCAACTGGAACAACAAGTGACAGTAGCGGTACACCTTCTGAGGTAAGAGATTTTCTGAGTGAATTTGGTGAAATAGTGTCTAAAGAGTTGTCTGAAGGGTTGCCACCAGTTAGGAGCATTAGTCATCATATGGATTTAATCCCAGGAGCTAGTTTAACGAAAAGGCTGCATATAGATTAACCCCAGCAGAGAATGAAGAGGTCAATAGACAAGTGCATGATCTCTTAGATAGAGGGTTGATTAGGGAGAGTCTAAACCCTGTGCAGTACCTGTATTAGCAATTTAGCACCCAAAAGGATGGTGAATGGAGAATGTGCATGGACTTGAGAGCAATTAATAAGATTACTATCAAATATAGATTCCCATTTCCTAGAATGGATGATGTCATGGATTGCTTGGGAAGAGCCAAATACTTCAGCAAGATTGATTTGAAGAGTGGTTATCATTTGATTAGATTAATATAAGGAGATGAGCGGAAAACCACATTTAAGACTAAGGAGTGATTATATGAGTGGCTAGTGATGCAATTTGGGCTAACCCATTTTAACCCATTTGGGCTAACTAATGCACCCATCACATTTATGAGACTTATGAACGGGTGCTGAAGCAATTTTTGGGCAAATTTGTGATTTGCTATCTTGATGATATTCTTATTTACGGTGACAGCAGAAGGGAACACTTGTACACCTGAGACGAGTGTTACAAAGGATCAAGGAGGAGAAGTTGCCGATCAACCCCAAGAAGTGTAGCTTCATGAAGGAAGAGTTAATGTGTTTGGGATTTTTGATTTTTAGCCAAGATCCGCAAATGGATCTAGAAAAAATGAAGGCAACTGTGGACTGGCCAATGCCCAAGAGTATGTTATGTTTGAGGTCATAAGTTTTCATGGATTAAAAAGCTTTTATAAAATGTTTATTTGCAATTTTGGTGGAATATGTGCACTAATTATGGAGACCATGAGAGGAGAAAAAAAGGAGTTCAGATGGATTTGCGCTGCAGAATAGCGCTTCAAAATTTTAAAAACAAAGGTCACTGAAGAACCAGTATTAGCGCCGCCAGACTTTTTAAAGGTGTTCCAAGTAGATTGTGATGCAAGCGGGACAGCAACAGAGTATAAGAGTAGTTCATAGTCAAGAGGATAGACCCATAGCACATTTTAGTGAAAAGCTAAATGATGCCAAAAGGAAGTAATTTGTATGTGACCAAGAATTTTATGCTGTTGTGCAAGCATTGTAGAAATGGAGAACATAAAAGCAGGAAGTCAAACAACTGAGAGCTCAAGTTGTGTTTGAAGAGATGGAGGAGTTGTAGAAGGATGATTCTGATTTCGGGGAAGTTTGGAAAGCATGTGTGGAGCCTACAGTTATGGATAGGATGCCATGGATGGATTATTTCTTGCAAGAGTGACCGCTGTTCAAAGGGCAGCAATTGTGCATGCTATGAGGGTCCATGTGGGAGAACTTAATAAAAGGAAAGTGTAACGGTGGAATGGATAGACACATTGGGCTGATAAAACTTTAGCACAGCTGAGCAAAAGGTATTTTTGGTCCAAAATGGGGAGTGATGCCAAAAGATTTTTGCAAGGGTGCAAAGTTTGCCATAATGCCAAAGAAGTGGGTCAAAACATGAGACTAGATCGACCATTTCCTGTACCTGAGAGACCATAGAATGACATTAGCATGGATTTTGTGCTTCAATTTTTGTTGATGATAAATTCTCAAAGATGACGCATTTTGTTTCTCGTAAGAAGACGAATGATGCCACACATGTGGCCAGTCTTTTTTTCCAAGAGATTATTATATTGCATGGATTTCCTAAAAGTATTGTTTCAGAACGTGATACTAAGTTTTTGGGTCGTTTTGGAGAACACTATGGAAGAAGCTGGGTATTGATTTTAAATTCTGTTTTACGTATCATCCACAAATAGGAGTCTTGGAAATTTGTTGAGATCTTTGGCTGGATAGGAACTCAAACAATGGGATCTTGCGCTGCCACATGTGGGATTTGCATACAATAATAACTCAATTAATTAGAGCACGGGTATAACATCATTTCAAATTATGTATGGCACATCCCAAAGGGTGTTTCAGAATTGAGAGAGCTGAAGGCGAAGACTATGCTGAGTATGTCTTATTTGTACAAACAGCTTAAGAAAAAGTTGAGCACAACCAATAAGTTTATAAAGGGCATGCTGATCTCAAAAGAACAAAGAATAATTTTGAAATGGGAGACTTGGTTATGGTTCATTTGAAGAAGGAAATGTCTACAAATAACTTAAGAAAAACTTGAGCACAGCCAACAAGTTTATAAAGAGCATGCTGATCTCAAAAGAAGAGAGAAGAATTTTGAAGTGGGAGACTTGGTTATGGCTCATTTGAGGAAGGAAAGATTTCGACACAAGACTTGTACCAAGTTGAAATGGAAGAAGTGAGATCGTTAATAAATTCTTTGCGAATGCATATGAGTTAGAGCCGCCACCATGATTGGATATCTCTCTAATTTTAATGTCCTACATTTATATGAGCAAAGATGACAAAGAAGTGTCACAAGGAGCATCATAGGATGAAGCACAATAGTATAAATACTTGTGAGTAGGAGATCACATTTCAAAATATCTCGGGAGTCGATGCAGAGCATCTAAAGATTAAGGCAATCTGGAATCACCCAAAAATTGTTGTTTTATTTTTCTTTTGTTTGAATAAAGGGTCACAATAGTTGCTCTCTGGCGGTCACTTTCGTTGTACAACAAGGTCCCGAGTTCTTTATTAAATGTTTAAAGGCGAGACCTTGGGTCACAACGATTGATTGTGCCCTCAAGTTATTATGTTAAGCAAGTACATAAAAGGATGTAGTTATAATCCTTGGGGACACTTTATATGTTTAATGTCCCTTTCGGGCTCAAATTTGAGGAATTTGGATTTTCCCCAAAACCCTAATGGAACATTGCTGGAATTTATGACAGCAACATGCAGAAACCTGAATTTAATGACAACCACATAGAAATTAGAGCCAAAGAGGGTTAGCAACCTGCTTTTGGTCCCTAAAACCCTAGGCAACCTACGCGAAATTCAATTTTTGTATTTCTAAAACACAAATCTTCATAAATATATCAACAAATTGAAACCCTTGATGAAATAATGCAGAATTTTGGAAATATGTGCTTCAACATCAAAGTACAAAATTTTGGAATTAATTACTGGCCACAAACAACTGAAATTCAAAATTTGATATCTTCTGAAACACTTGGGAGTTACAGCAAACGATAGCTCAAAATGACCACAAAAATCACAGCTATCAAACAAAATTGAATTCAGATTTGTCCAACCACAGAAAACCACTGAAATGTTGTCCCAAAATACCCAAAGGGGTCGCCCAAACTGGAAATGGGCGTGACAGCTCAAAAAGCATGCCCTAGCTGGAAATTGTGACCTAGCATGAATGGAAACACTTGCTGTTCGGAAATTCTGAATATGAAGCTCACTTGTGACACTTGGAAGAAGCCATTGAAGTAACAAATGAGGGTTTTCGTCCTCAAGTGTTGTGACTATTGAGGGTTTCGTCCTCAATAGAATCCAATGAGGGGTTTCGTCCTCAAAGGCTGAAAATGTGAGCTCAGTGCTCCAATTTTTAAAAGAGAAATATAAGTTTCATCAAAAACCCACGACAATGAGCCCCGATATTTACTTTTATAGCCTTTTGTCTTTCTTTCCCTTGTGGAGCGCTCCATGTGGGATAATAGAAATACTTTCTATTTTTACATTCACTTTTCCCACTTAAGGTGGGACGACCCCCCCTTTATTACATTCTTTTTCTATTTCGAAGTTGACGCTTTGCACTTTAGTCACCAACCTACTATTTATATTGCTATAATTGGCAATTTGCTTGTTTACAAAAATCTTACAAAGTTGAAAATAACAAATTACAATTATAACATGAATGTACGGACTTTATTTTCTCCCTTAAAGCCCTGGGAAGTAGAAATGGGCCCAAGGTCTTTAAATTGAATTAGCTTGGAAAAGGGGACATTGCAATATGCTATGTTTGGGGCCCCTTTATTATACTTAGGAGAGCATTGTCTAGCTAAATGAGGGCCCCTGAATACTTCAAAGTTTGAGTGAGCCCATGGAGCATATTTGGATTGCGAAAGAAAGTTCATGTGAACAAGTGTCATATTTGCACTCTGTACACTTGTTGGGCTTGAAATCAAATTTTGTCTGGAGCCTATAATGGATGGAAGAACCCGAGTTGATGTGAAGGGGACACATGGTGCGCAGTAGATTCGGTCCACATATTGAATGCGGGGACCAAAATTTCTTTTTGATCGGGGGCTAAACTAATTAAAAGGTAGACATGAGGGACTCTTCAATGACGGAATATAATTCGTGGTTTGAATGGAGAGCTCAAAGTGTCCGTTAATAGAGGGGCTCCATGATCTTGACACGTGTCACGATCACAAGAGGTCACAAAGGTGGGCTCAAGTTTAATTGTGCACAGTAAAGGTGACAACAGAAGGAAATTTCAAATTGGGCACAACTTCCATAATAGGGCCATATTGACCTAAGACTCCGAGATGGGGGGACATAGGGACGAGGTTTCTAGGACGGGATTAAATGTTGGATTTTGGGGATGTTTATCAAAAAAATATATGAATATTAAATATACAATGTCCCCCTCAACCAACCTTGAAAAAACATGAAAGATTAAACTTTCACCACCATAACCAACAATATTACGAAAGGACACACAACATCACTTTATCATCTCACTTATATGGTTATCCTCGAATTAAAAGAATAGCTTTTTGAAACAATAGAGTCTATGCAAACTACATGAATGGCCATCCAGAGACAAAACCCGGCTAAGGTAACCAAAAAACACAAAAAACTTAAATACAAAGTTGGCATCAGAGCATCCTAATATATTGGTAAAGCCTTCATTATCATACAAAAATAGGCAAAAGGACTTGCACAACAAAATTCTAAAACTAAATAAATCCTTAGAAATATGCATGTGAATTTGTAGAAGCTATTGCTGTATATAAGAAAGGCTTAAAATTGTAAATTAACAACGACCTCTTATTAGAATATTTTCTTTTGGAACCTACATAAAACAACAAAAGTTCGTTTCATGGGAAGGTAACTTTGTGTGTGAAAAGGGTTCACATCTAGTATTCTTGCATTACGTATTGATTTTCATTTCCCCCTTTTCGAGTCAAAATATTTTATTTTTTAAATCTTTTTAATAATTTTTGGGGCTTATTGTACTGGGACTTGGGAATGTCGGGATGCCCTTCATTGTCTTGGGGACGTCAAGTCTACAAGGTCTCAAAGCACCAAACGTTCCACAAAGTCGGGAACATCCCCAAGACGTTCCTTTCACTTTTGTATTTGGGGGGTGGGGCAACGTTTCGTCCCTGCCCGAAGCACTCAAACGTCTGGGATGGCTTTGAGATGGGGTGCGCGTACTTATGTCATGTTGAATAGGGCATGAGAAGGCACACATTTGAACTTATTAGAAATCTCTTGTCAAGAGGTATCCAATGGTGGTGAACTTAGACATATATAGGACCCATTGAGCACTCAAAGACCCAAGGAGCCATTTTAAATGTTTCACAATGATCCACAACTACAAAATGGGTGCTAAAATGAACGGAACATGTAAAGCACAAAGGAAATAAAGGGCACAACAATTTGGGAACACTGGGAAACTATTTGGGAACCTTCTAGAATGACTTGAAGAACGCCCAAAGGATTAGAAACATAGAGACACAAAAATTTAAGGGGAGATTTAAAGAAGCATAGCATTGGGAGTTTAGAGAACACGAAGAGTTAGAAAGCACATTGTGAAGAGTTAGTGAGCACATTATAAGAAATAGAGTCGAGTGCATTTTCTTGTGAGATTGTAGATGCTATATGGCCCTTCATTTCAATAAAATTAGTTGTTAAATGTCTCCTTTTTAGTCTCCGTGATCACCCATTGTTCAGTCTGCTGTATTCTCTGAATTGCTTCTTGGTTGTGCACTTGTTAAATTTAGATCCCAACCTTGACACCGCATTATTATGGTTGTGGTCACTATATTTTAGGTTGTGTTTATCGTAGGCCATTAATGAGGGTTGTTGAGACTTGAACCTGATTCAAAATTTGTGGAGTTAGTTATGATAGTTAATTTGGTGAGGCTGCGACGCACTTTGCAAGACTATGTCAAGGCTCTTTTTGACTAAGTTTATTTAGATTTAGACATGACAAGAAATAAGTTGGAGATTATTTTTCTAGCGTTCGAGTTATATGAAACTTTGTTATCGTATCTCTTGAATGCCATGGTAATATGGTATTTATTAATTAAAAATCAAGCGTCATCTTATTTGCTTTGGTGGAAAGAGGTTAGTTTGAGTTATTTACTATTCTAGCCTATTCGTTTAGGTGTAGATGTTTTGATACAAGATTTTTGAAAATAAATGTGCCATGCAATTTGTTTTCATTCAAAAAATTTATTTGAGAAACACGCTTAAAAGGCGTTTCTCACGTAAATGTCCTTTTAGTCTTGCAGCATATATGGCTAAAATTGAGTTCTACTAGTTTCACTTAATATTGGTTTTGGTGAAATTGTTGTGTGTTTCATTTGGTATTTGTGTTGTGTTATAAAATATTGTTGACATTCAATTTTTTTCTGCCTTACCGAAACTCTTCTTTTGAATTTGTCTCGATGACTAAGTACTAAAATGTGTTTTGTATTAAAATAACAATCTAGATAGATGGTAGAATAGGTTCACTTGTAATTTTTCCATTTAATTAAGTTTTCTGTTTGTTTGACTGATTGCTATTCTGAGTTTGAGAGACCTTATTTGTAACGTGCTGAAGTAGACGTCCTCCGTAAGTGATCGCAAAGCCATAAAGTCTTTTACAAGTCATTCCTATCGGTACTATCGAAGACCAAATTCCACCCGCACCTTGGAATCACTGAATAATAATAATACTAATAATAATTATTTTAATGTAAGCCTTAAAACAAGAGGGTGGTATATAGCCATCCTTGTTGTGTCTGTCAAAACTTGAATCAACACGTATCACTAATGCCTCGTAGAAAATAGGGGCAAATAACTATGTAAATGCAAAGTCTTTGACTATAGAGGCAGGACAATTAATATTTTGGGGATTGAAGATATTATGTTTGAGAACAATGTTATGTGACAAATTCCCCACATTAAAAAAATATTGAAGTAATAGAAGTTATTGATTAATCAAAATGAAATGAATTAATTATTATGTATTCTAAAGTTATTTAATCAAGAGAAAAGACATAAAATTTAAGTCCTAAAGTTATTCAAAAATTAACGGAGTATGAATATTTGAAGACCCCTTTAATATAGGGAGGAATACCATGTACATGAAGACCCCTTTAATATAGGGGATAAGAGAATACTTCTCAAACTCTTTCATTTGTAATAGAGGGATTATGTGATTAAACGTGGACCCCATTTATGGGTGACTATTAATTAAAAGATATTAATGTATTTTATAAATTGATGGGTTGGTTGAAAAACCTACCTGGGGAAAATTATTTAAACTTGTGATATGGGGATTTGATAGACATGGGAAATGTGTGCTCAAGTAATTTTTATTTGATTCCGAGTGAAGAGGGGCACTTTAGAGGGTGTCCTAACTGGGGTACGTGAAGTATAACCCAAGATGGTTCTTGGCCAAGGCAAGAAGATTATTTATTAAATATTTCCTCTTGATAATGTGGCCATAGCTTGAGGTGCTGAATCTCGGGTATCACCTAGGAATTACTTGAGCAACACACAATCCTCACCACCCTTCTAAAGATATGTATTTAACCCCGTTTAATATACAATAGGATGGTTTATATGGTAAAGTATTTCATTAACATTAGGATTATTAATCGGAAAAAGACATTATATTTTGGTATCAAAGCCCTAAGACCCTTGAAAAACCCGTGGAAACTTATTTATAATTTAAATTCTCTCTCATGAATTTAGGCCCATTACATTTGTATTTATTAATTGTTTTTATCTTACTACGTGAAAAGACCTAATGAAAAGATGTAAAATTAAGTTACCTAAGGTCCCCTACAGGAGACAATCCTCCATGAGAGTTGGAAATTGATTTTTCTTATTAGCTCAAGTTTTATCTATGTTCTATGAGAAATGGTTTGTATTTATAAATTAAGTACTTATTTTAACTCGGGACCCTTTAATTAACTAGGGGACTTTAATAAAAATATGTTTTCAAACTATAGTTTATATTAATTATAAACTATATATTAAAAAAGGGTTTACCCAAATTATATTTAATAAATTTAAAAACCTATATGCTATAGTTTATATTTAATATAAATTATACATTATATAGTTTAAAAACTATATGTTATGGCCCCATAAAAATCGACCCACATCCTTTTCGACGCATGGTGGCCTCTGCTCAACCACCACCCACCCCACTCCTCTTCGCCGTGTGGCGTAGTCTCCCCCTTCTCGATTGACCAACCGTCTTTGCGTGGCGGGCTCTCGGACCTCTCCGTCGCTTGACCTTCTCCTCCACGTGCCCCTTCGTGTGCGCATAAGATGCTTTGTCGGCTCACCAAATGGCCATGAGAAATTTTTTTGGCTTGGGACATTAGTCCCACATGGGTCGCGCGTGGGCAAGTCTTAGGCTTTTAAAGCCTTTGGGAGAGTAAAGGTGGTGTGACTTCGGTCACACTACCGTCTCTGTTTTTGTTTTGCAAAGGAAATATTGCAGCTTGTCAGTGGGCTTAGTTGTGGTCGAGCTATGCATGAGTTGGCATTTCCATCGACATTGTTGGTAGAACTTGCCCGTGGTGGCTAGCCATGTTGGCATTGGCATTGTTGGAATGGTTTGGCAAGTGAAATAATATATGAACTCGGTTAACTCGGTGGCATCAATTAACTCAACTCGTCGAATTGGTAGGCCGAGCTAAACCAGATTATAACCCCTCATAGGAGCTATGCTCCAATATATATATGCATTTTGTTTTTTCATTTTTAGTCAAATTATTAAATTAATTTATCCTTGTAACTATCTAATATTGATTTTTTTTTCAAAAGTTGTGTTTTGTATTAGATAAGGAAGGTTTTGATAATTTAAATAGAGAAATAAAAGAATTAAAAAGAGAAAGATAAAGCTACTGAGGTCAACAACTGATTTAGAGGGGAGAAATGTTATGTGACAAATTCCCCACATTAAAAAAGTATTGAAGTTATAAAAGTTATTGATTAATCAAAATGAAATGAATTAATTACTATGTATTCTAGAGTTATATAATCAAGAGAAAAGACATAAAATTTAAGTCCTAAAGTTATTCAAAAATTAATGGAGTATGAATATTTGAAGACCCCTTTAATATAGGTAGGAATACCATGTACATGAAGACCCCTTTAGTATAGGGGATAAGAGAATACTTCTCGAACTCTTTCATTTGTAATAGAGGGATTATGTGATTAAAAGTGGACCCCATTTATGGGTGACTATTAATTAAAAGATACTAATGTATATTATGAATCGGTGGGTTGGTTGAAAAACCTACCAGGGAAAATTATTTCACCCTGTGGTGTGGGGTTTTGATAGACAGGAAATGTGTGCTCAAGTAATTTTTATTTGATTCCGAGTGAAGGCAAGTGGTGGGCATTGGAGAGGGGCACTTTAGAGGGTGTCCTAACTGGGGTAGCTGAAGTATAACCCAAGATGGTTCCTAGCAGGAAAGAAGATTATTTATTAAATATTTCCTCCTGATAATGTGGCCATAGCTTGAGGTGTTGAGTCTCGGATATCACCTAAGAATTACTTGAGCAACACGCAGTCCTCACTACCCCTCTAGAGATATGTATTTAATCTTGTTTAATATACAATAAGATGGTTTTATATGGTAAAGTATTTCATTAACATTAGGATTATTAATCGGGAAAAAGACATATTACGAGGGTTGTGGTTGAAATTATTTGATTTAGCAAAGCATTAGTGTAAGGACAAATCCTATAAAACCATAGGTATCGTACCATTTCATGGTTTATATCATAGTTTGCATGCTCATGAGTGGTTTACATCATAGTTTGCAAACTCGGTGAGTACTTGCCACATTAAAGCTTGGGCGAATATTCACCCAAATGATTCACAACATAGGACTCCGTGAGTTTTCAGTAAAAACATGCCACGAATATACTCTTCGACTATCCAAAAGTTGGTGAATATTTGCCATGGATTTGCCATATGTGGTAGGGACGTGGAAAACTAGAAAAACACATTTTTTACGCTGAAAAAATGCTGTTTTGTCTTATAAATGCTTCGCAGTCCCTCACTTGTAATCACTTAACTATTGAGCATCCTTTACATTAGTCAAGAGATTTAATAGTGAATTCAAAGAGTAAATTTGAAGAATTCAGTTGGATGGAAGTTCCTTTTTGTTTAACTTTCTTTTCAAGAATGTAAATTCTTTCTATATTGTATCCAAATATGATTTGCAAGTTTGAATGCATTCCATTCAATTCCGAATGATTTTAATTGTTATTTATGCTTGTTTTAAATGTTATTTATTATTTTTATGGGAACTTATCCTTGTTTGTAGGGTTTACAATTACAAATTTGCAATTACGACTACATAGACTTATAATGCCAATTTTTAATTTTCAAACGGTTTTATAATGCTTTTAATTATATTTATAGTTTTTTAAAATTTTAAACGGTTTTATAAAGTTGTTTTTAAATTAAATTTACGGTTTTTAATATTTTTTTATTGATAAAGCGGGTTGAAGGGACCCGTTCCCTATTCAAAATGATGAGGCTAAATCCTCAGGAAAACAAAAGGGCTACAAAAGCCAAACAACAGCTGCATACCAGCTTCACAAAAGATAAAACTATCCTAAAATTACTTCCCACCCTGGGATGGAAAATAATCGTCAATGCTGCCCATGCGTCCTTTTTTATTTTTTTGCTTCTTTACCTCTTGCCATTTTCCTAGATCGGATGAAATAACCAGTGCAAGGTCACTGGGATTTGCCAAAGCCAT
This sequence comes from Taxus wallichiana var. yunnanensis, assembly GCA_018340775.1. Classification (NCBI taxonomy): domain Eukaryota; kingdom Viridiplantae; phylum Streptophyta; class Pinopsida; order Cupressales; family Taxaceae; genus Taxus; species Taxus wallichiana. The sequence continues at coordinate 172,234,584 of CM031244.1, forward strand.
CGAATTACTTGACACAAAATCCTGATCGATTCCGAACTTTCTGAAGTATGTCCCCTTTTTATGCCACCTCCAACCAAGTGGTTTTCCTGAAATCCCATCTCTCAGAATCGCTTTTACCATCGAGGTAGGATTATTCGGATTATCTTTAAAATTTGATGCAGAAACCATATCCGGGTTTACCGAACCCCATCCGCTCGTTATCAAGGGACAAGAGGCTTGCAAATGCCCCGCATTTCTGCACAATCTACATCTAAATGCGGTATTCTCATAGTCTAAGACCTGGGTATGCTGAAAATTACCAAATTTAAGGTTGATTCGATCAGGTATTCCTTTGCTTAAATCAATTTCAATGCAAATTCGGGCAAATGAACACAAACCCGAATGTGTTCTATCCAAGTCCTCTTTTATAAATTTGCCCAAAACGTTTCCAATATCTTCCAGGGCATACCACAGATGTAATGGGAGGTTAGGAAGCCTGACCCAAACCGGTGTTTTGGCCATCGAATAAGTATTCGGATCGAAATCTGGGAACCATGGAGTGATAAATAAACCCGCATGTCCCCAGAACCAAGGCCCATCTCACAAACAATGCTTGTAACTGTTGGCTCCCTAAAATGGACAATGAAAAAACCCTTGGAACAAAGGGAGATTTCACATTTATTGGTCCAATTTTTGAAAACCCATTGATACAGAGATGTGGAGGAAGGCCAAAACCCATTAAACCTACCAACCACCGCATCCCATGATAAGTTTTTGAAATATTCTTCAACTTCTGGATTTTCTATGGTGAGCGAAGGAATGCCCTCGGCGGATCAACCAGCAGCTCGGTTATTTGATGTATGCTTGCCCGAGGAACGGCCGCCCTTGCTTTCCAATGCATCTTTGAAGGAAGTAGCTTTCTGGTGATGCCTCGTGCCACGGTTGCCTGAATCTCCACCCTTGATTCCTATCACCGTTCTGTCTTGTCCACCCGCCCCATCCGAATGCACATTTGTTTTGGAGCCCTCGGTTTAGGGCACAGATCCGCCTCCACCTTATCATGGTCGGCTCGGTCCAGCACTCCACCTCCAACCCGTGACCCTCCAATACTCTGCCAATTCCATTCACAACCTTTATCTTCCCCTGCGGATCCTCTTGTTTCTTGCAATGACTCCTCCATATTTCTGCAGCCTTCGCATTTTGTTTCTCCATCGCTTGCACCCCTTCATCGCAATTTCAAATCTCATTTCGTGTAAAAGTTCATAATCCTAAAAGTGGTTTGGGATAACTCTCGTGCCACAATGCCAGACATGCCTCGTCACATTGAACACATGATTCATGCTTGACCCCGACCCTTGTCGCATTGAACACCGAGCCACTTGACACCACGTCGAGAGACCACCTCCGCCACCGAAGTAGCCGACTACTGAACCGCGCTAACCGAGTAATGACGAGCTATATAGGTGTGGCTAGCTTGGGAATGGACCCCGAGACCTCCCACATATAGCCCACATTCCCCACCGCTAGGGTAAACTGGACGGGCTGGTTTTTTAATATTTTAAACGTACATTGTGTTGCAATTACAACTTAGCATACAATGGCGGTTGGGTCAGCATTTGGCTAGGCATTAGGCTTAGAATCACTAGTAGGAAACATTCTCGCTAATGCCTGCGTACTTGCTTGGAAGTATGTCAGACGTGGAGCGGTTCAACGGATTGTAGGTTTCAATTTCTGCAAGAAAACATTTTGTGGAGGCATCAATCGCCTAAAGTATCTTTTGCATGTATTGTTTCTTTGTGACATTGTGGATGTCTCAATGTTACGAAAGAGACAAAATGAGATAAGATAAGATAAGATAAGATAATAATATTAATGTCCAACACATGACCACAAAAGTAGGTCAATGGGACTGCAGGATACAAAGCAAACAAACCCAGCAAGAGGACCCAAACGGGTCATCCGAGATACAAAGAGAGAAGAAGAAGAAGAGAAGGAAGCAACAGAGGCCGAGAGACCAGAAAAGAAGAGGAATAGGATGGTGTGGGGGAGCAGAAGGAGCAACCCCCCCAACAACATCACCTAGCACTCAAGGCCGGATGGAAGTGACTCGTAATGCGCCGATAACCAGTAGCTGAGACTGTAGAATGCCTGGGAAGCTAGTGTCCGGGAGGAAGGCGGTGCCTCTCTGTAAGCCTGGTGGATCGTTGTCATGAGAAGGGGCCCTGAGACGTGCCTGGGGTAGGGGGCCTCGGGTGGAAGAAATGGAGTCCCGAGATTTGACAGATCTGAACTGAGGGTCCAGAATCGTGTCCAAGTGTCGCTTGGTACCCCTCATCGGGGAGAGTACCGGGAAGAAAGAAGTGATCAGTCTAGTATTCATCCGTCTGGGAGGAGGGTGGAGGAGCCTGTCCCGAAGCCTGAGGGCCTCCTGAAGGTAGAGAGCAAGACATCTCTGATCATAATATTTGAAGAAAGTTGTGAAGAAATGAAGGTAGAGCTAACAGAGTTAGATGAGAAAAAACTAGAGAGGGCAAGGGTGCGAGCAACCATATCAACCATTAGACATGGAATGGTAGAGGAATTAGAGGACGATGCGGCAACAATTGTGGGCTCTACTCGTGGTCATGGATACGAAGGAAGTGGCACATCTGCTTCATTGAGTTCAAGTAAAGGGATGCATAGTTTTTTTGTAACCATGTCGAAAATAAACATACCTCGGGGTACAACCTTCGATTGCAAGGTACGAGCTAAAACGGGTGTGCATGAGGAAACAGGTAAGACATGTTTGAATTTTTCAGACAACAACCTTCCCTTCAATGTGGCGGAGAGCCCATGTTGGGAGTACTTGGTGACAACATTGACAATTGTAGGGAAAGGGTACAAGGCACTCTCTTCAATGAGACTTGTACATAAAATTGCTCAAGGGCACAATTGCGAGATGCAACATCAATCTTGGAAGATCAAAAGAAGCAATGACAAAAATACAAATGCACCATTCTTTCAGATGGGTGGACAGATGGAAGGAACCACACCCTCATCAATTTTTAGCGGCTTCAAATGGTGAGATGGTATTTTTAAGTCAATTGATGCCTCTAACATAGTAAAACATGTAGAAAATTTTAACCTTATGTTGGAGGAGGTTGTCTTAGAGGTGGATATCCAGAATGTTGTGCAAATTGTCACTAGCAATGCAATAACATATGTGGCGGTTGGGAGACTACTACAAGAGATTCATCTAGCTCTATTTGATATGAACGTGACCTTAAATCTATTCTTATTTACTTTGTGTTAGTAAATTTTGATTCCTTTATTTATTTTTTAAATGAAAATTTAAAGTTTAATTTGTGTGTGGGTGTCGAGTTGTTGGTAAGGGTTTTGCGCTTGGTTGATGGAGAGCAAAATCAAATGGGATACATTTATGAGGCTAGTTATAGGGCCAAAGAGGCCATCCACAACTATTATAGGGGGATTTAGCTTCATATATGGTCCCTTTTGAAAGATAATTGATCGGAGGTGGAACAATCAACTCCACCAACCTATTCATGCTACGGGTATTACCTCAATCCCAATTTTTTTCTTCTCAAATGGCTTCACAGATGTTAACGAGAGAGGTTATGGAGGGCCTCTCAACATGTATCAAAGGATGATATCGGATGTTGAGGCGAGGGACCTCATTATTTTGGAGTTGTAGGATTACAAGCATGCTAGGGGGAGGCTCTTTTCTTTGGCGTTAGCTTTTTGAGGAGAACCGCCCAATCATCAGTAACAAATTATTATGTTTACTTATATGTTACAAGTTACAAATTTAAAATTATTAATTACTTATAAACTTTTGATTATCTTGTTTGTATGTTCTTGGTGGGAAGATGGGGAGGAAATACCTCACATCTTCAAAAGCTAGCCCTCATAATTTTATCTCAACCTTGTAGTGTTTCTAGAAGTGAGCACAATTGGAGTTTGTTTGAGGCCATTCGCATGAAGAAGCACATGTTGACTAAAAAATGCCTCAATGACTTGGTTTATGTACGATACAATCTTAGGTTTCGCACAAGAAAGGTGGATGCCACATCACAAGAGCCTATTGATTCGGATGAGATTGATCCATACGATCGAATTGAGCAAGAAGAGAAAATCCCCGCATTCACAGAGAACGAGATTCGACTTTTGAGAGAGAAGCTATGAAGCAAGAAGCACAAACAAGAGATATTGGATTGGATGACATATTTGGACGTGATGTTGAACATGCAGGAGAGGCGCACCGCCATCTACTACCAGGATGGAGCCGTAGTTGCAGACCATCTAGGAGGAGCGAGTAGTCGCAACCGAGTGTGGGGACTAGATGGGCAATAAACCTTCTCTTCCATGTTTCTCTAGAACGTGAAAGGGGAAAATGTAAATTATTGTAAATTGTAACTTGCATAACACTTATCGGTTGACCATTTCATTTGCAAGATGATGCGATTTTGTACTTGTATTTGTATTCAAATCTTACGAAAACACTTCCCAATGTCTTATAGACTCATTCGATACATTTTGTAGGTATATTTTGTATAAAATTTATGTTTTTTTAAAAACTTTGCATATTTTTTTAAGTTACCGAATATTTGTCGAGACTTGAAGTTTTTGCAGAGAGTCAATTTTTTTGGGTCTGCCAAATATTTGTCGAATACGAGTATGCAAACTATGGTTCATATGATTATGACACCTATTTATTGATATTTTTAGATGTAAGAAGATATAAGTCTAGCTTTAGGCAGAGATTTCTTGAGGAAAGCAAAAGATATTGCGAAGCCCAAAGATGACCTCAATTTTACTTCAGATTGACGTAAGACATAAGATCAACATAGGTTTGAGGGAGACTTGAAGGAATATGAATTTATTCATTTTTACTACAATTGTACCATCAGTCTACATGAACGAGGAAGGGTGTTGATAAATAGAGATCTAGGTATTATGCTCCCTACGTGGGTGCTTAGGAGGGTTGACAAGGTATCTTAATGTCTGGTTTTGCTTGGCGGGGTTTGTTAAAAATAATGGTTTCCCCTTTTCTTTCTTGAAAAAGATGGCTCAAAATGTACACAGAAGTTACTGATTTTAATTTAGGAGGGCAAGTGATTTGGGATATGCATACTTAAGGTCTTCCAAAGCCAGGTTCAAACTACTCCCAAAATTCTCTCCTCAGTTGCAGAAATTGAGTTCCGACACTACTCTCAAAATTCTGTCATGGTGGCAGAAATTCCGTTCTGACTAAAATTGTTTTATATGGTCTAATAATTTAATTTTTTAATTTGTCATTTACTAAATCCAGTAAAAGCTGGACTAAAGTTGTTTGAAATTTAGCTAAGAATGGAAAGTGACCCGTTTAAGAGTTGATAATGTTAGAACTAGCAAAGAGAAGAAAGAATAAAATGGAGACAAGAGAGCAAACTGCACTGTCCAAATGATACATGCAGAGGTTTATTTATTGAGAGAGAGGTGGTTACAACATTACTGAACCGAACAACTACATAACTTTTTTACATTCTATATAATGTGTTATATTTTAACACCCCCTCTTAATGACTAAACCGAAACAAGACAAAGTTTGTCCGAAATTTTACAAATTTCCTAAAGCCCATATGTTTAGTCATTACATTTATAGATGTGCCATAAGTTGTACTTTAAAATCAGCAGTCCTTAATGCTGTGATGCGGTTGTCGAATGAAGACGAACCGCAAAACAAAATCTGGTCCCATGAACAAAAGATATGGCAAGTGATCCACTTTGGTTCTCTGTTTCGTGATTCATTGACCAGTGATGAATCACCAATGGCCGAGAGTGTCGACCCATCTCTAGAGTGCTGAAATCGAACCTTGCAGATGTGGATTAAAAATATATTCCGGGCTTGTGTAGCTGCTTTGGAGTCTGTAAAGACTCATTATCCCGTGATCGAAGTCACCTCGATCACGTCCTTCGCACCACCATGTAGTGCTCATCCAACTTTTCAAGAAGAGAAATGTGACCATCTGTGCAGGAGTTAGAACCAACTCCGCAATAGTAGGAGAAATAACCATCTCCGTCTCAACAGTGGTCTCTGTCTCAATAGGAGAAATAACCATCTCCATCACAATAAAGTGGTAGGAGTGAGAACCAACTCCTCCTCTTATCTATTTGTTCATCTATCCCCTCTCGTTGGGAAAGATCGCTCACAATGAGCAAAGTCATGCTCTATTGTCCTTCGAGTAAGGACCTGCGAGTGAGTGGTTGGGCATGCCATCTCACCATGCACCGTCAATGCATTTGGAATAGTGGAGTCTCCATCCACAACAAACTGTTCTTCAGAATGAGGGAATCCATCCTCCCAAGGCATGTTTGCCTCCTGTACATCTAGTATAGTGGATATTCCCTCCACAATAGGTGCATGTAGGTCGATCGTATCTAAGTCACGCATTTGTGAGGAATGGCTTCCTCCCAAGGCATCTGCAGCCTCCTGCACATCCTAAATGGTGGAGCTGTCCTCCACACGTGCATTCATGTTGATTGAAAGCCGGATCAACAAGCCGATACTGACCACCTTCCCCAATACCAAGGGCAATTATCTCATCTCTGTTTCACATCAGAGACAACACACTTCTTTCCACGAAATCCACGAAATATTGGGATTTTCAGTCAATTGTGAATATATAGAAGATTCTTTTGTAAAGAAGGTACATATCTAACATTCCGTACCAACAATTTATGAGCATTATTCAATACAATACATATATCTCCTATCCCTTCTACTGCAAGTGATTCTCCATCAGCTAGTACTACTGATTCAAAACATATATTTGCAAGTAAATGAAACATACCAGTCCCTACGACATGAAAAGTGTGCAGATGCACCAGAGTCAATGATCCAGCAATTGGTACTCTGTCATTCGAGCATGATGTTGTAAGACAATAAAGAGCATGCCCGTCATCCGAATCCCGTTCTTCTGCAACTGCTGCCACATGTTCCTCATTACATGGCTTTTGTTCTGCTTGAAAGATCATACATCCGCTTCCGACAATCCTTCTTGAGGTGCCCAACCTTGTGACAGTAATAGCATGTGACCTGATACCGAGTGGAAGACTCACCAGATTGACGTTTCCACTTTCCCTTTGACTGAGTGACAAGAGCACTCTCTGAATGGTCACAATTAGATTCTGCCTGAAGTTGTCTCCGGCAAAGTTAAGTGTGATATATTTGCCATTTTATTATTCCAAAGTAGCGGAAAATAATAAAATAATAATTTGCCTCACACTTAATAAAATATCCTTTTCCAGCAAATAATATTAAATGAATTACTTCCAGCAATATACGTGGCTGTGGGAAAGTATTTTGTACATAGGTAGGGAAATATTAAAAATACCAAATAGTTTTATAAAAGTATTTTTATAAAATCTTTTCTTTTGCCTTGCTCGGGACTTTACCTTTGCCCTATTCTTCTCCATGATTTTTGCAGGTTGCTGGTTTGCTGTTTGCTTTCCTTTCACAAACGTCCACGATTGTTACCCACGATTACCTCTGCCACGATTTTGCTATTTGCTGGTTTTGTTGCTTTTGTTGCTCACGATTTTGGCAGGTTGCATACGATGCCCACGATTTTTCCCTCGTTTGGTATCCACGATTGTGATCCATGATTTTATCACAGTCGCTGTTCACGTTTGCTACCTCTGCCACGATTTTTGCAGGGTTTGCTGTTCACGTTTTTTCCTCCCTGGTGCCCACGATTCTGCCTGCCACGTATTTCCTTCAGCGACTTCCTCCAGCGACAACAGCAACAGGACCATGATTCTGCCCTCAGAATTTTGCCCACGATTCTGGTGCCCACGATACTGCCTTCCAATGTTTTTCTTTCACGACTTTACAAAAAAATGTATTTTCTTCAACTGTCTGAGTTTTATTGCCCTCCTGAGCAGCCACGAACTGGTTTGTAGCCACGAACTGGTTTGTAGCCACGAACTGGTTTGTAGCCACGAACCACGTTTTCCTTTCTTTCTTCTCGTGAATCTTCTACAATAAGCGATGGAATAACTTCAGTTTGTGCCCTACCAGGGCTTCCCCAAACTTCCAGTTCGTGCCTCTTGAAAAGACTTCCTCGAACTGCGAACCAACCGCTCTGATACCAATGTTAGAACAAGCAAAGAGAAGAAAGAATACAGATGGAGACAAGAGAGCAAACTGCACTGTCCAAATGATACAGGCAGAGGTTTATTTATTGAGAGAGAGGTGGTTGAACAGTTACCAACCGAACAACTACATAACTGTTTTTACATTCTATATAATGTGTTATATTTTAACAGATAAGTTATATTGGGTCATAACATTGCTATTTATTGTTGGAGTTATTTTTGTAAGTGTTCGGAAAAAGTATAACTATTTGATATGAACGTTTGGTGAGTGATCCGAAACTTATAATTATTTTTTATGTTTAAGATTTCTTCATATCAACCACCTTGCATATGGAACCTTAGACAAATAGATTATGTGTTTCTAACGTGTTATTTCTAGTTGCTTTTTTTGTTGCTTAAATTAGAAGCTCTAGTAGGTTCACAATATGAGAGGGATTCGATTAGGTGGTTTTGGAGCGGATTAATCTTTTGATGAAACTTGGGAACTTCAATTTGACCACTTTACAAGTGCTATGGGTATCCATTCTTGATGAATTGAGAGGTATTTTTGTCCCAGATCTGATCTTTGTTAAAATTAGAAGCATAAAGAAATACAACAAGAAGATACAGATGCACAAAACTGCATTGCTCAAATGACACAGACAAAGTTTTATTTATATTGTAGGGATGATGGTTACATAGTTACAAAACAGTTATCAGTTATAACTGCCCAAAACCGAATGGTTCATTATATATTCAACACCCCCTCTTAATGACTAAACTTTTGTCCCAAAATTTTACAAATTTCCTAAAGCCCATATGTTTAGTCATTACATCTATAGATTGTGCCATAGGTTGTACTTCAAAATCAGCAGTCCATGATTGTGTTGCGGTTGTCGAATGAAGAAGAACTGCAAAACAAAATTCTAGTCCCATGAACAAAGGATATGACAAGTGGTCCACTGGTTCTTTGTTATGTGATTCATTGACTAGTGATGAATCACCAATGGCTGAGAGTGTCAGCCCCATCTCCAGAGTGTTGAAATCAGAACCTCGAGAGAGGTGGATTGAAAAATCTGTTCCAGGCTTGTGTAGCTTGCTGGAGTCTATACAGAGACTCATATCCTGCAATCGAAGTCACCTCGATCATGTCCTTGCAACACCATGTAGTGCTCATCCAACTTTCTCAATAAGAGAAATGTGACCATCTGTGCAGTGGGAGTTAGAACTAACTCCGCAATAATAGGAGAAATAACCATCTCCGTCTCATCCTGTCTCAGCAGTGGGAGAAATAACCATCTCCGTAGTAGTAGGAGTGAGAACCAACTCCTCTTTCTTCTCATCTATTTGCTCATCTATCCCCCTCTGTTGGGAAAGATCGTTCACAACACAATGAGCAAACTATTCATGCTCTACTTGTCCTTCGAGCAAGTACCTTTGAGTGAGTGGTTGGGCATGCCATCTCACCATGCACCATTAGTGCATCTGGAATAGTGGAGTCTCCATCCACAACAAACTATTCTTTAGAATGAGGAAATCCATCCTCCCAAGGCATGTCCGCCTCCCGTACATCTGGTATAGTGGATACTCCTCCACAATAGGTGCATGTAGGTTGACTGTATCCAAGTCAACAGATTTGTGAGGAATGGCTTCCTCCCAAGGCATTGCAGCCTCCTACATATCCTGTATGGTGGAGCTGTCTTGCATACATGAATTCATGTTGATCGTAGACGGATCAACAAGCCGATATTGACCACCTTCCCCAATACCAAGGGCAATTATCCGTCTCTATTTCACATTAGAGACAACACACTTCTTCCCACAAAAATCCATAGAAATATTGGGATTTTCAGTTATTTGACGAATACATAGAAGATTCTTTTGTAAAGAAGGTACACATCTAACATTCAAGTACCAACAATTTATGAGCATATTCAATACAATGCATGTATCTCCTATCCCTTCTATCGCAAGTGATTCTCCATCGCCTAGTACTACCGATTCAAAACAAATATTTGCGAGTAAATGAAACACACCAGTCCCTACGACATGAAAAGTGTGCGGGCGCACGAGAATCAACGATCCAACAACTAGTACCATTGTCATGCGAGCTCGATGTCATAAGACAATAAAGAGCATGCCTCTCATCTGAATCCCGTTCTTCGCAAATCGCTACCACATGTCCCTCATCACATGGATTTTTTGTTCTGCTGCGAAAGATCATACTTCCACTTCCGACAATCCTTCTTAAGGTGCCCAACCTTATGACAATAATAACATGTGACCTGATACCGAGTGGATGATTCACCAGAATGACGTTTCCACTTTCCCTTTGACTGAGTGACAAGAGCACTCTCTGAATGGTCACAATTAGATTCTGCCTGAATTTGTCTCCGCTCCTTTTGCAATAGGTAGGAACTCACCTTGTCAAACATGAGTGTTTGACTTTCAACCATTAAATGGAGTGCCTCCACAAATGACTCATACGAAGAAGGTAAGTTGTTCAAAACTAGAGCCACCATATCATCGTCGTCCACCTTTTTGTTGATGGAAGATAACTGGTCTCGGAGGTCTTTCATCCGAAGTAGGTGCTCGACAAGTGATCCACTTCTTGTAACTTTACGGAAAAGAGCATATTCTTCAGGTATAAAACCCGACTCTTTTCTGACGTCTGATATTTATCCCTCAGATTGGCCCATAATGTGCTTGCTACAGTAGCATTCCGCACTTCCGGTATCATATCATCCGACACCGATAACTTGAGAAGCAATAACGCTTCCTTATGACGTTTGTCATAATCCGCGAAGTTCGTCGTTGGTCGACTTTCACTACCCGTGATTATTTTATCACAATCACGAAACTCCACAAGTGTTAAAATCTTATGGCTCCAAACATTAAAATTAGTGCCTGTTAATTTTTGTGTCTCTGGCAAAGTCAAGTGTGAAATATTTGCCATTTTATTATTCCAAAGTAACGGAGATAATAAAATAAAATTTTGCCCCTTTATGCAAATACGTGGCAGGGGATTAATTAAACAACAAATGGTAGGGGAGGAAAATTATAAAAAAATAGTTTATAAAATCTTTGCTCCTCACGTTACCTCTGCCCTAATTTCTTCTCCACACGAGTTCACCTTTTCCTTTCTATTGCCCACACGACTTAGTATTTGTGAATTCCCTCCAGGATTATTTGCGACTGGGTATAGCTTCTGGTTGGTCACGTAATCAGAACTGGGCACATTCAGCAACGAACTGGGCACTTTCTTGTTCACAGCGGATGTCTCTGCCTTCACACGATTTCTGCCACGATTTGCCACGACTTTTCTCAGCGTATTTTCTTCAAACGACTGAGTTTTATTGCCCTCCTGAGCAGCCACGTTTTTCTCCTTTTCGCTGGACGTTTTCAGGCACTCAAAACCGAGCTTATCTTCTGCCTGCGTCAACCATACTGTCGACCTCTCCTTTCATGGATGCTTCCTTCAATGATGACTAACTTGCTTTGATACCACTGTTAGAATTAGAAGCATAAAGAAATACAGCAAGAAGATAGAGATGCACAAAACTGCACTGCTCAAATGACACAGGCAGAGGTTTATTTATATTGTAGGGATGATGGTTACATAGTTACAAAACAGTTATCAGTTATAACTGCCCAGAACCGAATGGTTCATTATATATTCAACAATCTTCTTTTTCTAACTCCTAATAGGGTTATTTCATATTTGAAATCTTGCGATTTCAGATTGCCAATTCTTTTGCTTATGTTTTGGTTATTTTAGCTCATTTTGGAGAACACAAAATTCTTTTTTTTTTTTTTTTTTGATAATGTGAATCTTCCCAAGTCTTTTTAACCCCTTTCTTGGTTTGCTGTGTTCTTCCTGCAGTTTTTGAATCTGAAACTAATGAGCATATCGAATCATTGGAAAAGTCAGTCCTAAGTGTATTTTTGGAAGAAACAGTTAGTGTTTTTGTTGATGTTTGTCGAAGATTTCTTTCTTGCAAGAAAGGGGGTGATCGACTCTTCCATTATGAAACCAAATTTATTGCTTAATTGACTTCAGACATTTTGCCTTTTGTATATATAGTTTATAAATTCTAAATATATACCCCAGCTTGAATCAATTGCACAAAAATCTTAAGGATCATCCAAAACTTACATCACCTTAGTCTCGCAGGTCCCTAAAGTAAATATTTTGGGTTGGAAACTTGGATTCTTAACACACATTTTTCATTTATGTATTTGGCAATCTGAAAGCTAAGAAAATATCTTGAATGCTTACTTCCTTATGTTTTAAAGGCCTCCTTTGACAGCCATGTGAAAGGCATATGATGTGTCTAATGACATTGTTTTTGGGCAATCGAACATTTTTTTGTCTGCTTTATCTCATAACCATAAACAAAATAAAAATATTGAAAATCTATCTGAAACTATTTCATGTATGTGTTTGAATGAGCTATGACAAGCGGGTTTGGTTTTAATCGTTTGTAATTTTACATGGAAGTTGGTCACAAAGAAGATTTCACTTTTTCAATGTGTTTTGCAATTTTCTCACTTCTATTTCGATATAATATGGAATTCCAGGTGTCATTGAACTCGGTAACATCGATAATTGACGGGTTGAAGAGATTGTATATAGAGAAACTAAAACCGTTGGAAGTTACTTATCGGTTCAATGATTTTTGTTCGCCCATACTGGTAAATTCTACCCCTCTGAATTGTGAATTCTTGTGATTGGTAGCATTTTAGGCGTGGCTATCTTCGCTCTAGGGCTTTTGCTATTCCTGAACAACATATGCAGCAAGACATCTTTGATTTTGGTATATCAAGATTTTCATGAAGTCCCTTAAATGTAGCTTTGGTTATAAGCATATGTAGGGAACTGCTATCTTTCTTTTCTTGTCATTCGTAATTTCTATATTCTTTTAGAATTTGAGTAAACTAGGAGAAATTATATGCTTTAATCATTCAAAGAGGATGATAAACCTCTTCTAATAACTTTTTACAAGGGATAAAATAATAGTAGTTTCTTTCTTTTGGCATTACAGACCAACAGCGATTTCGATGCCAAACCGATGGTTATGCTTTTAGGCCAATATTCAACTGGAAAGACAACATTCATCAAACACTTACTAAAAGCTAGTTATCCAGGTAAAACATCAAATTACGATAGGTAACATATTTTAATTATTCTTCAAGTTTTTAATCAATTAAGGATGGAAATATGTACTGATAGTTTTCTGCTAATTGTTGTAGGAGCACACATTGGACCAGAGCCAACTACTGATCGATTTGTTGTTGTGATGGTATGGGCTTCATTGTCTGTCACAAATATATTAATTGTTTTCTGTTTGGTTGTGAACAAAACATTTGTCAACACTGAAAAATGTTTATAGCGTTCAATGCATGTAAGAAGTGCTCATGTTCAGATTTGTAAATGATGTTTGTATCTGGTCATTTGGGAGATTGGAGAAATCAATTTTTTCTAAGATGGTGTTCTGGGTTTAGAATACAAATATAAATTTGTTTATATAATCATATATTCAGTTGGTAAAAACATGATCTTTTTCTTTTGTCTTGAAAAGATGGTTTATTTCTAACTAGAAGTCAGGTTTGTCAGTTTGAGGCTTTTCTGTGCACTTTGAAAGACGGTATATGATCACTTGGATTTGTGTTTACATTTTTGTTTGTAATGTACCTATCTTTCCATTTTTTTTTTGCGGTTATTTGCTTGGATTTGATATGCTTTGAAACCTGGTATATCCTCAACTGGATTTGTGTTTACATTTCTGTTTCTAATGCTCACCATCATTCCTTTCTTTTTGCTGTTCTTTGCTTGGATTTACTTGGATTTAATGCACTGTTCCTGCAGCGATCCCTTGGTCAATCACTGGAAACTGTGAGAAATGTTTTTATAAAAAAACTTATATGCACGTGACTGGCATTGTTGATTGAGTTCTGGAAGCAATCGACCACATTGATTCCTTGGGGTCCTACATAAAGTGAAAACTACAAGCAAACTAAACTCAGATTAGCAACTCTATCAAACATAAAAGAAAATAAAAAATAATGCAATATTAATACCTATAAAACAGTATCAACTTGATAAGCAGCCATGCTATGCTAATCCAGTTCCAGTAATTACATCATTTAAAACGGTACAACCAAGTAAGATTATCATAGACCATCAGATGATAAGCCCCTTATCTTAGTCAAGCATCTTTCTTTGCAAATAGCAGTTTCAAGATTATTTAGAAAATCTACCCACGCACTCATTTGACATAAAAAGAGAACCACCGTATCACTCAACAGTTCCGTAATGTAAAGTGCAAATGAATTAACTATTCGTTCTAACCCATGGCATGAAATGACATGCAGATTTGCATTTATCACTACTCTTTTCATAAAACAGTTAATTACCATTATTATTATAACCATGATATCATAATGTAGAACACAGTCCAAGTTACGAGTAAGAAGTCTATCATAGTCATAAATGAACCAATGATCACTGGGAACATAATCATCCCCACCAGCTTCAAGATAGAACTGTAACAATGTGGTCCTCATCACTATATCCTGAATCAATCTAACATGTAATACAATCAACTTCCTCTAGGGAAAGTATGCAATGTTGACAAGTGTACTTTACGTACAAGGGTATCGTCTATTCTGCATAAATTCAGTTGTGTCACAGCTCACTAAACATGAGAGGGAGATCAGCATCGAGGCACTTTGCCTCCAACAAAAAAATCTTATGGTTCCTTTGCATGCCTCCTGAATGGGAGTGGTCCTGACTCCTACCCTTCAATGAGGGTGGCAGATGATAGAAACCATCATGTAAGAGATTTAGAGAACCACGTGCAAATAGAAAAGTACACTTTCCATCATACATGCAGTCAAACCATGCAGAACTATACAACACAACACAATATTATCCCTATCTAAAGGCAAACACCCACAAGCGTTATGTATCAGCCAATATGATGAACTTGAACAAATGATCATGTAAATCGTGCTTTGGCCAAAATCTTGATGAGACAGTGGCCATAAAACCCCTGCATTTATACGTAAAATATTAGTGCTTTTTTCTAAAATGTGGGTAACCACAAATGCTTCCGGTTCCTTATTATTCATCCATGTGCAACCATCTCATTACTAATTCACGACTTCATTCAATAAGCCAGGTTAAGTATAGGCTATGTTTCCGTATTTGCCTAATTTGAAGCTGCAAATTTAAAGTTCTGTGAATCTCAAAACCCATTTGAAAATTCGTTGGGATTTGCGAACCTGTTGGTAAAAATGAATATCCAAAAAAACTGTTTTTAAAATCGTTCAAAATTGTATTTTTAAAATTCATGGTAAATTTATTTTTAGAATTTTTATCTTAAAAATATATTTCTTATAGTCGAATTTAATCACGCATATTATTGCTGATATTTCTCACGACGATTTTTCTATGAATTTTATCCTCCCTGATTCGAACAGGATTCAAATGCTGCAACTTCGAGTATAGGTGAAAAACTTCATGTTAACTAGTTTCAAATACAACCAAAACAGTTTCAGATCAATTCTGGCATTTAATCTCTATTCAGATGTCAATCGGTAAAGGATTGGACCATGAAGGTGGCAGGGACCCCTTTGCAGTGTGGGCTCAATAATCCTGCCTGCCAAGGGCGTTTTCAGCCACTACCCTAAATATCAACCCCCTACTTTCTTGATAAAAAACAAAAAGATCATTCAACATAAAAGCCAGTCACCTTGAGTTTGACTGTTTTGCTTATGATCCAAGTGCTTTCAAATAGTAGAGTTAACAACAAGGCAACTAACTAGTATCAAAACTGTACTACAATCAAGAAGAGGGCTAATCACATCAGAATGGAGCAAACTCGTGTCTTCAATGGTTGAAATGTGTTGTATAGTTTTCATGTTTTATATTCAAATGGGGTTGATATAGCTCGGCAAAATATTTACGCCTTATTGACTGGAGGACAAGGGGGCAGTAGCCTGTGTCCAGATTTTTTGAGTGTCTATGTATTTCGGGCATGGATGGGAGGTTTTATCCCATGTTATTTTATGGATGGTGTCATGACCCATAGTGCTGCCCCTGAGTTTATATGTATTTTTGGGCACAAATGGGAGGTTTTACCCATGCTATTTATGGACGGTGTCATCATCCATAGTTTTATGAGGAACCATTATAGTTTGTATTCTTGGCCCATGGTTTCAGTGCCCATGGTATTGTAATACTGCTGAGGCGGTTACCTTTCGATGTGCCCACATATACCTACACATGTTTTAGGGAAGGCAGAACTCTGAAGTATGCAATTTTACTGTAATTTGAAGTATAGGAGCATAGTTTGCATACTTGTACTCGGCAAATAAAAAAATTTGACTCAACAAAAACTCGGCAATACTCAGCAACTTAAAAATACGCAAATTTCTTTAAAAACATAAATTTTAAGCAACACATAGCTACAAAATGTATCAAATGAGTCCATAAAATGTTGGAGAAGTGTTTTCTATTAGATTTGAATACAAATACAATACAAAATCGCATCATCATGCGAATACAACAGCCAACTGATAAGTGCTATGAATTTATGATGATTGTCATTGAAAAATATCATCATAAATTTCATATCTATGCAAGTTACAATATACAATAAGTTACATTTTCCTCTTCCCCGCTCTAGAGAAATATTGGGGAGAGGGTCTAGTGCCTCTACTAGTCCCCACACTCGGCTGCATCTCCTCGCTGCTATTGGAAGGCTGCGACTTTGGCTCCAACCTGGTAGTTGATGGTGGTGGCTCCTTTGTTGCATGTTGGAGATCACCTCCAAAGATGTCATCCAATCTAATATCTCCTGCAATTGCTAGTGCTTCTCCTTCCATAGCTTCCCTCTCAAAAGAAACAATCTCATCCTCTCGTGGAACGAATAGATTTCCTCTTTGCCCGATCCACTCATTTGTATGGATCTATCTCATCCAAATCAATAAGCTCCTCTGATGTGGCCTCCACTTTTCTTGTGTGAAGTTGAGATTGTTTTTGACTCAACTTGTTGTGCTTCTTCGTGTGAATGGCCTCAAACAAACTCCGATTGCGTTTACATCCGAAGCGCTACAAGGTTGAGATATAATTTAAGCGCTAGCTTTTGAAGATGCAAGGTATTTTCTCCCCAATCCTTGCACCAAAAACCGACAAACAAGGTAATCAAAAGTTTATAAGTAATTAATAAAATCAAGTTTGTAACTAATCAAGTGTTTTCTATTAGATTTGAATACAAATACAATACAAAATCGCATCATCATGCGAATATAACAGCCGACTGATAAGTGTTATGAATTTATGATGATTGCCATTGAAAAATATCATCATAAATTTCATATCTATGCAAGTTACAATATACAATAAGTTACATTTTCCTCCTCTCTTCTCTAGAGAAATATTGGGGAGAGGGTCTAGTGCCTCTACTAGTCCCCACATTCGGTTTGCATCTCCTTGTTACTCTTGGAAGGCTGCGACTTTGGCTCGAACCTAGTAGTTGATGGTGGTGGCTCCTTTGTTGCATGTTGGAGATCACCTCCAAAGATGTCATCCAATCTAATATCTCCCCTGAATCGCTAGTGCTTCTCCTACCATAGCTTCCCTCTCAAAAGAAACAATCTTATCCTCTACATGAACGCATAGATTTCTCTTCTTGCCTAGTCCACTACATTTGTATGGATCTATCTCATCCAAATCAATAAACTCCTTTGATGTGGCGTCCACTTTTCTCATGCGAAGCCGAAGATTGTATTGCACAAAACCAAGTCATTGAGCCGTTTGAGTTAACTTGTACAGGCTTCTTCTTCGTGTGAATGACCTCAAACAAATATCGGTTGCATTCACATCCGGAAGCGCTACAAGGTTGAGATAGAATTCGAGCGCTAGCTTTTGAAGATGCGAGGTATTTTCTCCCCAATCCTCGCACCAAAACCAACAAACAAGGTAATCAAAAGTTTATAAGCTACGTTGCACGAATACTCCAAACCCCCGAATCCCCTTGGATATGTATCCAATACGGATACTTTGGCGGATACGTGCGATCGATACGACGGCATGCGTTAGGGCACGTCACGGATACGCATGGACGTATCCGTGATGTATCTTGACGCACCGTAAGTATCCAAAGCACTATATACATTTTTTTTTAGTTCTATTTCATTTTTTTTTAATGTTTGACTTTTCTACTTCCTAAAACCGAACCCTAAACACTAAATGAATAAAATAATACACCCTCTCCCCCACAAAAAGCTGAGGATTTGGTATATGTGCAATCCAATTTGCTCCTCTTGTCACACATGTCTGAGGAGTATGCTAAAGGGCTTCACAAACTTTGGGATCTTATTCCAGAGACCACAGACTTGGATGCCTCCGTAGCCACGCTTGCCCAACTTTCATTATTTGATGGCGAAGATGACGCTCAAGGGAGTTCGCAAGGAGCGGAGAGTGGAGTTAATGAGAGTGGAGCTAGCGCAAGTGGCACACATGAACTTGATTTTGAGGAAAATCTAGATGATATATTCTAGATTTGTTTGTATTCCTATATCATATGTATGGCAGCCACATGAACAATGAAATGTAAAATCTTAAGTATATTGTTTGTTTTGAAAATTTGAACATGCATCTAGTTACTAGTATATTTTTCAAATTTCAAGTTTTGTTCGTATTCATGTTAACATGATATTCGTATATCATATGTATGGCAGCCACATGATCAATAAAAATGCAAGGTCTCAAGTATATTGAATGTTTTGAACATTGATTCAAGTTTTGTATTACTATTTCAGTTTTTTATGGACTAAAAAATGAGTAAAATGAGTAGATGTACACACACACACATATATATATATATATTTTAATATATATGTACTGGGACGTATCGTATCCAAGGGTTTTTTAAAATTGACGATATCAGTATCCAAACGGATACTCGTATCCGTATCTTGGCAACGTAGTTTATAAGTAATTAATAAAATCAAGTTTGTAACTAATAAGTAACTTAGTAAACATTCTAATGTTTAGTACTGGTGTTTCTAAGGTTCTCCTCGAATAGATAACCTTGAAGAAAAGAGCCTCCCCCCAACATGTTTGTAATTTTGCAGCTCTAAAATAATGTGGTTCCTCGTCTCAACATCCGGTATCATCTTCTTAGTACATGTTGAAAGACCCTCCATAACCTCTTCGCTCACATCCGTGAAGTTGTCAGAGAAGAAATACTTGGGGTTGAGGTAGTACCCCGCTGCATGAATAGGTTGGTGGAGCTGATTGTTCCACTCTCGATCAATAATCTCGCAAAAGGGACCATATCTGGCGATATCCCCCCAATAATAGTTTTGGATAGACTCTTTGGCCCTATCCATGACCTCATAAATATAGCCCATAAGGTTTTGCTCCCCATCAACCAAACACAAAACCCTCACCAACGGCTCTGACACCTACACACAAATTAAAATGCAAGGTTACAAACTTACAAATAAAGTAAAAACAATATATTTATAATTTAACAAATTAAAATAAAGGAATGAAATATAAATTGAAGTTTGAAATTACCTTGATGATCTCTATAGCTCTCTTTGTAAAGATATCATCGAGAATTATCTTGCAACCCTCTCTCCATCAACTTTCTTTGAATATTGTGAGTCTAGCCATGCTTGACTCACAAACATTTGCTTCAAAGATGTCAACAAACTAGAAATACTTTGCAACGTCAAGAAGTTAATTGCAAACCTTGTGACACCGGCTCAAACAAACTCTTTCCCCTTTGTGTGTTCTCTCATCAAGCTCAGAACCCAAGGGTGATTATATATGTACTTTTTATGTTTCTTGCATCTTCTACAACTGGCCTCACCCAATCAATTTTGTTTATGTCCTCCAAAAGAAGGTCAAGGCAATGAGTCATGCACAAGGAGTCCAAACGAGTGATGGATGTCTCTCCCGCATGATAGTCTCTCGGCCGCCACATATGCCGCCGCATTATCTATGAAAACTTGCACATCATTTTGTATACCTACCTCTAATCTACAATTTGTCTCTAACATAACAGTCAAATTATTTGCATTTTTTACTATGTTAGAGGTATCAATAGACTTCAAAAACGCCATCTCACCATTTGAAGCCGCAGAAAAATTAATGAGGGTGCAGTTCCTTCTATCCGTCCACCCATCTGAAAGAATGGTGCATCCGTATTTGTTCCATTGTTTCTTTTGCTCTTCTAGAATTGTAGTGGCATCTCGCAATGCACCTTGGAGCAATTTCCCACTCAAATCTTTTGGAGAGGGTGCCTTGTACCTTTTCCCGCAACTTCAAACGCGTCACAAAGTACTCCTAGTATGGGCTTTTGCCACATTGAATGGAAAGTTTTGTAGTACGAGAGTAAATTTGCACATGGTTTATCCGCTTCTTCGTGCATATCCTTGTTCAAGGTTGTACCTTGAATGAAGGTTGTTTCCGAGTGTGTTCATTGGCACAAAAAAGCTCTGTATGCCTTGCTCGAACTCGATGAAGATGTGCCTCTTTCGGCTCTTTCGGTTCGTATGCGTGGACCACGATTAGAGCCCACAATTGTTGTCAAATCATGCTCTGAATCCTTTGTCATTGCAGCTCCAGGTCTAATAGCTTGTGATATGGTTTCCTGCACCCTTTCCCTCTCTAGGTTCTTCTCCTCTAGCTGTGCCATCTCTGCTCTTATCTCTCGCTTTGTCTCTTCTCGTAACATTGGGGCAAACCACAACATCCCGACAAACAATAGATGCAAGGTGATACTTAAAACGATTGACGTCTCCAAATATTGTTCTGCCACAAAAATTGCAAATAATTGCTCCTATAGCTGCTCCACGTAAACCATACTTCCAAGCTTGGGTACGGGCATTTGCAAAAACGGTTCCTGCTAGTGATCTTTGACCCGGATGTCGAACTCCGATGATGAGTTTGATGTCGGTGTTAAGCTCTAATCTGCAACACAATGAACATTTCAAAAATTAAAAAAATTTAAGCTTAAGTAAAATTTTAAAAAAGTTTACGAATAACCATATTTCATTGTAATTTAATAAAAATGATATACCTATGGTTGCAAAATGAGGATTACAAATTTAAAATGATTCGCAATCACATCAACGCTTTTAAAATTACAAAACAGTTTAAAAATTACAATACACACATAAAATTTAAATAGTTTAGAACGAATTTGCGTAAAAAAAAATACGGACTCTCACGCTAAATGACTATATAAAAATTTCAAGCATTCAATTTTACATTACATGTATTTAGAATTACAATATGAATCTATAAAACATATATAATATGCACAATTTGAAAAAACTTAAAAGAATTTAAAAAAAAAACTTACCTCTAAATGCAATTCTCCAAATTCTCTCTTGAAATTTGCTCCAAAATCCGTTCAACACAAGCAATGCAAGCTCAAATGGTTGTGTGAATGAAAATGATGTAGTGTAGGGCCTTAAAAAGGGAAAAATCCATGTTTTTTCAAAGTTTTTTTAGTGTGCTTTGGAAGTGTTTACACGCACAGCAACGTCGACACGGACTTGTTGAGTTTTGGCGAGTCTCGAGTACTTGCCAAAACTCGGTGAGTCAAAAATGGCGAGTTTTTATGGCGATTACACGTTTGGTGAAATAGTTGTTGAGTACTCGCCAACTCGCCTTGTACTCGTCGAGTTTTCTTACTATGATTAGGAGTACAACTTACGGGTATGAAGAACAAAGAATGGGAAGCGATTGATAGGAAGGTGAAGAGTTCAATCGGATTGTGTTTGCTTTATTTGGTCTTGCTGAATGTATCAACATAAGCCACGATATATGCAACTATGTTATAAGTTGGGGAGTTTGTATCATACAAAGTCTTTGGTCAATAAAATTTTTCTCCAAAAGAAGTTGTATTCATTAAGGTTGAATGCTGGTGATTGTGGTATAATATTTAAACGCCTTCAATTTTGTCGTTAGTTACTTTCTGTAGAAATTAAAACAAATGAAAAAGAATAGTGTATTACTTTTCTTTGTTCTTTACCTAACTCTTGGGATAATCTAGTTACGACAATTATTAATGCTACATCTAAACTAAAATTTGAGGATATAGTAACATCCTTTTTATTAAATGAGTCGGAAATCCGTTGAGGATTATTAAATAAATGATGCCTTGTTTATAAGAGGTTGTTCCCAAGAGTAAATCAAAAAGAGTCTAGGACAATCAAAGTCTAGAGTTAAATCTAAGACTACCACAAAGGAAAAGAGGAAATGCCAAAATTGTGGTAAAACGGGACAATTTAAGATGGATGGCAGATCTAAAAAGGTTGAAAAGGGTAAGTCATCCGATGATGCCACGTTTGTAGATACCAAACCCTCTAGTGAAGACTTGGGGATTTGTTCTTGGCAGCTTAAAGTTCACATGCATGCTAGGATGCATGGTTGATTTACTTGGGTGCCTCCTTTCATATGTCTCCCGTAGGGCGTAGTTCTATGGTTATGAGAAGATAAATGTTAGTGATGGCTTCTTAGGAGACAACTCGACATATAAGATCATAGGTTGAGGAAGATGCAAATTGATGTTCAAAGACGAAAGTGTCAAAGCCCCCTTGGTAAATGATGGGTGCAATACCTATATTATTCTTGGGGATAAAAATGTTTCAACCTGGACCCCTCGTGATGTGTGTAGAAAAGAAAATGCTTTGGCATCGAGGAGGATGGGACATATTGGAGCGGAAGGACTCTAAGCCTTAAAAATAAAGGGTATGTTGAAGGAATTTTTAATTTGTCGTTTAGATTTTGATCTTTATGAGCCTTTGTGTATTTGTAAGAAAATTTGATTGAAGTCCAATAATGTTACAAGATACAAAGGTATTTTGCATTTAATCCATTGTGATGTGTTTGAACATGTGAAGGTTCCATCACTAGAGTAATCTTTGTGTTGTGTCACTTTTATAGATGATTCTCAAAAACGCTATAAATATGTTTTAGCCGGAATAAATTTGATATTTTCAATAAGTTCAAAGAGTTGAAGGCTCTTGTGAAAAATTAGAATAAGAAGAATATAAAGGTTTTGAGTAGTGATAATTGTAGGGAGAAATGCTCTAATGCATTCAAATAGTTCCCTGTAGATAATGTGGATTGGAGAGGTAGAAGACAACTCCATATACACCACTACAAAATGGAGTTTCAAAAGAATGACTAGGACTGTAATGGTTAAGACCAAAAGTATGCTTAGTGGTGCAAGCTTGGGTAAGAAATTCTGGGCAAAAGCAATAATTGGTTATTACTTGATCAACAAATCGCCCATGTCAGTTATTGATAAAACTCAATAGGAAGCATGGATTGGGTAAGAAACCTTCTATTTGACATCTAAGGGTATTTGGTTGCGATGCTTATATGTATATTCCAAACAATAAAAGAACTAAGTTAAAGAATAAATCTTTTAAGTGCATATTTATTGAATATACTAAAGGTGTAAAAGGATATAAACTTTGGAACCCAAAAACAAATAGGACTATTTAAAGTTGTAATATAATATTTAAATAGGTGTTCCTAGAGAGGAACACAACCAAAGGAAGATCCTGAAAAGATTCATGTTGAATTAGAAGGAGAATCTGTGTTTGACTATGTAGCAGTTGAATAGGATGAGAGAGAAGAGGAAGAGGAGCCATAGACTCCAACCTTGAGGAGTTCAATACGGATTAGAAGGGAACCAGAAAGGTAGAGTTCACCTGAATTCTGTTCTGCCATAGACCCCAAGGCCCTGAAGGAAGCATTTGGCTCAAATGAAAATAAGTTATGGAATAAGAAAGGGAGTCCTTAAATCAAAATTAGACATTAGACTTGGTGAAATCATCTCTGGAAGAAACTGTGTTGGCTGCAAATGGGTATTCAAGAAGTACAACACAAAGATCCTGGCTAACATCCCTCTGACCATATATATATAGGTTTAGAAATTTATCAATCCCCTAAGAGTTTAGTTAGATATTCGACCAAAAGGAAGGAGTGCCGCCCCCAATCCTTAGCTTACCGCGCAATGACAGTACCAATATCCATTAATCGTTGTTTTCGGATACAATTGGCGGTTCAACTTTTGAATTTTTTTTTTTGTGATTTTTCGATATTGAAGTAGTCGAACGGGCTTTTGAGAATTGTTCAACTTTAGGAAGACCTTGATAAAAAGGGAAAATAGAGAAGTATAAAGCTTGTTTGGCAGCAAAGGGACTCCCAGGTAGAGGGAATTGTTATTGGTGAGATTTTTTCTCTTGTTGCTGAGCTAGCTTTACTTAGATTTCTTTTAGCCATTGCTGCTGCTTTCGATATTGAAATAGAATAGATGGATTTAAAGACACCATTTCTACATGGTGAGCTTAAGGAAGAAATCTATATGCCGCAACTAGAATGTTTTAGGGTGAATGGACAGGAGGACTTGGTGTGCAAGTTGAGGAAGTCTCTTTATGGCTTGAAGCAATCACTGAAAATGTGGAATCAAAAGTTTGACATGTATGTGTTGGGAATTGGGTTCAGACAAAGCAATGCTGATCCATATGTGCATTTCAAACAAGAAGAGTTTTCTTATCATAGTGTTGTATGTGGATGATATGATGTTAATTGATAAGCACAAAAAAATGATCAATCAGGTTAAGTCTCAGTTATCATCTCATGTTGAATTAGAAGGAGAATTTCTGTAAGAGGAAGAGGAACTAGAGAGTCTAGTCCTGAGGAGATCATAACGAAAGAAGGGATCCAAAGGTACAGTCCGCCTGATTTCTGTTCTGCATTTATACTGTCAATTGTGTCAGTTACTAATGAAGACTCCAAGACTATGAAGGAGGCACTTGGCTCAAATGAAAATAAGTCATAGAGGAAAATATAGAGTCATTAGAAAAAAATCTAACATGGGACTTGAAATTACCTCCAGGAAGAAAACCCTTGGCTGCAAATGGGTATTCAAGAAGAAGTACAATGCAAAAGAGAAAATGGAGAAATATAAAGCGCGTTTGTCAAGTAAAGGAATTCTCTCGGAGTAGAGGAAATTGATTATGGTGATATTTTTCTTTTATTGCTAAGCTAACTTCAATTAGATTTCTTTTAGCTATTGCTGCTGCTTCCGATCTTCAAATAGAATAGATGGATGTAAAAACAACATTTCTACATGGTGAGCTTGAGGAAGAAATCTATATGGCGCAGCCAAAAATGTTTTAAAGTGAAAGGAAAGGAGGACTTGATGTGCAGGTTGAAGAAGTCTCTTTACGACTTGAAGCAATCACCAAGAATGTGGAATTAAAATTTTGACATGTATGTGTTGTGCCCACACAAAGTACAGCTGATTCATGTATGTATTTCAAACGAGGAGATAGTTTTGTTATCATAGTGTTATATGTGGATGAAATGATGTTAATTGATAACAACAATAAAATGATCAGTTAGGATAAGTCTCAACTATTATCTTAGTTTTGATATAAGGGATTTAGGTGTAGCAAAATTTACTTTGGGCATGGAGATTAAAAAGATTGTGTAAATAGGCAATGGGTTAAATCAAAGATAGTATGACATGGTATTGCACAAATTTAGAATGCAAGAAAGTACACATGTGAGTACTCATATTTTGGCCTGTAAAAAACTATTTGCTAAACAATGCCCCAAGACATGAGAAAATTGAGGACATGTCTCAAGTCCAATATGCTAGTGTTGTTGGAATTCATATGTATGCAATGTTTAATACTAGATCTCACATTGCTCATGCAGTGGTAGTAGCAAGGAGATTTATGTCCAAACCATGGAAAGAACATTGGGTTGTGGTAAAGAGGTTCTTTTGGTATTTGTTTGTGATGTCTGACTCTGTAATATGCTATCAGGGTAATCCTAGTGAAAGTAGACATTAAGTCTACATGGTTTTATGGACTTTGATTGGGTTGGAGATCTTGATTGCCATAGATCTCCTAGTACATACGTGTCCAACTTGTTTGGTGGAGTTGTAAGTTGTATGAGCAAACGGCTGACAAGTGTTGCAATATCCACTTCAGAGGCTGAGTGTATGGCTGCTAATTAGGCAAGAAAGGAAGTCGTTTGACAAGATGTTTGGCTTAAAATGTTGTGTTCCATAGTAGGATTCATTTAGAGGGATGTAAGGATAGATTGTGACAATTGGAGTGATTTTTCTAGAATTTTTTTTAAAGTATCACTCTCGGACAAAGCGCATTGTTGTGCAAGACTATTTCGTAAGGGAAATGGTGGAGGAGAAGAAGATATGGCTGGAGAAGGTAGACACTAACGAGAATGTTGTGGATTCATTGATGAAGGATGCGAGTATTGAGAAGTTTTCTTGGTGCGAGAGAATCGGTGGACATGATTGCATTGAAAACATAAGGCTGTGGGCCACCATGGAAAGTATGCAACAAGTGGGAAATTGTTGGAAAGGTGTTGCATGCTTTACATGTTTTACATTCTAATGGGGTTACTGCCCTTAGCTGGGCAAAATCCGTAAGCCTTTTCATCGAGCATTGGGGTGATAGAGATTTTGTTTTGAGTGTCTATATGTATTTTTGGCATGGATGGGAGGTTTTAGCGCATGTTATTTTATGGGTGGTGTCATGACCCCATAGTTTTATGGGGCAACTATTATGGGTTGTATTCTCGACCCATGGTAATGTAATCTTGCCGAAGCGGTTACCTATCGATGCGCCAACATATACTTGCACATGCTTTAGGGAATGTGAAACATTAAAGTATGTTATTGTATTACAAATGACAAGCTAATACAATAAGGAAAAATGTTACTATGCTGAATTTTTACTAGAAAGTGTTTTCTTAGGTGAAATCTTGTGTGGATGGAATTTTTCCTATTCATTTTTAGCTTAAAGGTTATGTTATAATATTGCTACTGTTGTATAAGGTTAACTTATTGGATCATTTCTCTTCATTTAAGAGATTAATTATTGTTGTATGGTTTATGTTTAGTCATAATCAGATTCACACAAATTATTTTACCTATCGATGTGCCAACATATACTCACACATGCTTTAGGGAATGTGAAACTTTGAAATATGTTATTGTATTATAAATGACGAGTTAATACAATAAGGAAAAAGGTTCCTATGCTGAATTTTTACCAGAAAGTGTTTTCTTAGGTGAAATCTTGTGTGTATGGCATTTTTCCTATCCATTTTTAGTTGAAGATTATGTTATAATATTGCTACTGTTGTATAAGGTTATTGGATCATTTCTCTTCATTTAGGAGATTAATTATTGTTGTATGGTTTATGTTTAGTCATAATCAGATTCACACAAATTATTCACGTCATGGAAATATTGTTGATGAGGAGTTCATGATCTCTAGTTTTCATCTTCAAGCAATAATACTCCAATATAGCTATAAATACAATAGTAAGAGCATGCGGTGTTGGGAAGGACATTGGGAACATCTCCCATTAGGTTTCCCACAAGTGCTAGGCTCATCAAGACATACAATAACTGAAGGAAGAAACATAAATTTAAAGCCCATTGTACACACAGTTCATCCAAAAGATAAAAGTGTTCTAGTGAGGCAATCAACCTACAACCACTAGTCCATGGAAACATAACCTAGATTTTAGTAAACTCATTGAGTTTGCTTGGGGGTGTGGAGGATCACCCAAGGAGAGTCCAACTCTGCTTGTTTGATTCCACACAACCCGATCATCTCTTGTTTTACCCATAGTTGGAAAACTCAATGAGTACAAGGCAAGTTTTCAAGGATTCGCGGGAAATTTTAAAAAGGTGTATTTTTGGAACATACATGCCCTGAGTTTGTGACGAGTGTTGGGAAATTTCATGCTGTGAGTATTCGGTGAGTCTATGCCTAATACTTGTGAAACACTGAAAACGCTAAAATACCCAATGAACTTATTGTTGTATTCGCATGATGATGCTATTTTGTACTCTATTTGTATTTGAATCTAATAGAAAAAACTTACCTAACGTTTTATAGACTCATTTGATACATTTTGTAACTGTATTTTCTATAATATATATGTTTTTTTAAAGAAATTTAAGTATTTTAAAAAGTTGGCGAGTCTTGTCGAGTATTTGCTCGATCGATTTTTTTAGGTCTGCCCATTATTTGCTGAGTATGGGTATGCAAACTATGGTCTTGCCCAAGATTCATAAACTTTATAGTCCTTCTCAACTTCAAGTTCCTAAATGATTAAGAGATTGTAAAGCACTGCCAACGATCTCTAGGCCCAAACATATGACAAATATCTTCATAAAAAGGATGGTGATTCAACTATAGTATTCACATAGAAACATGTAACAACAAGGTCTCTCTAAACAATACTGTTGTATCCTATATAGCTTTGATTCGGAAATTGTCAAAAATCGGTGATAAATTGTGATATAGGCCTGAGACGATTTATCTTTGCAAAAATTGTGATTTGTGGAATGAGAATTAATGCTGATTTTCAAGTGAGTAATTTCGTCATTATTCATCGAAAGTTATCAATTATACCGCCAAAAATTGCCATTGAACAATTTAAAATGACCAAAATGAAAAAGGTCATTATTTAAGTGTTTTCCAGCGATTTTTCTCTTTGCAATTTCTCTTTATGAATTTGGTGACTGCCTGCCAGGGTTTCAAGGATCAAGCTTTGCCTTCAAGGAGTACAATGGCATAACCTGCAAGAGCAACAAGTTACAAAACCACAATCATTTTAATTTATTTTCATTGTTCATGAATCATTATTTGTCTAAGTGTTTGGAAAGTCAACATTGCTCTAGAACCTTGTTTTTTTGAAGAGTTTGAGCTCCTTGAGGAGCACAGTTATAAATTGATAACCTTATTTGATACTAATAATGTATAATAAACGAACTTTGGGAAAATTGCTTGGAGAATAGAATAGAATCAATGTTTTGAACAAGACTTTCTTCTTGATCATCACGATGAATGACAAGATTATAGATTGGAGCTCCTTGTGTAGATATCTCCAAGTACATTATGTGGTGGGAATCCCTTACATACACTATAGAGGAAATAATTAATGTTTGTAAAAACAATTACTGTTATTTATCCAAGCATTAATTATTATCCGTAATACATGCATTCCTTAGTTTGTGAATGATGACCTTCCTTGAGTCACTTAATTCCAATCCATCATGTTTGTCTAGATTATTTGGATGCTCCATAATTGGAATTAAATATGTGTAGAAGCCTATTCTTCACAAAATAAGGAAGTTTGAATACCAATTGTTTCACAATAGTGTTTGTAAGGGTCTTCATGATGTATATAAGGAGCATTGAATTCACCGGCAAATAAAATGAAAATCATGGTGGCTATTAGCAGTCTATAGCTCCCAAACGAATTTCATATCATTGTGATAAACTTATTGGAACCTCTTCCTGTAACCTCCCAAATGAACTTGAACCTTATTTCAACCTCATTTTGAAATTCTTTCTTCAATATAGCTAGGCTTTTACTATATGTATTTGTAAGTTTTTGCTTGATATAAGGTGGGTGAGGATCTAGATGATATCTTTGCGGACGATGATGTTGGTGTTGCAGAGGAGGAATCTTTACCTTCCACTTCCACAAGGCAGCCACAATAGACTTATTTTAGGCACACCTGATGAAATGTAATATGTATATTGATATTTCAAAATTCATATGACTCTATGAGCATTGTAGTTTGTAACTTTGTACTTTGTACTCTTTTTTGGTCAAAAATTAATAGAAAATATACTTATGGCATTATGATCATTCACTTCTCACGTCATTTAACAATGTTTTACATTTAATTTAAGTTTATTATATGAATTTAAATGTTTTTAAAATAGTGATAAAGTTGTCGAGTAATGTCGATAAATTGCTGATTCTCGAGTCAAATTTTGGGCTGCCGATCAATTATTGAGTATGATTTTTTTGAACTATGCTTGAATTTAAAATTATGTATTTTTTAAAAACCTTTGAGGTGTTAGAGCCTTTGGTTAGGGATCTATGGTTGGTGGATGGGGAGGAAAACACAATGGGTTATTTGTATGAAGCCATGTATGTGGCAAAGGAGGCCATATCAAAATATTTGGCCAAAATCAAAGAAAAATTGAACCCATTTGGGGCATAGTTGATAGGAGATGGAACAAATGACTCCATTGACATATAATGCAACAATCTATTACCCGAACAAGAAGGTTTTCTATTCCCCATTATTTAAAGCCAATGAGGAGGCCATGGATGGCCTTAATACATGCATAGAGAAGATGATCTTGGCGAAGAAATTAAAGATCAATTGTTGAAGAGCTGCAAATTTACAAGAGTACAGAGGGGGAGCTCTTTTCTTCAGCTGTATGCGTGAAAATACAAACATCGCTCAACTAGGTAAAACAAATTGAGTCATTTGTTTTTAGTTTCATTACATTTAGAACTCGATACTAGACTTCTTTCATTTATTCAAACTTAGTTGACTTACAAAAGTGTCTTATTTACAAATTTGTGGTGGGAAGATTATGGTGCAAAAACACCAAATCTTGAAGTTGGCCATCCGCATTTTGTGCCAGCCGTTAGTGCTTTTGGCTATGAATGAAATTGGAGCATGTTTGAAGTTGTTCACACAAAGGAGTGCAACAAAGTGACAACACAATGCCTCAACGACTGTTTTTGTGTGATACAATCTTCCTCCTCACGTGAAACAAGTGGAAGGGGAAGCAACTCATGAGTCAATTGTATCATCCACTAGTAACACCAAACATACCAACATTTTGTGGCATGAGAGATAGTGGCATGAGAGATATGGACATATCAGCCTTCATATCTTGCTAAACTTTGTAGATCCCACATGGTTCATGGCTTTCCTAGTATCCAAGGGAACAAGATATGTGTGCATGATGTTTGGTTGGGAAATAGTATAGGAAGTCATTTCCAGCTAAAGGTGCTTGGTGTGCAAAGGGGCTCTTAGATCTTATTCATGTAAATCTCTGTGAGCCATTGTTTAAGTCTCCCCCTGGTGGATGATTATTCTAGAAGGATGTAGGTCTACTTCTTGTAAAAGAAGTCTGATTGTTTTGCTTCCTTTGAAAATTTTAAGGCATTGGTAGAGAACCGATCCTGTAGATGGACCAAGACATTGAGATCTGATAATGGGGGTATTTACTTTCAACTGAATAAGGATTATTGCGACAAGGAGGGAATTCATCATCAATTGACAACCCCGTATACCCCATTGGAGAATGGGGTGGTTGAAAAATGAAATAGGATCATTATGGAGATGGCTCGATGCATGATGCATAGTCAATGTGTGCCATTCAAATACTAGGGAGAAGTTCTCAACACAACAATACATATTCTAAATCGAAGTCCTAGGAAAGCTCTGCAGGAAGTCACACCTAAAGAAGCTTGGTCTGAAATCAAAACCGAAGTATCAACTTTTCATATAATTTGGTTCAGCTGCATATAGTTTGGTTTTGGTTGGAAAGATGAGTAAATTTAAGACTGTAAAAGTTCCAAGATATTTCTTTACTGGTTATAGTGATCATTCCAAAGCTTATATGATGGTTGATGTTTCCACTAATAAGATAAATGTTAGTCAAGATGGTCATGTGAAAGAATTTAAATCACTCTTTGGCTGTAATGAACAAGCTGTATTGGAGAGTGTTGCTGCTCCTTTACATAATGATGAGTCGAGTTCATCTCATACTCCTCTTCGAACCCCACCTCAACAATCCGAGACACCCACAACTAAAACATTAGTGTATAGAAGATGTTGACCTGAGTTGGCTCCTCATTTGACAAAGTCTCTGTTGGAATAGAATTCTTTAGTCCAATGAAGGTGTATGTGGTTTTACTCCATTTTACAAGATGTGCGGGAGGATGAAATGCCTCAATTAGATGCACAACGTTAGAGGACTGGTAAGAAAGTTGTTGATTTAGAGCATGTTCATTTTGTTCTTTCTTTTGATGTTCAAAACATACCGAGCCACGAGATACTTTGAAACAAAAGATATAAAGGAGAGAAAATGCCATGCAAGCAGTATGATACGGATGAAGATAAGATAAGATAAGATAAATATATTAATGTCCAACAAGTGACCACAAAAGTAGGTCAAAGGGACTGTAGAAAACAACGAGCACCGATACAAGGCGGGAAAACCAAAGAGTTCCCGATAAAGACGAAATACAAAAGCCAGAAGAGGTGGCCAACAAGAAGAAGAAATCACACGCACCCAAAATGGGGGTGGAAAAACAAGTGAGAGGAAGAAAGGGGGAAAGACGACCAAGGAGAAGAAAAGAGGAAAGCCCATCAGGGGATGGAAGATCCAACTCTCCTAACATCCAAGGCCGATTGGAAGAAGCTGAGGATAGAATGCCGACCAACCGAAGAGAGAGGCTGCCTATTATGTCGTTGTCTGGATATAGTATTATCCCTCCGATGCCTGGTGGATCTCGTTTGTCTCCTGAGGCCAGGCCTAGTACATGCATGTCTATGATGACTCGAAGAACCATGGATGGTCTCCCTGGGCCGAACCAACCTAGAGGAGGAAGTGGGGACAGTCTCACAAGGGCACTTAATGCCTCTCTCTCTTTGGTAAAACGTGAAGAAGGAAGTGATCCGCTGGGTAGAGTTTGGTCTAGGATGCGGTTGAAGAGTGTGCTCACAAAGCTTCAAAGCCTCCTATAAATATAAAGCCAGACACCTCTGATCCTCGAACTTGAAGAAGTCAGAAAGATCTTGCGTCCTCCTAAATAAACAGTGAAATCTCCCTCTGATCTCGTAGTAAATGGGGCACCGAAAGATGAAGTGTGTTTCTGTCTCGGTCTCTTGGAGGCTACACAACTGGCAGATCCTTGTCCAAACGATCAAGGTGGTGATCTGTCTCACAACGGAGCCTATGAGAACCAACCTTGAACTGACCAAGGGGAATGCGAAGGGCATGCATCTAGTGTCGAAGGGTATACTGAGGGCGAATAATGAGACTGTCCCTCAACTCTAAAAAATGCTCAGCGTAAAAGGCCATCTTGGGACGTAAACCCCCGAGGGTTTACCCAAGTGGTATGGATGAACTACCTGTAAATATCCTCTCTAATGATCCTGTTCAACTCCTGTTTCGTAGGTAGAAGGTGGCTTGGTGTGTCCAAGGAGTATCGAAAAGGTGGAAGATGGTCCAACTGAATATTAATTGCCCCTAAAAGTTTGGAGACCTCAGCATACCAACCGCAATGTCGACAAGTAGAGTCCGAAAGAGCAATAGCCTCAGAAGAACAATCTATCAAGTATGGGTACTTGTCCGCCCCCTCGCGAGTTTGCGAAACCGAACGCGGTGTAAGAAAGAAACCAAATCAAATATGGTCTCCATGAAAGGATGGGCTCCAAACTCCGCCAAAATAATGTGTTGGGGTACCGATTGCTTACACCTGATGAAGCGGCGAAGGAGAAGAGTCTGGACCCTCTCGATGGAAGCCCAGTCAATACCCAACAAAGAGGGTCCCCAAGCAATAGAACTGTAGAGGACCGTGGGTCTGATGAGGGATTCCATGAGGGACATTTTGGAGGAGATGTCCTGAAAGTGATGGCGGAAGCACTGTCTCTCAAGAAGAACTAAGGACCCATAGCCCTTGTTGACTCGAGGTTGGAGAGCCTGTCTCAAACTGAAACGAGGGCCAGAAAATAGAATCCCCAAATAGGTATAAGAGCTAGTGATCTCAATCGCCTTACCTCTGAAGAAGAAGTGGAGATGCGAGGTCTTCAAACCATTGAAGACCATAACCTTGGTTTTACCAAGGTTAACCGTCAACTAGAAGATCACAAAACAAGGCTAAGGCATCGAGCTATCTCTGTAAGCCCTCCAGGAGAAGAAGCTAGGAGAACCACATCATCCGCAAAAAGAAGAATGGATATCAAAACCTGGTGCAGAGGCACCCATCACTTTCCTGAATATGCTCATGGAGAAAAGACTCAAGCTCGTCAATGTAGATCCCAAATAGAGTTGGGGATAGGGGGCACCCTTGCTTTACCCCAATGGTACTCCTGATGAACTCTGACTCTCCTGGGAGGTGCAGAGGCAGCCCAAAACATTCTTGTACAAATGCATGATGGCCATGAGAAGGGTCTCGGAAATGCCAATGTCATGGAGCCGCTGAAAAAGTGCCTCACGTGGCACCGAGTCAAAGGCTTTCCGAAAATCCACAAAGCAACAATAGACCTTCGACGAGCGATGACGTGCCTCCTCAATGATGGCTCGAAGAGTGAAGATATGGTCAGTAGTTTGGTGATGGAAAAGGTGGTCACTCTTTGGTTGCTTCTTTCTATTACAACTTAGTTTGGATGGAAGGTTTTTCATATGGATGTCAAGAACACCTTGAATGAAGATTTGGAGGAAGAAGTCTATACGTCACAACTTGAGGGTTTTTGGGCATGTGGTTGTGAACATCTGGTGTGTAGGCTGATTAAGTCTTTGTACAAATATAAAAAGGCTCCTCAATTTGTGGTATATAAACATCGATCAACACCTACACGATTTTATAGTCAAAATGATCCTTTCTGGTCCAAATCTGTATGTCAAAAGCGATGACATTGTGACTGTTATTGTTTATGTTGATTTTGCCATCACGAGGAGTAGGGCCACTGTTATACAAAGAGTAAAATCATATTTATGTGCTGCTTTTAACATGATTGATTTAGGTCCTACACTATTGCCTTGGTGTAAAATTATGGCAACATGATCATATGATTTTCATAGCCCAGGTCAAGTATGTTACAAATCTATTGCAAAAGTTTCAGATATCTGATTGTAATTCTTCTTCTACACCTATGGAGGCCGAAATGAAGATATCAGCTCATGATGATTCATCACCGGTCAATGAATCACTCTACAGACAATTGGTGGGCAGCTTGATATACCTTACATCCACACGACCAAACTTATGTTTTTTACTGTGAACTATCTTTCTTGGTTTGTCTAAACTGAAACTCATTCACTGGGGAACAAGAAATGAGTTCTGAGATATGTCAAAGCAACTCTTGACTTAGACATTCTATATGACGAGTCACTGATTTTAGATTGATCAGTTTTACAGACTCTGATTTGGGCAGCTTAGTGGATACTTGGAGGTGTACCACTGAGTATATCTTTTCTTTTGGACCAAGTGTTGTTTCATGGCAGTGTAAGCTTCAACCCATTGTAACTATATCTTCCATTGAAGCAAAGTACAAAGCAATTGTCTGTGCCAATTGTGAAGTAGTTTGGCCATGTCGGATTTTGATTGATCTTCAACTTTCCTAAGCTACACCTACTCCACTTTCTATTTTTGTGATAATCAAGGTGTATTGAAGATGGTAAAGAATCCGGTATATCATGCCCGCACCAAGCACATTGAGATTCATCATCACTATATTCGACAGTTGATTGATTCTGGTGATATCTCTTTACTTTTGTCCTTATAAGGAGCAGTCTGCAGATCAAATGACTAAACCTCTTGCTCCTATTTTGTTTGTAAAATTTCAGGACAAACTCAGAGTTGTTTCTGGTTTAGTCATTAAAGGGGGCCATTGAATATATTTATATATTCGTTAGTTGATAGTTCTCTAACTGATCCAAACTGTTCCAACTACATTGTAACTACTGCCAACGTAATAAAATGACGGACATGCATTCATTGAAGTGTGCATTCCAGTTTCTCTTCATTCTTTCTTTGTTCACATCTTCTAATAGGACAAAGCAGTGAGGTATCAATAAAATTTGAATTGAGAGACATAGGTATGTATATTGGCCAAACATGTAGGAAAAAGTTGTTAAATTCATCGGGGTTGTGTTTTTATGTAGTACAAGAAAGCCTAATATTGGGGTCTAGACATACGGATACGGAGTGCACGGGTCTTTGGTATGGTACGCCGATACGGAAATTTTTAAAAATCTTGGGTACAGTACGCTTTTGGGTATGTTTTATATATATATATTTTTATATATACATGTATATAAATATATAAATATATAAATATGTATATAAATTATAAATCTAAAGAAGCATTTGCATACTTACTGAAATTTAATTCTCATACATTGCATACTTATTGAAATTTATTATTTCTCTATCACGATTATTTATCTTAGTGATTTGTGATAAGATTCAAGGAGTTTTGATTGTTCATGGTGCCTTCCTTGATCCACTCAAAGACGATAGTATTGTCGACATATTTCCCGAAACATCATAACTAAGCGGGAAAATATGGATCAAAGTGGCGGTGGGACGATTAGTCCGAGCACGGGAGAATACTCGCCGAGTTTTGGAAAGCTATCCTAGTATTTTTAATAACTAATCTGTCTACAAGCGATCAAAGCTCATGATTCTTTCAGAAGATTGCAAGAAGTTGCTTGGTCCAAAAAGGTGCAAAAATGGATTTTATGAAAATAAGAAAAATATTGCCATCAATGCATAGAGCTCGAGAAAATATACACTTATAGAGAAAACGACACTTGAAACGGAGTCATAGAATGAAAGTTATGGCACATGCAAGTTTTTGCTGCTACATCTTCCCTGACCCTTTCCAAAAATGGCAAATTTTATTCTATGCTTGTGTTTTCTTCACCAAGGCAATAGTGTACCACTGTCCTGTGGGTACGTTTCTATTGGTACGGTTTGCATTACCAATGGATGTTCATCTCTATGGTGTGCACCTACCGTGAAAGCACAAGGTTGTAAGAGTCTATTTGAGCAAGCACACAAGGATTCACTTTGAAGGCTTGTATAATATTGTGTGCAAGAGTGTAACATGTGCATGATTTACGGGGTTTTGAATACGACATTGTTCAATGTTGAAAGTGAGCGGCGAAGATTCACCAACCCATAATCATAATTGTTGAGCTGACTTGTATGCATTGAGTTGTGTTTTGATTGTAAGTGCATTAAGGAACATTTGGTGCTTATCTTGCAAAGTGTATTGCGACAAATTCAATTAGGGAGGCTTTATTGAATGCCACTTAGGTAACTTGTAGCTTCAGAGCAATATTGTAAGTAGGTAGTGCTTTGGTTCTATAAGAGCTCACCTTTTTCTCGAGTGAGTTGGTTCGACGGTGCTTCAAGATATAGAATAAAGAATATAGACTGTTAGTATAGAGTGTCATTGTAGATCGATCTACCCAGATAGATAGTGTTGTTTTGATTGTATCTCCTTGGTGTTGTGTCAAGGCTGTATCATTTGTGATTGGTCTCATGTTGTGTAAGCGGCTATTTCCTTACGAGGTAATCAATGAAGTGTGAGAAATTAATTGAAATTGCTTCCGTGTGCAAAGGCTGTGAGCAGCCAAGAGTCATGTTGTTTCTGAATGCTGTGTGGCTCAAGGCAGTTTTTAGTTGGACAACCTAACAGAAGCTGCATCTAGATAGTAAGCATGAACAAATGTAACTACACAAGGTCTACCAAAGAACCACTAACCCAATGACGTAAAAACCGACTCATAACAAGTCATAATGAAACAACCCAAGATTGCCCCAAGCAAACCAATGAACGAACTGAGACACAGTCCATGGCTGAGGTCATGGGACACAACAAGCAAAACAATATAACATAAGCCCTTATCGAAATCATGCGACTGCAGCAAGCAATATCAAATGAAAATATAGACAGACGTCATAATATAAATGACAAAGACAGCATAAAACAGCCAGACACAGAAGAAGACACAACAGTCGAGTGCATCACCTCTTCCTGATGATGCTCTTTCTCTGGGTTTTGGCAAGCAATATCAAATGTAAGTATAGACAGGCGCCATAATATAAACGGAAAAGACAGCATAAAACAACTGGACATAGAAGAAGACATAACAGTCGAGTGCACCACCTCTCCCTGATGATGCTCTCTCTCTGGGTCTTGGCCCTGTGAGGGGGCTATCCTGTATCCACCACAGTCAACCAAAAGTAGTTTGTCTGAGTCATATATATGTAAATCAATGTTAATTAGAAAAATACTTAATCATAATGAATTATATAATACAGTAAATACCAATTAGATAACAATCACATTTAACTAATCAGCTTTTAACTGAAACATCACTAGCATTAAATCCATAATATATTTGTTCGAACAGTATTTACTATTAATGAACAAATGATCAAAATATGTCTACAATAGAGTTTATTTAATAAAAACAATGTCTTTCTGTCGAACAGCTGGAAATAGGTTGTCACAGTTAATTGTTTCTCTTGATATTTTGACTTTTATTGATAGTTCTCTTTATTTTGATTTCTTGATATCTTTTCTGTTTAAACAGGATATTCACTTTTGACATGTCTGTTTTTTTTGCATCTTTAAAAGTTGAGCATATTAGTTTTAATGCCTGGAATATATCTGAAGGTTAAATATTTTTTTCCTTCATTTCAGTCGGGGCCTGATGAGAGAAGTGTGCCAGGAAATACGATTGCAGTGCAAGCAGATATGCCTTTTAGTGGGATAACAAGATTTGGCACTGCTTTTCTCTCTAAATTTGAGTGCTCACAAATGCCACATCAGGTAAGTTTTGAGAGGATCACTGACACAGGACCCATAGTTTCGTTTCCTTTCCTAGTCAGCATAGTTGTTAATGTCTGTATTGTATGTCTATAGCTTCTTGAGCATATCACATTTGTTGATACTCCGGGAGTTCTATCTGGAGAAAAACAGCGTACACAACGCAGCTATGACTTCACTGGCGTGACTTCATGGTTTGCTTCAAAGTGCGATCTTATACTCTTATTATTTGACCCTTACAAGCTTGATATAAGTGACGAGTTCAAGCGTGTCATTGGGTCCCTCCATGGCCATGATGACAAGATACGGGTTGTTCTCAACAAAGCAGATCAGGTTGATACACAACAGGTAGACATCTGCCTTTTTTTTTTAAAGTTTTAACAGATAAAGCTGGTACAGGTTATTATGTTTTGGACAATTCCTTTTGGCTTTATGTATGTTATATCATCCCTTATCTATGTACTTGTTTGATTGGCATTGCAGCTAATGAGAGTATATGGGGCATTGATGTGGTCGCTTGGGAAAGTTCTGAATACACCTGAAGTCATGCGGGTGTATATTGGGTATGTTTGGTACTCTTATATATGCTTTGAGCAATAGAGAACTTTCTAATATCATTCTGTTAGCTGATTGGTCATGTTATAGACTTATACAGTTGGGTACTAATGGCTTCTGTCACTTTTGTTTCTTTGCTTTTTGAGTTTCATCCTGGAAACAAGCCCTTCTCATATGTCCTTGGTAAAAGTATTGATGCCAAGTGGATTCAGTATATTGCAGAAATAGCACTCTTCCTTAGCTGATTCTATCTAGGGCTGTTTTATCTTGAACATCCCAGCAGCGTATGCCCACACAAGAAAGAGTACCCAAAAACAGACTGATCCAAGAACTCAGGAGATAAAAGTTAATCATCTCAAAGGTGTTTATTGAGCACTTCCTGGCTATCTGAAAGACTCGTCCTTAATCTGATCCTAAACCCCAGCTGCTTGTAGCAGTTTTATAAGAACACATGTAGCAATCACAACCCCATTTGTGCTTGGCATTGATCAGCCAACCCTATTAGTTCGACCTTGATCAGTCACTCATCATCAGAATGACTTGACAAGCTGAAGAGTAAGACTTTGCTTGGCACATGTATACTACTAATTGCCAACTCAAACAAAGTAGCACAGACTAATTAATGAATTTTAATTATTAGTTTTCATCTAGGCTGCCAGGAAATGGAGTACGGGTATGCGTCTGAAACACGGAAACACAAATTTTCAAAAAACCCTGGGGTAGAAAATGACATGGAATCATCTGTACAATATATTATTAAAAAAATATTTACCTATTTTTAGTCTGTAAAAGATAAAAGACTTGAAATATTTTATATTGCCGCAGACATACGATGGAAATGCCACGGATACAGCCCGGAAATGGCTCTGCCTTTTCTGGGCTGTACCCATGACTGTCATGTGTTTCAGATGCTTTTCTGGGCTGTATCGAACCCCGTACCCAATTCCAGTACGCCCGTATGTGGGTACATTGCCCTCAGGCATTTCTGGATAACGTAAGTTTTGGTGTGATTTTATCATTTGACTGAAAGTTGGTAATCACAGCCAAGAGTTGACTCTGCTTGTTTCGCTAAAGAACACAGTTCTTAAGTCACATCGAATTGATGGGGCAAATGCTCCAGTTATTATCCCTTGGTAGGATCTAAGATTAAGAATGCCTTTAATGGATGTACACACTAATAAATGAAGTACAGTCCCTCCGCATAAAGAGAAATGATAGAGCACAAAACAGAACTATGTAAGCTAATATATCATTAGAGAGCACAATATAAAAAGACTAGACTGCCCAGAAACGCCAAGTATCCCCCTACCAGGCCTGATATGTACCGGGTACAGGTATGGTTCAGGTACACTGTGGGTATGTACCCACGGGTTTTTTTTTTGTAAATAAAAAAATAAAAATAAAACTTGAGGGCTTTGACTGGAATCGAGCGGAGGAAATTCGCGAACATTCGTTAGAGGGCGGCCAAAAAAACCCTGGTCGTGCTGCGAGGAAAGTGCCCTAGTCGAGTTGTGAGTGATCTGTGAGTGGAAGTTCCCTTAAGTGGCTGTGCCTGTGAGAGTGGTCTGGAGACACAGATATATCATAGAATCAAAAGCCCTAGCAGTCGGCTGTATATCAGTGAAAACGCCAAAGGAATTTGCTAATGCCAATCCGCCAGCAGTGAGGAGTGAGGACTGTAAACTGCCGCCACTCGCTGCTATACACCACCATTCATGCCATTCCGGAGGAGCCCGCTACAGGGATGTCGAGACTCTAAGATTATAGAGCCAAAAACTTTGGAAATGTTCGATTAGGTTTAAAAAAATTAAGAAAAATTAATCTTAATGTCTTCGATTTTTTTAGTTTGTAATATCAAATATGTATAGTCACGATTTTGTATTTCCATGTCTATTGCTTTATTAAGTTTTTTATTTTAATAAAGTAATTAAACATTGAAATGTTTAATTATTTAGTTTTTAATTTTTCTCTTTTTTGCTTGAGTTACCTAGGGAGAGGGCCCTAGCCCTTGTGGCATCACCAGCCCACACCGGCCGTGGAACCATCCAAGGATGGTAGTTTAAGCTCTCAGCGAGCCCACAGATTAAACCACATTATTGTGGCGCCCCATCACCAGGGTATCCAAACTGTCGGTAGTAGGCCGCCTTAACACGGAGCCAAGATTTGAACCTTGGACCTCCCAATTACAAGGAGACCCAAGAACTGTTACACCACTATGCGTTGGATTAGTTTTTAACTTTTTAATTATTGATTTTTTGACTATTTATTTTTTTACTTTTTTAATGTTTAATTATCTAGTTTTTAACTTGTTTTAGTATTTAAAAATTATTTTTATTTAACATTTATAAATTATAAAATTTAAAATATTAAATATAAAATTAAATTTATATATATTTATATTTTTACTTTTTAAATAAATATTATGTAACGTACCCACAGCGTACAGTACCTGAGGTTTTTAAAATTTTCCGTTTCAGCGTTATCATACCCGTACTGAAACAGTCTAGTAAAAAGATGAAGTGAGGAGATACAATGATATCGCAGACCAATATTGGCTCCTATATATAGCCTCAGTTTAATAAATCAACAGTACAATAAACTTTTATCCCACTTGTGTAGGACTGATGCAACAACTAACCATATACGATACATTTGGGTCATGTGTGCCACCTGTACGCAGCTTGATGACCACAACCAAAAATAAATATAAATCCAGAGTATTATAACAATCTCAAGCTTTCTAACAAGTGCTTTGACCAAGACTATATGCCATGTTTAACAATGTGGTCATTATCCACTCTTCAATGAACTTCCTATGAGATCTTTCAGGAATTAAATGTAATGATACTTGCGTTGTTTTTGTCTCCCAGGGCTTTAGATTATTGACGCCACTTACCTTGTTTTTGTGTCCCATGGATTGAAATTTTAGAGCCTGTCTGCACAGCTCAAA
This sequence comes from Taxus wallichiana var. yunnanensis, assembly GCA_018340775.1. NCBI lineage: Eukaryota > Viridiplantae > Streptophyta > Pinopsida > Cupressales > Taxaceae > Taxus > Taxus wallichiana. The sequence continues at coordinate 172,276,674 of CM031244.1, forward strand.
AGATCAATGCTAATGGTATCCCCCATCAACATATAATTGCCGATTGGAAGGTCATCTTCACACGAGATGTTACATTCTCAATAGTTTATATAGCTGCTTTAACATCATCAACAGTCGGTAGATAATCTAAAGATTTAGCCTTGCTTTGAAACAAAGGAAGGGGCCAGACCTACACTATTCCACAGCTTTACCCCTTGCTGCATTTATGAGAGGATGATTTTGCAAAAGGTCTCCGAGTGTTTCACTAATTTCTTTCACATTTTTTGCAGTTCTATCCTTGAACTATGTGGTGGGTATTCCACAGCGATATACCTCTACAGGTACTAAAAACAAAATGTCTACTGTTCATCACTGTCTCAGCCCAGCCCTGGCACACTTTGTTTTATATTTTCCTTAAAATATGCTGTAGTTCAGCCACTTCTGTTATGAACTTTACTATAATATTAATAATTTATATGCTTGATACTCTTATTATTTATATATGCTTTAAGCAATAAAGAACCTTCTAATGTCATTCTGTCAGCTGATTGGTCATGTTATAGACTTATACAGTTGAGTACTAGGGGTTCTGTCACTGTGAATTTTTTGTTTGGTTTTATTCTTACAAATTTCTTTGCTTTTTGGGTTTCATCCTGGAATCAAGCTCTTCTCAGGTGTCCTTGGTAAGAATATTGATGCCAAACAGATTCACTATAGTGCAGAAAATAGTATTCTTCCTTAGCTGATTCTATCTAGGGCTGTTCTGTCTTAATCATCCGAGCAGCATATGCCCACCCAAGAAAGAGTACCCAAAAACAGACTGATCCAAGAGCTCGGGAGATAAAACTTAATCATCTCAAAGGTTTTTATGGAGCATTTCCTGGCTATTTGAAAGAGTCGTCCTTTCTGATCCTCAATCCCGGCTGCTTGTAGCAGATATATAAGAACACTTGCAGCAATCACAACCCCATTTGTGCTTGGCATTGATAAGTCAATTCCATTTGTTCAACTTTGATCAGTGACTCATCATCAGAATGACTTGACAAACTGAAGAGTAAGACTTTGCTTGGTACATGGATTCTACTAAATGCCAACTCAAACAAAGTAGCACAAACTAATTAATGAATTTTAATTATTAGTTTTCATATAGATTGCCAGGAAATGGGTATGGGTATCGGTCTGAAGCATGGAAACACCCATTTTAAAAAAACCCTTGGGTAGAAATGGCACAGAAATGTCTGTACAATACATAATTAGAAAATATAAATATTTATTATGAAATATTTTATATTCATGAAAGTTCAAAACATTCAACATTGAAAGTGTGTATTGAAATGGAGCAAGAAAAGGTGTGGTTATATAAATTTTAGAAAGTGTCTTTACAAAGTTGGGGTAGGTAAATTAGCGTTAGGTTTTGTTTTTGATTTGATTGTATTTTTAATTTGCTTTTGGCATTTTTAAGTGACTGCTGCCTCTGAAATGCGATGGAAATGCCACGGGTACAGCTCAGAAATGGCCCTTCCATTTCTGGGTCGTACTGCGTGATTGGCACATGTTTCAGATGCGTTTCTGGGCTGTATTGAAGTTCATATCCAATTCCGGTATGCCCGTATGTGGGTATGTTGCCCTCGGGCATTTCCAGGTAACATTGGTTTTGGTGTGATTTTTTCCATTTTTGGCACATGTTTCAGATGCATTTCTGGGCTGTATTGAAGTTCATATCCAATTCCGGTATGCCCGTATGTGGGTATGTTGCCCTCGGGCATTTCCAGGTAACATTGGTTTTGGTGTGATTTTTTCCATTTGACTGAAAGTTGGTAATCAAAGCCAAGACTTGACTCTGCTTGTTTCGCTAAAGAGCAGAGTTCTTAAGCCACCTGGGATTGATGGGGCAAATGCGCCAGTTATTATCCCCCTGGTAAGATCTAAGATTAAGAATACCTTTGAAGGATGTGCACACTAGTAAATAAAGTAGAATCCCACCACATAAAAAGAGAGACGATAGAGCACAAAGGAGAACTATGTATTATATCAATTCAAGGGCACAATGTAAAAAGATGAAGTGAGGAAATACAATGATATACGGGTCCCAATATTGGCTCCTATATATAGTTTCAGTTTAATTTATCAACAATACAGTAGACTGTTATTTCACTAGTGTAGGACTGATGCAGCCACTAACCATATAAGATACATTTGGGTGATGTGTGCCTCCTGTACGCAGCTTGATAACCACAACCAAAAATAAATATAAATCCTGTCATGTCCCCTTTTGAAGGCTGATTTTCGAAGACTTTAACCCATTCTCTCCCGTGGGTCTAAGGAGGAAAAGCAAGGGGAAGATCTGAACTACATCTTTATTGTTGTTTTATTTGTTATCATGTATCCTATTGGGAAGCCTAGCGCTCCAATAGAGGGACTTAAGTAGTTAGGAAATAAAGGTATTATGAGCATGTAGGCTCCAAATACCATTTTTATATTTAAAAGCACTTACCTTAAGGGGTCGACCATCATTTTATATTGTAAAAAGCACTCCTTGTGGCTATATAAGGAGGTCGCTTGGGCATTATTGATTCATGTTTTTGGTGATTATTCTTATCTTGGTGAAAGTTGGCTAGTGTAACCCTTTTGCTCTATCTCTCTCAAGGACGAAACCCCTTGGGTTGAGGTCTCATCCAAGGACAAAAACCCTAGGTTGGGAAACTCTTGAAGGACAAAACCCTTCATGAGATTTTCGTGTGCAAGCTGATTGGAAAAGCAATAAAGTATCTTTCTCTTGCATTTGTAGTCTCTTTGGGTGCAATATTATATTTGTTTAGAGTGGAACAACCTATATTGGAGTGGAATTTTGGTATGTTTGTTTCTAATTTGGCAAATTTGAAATTACTAGATTGTTCGTCATAATTGATAAGGCCAATATCTTGAGTTTCACAATTTTGTAGCTTCCTAAGTTGAGTTGTGAATTTTTAAAGTATCACTGCAGACAATGGTTTCATTGAATTTCATATCTCCATATCTAGGGTATTAAAAATTAGATTTCTTGCATTATATGATTGTTGATGATATATCATAATTTTAGAGACTTAAGTGAAACTGATTGGAAGGGTTTTGAAGGCACGAAGGTGGGAAACTCCAAAATAGATCGCTGCCCTAGAAAAGGGTTTAATTTGCAGGTTTATAGGTTTATAACAACAGCTGTATAAATCTGATTTGTGAGCTTTTAACCGAGTTCGAGTTCCCCTAAAAGGGACATTACGGTGGTATCAAAGAATCGCCCAGTGACAAACATGCATACTGATGATGTTAGGGTTGAGAGGCTTGCCCTAGGGCAAGAAAGATTGGTGAATAAGATGGCACAGTTGATCCATGCCATGCAAAACCTAAATGGTGAAGGAAGCTCTTCAAAGGCAAGCAATAATATTTAGCCACCAAGAATTGTGAGTGATTCTTCATCTAGGTCATTCCGACCTACCTTCCTCCCAAGAAAAGAAGTCATTCTAGTGGTTGAAACACAACATTCAGTGGGTCATAACATTGCAGCCAACTATGAGGAGTATAGGGCCCTTCCAGCTGAGATTTGTGATGCCCTATCCCTTGCAGAATTCATAGGAGTGAACAAAGGAAGAGCAAGGCAAGGACTTAGGTATCAGGCACCACAAAAGGATCTTCAACATGCATGGAGAAAGGAAGAGGAGAAGAACTTCCAAGTTGCAATGGCAGAGCAAGAAGAAAAATTAGGGCTGCAAATAATGGAGAGAGCAACCCATGGAGGAATCCATCATGCCAAAGGAAAATGGGGATGGTGTTCTAGCCATGAAGGATGAAGATACAACCCTTACTTCCATAGTTGTTCGGAGAGTCATCAATATGAGGTAATTAATGATCATCATTTGGTTAATACAAATGATATTTTAGCTTGTGATGAAGCCAAGGTTGAAAAGAAGGATGGCGGGCAAGAAGGGGAAGAGAAAGGGAGGTTGGAACCTATTTCTCAAATAGACATGATAACAGTCAGCTTGCTGGACTTTTTATAACAGTCAATAAAGAGCAAAATGATGAAGAATTAGACTTGGGTAAGAGCCATAAAGACATCCCAAGCACATTTGAACAAGGTATGGAGGTGGTGCAAAAGGGAAAAGCATCAATTATAAAAGGAGCAAAGGCAAAAGGAAATGAATATCTTGTTGAAAGTCCAAGGAACAAACATGTCTCAGATTTTAAATTTATTGCTCCATAGTTCGTCATTACATGAAGCTAATCATCATAATCAGTGTGATACAAATGTGGGAAAAAAAGGAGCACATTGAGCAGTAAGGGGTACTTACACCTTTTCAGGAAACCTCCAATTTATGCATGCATCAAGACAAAGGTCGCTTTATGCACAAGGACTGAGATTGGAGTGATTCCAAAGGTCCATATGCATGCAAAGGTAACTACTTCCTCTTTCCATGTGGTATGTAATCCGTCTGATATGCTTGTGTTTGAGGGAAGAAATTGGGGTCACAATGATGTTATCTTAACAATTTTTATATGGTCAAGAAGACTAGAAGAAACTCTCCGTGAAAGTCAAGATTCCGGGAAAGCACTTGATGAGGTGGCTGGACTGTTCCTAACAGCAGTCAAAAGGAGGTCATTTGATGGAGTTCTCAGCCTTAACAAGAAGCCAAAGGTTACCCAAGACAAGCACCGACAACTTTGGAACGAATGCAAGAAAGAAAAGATCCCATCTGGTGAGGAAACCAATCCAAGAAAGAGTGCTGATTTAAACTCGGAAATTCTGAGTCATAAGAGTGTCATGGGCAGCCCATGGTATGAGGATATCTCAGTTTTTGCCAATATGTCATTTCAGATTTGTTGTCACCATGGACGGTTGGTTAGGAAAAGTAATCATATTCCATGTGTGTTGTATCCTCCTATTGGATATCATCATGCACATAATACTTCACGGGGTGATGAGGTAAGAAGTATTTTTTGTAGTAGAAAGCATATAAATACTTGGGCTCAATTTCAAAGGTGTGTTCGCATGTGTCATAGAGGTGCTTATGTTGATATTTACAAAAGGAGGAATATCCTAATTTCAAAATCATTATGGAGGGAAATGATGGTGATCTAATTTTTGTTAAAATATAACACATTATATAGCATGTAAAACAGTTATGTAGTTGTTCGGTTGGTAACTGTACAACCACCTCTCTCTTCAATAAATAAACCTTTCCTGTATCATTTGTACAATGCAGTTTTTGCCTTCTGTCTTCTTTCTTCTCTTTGCATATTCCAACATTGGTATCAGAGCGTTCGGTTCGCAGTTCGAGGAAGCCTTGTAACAGGCACGAACTGGAAGTTTGGGGAAGCCCTAGTAGGGCACAAACTGAAGAAGATAGATACGTGGATCGTGGTGAAGAAAACGTGGGCAGAAACAGTCGTTTTTTGCAAATCGTGTGAAAGGAGACAATCGCAGAAACCGTGGAGCAAAAATCGCTGGTTCATCTTCACGAGGGCAGCGCGGGACGCGGGCAGCTAAAGAAAAAAAAAAAAAAACGTGAACAGTGAAACGCGAATGGTAAAAGCGTGGCGTGAGCGGTGAAATGTGAGCGATGAAAGCGTGAGCGTGAACGGTGAAACGTGAGCAGCAAACTGGAAAATCGTGGAGAAGGGCAGAGGTAAACCGAGCAAGGCAAAAGATTTTATAAAACTATTTAGTGTTTTTAATATTTCCTTGCCTATTCATAAAAATATTTGCATAAAATATTTTCCCACAGCCACGTATATTGCTGGAGTAATTCATTTAATATTATTTGCTGGAAAAGGATATTTTTAAGTGTGAGGCAAATTATTATTTTATTATTTTCCGTTACTTTGGAATAATAAAATGGCAAATATATCACACTTGACGTTGCCGGAGACGCAAAAATTAACAGGCACTAATTTTAATGTATGGAGTCATAAGATTTTAACAGTCGCGGAGTTTCGTGATTGTGATAAAATAATCAAGGGTGATGAAAGTCGACCAACGACGAACTTCGAGGATTATGACAAACGTCATAAGGAAGCGTTATTGCTTCTCAAGTTATCGGTGTCGGATGATTTGATACCGGAAGTGCGGAATGCCACTGTGGCAAGCACGTTGTGGACCAGTCTGAGGGATAAATATCAGACGTCAGAGAAGAGTCGGGTTTTATACCTGAAAAATATGCTCTTTTCCGTAAAGTTACAAGAAGGTGGATCGTTGTCTGAGCACCTACTTCGGATGAAAGACCTCCGAGACTAGTTATCTTCCATCAATAAAAAGGTGGATGACGATGATATGATGGCTCTAGTTTTGAACAGCTTAACTTCTTCGTATGAGTCATTTGTGGAGGCACTCCATTTAATGGCTGAAAGTCAAACACTCACGTTTGACAAGGTGAGTTCCTACCTATTGCAAAAGGAGCGGAGACAACTTCAGGCAGAATCTAATTGTGACCATTCAGAGAGTGCTCTTGTCACTCAGTCAAAGGGAAAGTGGAAATGTCAATCTGGTGAATCTTCCACTCGGTATTAGGTCACATGCTATTACTGTCACAAGGTTGGGCACCTCAAGAAGGATTGCCGGAAGCGGATGTATGATCTTTCGAAGCAGAACAAAAAGCCATGTAATGAGGAACATGTGGCAGCAGTTGCAGAAGAACGGGATTCGGATGACGAGTATGCTCTTTATTGTCTTACGACATCATGCTCAAATGATAGTGGTACCAGTTGCTGGATTATTGACTCTGGTGCGTCTGCACACTTTTCATGTCATAGGGACTGGTATGTTTCATTTACTGCAAATATTTGTTTTGAATCAGTAGTACTAGCTGATGGAGAATCGCTTGCAGTAGAAGGGATAGGAGATATATGCATTGTATTGAATAATGCTCATAAATTGTTGGTACGGAATGTTAGATATGTACCTTCTTTACAAAAGAATCTTCTATCTATTCGTCAATTGACTGAAAATCCCAATATTTCTGTGGATTTCTGTGGAAAGAAGTGTGTTGTCTCTGATGTGAAACAGAGACGGATAATTGCCCTTGGTATTGGGGTAGGTGGTCAGTATCGGCTTGTTGATCCGGCTGCGATCAACATGAATGCACATGTGGAGGACAGCTCCACCATTCAGGATGTGCAGGAGGCTGCAATGCCTTGGGAGGAAGCCATTCCTCACAAATTTGTTGACTTGGATACAGTCAACCTACATGCACCTATTGTGGAGGGAATATCCACTATACTAGGTGTACGGGAGGCGGACATGCCTTGGGAGGATGGATTTCCTCATTCTGAAGAACAATTTGTTGTGGACGGAGACTCCACTATTCCAGATGCATTGACGGTGCATGGTGAGATGGCATGCCCAGCCACTCACTCAGAGGTTCTTGCTCGAAGGACAATAGAGCATGAACAGGTTGCTCATTGTGTTGTGAAGGATCTTTCCCAACAGAGGGGGATAGATGAGCAGATAGATAAAACGGAGATGGTTATTTCTCCTGTTGAGATGGAGACCACCGCCTGCTTGAGACGGAGATGGTTATTTCTCCTACTATTGAGGAGTTGGTTCTAACTCCTGCACAGATGGTCACATTCCTCTTCTTGAAAATGTCGGATGAGCACTACATGGTGGTGCAAGGACGTGATCAAGGTGACTTCGATCACGGGATAATTAAGTCTTTGTACAGACTCCAGTAGGCTACACAAGCCTGGAATAGATTTTTTAATCCACATCTTCGAGGTTCTGATTTCAGCACTCTGGAGATGGGGCTGACACTCTCAGCCATTCGTGATTCATCACTGGTCAATGAATCACGAAACAGAGAACTAGTGTACCACTTGCCATATCTTTTGTTCATGGGACCAGATTTTTGTTTTGCGGTTCGTCTTCATTCGACAACCTGCATCACGATTAAGGACTGCTGATTTTAAAGTACAACTTATGGCTTTGATCTATAAATGTAATGACTAAACATATGGGCTTTAGGAAATTTGTAAAATTAATGGGACAAACTTTGTCTTGTTTCGGTTTAGTCATTAAGAGGGGGTGTTAAAATATAACACATTATATAGCATGTAAAACAATTATGTAGTTGTTCGGTTGGTAACTGTACAGCCACCTCTCTCTTCAATAAATAAACCTCTACTGTATCATTTGTACAGCGCAGTTTTTGCCTCTCTGTCTTCTTTTTCTTCTCTTTGCATATTCGAACAATTTTCTATTAATCCATGGTTCCATGAAAATGAAAGAGCTAGAAGGAATGGGGTGGAAGGGCAGCGATATGCATCAATTCATTGAAGAAGAGTTGGCAAGAAGGATGGGGCCAAACAATTCTGGTTTCAAAGGCTACACGGTCACCATAACCTATGGAACATGTCCTCGTTGCACGAGAATGATACCCCAGCTCACTAGTACCATGGAAGGGTATGAATTTTGTATTGACTTCTTTGTTTTAAGTTCAGCTGAGGCACCTATTGTTCTTGGGGGTCGGGCTCCAAATGTTAGGGGAATTTACTCTCAAAATTCACAAGAAGTGGTTGAAGTTCCACTTACGAAATGGAGAAGTCGGAATTCATGAAATCAGGAATGGAAAAGGTAGGCATGTTAAGCAAGGAAAGACTGCTTTTACTCCCTCACCAGCAATATGGAAAGGACTGATCATAGCTAAGAATGCAAGGAAGAATTTGAAGAACTATTTGAAGAACTCCCAAAAAAGGAAGCAACTACAACATTTATGTGTCTATTGCATACTACTCTTTCAGCCTTCCACTCATTTTTGCAACAGCTAAAAGTGAGATTTCAATGATTGGGATGGAAGACACTCAGCCCAAACTTCCTTAGAGAGGACTTGTCAGCTCTCCTAAACTTATTTTTAGTTACTAATACTACCCAATTACAACGGAACATGCCTAGCTACAACAGTTGGGAAGGTAGCAAAATAATGATGATAAAGATTGACCACTTGGGAGAGGAAAAACTCAGTTTTTGAAGGGATACTCGGCCCCTAAGAAACCATCACCAACCCATTTCAATCTGATCATAGGAATGAAAATGCAATTTTTTAACCATGGAGAGGTATTTTTGCTGAGCACAGGAAAATAAGACAAAGAGAGCCATTCCATCCACCAACATGGCATGGAAGGAGAGTAATAAGTATTGTGGGTTTTCTTAATAAGCTTGTTTCATGTAGGTTCAGGTTGGAAGGGAAGGGTACAACTGAGATCTTTTTTCCATCTAATGGAGAGGCTAATTGAGTTCATTGCACTGCGTTAGGAGGCCCTACATGGAGTTGGTCACTTTCCCAAACCAAGGAAGGTAAGTTTTATCATTTTCAGATAAATTCTAAAGAGCTGGTCCAGTCACAAACAAGCATACACAGCTGCGAATGGACTCAAATTAGGAAAATATCTAGAAGGAAAAGAAGGAAACCAATAACCCAATGGAACTTCACTTTGGTTTTCTGTAGTCACGGCTATACTTCAGCCACTTCTATGCTTGTGGATATGAGATATTTTGGCACGAGTAGAGTTAATGGAGAGGACACTATGCAAGAAAGAACAAGAAATAAGGAACAATTGAGATTCATTTGGGATTTGGATACTTGCCATTGCTTGGGGACAAAAAATTTTGAGAGGGGAGGACTGTCATGTCCCTTTTGAAGGCTAACTTTTGTAGACCTTAACCCATTCTCTCCCGTGGGTCGAAGGAGGAAAAGCAAGGGGAAGATCTGAACTACATTTTTATTATTGTTTTATATATTATCATGTTTCCTATTGAGAAGCCTATGCTCAATAGAGGGACTTAATTAGTTAGGAAATAAAGGTATTATGAGCATGTAGGCTCCAAATACCATTTATATATTTAAAAGCACTTACCTTAAGGGGTCGGCCATCATTTTATATTGTAAAAAACACTCCTTGTGGCTATATAAGGAGGTCGTTTGGACATTATTCATTCATGTTTTTGGTGATTATTCTTATCTTGGTGAAAGTTGGCTAGTGTAGCCCTTTTTCTCTCTCTCAAGGACGAAACCCCTTGGGTTGAGGACTTCATCCAAGAACGAGAACGCTTTGGTTGGGGAGTTTAGAATGACGAAAACCCCTAATGAGGATTTTGTGTGCAAGCTGATTGGAAAAGCAATAAAGTATCTTTCTCTTGCATTTGTGGTCTCTTTGGGTGCAATATTATATTTTTTAGAGTGGAGCACCCTATCTTGGAGTGGATTTTTGGTATGTGTTACTAATTTGGCAAATCTGAAATAACTAGCTTGTTCTTCATAATTGATAAGGCTAATATCTTGATTTTCATGAATTTTGGAGCTTCCTAGGCTGAGTTCATGAATTTTTAAAGTATCATTGCAGACAAGGGTTTCATTGAAATTCATATCTCCATATCTAGGTATTAAAAATCAGATTTCTTGCATTATATGATTGTTGATGATATATCATAATTTTAAAGACTTAAGTGAAGCTGATTGGAAGGGTTTTGAAGGCATGAAGGTGGGGTTGAAACCCCAAAATAGGTCGCTGCCCTAGAAAAGGGTTTAATTTGTACTTTTATAGGTTTATAACATCTCTATCAATCTGATTTGTGAGCTTTTAGCCATTTTCCGAGAATATCTTCAACATGTCAAAGATGTCCAAAAAAGGGACATCACAAATCTAGAGTATTATAACAATCTCAAAGTTTCTAACAAGTACTTTGACCAAAACTATATGCCTTGTTTAACAATGTGGTCATTCTCCACTCTTCAATGAACTTCCTATGAGATCCTTGAAGAATTAAATGTAATGATACCATTTTTTGTCTCCCAAGGCTTTAGATTCTTGAGGCTACTTACCTTGTTTTTTGTGTCCCATTGCTTGAAATTCTAGAGCCACGATCGCACAGCTCTAAAGATCAATGCTAATGGTATCTCCCATCAACATATAATTGCCAATTGGAAGGTCATCTTCACAGGAGATGTTGTATTTTCAATAGTTTATATCTAGATTGTTTCGGTATGGGTACGATACGCTGAAATGACAAAGTTTTAATAACCTTGGGTACGGTTATTTGAGGTCATCTTCACATGGGATGTTACATTTGCAATAGTTTATATCTAGATTGTGAAGGTATGGGTACAATATGCTGAAACGACAAAGTTTTAATAACCTTGGGTACGGTATGTTGTGGGTACGTTTGTACAATATATTTAAAAAAGTAAAAATATAAATATATATAAAAATTTAAAGAAATCAACAAGCGTTTGGTCTCGCAACTTGTAAAATATTAGAATCCAACAACAAAGCTTATTATGAATTAGAAGCCATCTAAAGCAAAATTTCTTTGACTGAATACAAGAAGACCACAAAACATTAAATCTATGATTCCATCTACTAATGGGCTCGAAACATTTGACTTATTGTTAAGGCCCAGGAAAGGTTTGGGGAGAAGGCTATCTTTTCATAGAGTTGTTGGAGGTAGCCTCTTGGAGAAGGGGCCCTTTGAGCCACCTCATAGTATCTCAAAAGTCATTTTCATCCTCCATAATTAGTCCAATAGAGGGAGCTGTGAAAGCATTTTTGAGCATTGTATACATTCTGAATTGAGATTGAGGAAGCTTATAGAAAGCTTTAAGGTTTGTCCATTCCATCCACTTCCCAAATCTGTTCAAGTCATGAAACATTTTAATTCCTTTCTCAAGCCAAAGGAGGGCAGAGCAACCTCTTGTCAAGGAAAGGAGCTTGCCATTATATTTCAAATTGACGAAATCGATTTATAGGCTTGGCACCTAGTGTCGAAGGAAGAGAGGATAGGCTACTCAACCACCAAATGCTTCACTGTTCCCAAGCCCTCCAAATTGACTAAAGAATAAAGGTCCCATGAGGAATAACAAGAAATCCCCTAATAGTAAGTCAACCAAATGAAGTCCTTTTCATCTATCTTGACCTATCGAGCCTATTGGCAATATTGAATCTCACACGAACTTTCTAAGGTTCAATTCCAGTCAAAGCCCTCAAGTTATATTTATTTTTGCACTAAAAAAATGGTGCGCGTATCTTTGTGGGTGTGTACTCGGGGCATGTGGGTATGTACCCACAGTACAGACCGAACCGTACTCGTACTCGTACATGTACCACATACGTATCGGGCTTGGTATGGGGGTATTTGGTGTTTCCTAAGGCGAGTCTAGGTTTATATAACTTCTTTAATTTCATCAACGGTCAATAGATAATCTAAAGATTTAACCTTGATTTGAAATAAAGGAAGGGGTCTGTCCTACACTATTCCGCAACTTTACCCCTTGCTGCATTTATGAGAGGATGATTTGGCAAAAGGTCTCCAAGTGTTTCTCTAAGTTCTTTCACATTTTTCGCGGCTTAATCCTTTAACCAAGGTTTTCAAAATCGGTCGAACCGAAACCAGAACCGGCCGGTTCGACCGGGTTTTTTTTTTGTTTGAACCATCCAAAGAACAAATAGTTTGATCGGTTTGGCCTCAAACTGGTCAAACTGGTCCGGTTTCGACCCAAACCCGCCAGTTTGACCCCACACAACCGTATGCAACGAATTTTATAAATAAAACGTTTTTTAATACATTTTCTATTTTTTATTTGTTCTAAACCCTAATTTGGTGTTATAAATACACCCCCCTCTATTCACTTCACACCTCTCTCATTGAACATTTGTGAGCAAAAGCATTTGTGGGCAAAAACATTTGTGAGCATAAGATTGAAGAGTTTAGTTTTGGAGTGAGCTTGGAAGTTGGAGGCTTGGAGCTTGTTTGGCATTGCTTGTGGGCTCTTTGTGGTGATATTGGCATCCATTTGTGAGCACCTCACCTCTATTTGTGAGCACCTCTCTTATTTGGAAGGATTTGGAGGATTGGGGCAGCATTGAAGAGTGTTCATTTGGAGTGAGTTTGGGGTTGTTTGGCATCAAGTGTGGGCTCTTTGTGGTGGTCTTCACATCTACATTTGGAGGGTGCAACCCATATACAAGCTTGGAGTGTTTCTTCACCTCATTTGTGTGCACATTGAAAGGTATGTTACATTTTAAACTTGCCCCTTATTTGTAAATTTTATTAAATAGGAAATCTGAAATTTATTTTGTTTTTATTTGCATTTTTAGATTTCTTTGCATTTGCAATGGCCCCCAAAACAAAAGACCCTACACAGCCATTCAGAAGTAGTTGATAATCAAGTTTTTTGTAAATATTGTAAGAAACACATCAAGGGGGATTCATAGGTTGAAGCAACACTTGGTTGGTCAAGGAAGCCAAGTTTCCCATGTGATGCATTTGATAGTGATGCCATTAGGTTGGAAATGAAAAACTTGCTTGAAAAACATAGAGAAGAGAAGGCTAGGCAAAAAGAGATGGAAGCTGAAATAGGGAGGAGGGAACACGCCTCGAGTGTTGAAGGATCTTGCTCTGACCCTTCTGTCCATGTTAGACGCGTGTTTTTGTCAACATGTTGCACTTCTTTGTGTGGATGGCCTCGAACATGCTCAATTATGTTTACTCCCGAAGCTTTGCATGGCCGACCCAAAATATGGATGGCTAGCATCTAAAGATATGGTGTTTTTGTACCATATTCGTCCAGTCAAAAATCTGCAAATAAGACATTTATAACTTTCTAAATCGGCTAGGCTTGTAATTATTAAAGAAGTAAAGAGATTACAATCAAGGGACTCAATTTGAATTTTGTTTTTACTTGGTTGTTGGGCCATTCTCCTTTGACTGCATAGAGGTGAAGAAAAGAGCTTGCCCTTTATCGTCTTGTAAAGTTGTAGCTCATCAAGAATTATGTCTCTAGTGGCTTTGTTGGGGATCATCCTCTCTATGCATGTGTTTCGCCATCCATAGCCTCCTCAGTGGCCCTAAATGAATCAAAGAAGAAAACGTCGGCTTAAGTGGCAAGCCGCTTCATGTATATGTTGGTAGAGTTGTTTGTTCCATCTCCTATCAATTATGTGTCAAATGAGCTCTAATTTTCTGTTATTTTGTCCATAATAATTTGCTATGGCCTTCTTGGGCTTGTCCATGGCCTCATACAAATAACCCATTGGGTTTTCCCTAGTCCACCAATTGTATAACACTAACCAAAGGCTCCAAGACCTAAAACAAAGTAATGTGCAAGTTTAAAATCAAAATTAAGAGAAATTTGAGCCAGAAATTTAAATAAAAAATAGTCAAGTTTAAAGCTACCTCGACTATCTCATTTGTGTTCTTCGCAAACACATTATAAAAATTCCATTCACGACCCATTTCTCTTCAACCTTCTTGCTATAGAGAGACTCCAACCACCACATGCTTACTAACATTTGCTTAAGAGATGTTAGTGAGGATGCAATGCCGAACAATGTGTTGAAGGTTGTGGCGATTCATGTGGCTCTCGGTCACACAAGTTTTTTTCTGTTGGTGTGCTCTCTCATTAAGTTTATCAACACCCGAGGATGATTGTAAATGGTTTTGTGATATTTCTTGCTTCTTCAACCACATATTTCACCCATGCAACTTTTCCTATGTTCTCAAGTGGAAGATCAAATTGGCAATAGGCTGTGCAAGGGATCCTAAAGAGTGTAGGGTGCCTCTTCTCAAGAAGTCTCCCCGATGCAACATATGCTGATATATTGTTTATCACAACTTGGATGACATTCTCCACACACACTTCCATGAACACCTTGTCCAACATATCACAAAAGTGTTTGCATTTTTCACTTGGTGAGAGGCATCACATGACTTGAAGAACACTGCCCACCCACTTGAAGCCACTGGAAAGTTAATCAAGCTGTGGTTCCTTTCGTCCATCTAGCCACCAAACAAAATGTTGCAGCCCTTTTGCGCCATATTCTTTTTGCTCATCTACAATAACTTGCATATTTTTGATGGCGTCCCCCAACAATGTGCTACTCTAATCATGAGGAGTAGGTGCTTTAAACCCGTTGTCGGAAATGGTCAATGCAATTATCAAATTCTCCCAATATGGGCATTTCGCCAATTGAATGGAATCTTGTAATACCAGTAGTTTTCATAGCTACTATTGCTTCATTCTGCAAGTCCCACTTCCAAGTAGTACTTATGAGCTTAAAGGTTTTGCCCCAGGAATATTTTGAGGAAAAAAACCCTGCCTATGTGAATTGTTTTTGATATATGAGCCACACCACTGAACCATCCTTGGGGCAATAGAAGAGCTAGAGTCTCCCAAGTCATCATAACCAACTCTTGCTGTCCCCTATTTATCATGGATGCAAGTGCTTTAGCCGTCCTTTTTTTTTTTTCATTTGTTTCTCCCTCCTAAATGCCTGGGGCAGCAGCCATCTCTCTTTGAACTTCAGGCTGCACTTTGTCACACAGTCAAAGTTCATTTCTTGGAATTCACATGAGGTGGTATTTGAGGTGATTGATGCCTGCACTCATCTTAAACCCACAATAATTGCATATGATAGAGTTGTACTCTGGACCGTCTTCGCAATGCTTCTGTGCAAGGTTATTAGACTTCTTAGCCCATTGAGCATGGCTACTTGAACAGGATGCTATTCTTGAAGTTGAAACCCTATAGAAAAAGAAAAATTAAAACCCAAGCAGCTGGAATAAGTAGAGAAAATTAATAAAAATCTCACTCTAGAGGCTAGATAGAATCCTGACCTGTCAAATCTGCTCAAAAATCCACCAAAGCTGATGGCAATCAGTTGAATCAGGCAGCCTTCAAACTAAGATTCAAGAAAATGTGCTCTTTCAGTTTCAAAATTTTAATATCTATTAGCAATAATGAAAGTGAGCCAGCTGCCAAGGTTGAATCACAGTTCACGGTTTTGATTGTTGAAGAAGCAAACTTAAATGCAGGCTAAATCTGTTCTAAAACCCAGGCACAATGGCACATATGCAGGTTAAAACTGTTTTAAATCCTGTGGTTATATGCAAATATGTGGGCCCTGGGCTGTGGCAATGAAGTGACTGAAGTTCTGAACCTTGAGATTCAAAGTCCTTGGCTGATCTGCTAAACTTCTGATTCAAAATGTGTGGTAACTTAATGTCATTCACACAGCAGAAAATTACAAAATCAGATTACAAAAACACTAAAAAAATGTTGATGGAATGAGCAAAATAATGTTTTTTTGTGCTCAAGGTTATAAAATCCATATACCTGAGTTGCAGGCAATTACTCACCAAACACCGTGAGCAATTACCTGCTAAACTTTTCGGGGTACAGTAGCCGGCTACTCGGCCAGTGAATATTCAGAGGATAATCACGGGTAATCGTTGGGTATATGCATGTTTTGAATCAGAGCTTAATCCAAAAGTACCCTGAAAAACAATAAATAAAGTTATAATATTTAGATATTATTTTAATAGCCATCCCTCAGCCGTTCCCAAATTCTGGGAGTTTTTGCCATTCTGAAAATCCCCTCCCAGGCTTGGGTAGTTATGCTGATTAGTCCCTCATTGTTTCCTTTGTGTGCAATCTGTGGATGCTCCAAGTAGATTTGCTATGAGTAGATGGACTTGTAAAAAAATAGATTCAATGTTTTTGCAGCTAACATAGGATTTGGGTTTCTTCACAAAATCCTAATTCGAATAGCTATAACCAAAATCTTGTCAAACTGTTTGCATATTTGGGAACTTTGTGAAAAATCATTAGTGCATGCAGTTTTGAAATTTTCTTAGTCTTCTTGTTTGAACCCTCAAATTTTCTGTGAAATTGTGCTGAATATTTCCTACCAAGTTCATCTGTAAGGATTTGGTTTCTTCACAAAATCCTAATTCAAAAAGCTATTACCAAAATCTTTTCAAACTGCTTGCATATTTGGGAATTTTTGAAAAATCACGAGTGCATGCCATCTTGCAATTTTTCGAGTCTTCTTGTTTGAACCCTCAAATTTGCTGTGAAATTGTGCTCTATTTTCCCACCAAAAGTCAAAATTTTGAAATTTGGAATGGAATACTCCTCCGTATATTTCCTACCAAGGTCAACTGTAACGAATTTGGGGAAACTCTGGCCGTGAAGTGGTGCTTGGTTGCCGATTTATGACAGAGTTGCTAGTGGCAAACCTGTTGTGGTAGAGGAACAGGTCGCACGGGCAATGAGTTGTGGTGGAGCAGAGCAGTAGTACCACCCGCACTACAGGTCAGAGTAGGGTAGTAGGGGTGCTTGACTTAGGTACGAGCAGTGCAAGTATCATTGCTATTGCTTCCTTCAGGGGTTGTTGACACCCTTCAAACAATTGATGAAGTTGCAAAGCAATTTAAGGTGTAGCCTGCAGTCTAGGGTGTTTAGCTTGCCTGTGTGTGCAAAGGTTTTTGTGCCTTGAGGTCTCGGGTTTGAATCCCATGGAACCCTGTCTAATGTTTTGACACTTAGCCATACAGGCTATGTGAGTGACACTTGATTGAATGGAAAAATTGACAAATTCAGGGCTGACGCATGACTTCTTCGAGTTGGTCAGTCACTTTTTGAATATTACCCTATCCAATTAGTACCTAGTCACCAACCCAGTCATCACACAATTAGTGGTACAAGAAGGCGCACATGGGTGAATTAGGAGTCACTTGGAACAATCAGATTAGAGCTGCATTTAAATGTTTTTGAAAAATATTATTTTTTTACTTGTGTCATTATGTTTTTGATGGTAAATCTTTAGGTGGCGATAAATTTTGTATATAGATTTTTTTTTAAATTTTTATTTCACGAGTTTGAACTAGTGTTTTAAAAACCGGCCGAACCGGAACTGGAACTGGCCGGTTTAGTACCAAACCGGTCGAACCGGTCCGGTTTCATCCTGAACCAGTTGGGTCAGGTTTTTTTTTCCTTTTTTGGCATTTCTTTCCTTTTTTGGATTTTTGGTGAAGAAAACACAAGGAAAGAATAAAATTTGCCATTTTGGAAAAGGGTCGGGAAGATGTAGCAAAGCAAAAACTTACATGTGCCATAACTTTCATTACGTGGCTCCGTTTGGTGCGTTTTTCTAAAAGTGAATATTTTCCCGAGCTCTACTCATTGATGACAATATTTTTCTTATTTTCATAAAATCCATTTTTGCACCTTTTTGGACCAAGCAACTTCTTGCAATCTTCTGAAAGAATCATGAGCTTTGATCGCCTGTAGACAGATTAGTAATTAAAAATACTGGATAGCTTTCCAAAACTCGGCGAGTACTCGCCAAAACTCGGCGAGTATTCTCCCGTGCTCGGACTAATCGTCCCACCTACCAGCTTGGTCGCAACCTGCTTATTCAAATGTTGACTTCACATATCAACAGATGCGTAGGTTTTTTTTTTTGCTATTTTAAGAGTTTTTTTGTGTTTACACTCCAATTTGCGCATCCTCAGACACAAGACTGAATGCTATCGTAAAGGTCCCAACAAAAAGAAAGCATTAATAGCAATGAAAGAAAACGCTGCAAATACACGGTTTTGGCTGCAAATTTATGTTTTTTTAAAGAAATTTGAGTATTTTTTAAGTTGCCGAGTATTCCCGAGTATTGGCCGAATATTGCGAGTTTTTTTTTTTTTTGGGGTCTGCCGAGTATTTGCCGAATGCGAGTATTCCAACTATGGTACTATATACATGAGCAAACTATGCATATTTTGTGTGTAATTGTTGGAATCATGGTTTCTAATCTTTCAAATATATTGTTTTCTTTAAAAATGTAATTTTTATGTGTTTTTTAGTAAACCGGTTCATAGAGTTTGAACCGGTCCGGTCCAACCCTTGACTGGTTCCAAGTCCAGTTCCGATTGTTAAAACATTCTTTGAACATATAACATGTACACTCATACAAAATTTAACGGTACTTGCTCATAATTATACCTGTATTACAGTAACCAAGGAAGCAAAGATAGCATTGTAACTTGCTGCAGTTTTTAGAAAATGGGACATTACAGATTTTTTTTTGACAAGTTCCAAGTCAGAATAATCAAGTGGATTTTGTAGTGCAGATTGATTCCCCACTATGCTGCATCTGCCGCAATTTTTCCATGGCTTTTTATCTGCAAGTTGGTTCCTTCTTATCATATGTAAAGTGGATCCTTGCTTCTGATGTGAACTAAAGATGAACTTTGTGGAAGTTAGAGAAACCTTTTTGTGAACTCGTCAATCTGTAGATTCAAGATTGCTAACGATTATTTGTGTACTCTACGAGCATTGTGTTGGATCGTAAATGCCTTGTTCATCCTTAGAATTACTCATTTGGGTGGATTACTAACCCGACTTCTTTTCCTATGCTGGTTACTGCCACACCTTTATGATAATATATGCTAGGCCACGAGTTGTCAGTATTCACCAGCCTGCAGATCATATTGAGTGGAAGGCATGACCTCAAAAATTGCTCCTGAGATTTTTTTCTGTTTTTTTCCACTTTCAATTTGGTTCATGCTGTAAATTTGAGATTCAATTATTCACTTATGCTGAGAGAACATTGTTGAGTAATTCAATTCTTTATAGAAAAAATTTGTCATATCATCTATTTAACGAGCCTTTAATAATAGGGTATTGGAATAAGCAGTTTGAGATTATAGCTTCTTCTTGTTGCTTGATTTGGTGCTACCATTGAATCTCTTGCATTTATTAAACTCCACTTTACCCTTTGAAATTAAGATATCTAGTTATATCCGTCTTGTCAGCTCGTTACAGGGGGTTCATGCAACTTCTTGATGAAATTGAAGCTGGATAATAGTTTCCAAATGCTTCTCTGAGATAATATTAACTTCTTTGCTATTATGACTGGTTATATAATAATAATAACCTTTTGATCTGAAACTTAGTTTTTTCATATTGCAGTTCGTTCAATGATAAGCCAATAAATGAAGCAGCTACAGGTCCTATTGGAGCGGAATTATTTGAGAAGGAACAGGAAGATCTACTCAAGGATTTGAAAGATATTCCTAGGAAGGCCTGTGACCGTCGTGTAAGTTTTCCTCTGAGGCATATGCATCTGAATGATGAATCATTGTGTTGACCTGGAGTGGCCTCTTATTAATCTATTTATATGCAGATAAATGAATTTGTCAAACGTGCTCGAGCTGCTACAATTCATTCATATATTATTAGTCATCTGAAGAAAGAGATGCCTGCTATGATGGGAAAGGCCAAGGCTCAACAACGCCTCATTGATAACCTGGCTGATGAATTTGCGAAGGTTTGCGCTTCTTCTTTTCCCAATTCTTTTGTCATGCTAACTCACAGGGAACAGCTCGTGGGAAACACTTTTGTCCCTCTTAAAGCATTAAAGGAAGTTTGAAACTTTGAAAGTTAATTGGTATCAATGTGGGTTACACTCAGAATTGTAATATCTTTACCATTTTTGAAATATCAAAAATGACCAAAATGTGAAGAAACTTTTATATAAATTCAAACGCAAGTTCCTGCATGTCAATGCATTTATATGGAGGGTTTCTTGAGGTCAAGTTTTTCATTTTTCTAGCTTCAAGATTTGATATTTAGCCTACCAATGTTATATAATGGGGCTATTACAGTGTGTCAATGTGGTTTGAAATCTTGCATTCTCTGCTTCCACAATTTCTGGTTTTCCATCTCTCATGTATCCTATATTATCTGAATATTGTTGTGAGAAACATTGTCTTTTGCATTTGCAGGTTCAGAGAGAGTACCATTTACCAGCTGGTGACTTTCCAAGCATTGAACATTTCAGAGAAGTATTAAGTGGATATAACTTTGACAAATTTGAGAAGTTGAAGCCGAAGATGATTCAATCGGTAGATAACATGCTGGGATATGATATTCCTGAATTACTTCAGAAGTTCAGGAACCCTTATGATTAAATGCATTCCAAAGTTTAAGATGGTATTCTGGTTTCCAAAAAGATCTGAAATTTTGTGCACGATGCATATCTAATAGAAGTGCTGCTTTGATGCATTGGTATCATATGCAAATGTTGTAAGAAAATCTGTTCTTCAATTCAAGAGTCCCATTATAGCTGCTTTCCTGTCAAATGTGTAGAATGCTTAGTGGTATTTTGGGACATTTCCAATTCATCCATTGTTATAAGATTTCGGTGCAAAGTTTCCCTTTTAATCTCCGTTTAGCATCCAATTCTGTATGAGGCTTTGATCAATTGTAAGAATAAAACATCATGGTTGCCATGAATACATGGTATTCATTTTTAATATATATTTTGTATTCCTATAAATAAGCCCAGTGGAATGAATGTATTTATTATTGATGTTTTGCTGTGCTTGTGTTTATTTTCACAGGCATTTTGAGGTTAACATCATGAGCTGGAAAAATATGGTGAATTGCATGCAAGATAACCTAAAAAATACTAGGTGGGTATGGATGCTTGATTTTCTCGTCTTTTGTCTATGCAGTCAGAAAAGAAATACTATGCAGCTCATTCCACATATATGGCTTTACAAATATTAAGATTGATCTTCACGTCTTGGATCTGTCCAGACAAAAAAAAAAAAAACTATCTAGGCACATATATGGCTTTACAAATACTAGGATTGATCTTCTCGTCTTGGGTTGGCACAAACAAAAAAAAGTATTATGTAGGCACATATATGGCTTTACTAATATCTTTTTTTTTTTTTTTGATTAGTGGTAAAAATTAGGGTTGAGGGGACCCTACCCCATTACAAAGAGTTGCAGCATCCTTACATATTGGCCAATGGATTTACCTTTAAAGGCCATTCATGTTCCAAAAGTTCAAAAACAAAGACTACAGTATAAGATATCCATAAGATAGGAATTACAATATATAACAGTCCAAAGGTTTATACTAACAGCATAGGGATAAACTAACAGCAAATTAAAAACCTTTGAATAACATTATTCTTTGACCAGTTCTCCCACCGTCTCCATACAGCCGTTCCATTCATTGACCAGTGTAGCTATTGTCTCCTTCCAGTACTTGTAATTTGGTTCTTGAATCACCACCTTCAGCCTTGTACCTTCCTTTTCCTTTTCTTTTGCCAACTCCATGGACTGGATCATTTCGGCCAGCAGTTTAAGATGGTAAATAGTACTTTTCACATTTAGGATATGTGCATCCCTGATTTGCATAATAATTCCTTTCATTTTCAACAACTCGCTTTCCATTTCCATGCTTCTGGCATTGGCATTTTTGAGGTTTTCGCTTAGGATAAGTGAAGACATTTTATCCACTTTGTCAGACAGCTCCTTAAGGTCCATGGAGATCAAGCTAATTTTGTGCCTATTGATATCAGTATTCAGTCTACAGTTTTCAAACTCTCTCATAAAAGCATGGGTTTTAACAGCTGATTCCTGGGCCAAGAATAGATCCCTCTAAGCCGTCTTAAGATTATGTAGACTGTGGATAGCCTCCTCAGTGTTCTTGGAATGCTTACCCTCGGAAGACTCTGTTCTTTCATGCTGGCCACATCCTCACTTTGCTTGCTCCTTCCCCTTCGACTTTGTCATGAAAGGAGTCCATCTGGGTCGGGGTGCCTCAGGGCTTTCACCCAAAACAATGGTAATGTTTTCCTCCTCAGCCTGACAGGGAACCTGCTCTTTCTGTTTTGATACTTATCCCCCACTTTGCCCATGCTTGACCTGGTACGTTTGGCCACCGGATTCCCAGGCACAAAATCATCAAAGCTTCCTTCCTTAGGGTCCAAACTCCCTGCCCTTTTTCCCGAGAGATTTGTTTGAAGCCGAAGCCCCAAATTTATCATTTTTTCCCAACAGGGGAGTGCTCAGCCGAATGATAGATTTGATCAGACCCTGGTGTAAAGGGAGAATGAAAGTGCCTTTCTTCACCATAGCAATACTATGGCTTTACTAATATCGAGGATGGTGTATGTAGATAGAAAAAGTACTATGTAGGCACATTTATGGCTTCACTAATACTAGAACGACATGTTTAAAGTATGTAGGGCACACATATGGCATTACTAATATTAGGATGATGTGTGTAAAATACTATGTGGGCACATATATGGCTTTGTTAATATCGGGATGATGGCCTCACGCACATTCCCACAAACACAAAGGTTTATATTTAATATCTTGTATCTGAAACATTTGGGGTGCATGATGGAGCAAGATGTTTACAAGATGCTGGACTTTCAAAGCACTAAAAATTCTATCAATTAGTCAACTTAATTTGGTTACTTGTTTAAAATGAGAAAGTAGTGATAATGCCATTCTAGAGATTTGCATATGTATTTAGGATAAGAGGAATGGGGAATATTTGTAGTGCCTTGCTTGGTGGCATCCTTCTTACAACACATTTGATGTGTTTAACCATTGATATTTTGGGTGGAGGACCATGCATGCAAATGGCTAAGGTGGTACTTATTTATAGATTACATTGACCCACTATCCAAGATGATTCAGTAGTTCATATTTAACAATTGAAACTTTGATCCATGGTATTACATCATCTTGTTTTAGCATGACTATGCTATGTTGTGTAGCAGCTTGTGCACGATTGTCCAATGGGCTTTGGTAGTTGTTACTTTAATGTTTTATCACGAGTTAGATGGCTAGTCTTATTTGATTACGTAATTTAATTATTTCATGGCAATGGAAACTCTCATCTCATGTGATCTTTTGAATTGAGGAGTTGTAGTAGGCATTGTTTTAATATTTGATGATATTGATTGTTAACTTTTATTATACATAATCCCTTCATGATTATGATCATTAAGGTCCTCGTATTAAGTAGGGGCTACTTGGAAAAGCTTTGTGGTCTGCATGAGTCCATGATATCCATTTGAAGTTTGAGGGCATAGTGCAATAGAGGTGAATGAGATTTGTGAAAGGGTTAACAAATGTCATAGTAATCTCGTTTCTAAGCTTGGTCTATTGAATTAAAACATGACCATACTGTTGAAAAGTTGATTTGGTTACTTAGTTTGAGAATATGGTAGGGTGGTGATATGTCATCGTGGCGGGTATCAACAAATGTAATGATAGGAGAGCAATAGATTTGAGCAAAATGAGCGCAACAATTCTTCACATTAATTTCATAGAAAAATGATACATATTTATAGTGAAAGCTGCTCCTATAAACAAGGAATTTGCTCAACTATTCACCCGTAAACCTCTCCCATAACCTATCTACGTAAGTGGTTACAACCACTATACAAACAATTATATTTCAAACAAAACTATTAATGTGAAGCACTAACAATTATATTCCTAACATCCCCCTTAGTGCGAACATGGTAGAAAAACATCCACACACTCATTTACAATATGATCACCCCTGTGAAACATGTCCTACAATGTGACTCATGATCTTGATCAAAAGAAAGGCTCTCTCCTTCCATGGTTTTAAACAGGTTTACCACAAACTTTGACGTGAGCGAGACACCATCAAGCTGTCCATCTCGTGTAGTTTTATGGATCTTCCCACAAACCCTTTCAAGATCCATGAACTGACTTACTTTGGTGCTTTTGTTCACCACTATGTTTGTACATCAATGAAATATATAAGAATCACAACTCGCTTATTACAAAACTGCACAATAGAACATATACAGGAAAAAGATTTCACATTACTTCCTATAAGAATCGCAATGTTCTTAATTGTAGCCACTATTGTCAATCACTACCACTCGATCTTGAACAAAGGAAAGCGCCACTTGCTATTGGAAGTTTCTTTTGACTTTAGTCATTTTTAGGTGCAAAATGAAAATGGAACATTGGTGTCATGTTCTCCCCCCACAATGTGAAATTTCCACACACGAACACTGAGAAGCAAACTGTATCAAAGACATACAACTGATCGAATCTTGCTAGTTAGATCTTGTTGCACATGGTCACCATTGCAAGTGAACGTATTCACAAGCGGACCATCTTCCAACGAAGTACGGAAGTCAGAGGATCACGTTAGTTAGAGGATCACTGACAGTCATCTGCGCTCCAACACAACTATTTTCCAACATCCAAAACCATACAAAACATGAACTTTGAAATAGGATCACACTACATACAACTGGAACAAATTGAGACTCGAAATGAAATTAAACTCACACTGTAAAAATGCCACCACAGTTGCTATGTGGCCTTGTCGTTGGTGGTGACGAGAGGTCGATCAACCTCCAACAACCTCGTGCCTCGTCCTCTAGTTTCATGTTGTTACCTCAGCGGAATGTGACCATGAAGGTCAAAAACATGCCTTAAATAGTCGTCAGATTCCACTTGAAAATGCGTTCGAGGAAGGTATTTTTTATTTTTTATTTTTCAAACTTTTACAATGACCGACTCTTGAAAATAAAAGACATTTGACTTTTATTTTTAACTCTTTTAATGACACTGACTGACTTGACAATTTGAAAACCTTTAATTGATACCCAAATTGACTATTACGACATGACTCTTAATAATTTTATTTGAACGAACAATAACACTATATTCACATGTATACAAACTTCTAACATATAAAGTACCAAGGTTGACAAAGGACCAAAATTAATAACCTTACAAAGACACGTTATGACATGGATGGTACAAGATATAAGCATGGAGTCGTGATTAACAGGAATTTAGAAAGGATTTTTGACAACAAATATGCATGAGGAAATTGGACGCAAAAGTACATGTCAAAATGCAAATACAAAAAAATATGCTTTTATGATACCTAAGACCATGGGCGAGAATGCAAATACCAAGCAATCTAGAACACAACACATGTGGCCACTCTGTGATCCAAGTAATCCAAATTGAGCCGATTCTACAGTCCAATACGATGTTTGTAGATATGAGATTCGCCATTGATGAAAGAATTAATGCATCTAATGTTGGCATCAGTCAAAGATCTATGAAGGTATTGTTTTGCATAGTCATGTATTGGCCAAGCTTCAATCATACAGAGCTGATAATCCCATCCAAATACCCACATCATGATTATCCTACAAACTGTCATGAAAAGAAAATTGGAATTCGATGCAAGATATTGATAATATAAACAAATAAAATGATGAACAGTGTCAAAAAACTCAATGCTTAATACAAAAACTTGGTGCTATCAATA
The DNA here is from genome assembly GCA_018340775.1 of Taxus wallichiana var. yunnanensis. Lineage (NCBI taxonomy): Eukaryota > Viridiplantae > Streptophyta > Pinopsida > Cupressales > Taxaceae > Taxus > Taxus wallichiana. The sequence continues at coordinate 172,302,606 of CM031244.1, forward strand.
AATATTATTGACCGAGACGTCTTTGTAACTTCACAAAATGCTCCCAGCTCAACTGAAAAAAACAATGCTTTCTTTCTTTACGATAACAGTAAGAATAAAACGTGACCAAAACTCATTGATTGAAGAGCAGTTTGCACAACAACAGATATCACAACGGATATAGATACATGTTTGGATGTGACACACACTTAAAAACAATCTACACGAAAAAAGTATCCACGACATATAATAGCTCATACACAGGGCAATAGCAAATAACAAACTACCCCTGGCTACATTTCAAAAACTCATCACAGAGAGAGGATTAGGATTGCTCGATGCAAATGATCAGAGAGCAGTGGATTTGAGTAAAATAAACACAACAACAATTCTTCACACTAATTTCATAGAAAACATGATACATATTTATAGTCAAAGTTGCTCCTATAAACAAGGAGTTTTCTCAACTATTCACCCCGTAAATCTCTCCCACAACCTATCTATGTAAGTGGTTACAACCACTATACAAAAAATTATATTTCATACAAAACTATTAATGTGAAGCACTAACAATTATATTCCTACCATGTAATAATAACTAACATGGCTATGGAATGTTATCTTTAATTGTTAGGAGACTAACACTAAAAGCTTATAATTTTTTGTGTGATGGATCGAATATTATCTAGTTATATTTGAATAAATAAGCTTAATTGTGTCCCCTTTAGATAATGATGGTCGATTATTGGTTAAACCACATGTGACCCTTGGGGATGTTCAAGAGGTGACCATTAGTTGACCCCTACATGATGTGATGGATAGAATATTATCTAGTTATATTTGAATAAATAAGCTTAATTGCGTCCCCTTTAGGTTAATGATGGTATGATTATTGGTTAAACCACAAGTGACCCTTGAGGGGATGTTCAAGAGGTGACCATTCTTGACCCCTACATGGCTTGATGAAATAGAATGTCCTCTAGTGGTGTGTGCATCTTATTTTCATGTTTTTAATTTGAATTACCCAATTTTACCCAACATGTCTTCTCTATTGTAGAGACCTTTTGGAACTCTATATGATCATCTAGATGTAGGCGTGGAAAGTGGCTTTACACTAACAAATATGCTATGTTGAGAACACATTGCAATAATGTATAAATAGATATGACACAATAATTGTACCTAATTGCATGAATCAAAATATTCTAGGATTAAAGGCTAATAGGAAGTACTCAAAATAATGGAAATACTCAAGAGTATTAGACAATCATAATTTTTTTATAAATGATGGTTTGTCACAAATTCAGATTTAGTCTCTTGTAATAGGCAATGGAAAACATGCCAACAAGATGAATTGGGTTTAGAAAAATAAGCCAAATTTGATCACCTTGACCAATATTATACAAATGCTCAATCAACACAACCAAAGTTGTAGCAATATGGTTCTAGCATCTTTTTGCAATTGCAATAGAAACAAGACAATCCTAATCCTTTGATCTTGGGCTATTAAAGCTCTTTTCCAAAATTCACATCGTGTCATTGGGAATTTGTTCTACCTTAGTGAGATTCCAATCAACCCCACAACACTTTATAAACCGTAAAAAAAAGAGGTGGATTTGGGGACATTTATTAATCGAGCCCCTTAGGGAGCATGAGTTGAAAACATCATACAATTATAATGCAACCCAATATGTAGTCTAGCGTATTGCAATTGTCCCAACCCTCATCTTTTCAATGGATGCAACAAGTAGTAAATGCTATATGCTTCTCCGGATGATTGAATTTTACTTTTGCGTGACGACTTTCAAAAAAGATTAGATTCCTTCCCCTTACGTTAATATAATTTGCTTGTAATTGGTTTGTCCAAATGCACTATTACACCTATGTATTTATAAGCTTGTTGCATTCAAATTAGTACCCGTTAGCACATATCAATAGACAACATATAAAAAGGATTGACAAATAAGGGCCACAACCTTGCGGCACCCAAAGTATGGGTAAAAATGGTCCACAAAACAAAGAGCCATAGTTGTAGTGGTTTGGTTATGGCATATGAGTTTTAACTATAGCAATCTACTTTTGAGAGACTAGAATTGTATTGCTACATTTTTGGCAAATGTCTAGAAAAATGGGGAAATAGGAAGAAAAAAGAGCAAAATAGAGAGATAAGGAAAGAGATGTACACATGGACTAAACATGAAAGATCAAAGAGTTAATAAGATCGTAATGTCATAAATATCAATATAAATTAAAGAGGTATAAATCACATAAACCATGAGATACAAGTCGAAAGTAGAACAACATAAGGCACGTATGCTAAGAATAACGTAATCTAGAACATCAATCCATCAAGACACAAAAATATCGACATCATAACAATTAACTAGTCTTGCTCCAAAAATAGGCGTGTATATAATGCCTTACTCTAATGTGTCTACATGTGTACATATCCCGATAATGGAAACATGTGCAAATAAATAAACGTCTACATATTTAAATTTGTAATCAACAAACTATTGAAATCTAGAAAAACCAAGAGCATATGAATGGATATATTAGGTTACGCTAAAAACTATGATTTTTTTTTGTGAAATCTATCTCGAAATTTGTATTGTATATGAATATATCTGAGTGTGTATCACAATGAGATCAAGTCAGTCCCAAGAAGTGAAAACTTCCTATGATGGATGTCAACCCATGTTTTGATAAAGATAAGATAAAAAAATATTGATAAATTGAATCAAGTATAATAGAAATTGAAATGCAACAAAAGTGATAAGATGCGAGATATGATCTAAGTAAATTAAACCAAACTTGTGCGGAGTCGATGATGACCTGGAGGAGATCAAGCTGAAACAATGGTAGAAAATGCGAGATCAGAAGGCCTTGGAAGCAAATCAGAAGCGATGATGAAATGAGATGAAAAAAAGGAATCTGCAAGAGATCTAAAAGCTGGATCAAACAAAAAGGATGTAAGAAAATTATGAATTTTGAAGGTGAATGCAATGAAGACCGATCTAGTCGATGGTGACTGAGCTGAGTTGGTGACAATTTGGGGTTGGAAAAATAGATGCGAGATGACAGAGATGGTAGAATGACAAAATCACGAGGCTTGAAGTGGTTAAGATAAGAGAGATGATATTTGTGGATCTAAATAAACAGAGGTGCAAACAAAATGGAAGTTGGGTCGGTGATGACTAGACATGATCGACATTACCGATTGGGGTTGATCTTGGTGGCTAAAAATGAATGGGTCAAACGAAGGATTGGGAAGGTAGAGATAGGGCTCTTGATGAAAGCTAAACCTGCACAAGATCTTCGTGAAGAAAATGGTGACAAAATTGCAACGAAGGACCTAAGCACGTAAGGATGAAAAAGATATCCAAATCTCCAAGATTGAAGCACAAGGTTCCTAAGATGATGATGGTGGCTGCAAAAGAGAGCAACAAATGAAGGCAATATCACAAGAAATCCCGAAATCTTCAAAATTGCATCATGAGAAAAGGAGGGGTAGGGGCAGATATATAGGGTCGATGGCAACCCGAATGTGTCACTGCCGATTATGGGGATCCGTCCATTTGGGAAGGGGAAAGATGACGAGCTCGAGACAAAGAAACCATTTTATGTGGGATTAGGGTTTTGAAGAATTAGGACAAATTAGGGTTTCTTAGGATGAGTAAATGGGTAGGTGGAGGGTGGAAAAATATTAAATAAAGGCCATGGAGAGGTGAAATCATTAATCTGGGGTCTAGAAAGGATAAAATGGAAGTTGTAGGGAGAGAAAATGAATTAAGTGTGGATTAAAAATAATTAAAGATGATTAAGGAGGAATAATAATGATAAGTGTGATAAATTGAATTTAGGAGGGAATTTGAAAGGGAAGAGAGGTATGCATGTAGAAAAAGATGACAAAGAGTTTAACGCGGGGTGAGGGGTAGCGATACCAAATTTTTGTGTCTACATTTGTCCCTTTTTGTCGAGTGGTTTGCGTTGGGCAAGCCATGAGACAAAAACAAGAAGAGATGAAAAGATAAATGATGAGGGTGCTACCCCTCAAACTAGGGATTGACGACACGAAGGAATTCGATCATGAGTTTGAAAGAGATAGATGAAGAAGGATGGAAAGGATGAGAAAAGGAGAGGATGAGATAAGATATCATAGATGAGTATAAACAAAAACTAAAAACTAAAATAAAAATATGGCGAGAGATTTGAACCACTACTATAGGGACAAAAATATGGCCTCAATGTAGATGAACTAAAATGTCCTACAGACCTATGAGTCGGCAAAACCATTGCAAAATGGGGGAAATCCAATGAGAATTTGCTCAAATGGATGTGCAAGCTGAGGACCAACGTGTCAAAGGCAGACATCAAATATGTGCAATCAAATGTGAAAATGGTCAAGAAAAAGGTCGCGACAAAAAGGATAGGGGGTGGGAAACAATGAATGTGATATCCTTCACGTAAGAGGAATAAAAAAGAGGCGTTTGGGGTGGGACGAAAAATGGGTAAAATAATGGTGCCCCAAGAGGGAACACGAAGATGGCCAAAAAAGTGAGATGTTGTAAAATGGAAGATGAGATAGATAACGAAGCCTAGTGGGAAAAATAAAGATGTGGTATGAGGACCACACAAGGAAAAAGTGGAAGAAAATATAATTTGAAAGGAAGGATTGATTGAGAGGAGTGAAGAAGCACATTAATAAAAAAGGTAGGCCGAGTCGGCGACCAAGGATGAAGTGACGATGACCCAACCGGGTCAATAGAGATGAGGGGTGGGCCATATAATCCTCTCAGCTCGGCCGACTAAGCTCATTTTCACTACGTGAAGTGACGATCAAGAGCTCGAGAAAAGAAGAGATTTGATATTTTGAGTGAGATGGAGGTGATGCGGGGGCATCATCATAAGAATGTCAAAAATGTGAAATTTCCAATCTTATTATATCACGAGTTCATGAAAGAGAGTTGGGTTCATTCTCAAGTGTTAAATCATTCAAATGTTTAAAATGGAAGGTTTTCCTCCATCTTTGTAATTCAAAATTCTAAGTATGAGGAAAGAGGAAAGTGACTTGTAAATGGTTAAAGGAGGGAGCTTAGAGGGTTTGAGTGAATGGGTAAGGTGTCTAGAGTTGAGTCAAGTGTCTTACGAGAATGAATAAGCTAGTGAAGTATTAAAATTGATGTGATAAAGCTAATTTTGACTATGTTAGAGTAAATGATGAGTCTTGAGAGTTATGAAATTATTTAGGGTATGAATAAAAGAGAGAGAATGAGCTTAAAAAGGAGGAGAATCGGTTAGAGACATCATCCCTCGAGGAAGGGAAGAAGAGGAATTTGAGGATATGAAAGTTTTGTAAAACTGGACATAATGTATGAGATGATGACTCTGTTTTAGCTTTAAGATCTCTTGTCTTGTTTGTTAAGAACTCGAGGTTGAAAAATCAATGCTATGTAAGTTTGTGATTATTCTTTGTAATTGCAGAGGGTCGGTGTGAAGAATGAATTAGTGTGGATGTTTGATAAATATTTTGATGGCCCCTTTATTGTGTAGCCTTATTCTTGTGAGTTCATGAATTGACTTAGACTATATTGGCTATATGAAAAGTGATACTCATGATATTGGAATAACTTACATGCTCATCGGTCATCGGGAGAAGTGAATCTTGATAAGTTATTGATGTATTAGAATTGAAGGATCTTAACACGTGATAGAAAGGTTGTTATAAGGGTCTGTGGCTATGCATTATTGTTAGTACTTTTGACCGTGAATCAGAGAAGGATGTTCTTTTAGATTCAATCGCATGCTATGATAATAGATGATGTGATTTTTCATGATCCTGAAGGACATTACTCGATGTTAAGTTTCTATGATCTCTCATTGTATGTTAAAAACAAGTCAAGTAGTGAAGAAGCCCGAGACAACATTTAGCAAGAACCTTCATGTTAAGGTATGCTTCTTGGATAGATTCACGTTACTTGGATGGTAGAGGTATTATTTCGGGGGTGGAATATGATTGCAATGCTTCTTGCTTAGTACATGTTTGAAAATATCTATGAACTTAGAACTGTGATTGAGTTCCTTGAGCATAAGTATTAGGAATACTAAGGAAAGTAAAATTTTATGAAGAGACTTGCTCCATTGTCAAACTCAAACCTAGAAGAGGTCAATATATAAGCACATACAAGATTTGGGATCTTGATTCGAAGGTTAGGAAAATTTATGCCATATTTTGTGTTCTCGGGATGTACAATGTCACGAGACTCTAGGACTTAACATTTGGAGTATTAAGCCATCGAGTTTCAAAGTAAAATTTTAAAGATAATAATTTGGAAACATATATTGAAATATTTTGAAGGAATTTTCAAGTTCCACCGAGTGTAATCAATGTTACCTTTACCAATCCTTGAACCCAGACTGTCATAATCTTTGAAGGCCTAACCAAGACATTAAAATGGTGAGATTAGTGGAAAATTTGCATAGAAACCTCTATTGAAACTTTATAATTAGGGAGATCAAGGAAATGGGTATTCTAATGTGTCTTTAATTTATCTTGAACCATTTGGGAAGAGTCTTAGGATGGAAATTGCCTAAGCCCAAGTATAGTAAGAGAAAGAACACTGAAAGCAAAACAAATGGATTTGGGGGAGAAGCTCCAAGAATGAGAAGGTGAAATTTTGGGCCCTTCACAATAAGGCCAAAGGGTGTTTAGAGATGTTATCAGTTTGTCTTGGGTGTGCTTGAAACCTTATAACCTTGAATGTTCCGAGATGCTTTGTTCTCAAGAACTCCTAAGGGCAATTTTGAACTCTTGATGAAGAAATGAACAATATTATGATATCTAACCCTCTTTATCGTGTTGTGAGTGTGAACAGGATAAAGAGGTCTTTGGGTGCAAAAGGACAAACTTGTCACTAAGAAGCCAATTGAGGTGAGTTGGAGGAACTTAGAACAATTGAGAGTTTTCATTGAAATGGGTTAGTCTAATTTAGGAATCTAGAATGTTATAAGGTAAATGGAGCAGTATGGTGTTAGTAGGAACATACCTTTCAAGGACTTAAGTTTGCAAGTTTAGCCTTCTAAGAAGCTAGAATATGACTCCTAGAACAAGGAATTAGAGCAAAGAATTGAGATTGGTTGTTTCTAAGTGTTGAATGTATGAAATTAAATTTCGATAACATGATGAATACATAGAAAGGTAATGGAGCTTTGCATCAGGAGGCCAATGGAGCATCAAGGAAGCACTAGAGGGCTCACAAGATGGTAAGTGCTCGAACCTTAGCCTAGTATTTAACTAGTTTTGTTGTTTTTATGTATCATTTTGCATTTTCCAAATTTTTGGGATGAAGTAAGGGGCGGTTGTCGACAATGGGGATGGTCATCATTGACTGAGGCCTAAAAGGGTGTCGATCCAATCTAGGAGGCGTCAACCCAACCCGGGTCAACGTCAACTAGGGCTAAAAATGGTTGAGTTTTTATTTTATCGATGATGAGTTTCTAATGTTTGTGTGTAGGATTGGTTTTGCATGCACGAGACACTTTATATTTATGAGACAAAGTGTTGATGTTGCATACGATTAGATAAGAGGGGATGTCACTGATTATGAGTGGGACCACTTAGTTGCAGTTAAAGTAGGAATGGGTGGATTCTGTCATTACTAGAGGATTCCACAGGATGTTGGTCTGATGATTGCTTTGGTGGATAGGTGGGATGTGTGTACATGAACATTTTGGTTTAGGAAAAGTGAGATGAATGTGACTCTCGAGGATGTATACCACATCCCGAGTCAGTCTATACTGGGGAGCCCATATAGCCCATCTGTGAGATAGAAGATTGGGGCTATTGACACTGTTGTTTGGAGCCAATGCCCCACAAATTATCTTCTCATCTGGTGCATTTCACATAGAGACACGATATGAGTGTGGTGTGGTTAGGAGAATATTGATATTCTTGGTGACGATGGCCATTTCTAGCTACGCACTACTTGATTCAAGGGTTTGAGATTTCCATGGATTTTAGTGGGTGCGATTACATAAATATTGTTTATCATATGATTGTGTTTTCATTTGGAACAACATTGTTGGCCTAGGTATACCATGAGTTATGCATGTATGCCGAGAGGAGGAGGATATGGATGGATGTAGGATTCTTACTACATTGCTGGACCTATGAGAAAATCACAGTGGTTAGGCCATTAGGGATCCCATGGGTCACAAGGGATCACATTGAGCTAGACATTGGATTTTTGAGGTGGCGAGTCGATCAAGCTCACAGAGATAAGAGAGAAAGAGGAGTAGAGTGGTATATAGATGGGCTAGTGGAGCTAGATGTGAACCGGAGTTAGATGGCGGGCATACCGTGATTATCCTACATGGCAAGGGATAGATGGGGAGTTGATTGAGATGAGGAAGACGAGATAAGTGGAGGGGCGGAGGCCCGAGATGATAGAGGTTGTGCGGTTTGATCGAGTCAGTGACAGTTTGGAGTCGACTATACAGCGAGCTTATCGAGATATAGGTGAGATGAGATAGAGAGGGACCTTTCGAGTCCCGCGATGGAAGACCCATTGGAGGAGTATGGATCATCGTGGGATGATGTTGATGATGTAGGAGTCGGAGTGAGGTTTGTTGATTAAATGACTATAACACCTGGAAACCGGATAGATGGCAACGGAGAGGGACGAGGGGGAGTAGATGAGGAGGATGAGGGGGAGCCAAAAACTAAGGAGGATGTGACACTGGAGATGATGAAGATGATGATGGAGGGGCCAATGCAGGATAGCTCACTTACGTGCGAGAGAGAGAGTAATACATCTCGCAATGAGATGAAGACAATGCGTTAGGAGGCCATAATGTTACGCTAGAACATAGACTTGAGAAGACAACAACAAGATAAATATAAGAGACAAAAGGAGGCTTACAAAGTGTGATATAGAGACCTCGGTCTTATATTGGCGCGTAGAGTCGAGAGTGGTGCACCAACATCACAGGAGCCGGAAGAAGGCACCACCAGGTAATGTTCCTATAGATTAGTATAGAGAACTAGTTGTAGAGGCACGTTATTATGAGCACATAGTGAGTTTGAGGATGTGCGGACATTGAGATACATCACATACTTAGGTGAGCAATAGGAAACAAGGGCGCAACACAACCAACTCCATCCGGGAGCAAAACTAGTGTGGCGCATCCATGATGAGATCCATGCCATGATGGAGGTGATGAGGCCAGAGACCGATGCGGGAACTTGCCCAAGGGGAAAGATTTGAGACTATCGATGTGTAGTTTCTGATTTTGATGATGTAGCATATTTGAGGTAGGACCCTTAGTGTCCCGCCATGGATGTATAGATGTATTTTGAAGATGACAATGATATATATATATATGTTTTTTTGTCATGATTTATCATTTATCATGTGTATGATTTATTGCCTTAATGATGTTATGCTAGATTTAGGTGTTACATGGATTCAATGTTTATGAATTTGATTATAGATGTAGATGGTTTTACAAAGAATATGGATGTGATGTGATGCGTTATAGATAAATATATGGATGATAAATAGATGTGGTTGAAAATGGATACATAGTTGTTAGAGATGGTATGATAATGGATTGGTTAAATATAAATGATGATATGATTGATTAATGTGACACTTAAAAATATATAGATAAACATTAATGAGATGGTTAAATTAGGAAGAATTAAAAAAACAAGTTATAGTTGAGAGAAAGGATGCAACTTCGATAGAAAGAAACTTGAAGGAGATAAATGACACTCGATCGTGGTAAGGAGCTCACAAAGAAATGATGCTTTTAAACTGGATTAGAGGTAAACAAGAGGAGTAAATTGAGGCAATGCACTTATAACCAATAACAAGTGTTAACACATAACCAACGATAGTTAGTTATTCCAAGGATCATAAGGAAAACATGGAAAGTGAGCTTATAAACCTAATGTTGACATGACAAAGGGGTTTGGATGACACTTGTATGTGGGAATATAGGTTCTCCATAGGTGGGTGTTCCTAGGTTTATGCCCCCTCTCCGAACATAATGGTAAAAAATTATCAATGCGGGAAGTTTTCCATGGATAAGAAAGTTGATCGATGTGGGAAGCTTTCTTAGAGTGCTTACTTTTGAACTTTATGCTTATGGTTTTGAATATGTAGAAGGTTGATCAATGTGGGAATCCTTTGCTACCATGATATGAGATGGTAGCCATCCTTTGAGGGAGTGGTCTACATTTTTATTTTTATTTTTGATTTTTGCTTTTATAAATGAAAGGATAAAATATGCATGATATCTGTTCTTCGAGGGACCAGTCTATACTTTTAACAATTTTTTTCTTTATATGAACAACTATCCTTTGAGGGAGTAGTCTATTTTTGGATATGATGGTTTTGAAATGAGCATCTAGGGAATCTTGATTTTTTTGGATGAACGGGGATAGCTAGGTAGGTCACTTAGGAGGGAATGATAAGATGTAAAAGTGACACACGTGGACCCTTAGCGTGGTTCTAATAGGTACATTAGAAGGAGATGAATGTAATGATTGCGGGGTTCCCACCTAGAAGGAGGAACTTTTCCATAAGGAATATGCTATGAGAAGAGCCGTGGTGCCCATATTCAAGGTCACAAATAGGAAAGTGACGGTAGACCACATAATTCCAAATCATTACAATGAAAGATGGAAGAGGATAATGATGGATGGATGACCACTGAGATGACTAAGTTCATGTTGGTAAGTATGTTAACAATAGAAAGGCTACAAGTGTAATGCATTAAGAGGTTTCATTTCTAGTTTACCATCAAGAGAAGCTAAACGATAGGCTCTAGACCCATACTTATGCATGATAATATATGGTCCAATCTAGTTGGGAGAAAACTTTCCACGTTGGCTCCTTTCTAGAGTAGTGACATTTTGATTTTCTTTAAGGACAAGGTCACTAATGTTAAAGTCACATTCCTTAAGGTGTTTATTATAAGCACGTTTGATGCGCTCTTGATAGACATGATGATGTTAAAGAGAAAGAAGGCGAAGTTTGTCTAAAAACTCAAGTTGTACTAGATGCTCTTGGTGATAATCTTCATCAGAGACGAAGTCATGAAGGGAACACAAAAAGATGGGTTTTGGAATTCAAGAGGAAGTACAAATTTAGAGTTGTAGATGAAAGAGAAGGGAGTAAAGCGCTTGAAGAGGTGCGAATACTTGTCTAATAAGCCCAAAGAGCAAAGGAAATATGAAGATTCCGATTACGACTTGCTTTATTAATAGTCTTGGAAATAATATTACGAAGAGTTTTTTTAGTGGCTTTGGCTTGGCCGTTAGCTTGAGGATAGTATGGTGATGAGAAGCTAAGATTAATATTTAAAGAGTCACAAAGTTGCTTGAGATATTTATTTTTGAAGGAATTTTGTTGTCCGTGATGAGCTTATGAGGAACGCCAAAATGAAAAATGATATGTTGGTAGAGAAAATTAACATTTTGATTAGCTTTGGTTGATGCGAGTGGAATAAATTCTACCCATTTGGTGAAGTAATCAATAGTAGTGATGATTGAATGATGGCATTGAGAGGAATGTAAATTGATGAGGCCAATGAGATCAAGTTCCCAATGTGAAAAAGGCCAAAGGTCCTAAGCCGATCAGCAGGGCCCGACTAGGAATGAAGATTAGATTGAAAATTTATTGGCATTTGACACACTTCTTAACATACTCACAACAATATTGATTGATAGAAGGCCAATAATATCCCATGCGAAGGACTCCCTGGAAATAACCAAACCACTAAAATGTCCACCACAGATAATGTCATGGACTTCTTAGATAACGTAGATAAATTTGTGAGACTTAAGGCAACAAAACAAGTTGCCATCAAAGCCAAAATTGTAGAGGATTCGCAAGGATGACATAACGGTTAGCACATTGAAGAAACAACCTCCTACCATTTTTAGATAGGTCGGAGGGGATGATGGATTGAGAGAGATAGTCAAATATTTGAGAGTACCAAATATCATGCGGATTAGATTTGATAATATTGATGATAAGGAGCTTTGTAGGATGTCTTTGGTTTGTCAATATGATGAAAAATGATGAAGAGTTTAGATTCTTCCATAGACCAAGGGATAAGAGATGCGAGGGAAGCCATGGTGTCTACAAAATGATTAGATGACTGAGGGATGGTTTGAAGAGTGTAGAAATTGAATGCTTCAAGAAGGAATTTGACAATATCCTTATACTTTTGAAGGATCTCATTCTTACATTGATAGATTCCTTTGACTTGATTAATGATGAGTTGAGAATCCTTGTAGATATAAAGGATTTGGAGACCGAGTAAGATAGCAATTTTAAGACCTAAGATGATGGATTCATACTCAGCCATATTATTTTTGCACTCGAATTTGAGATTATGGGTGATAGGGATAGGATTATCCCAAGGAGGAATGATAATGATGCTAGCACCTCCCCCTGTCTGGCACTTAGAACCATCAAAGAAGAGGGTCATTTTGAGAGGAGAAAACTCTTTGTCAATGTTATTGATAGATTCATCTGGAAATTGCTCGTGTGGAAGGTGATTATAAGGAAGAGGGGTGTCAGCTAATTGATCTACGATAGCCCGAAACTTGATTGATTTCTCGGGATATGAACTCTATGTCAAACTATATCATGATCTTGAGCCATCTAGTGATACGATCATTATGATAAGTCTTAGAATGCATGGTCTTGAGAAGATGAAAGATAGTGACAACATAATTCTTGTGATTGAGAAGATAATGATGAAGCTTATAGGTGGTTAAGAAAAGGGCACAACAAAACTTTTCACCAAAAACAGAAGCAAGTCTCATAGTTGTGAAGGGTGTGACTGATGTAATAGATGACTTGATCCATGCCTTTCTCATCTCGATGTGCCAACATGGTGCTAAGAGAAGGATCGGAGGTAGATACATAAAGATAGAAAGACTCCCTCTTGCGTGGAGGCATAAGCATAGGTAGGGATATGAGATACTTTTTGAGATCATCAAAGGATTTTTGGCAGTTATCATCCCACTTGAAGTCGATGTCTTTGCGAAGGATATGGTGAAAGGGTTGGAAACAATTAGAAATTTACGAGATGAAACAACAAAATGATTGAAGTTGTCCTCAAATATTGTAATTTTTCTCTAGATTAGAAGGAGGGGGTATCTCAAGGATGGCCTTGATTTTGGCAAGGTCAACTTCAATACCCCAGATAAAAATGATAAATTCAAGGAGATTACCAATTATCACTCCAAACACACACTTGGCTAGATTGAGACAGAGGAAGATGTAGATAAAGTGCCCAATAATAATTTCAAGGATAAGATGTGGTCATGTTGATGCTTGGATTTACCTAAAAGGTCATCAACATAGTCCTCTACAATCTTATGGATGAGATCGTGAAAGATGTAAGTCATGGCTCGTTGATAGGTGGCTCCGGTATTTTTCAAACCGAAGGGCATAACGCGATAGCAGAAATTATCTCGAGGAGTGATAAAAGAAGTCTTATGTTGGTCTTTTGGTGTGATGAGGATTTGATTGTACCCATAAAATCCATCCATAAGAGAAAGCATCTCATGGCTTGCGGTAAGGTCTACGAGCTGATCAATGTTAGGAAGAGGAAAGTCATCTTTAGGGAAAGTAAGGTTTAAATCTCAAAATTCAGTGTAGATACAAAAGATTTCCAGAGGCTTTGGCAATGGGTATGATATTGGGAACCCACAGTGGATATTTGATAGCGATGATGAAATTGGTTGAAAGAAGGCATTTCAACCCCTCTTTAACAAGGAGGGAAATTTAAGGGTGCATGCGGTGAAGCTTCTACTTAATCGGCTTAGCGTTAGGGAAGGTAATGATGTTATGGATGAAAATGGAGGGATCAAGACTCGACATGTCAGAATACGACCATGAGAAGGCTTGACTATGTCAAGAAAGAAAGGCAAGTGAAAGATGCAAGCTTTTGTGGATCAAGGATTGACCCACTTTAAGAATGCGGGGATCTTACAGAGTCCCAATGTTGATGTCGATGGTAGATTCATTAAGAAGGGTGGATGTGTCTAGCGGTAATGTATTATGAAGATAAAAATATTCTGCCCCCATGTAAGAGAGGATGGAATCATAGTTGGTGCATTAAATAATCTCAATGGTAGAAGAATCTTCTTCTGCCATAGCAGGAAATTGAAGAGGGAGGGACCAGATTTCATTTTCACACTGATAATTCAATGGTCCTAAAGTGATGATGGATATTAAAAAAGGTAGAGGAGATGGAAATAATATCATCCACATCCATAACCTCATGGGATGGAGAAGATGGGGGATCATTGTCTATAAGAGCCAAAGATGGTGGAAGAGGGTCTCGTAGATTGTTCTTTATAACCCAACCCAAAATTTTTATGGCATTTACGAGATTGATCAATGACGAGGTCACGCATGCCTTGTTCATAGCACCCAATTCCAAATCCTTTCCAGGTGCAATGATGAATATAAGTTTAAGAAAAGGACTTCTTATAAAGAAACTCAAATCCATTGGTGTATAGTTTGGTGTGCGGTCGCATGTAAGTGTGGGAAGAAGGTGGATCGATGCCACCATAGATGAAATTGGTATGAAGATGATGCTGGAGATAAAAATTACACTTGTCCTAGATAAGAATGAACTAGGATTTTGAGGCAACATGGGACTGTCTCAAGTTGTGGGGCCTTGCATGCATGAGACAGCAGGACCTCCGAAGAAGGCCGATTCCTCTACCTATTTTTAACATTAAAAATAATCCTATAAAGGGAAATGCAACTACCTAAAAATATTCTATAAATCCAAGGGACCAGGGTTAGAAGAAGATGCATGAAAGGGAAACCTAAGCTACTGGTGGTGATAACACCGTAAAAGGGGGATGACCACAATTATCTTTAAGCGAAAATGAAAGAGAATGCACACAAAGAGGATAGATGCGTCTATGACAAGATGAAACACAATTACATAGTCATTTTCATGGAGAAATATAAAAAGGAACCTATAAGGGATGTGAGAAATCACAACAAATAAACAATGCAAAAGAGAGGAAAGAAGATGCAATAAAAATGAGCCAAGGTAGAGAATAGCCACAAAACTAAGCTTTTATTGCTTCCAAGAGATGCACAGTCGATTAGAATGGTGGATGAGGCTGATATCCTCATGCAAAGAGACAAATCTAAAGTCCTCAGTAAATTAAAAAGCAAGGTGTAGACACATAAATTCCATTTTTGTAATGTTATTGCCAAAACACCCATAAATCACTCTCATTCTTGCCAAATCCATTATAATTAGTGGTTTTCACTAATTAAATAATGTTTCTTACCACTTTATCCAATTAACAATAGTTTTTGATTGCGTAACCCCTTTCACATTCGGGATGCCACTTTACGGTGAATGTAAGTCAAAATCCTCACAAAACAGACAATTAGCATTTATTAGCTAGTTAAGCCTACTATCCCCTTGTTTTGGTCAATATACCATAATATTAACTCAAACCCTCTTCCAACCACTCAAAATCACCACATTCACCTCTACAACATCTAAGAAAGATTTAAAATCTTATCCTAGCCTCCTAGTTGACCCTAAGTGGTTGATTATGGCTTCACACCTCTTAATCACTTGGTAATTCACTAATTGTGATTAGCAAGGCCTAATCATGATTAACAATTCTAATCTAATTTGGGGTTTTAGTCCCACATGCACCAAAATAAAATTTTCTCCCAAAAGGAAAACTATAAAAAGGGTGCACCTCATTCCTTTATATTTTACACTTTGCTTTGATTTACATCTCATATAACAAATATGATATATAGCCAAGTTCAATCCTTGCGTAAAGCCTTCAATGGGGTTAGTTGATGGATATCTAAAATGACCAAGTAGTCATTGGGAGAGGCCATTTAACCTTGTTTGGAGTAACAACCATAACCATTTGATTTCACTCTTAGGTCTATTTAGGCCCATGTTAGGTAATTCAAGCATATTAGTATGCATGCTTAGTTAGATTTTATATTTTTTCATACTAGTTAAGCATTCTTTTAAGCTTCTATCTTAATGTTACATTCTTAGACTTAGAACCTTGGCTAGATGGATGGAAATGGTGTTAGCTTCCTTTTTAGTCATGAAATTTTCTTTGTAAAGTTTAGGGTGTCATCATTTGGCATGCCCAGTGGGAGCATACCCCATTGCATTCAATTTTTAAAGATTTTTAACTTAGTTTCAAAGTTTTTCATTTCAATTTTATAGATTAGTTTCAAGTTTCCTAGATTAATTTCAATTTTTCTAGTTTAAATTTCAAGCTTTCTAGAGTACTTCCAAGATTTTTAGATTAGTTTCTCAAGATTTTTAGATTAATTTCAAAGTTTTAGAGTAATTTTCAAAGTTTTTCATTTCAAGTTTATAGATTAGTTTCAAGTTTCCTAGATTAATTTCAAGTTTTCTAGTTTAAATTTCAAGCTTTCTAGAGTACTTTCAAGATTTTTAGATTAGTTTCTCAATATTTTTATATTAATTTCAAAGTTTTAGAGTAATTTTCAATTAATTTCCATTTTTGAAATTTGTTTCAACTAGATTAGTGGTAGAAGTTGTGTTTTTTGCCTTTTTGTAGGATTTAAGGAGTGAAGCCCTGTCAAAATTGCCAAAAAATACTAAAGATTTGACCTTTTTGAAGAAATTCTTGTCAAAACTTGAATTTTGGCCACTTCCAATGAAGGGGCACGTAGGTGTTGAACCGGGAGCGTACACATCGTGAGGAGGGGAGCGCAGTGTTGAAAGCAGAGCACAACCGCTTGTCTAGAAGCACACACATTGGCTCAATTTTTCAATTCTCGTAATTTTTTACAAAGGGGAGTGCACGCATCGACATGAGAGAGTGCGAGTGTCGAAATAAGAGTGCACCCACTATGCGGAAGCACACACGTTGGCTCTACTTTTTCAATTGCCAGTCAATTTTATAAGGGGGAGTGCACACGTTGGCGAGGGGAGCGCAAGCATTGAAACATGTGCGCACACGTCGACAGGGGCACACATGTGTGTTTATATAATTTTTCTTGCAAACTCAAAGTTTCCATTTTTGATTTTTAGGATTTTTGTTACTTTTCGAGGGTTTTAGATGCCGTTTTATCAATTTCAGAGATTTAGAGTAATTTTTCTTACAAAATAACTTAGGGTTTGAAGGAATTAATCTTGTTTCCATGCTTTGTATGAGTTTGGGTTAAGGTGTGTATTCTCTTCTCTTGTACTTCGTGTGATCTCGAGAATCAAAAGAACTCTTAAACTTTCTTTTGCTATCATTAAAGTAACTAGGAAACTTTGTTAATAATCTTTTAGTTTAAATATTTTTTCACTTGCTAAATAACCAAGCTATAATTTGTTAATGCTCTTCCCTTGCACCTAGTGTGATCTTGGGAGTCAAAATTATTTTTAGTTTTTTCATTAAAAAGCACTTGGATGAACTGGGAATAAACCTTGTTTTTGTAAAATTTGATGGTATTTAGTTGATTTACAAGCATTTTTCATGGTTATTTTCTTATGATATTGTGAATCTATTTTAAAACTACTAACCATTTTGTGAAGGACCTAATGCTAGTCAAAGAAAGGAGGACCTAATTTTTTTCTAACTACACGTGTGATTGTAGGTTGCCAAAAGGAGTACGAAATAAACCACATTAATTCTTAAAGATAAAAAATACACCACAATCATCATTTTATATTTGCAGGTTTCAGTTATTAGCTACGACTCATCCGATCAACTAGGACATAACCCCTTTGGCATAATCCTTAAGCTACAACAATTGGGGTGATCCTAGGAACCCTAAAGTAGTTCACGCAAGAGGGAACCTTGTGCACAAAACATGAAAGTTCTCCACACTACCGACTTGTCTAGTACGTCTTAGTGAGATTAACATCAAAGATATTCGTATCGCGACCCCAGTGAAAGTATAACTGAACGCATTTTGGTGCTCATTATATTGAAGTGTGTAAAGTAAAGTTGCGATACTCCTAAATTAGTTAGTGTGAACTTTTGGGTAAATTGAGCTCACTTATAGATATCTTGTGACACCTAGAGAGAGAACCACCTAGGAAGATTGTCAGCTTGGAGCCATTGTTTTTTTCTTAGATAACATACTTGGGAGCTCTCAAAAAGTTAAAAATTTGTTAGATTCAAACTCTTGTTTTTCAAACAAGGGAAAGAATCTCTTAAAGTTGAAACCGCATGACATTTCATCACAAAATCTACTTAGTGTCATTTTGTCCTAGTTTTTCACTTGTCTTAAGATAAGGTGAAAACTCTGTCAAAATAACACCAAGTTTATTTCAACACCACTTAGTCTACACCCTTATTTTCTTGTTGCCCATTTTTGGAAAAAGGAAACAACATATACAAATACCGCTAGATATCACGTGTCCACCACTTTTGTATTCTACTTGTGTGACTAGGTTGCAATGCCAGAGCGCAAGTGTTGAAAGTGTGCATGGTACATACTCACAATCTAGTAGGCCCTCTTGTCTCAAACACCCATATTTGAGACTTATTATCATCGTAGCTAGGAGATTTCATCCTTATCTTATTTTGAGTTATTAGTTGGCCCACATTGTAGCTATACAATTGAGATATTTATGTTTTGTTTACATTGTGAAATAAGGCCTAAATATCTATATTGTAGAGTTAGGTTGTTCACATGCATAGAAATTTATTGTTATACTTAGACATAGTTTTTACATCCTAAATTTGTCTTGGGTTTTGTGAGTATCGAGGGTGAATTGTTAGCATCGCAATAACATCATTTTGACACTAGAAATATTTCTTTCCCGAAAGCTTGGTTCACGTGTCGAAATAGTGTTATTACGCTCACATTGTTATCCTCTATTTTATGAGACTTGGACATTGTTAGTGTTTAGAAATTGTTTTTAGTATATCTTGTTAGAAGATCATGTCAAAATTCTCTTATCATTTAGGCCTTGTTTGTTGCAAACTCAACCTAACTCGGTGTGATGTTCATTGTCACTATTTGGTTGCACACCTATCTAGATGGAATCTTAGAGAATAAACTATTTGGTGTAACCAAATTTTGGGCATTATACGTCATTGTATTATTCTAAGGAAAATTTATGTCATATGGTACCTTGCTAGGGTAGCTTGTTATTTATTCTTTAGCTTGTATGTTCATTTTGACCTATCAATTTTGTGGTTATTCTATAGTCACCTTGTTTTAATAGCTTAGGGTCATTACACTGCACAAATTTGACTAGGGTTCCTTATTAATAAACCTTAGTGGAAATATTTCATGTTGTACCTTCTATTCTAAGTAATTCCTACTATGAGAATGGGGTCATGAAAGTTGGCATCCAATATATTTGGAGGTGAAAACCCTCTTTTGGAGGATAATCTCATGGTTAACCATAGTGGTGGAGAGGAAGAGTCTCCTCGTGCGGATGTAGAGCTTCATTCTACCCATTTTGACGACTACATTTTTCATAACAAACATGAAGTTCTTATGTGGGTTGTGGAACTAGGATCCAAATTACCTTCCATAGTAGACCCTTCTCTTATCACCGACATGGTTCAGGGAGAAGAAGAAGTAGACCTCCCTCGTCGCACTCTTAACAAAATTTTAAATCGGGCCATGCCTCTACTTCTACACGATAGAATAATGAGGAGATACCATTTGAAAATGATGGAGACTATCATTTTCCTCCTATTGAAATTCATTGTGAAGACCATGAAGAAGATGTTCATAATGCACAACCTCATCCTAATGAAGATTGTCATGAAATACCTAATAAAGAGGTTACGTTAGAACAAAAGGTCCATGTCCTCAATCATCAATGGGAAAGTTTGGCTTCACATATATAAAAGGAACAACCAAAAGTTGTGATACAAACTATACCAAAGGAAAAAAATAAAGCTTCGTTTTACGAATTCCTAATAAACACTCCTCGACGGGAGGCACAAAGATATCCTTATGAAGATATTCTCACAACAAACCGGGGTGGGCATACACCTAGGCCTAACCCTTTGTATAGACCTACGCCGCCACCCATGCAAGATCCACTTTTTAATCAAGAGTGGTCAACAATGAAGAACACCCTTCAAGTGTTACAAGAGGGCCAAACCGGTAGCAATAACAAGAAGTATTAGTTTGATGAGTTATGTCCTTACCCATTTGACAAAGCCATGTTGTAGGTACCTTTCCCAAGACATTTTGATTTTCCAAAATTTGATAAATATAAGGGAAAAGGTGACCCTTGTGATCATATAAAGGAATTTTATATGGCATGTCAAGAGGTGGCATTCAACAAAATTATCTTATGCACTTGTTTCCACGAAGTTTAGGGGCAACAATGCTAGATTGGTTTGTGCATATCCCTAAGGGATCCATATCAACATGGCCAGAACTAGCAAAGAGTTTTGTACGACACTTATCTTTCAATATAGAAAATGACGTTACCATGTTAGATCTCTGCAATTCCAAACAACAAAACAACGAAAAATTCACTGCATTTTTACAAAGATGGAGAGGGTTAGCTAGTCGCTTTCCTTGATCCCTACCCGGAAAGTAGCTTACGGGCATATTTTTCCTAACCTACATCCAGATGTTATATTCCACTTACAAATGCATTGTGGTAACACATTCGAAGAGGTAATAGAAAAAGGGAGTCAAATTGAAACAACATTGTTAGCTAGGGGGACTTTAAACCCTTTCTCTCGTGAACACAACAATTCTAAATCTAACGATAAAACAAAGTTTGTTCCTAATAGAAACAAAAATGTCATTAGTGATGGGATTGTAGACTCTAAATAGGTGCAATCCATGTAGAACCACACACCTTTGAAACTTGCAAAGGGTAATCTAGCTACCGAGTATAAATGCCACACCTTTACTCCTCTATCTCGAATCCATATCGTCTATGTAGACCCCTAGAATCCGTATATGGTACTAGTTGTTGCGTCATCCATCCACTTGAGGGGGAATTACTCTATTGTTCTATTTGTTGGGGTATTTCAATGCTTCATAATTTTTCCGTTTGCCAATCTGCATGCGTTTACTATATTTAAAACACTATTACTTTGAATTAACACTTTCAAGAGGGGAAAAATGTAGACACCCCAAAATTACACTTCTGTTTCCACTTGTTCCCAATGTTATCTTAAGACGCCTGTTATTCACCCATTTGTGATTACTTGATTAAATTAATTGATTAATTCACATTGCACCATTTGGATTAATTAAATTAATCCCATGTATCCTTAGTACCCCTTTAGCTAAGTTAATTATTATTTATTAATTAAATAATTAATTAATTAAGTGTGTGCACATCCTAGTCATCTGTCACTTGCTCAAACTCCACTTAGACTCCACTTAGACTCCACTTAGACTTCCTATCCTTACCCTATTTAACTACACTTCTAGAATCCTAGAAAGGTGGGGACGATTAAAATACATGCATAACCACCTTTCCCGATGTAGCTTTTTGTAATTAATTCATTTACTGCCCCCGACACTATTGTAAATGACCACAATGCACTTTTTAACATACTCATTTATCTGTGTGTAACCAATTTCAACTACCTTCTGCTTCTATAAATTACAGGATTACTTTCCTTTCAAATCCTCTTGAATCTAACATACAAAAACTTTGCTGAATTCACTATGTCTTGAACATTTGCATTCAAAGCTTGGAGAGTACTCAAGAGCACCCACAAATCATCTCTGACATTCACTTGCAAGGTTTCACAGACAAGGTCTTCACAACCCTTATTGAGGTTTTCATTGGAGAAAGTACATGGAAGGTTTGCATTTTTAATTTGTTCATCTTTCATTACTCTGTAGTTTTTCATTGACACGAGTCTATACTAAAACAGTTGGAGGCCGTTAACATGGTTAAGTACCTAAAACACAACCCTATGGGGATGATACACCCAAACCATCATGGTTTAGGGAGAATGAATTCTACGGGTTCCACCACGTAAAGGGTCACAAAACTGACAAGTGTTTAAGATTAAAACACTATATTCAAAACCTAGTCAATAACGGTGATATTGAAGTAGACTCCACTGTCGTTGCTAAATCTCCAAATGTAAACTTAGGGATCTTCAAAGAGCCTTTTCCCAATCATGAAGAAAGGAAAAATTTGGATTAGGGACAATCGTCTTAGAATAAAAATGCTAACTATATGTCAAAAAAATACCATTTTGATGCCTTGATAGGTTGCGTTGACCCACTCATTGAGAAAATCAATAAAATTAGAATTAAGAAAAGAGAGTGTCATTGTGGCAACATAGTGGGCTCACCTCGTTATAAATTTTGAACCTACTCCCCCTCCTCCTCAAGAGAGTCACTATGATGTGTTAGATCAACTAGAAAAAACTACATCTAAGATTTCCATCTTAGACCTTCTAAATATCTCTAGCGTCCATAAGGATATACTTTACAAAACCTTACAAGGATTAGGAGTATCCATTGATGATGAACCAAAAAATTTACACGCCATGGTAACACAACTTGTTCCTTTGGAACACATAACCTTAAGTACTACAAAATCCTTGGTTGAATATCCTTCACATAGCCTACCATTTCATATTGAGGTTATCATTAAACGTAAGAAGGTTAAGAGAGTGCTTGTGGACGAGAGGATCATGACTCAACATATGTACTCTCAAAATAGTCTACCAACTAGGTTGCACAGAAGCTGATTTGGAAACAAAGGTCATCACCATTAAGGCATATGAAAATGAAGAACGAAAATCAGTTGGAATGATCACTTTCTTATTAGAAGTAGGTCCCATAACACATGATATGAAGTTCCATGTCTTGGACATGGAACTCCCTTATAATATCTTTCTCGGTTGCCCATGGATTCATGCCATGCAGGTCGTGCCATCAACATATCATCAGTGTTTAAAGTTGCAATATGAGGGACAAACACTCACCATACATGGGGACCCTCAACCTTTTTCTCATTGTAGAGCGTTGTTGGGGTTTTCCCTACAATCTATGAGTGTCCATCTATGAAGATCACTATTCCTATCTAGTTAGAGGCCCTCACTTCATGAGTGGATCCAGATACCCTATCTATCAATGAAAATGGTGCTTCCACCTTAGAAAATCCTTTGTCTACATGGGAGATGAAGGTAAAACCAAGTGGTTATGGAGAGTATGATCTACAATAAGCCCTAATGGTTTGGAACGGTGCACTATCAACCTAAGCACATTGGAGGCCATGTTTCAAAGTTTAGAGATCAAGAGAGGCTTGCCCTTTCAAGAATTTTACACTCCGGTAGCTTGCTAGAAGATGAAAGGTTTCTTATGGACATTATATTCCATCCCGATGATGATGACATGGCTACATGCTATAAATCACCTAAGTATCCCATTCCTAATCGGATAATACTTTCCACGGGGTATAAAAGACGTGTTGTGGCCACTAAGAACAAGGCCCATTAGAATCTCATGCAATACCTCGGTGTATAGTAGGTAAATCAGGTATAAGAATCCATTTATATGAGTCTCACTCTTTAGATGATGAGTATGCTTCTTCTGAGAGTGAGGATAGTTTGTTTGGAAATTAAAGTTAAATAGATTCCCAATGTAGTCTTTATGAAGACCTTACCTCTAGGAACCTATTCACTAATATGGCTAGCCTTACTATAACCCCTGTTATACCCACCATATCCCCTATAATTCAAGCATTAACCCTCACCTACCCATCACTAGTGAATTGGGATCAAAAACAACATGTACCTATTGATGGTTTTTTAAATGATGAGGCCATTTGACGAGTTCCTGGAATTAGAGACAATATTCCAAGAAATGATCACAAGAAGGGGTTCTCCATTCGGATTAACGCATGTGCATACTTTGGAGAGGAAGTAGAGTTGTGTGGGAATTTAAGTAAAAAAGTGAGTAAGGGGAAAATTTCCAAAGAAAATCCTTGTGGAAATAAAAAGGGGAAGTCCTATAGTGAAAACCTCTTTGAAGCGCTTGTGGACAAATAAGCGAGAACAACCTATGTGAAATATAATGCACCCACTTTAAGATGAAGAGCTCCTTGAGCCACCTATGAAAAAGGAGGATCTCAATCTCCCTCTTGATCCTACATGCATGGGGGATAAATCAAAGTTATTAGTGGAAGATACAATAGATGTTAATATCGGCATGGAAGAACTTCCACAGATAGTTAAGTTGGGAGCTTCCCTCTCAGCCAAAGAACAAAAAACATTCACAGGACTCTTAAGAGAGTAAGTAGACATCTTTGCTTGGTCTTATGTTGACATGCCAGGACTTGATCCTACACTAGTGGTGCATAATATTGTGGTACACCTAGATTTCAAGCCCATTAAAGAAAAGATCTCGAAAGATGCATTCTCGCGCCACCTTCTTGGTAATGACAGAGCTAGAAAGGTTAATATAAGTAGCCTTTATCAGGTCTATCGACTACTCGCAGTGGATCTCTAATGTGGTCCTGGTTTAAAAGAATCTAGTTGGTATTAGAGTGTGTACGGATTTCAGGATATAAACAAATCTTGTCCTAAGGATGATTTTCCTCTTCCAAACATCAACATGATTGTTGATTCTACAATAGGTTATGAGATGATTTCACTCATGGATGGCTTCTTAGGTTACAATTAGATAAATATTGCAGAAGAAGATCAACACAAGACATATTTCACAACCCCATGGGGACGTTTTGTTACCAAGTCATGCCTTTCGGCCTTAAAAATGTAGGCGCTACATATCAAAGGGTGATGACTGTAATATTTCATGATATGATAAGTGACATCATGGAATATTACGTAGATGATATATTGGCTAAATATAGAACTCACGAGGAACACCCATAAATTTTATGGTGTATCTTTCAACACCTAAGGGATTATAAAGTCCGACTTAACCCAAAGAAGTGTGTCTTTGGTGTGCTATTGGGGAAATTACTAGGATTCATTGTATCATGGAGAGGAATAGAAGTGGACCCTGGAAAGGTCATGACTATCATAGAAATTCCTCCCCATAAGAATATCAGATAGCTGTGTAGATTATAAGGGAAAATTCAGGTCATCAAAAGGTTTATTTCACTGCTAGCAGACAAGTGTCATACATTTACACATCTTCTTAAGAAGGATGTTAATTTCAATTGGGGACTGGAAGAACAACAAGCATTTGCTTTGCTAAAATAATACTTGGCCAACCCCCCAGTTCTCATGCCACCCACAACAGGAGAACACTTGTTACTTTATATCTCTACTACACATTTTGTAATTGGAGCACTACTAGCTCAATATGACAAAGAACAGAGAGAGAAGGAAATGTACTATTTTAGCAGACATTGGTAGCATATGAGATAAATTATCCACAAATTGAGAAGGCTTCCCTAGTGTGGCGTTTGCTTTCCAATAAGCTACGTCATTATATGCTTAACAATAAAATAAAGCTTATTGACCCTTTGAAGTATTTATTTTCCAAACCAGCACTAATTGGAAAGATGGCTAATTAGATTATCTTATTAAGTGAGTTTGACATTAAATACGTTCATCAAAAGTTAGTAAAAGGACATGTTGTAAATATCTCCCCGGGTAGATATAGACAAACGGAAGAATATGGAAATCAAAGAAACTCGAGCCCATTTTTTTATCAAGAATCACCAACAAATACGCGCATGCAGTAAGAGGCGACATGGTTTAGGTTAATTTGTGTAAGGTGTCGACATGAAAATGGATGCGCCCTTGGTGCAGGTAAAGGGTGCACAACAAAGGTGTTGACACAAAAATGGATGCACCCTTGGCGCAAGTAAAGGGCTCACAACAAAGGTTGTCGACACGAAAATAGATGCACCAAGGCGCAGTAAAGGGCGCACGGCTGACGAAGGTGTCGACATGAAAATGGATGCGCCCTTGGCACAGGTAAAGGGCGCACAACAAAGGTTGTCGACACGAAAATGGATGCGCCCTTGGCGCAGGTAAAGGCACACGACAGAAGGTGTCGACACGAAAATGGATGTGCCCTTGGCACAGGTAAAGGGCGCACAACAAAGTTTATCAACACAAAAATGGATGCGCACTTGGCACAGGTAAGAGGTGCACGGCGGTAAGGTGTCGACACAAAATGGATGCACCCTTGGCGCAGGTAAAGGGCGCATAAAGCAAAGTTTGTCGACACGAAAATGGATGCACCAAGGTGCGAGTAAAGGGCGCATGACACAGAGTGTTGACATGCCAAAATTCATGCCTTGGCGCATGTAAGAGGATGTCGACACAAATATGGATGCGCTTATGGTGCACCTTCAGGAGGCATAACATTCTGAGCGCTGACAAGAAGCAGACCCTAACCCAGACATTCAGACGACCATAACTTTTCATAGGGAGCTCAGATTCACGCAAGGTTGGAATTTTTAGAAAGCTTACGAGGTCCTCTATCCAACTACGAATGGATATCTTTAATTGGGTGGGAACAAGTTCTTAAAAATGCAAAATACAGTTCACCACTTTTTGGGTTTGCTAGGTTCTCACCTACCACCATAATGAGATGAATTAAATGCAACTTGGAGGTGGTTGGGGTAGATTTGGATTTCCTCTCTCTTCCCTCTCTCATTCTTCCTATAAATTGTAAGGAGGGGCTTCTTTCTAAAGGTTGGACATTCTTGTTTTGCCCCTCCCTTCTTCTCTTTGCGGCAGGTGGATTTGTGGAGTTCAAACCTCCCATCTAAAACTGTAATGCAACTTTGCCTCTTGGCATTTTGTAGTGTATTGTGTCAATCTTTGGAGCAAATAATGCATGTCTGTGGATGATTCTCAACCCTCTCTATGTTTATTTGCATCCTCCTGATCTTTCAATACAAATTTTGTTATTTGTGCATGATCCTGCATTGCATTTTAATGGTTTGTGTTTATTGGCAAGACATGTGTTCTTCATTCCTCGGTGCATCACCTTTTTAGTTTAGGTTTTATTTTATGCATCTTCTTACCCTATCTCCTTGGAAATTTAGTTTAGGTTTTGAGTAAACCCTCTGCATTTTTACATGTGCATCTGAACAGAGGAATAGGAACCGGGCTTCATCCGGAGAGCTTTTCCGATTTCACAAGGTCCCACACTTGGGAAAAGCTCCATGTTATGCAATCGCACTGAGAGTCTCAACCCATCGAGTTGCAGACATCCGTGGGTGCTGTGATTTGACACCAATAGGACGTGTTAGTAGATCAACTAGAAGAATCTCTACTATTAGGTAATGAATGCTTGAGTCTAGAACTACTAGATGCATCAATTATGTACCTCAAAGAATCTACAGTGTGGAAAATGTACTTTGATTTCTCTTTTACCTTTCATGGTTCAGTATTTGAGTTTTGCTAATCACTCCCACCAAAGACTTGATTTTGTAAGTGTTTCAAATTGGATTCCCTTGCAAAAACAATATAGCGGAATATGAATCTCTCATTGTAGGAATGAATTTGGCCATCAAATGGGATATCAGATAAGTAAAATGCATTGGTGATTCAATGCTTATTATCAAATAGGTCACATTTGAATATAAAGGTAAAGATGAAAAGTTACTTCCATATAAAAGAATGGTCGATTCCTTGAAATAATTATTTGAGAAAAAAACATTTGAGAAAATACAAAGAGCTCAGAACAAAGTGGAAGATGACATGGATATCGTAGGATATATGTTGAGAATTCCTCTAGAGAGAAATGATATGCCATTCTTTGTTGAAAATATAAGAACAATGACATATGACATACCGGACTCTTGTTTAGTGTGTGAAGTTGTTGGTCCCTTTTCACCTTAGTATACTGAAATCTTTAATTTTATACATGAAGAAACCTTCCCTATAAAAATTTCCCGTGCTGAAAAGTGCAACCTCATCCAGCATATAGCCCACTATACCCTACTTTGGGACAACCTCTTCTACCGAGGTTACGATGGGAATCTTTTATGCTTTTTAAATTATGACGAATCTATCCAAGAAATCAAGGAGGTGCACAAGGGCATTTGTGGAGCTCGTACTAATGGGATTGTCCTTGCAAAGAAGATACTCAGAGTAGGTTACTATTGGCCTACCATGGAGTATGACTATTTTCAACATGTAAAGAAGTGTTTGGATTGCCAAAAGTATGGCAATTTGATACATGCGATGACACAATCCTTGCAACTAATCATGATACTCCGGCCATTCTCAAAGTGGGGTGTTGATCTAATAGGGAAATTTAATCCTGTCTCCTCGGATGGCCACAATTTCATTATAACGATCATTGAGTACTTTACAAAATGGGTAGAGGAAGCTCCTTTTACTTATAGGCGAGAAGGTCCCCAAATTTAAAAGTTTATAATGAATCATATCATCTGCATATATGGTATCCCTTCTTCCATTATCATTGATAATGGTAAGTTGTTCAAAAATAAAAATGTGAAATCACTCTACAAATGCTTTCAAATTTCCCTTCAATTTTCAACCCCTTATTACCCTCAAGGTAATGGTCAGGATGAAGCTTCCAACAAAACCTTAATTCAAATTATGGTGAAAATGGTGAATACCACAGTCGTGAATCGGCATCCGGAAATTCACCATGCCCTCTAGGAATTCGGAACTTCTATCTGCACCCCTACATGTGCAACTCCATATTATTTATTATTCGGTTCAAACCGTCTTTAGTTTAGATATTGAGATCCCTTATTTTTGTATCGAGCTAAGGGATTACCTAAATGAAGAGGAGGACTATAGAGTAGCCCGACTGACAGAGTTGGAACTATTAGATGAGAAACACCTTTGTGCCCTCAATCACTTGAAAGTATATCATGACCAAGTATGGAGGAGATAAACGAAGAAGTTCATACCTCGTGCTGCTCGAGGTAGGGGACATGGTGTTGAAAGAGAATCAGAAGAACACCAATAAAGATCAAGAAAAGAAAGGGAAATTTGAGCCCAACTAGCTAGGACCATATATTGTGGTTGCCAAGTTTGGTTCAAGTGCATATAATCTGGCCTATTTAGATGGCCAATAAATTTGAGAACCTTTGAATGTAATGCATCTTAAGAAATTATATGATTAAGTATGGGGTCTTTACAGGTCGCATAGTACCAAGAAAATTAAAACAAAAAATTATAAAAACAAAAAAATAAAAAGAAAAATAAACAGTACACGTCCAATAGTGAAAACCATGCAATGGTGGCACTTTGGACAAGTCCTTTGGTGAAAACTCGGCTTCGGTGCCAAGGGGGTCCATTGTTTACAAGCAGTCTAGTTTTAAGGAGTATGAAAACTTTTCCCTAAGTTAATATTTGCCTTCGTCTAAGCCCCTTGTGAGCTTATCCCTCTTTTCCCTGATCCGGCTAATCTAACCTTATGAGTACGAATAAGTTAACATTGAATGAACCCATCTCACGCTTGGGGCATCTTTGAAACATCACTTCTGGAATATACCATGTGGAATTATGCCCTTGTGCATCCCATCTAACGCTAGGGGAATCTATGTTTCTTTATTTCCTTGCACATTTTCTTTGGAAAACTATTGAGAAAACATCAAAAAAACATTCGTATAACTTTTAAAAATAAAAACAACAAAAACGTCCCAAAACTGTCCCAAGAAAAAAATAAAGCAAAGTGGTTCGATTGCTTTTAGTTTTGGTTTGTATGGTTTGGTTGCATTGATTTTTCATATTGTATTCTTTATATTGGATTCACTTTCTTACTTATATTGAATATTACTTTAGTCTATAGTGTATTGCATTGAGTCCATTTTGTATTACATACTTGTAGATAAATGTGTTGCTTTGATTAGATTTGTTTAAACTTGTGCTTATAAATTTTTACTTGTACAATGTGTTATAGTTTCATCATCATATCACATATATCCATCACATCTATACATCATATATCAAAAAAATATGCTAAGTCTACATCACACATGTATACCAAAAGCTAATCATCAAATATTGTATAACTAATGGGGCAAGAGGGGTTGCACATGATCACAAATCTATCCCCCCACACCAATATCAAAAATATAAATATGTTTCTCAAAGGTATATCATAAAACATGAAAATATAGAAATTAAAAAAAATAAAAGTAAAAACAATAAAAAAACCTTTTTTTTTTGTAAAATCACTAAAAATCCAAAAATTGGTAAACAACATATATGCGGCTAAAGCTCGTGTCAATTGTGAACATTCTCAAACATTGGAATATCTCTTACAAAAGCATCTTTCTATGGTTATTGCTTGTTCTGGTCTTAAATGACTTACGGATCATCATGATCTACCTCCATTAATAAAAGCTTGGCTACATACTACGTCGGTACTCCCATGCAAATGACGTGAGTTCACTAGAGACCATGTCGTAGTGCATGAAGGTTTTTCCATGGGAATAATTATATCCTCCATTTTTCCCTTGCATGTGTTATTTCTTGGGGCATCATTTTAACCCTTGTCGTTACAAAATGAACATTTGGGAACTGTAACTTGATAACAAAATCATGGCCGCAACACATTGTTTGTTGAGTATGTTTGATTGCACTAGTTTCTCTATTCTGTTAGCTGGTTTACTTTCTCATATTGCATTGCATTTTGTATGTTACATGAAGCTAAATATCATTTTACTTTCTCGTATTACATTTCATAATATATGTTGCATGGAGTTATGTATTTTTAGCAGTAAACAATTGCTATTAATTTAGCTTTTCATGTTATCTTACACTTTTGTTTATTTTAAATAAAGGCCGATGATGTAGACATCGGGGAAAAATGATATAAACCGGTTGCTTATGGAAAGGTTGGATGTAAAGGTTGGAATTGTCATATATTTATCCATTAATCATTTCTTCTCTATTATCATTAATTACCATCGCTAATTTTTCTTCGAAAACATTCGGGGCAATAAACAACCACGTTTTATCCCTATCCTTATTCATTCTCGGTACATAAGGGTTTCTCACCCGTTTGATTCATTTTATTCTATCCATTGCAAATCATATGTTCGATTGTCGATTGACTTCTTCTATCACCCCATCGACACTCAAGGGGGCATGCTTCATTCTTGCTAATTTTCTTCAAAAAGTTACATGTTTATGCTTGTCTACTATATTTGAAGTGAAGTCTTTAACTTCAACTCAAACATGGGAAAATGTAGACACCTAAATTCCACTTTTGCAATCTTATTGCCAAAACACACACAAATCACTCTCATTCTTGCCAAATCCATTATAATTAGTGGTTTTCACTAATTAACTAATGTTTCTTACCACTTTAGCCAATTCACAATGTTTTGTTGATTGCGTAACCCCTTTTCATTAATTATGCCACTTTACGGTGAATCGTAAGTCAAAATCCTCTTCAAAACAGATTATTAGCCTTTATTAGCTAATTAAGCCTATCACTTTTGCAAACTTATTGCCAAAACACACACAAATCACTGTCATTCTTTCCAAACTGTTATAATTAGTGGGTTTCACTAATTAACTAATGTTTCTTACCACTTTAGCCAATTCACAATGTTTTGTTGATTGCGTAACCCCTTTCACATTTAGGATGCCACTTTACGGCGAATCGTAAGTCAAAATCCTCTTCAAAATAGACAATTAGCATTTATTAGCTAATTAAGCCTATTTTCCCCTTGTTTTGGTCAATATACCTTAGTATTGACTCAAATCATTCTTCCAACCACTCAAAATCACCCCATTCACCTATAACATGTAAATAAGATTTAAAAGCTTATCCTAGCCTCCTAGTTGACCCTAAGCGGTTGATTAGGGCTTTACACCTCTTAGTCACTTGGTAATTCACTAATTGTGATTAACAAGGAATAATCATGATTAGAAATTCTAATCTAATTTGGGGCTTTTAGTCCCACATGCACCAAAATACAAGTTTCTCCCAAAATGAAAACTAAAAAAGGGTGCACCCCATTACTTTATATTTTACACCATGCTTTGGTTTGCATCTCATATAATAAATATGATATATAACCAAGTTCAATCCTTGCTTAAAGCCTTCAATGGGGTTAGTAGATGGATATCCAAAATGGCCAAGTAGTCATTGGGAGAGGCCATTTCACCTTATTTAGAGTAGTAACCATAACCATTTGATTTCCCTCTTAGGTCTATTTAGGCCCATGTTAGGTAATTCAAGCATCTTAGAGGCATGCTTAGTTAGATTTTGTATTGTTTTCATACTAGTTGAGCATTCTTTTAAGCTTCCATCTTAATGTTACATTCCGAGACTTAGAACCTTGGCTAGATGGATAGAAATGGTGTTAGCTTCCCTTGTTTAGTCATGCAATTTACTTTGTAAATTTAGGGTGTCATCACAAGGAACAAAATCCCTTGGAAAACTAAAGGAGTCCAACCTTTTTCAATGAACAATGTTCCTTAATTTATATAAGAAGAAGGAGAGAAGAGGAGGAGAATGAGAGGGAACATAAGATTCAAATTTCCAACCACCAACAACCAACATTGAATGGATACAAATTTTCCTTCAAATGTTTCAAGATGAACCTCCCCATGTCTGTTTTGCTTGTGGAAGAAGGAAAAAGGGAAATAGAATCAAATCTGGGAGCTTGAGCTAATTGAATCTATGCATTAATGGCCTTAGATGTGTTTCCATATTTTCACCTACCAAATCCTACCAAAATATGATTTTGAATGATTTGGAGTGTAGCCCACATCAATAAAATTCCAAAAAGACCAAGAGCACATAAATTCGATCCTCGTAGCAAAATTTATGACTTTTTGAAGGCTACAATGCAAGCTGAAATTGGGTGAAGGATTCGGTTGAGTGATCACTAGTTTTTTTCTTTTCGCCACATGTCACACAATGGTTTATTGCAAGGATCTGATTCCTAGTTTGAAATCTCCGATAGGTTACATTTTTAACACTCAAGTATGATAGATTGTGACATGGAAAAGTGACTCGGCGTGGAAGAGTGCACTTGGTGCATGCACGAGCAAGAGGCGTGAGAAAGAAAAAGACGGGTGCAAAAAGAGGCATGCGTAGGTGTGGAGGAAAGGGGCATTTCTGTAGAAGTATAGAAGTTTGGATGTGGTTTCTAGGCATTTGATTCCATAAGCATGTAAGGGAACCATGAAGGAAGTTAGTGTGAAACTCGTAAATGCACGGGAGGGAATGCAATTGTTTAGGAGGACTTTGATGAGGCAGATGAGTTGGCATAAGGGAATGCACATAAATCATGAGGAATGACATACACGTGGAAAGACATGTCGAGAAAAATTTCAAATTGGAAGGAAAGTCTATAGATGTACGCGCAAAGAGTGTGAGAAATTGGGAATGTAAGCAGGTGCACAAGGAGCGCACACAAAGGGAGAATGAAAGTAATGTAAACAAAGACTAACACCTAAATAGTCTTAATTAGTAAGAATTAAACAACATTTAAACACCATCATGATAAGAATTAATCAAGGGTTAGATGCTAACATTTATCAATACAAAACTATGAAATCAACTATGTTAAGCACCTAAATATCCTCTATTCTCTAACAACATATAAATGAAGGAACCTAGGTAGGTACCATGGCTATCAAAAACAATTGTCCTTAATGTTCCAAGAACCTAGGAATGGGGGCTAATCAAAGTTGGGCTACAAGACCCTTTTGACACCTCCCATATGACCCAAGCACTTTAAGAAAGAGGCTTAACTCTTCAAGATGATGAACTCTCAAGAAAACAAGGTGCAAGCTCTTAGTCTCTTTGCTATATGCTTTGCATTTGCTCTCTAAGGAGTTTAGGTGTAAGTAAAAAGGTAGGTGGAGGGCTCTTTATATAGCCCAAAGGATAAATGATTCAACACATTCTCATGAATGTGGGATAAAGGTAAAACATGATTAGGAATGGATAAGGTTGCTTTATTAAAGGTAACCTTATTTTAGAAGGGTTTAATTTATGCTTAGCAAGTCATGGGAGTTGGGGGTGTTTTAATTAATCAAAGGTGATTAACTAATAGGTAGATGTAAGCTTATAGAAGATAATTAGAGGAATATTAGTATGATTTAGGCTATTATAAGGGGATTAAATCAATTAAATATTGATTTATTGGTTAAATGGAAGGGAAAGCTAATTAATTAATAATAATTAATTAGTCTAGGTAAAAGGGTGATTTATTAATGGAAGGTCATTAATTAGGGTATTTGTTGGATAGGAAACTTAATTAATTAGCTTAGTGTAATTAATTAATGATGATATGAGGGAAAATGAGTGATTTTGACGATATGTCGTTGATTTGTGAGAAAGGGGATAATTAGCACAATTTAAGTATTTAAATTGCTTGGGCATAATTATAGGTGTCTACATTTGCCCCTCTTTGGGGTGGCGTAAGTGATGCCACTTCAAAGATAGTAGAAAAAGATTTTGAAGGGATAGAAGAAAAATTAGTAGGAGGGAGAGATGCCCCCTCGAGTGTCGATGGGGTGATGGAAGAAGCCGATCGACGATCGAAAAAGGTGAGATATAGGCAGAAGAAGGGGGACGAGGTAGGATGCCTCGATGAGAGGGAGAATTAGGGGTGAAAGGGAAGTGGTGTAGAAGAAATATGGATGAGGGGGGAGAAGAGCTTAGCCTCTAGCCGCGTATTTGTTTGAAATAATTTGGATGTCATCATATTGCCATAGGAACTACGTCATCGGTCCTTATGAAAAATATAAGCATACGACAAAGGTAGAATGACATGAAAAGCCATAATACGAACAATTGTCCATTGCTGAAAATACCAAATCCATGCAACATACAAAAATGCAATGCAATATGAGAAGGAAACAAGCTCATCTAATAGGGAAAACAAGTACGAACGCACATATCCAACCCAACAACGGTCAAGACAGTTGTACAAATGTTTTATTATCAGTGCTGGAGAGATCCACAAGTTCATGATTGATGAAAAGGGTTAAAAAATGATGCCCCAAGAAAGGATACATGCAAGGGGAAATGAAAATGGACACGGGGTCCATGAAAAGTGTTTGTGCGCAATGAAACAACACCAGGCAACCAAAAGTGCCCCAGAGTACAAACAAAGCAAGTAGCTAGCTTTTGTGAATGGTTG
The DNA here is from genome assembly GCA_018340775.1 of Taxus wallichiana var. yunnanensis. NCBI lineage: Eukaryota > Viridiplantae > Streptophyta > Pinopsida > Cupressales > Taxaceae > Taxus > Taxus wallichiana. Next base: position 172,337,643 of record CM031244.1, read on the forward strand.
TGAATCCGGTGATCCATGAGTCATATTAATTGGGGAAGATGTGAGAAAAACCAACAGATATGGAGAAAATACCATGCGCAAGACACAAGTTTCAGCCGTAAGAAGCAAGTTACCATTTTGTAGGGTGTTTTACTTTTTAGGAATTTTTTGAAAAATTTTGCCTTGTTTTTGGATTTTTTTGATATAGTAAATGTTTGTATTGTTTTGGCTTTCTGAACCATGATAAACAATAGAAGAAAGGAGAAGAAGAAAAAGAAGGGCCTAGGGGCAACAAAAAGTGCCCTAGGTGGAAGAAAAGAGAAACAAACGACAAATAATGTCCTTGTTTAGTGGAAAAATTAAGAAAAATAATTATTTGAAAAATAATTATTTACGAGGGTGTGAAGAAGAATAAAAATTTCCAGGGAGCAATAAAATTTTCGGGGGAGAAGAAAGGGGTATTGGACAAAAAATGCCCCAATACGGTGAAAAATAAGAGAAAAATAATTATTTAATTAAAAATAATTATTCCACAACGAATAGAGGAGAAAACAGTGAGCTAAATGGGTGTCCCGACCATCCGATCGATGAAAAACATGTTAATATACCCCCCTGGGGGGTAAAAACATCACAATCAATTCATTTTAACCACTCAGTTTAGAAAACTTACCGTGAGGCTCTGACACTCAGGAGAGATGGTGATCGCACGTGATCGTTTGAGGCGTGTTGTAGATTGTAGATGATAGATCTGTAGACAATATCAAATGTTGTTTTCAAGTGTTATTTTGATGTATATGGATGGGATGATATGATGATATTGGTGCGGGGGATAGATTTTTGATTATGCACAACCCCTCTTGCCCCCATTGATGATATGATATGTGATGATTAGCTTAACATACATGCATGATGTAAAACTTAGCATTTTTGTTTATATATGATGTATAGATGATGCTAGATGTGATGATAGTGATGGTAATGTGATGTGAATGATAAAAAATAGAGCACATGCAAGAAACACAAAGCCAAATGCTACAAAGAACACCAGGAATTAATGCAATACACCATGAATCACCATGCCTTATTAACAAGTAACAAAACACAACCAAATGCATTAAGAAAGAAATAAAGAATTAACACACTAGCATGTGAAACCCACTACAATATGCACAAGCAAGAATGAATCTATTCTAAGCAAGAAAAGATAAACTATGACAAAGTACACCCAAGCAACAAACAACTCAAAAGCAAGCACGTAAAAAACACTATACAAGCAACAAGCAAAGCAAGAAAACAAGACAATGCAAGTAAATGTTTTTGTAAGATATGTTTTCATAAACCGATTTTCTATTGTTTAGGTTTTTGTGAAACAATTTTATATTGTTTTTGTGTTTTGTGAAACAATTTTCTATTGTTTTTGTGTTTTCTCAAAACAATGTTCTATTGTTTTTGTGTTTTCTCAAAACAATTTTCTATTGTTTTTGTGTTTTTCTCGAAACAATTTTCTATTGTTTTTGTGTTTTCTCAAACAATTTTTTTTGTTTTTGGTTTTAATTGTTTTTGTTTTCCAAAGCTATGTGTAGTAACCAAGAAAGCATGGATGCCCCCAAGCATTAGGTGGGGAATATACAAGGGCAGAAGCCATGTGCTTATGAACAAGAAGGTGAAGTCATTGAGTTGCCCCCAACGTAAGATGGGAAATAATGAAAGACCACGTCCCTTATAGACGAATAGAAGAAGGCAAAGCCGGATCAAGGCTAGACAAGATGGTGTGCACAAGGAAACTCGAAGGCAGAACCAGGTCTAGGCCAAAGACAACTACCCTTCTAATACATAATGCTTGTGAACAATGAATCCTCCCGAGGCACCGAAACCGGTTTTCACCCAAGGACTTGTCCAAAGTGCCACAATTGCGTGGTTTTCACTAGTGGACGACCTGTTTTCTCTTTTTCTTTTTTTTTTTTTTTATGTTTTTGTATTTTTTTTATTTTTGTGCCATGTTCAAGCATAGAACTTCTTAAGATGCATGGTGTTCATTGGCTCTCGGAGCTCATCACCATTGGGGTGAGCCAGTTTGTATGCCCCGGTGCCGTACTTGGCAACTATGACATAGGGTCCTAACCAGTGTGGTTCAAACTTCCCTTTCTTTTCTCACTCTGCTCTAGTGTTGAACTGGTTCTCCTTCATAACTAAATCACCCACCTCAAACTGGTGAGGGATGATTCTCTTGTTGTAGTTGCGGGAGATTCTGTGTTGATATACCTTCAGGTGATTAAGAGTGCGAATGCGCCTCTCATCCAAGAGCTCTAACTCAGCCAATCTTGCCACTCGATAATCTTCATCCTTATCCAAATAGTCCTGAAGAGAAATTCAAGGGATGGGAGTTCGATCTCTAAAGGGATGATAGATTCTATCCCAAACACTAGGGAATATGGCGTCGCACCCGTAGGAGTGTGAATTGATGTTCGGTAGGCCCAGAGGGCTGGGTGGATTTGTAGGTGCCAGTTTCGACCGGTTTTGCTAACCATCTTCTCCATTATCCTTACCAAAGTCTTGTTTGTTGCCTCAGCTTGTCCATTACCCTGAGGGTAATATGGCGTGGACCATTTCAATCTGATTTGGAACCATTGGCAAAGACCTTTCATAGTTTTGTTCTTAAATGACTTCCCATTATCTGTGACAATGGCTACAGGATACCATATCGAAAAATAATGTGATTCATGATGAATTTAGAAATATGTGCTCCTGTGACATAGGTTAAAGGGACAGCCTCCACCCATTTTGTAAAGTATTATGTAGCTGTGATGATATGTGTATGACCATCAGATGAGGTAGGAGTAAGCTTCCCTATTAGATCAAGTCCCCACTTGGAGAATGGCCATGGGGTAGTGATTGGTTGCAATGGTTGCGATGGAGCATGGATGAAATTTCCATACTTTTGGCAAAGCACACATTTTCTAACATAATTACAACAATCAGTTTCCATGGTGGGCCAATAGTAACCTACTCTTAATAGTTTCTTAGCCAAGACCATTCCATTTGTATGTGCTCCGCATACTCCTTCGTGTACTTCTTTAATTGCCTGGATTGACTCCGTCACATCCAGACAACGTAATAGATTCCCGTCATAGCCATGATGATAAAGTGTACCTCCTAAAAGGGTGTAATGGGCTATCTGGTGAATTAGGATTTGCTTTTTAGAATGGGAGATATTGGGAGGGAAAGTACTGTCCTTAAGATAGGTGAAAATGGGTTCGTACCATGGGGAATAGGGACCAACAACCTCACAAGCCAGGAAAGATTCGGCATGTCATATGGGCTGGTGTAGATTTTCTACAAAAAATGGCATATCATTATTCCCTAGTAGAATACAAAGCATAGATCCCACCATTGCCATGGCATCTTCCGATCTATTATTTTGCACTCTTGGGATCTGCTCAAAGGTAATGCACACAAAATACTCCTTCAGAGTTTCCACCAACTTCTTGTAAGGTATGAGCTTGTCATCCTTAACTTTATACTCATCATTAACCTATTTGATGATTAGTTGTGAATCACCTACAACCTTAACATGTTGAATATTCCACTTGATGGCTAGCTTCATCCCTGCAATGAGTGCTTCATATTCCGTAATGTTGTTCGTGTAAGGGAAGGCCAGGTGGAAAGCTTGCAGTATAGGATCACCCGAAGGAGTAATAAGGACCACTCCTGCACCTGAACCATGAAATGTAAAAGATCCATCAAAATGTATCTACCATATGATAGATTCTTCAATGTAGAGCAAAGATGCATCTGGTAGATCCAGACTCAAAGGTTCTGTGCTTTGCAAAGGTGCTTCCACTAGCTGGTCGAAAGTACTTGTCCTTTAACTAATTTTTGATGGAAAAATTCTATATCAAACTCACTGAGTAGAATGATCCAATTAGCCATTCTACCTATGAGGGTGGGTTTGGACAACAAATACTTGAGTGGGTCGACCTTGGATATGAGCTTGGTCTTAGTATTTAGCAGGTAATGGCAAAGTTTCTGAAAGGTAAAAACAACGGCCAAGCAAGCCTTTTCAATCTGAGGATAATTAAGTTCATAGGTGATGAGGGTGTGACTCAGATAGTACACCACTTTCTCTTTATGGCTAAGGTCGTATTGGGTGAGCAGTGCACCAATAGCATATTGCGTAGCAGAAATATAGAGCAAAAGTGGTTCTCCTGAGTGGGAGGCATGAGGATAGGTGGATTAGCTAGGTACTATTTAAGCAAAGCAAAGGCTTGTTATTGCTCGGGTCCCCAGATGAAAGTGACGTCCTTCTTAAGAAAATGAGTGAATGAGTGACATTTATCTGCAAGCTAGAGATAAAGTGGCGAATGGCTTGAATTTTCCCCTGCAAGCTATGCAGTTGCTTGATATTCTCAGGTGGAGGCATTTTTGTGATGGAGACACTTTAGTAGGGTCTACCTCAATACCTCATCTTGACACGATGAAGCCTAATAGTTTCCAGATAGCACACTGAAGACACACTTCTTTGGATTCAACCTGACTTTGTATTCACGCAGGTGTTCAAAGATACGCCGTAAAATGATAGGATGATCCTCTCTTGTTTTGGACTTTCCCAGGATGTCATCTACGTAGTCTTCCATGATGTCATGAATCATATCATGAAATATTACTGTCATGGCCCGCTGATAAGTTGCTCCCACATTCTTAAGGCCAAATGGCATCACCTGATAGTAGAAGGTGCCCCAAGGAGTTGTGAAAGTTATTTTGTGTTGGTCCTCCTCAGTGATTTTAATCTGATTATAACCCGAAAATCCATCCATGAGCGATAGCATTTCATATCTTGTTGTTGAGTCAACAATCATATCAATGTTGGGTAATGGAAAGTCATCTTTAGGGAAAGCCTTATTGATGTCTCTAAAATCCATACAGATTCAGATACCGACAAGTTTCTTCTGGACAGGAACAATGTTCGATATCCATTCAGAATAGTCAATTGGTCGGATGAATCCTGCTGCAAGCAACCTTTCCAACTCTTCCTTGACCAACAAGGCCACTCTTGGATGCATCTTTCAGAGTTTCTATTTGATAGGCTTGGCATCTGCATGCACGACCAGGTTGTGCATGACCAAAGTGGATCTAGGCCGGGCATGTCTTGGTAAGACCATGCAAACACATCAATGAACTCTCGCAACAACATAGTGAACGTCTTTTTGTTCTCTAGCTGAGAGTGATGCCCCCAATTTTACTATCTTGGGATCTTCTTTAGTACCAATGTTGACATCAATGGTTTCTTCGACTAACAATTTTGATAAATCCTCCATATGCGTAGGATCGGGAGGTAGGTTGAGATCTTCATCCAAGGATGTCTCTACGAGATTTTCATCCTTGGCGTGGTCACTTTGTTTGTCCTTTGATTTTCTTATTTGTTTGTCAGCCAGTGCCTCAAAGAGGTTTTCACTGTGTGACTTGGACTTGATTTTTTTGAGGCTTTTCTTTAGAACTCTTGCCCTCGCTTTTCTTTAAATTTTGTTGACCACGAAGTTCAGCCTCCTCGCCGAAGTAGGCGCAGGTGTCTAAGTCGATAAAGAAACCCTTCTTGTGATCTCCAATGGGAATTGTATCCCTTATGCCCATGAACTCTGCAATAGCCTCGTCATTCTCGAATAAATCTAGTGGCACATGATGTTGTTGGTCCCATTCAACAAGGGAAGGGTACACAAGGTCAAGGGTAGTTCGGTGAGGGTTATGGTCAGGACAACATTGTTCATGAAAAGGTTCGTGGAGGCCAGATCCTCATATAGGCTACAATGGGAATCCGTATCACTGTCTAGGTACTCGGAGCTATCCTCATGCTCAGAACAAGTCACATCTTGATCATTGGGGTGTGCTCCATAAGGGTGAATCCCAATGCCATATCTTTCTATTTTGAAATGTGGAAGAGGGACTAGTTCTCTTTGTCCTTGTTCATTCCTCCCACATCCTAGGCCTTTGTAGCCCATGGAGTACATCATTCTGCTAGATTTTTCATATTCGGGGTTTGATAACAAGATGGTTGAGTGTCCTTAGGGACCCAAGTAGTAGGTGGATCAAGCAATTTTTCCTCAGCTAACAAGCCTCCAGGTAGGAATGACCCAATAGTGTGTTCCTCTCTAGGTCTCCTGAAGCGGTAGTTGGGTCGACCTCTAGTCTTGGGCGACAAGGAGAGGTCAGAAACCAAGAGTGCTTGTTGTACATTATACTCCCCACAACCATATTCTAGAATTTTCATCTCCCATGAATCAAATGGAGATGTGGAAGTGGACGCCCCATGAGCGCAAGACCTAAGAGAATTTGAATCCAGTTGAGATTCCATAGCCTCAGACTGAAAAGGAATGGCCATATCCGCGGAGGGACATGCATATGTACCATTTCGTGTAAAGCTATTGAGAGCTCTATAATGAAAAGGGCTCTGAGTCTCCTGGTATTGTTACCATATGTCCCTCATGCTTCAACTTGATGCATTGATGAAATGTTGATGGCACGGCCTACATGGCATGGATCCATGGTCGGCCTAGAAGCATATTATATGGAAGTTCCAAGTCTAGGATGTGAAACTTTGTCTGATGGCAAGTGGGGCCCACCTCCATGGGCAAGCGTAATGGTGCCTGCTGACTCTCTTTCCGTGTTGTCGTATGCGGTGATAGTGATGATATGGGACTCAAGATCTGCCTCGTATGTCCCAATTGTTTGACTAATTTAAGCGTGTAGATGTTCAATCTAGATCCATTATCCACAAGCACCCGTTTGATTTTCCTGTGGGTGACAACTACCTCAATGTATAAGGGAAGATTATGTTTAGGATTCTTGGTAGGGACCTCCCTATGGTTAAAAGTGAGATGCTCACTTGGTGCAATATTTTCCACCGTGGCTTGAAGGTACGTAGGATCGACTTCTAAAGGCACTCCCGACCCCTGAAGAGTTTGATACAAAATGTCCTTATGCACATTGGATATCTTGAGAAGATCTAAGATCGAGATCTTAGCAGGTGTCCTCTCAAGTTGTTCTAAAAGGTTATATTTACCAGTTTATGGGTCAATAGAGAGGGTTCCAGAATCACGAGGTGGGCACGCCTTGTTACCGCATGCACAGCAGTCCTTTCCCTTGATCCGATGGTATTGACACGGTTCAGTAGGGGAGTGAATACATCCGATAAGTGAATCGTAATGATTGTTATCTCTTTTGGTATACAAGTAATTTGTGGCTTTATAGGTTTGGGATGAGTCTCCCCGATCCGGCTTTGTCTTTTCCGACTTATCATGCTTAGGGAATGGTTCCTTATAAATCCCCATTTTCTCGTTAGGTGTTTACATTTTTCCAGGGTTATCCACCTCTATCTCCCCATTATCAATGAGGTCCTGAATATAGTGGCGAAGCCACAGACATTTGTCTATCTTATGACCTTTAACGTGATGCATTTCGTAGTATTCATGCTCCTTATACCATGAAGGTTTAGGAGCGTTGTCATCAAATGGTTGTGTTGTAGGATAGGTCATCATGTGGGCCGCATCCAACTATTTTAGTATGATGGACAATGGTTCATTGAGGGAGGTGAATGTTTGTCACTTTGGTGGTGGTTGAATTGGGCCCTTGGTCAGTTTAAAAGGTTGACTGGTTTGGACCGTTTGAACATGTTTGGAATCAGTGATTCCGTCTCCCACCACATTTTTGTTTTTGTTAAAGATCTTTGGCTTTTCAGTGGGTTTGACACTTTGGTTGTCTTTAGATTGGGTTTTGAGGGTGCCTTTGGCAATGAGAGCCTTTTCTATTTGAATCCCTTTCTCGATAACCTCCTCAAAGGTGGACACAATGCATTTGGAGGTGGAAAGCTATATCTGGGTTGAGATTAGGGATGAAAATACTGACCAGCTGCTTCTCAGGGAAAGTGCAAGGGAAGCGACTAGCTATCCCTCTCCATCGTTGGAGGAAGCTGGCGAAGGTCTCATTTGGGCGTTGTTTTGCACCGCACAAGTCTACCATGGTGACATCACTCTCTATGTTATATGAGAAATGACACGAATCTTTTACCAATTTTGGCCAGGTGAAAATTGATCCTCGTGGTAAGCGCGTAAACCATTCCAATGCTTGACCTCCGAGACTCTTAGGAAAAAGTTTGATGAGGTAATTATCACTATAAGACACCTCTTGACATGCCATGTAGAAATATTTAACATGATCCCTTGGGTCTCCCTTTCCTTTGTATTTTCGAACTTTGGCATATCAAATTTCTTTGGAAAGGGTTGAAGGGTCATTGTCTTGTCAAAAGGATAGGGGCATAGTTCTTTGTATTGGTATTTCCTAATACTCCCTATATTGCTTTCTTGTATGCTCGCAAGTGTTGCTTTCATAGATTGCACTTCTTGTGCGAGCAATTGTTCTCTAGTGGGAGAAGGGGACATGTACACGATGATACCCCGTGTCTTCTTCTCCTTGGTTTTCTCGATGGAGTTCGTGGATCCTAAACTTAGGCCTTGACTTTTGAATGTTCTTGTTTGTGTCTTTCTATACCTGGAAAGTAAGCAAAGCTAGTTTTCGGCTTAGGTTATTGAGTTGTTGTTGGATTGTGACTTGGTTTGTGTCTTCTTCTTCTAAAGGTTCTTCCTCTTTGTATTGTGGAGGTTCTTCCCTGTCTCATGTTCTATCTTGTTTCTTCGTGGCACTTTGATGAGGGGTATTCTATGCCCTACCACTTTATCATTTTCTGCGTAAGAAGTGGAAGCATGCCCACTGTTAAAATATCTTCCATATTGATAAGGGGGCATTCTTCCTTAGTAGTGTCATTTGTAGGTAATATTGGTTCATTCTCGGTGGGAAATTTGGCCCCTAATTCCATGACCCATGCCAAAATCTATCTTTGTTTCTAAGGAGAAACTCATCTAGTAGAGTGGGGTCAAAATCAAAGTCTACGTGTGGTGATTCTAATTCATTTCCACTATGATCGACCATCTCTTCGGTTTCCTTTTCTACAGAAAACAGTGGCCCTAAGTCGTGTCCAATGAAGGGGTTTGACCCTTGTCTGTTAGAGGTCTCCCAAGTGTGCACTTGTTGTTCCTCATATGTCTGTTTCTTCAACCCTAGACGTGTTTTGGGAGCCATGTTTTCGTGATAGTTTCACTAGGGTGAGTTGTAGATATGTGCAAAGCTTAGTGACTACCCCTAAGTGAAATGTAAAATGAAATTGCTAAGAGTATGAATATGTCAACAATGTGAGAATACCAATATGATAGAGTGATAAATCACCCGTGATACAAGTGTTTGGTATTAAAACTTGATCAAAGGAAGTACTTCCTAGACTACGTTTCAAAAAGTAGTTTGCGTCGCAAGATGATCAACAAGATGTTTTCACTTATGCCAAGTTCAAGGAAATGAACAAAACGTAAGTAAATACAAGAAGTCAATGCGATCTCCCAATCAAGATATACGATGAGTGAGCTCAAACTTGATTAAGACCTATATCTCAAAAAGTGCCAATTACAATTCGCGAATGACACAACAATATCACCAAGATATGTTAACCCACTTTGCTAGAAAGTGAAGTATTGATATCGAGGTGTTATTGATATAACATGCACAAATGGTAACACCTAGCACTCTTTGAAATCAAGGTAATAATAGAACCGAACTAAAAATCTCAAAGTATAGCTAGGAATAGTTAAAAATGTGTGCAACGTAACCATACAATATAGGTATTTATGTCGAGTTTACAAGAAACAAGATGTAAATATCGAAATTGTAATGATACGAGACAAACAAGCTAACTCCTCTATGGAAGTCCATGGTGATGAACCACGCCTAACTACAATGACGATCTTGACGTGGGTATCAAGATCACAATGGCTACCAAATGACGTGAAAACACCTCTCCGCTCACTTTAGACGTTTAACTAACCCAGCCACAAACATGGATGGGCGTAAATGGACATAAAAGTGAGAGAAATAGTCGAATGGAAACACAAAGGTAATCACACCTCTTTTGATCAACAAAGTGTCAAAAGAATATGAAGGAAATAAATCAAGAAAAATGACGAAAAATGCTAGCCTCACTTTGGCAGAGTTTCACCTCCCTAAGGCAAGTAAAAACTAGGTGAAAGTAATACGTCACATGTTTCTCAAAAAGAAGGTTCACAACTCAACACTATTTTAAAATGGTCAAAGTGGGCTCCTGGCCAAAGTATATTCTCCTAGGTGGTTCTCTCACCCTAGGTGTTACAAAGTTGCCATGAGTGAGTGTGATTTACCCAAAAAGTCACACTGACTAGTTTGGGAGTATCTCGGCTTTACTTTACCCCTTCAAGAATAGTAGGCAACTAGTGCATCTACGTGTACTATCACTGGGGTCGCCACAATGGACAACCTGTAACGCTATCTCACAAAGGAATCACTAGTCAAGTAGGTAGTGTGGAGCACTTCCCGTTTCATCCACAAGGTTCCCTCTTGCGTGGACTACTTTGGGGTTCCTGGAACCACCCCCATTGTTGTAGCTTAAGGCGTTATGCCAAAGGGGTTATGTTCCAGTTGAGTAGAGAGGGACGTACCCTTTTTCGAAACCTGCAATACAGTGTTTTGAATATGTTGTTCTTTTTATCTTGTTTAATTAGGTGTGGTTTGTTTGAACACCTTTTGGCAACCTGTATAACAACTGTATTAGTAGTTTTTGATTTCGTTTTGATTCCTCCTTTCTTTGACAAGTGTTTTTAGGTCCTGCACTCAAGCGTTAGTAGTTCTCCAAGAAAATCACATTATTTAAAAGAGGATTAAGAGTTGCTTTTGATTCTCAAGATCATCCAAGGATGCAAGAGAAGAGCATACACAAAAAATAATCTAACTAAAAAGTAAAGAAAATCTTTTCAATCAATGAACCATACAAAATTCTTGATAAATGTTCATTCCCCTAAACCAAAAGTGAAAGATGAAGTTTCCAATTTACCAAATGTTATAAAATGAAATACATAAACTTTATCTAACTATATAGAAATGGAAAACTTCAAATCAAAGGACTATTGAAAAATGCTTTGTAAAAGGTTCATTCCCTTAAACCAAAAGTGAAAGATGAAGTTTCTAATTTACCAAATGTTATAAAATGAAGACTAAAGTTTCTTTTGATTCTCAAGATCACCCTAAGGTGCAAGAGAAGAGCATACACAAACTTTATCCCAACTATATAGAAATGGAAAACTTCAAATCAAAGGACTATTGAAAAATGCTTTGTAAAAGGTTCATTCCCTTAAACCAAAAGTGAAAGATGAAGTTTCCAATTTACCAAATGTTATAAAATGAAGACTAAAGTTACTTTTGATTCTCAAGATCACCCTAAGGTGCAAGAGAAGAGCATACACAAACTTTATCCCAACTATATAGAAATGGAAAACTTCAAATCAAAGGACCATTGAAAAATGCTTTGTAAAAGGTTCATTCCCTTAAGTAAAATGAATAATCAAATTTCCAAGTTTAATCCCAATGTTAAAAAGATATAGATCAAAGTTGTTTTTGATTCTCAAGATCACCAAAAGGTGCAAGAGAAGAGCATACACATGCTTTGGTCTAAATCGAGGAAGCATGGAAATACAACATTCATCAAAACATTAGACATGTTAGAAAATGACCAGTTTTAAACTAATAGAAAAACCTAAATTTTGTAAGTATAAATCCAAATTTATGTTTTCATTGCATAGTTAACTTCAATACCTTTCCAACACAAAAAAATGGAGTCATTTCGAGTTTGGGAGCAAAAGTTATGGCCTTCGGAAGATGGGTTACACATATGCTCTTATGCTCATGGGTATGCACTTGACATGCACTCAAAAATGTCAAAAAAACGTCTCTTAATCTGCAAAATGGCAAATTTTTCCAACCAAGATTCAATTTTGACAACAACCCATCACATCAATATATGAATAGAAGACTCAACGCTATCAAACATTAACATACATGCTCAAGAATTTAAAATTTTCAAGAAATTGACAAAACTAGCATGTAGAATGATGAAAAAGTAAGCTCTAAAAATGAAAACATGATGAAATCTTGAAATTTTCTCACCAAGATTAAATTTTGACAGCAACCCACCACATTAATATGTAAATAGAAGACTCAACACTATCAAACACTAACCTACATGCTCAAGAATTTAAAATTTTCAAGAAATTGACAAAACTAGCATGTAGAATGTTGAAAAAGTAAGCTCTAAAAATGAAAACATGGAGAAATCTTGAAATTTTCCCATCAATTCCAATTTTGACAGCACTTCACCTCCTTTATACCTACAAGGAAGACTCAACACATGCAAACTCAACAAAACAAGTTAAGAAAAACAAGTTAGATCAACATGTGTAAAAGAGGGTTAGTAACCAAAAATGAAACTTAACTACAAAAACTTGAAATTAAGTGCAAAGGACAATGGAGTAAGTCCCACCAGGTGTGCCAAATGTGTGCAAGTGTTGTTTTTAAACTAATGCTAATGTAAACAAAGACTAACACCTAAATAGTCTTAATTAGCAAGAATTAAACAACATTATAAACACCATCATGATAAGAATTAATCAAGGGTTAGATGCTAACATTTATCAATACAAAACTATGAAATCAACTATGTTAAGCACCTAAATATCCTCTATTCTCTAACAACATATAAATGAAGGAACCTAGGTAGGTACCATGGCTATCAAAAATAGTTGTCCTTAATGTTCCAAGAACCTAGGAATGGGGGCTAATCAAAGTTGGGCTACAAGACCCTTTTGACACCTCCCATATGACCCAAGCACTTTAAGAAAGAGGCTTAACTCTTCAAGATGATGAACTCTCAAGAAAACAAGGTGCAAGCTCTTAGTCTCTTTGCTATATGCTTTGCATTTGCTCTCTAAGGAGTTTAGGTGTAAGTAAAAAGGTAGGTGGAGGGCTCTTTATATAGCCCAAAGGATAAAGGATTCAACACATTCTCATGAATGTGGGATAAAGGTAAAACATGATTAGGAATGGATAAGGTTGCTTTATTAAAGGTAACCTTACTTTAGAAGGGTTTAATTTATGCTTAGCAAGTCATGGGAGTTGGGGGTGTTTTAATTAATCAAAGGTGATTAACTAATAGGTAGATGTAAGCTTATAGAAGATAATTAGAGGAATATTAGTACGATTTAGGCTATTATAAGGGGATTAAATCAATTAAATATTGATTTATTGGTTAAATGGAAGGGAAAGCTAATTAATTAATAATAATTAATTAGTCTAGGTAGAAGGGGTGATTTATTAACGGAAGGTCGTTAATTAGGTATTTGTTGGATAGGCAACTTAATTAATTAGCTTAGTGTAATTAATTAATGATGATATGAGAGAAAATGAGTGCTTTTAGAAAAGGGATAATTAGCACAATTTAAGTATTTAAATTGCTTGGGCGTAATTATAGGTGTCTACAGATCTTCTTTGGATGTAAAATAAGTTTTTCAAGTAAAAGGTTATTTTCAAAGTAGTTTTTACTCTATTGGGGTTTTTCACTATAAATCTTTTGTGTCACATGTGTTATTTATTTCTGTAAGTATTTCTTTATTTACTTATGTTATGATGTAATATTTATTGTAACATTATATAATATGTAAGTTGATTAAATTTGTATTTATTAGAATCCTCAAATTCTAACATGGTAATAGAGTGAGGTAAATTAAATAAATTAAGATCAAATGTTTTGTATTTTATTTATTTAATTTGTATGGATTTTTTCAACCAACCCGAAAGGGTATTTAAAAGTATCCGGTCCCCTTCTTTTTTCCCCAATTTATTTTGGCATTACATTTGTGTAATTAAACTCTTTGTAAAATTTTAAGGATTTTTCAAAGTTAAATCCCTAATTTGTTTTGGGGGATATATAATATGATATGATTCTTACTTTCATTTACATTTTGTAAATTATATGGAATTAATATTTGTTTGGAGATTGATGTGTGCATAGGTAAAAGGGGCTTCAAATATTTACCTGCGTGAAAATCACATACAGAAAAAGAAAGGATTTATTACTATATGAAATAATTTTCATGTTTTCTATAATTTCAAATGTTTACAGGTTAAATATTTTGGAAGGTAAATTCATACCTATGTTCTTTGGTCCCCTCTAAAAGGATTCGATTTGAAAAACTATAGTTTATAGTTAATCTATAACTATATCCTATATAATTTGAAAACTATATTATTATTTTTAAATAAAAATATATATAATATAGAATAAGGTTTATATAATAATTTATATAAACATCATATTAAAATTTATATAGTTTTGGAAAAAAACTATATATTAAAAGCCTTAAACCATATTAAAATTACATGGGATTGAGGGAAGAGTCAACAAACCATATTCTAAGCCTAAGTTTAAACCATATTTAAACTTAATTTATGAATATAGGCATATATAGTTTTTAAAAAAGAAACAAACCTAAGTTTGAATCATATTTTATATATATGGTTAGTTTAAACTCGCTTAAAAATATAAATTTTATTAGATTTGGTTTATAGATGTTTTAAAAAACTTAAGTGCTTACTTTTTTTTAGAAAGGGGGCATGTTTATTGCTTGGCCATGAAGGGATGTAGTCATTTTTACCCCGAACATAAAGAAAGGAATACCATGCGCACCGACCTATCACCCAGTGAAAGTTGGGTGCTCACCCGGGCATGTGCGGGTGCCGAGTCTCTCTTTTATGTGAGTTTAGTGGGAAACATCATCTATGATCTGTGTTTAAAAAGACCTTCAAATGGGTTCAGGACATATAAGAACCATAGGGCTAAGAACAACCTCTAGATCCTCAGTCATCATTCGGGTAGAGTAATTTACGGAGAATCTATAATGGGTATCATTTCAAAAAGAAAAATACAAGCATCCATACTTAGAATGAAAGGAAAGAGAACTCATGAGAGAGAAGTATGCATCAGAATCATTGATATTCATGTATACATATAACAGGTAACCTCATTACATCCATTGAGCCATTATAGAGTGTCACAGAGAAGCAGACCGTAGTCATGCATTACACTGGACTTATGTAACTAAGCTATCAAAAAGAAAAATTACAATCCCATGCCTAATACATCCTCTCCCAAATGTAATTATCCACTAGCAGAGTCCTTGTAGTAATTCTCAGAGAGCTCCACCCATACTCTCTATCTCTCCTCTTTTACTTTATAGGTGCTTGTATTTATAGCTCTCCTAGACTGCCAACTCACCCTCCAACACCCTCAGATCCGGTGCCAAGTTTCCAAATGTGGTCCTCCATGCGAGCATGCCTCTCTAGGCCCGAGATTTCCACTTTATCCCATGATGTGCTTCTAGAAGCTTCTAAAGATGCTCCTTTCTGGGCCAACCTGTCACCAGGATGACACCTTATCCATGTGTAATCAGGTCATGCTTTTCACGTGTTCTGCTCCAGACATCCAAATTGACTAAGTCCCGAACCCTTGGCTCTGTCCTCGCATGTTGCATGCTATAGGATTCCTTAAACCCTTCTCTTAAACCCTCCTTTGCGTGCTTTTACCTTTCAACCTGAGACTCACGTGCCTATGTGCCTTGGCATACTTAGTTGATATTCTAGGGGTCCAACATCACCCCACACTATGCCTGTTCTCCATCCATGGAAACACTCCACTTAACCAAGATGTATGCTACCTTAAGGAACCAAGGTGTAGTCTTACATTTTGTAAAAGAATAAAGGAATGAAAGAATTAGGGGAGAAGGAAGAATGGGGGGCATTAACTCAGCAAGCTAGGAAAATCCTTCCACAAGTCTACCTCCAGCTTGTTCCATAGGTCAACCTCACTCAGGCTCTGTGCCTTCGACAGAGGTCGCCGATCATGGTGATCACTTCATCAAAAATTATGGTAATTCCTTAGGCATCCAAAGTGTCAACGATCTTATCCATCTCCTTTCCCAGGCCTTCAAGAGTGTCCATCCTTCTGGTAATTTGAGGGTATAGTTCTTTCAGTTGGGCCTTGATTGAACCCCTTAATGTTTTAATTGCCTCATATTTTCTTTCTACTTGGCAAGAACCTTGTCCCTCTCTACCCTATTTCCTTTATTCTTCTCTTAGAACTCCTTTAGCTCTGCTTCGTGTGTGGTGACCAAGGTGCTTGCTACCTTATCCCTATCTACGCAAGTATCATATGTGGCCTCAGATTGGGCAGTGACTTTAACCTCTACGAGCACCTTGCTATACTCAACAATGAGTGCTACCACCCTCAACTTGTCCTCTTTCTTTAAGCGTGCGGCCACTTCCTCTGCAGACTCTAGGGCCAAAGGTCATCTCTCCATGGTGAGGATGTGCGTTAGATATTCTAAGCATTCCAGAGTGGATGCATACTTCTGCGTGGGTGGCACTAGGTCTAGGTGCTTTAAAATGATGGTGCTCTTGATAGACTCCACCTTCTTGTATACTTCCTACACCTTTGTCTTCTCATCCTTTAGCTCGCACCTCAGTTGCATGCATTGATTAGTTCTTCTTGCTTCAAGCTCTTGGCCTTCTTAGCCATCTCCTCTTCTTTCTTCCCTAGCTTTCCCTCTAGCACTCTTATTCTATCATTGACGCGAAGAGCCTAGCGTCTATCTCGATCGCAACCTTGTTGAGCACATTACAGACCTGCTCATTCGAGAGTTCTGGGCATTTACCAAGGGATTGGCTCCCTTAGACTCTAGTACTGTTATGATTTCTCCTTGGTAGACTTCAAAGTTTGGCTCGTCAATGTGGGATTCAAATGCCCAAGAGAGCATCTTCTTCGTCTTGGGGTACGTGCCCTCCTTTTCAAATGACCCCATGGCTAAAATCCTTTTTGTGGGTACAATGCTTTGGAACTATGCACGTAACACCTTCTTTGAGTCATCAACGTAGCCCATCACTTGTCTTTGCTCTGTATCAAGGGTCCTCCTACCTAAGCACATGCCTTTGGGAAAACTCACCATTAGAGCAGGACCTCCTCCCACGCTGTCATGCTCCTTTTCAATGTTTTCCTCTTTTCCTTCCTCCAACACTATGTCAGCGCTACGCTCCAACTCTTGGTCTACTAAGGCCTCAAGCATTTTCTTTGCCTCTCTCTTTGCTACCTCAGTTATCTGCTCCTTTGTGAAGCTTATGGGCTCTTGCTTCTCTGTGCCAATATCCTCATTCCTTCCCATGTCCCAAGCGTATTACCCATCCTGTGTGCCCTTGCACCGCGTGAACACGAACTCCTGTTTCTCTTCTCCACTCTCTTCTTCTGAATTGTACACACTGAAGACATGTGGCTCCTGGTCTCTTTCAGGCTCATCCTCCTCACTGTCATCTTCTTCAATCTCGTCCTCTCTTCCACCCATGTACTTCTCCAAGTTGTTAGTCTCCTCCGAGTCAGCTTCCTCTTCCATCCTCTGCTTTTTCCTGAGAGGTGATTCTTTGATAGGGGACTCAACCTTCTCTTCTTTCTCTGGAAACTTCTCCTTGGTGAGGGGTTGTTCTAGCACCTCTTCCTCCGGTGTCTTTTCCTTTACAGTGATTTATTTCTACATGCGTAGGTGCTATGCTTGGCACTCGTTGATGGCATGCTTACCATTTGAGTAGTCTGCACACTTGGTGCTTCTTCACCTCTTCCCCTCTTCTTAGGCGCAGCCTCTTCCTACCCATGGGATCTTTAGGTATGGAGACACCATTCTCCAGATACACACCTTTCTCAAACTTTGGTCTTATGTGGAGGTATACGCGTGCCATGAATCCTCTTGTAATGGGCAATGTTATTGGTCTAGTCATCTGTACTTCATGCGATACGTATCTGTCTACGTACATGTGCTTCTTTGTCAGGCGCTTCAACTTTTACACAACTCTCTACCGTCTCAATCTAGGATTCCAAGTTCCAGCTTCAGACTTCTTGGATTCCTTGAATCTATTTACTCCCACTTGGAAGTATTGAGCTATGAAAGTGAAGGGAAGCTTGCACCATGGGCTCCATGATTCATCTATTAGCTTGAACCTTCCTGTCAGGTAGAAATGTTGGTATACTACAAATTCAGCTTCTCCTTCAGTGATTGCTGGAAGTTGTTTGGGAATCCTCCACTCTGCCCCAAATGTGTTCCTTAGGCACATATACCACTTCTCCAGTCGTGACTTGTGGGGTGCTGTAATTGTGTCACTGCATACTTCTCAAATCTCTTCGTGGGTGAAGGATCCTTAAGGTGGTACTCCTATACAAATTTGTTCGATGCGTCAGGAAATCCAATCTCTAAAAATACGATGGTTAGTAGGATGTTTCCAAAGAGGATTCTGTCACCTTCCTTCACACAAGTAACAATCTCCTCCGTGATGTATGTAGACAAGTTATATATGGTGCCCTCTACAATATTTTTGCAAACATGTAACCATGGTTTATTGACCTGGGTCCATCTCTCCTGGCCATTCAGCTTTGTTACCAGATGTGCGGCCATCTTCATCACCTGGGTCCTACTTTGCTTGAGATGTTGTAGTACCTCGACCCCTTCTTTTAGGCATATTCGGTGATGGTTTCCTGAATTGCCTCCTTATCACCTAGGTCATCCTCCAAGCTATCTCCTTCACATATGAGGCATGTGAATTGTGAGATGAGTTGAGGAGTAATGCGCATCTTGCGCCCTACAAAATGGAAGTAATCTTCATGTACTCATGACATTAGCCATTGGTATAGGTGCTATGGTTTTCCAAAATAGGGAAACTCATAGAGTTGCAACAACCCTGCCTTCTCCATCTTGACCTTAACATCATCATTGTAGATGGGAAAGCCCTCTGGTGTCCGTTTACTCATGGGGTGCACTAAATCCAGTATCATTTCCTTCTCAATTGTGTTTATTTGATGGTTATAGTCACTCATAGGCACGTTTCTTAGGTGGGACTTCCACTCCTTACCTATCATTACCCCATATGGGTATTACATCTCCGCATACCACTCTTCATTCGTATTCACGTCAGGTTCTTGTTGCTTGGCCTTGGCCTTGCCCTTTCCTTTCTTGGGTGCCATTGTTAAGGTCCTCCTATCACTTCACTCCCTCCTTATTACTCTGCTCTTCCACTTCTTCTAGCCTCATATCTCAAACTTGTGATGCAAGACGTCTTGAACCCATGCCCTAGTTTGTCAAACCCTAACTGGGATAAAAATTCCACAAGACAAAACCTCCTCACAAATTTTCTCATGCCCGTGAAACCCTTCCTTCTAGTTTGCAAATCCAAACTGGCTACTCACGCTTCAACCTCTCAGATCTTTCTTCACACGATCAAATTTGGAAACCCTAGTTTGTAATAGATGTAAAATCACTTCTCTCTCTATTTGTAAAGTGAAAATGAAAGTGCCTCGACCCTTTACTTATATGTTTTTCCACTCTGTAACATTAAATGATACCTTACCTACCACCGTACCCTAGCATTAAATGTGGCTTTTTCAAAAAGCCTAATTTTTCATGACTTGTCTCCCCACGCCCAATGTTCACGCCTTGACTCATACACCACACCTTCGCACCTTAACTCACATGAACATACTTATGCAGACCATTTTCCAAATGTATGGTGTGTAACCCACATTTTGTGCTTTCACTTGCATGCCCCACCTTGCGTGGATCATTCTCCAACCTTCTGACACGCAACCAAATCATCTAGACGTGAGACTCTTACGCACGGGTACCCTGCGCCAAAGGCACTTCTTCTGTCATGATTTTTTCTTTTACCTACCTCGTGTTGCTCATGCACTACTTTTGTCTTTGTACATGGTTCCTCAATGTAGCCTTTTCCTTACACCCACCATTCCTTTTTCACCTTTTTCCATGAAATTTCTTCATAGGGCCACTCAATTGAGCTCTACAATCCAATCCTTCCTAGCACTTCACACTTAACTTTCTTCCACCTTACTAATCCACCCCACACTTAAACTGATGCATGGTCCTCTGTGCATATTCACCCTTACTAGAAATTAATGAGATCACCGACGCCCAAGGCGCAACATAAACTAGCAATGAGAAACACAAGAAAAATTGCTCAAAAGTAAAACCTAAGCTAACTGGCAATACTGCCTTATTGAAAAACACCATGAAGACTTATTTATAGTAGGGCTTCAGCCTATTCCCATTGAAGTGTCCTAGAAATATCATCCCATCCAGCGCTTGTAATCATACAATAGTACCATCTACCCAACCTCAAATTTCTTGTTCCTGATGTGGTGATCATGTCATGCTTTCTGCTTTTCTTTTTTGTGGTTTGGCTCCACCTAGAAAGTGATCTTTTCTCATCCAGCTTCATCAGTTCATCAATTCTTTCCTCCAAAGCTTGTTCATTAGCCATCCCTCCTACGCGCACTATATGCAGAGAAGATATCATGAATTCAACCGGTAGGACAACTTTGTCACCAAATACTAATTGAAAGGGTATTGACTTGTTCGGAGACTTTTTATATCTTTGTCCTATAGGCCCATAACATAGCTAATACTTGTCATCCCAATCCTGCCTTCCAACATCACAGATCATGGTCAATGTGTGAATAAGTATTTTGTTAAATGCCTCAACAGTTCCGTTTTCCTAAGGGTGATAGGGGGTAGTTTTGTGATGAGCCACCATGAACTCTGCTAACAGGATCCTCATGGTATCATTCAAGAAATGCATACCCATATCACTGGAAAAACTCAACAAGCATCCATACCTTGTGATAATGTTCTCCCACAAGAATCTCACCCTTTGTGGTGTTGTGAAATCTTTAGTTAGAGCTACCTCTACCCACCTTGTCAGATAATCTGTGTAAGTGATGACATAATGTGACCCAGTCCTACGCATAACTAGTGCAATAGGGCCTACAAAGTCTATTTCCCACTTTTCAAAATACTCTACGCTAGGGATAGGGCGTAAAGACATTTCATCTCTCCTTCCTAGTTTTCCAATGCATTGACAATGGTCACACACTTTACAATAGTCTTTACAATCCTTGTATAGGGTTTCCCACCACAAACCTACCATTAATATTTTACGCGCGGTGGCATCACCTGCATAATGCCCACCCGCACTTCCTCCATGATGGCTAGGCACTCATGCTCTAATACACACCTACGTAAAACTTCATCACGTCCCAACTTGTATAAGTCTCCACTGATTAACATGTAGGGCGTGGCATGTATGGCCAACTAATTTTTCTCCAATGTCTTCATTCCTTTCGGCACCACACCTTCTTTTAAAAATACTACAATCTCTTCCAAATTTGAGGTGCGTGTACAACCTAAACAGTTACGTGTCTGGCATTGTCTCCTCAATACTCTGTGCATCCTCTTGTGAATCAATTCTCGACAGATGATCAGGTCCATAATTATTTTTCCTAGGCTTCACTACAACGGTGAATTCAAACTCTTGAAACAACAACACCCACCGACATATGCACTCTTGTAGAATAGGATTTTTCACCAAATACTTTAATGCCATGTGGTCGGTGTAAAACATAAAGGGTGTTTCCAAAAGATACTTATCTAACCTTAAAGAGCATGTAGATAATTGAAAATGCCTCACGCTCGGTTGTGGTGTAGTTCTACTTTGCTAGTGCCGACTTCTCGCTACAAAACACATGAGAGGATGATCAAAATCCCTTCACCGGGCTGTGTAAGCACTACTCCAAAAGTGGTCCTTGAGGTATCTACATTGACATGAAAGGGCTTGTCTCAATAGGGAAAACGTAATATAGGTACGGTGTGAGGCCTATCTTTTAATGTATCAAACACCTCTCACCGCGCTCTCCCCAATGGAAGGCACTTTTATGTCTAAGTAGATCCTCTAAAGGCATGATGATCTTTGTATATCCTTTAATGAATTTCCGTAATAGTACAGTATGCTCATGGAATTTGCACACTGTGCTCGCTAGTAGGCTCCCATAACCCCACAATAATTACAACTTTAGTGGGATCTTCCAAAGCCCTCCTTACATATGATATGACCTAATTAAGTCCCAAAGGGTGTAGCAAACACACACTTCTTAATGTTGAGGATATCCTCAACCGCCTACACCTCTCAAACATTAACCTTAAATTTTCACAATGGTCCTTAACTAGACCATACACTGTCTAATCATCCAAATAGACTGAAGAAACTTATGTATGAAATCTGGAATGCTTGCACCACTATACATGAGAAAAAAGTAAGCGCATTCTTCAACCCAAAGGGCATGACCATGTATGCAAAACTTCCCCCTCGGTGGAAAAAGTTGTCTTCTCCTGGTCCTCCTTGCAATCCGGACTTGGTGGTACCACGAAAATCCATCCAGTAAAGGAATAGATTTTGTGCCCAATGAATCCTTCCAAAATTTCTTCAAGAAGGGGGGTTGGAAAGGGATTAATGACAAAAATGTGTTCAATTCCCTATAATCCACGTAGATCCTAATCGCCCATCCTTCTTGATGTTGATTACCATCGAACTTATCCATTTCGACTCTTCCACTACCTCAATGATCCCAGAAGCTATCATTTTTTCTATCTCCTCCTTAACCTTCACGTGTAAATTGGGATTCATCTGGTAGGGCCTTTTCCTAATCGGGAATGCACCATCCTTTAGTTTTATCTTCATCTCCCCTAAGGAATGGTGAACGAATTTGAGCTCATGGTACCTGTGTGGGAATAAATCCTCAAATTCATGTAATATTTCAATGATCTTAGAAACTTCCTTATCTGACCAGTAGTCTCTAATAATAGCTTCCTTAGGTTCTTCTCTTGAACCAATGTTAACCTTCTTTTTCTTTAAGGGTTCATGGTAGGTGTGCGCATGAGTATCAGCATTATCCACTACCTCACGCATCCCTACAGAATGGTTAACATCCAAACTTTCTGATTCCTCTCCATCAATCACATACACCAATTTTCCTTTCTCATTTTTCAAACATGCGTGCTCAAGTTGTAACTCTTCTATTTCCTCTACTTCTTCAAAGTGTGCCTCCAATCCTGGTTCACCTAGTAATTCCAACAACCTATCTTCCGTCATGGCACTATCCCCCATGGTAAGGCACTTGATACCCTGCAAGGCCTTATCAATTGATGGCTTGGTACTCTGATACTCAAAGGTGTGAATAAGGTCAGCCGCGAGCTCTTGCCAATTCCTTATCTAGTGGCATGTCTTTGAATGAATGTACCATGCACGCACGTAACCCTGCAGTGTAGAATATAACTTGTGCACCCAGAGGGATGGTGGAAAAGCTTCTGCGCCTTCTCTCCAGATCTTCTCACACTCCTAGATATGGAAAGAGGAGGGCTCCTTCCCATGGTAGTCCTTGATGATGGTGGGTAAATTACTCCTAGAGAATCTGGCAGAGAGAGAAATTCTTACCTCGCGCCACTCCAAAAGGCTCTCGTGATGTGTAGTCCACCACCATTCCACTGTGCCGAGAAAGACATAACTTAAAATCCTCTCTGCTGTTCCTTCTCACCCTTCCACCGAGCTTCCATTCCCCGTAGAAAGATCTTAGGGAAGGATCCTCCTGAATACTGGATAGTTCTTTTACTCTAAGGCATCGAACCGTGCACGCCTTTGTTACCTTGGTCATCGACCCTCTCAATCGCCACCCTATAAATTCATAAGTTCCATGCACCCAATTGTCACTTCCAAAATTTTGGTATCACTCACTGACCGAGCATCTTCAAACTGGATTACCCCGTTAGTAGGGTGTATCATCTCTGGGTCTATGATTGAGCACACATATATCCTGTCCAGAACTTCTTCCCCCAACAATGCAATATAGGGTGTTGAATTCCCATCATTCAGGGGTATAATGACCCGTTCCTCCTTGTTTTTGAAGTTGATGTACCCTTTGCTAAACCGAAGGTCCGTATTGTTCTTGTAACACCAAGGGCACCCAAGTAACGCTGGGAAATTGTCTACCTCGGTGAGTGCTAAGACTTTAAAGTCCTCGATAAACTTAGCTCCCTGCATAGTAATAGCTACATCCTTTAAAACACCAATGGGCATCACCTTTGTCTTGTTTACCATATAAAACACATTCAAAGATGGTTGTAATGCAGGTCTTCCCATCTGATGCCACACATCCAAAGTTAGAACATTAACCTCCGCACTGTCAATGAGGATATTGCTAAGGATCCACCCATCTACCACTACATTCAATGTGATCTCCTTTTCATAGTCAAGGCTATGATTGGGGAGGTTCGTGTGTAAGACCGCCTCTTACGCTCTCCTACAGGCGTATGGTACCTTCTCTCACAACCATGATCCGAGCAAGGGAATGCTATTCTCTTGCCTTGGCATTTTACACACCTCCTTGACCTCATCCAGGTCATCCTTTGGCACCTCGATTATCCTTCCTTGTTCCTCCCTCCTGGACTACTCCTTTAGACACTAGATGTACCCTTGTAAGCTCTAAATGACATCCATGGTGTCCTGATATACCTCCTTTTGATGCACAGGGTCTGGATACTTTCCATGAAAGCCTCCTCCCTTAAAACCAGGTTCTTCTGTCTTGGTATCTCTCTTGTGTGCATGGATTTTTCCTTGTTGTTACCAAGATAGGATCCAAACCTGCATCCCGTGTTACCCGAGGCATCCACTATATGTCTGCCTTCTTAATACTAACCATTGCAGCACCCTTGTCCTTGGTGATGCTGATTCATATGCTCAAACAATTCCGGGTACTCCTCATGCTTCTTTTTACACCACGAGCACCGTAACAGTCGGGAACTCTCATTTGTAATGCTCCGTAGATCCACAATTGAAACAGGTTCCATGCGGGAACTCACTCCTTCCTCCCCCATGGTTACCACGACCACAAAATCCTCCTCAAAACCTCTTCCACGCACACCTCCATCTGTGCACTCCTCATAATGGTGATCATCACCCTTGGAACTACTGGCAACATTGGTTTAGCACACCCCATGATTAATGGCCTCATAGATCTGATCAATGAGCCTACAGTCCTTAGTATCATGGGTTGTAGAGGTGTAAATTTTGTAATAACAAGATACATTCTTCCGGATTGTGCGCTGTAGCAAGGGGCATCTACTTACATCATGGTCCCCATGAAAAATTTCACAATCTACTACCACAACGCGTACTATCCTCCGGGGGAAATTATCCTTAACGTGCCCCTCTATTTCACAATCATGCACCACAAACCACTGTGAGTCTCATGGGCTGAGTTCGTAGACAACTTTTCCAACTACTTGGCCATAGCAACAATCTGAGCCTCTAGGAATGGGCTAACACCAGTATCAACACTACCAATAGCTTCGGCACGTAGGGCAGCTTCCAATGCCTTGCGTGGGTTTGTAAAAGTTTTATGAGATAAGGCCCTTCTAAAAGGAGTGATTAACCCCCCAAAAAACCACTAAGCATGCTATGAAGGGTGAATATCATATGATAATTTAGACAAGAGAGTTTTAAAGCGCACATCATACTCCCGCACACTCTCTGCCATTCCTTGTTAAATCTCCTTCAAAGCACTGATGCTCTTCTACTCAAACTCAAGAATGTGGAATTTTGCCAAGAATGCATTCTTTAAAGCAAGTATAGTCCACCACTATTTGATGAGGGTCATATTTCCTATACCAGCTATGCACGCGCCCTTACAACATGGTTACAAATTGACTAGCCTTCTGTTATGGGGTTGTGACACCCTTTGCACGCCATAGTAGTTCACATTTGTGAACATGTTCCACAAAGATCCTTAATACCTCTATAATTAGGAAAATGTAGAGACATTTTAAAGAAAACTTGTGGGGGGGTTGGGGCCCAAATCCTCCTACGCCAAGTCCTTGGTTTCGCGTGTGTTTCCTCCGCTTCCTAATCCACCAGTCCACTAGGTCTTGAACCACCAGATTCATTAGTCCCACCTGTGTCCTGAACCACCAGATCTACTAGACCCACCAGCTCTTACTCCTCTTGAACCACCAGATCCACTAGGCCCACCAGTTCCTGAAGTGGTCGTGCCAAGGGTCCCCACAGTTCCACTGAGTTATGCACCTACAGTTTGCGAAAATGCCCCACTTCCAATAGTATTCCCCGCACCACTCCCAGACGCGAGACCAAATGCTTTTGTGCCTATACCTTTCCCAAAAATTCCTAACACTAGGTTGGTGTTTGCAGCCATAGAAGGCCCAAACGAGAAATTATACCTCCTGGGTGTAGACCAATCACTTCCAATACAACCAACTGGACCGACAATATTTTCCCCCTGATCTAGAAAACCATGCGCTGGGGTCTAGTCACTAGGGGGCTCAGATGCACGCCAACTGTTCTTCTTTCTTCGTGTGACAAAATCTCATCAGAAGCCGAAGGGGTCTCTCTCACGTGCTTGCCAAGATGGGGTCACACAGACTACTTAGGTTCCACGTCCTCTGCATGAACCTCAAATCCTTCCCACAATGTCTGCCACCATACATCCATCACACCTGCAACCTTGCATTGTCTAGAAATCTCCCTTTCATGCACTTCACCATACTTGAGTCATCTTTCCTCCCTATCCTTCTCTATCGCAACATCTGCCATCTTCCTCCACCCTAGCTTCCTTGCTTAACGCTCAAAATGGTTTAGCCGACCATTGGGAATGCCTCTAAACTCATGGTAATCATCAAGATGTTTAGAGCCAGAGGGACAACATGTAGAAATGATCCTCTGGGCTCCTGTAAAAACTCAAACTCAGCAACCTCCAGACAAGTATATGTGGAAATGGCATACTCCAGGGTGTAGCTAGCCAATACTCCTTCCCACCAATGATCCACAACATAGGTCCACGTCAAGTCTGCATCCTATAGGCTTTGGTATTCTTCTTGGGTCCACACATGTGATCCATAATGCTAACTTGATCTAGATGCATAGGCTGAGAGCCATTCATACAACTCCACTGGGAAATAACAGAAAAATGTCTCATAAAGATCATGGTGGAGATTCTCTTCTATCCATCCACGCAAGGCCAAACTTAGGTCCAATGCTGAATCTCTGAGTAAATTCATCCTCTGTGCTCTTGAACCATGATTCAACACTTTCCAACATTAACCGCTCTGTCATTACTCACTACATAGATCATGATGTATGCTAAATCCCACTACAACTTTGAAAAGAGGTCCCGACAATAGAACCAAGATGTAGTCATTTTTACCCTTAACATAAAGAAAGGAATCCCACGCATCGACCTATCACCTAGTGAAATTTGGGTAGCTCACCCGAGGCACGTGCGGGTGCCGAGTCTCTCTTTTATGTGAGTTTTAGTGGGAAACATCATCTATGATTTGTGTTTAAAAATACCTTCAAATGGGTTTAGGACATACAAGAACCATAGGGCTCAGAACGACCTCTAGATCCTTGTAGTCATTTCAGGTAGAGTACTTTACAGAATCTATAATGTGCATCATTTCAAAAAGAAACATACAAGCATCCATACTTAGCATGAAAGGAAAGAGAACTCATGAGAGAGAAGTATGCATTAGAATCATTGATATTCATGTATACATATAATAGGTAACCTCATTACATCCATTGAGCCATTATAGAGTGTCATAAAGAAGCAGACCACAGTCATGCATTGCAACTGGACTTATGTAACTAAGCTATCAAAAAGAAAATTACAATCCCATGCCTAATACATCCTCTCCCAAATGTAATTATCCACTAGCAGAGTCCTTGTAGTAATTCTGCAGAGCTCCACCCATACTCTCTGTCTCTCCTCTTTTACTCTATAGGTGCTTGTATTTATAGCTCTCCTAGACTACCAACTCACCCTCTAGTGCCCTCAGATCTAGTGCCAAGTGTTTGAATGTGGTCCTCCATGTGAGCATGCCTCTCTAGGCCTGAGCTTTCCACTTTATCCCATGATGTGCTTCTAGAAGCTTCTAGCATGCTCCTTCCTGGGCCAACCTGTCGCCAGGATGACACCTTATCCATGCACAACCGGGTCATGCTTTTCACGTGTTCTACTCCAGACGTCCAAATTGACTAAGTCCCAAACCCTTGGCTCTATCCTCACGCGTTGCACGCGCTCTACATGTGCTTCCTTAAACACTTATCTTAAACACTCCTTTGCGTGCTTTTATCTTTCGACCTGAGACTTGCGCACCTACACGCCTTGGCATACTTAGTAGATATTCTAGGGGTCCAACAAGGGATTAATTTTTAAATCTTAATACTTATTAAATAAAACCTAACATGTGTCCCTAACCATTTATATTATCCATGTAAAAGGGCAGCCCCATTCATTTATATCTTATAGTTTATAAAAACTATATAAATAAACCTATTTAAAGGTTTTCTTTTATATAAGAGTGAGAGTGGAGGATAAAATGAGATAATATCTCGTGTACAAATGTGGAGTTCTCAATTATATATGGAGAATTAAAAAAAATGGGGTCTAGTTTATTGGTGGCCCACGCGAAGTGTGGTAAATATTTATTAAAATATTGGTAGTTATAGCCACATAAAAGTTTTAAATTTTTTAGCTTGCAGGAATTATATAAAATATTTTACAATATTTCCATAGTTTTAAATGTGTGCGGGGTAAAATTAAGAGTAAATGAAGGGAGGAGACAAGGTTAGGGATTTCAATTTATTTCATTGGTCGGGTGAAATTACTTGCCCCCTCTATAAAATATGCAAGTTAATCTATACTCTCATAAATCTACTTGCACATGGTAAAATTCTTTTAACCTGGTTTATGTCCTTTAAACCCCTTTAATAAGGGTTATGTGTTTTTTTATATAAAAATAATATACTATAGTTTATAATTTTTATGAACTATATGTTGTTTTTTATTTACATTCTATAAACTATATACCTTTTTTTTTTTTTTAAAAAGTGTATATATTTTTACATTATAAATTATAATAGGTTATTATAATGTATTAAAATATAACCTCCCTAATATTATACAGAAGAATAAATTCTAGAATTTCACATTCTGGAAATACACAACAAGTTTTGGCTTCATTAAATTTGATGGTCAAATGACCGTCACGGTAGACCAAACATAAGACAATATGACAGGTCATTTAGACGTCAAATTTAAGCTTGTAGGTTCCAGAAACTTTAATTGTCTTAAAATTCATGGTCATTTAGACGTCAAATTTAAGCTCGTAGGTTCCAGGAAACTTTAATTGTGTTAAAATTGACGATCATTTAGACGTCAAATTTAAGTTGGCCGGATCTTTGTCTATATTATTTTTTTCAAAAATTTGATGTTGTTATACATTCTTAGGGGTCTCTTCTTCACTTCTATATGGTTGAAAATATTTTTTATATAAATCTGGGGTCTAATGCAGAGCCATTTATATTACGAGTTATTATTTTGATCATGGGAGGTAAATTAGTATGCATTGTAATGGCATAATTAGTTATGATCAAATAGTTCTTTAGATCTATAAAATTTATATGTGATTCTATTAAAAGTGTTGTTTTTATTATCGATAAATATGTATCTAACTCTATGGTACATTGTATATTATAATGAGGTGTGTTTTACGGTGTTTAGGAAAATAATGGCGTCCAACTATTTCTGTCTTGACAAAACCTAGATCCTGAATGAAACCAACTACAACATTTGGGTCAAAATAAAATTTATGGCGAGGAAATAGTGGATGATTATTTCGGATCCGAGGTTGCTCCATTGGTCATCAAGTAAATGTAGATAACATGAATGCATTCTTGAAATTTATTTAGTAGGCTCTTTCTATGATTTTGCGCAATGTGAACGAACGAGTACCTTCTACACATTGGTAATATTGAACATCCGAAAGAGGTATGGACACAACTAGAATCCATGCATGAAGGATAATTGGTATATCAAGGATAGTAATGAGAGTATAATAGCTGAAGGAATTCAAAGAAATGGTCTATATATTTTTGATGATTTCTATTTTGCATTTTGTTTATATCTTAGAGTTTGAATAATTCAAAACTATGACATGAAAGGTTAGGACATGTTAATTATTGAAGCTTATATGAAATGTATAGATATAATCTAGTGAAAGGTCTACATGTGTTGTCTTCTTCTCTTGAAGTTACTTCATTAAATACTTATAAATGATGGTTTTGATTCTGATTTAGTAAATGGTCATGATGATGTTTTTATGATATAGATGTTTTTGAAACTCTTATCTTCCTAGTTATGAAATTAAATTGGACTCAATCTATATTAGAAAGTTGAAATCCTATTAACCTTAGGAAAATGACCGGAAGCCATCATATGTACCATGCATTAATTACCTTGTATGAACCTGAGACGTAAAATATTGTAGGGTCTAGGTGGATATACAAAGTAAAATATAATGTTAATGGTAGTATTAACAAACATAAAGCTAGACTTATTGCTAGAGGTTTCACTTAGAAACCTGGTATTGATTATGTTGAGACATTTCTTGTAGCTAAAATGAGTACTGTTAGGGCCTTATTTGCAATTGCTACTCAATTTGGGTGGGAAATCCACCAAATGGATAAGAAAAATTCTTTTTTGAATTGTGATTTAAAAGAAGAACTTTACATGTTTCAACCTAAAGGATTTGAAGAAACTGGTAAAGAAAACTATGTTTGTAAGTTGAGAAATCCTTGTATGGTTTAAAACAAGCTCTTAGAGCTTGGTATGTGAAAATTGTTTCCTTCTTTAAACTATTAGGTTTTGTTAATTGTTTTTCTAACAATGATATATTCATCAAGCAATAAGGCTCACATATTATCATTATATGTATATATGTTGATAATTTTCTTATGACTGGTGACAATTCTAATTTAATTCATATGATTAAAGAGAAATTGAAGCAATACTTTGAAATGAATGAGTTAAGTCTCTCACATCATGTTCTTTGTCAGATGATGTATTTCATTCTATTGTTATTTTTCAAAACACAATATGCAACCATTGTATTTAAAAAATTTCTTATGATTGAATACAAACCATTTTCTACTTCAATGGAAGTTGGAATAAATATTGACCCTAAATATGCATATGAAAAAGGTTGATCATATTTTATATACGCTGTTAGTTGATAGTTTGATTTATCTAACTATAACTAGATCAAATATTTCCTATATAGTAGGAATTACTTCAAGGTCTATGTAGGAACCTTTTTTAGAGATCATTAGAATCTTGTAAAAATAATTTTTAGATATATTAAATGAATAATCAATTATGGGTTGTATTATACTAAGAATGAAAATGCTATCTTATATAGATTTTGTGATTCTAACCATACGATGTTATGTTATAAAATATAATGGATATGTGTTCAGGTTTTTGGTGTAGGAACCATTACTTAGAACAAAAATACAATCAACAGTCTCCATTTATTCTACCGAGGCAGAGAAGCACAATGGAAGAAGTAAAGAAGCCATGTGGCTATAATGACTGGTAGAGATACACATGGAAACTAAAAGAATTATTTTTCTTCTATGTGGTGGTCAAAGTTATATTACTCTTGATTAAGAATCCAATTCAACATTAGAGAACGAAGAACATTGAGATACATATACAATTCATCCGTGAGAAGGTGAAAAGTGGTGAGATAAATCTCAAGTTCATGTTGACTAAAAAGAGCAAAGGTTGCTGATATCTTCATAAAGTCCCCGAGTGCTACAAATTTTTGTCACTTTCGTGAAAATCTTGGATTGTTGGAGTTTTCATTGAGGGGGAGTGTGCATGACAATGTCACTTCCTAATGGAACTTGGTTTTTGTAAAAATACCTTCAGAATTTTTAAAATACCTTCGGGCAAGTGTAAAAAAAGACCTTGAGACAAATGTAAAAAGACCTTCGGGCATGTATACCTCCTCAACTTCTTTTTTAGAAAGAAGTGTAGAAAGATAATAAAGGCGGTCTTTGGTAAAATCTTTAGTGCTATTGAGTTTAGTGGTAAACATCAAGTACAAACATATTGTTAAGGAGGTCCTTGGTTATAAAAGGATCATATATGCTTGGGTTCAATAACCTTTTATGAGAACCTATGAGAACATGTAAAACTCATAAATCACACTTAGCCACTGATCATGGGATGATCTTTGGATTCTAAATCCTTTTGTACTAATAGGTAAATTGAGTATGATGAAGGTGTTATAATTCCTTTAAGCGATATGCTAGCCTAAAACCTTTATGTACAATAATTCCTTCAAAGGATTGTAAATACTTGTAGTGTACTATAGGTAGGTAATCTATTGGCGTATGTTATGTATCCCACTTAACATTAAGGGGAGTGTTGGAGCATAATGATTAAGTTAGCCAACCCTTAATGTATATGGGTCCATTAGTAATATATAGGTTAATATTTAATAATATGAAATATTTATATTTCTATTATTAAATATGCTAACCTAGGTATATACTTTAGGTTAAATATTTAATATCATGAAATGATTATATTTCTAATATTAAATATTATAAACCTAGGTGTATGTGTCAACCATTTTAGGTTGAAAAGGTGGGTTAGGAGACATACCCGATCACCTTATATAAAAATAACTTTAGGTCCTCATTTGATATATTCAGAAATATATCAAAGGTGTGTAAATCAAGTGATTTGGTTTTACCCTTGGTAAATAGGGTTTCAAAGGAGGAGGTGATCTTACTAGATGTAAAATAAGTTCTCTGAAGTAAAAGGTTATTTTCAAAGTGATTTTTACCCTATTGGGGTTTTTTACTATAAATACCGTGTCACATGTGTTATTTATTTTCTGTAAGTATTTATTTATTTACTTATGTTATGATGTAATCTTTATTTAAATATTTATTTTAACATTATGTTATATGTAAGTTGATTAAATCCATATTTATTAGAATCCTCAAATTCTAACGGGTGCGTGGAGGAATTGTAACCAAGTAATGTGCCAAGGAAACCACCAGATTACATGTGCAACCTACAATATTGAAATTCGAGTCAAAATGAGGATATAAGTTGTTGTTGAAATAACTAGGGATTTATTTTGGACAACAATTTGGCAATTTTGGGACTATTTTCTTGCTAGATGAAGGAGATCAAAAGTAGAATTGAAGCATCCATTAGGCATAAAGTTATCTTGAAAACTCAAATTTTCTCATCTACAACTTGAAGAACTACCCTTAAAGTCACTTGAAGAATTGTCTCGAACTCGAACAACTGCTATTATCATGTGAAGATGTTATGATATGAATTTATAAGAGTGGAAAACTACTGAAAATTGTTGGAAGATCCCTTAATCGAAATGGAATCCTGGAAGAGAAACAAAATATTGCACGTAAGAAGCGAGTGAAAGGAAAGAACTATATACAAATAAAATGATGTGCGTGGAGCGTACTTGGAGGAACTCGAAACTATTCTAATATATAAAATGATCTAGAAGACTTAATAGAAGTGTATGAGATAAAACCCATTAAATGGGATTGGTAATGCACCTCCATCTAGGTGAGAAAATTAAAAAGAGTTAGCCTATTTGCAAGAATCGATAGTGTTTAGGCCACTCCAAAGTGCATAAAACTTTGAAATGGCTCTCGTGTTTGACTCTCACAAGATCCCATTTTAAGACTAGATCACCATGTTTAAAATCTTAAGGTCTAGTCTTTTTATCAAACCAATTCTTTGATGATTGCTGATGTTATTTTAGCTTGATTAGGGAAAAAATTCTCAAATTTTCAAACTCAACCAACTCTTCTATTATGATTTCTCTCCGATCTCGCGCCCTTAAACTCTAAATTTGTTGGGAAAACTCTAATGAAGGAAATTCAAGAGATAAAGGAATTATGGCTTCCTTTCCATAAAAAAGCTTGCAAGGTGAAGTACCTATTTCCTTCTTCACTTTGTGATTTTGTCTCGCCCTTGAGTGCATGTGAGACCTTAGTGTGCAACCGCCTCTCGGTTGATATTTATTGTCCGCTTCATGATTTCGATTAGGTTCTAATTGTAGACTCACCAAGCCATTAACTTGGGGGTAATATTTATAAGAAAACTTTAAATAGATTCCAAGGATAAGCACCTAATAAGAAATTTTAGTACTAAGGAAGGCTTTGTTGGGATTAGCACACCGGTTGTACAGATAATATATCAGATCTAAGCATACATGCAAATAAAAACTGATATTCTACCAAAAGAATTATACAAAACAAGAGACATAAATCAACACCAGATTTAACGTGGTTCACCCAGTGTGGGCTACATCCACCAAGAAACAAGCCAATATATTATCCAAAGCTTTGACAAGATATACAATGAATATATCTCAGATGTTCAGTACTTTCTTCCTTCAATCTTTTGAATCTTCACAAATAATTCTCTTTTACATAATTATCTTGTAATTATGATCAATTCTATTCTCTAAACCCTAGCTTTATGATTTAAATAGTTGTTTAAGACTTTAGGGTACTTAGCCATGCAATTACATTCATTAAATCTATTCCAATTATAAAAACAGAAATAAAACTCGAGAGTTAATTAAAAGCTCGTTGCATAGGTAATCGATGCCGAGTTTTGCCCAACCATCACCGGTTCCAACTTTCCCGACGATGCTTTGGCCAAACCCTAATCGATGCCAGTGCATCAGTAAACTTCTAACAAGTTCTATTTGTAGGCTAAAACATAAGTAATTTAGCTCCATACTCAACAATCTCCCACTTGGAGATTAATTACTACACAATATACCCGCACAACACCATTCTTAGATCCTCCTAAGCTTTGTTTCTTCCTCAAGTCTCAAACTTGAAGACCAACATAAGTGGAGTGTAGCTCAAATTTATTCTTGCTAATGGATTTGTTAGCATATATGCAGGGTTCTTTCTTGTATGAATCTTTTCGAGATTCAACTGTCCATCCTCCAATACTGTCGTATGAAGTGATATCTCAACTGAATGTGTTTTGTTCTCAAATGAAATCGTTGAGTTCTTTTCCAAATGAATTACACTCGAATGTCATTGAATAGTTTACAATTACTTTTCTCCTTTCCCAAATCTTCCATGAACCTACTCATCCATATCATCTCCTTGCTAGCCTTTGTAGCTGCAACATACTCTACCTCTGTAGTAGACAAAGCCATAACCTTATGCAATCTTGAAATCTAGCTAACTGCCATTCCACCTACTATGAAAATATATCTAGTAGTGCTCCTCCTACCATCCATATCTCTAGCCATATCTCGAATCAACATAGCCACGTAATGAAATATCTGAACCTCCATAACATAACTACATGCTAGATGTCCCTTTCAAATACCTGAGTATCCATTGGACTACTTTCTAATGCTCTTTACCTGGATTAGCCATATATCTACTCACAACTCCCACTACCTGTGCAATGTCTAGTCTTGTAAAAACCATAGCATATATGAGACTTCTAACTGCTGAAGCATATGGCACTCGTGTCATGTATTTAACCTCCTGTTGTGATGAAGCACACTGATATTTACTCAATTTGAAGTGTCCGGCCATAGGTGTGCTAAATGGTTTTGCATTCTACATGTTGAACCTTTCTAACACCTTGTATATATAATCCTCCTGAGACAAATACAATTTCTTGTTTTTTCCTGTCTCTATGTATTTTCATGCCAAGAATTCTTTTTGCAGCTCACAAATCCTTCATTGCAAACGTGTGAGATAGCTTTCTCTTAAGTTCACTAATGTCCTATATACTAGATCCTGCAATAAGAATATCATCCACATACATCAACAAAATAATATAGCTCCCATTTTCAAGCTTCTTGAAATAAACACAATGGTTAGATTCACATCTCAAGTAACCATGATCATGCATAAAACTATCAAACCTCATATACCATTTCCTTGGAGCTTGCTTGAGCCCATATAGGCTCTTTTTCAACCTGCACACTAATTTATCCTTACCCTTGACTTCATACCCAAACAGTTGCTACATATAAATCTCTTCATCCAAATCACCATGAAGGAAAGCCGTATTCACATCTAGTTACTCTAAATGAAAATCTTCTCGCAACTAAAATCAATACAGTACGAATAGAAGTCATCTTAGCAATAGGAGAAAATATTTCACCAAAGTCAATACCTACCTTTTGTGTAAATCCCTTTACTACAAGCCTTGCCTTGTATCTTTTCTGTCCACCCTCTTCTTCCTTAATTATGTAAAACCACTTGTTCTGCAATGTTCTCTTTCGTGCTAGAAATTTAACCAAATCCCAATTCTGGTTATGTTCCAAAGAGTTCATCTCCTCATCCATGCCATGCTCCCACTGAATGTGAGTTTTATCCTACATTGCTTCTTCAAATCTTTCTGGTTCACCACTATCAGTCAATAATAGATAAAATAGAGAAGGTGAAAATCTATCTAGAAGTTTACTTACCCTTTGTGACCTTCTCACAGAAGTTTGGGGTACCGGAGGCTCAATCTGCACCTCCTGGACATTAGTATCAAATTTTGATAGTGACCGATGCCGATCACCTCTAATTGAAGTCGATTCGGATAATCGACACCGCTTGAATCCTATGTAATAGTCGGTGGTTCATCTGACCGATGCCGGTTAGGGCCTAATTGACCACGGTTACTGTTTATTTCTGTATATGTTTCTTTAAAACCTGAGTTCATTTTCATCAATAAACTTCTCAATTTTCTCATCCTTGGGTACCAAAATTTGATCCCTGTACATTCTCTTTTCATTCCATTCAACATCATGACATCTAACAATTTTAGAATTCTCTAAATCCCAAAAATGAAAAACTAAAATCACCAGATCTATAACCAATGAAGTGCACCTCTTGGATTTTGCATCCAACTTTTTTCTATTTTCTCTATCAACATGCACAAAAGCTTCTGAACCAAAAAATTTAAGAAAATAAAGATCTACCTCTTTTCCGGTCCATGCTTCCTCTGGTATTCCTCCATCTAGTGAACTTGAAGGGCCATAGTTAATCAAATAATGCATTGTATCAATTGCTTCTACCCAAAACTGCAAGGGCAATCCAGAATGTATCCTCATACTTCTAGCACATTCCATGATTGTCCTGTTCATTCTCTCTGTAACACCATTCTCCTGTGGTGTTCTTGGAACCATTCTTTCTCTACGTATCCCATTCATTGAACAATAATCATTGAAAGCCTTGCTACAGTATTCACCACCATTATCAGATCTAAGGCACTTTAACTTAGAATTTGATTCATTCTCAACAAGGGCTTTCCATCTTTTAAAAGTTTCAAAAACATTAGATTTGTGTTTAATACAATAAACCCATACCTTTCTTGTAGCATCATCTATGAAAGTAACATAATACTAGGATCCACCATGAAAAGCTACCTGAGTTGGTCCCCACACATCTGAGTGTACAAGCTATAATTTCTGCTCCTTCTTAGTTTCCCCAACTTTGAGAAATCTCACTCTCTTTTTCTTTCCAAAGATACAATGCTCACAGAAATCAAGATCTAAATCTTTCAAATCTGATAACTTACCCTTAGCCTTTAAGATCTACATTCCTTTTTGAATCATATGACCCAACCTGATTATGCCACATGCATGCATCTGAATCTGAAGTAGATAATGCAGAAAAGGAATTAGTAATATAGGTAGATAAATATAATGTTCCTACCTTCTTACCTCTTGCCACAAAAAAATCTCCCTTGGTGACTTTCCAAGAGTCTCTTGTAAAAGTAACCATGCAACCAGATTCACTTAGTTTCCCTGTAGAAATAAGATTCCTCCTAAGGCTTGGCACATGCATCAAATCTTTCAATACCCATGTATTTCCATTCTGCAATTTTAGATGAACTTCTCATTTACTAGTAATACTGCAAGGTTCATCATCACCCAAATAAACATGCCCAAAATTGCCCTAGACATAATTTCTGAAATAACCCTTTTTAGGGGTTGCATGGAAAGAATCTCTTGAATCTAAAACCCATGATTCAATTTTACTATCTAAAGAAAGAATAAGAGAATCTTACATTACCTTTGATGTAGCAAGATTCACTTCTTTACTTTTGTCTCCGGTTCTTGATTCTCTTTATTCTTTGACCAACAATCTTTCTTTGCATGTCTTTTCTTTCCACATTTCCAACAAGTAAATCCCTTACTCGGATTTAGATCTGCTATCCCTTGACTTTGATATCCTATTACTCTTACTCTTGGATCTCTTCTTCTCGCATGCCCCTACTTTCTACATTCAAAGCATTTCCAGATGATGTTTCCTCCGTATTTTCCTGTGAATTTATTCATTCAAGATTATACTAACCACATCATCATACTTAAAAATATTATTAATGATGTTGTATTACTATGACCATTACCAAGTTGTCCCAACTATCAGGAAAAGAACATAAGAATAAAAGTTATTTTACTTCACCATCAAATGGTATTGAAAATGATTTTAACTGATTTACAATAGATTGGAAATCATTGAAATGACTAGAGATAGATTCACCTTCATGCATCTTAGAACTAAAAAGTTTCTTCATCAAATAAACTTTATTCGAAGCACTAGGTTTTTCATATAAATTAGCAAGAGATTTCATTAAGTCTACCATAGAAGCCGCTTCTATAATATTGGAAGCCATAGATGCTGCCAGGATCAATCTTATAGATCCCAAAGCCTTTTTGTCAAGAATATTCCATTCTTCATCAGTCATCTTCGTAGGTCTAAACTTCTCATCCAATGGTAAGTATAAATCTCTCTGATATAGATAATCCTCAATCTACATCTTCCATAATTGATAATTTCAGCCGTCAAACTTATCTACCTTGTATTTATTATCTTTTGTTATTGTTGTAGCTCCCACTCAATTAGAAAACTCTCTCGTGAGTAAATATTTCAACACACAAAACCCTCGAACAAAGCTCGATACCAATTGTTGGGATTGAAACACCGGTTGCATGCATAATATATCGATCCAAGCATACATGCAAATAAAAATAGATATTCTACTAGAATAATTATATAAAACAAGAGACATAAATCAACACCAAATTTAACGTGGTTCACCCAAAGGTGGGCTACATCCACCAAGAAACAAGCCAATCTATTATTCAAAGCTTTGATAAGATATACAATGAAGATTTATAATCTTCCACACCTCTCGGATGTTCAAGTACTTTCGCCTTCAAGCTTTTGATTCTTCACAAAGAATTATCTCTTACATAATTATCTTGTAATTATGATCAATTCTATTCTCTAAAACCTAGCTTTATGCTTTAAATAGTTGTTTAAGATTTTAGGGTACTTAGCCATGCAATTACATTCATTAAATCTATTCCAATGCTACAAATAGAAATAAAACTTGAGAGTTAATTAAAATCTTGTCGCACTCTTCCACACCTCTCGATGTTCAAGACTTTCGCCTTCAAGATTTTGATTCTTCACAAAGAATTCTCTCTTACATAATTATCTTGTAATTATGATCAATTCTATTCTCTAAAACCTAGCTTTATGCTTTAAATAGTTGTTTAAGACTTTAGGGTACTTAGCCATGCAATTACATTCATTAAATCTATTCTAATGCTAAAAATAGAAATAAAAATCGAGAGTTAATTAAAAGCTTGTCGCATAGGTTACCGATGCCGGTCTTCGCCAAATCTGTCACCGGTTCCAACTTGCCCCGACTGACCGTCTTTGGTCAAACCCTAATCGATGCCGATTACTATCAACTTCCAGCAAGTTCTATTTACATGCTAAAACATGAGTAATTTAGCTCCATACTCAACAGGATTTTGCATTATCAGATATAATGGTATGAGGAATGTCAAACCTCATTATAATTCCCTCAAGAAAGTCAAGGATGACTCGACTCGGTTGACTCCTTGAGCGTGACAACTTTTTTCCATCTAGTGAAGTATTTTGTAGCTGTCAGACCCATTTGTGTCCTACGCTTGAAGGGGGATTGATCATGCCTATGAAGTTGATACCCCATTGCAAAAAGGTTGATCCGCTTGGATTGTTCAGAGGGGAAGCACTGCCAAATTTTCTTTGCCATAAAAAAATCACATTTTTTGTATTTCATGACCCACTTATGTGTGTCCGTGAACATGGTATGCCATAATTATCCTACCTTAATGATCTTTATCATT
Organism: Taxus wallichiana var. yunnanensis; assembly: GCA_018340775.1. NCBI lineage: Eukaryota > Viridiplantae > Streptophyta > Pinopsida > Cupressales > Taxaceae > Taxus > Taxus wallichiana. Next base: position 172,377,584 of record CM031244.1, read on the forward strand.
GTTGTTTTGGCAGAATAGTGTCCACTAGAGAATCCATCATGAAATATTTCTATTACTTTGTCAACCTACGTGTCATCATAAATCTTAGCAGTATGCCATCAATGTTTCTTTTGAAGAGAATGCCATCAATCAGATGTTGTCTCTTTGATTTTCTCAAACTAGGAGGGTATGCACCAGAGGAATGGAATGTTACCATGTACTTCATCTAAGTGCACGTTTTAGGATCTTCATTTCACTCGTGTTCAACACATGCTAGTTATTCATTTAGTAAAAATGAAGTCTCCCGATAATTCGTGCATCCTCGACAATTTGTTTATAGAGCGTGTTTCTTCTGACAAGATTAGTTGATTTAATAGTCACATCAAGCTCCATGATTTTAGTCAACCATATTTCTCTTTTCTTGTTGATTTATTCTCCCATGATGAAGTCTCTCACACCAGAGTGCCAAACTAACACCTTGATATGATTTTGTGGAGAGCATACATTTAAATTTATTGAGCGCGCACTGATGACGATGACCTATTTCTCCGGTGAATTTATTTTAATTTTTAATCCTTTAGTTTTTGATCGAAGAAAGACACTTATGCTCCATCCTTACTCATTTTATTTTATCAAGACAATAATAAACCTAACATCAACTACATAAGCATAAATGGTAAAATCCTTGGAATAATATGGATTGATGAGTGTTGGTGTGCAAGAATTTTTTTTTTGATTTTTTTGAAGCTCTCTTTTCCTTCTACTGTCCAATTGAAGACCATTTTTTTCTTAAACGTGAGGGTTATGGGCCTTACAGGTCCTGAAAAGTTAGGGATGAATCTCCTAAAAAAATTGATTTTTCCTATGAATGACTACAAGGATTTCTTATATGTAGGAAAGGAAAGAGAAAGGATGGAAGAAACACACTCAGGATCAATGGAAATTCCATCCTTTAGGACTACATGGCCTAGGATTTTGCCTTATGCAATAGAAAATTTACACTTCTTGGGGTTAAGAGACAGCCAAAATTCTCTTCATCTCTCAAATTATTTCTTCAGATGTGTCATGTGATTCGCACCCTATTTTGAGAAGATAATTATTTTATCTAAGTAAACTAGGATAAACTCATTTATATATCCTTTAAAGGCAATGTCCATGGCTCGTTGGAATGTTGTGCCTGCATTTGAAAAACCAAAGGGCGTATTCTGATATGCATAAGTTCTCCATTTGGTTGTAAATGTTGTTTTGAATTTATCCTCTTCCTTGACCATAATTTGATTGAAACCAAAATATCCATCCAACATAGAAAATATTTACGCGCCAACAAATGTCTCGTAGAATATTCTCCAGAGAAGAAAAAGGATAATGATCCTTTAAGGATGCCTTATTTAAATCTCTAAAATCGACGTAGATTCTGATTTCATCATTCTTATTACACACTGGAACAAGATTCGTGACCCAAGTAGAGTACTTGATGGGGAATATTATCTTTTCCTCAATGAGTTTGGAAAACTCTTTCCTCATGAGGGCTCTATCTTAGGATTGAAGGGCCTTTAATTTTTCTCGATGGGTTTTATTTTAGGATCCGAGTCAATGGAGTGATGAGAAACACTTGGATCAAATCCTTTGAGGTCTCAATATTGTATTCTTGAAAGAGATAAATGAAGTGTTTCTTTTCATCTTACACGCAATCCTTACCAAACAAAAAGTCCTTAGTGCATGTAATAATGACAAGAGTGTAGTCTTCTTGTATGTGCACATATAATTTTCTTAACCCTTGAACTGGTCATCAGGGCTGAAAATATTCTCTAAGGTGACCAACCCTTTAGGAAACTTGTTTGTATTTATCTAGATCACTTGATCACCATAGCTATCATGTAAGTCATCTTACATACTTGAAGAGAACTTAGCTTCATTATGAATGAACTAGACAATTTGTGTGTCACCATCAAACACTTTCCAAAAATTTTCATTATCTCAAATAGATGGCCTAATCACCATCTTGTTGTGTTGTGTGGTGCCTCGGATAAAATACTCCGCAGTGAGAACTCTTAACCAAGTGTGGCCATTTGATTTTCTTATTTATTCATCTTTTTTGGCACCACATGCAGATTTAGAGCATCAAAAATTTATAAGAGGTCCCAAAATCTATGTTTGTAAGATTTAATAAGCTTATAATTTATTGCACATTTGTTTGTGACCTGGTGGATAACCAACTCAGTGTCCCCAAAACATCGCAATGCCTTGAACTTTTTATTTTCAGCAATAAGAAGACCATGCACCAACACTTCATATTCTGCTACATTGTTGAAGCATGCAAACCGTAACCTGCGTGCACAAAGAAAAACTCCTCATTTTTGGTAGAAAATAGAACAACACCTGTTCCTACACCATTTATGATTTACGGAGCCATAAAATAGATCTTTCACAGTCCAAAATTTTCTTTAATTTTTTGAGCACGCTAGAAACACAACTTCTTCTTCAAGGATACAATAAGTACCAAGAACTGTTTCAAAAGCTTTAAAGGATGAGTCATAAGGGTCAAATTCATAGCTCTTGTTAGCCCATTCATCTAACAATATATTAGATATAGGAGAGGGAATAATATGTTCTTCGAAGCTAGATCCTTTTCTTGGCCTTCTTGGATTAGGCAATTAGCTTAGAGAGGTGATGGGTCATATGAATCAACATGATATGAAAATATGGGCTCAACTTGTATGGTAAACCGGGTACCATACCTTATTCTAAGTAACATATGAGACCAATCAGAATACAAGTAGCCACCCACTTTGGCAAAAAATCCCTTGATAATAAAATGGAAAATAAAGGAGGTAGGTCAATAATTGACACATCTTGAGTTATGGTTAGGCTTGGACATGCATGGAGGGTTAACTCAAGATCCTTGATGACTCCTAGAGTATTAACAATTGAGCCATCAATCTATAAAACTCCTTTAGACATGGGGGTGTACTTAAGGCCTAGGACATGAATAATATTCTTTGGCATAACAGAGGTACTAGCCCCTGAATCAATCATACAATTGTGGACAAGATGTTTGCCTACTATCAAGGACATATAGAAAGTTGGAGTTTTGACAACTTTTCTTACTTGATTCTCCTCTATGTGACAGATGTTGATAACATCATAAGGTCTTTATATAATTAGATCAGTGCACAAAAATTATGTTAAAGATTCATGTAACAGGTCGCGCTGTGATAGAATGGATAAGGCGTCCCACATTGTGACATTCAAATTTATCTTCTTCATCTGGTCCATAATATTGAATGGAAGACCCATGGATTTTTGCATTTAAGGCACACCATTCTATTTTATTGATTGTTTAGGCACATAGACATAAGATTTGGGCTATGCAGAGGCTTGACCTACCAAAGGAGCGATGCGTGCCACTTCGTTGGAATAATGCGTGGAATGTCGCATGCAAAATTTTACGTGCCAAAATTACTGGTCTTATTTGCATTTGCATCCTTATAATTTTGGAGATCACTCTAGATGGCTGAAGTTAAAGGCTACATGCTTGTCTCCAACATTATCTTCTTGTATATTGTATTATGAACAACATGTGTGTGCGGCCTATTTGAGTTATTCATAGCTTGGTTCATTACACACAAGTCATCAACATTAAAGAAGAGAAGGTTAGATTAAGAGGCAACAACCGACACTTCTTCATTTTTAAGTTCGCGCATGCTTGTGGAGGGATAAAACCTAAATCACTTTGAGAAATTTTATCTTACATGCACAATGCATTGGCGTAACTATCTTGGTTATGAGGCATGTTACAAGGAAATCACCACTCTATCTCTTGGACCAAATTATTTTGAACTGGAACAAGTGCTTGAATTAAACTGGGTGTTGGAAGAGGTTACACAGGAGGAAGTGTCTCAAGTGAGAGATGCACATTAGTATGTCATTTGTCATTCTATTGGTTCTTCCCATATCTTTGATTTGGATATTAATTTCTAAAGGGATGATGGATTTGATTAAATCCTTGATTAGAATTATTTTTGAAGGTTTGTGCCTAATAATTTAATAAGGATATGAATTTATTTGACATATTTCTAATTAAGGATTTCATTTCTTCATCCTCCTTTTGTTGTGTAGGAGAATAGGATTTGGATGCAATGGGTTGAGAACTCAACTCAGGAATAGAAGCAATAGAAGGCAAGGATGATTGAGGAATTTCTAGGAACAAGGGCATGGGCGGTATAAGAGCTAGCTTTCTTACTTGAATAAGAGTATTTTTGGCCATAATTGCAATGTTATAAGCTATTGGTAAGGTTCTACCCCATAGGATGAATCATGACTGAAATGTCACTATTCAAGGCCTTAAGATAATATAGGAAAGCATGTTGGGGTGGCACTTATCACCCGAGGAATCCTGTCCCAAATTTTCTGAAATCTGATATTGAAATCAGTCATCTACTCATTGGGTGCTCTCTTCGTTGTTGTCAGCTATTCTACCAAAGATAGGTGATCTAACTTATCCTCAAAATAGTTACAAAGAGATGTGCCAAGATCATCCCAACCAGTAATGGATGCAGGTCTCAAGATCCTATACCATTGAAGTGCTTTACCTTTAAGTGAAGATGCTAGTAGCCTAACTGCTACATCATCATGTGTAACTAGATATATAGAGCACACATTTTTAATATCCTAGATGTGCTCAACAAGAGTGACTTGATTATCACCGGTGAAGTATGGAATAATCTTGAGTGTGGATGCTAGAATGTCATGTTACACATTTAGAGTGAGAGGACTTCGCCAGTAAAATTAACAAATGGAAAATTTCTCTCGTGGTGGCAAAGTGTTGCCATGATGAGGTATGCGAAAGGTTTTCGAGAGGAGGATTATAAAGTGATCGACACACTGGAGATGGAGATGCATGCACACGTTATTATTCTTCCTCTTCTTCTTGGAGAAATTTCAAGGTACTCAAATGACTCTTCGATTCTTGTGCGCTTTGTTTGGTATGCATTCTTCTCATAAAAAAGGAGCAAAAACTAGTGAAAATAGTAGATTTGGAAGTTGGGGGTCACCAAATGTGTTGAAACAAGTCTCCAAAGGCTGAAAATCAATAAGTCACACACCGAAACTTAACAATGATGAAATTTAAGATTTCAATGCTTGTTCCACCAGAGTGCAAAAAATTGTTAGAGCTCAAATGAAACCCGTCCCAGACTAGGATGAACCATGATTTTGAGGCAACTTGGGACTATCTTCAAGTTTTGGAACCTTGTTTTCTTGAGACAAACCTCCGAGAAGGCCGGTTCCTTTACCTATTTCTAACACTAAAAATAATCCTATACATGGAAATGTAACTACCTACTATTAGTCTATAAATCCAAGGGACCAGTGGTTAGAAGGAGATGCATGAAAGGGAAACCTAAGCTAAAGGGGGTGATAACACTAGAAAAATGGGGATGAACACAATTGAATTTAGAGAGAAAATGAAATAAATGTGCGTAGAGAGGATAAACATGCATGTCATAGTTTAAAACAAACTCGCACAATTTTTTTCATGAACCACAATCAGAAAGCAACCTATAAGGGACTCGAGAAATCACAACAAAAAAATAATGTAAAATAGAGGAAATAAGATGCAATAAAAATGAGCCAAGGTAGAGAATAGCCACAAAACCAAGATTTTATTGCTTCCAAGAAATACACAGTCAATTACAATGGTAGATTAGACTGATATCAACATGAAAATATCTAGATCTAAAGGTATGAAAATTAAAAATAAAGGAACAAAATCCCTTATCAAACTAAAGGAGTCTAACCTTTTCAATGAGCATTGTTCCTTAATTTATAGAAGAAGAAGGAGAAAAGATCGGGAGAAAGAGAGGGAAAATCAGATTCAAACTTTCAACCACCAACAACCAACATTGAATGCCTACAAATCCACCTATAAATGCTTCTAAATGTGCCTCCCATGTCTCTGCTTTTGCTTGTGGAAGAAGGAAAGAGGAAAAATCAAATCAAATTTGGGTGGTTAAGATAAATGAATATGTGCATTAATGTCCTGAGATGTGTTTCCTATTTCTCACCTACTAAATCCTTCTAAAATATAATTTTGAATGATCTGGATTGTAACCCATGTTAGTAGCTCCAACAAGACCAAGAGTGCATGGATTTAATCCCTGTAGTAAAATTTATGACATTCTCAAGGCTACAATGTAAGTTGAACACGTGAATGACACGTGGTGTGCACTAATTGGCTAAAGGATTTGGTGAGTGTTCGCTAGTTTTTTCTTTTCTACCATGTGTCATGCAATGGTTCATTGCAAGCATCTAGTTGCTAGTTGGCACACTTTAATAGGTTATGTGTTGCACACTTAAGTCTCACATATTGTGACTTGGAATAGTGCACTTAGTGTGTGTGTAAGAAAGAACAAGATGAGCATGAAAAAGAGTTGTGCGAGGTGTGGAGGAAAGGGGAATATTTGCATAAGTATATAAGTATGAAAGCGGTACACATGCATCCGATTGAATGAGAACGTGAGGAAATCCTGGAAGGAAGTCAATGCATAGTACATAAATGACCGAGAGGGAATGCAAGCACGTGACAAGACTACGATGAGGGAGATAAGTTGGCATAAGGGAATGCACAAAAATCATGAGGAGGGAGATAAGTGCGCAAGGAGTTCGTACAAAGGGAGAATAGAAGAAGATAGAGGAATATGAATAGAAAAGGAAAGGTGCATAAGGGTGCGCAAAGGAATTACAACCAAGTAATGTGCCAAGGAAACCACCTTTGAAGTACACGTGTAACCTATAACATTAAAATTGAGTTAGATTGAGGATTTAAGTTGTCAAAATAACTAGGGAGTTATTTTTGGCAACATATGAGGTGGATTGAAAGTAACGATATATTCAATGTCGGGTTGGTACATTGGAGCTTTATTAGGGCTATCAAGTAGGAGGCATGGGAAGAGCATTAAACGTGAGAAGGTGATACTTCCCCAACATGAGGAAATCTATCACTTTATGTAAGGATTCATCATTGGGAAGTTTGGATGTAGAAATAGATAAGCTAGGGGATGCTTTAGAATATTTTTGTGTGGGAATGAGCCTATCATTAGGACGATAAGTCATATGACATGCCTTGAATGGAGGAATGTCTGTGGGGAGAGTTAAAATTTTTCCTTCATGTTCATACTTGATGCATCGATGAAGGGTGGAAGGAATGCAACACATGGTGTGAATCCATGGTCATCCAAGGAGGATATTATATTGGAACTCCCCTTATATAATAGAAGACCTCATGAAGGAGTTTTTGCCAACATGGATGGGAATAATAATTGTGCCCAAAGCAGGGGTAATAACATCATTGAATTCATGAAGAACCATAAGTGATTGGTCAAAAATGGAATTAGGGATCTTGAGCTGATCAAAAGTGTGAGATGAGATGATGTTTATGCTAGCTCCATTGTCAATCATAAAACACTGAATGAATGTGTCATTGATACACACAATGATGAAAAGAGGAATGTCATGCTCTTCAAGAGTTATGTCGAGAATTTTGGTATTGTCAAAGGATATGGTGGCGAAGCAGTAAGTTCTATAACAAGAGATGCAAAGGGCTGAGCCTCATTGTTAAGAGTAGGAATATGTTTGAGAGCTTCAATGAGAGATTTCTTATGATTTGGGGAGCTTTGGATGAGATCATAAAGTAACATATTAACTGGGGCCTGATGAAGTTGCTTCGTAACACTATGTTCAATAGAAATAGGCCGAGGGACAAATAAGATAGAAACCTTAGGTTTTGATGAAGAAGAGGGCAGAATAGGCTTACTAGAGGGAGTAGTGATGATGAATTTTGATTTTTATTAAGTGATTGGAATTCATGGGGTGAGAACGGGTGGTAATTTAATGAACATTGATAAAGAGAGGAGGACCTTATTTGGGAGAATTCATGGATGGAGATGGGATAAAAATAAAATTCTTGGATGAATGATGGATTTAGAGGTCTTGGTGGATGAATATTGGGATGAATAAGTGAGATTGGTAGATGGAAGAGGGTGATCCCCTTCAACGAGAAGATCATCTTCTTCAATAAGATTATGAATGATATTTTAGAAATCCCTACAATACTCAGTATCATGACTAGGTGCACGATGGTATGCACAAATAATATTAGAATAAAACCATGAAGGTTTAATGCCACATGAATCAAAATACCTAATGGGGGAAGGGTGATGGAAGAATCTTGGTGTAAGCGTTGGAAGATTTCTATGTAGGGACCAATGGTAGTTTTTGAAGTAGAGGCCATAGGTGAAGTGGATTTGAGGATGGTGGATGAAGGTAGAAGGGATAATTTACTTTGATGAGGCTTTATAGGGGCCTTTGATTCTACCTTGGAATTTGAAGAAGAAGAAGATGATTGTGTCTTGGTTTTAGTTTTGATGATTGGTGACTTGAGTGATTTGGATTCTGATTTGACAATTGGGGATGTGGATGATTTGGAGGAAATTCAAATTTGGAAGAAGGATTATATTTCCTTGATTTGGATTTTTGATAATGGGGGTCTTTGATGAAGGGGATGGCCCTAAAATAGATGGAGATGCTCCTAAGAGTGATGATGTGACATTAGATTGCTTAGGAGGGATAGTATTGGAGGAGTGAGATCTAAATTTTTTTGTAGACATGTGAGAGATTTTTAGATGGGCATGCCAATGTTCCTAGTATTTGGTTGTGAGGATTTACCTTTGGCAGGAATGATGACTATTTCAACTAGATGGTTTGTAGAAACAAAATAAAATAATGTGGATTGTGTCATAGATGAAGATATCCTAGGTGGAAGTAGTTCTTGAATGACGCACTTGATGAGATCAAAAGGAGTTGTAGATTGTGTGGACTTCAGATTTATTGATGTTGGGGTGATTAGTTTTATAGATGGGGTATGCATACCACTTATAGTTATGTTTGATGTCTATGTAGTAAATGATTCAAGAAGTGGTATGGATGTGGAAGTAGGAATGACCACAATGGTATATGTAGTTTATGTGGAGATGGGTAGAGATGTAGGAATAGGTATTAGAGTGGGTGTTGTGAAGGAATAGATGACATAGGTGGAGATCTAGTAGATATAGATATGGGATTAGATGAAGCCAAGATCAATGTGGGTGTGATAGTTATAGATGTAGGTGGTGTAAATATGATCGGTGTAGATGTGGGTATGGATATTGATGATGGCGTAAATGTGAGAGAAAGGTCTAAAATAGAGTTATATATAGTAGATAATGTGGTGGTGGATACAAATAATGATGCAGGTTCTTGAATTAAGGTGTTGATTGTGTGAGTGTTAGGTGCTTGAGATGTGGGTGGTGGAGTTTGATTTGTTGGTGGATGATTGGGGAATGGTTGTTTAAAAATATCTAAGGGTTGATTGGGTGGAGCATTAGGATTGTCCACTTGAAGGTCACTAGAGTGTATAATATTTTTGACGAGGCATTTGAAAGTGCAACATTTCCCAATATCATGGCTATGGACCTGATGATACTTACAGTAATGTTCCTCATGGTGCCATGTTGGCTTGGGCCATGATTCATCAAAAGGTCAAATAGGAGGAAGTCAAATGAGATTGACTGCCATTAACTTGTCAGATATTGCTCTATAAGATTATCTAAGAGGGGTATAATTAGGAGGTTGCCTATGAGCTCTTTGTGGAGGCTCCATGTGAGAAGTGGATGCAGATGATGATTTAACCACGATGACATTAGTGGAATTCTTATATTTGTCACCATGTGGAGGATTTAGTGAATTCAAATTTGGGTTTATTTGATCAAAGTTTAAGATGGCCTTGCTCAAGGGTGTAAAGTTCAAGTTTGCGAGCCATGGTAAATTCCTCTTAAAAGGTTTGAAATGATTAAATTTGAAGAGTAGAGGATATATTCTTCACACAAGAACATGAGAAGAGTTCAATAAGATTAGTTTGTGGAAGGGAGAATGATAGTTGGTTAATTATGCCATGCCATTATGTGATGAAATCTACAATAGACTCATCATCATACTGTCTAATGGTGTAGAGGTTTGTGATAGTGATCTTACGTGTAATATTGATTGAGAAGTGTTCTAGGAATAATTGTGCAAGTTGGGTGAATGAGAATAATGAATGCTATGGAATGCCATTATACCAATCTAGGGCGGGACCAACCAATGACATGGGGAAGGTGTGAATCATAAGGTCCTGATCATGGGTAATTAAGTAGCATGTGTGCTTAAATGCAAGAAGATGTTATTGGGGATCCTCCTTACTATTGAATTTAGAGAACTTTAGAAGTTCCCAATGAGGAGGATAAGGCTTAACTAGAACCAAGGGGCTAATGGGTTCATTACAAATTTGATCATATGAGAATGTGGTTTTAGAACCTAAGTTAGCATTCAAGATTATCCATTCTACTCAATAATGCTTGCATGGGATCCTTTTATGGATGGGCTTAATAAGTTGAAGGATGAGATTGTGATGCTTATGAGGTGGATGGGCTAGGTTGTTGACAATTTTAATATGTTTGAGGATATGTAGGTGTTGGTGGAAGTGGTTGATAAGGGGGAATGTAATTGAGGGCTTGCGATTAAATGGGTTGAGATGAAGGTTGTTGTTGTTGAGGAATGGGGATATGATAATATTGGTGAGATTGTGTTGGATGTTGAGATATGGGGATATTTGATTGATTGGGTATGTGATGAGTTGGAATATACTTAATAGGTGGTTGAGATATTTGAGTGGATTGGTTGGGAAGTATGTAGCAATAAGCACCTCGAGGAGGAGGTTGGTGGGTTTGAGTTGATTCAGATGGATGAGGTTGTGAAGTGATTACATTGGCATGAACATGGGAAGTGGAGATAAGAGGAAATGTTGAATTATGTTATTCAGATGTAGGAGGAAGAAAGTGAGATTATTGTATAGGGACGTAAGTGACTGTAGTAGATGATGAGGTGATGGGGATATAAGAGGTGATAGTGGTATTAATATGAGGAAAGTTAGGAGGAATGGGTGTCACCAATTGAGTGGTTTGGTGATCATGAGGTATGGTGGATGGAGATGGGTAAGGATCAAGATCACGTTGTGCCATAGCAAGTTCATTCATATCTTTAGGGAAGAAAATGACAAGTTTTGATGTAAGGAATTGTGTGGATTCAGGATTCAAATGTTAAGCATATATTTTTTTTTGTAAATGAGGTCCATTAACTTGGTAGTATTACAAAGGAGATATTCATGAAGAGAAACTAGATTATCATCGAGAAGCAATTCCGCACACCCATGAGGGATGATAGGAGGTCCCAAAGATTTGATAGAGGTAGTGGATGTGGGAATTTCTGGTCTAGATGGAATATAATGATGATGAAGAAAGGGATTAGTTTCAACATGGGTACTAGGTTGGATGGTGTGAGACTCTTGGAAAGAGGAAATAGGAACCATTGGTTGGGTAATTGCAAAAGAGGTAACCAAAGGGGTGGAGGAAATGATAGAAAGGGTGGAGGTTTGTTGAGAAACCATGGTAGATGTAGGAATGTTGTTAGAAGACATGTTTTGTTCCATTTTCTTTACTTAAGAACGTGTAACGATGGACTTGAAACAAACAATAATAAAAAATGATATGATGAATTTTAATTATTATAAGCAAGTCACACAACAGAATTTTGATTATCTCGGATTAATTAGAGATGTGAAAAAGAAATTAAAAAATGGGCTCAAAGGGAACCTAGGAAATGAAAATCTATGGATGGTTTCATGTAGTTTTGGATGGAGTCCTCGATATATCCGAAGGTATGTGAGACCCGAATCTCGATGAATACAAGTATAAGACTTGGCATTGGATCCTACCCCCTCACTTCACGGTCCCGTAGTGATAAGGGAGTCAAGTTCTTAGCCAATATACCCATAGTCAAAAAATTTGTAATGCGGCCAGAACACCACGACAAATTTCCTATTGGGTGATGAAATCCCAATAGTTCCACCTAGGAGGAAGTGTTTGAGATGTGTAATTTAATGCGTGTGTTTTGGGATGTGTGTGATGAAGTGTATGAAAAGTGTTAAACTAGATTTCCAAGCAAGTATGAAGGGTTATTTTTAGATCCAAAATGAAATGTGTAGATTCAATGAAAGAAGTAGAAAAATGATGCAATGTAATAAAAGAAAGAGATGGGGAATAAAAACAAGGAATACCTAGATAAAGCTTTTCCTTTTTATTTGATTTTTTAATTTTTAAGCAAGTAAGAAAAATCAAATCCAAGCAATGCAATCCAATGCTAGAAAATAAAGGAATAATCTACCTACGAGGTTAGTAGAAGATAGAAGAAAATGAAAATGAAAGACAAAAATAAAAGACTTACCAAAGAAGGGTGTCTCATTGGGTGTGCCATAATGTTGAATTTTTTTCCTCATTCCTGTTCCAGATTAGTGAAATAGTAATAAAAGAAACAAGTAACACCAAGTATGAGAGGGTTTATGGTACATCTGGATGGAATGACGATGAATACGGGTGAAAATGAAAGATCCTCCTCATCGCAACGAACTAGGTGACTTGTAAATCAAGTGAAATCAACATGAAAAATGGATTAGTAGATAGATGGGTGGGTTTCTGAAAATTTAGTCTCGAGAAGTGAAAAATTCCTAGGATGGATGTCAACCCACATTTTGATAAAGATAAGATAAAAAATATTGATAAATTGGATGTAGCAGAATTTAAAGTATAATAAAAATTGAAATGAAATAAAAGTGATAAGATGAAAACATGATCTAAGAAAATAAAAAAAAACCTATAAAGGTCAATGGTGACCCAAGACTACAAATTCCAATTGACGATGACCATAGAATATCAATGAAACATTGGTAAAAATGTATATTTGAAGGCCTTGGAGGCAGATTTGAAGCTGATGATGAAATGTGATGAAAAATAAGAACCTGCAAGAGATTTTAAATTTGATCTAACAAAAAGGATGCAAGAAAATTATAAAATATGAAGGTGAATGCAATGAAGACAGATCTATTCAATGGAAACCAAAGATTTGAGTCGACAAAGTGACTAGGGGATGAAAAAATAGATATGAGATGATAGAGATGGTAGAATGATAAGATCCGAGGTTTGAAGTGGTCATGTAAGATAAGAGAGATGATGACTGTGGATCTGAATGAAAAAATTGCAAACAAAAAGGAGGTTGGGGTGACAACGAATAGACATGGTCAATGACTGGGGATGATCTTGGGTTGGATAAAAATAAATGGAATGAAACAAAGAATTGTATATGAAAAATAAAGGATTGGGAAGGAAGAGACATGGATCTTGATGAATGCCTGAACTCGCACAAGATATTGGTGAAGGAAATGGTGACAAAATTACAACAAAGGACCTAAGCATGCAAGGGTGAAAAAGATCTCCAAATCTCCAAGATTGAAGCATAAGATCTCCAAGATGATGATGGTGGTTGTAAGAGAGAAACAAATGAAGGCAAGATCACAAGAAAGCCCAAAATCTCAAAAATTACATCTGATAAAAGGAGGGGTAGGGGCTACTTTATAGGGTTGATAGTGACCTGGATGTGTTTCGCCAATTATGAGGACCCGTTCATTTGGGAAGGAAAAGATGACAAGATTGAGACAAATAAAAAATTTAATGCAAAATTAGGGTTTTTAAGGATTAGGATGAATTAGGGTTTCTTAGGATGAGTAAATGGGTAGGTGGAGGATGGAAAAATATTAAATAAAGGCCATGGAGAGGTGAAATACTTAATTAGGGGTCTAGAAAGGAAAAAAATGGAAGTTTTAGAGAGAGAAATGAATTAAATGGGGATTAAAATTAATTAGAGCTGATTCAAGAGGAATAATAATGATAAGTGAGATAAATTGAATTTAGGAGGGAAGAAGGGAATTCAAAAGGGAAGAGAGGTATGCATGTAGAAAACTATGACGAAGAGCGAATGTGGGGTGAGGGGTAACGATACCAAAAATTAGTGTCTACATGTGAAACAAGAGAGAATGATGTGGAATACCATGTGATTATTTCCATATGAGGGAACAAACAAGTGCCATAAAGACGTGGAGTTTGAAGATTTAAAATGTGGAGTATATGCTCACCTTTTGAGGTGTGGGACAAACTTATGAATCACATATATCCAAAGTAAGGAATTATGCACATTGCTTGTATGATAGGAAAATAAAGATTTGATGTAAACATAGAAAAATATCATCATGAAAGAATGTATATAATAAGAAAATTGTCCCCAATTGAACATGAATATAATCCATGCAAGCACAAGTAAAATATTCCCTAAGTGTGCTTGAGATATGATTCTATGTAAGGAGTAATGTAATATGCCCCAAGTGGGCCTAAAATATAATTTCTATAAGCACAAGAAAGTTACACCCTAAGTGGTTGAGATGTGGGTATTAAAATAAATGTAAGGATAATTTTGAAGATGCTGAGATTGTAAAACATGAGATGAAGATGGAACATAGATAGATAAGAGAAATTCAAAAGTTTAGAGGAAATATAAATGGAAAATGAAAATAACTAACGAAATAAAGTGGAGATATCAATTTCAAGAGAAGACGAAACTAAAATAAAAATCATGTACATAAAGGGTCACATAAAAAATATGCACAATAAGGAATAAAAATGTACCCTAGTTATTCAATAAGGAATGAGGATGACAACTGCACCCTATCGAACACATGAATAGAGTGTAGAAGAAAGAGGGTTTCAACATTTAGGGGAGGGGAAGGACTGTGTTGTGGTTGTGGTTACTATGTCTGAAATGAAAGGGGAGTCTTCCAAAGGTAAAGAAAAGCTAGATTCTGATTGGGGTTTAGCTTTTGAAAAAATCACATTTAGGGTACATCAGGTGGAGAGTGATGTTGACTCATTGGGTGAGGTGGGGACTGAATTGGAGGATAGTGTGAAGAATTGTATTGAGGCTTTAAAGAAAATCTATAATTTTCAAAATTATATTTGAGATGAGATTAATGGGTTACATAATAATATGGTTATGAATATACAAGGGAGGTTGAAAAAGTGGAGCAAGGTCACCAAAATTATAGGTTAAAGTTATATCTCAGGAACTATGAGGAAGACAGACAAAGGAAGGTAACTAAACCCTAGCGGAATAGGATGAAAAATAGAAAGGTCAAGATGCTCACCACACTAGTTCATTCAAATGCTTGAAGACCAAATTTTTTTAGGTTTTTAGAGATTTGTGCAGACTTTTTTGGGAATTTTCTCTTAGAGGATTGCTCTCCCCATCTTTTGTTGGCTTCGAATTGTTTCGTTATCTTCCTTCTGGTTTAGCTCAGTATCATTTTGTTTGGGTTATGGTATAGGTTAAGATTTTTTATCCCTTTTTGTGCATTGTTCCTTTTTTTGCTTTGGTTGGTTCTATACACAATGTATCTGATGTAAGGACCCTTGGAGCCATAATCCATGTTCTTACCTTATATAATAAAAAGTGAATAAACTGAACTACATATAGTCAACAAAGAAGGATCAATGTCACACACAAGTGGTTAGTTTAAATAACTTACCTATTATATGATCGTATAAAGAGAGTCCTCATTATTTTTTTAAGGATGAATAAATGAATCATGTAGAAAATTATGATGGGTAGGTATCCATGAGTAGAGATTAGGAAGGATAAAACATTGGTATAATCATCATTCTTATTTACACCACAAAAATGCTTGATTATAAATTTATGCAAAATGGTATGATCCTTTATCTTAGTATTGTCCTAATACACATGATCGTTTATAAGTATTTTATGGGGATCTGTGTAATGAGAGGTTGGTTGAGCATACCCTTGAAGGTTAGATATTAGCTTTATATTTTTTTCTTAGTTTCTTGATGTCTAATAGATGATGGCTACATTGGTATTGCTTTAGGTGTGACCTTAACTTGAATAATACTGCATGGTAGAGTAGGAAAATCTCTATGTACGATAATCACTTGGTCCTCATGTATAAATTCCAAACACTCACGTAAATTAGAGGGAATTTCTTACATTGATTAATCTAGGGTATTTCAAGTAACATAAATAGGAACCATTGTTAAGAACAACATGCAACCAAAACTAAGATGGTGTAAGGACCCATAATGACACACAAGCATATACAACCAAAGGTTTTTCTAGTATTTCCTTTATATCCTATAACTTCCATAGTACATAGTAGTGCTTGCTAAGGCTCAAATAGTTGATGATGGAAAATAAAAGGGTTGTGATTGGGATATGTTGATGGGAGAAGTGGCTATCAAAATAAATCCAAGGGAAAGTGAATATTATGAGACTAGAAAACATTTTAGATGATGATGTAACCCATATATATATAAGAGAAATGGAAAGTTTGGAGAAAGCATAAATGAAAAAGGAAAATAACAATTGAAACGAAACAAGGATAAAAACCTCAAGTGAATATGAAATCAAGATAAACTATGTACATGAAGGAGCACACATAAACTATGCACATAATGAAAAAATAACTATATACCATAAATAGAGAAGGCTCAATACTACACAAAAATGATAGTTTAAATAACTAATATATCATATAATCGTACTTAGAATAGTCCTCATCATAGTCTGTATAATAAGAAATAAATGTATCATATGAAGTAATATTAGGATTAGTCGGCCACCATGAGTAGAGACTAAGAAAGATAAACCACCACTACCACCACCACCATTAGCATCATCATGATTAAAATTCATGCATCCATGGTTCACTTTATATGTATCTTTTCGAATAATATCACCATTAGTGATTTCTTGACCTCGAGTTTGAGATTGGTCCTCTAGTAGGACAATTAACAAATTAGTTATTTCTTTACGATTTTTCAAAAGATGTTTCATAAGATCAATCAAGCCTTTGATCCATAAACGAGGGTAAATATTTATAAGCTATCACAGACCCTATAGGCGCTACAATATTTTACTCCACATATATTATCAACTTCAAATGGAAATACAATGTAAATAGATTCATTACAATCTCTACTTCTCTGGGTTCATACGAATCGATTCATTACACTTCAAAGAGATGCAAACTAGTACAAACATATAATGAAGCTATGAATCTAAATGCGGATACCAGGGAACGTATCTGATCTGAGTACCCAAAATGATAGTTTATAAAGGATTCCACCCATATGATAGTGGTATAGGGATTCCTCCCTTGTGATAGTGGTATAGGGATTCCACCCTTTATGATCACATACCTAGCCAATTACACATGAATCTGAACCAGATAAAATAAAGTGATCAAGATCTAGTAGATTACTCTGAACCGGAAATATGAAGATAAGCTACTCCAAGTCCACCGAGAAGTAAGAACTCCATTGATAGTGATTTTCGCAGAAGTATATGTCTTCTATAATATTTCTTGGATGAGTAGCACACTTGACGAAGACTTCATATGGACACCAAAAGTTGATATGAATCTTACAAATTAAAACAAAGTCAAAACGCCTCCATGTTGGGAACATAATATCACTTTGTTAGGAGCGTAGGGAATTTTTGTGTATTTTCCCTTTTACATCTAAGGCCAATTTTGCCTCTAACTCCTTCAAAAATAGTGACATATAAAGTTTCCATTCTAAGCACTATGGCTTTGTCGAGAAAAACTTGTGTGATAAGACCCACCAAGCTTGTTTATATAGTTGTCAAGCTATGTAACTTTATTTGGGAATTATTTTGGTAAGGTGGACATTAATAAGCCTTATTAAGGCTTAGGCTATTTTTATGTTATAATCACCACTATAATATACATTTAAATCCATGTAACCATGGATAACACTTACATGGGGGTTTAAAAATAACATATAAATTTTAATGCCTTAACCATTCTCCATATCCATGTAGCCCAAAGACTGGACCATGTTGACTCCACCGCTGCAAGCCTTAAACATGAGTTAATATGCTTATAATTGAAATGAAATGAAATGAAAACTTTTAACATCCATGAGGCTAAAAATATCCTATGCGACAATAAAACCTTGATGATGAAGTCCCACATTTTAGCTATTACCTCCTCATCGAAAAAATCCTATAATGACAATGTTGTGAAATTGATTTCATATCTTGACCGAATGTCATTATAAACATTGCATTCTATAATAAAGTGTTTTTTCTGATTCCATTGCCCTATTTGAAAAAAAAGAGAGAGTATCTTTTCCCAATTTTCATTAGAAGTGTCACTTGCTTTATAAATTCCACTTTATACGTGGTTTCCACCTTTAGCCTTCATGGTGGATTTGACGATCCATTGCCCCATATACATATATATATCACCCCACTTAACTTTTGCTTCCCATGGATGTGCTACCCAAGATCTCCACATGGGTTTGTAAAACCATAAATCCTTGATATAGGTTTGACCACCATAGATGAAACGTGGCTACTCCCACGTGGAACTCCTTTACTCGCTGCTCAATGCGAGTTAAATTAAATTGGCCACGTTGAGATAGAAGGTAAATCCCGAGTTGTAAGGGGTTGGCAAGTGGAGAGAAATTTGGTGTACGGTGGCATAGTATATGCAACATAGTATTACCCGAACCATATAATGAATGTTGAGCTATGTAGAGAGCTTGCTTTGAGTTGGCTCGGTCTACCAACATATAACTCATAGCTCGTCAATGAAAATAATCAACTCGCCGAGTTGAATGGATAACTCACTTGACCAAGTTAGTTAGGCATAGAAACACGATCGTCATGGTGGCCTGAGGACCCACCACGTGGTGAAATATCGAACATGACGGTAAAACCACCCATTGGAATACAAGTGTCAAAGACTAGTGTCGCAAACCCACTTTTTACTCCTCCATGCTTATGCTTTGCTTCACGCCATGTGTCATTGCCACGTTGGTCAGTTGACCCTATAGAGTCATAGTCTTTGACTAAAATTTGATCAAATGTATCTTGAGAATACGAAGTCCATTTTCCGTGTTCTAAGTATCGATGAAAAACTCACTAAATGTTCTACCAATCTATCATGGTTTAGGGAGATATAGGAAATCTCATTATCCCAAATGTCCTCCGGATCGTGTTGGATTATTTTTGATCATATTGAGTTACTAATTTCCCTTTACAAATTTTAACTTCACTAAAAAACGTAAGGACCATTCATAGCATTATCGGTATAAGAGTCAAAATAGGATGACTAGGTCCAATTTAGAATCAATAAGTGTCATTGAGAGTACTTGTTTTATTTTTCACAAAAACTCTAAGATGAATCAAGATAATTTCAACAATATCCACCATATTAGAATTTAACCTAACACTTTCTTATGATTGGAGTCTTGAATATAATTAATTTGGATGACATAAAAGATATAACATGTAAATAACATTATGAAACCAATATCATACACAATAGATAGGACTAAGGGATTGGAGAAAATGAAATGCATGCTAGTACAATCAATTCCATCATGAAGATGAAAGCGAAAATCCCCAAATATTTATAAGAATGCGAGTTGACTAATAATAGAAAACCTTAGGTTGTCTATGCAATATACACACATGTTCACAAAAATGTAGGTGTGGAAAGTGGATTTGTACTAGAAATAAACTTCACTAACCACAACACATTAGAATCAATTTTAAATAGGTACAAAATAATAAATGATATCTAATTGCATGAAAAAAATAGTCTAGGTGCATAGGACAATATGTAACCAATTATAATAAAAAGAATAGAGAATAAGGTTTTTAAGAGTGATAATCAACTTTTCACAAATCTAAAGATAAACATCAATAACAAGTATTGGAAAATAGGCCTTGAAAACTAGATAAACCAGGCCCATAAAAATTTGTTAAATTTGACCACCTTGACAAAAACCATCCAAGAACTAAAGTGGCACATGTAGAACCATAACAATATAATTATGGAATTTTTTTCTTACTAAAAGACAAATTGGATGATGCTAATCCTCTTCTCTTAGGATTCAAAACCTTGCTCACTTTTCCAAAATTCTTTATGAGTGGTTGTGAAATTTTACTCCTTATTTGAAACCTTAATTAACTTACACAAACCTTGTAAAACAATAAGAAGGGGATGTGGATTCAAGGTGTTTTCTCAATTAAATACCCTTAAGGAGCATGCCTTAAAAACAACACATGTATAATGTAACTCAACATGTAGTCTAGTGTAATACGAATCTCCCAACCCTTATATTTTCAATGCATAAAATAAGTAGTAAATGCTATATACTTATCTAAATGCTTGCGTTATACTTTTGGCATGAGAATGCTTTAGGAATGGAATAAATTATTTGACCTTATAAGTTCAATATAATTCAATTTTTATCATTCTATGTGTCGTTAAACACACTATTGTACCTATGTATTTGTGCATTTCTTGAATTCAAGGTAGTACCCTATTGACATGTATGATAAAAAAATAGGAAAAAGG
Organism: Taxus wallichiana var. yunnanensis; assembly: GCA_018340775.1. Classification (NCBI taxonomy): domain Eukaryota; kingdom Viridiplantae; phylum Streptophyta; class Pinopsida; order Cupressales; family Taxaceae; genus Taxus; species Taxus wallichiana. Next base: position 172,397,982 of record CM031244.1, read on the forward strand.
ATGGAAAATAAGGGCCATAACGCCAAGGAACCAAAATTATCGGTAAAATGGTATTAAAAATATCAATAACCCTAGTGGTACAATTTTGGAGCACGAACTATAGTGCTATGGTTATGGAAGATTAGAACCATAGTGGTACAATGCTGAAAGAGGGTTTAAAACCCACAAGCGAGGATCACGAGGGACGATGTGCACATCACCGGACATGTGAACGATAATGTGAAGAGATCTCGGGAGGAGTGAGCATCAACCGAATGTGCATGCAAAGATTTGAAACATGGGAAAAAGTTGGTTAAGCCATAAAAATATCCTGTATCTCATAGATCAAATGGGGTGTATATATAGGAGGTGTTTAGTAACCCCCAATGCTGCAATCATGACAACTAGAGTAGAGAGGGGGAGTTACATTCCCAGAATAGAAGTGTAACTCCTAATGACGCATATGACGCACTGACGTGCTCTGACACGTAAGAGAATCTCATAATGACCCCTAAATGACACATGAACCTACGATCTCACCTAAGTGAGATGACTCACCTAATGATGTGGAAAATACACACCAACACCCCCTTCATCGTAACTTAGGATGAGGCGGCAAGTCAGAAATGAGAAATGGGTCCCGGAATAAAGCCTAATGAGGTACCCATGCACAAGAAAAAGGTCCTAACCAGTGAAGGAAAACCCAGTGGGAAAAACATCCACCATAAGAGAACAAAACACTCTCTAATCTAATAAAGATGTCAAATATGGGTCCCAGCTCTAGACGAGCCTGAAAAGGTACCCATGTACAAAGAGGAAATCTCTCGGAAAGAAAAAGAAGAGAGAAGAAGAGGGAGACAAGAGGAATGCAGAAGATGCCATGGACAGATCTGAACTCTGCAGCTCTAGGAGGTCTCCTAGAAGAATGTCAATGACGAGATCCTCTGCCTCTGGACTGAAGAAGAGCCACCCACAATGAACTGTGTGCTTGCCCTTAGGAAGGAAAAAAATGACGTCTTTGGAAGTCTCCGCCCACTCCACAAAGGAAATGAAGGTAGCAACACAAAGAACTCGAGTCACGGTGCATTAAAGTGTGACATAGGTATAGCGAGTGAGTTCCAAATAGCCGAAGGTAATGCTACGTGCATAGAACTGTCAAAGTGTGGAGAGTGAACACCTGTAGAAAGGATGTACATGTGATTTGAAAGGAACAAAACATCCTCCACAACAAAAAAGGGATCCACAGCTGAGGGTGGATCAATGAAGGTCTCCAAAAAGTGTAAGTGGTAAGAATCCCAGAAGGGGCACTCCCAACAACGGAGATGATGAAATCCTCTAAAACACCTGTAGATAGATAAGGGACCTGTAGTGCATCACAAGTAGACTCTGCATAAAAGTGACTAGGGTCAGGTAGATACTCGTCCCAATGAGGGGGCTCAACAAATAGAAGAGCGATGTCAGATAGGTATGAGTCATCCAATGAAGGTAGAGGAGTGAAGTGGGCCTCACACACTAGAAGTGGAAAGGAGGAAGGTGTAATGACAATGTGAGACTGAGTAGGAGACTGCTTGATATACGATGAGATGTGGGAAGTGTCAACACTCTCTGGAATAGTGAGAAAAAGAGGAGATGAGTCCTTTGTAGTACTCTCGACATTAGAACTAGGTGCACAATCATCATCATCAGAATTAGAACCAAACGATTATGTATCGGTGGAGCTATCATCACACGAAGAAATGGGGAGACAACTGAATCAACAACAACAACAATGACTGCAGTATGTGAAGGGTCTCCATAGAGGGACTAAAGAATGCTCTAGACACGGTGGGGTGGATATGAGTCTGCCACGTGAAACTAGAGAGAACGAGAGACATGCATCATCATGTGACCAAAGATATGGTCACAAGTGTTAAGGAAGTCCTCCAGATGATGATGATCAACGGGTGTAGGAATTGGCCCAAGCAAGAAGGGTAAAAGACCCTTGTGTGTGAAGTAACGTTCCATGGAAGCACGCTAAGCTGAATAGTTCCCTCTCCCGGTGAGAAGTGGTGGAGGCTGTAAAGTGATCCTATGACACTAAAGTCTAGAAGTAGCACTCTCCATGATGAAAAATGCAAGATGCACAAAAGTAAGACATCGGACTCGGCTGATAATGCGTCTGCGTGTGAAAGCCCAAGAGTACAGTCAACCCCCCCAGAATGCAGCACTTTATAAAGTAGTGTGTTTACAAAAATAATAATGTCATCACGTAAAGTGTGATAAATCATGCAAATTTGACTAAAGAAGCACTAAAAAACGAGCTGCAAGTCAAAAGTTATGGCATTAAAACGATTGTCAGAATCGATGGAAAATGCCACTAAATGCCTGCAAATGCATTAAAAAAGTACACGAGATGGGTGCAAATGGTATCATATGGGTACCCATTGGAAATGGCATGGAATTTTAGGCATAGCTTGTTTTGACTGTGAGGGGGGATTAGCCTCCTGCCAACCTCAGACCTCGCCCTCCGTCTTCGACACTCAAAGGAAGGATGATAAAACAAGCCAAAAACAACCTTAAAAATATTTACAATGCCAAAATGAATGTTTTTTAATTTTTAACACCTTAAAACATTAAAAAAAGGTGGAAAGGAGTGGGGCCACGTTGAAGTTATTGTTGACCAAGCTAATGAAGGAACCATGTGCCAAATTAGAGGGTCCACGTGCTGTGTTTGAATGCAGCTGAGCTGTGTCAGTTGGAGAAGGTTGCCACGTGGTGGAAGAGAGATGAATGTGTTGTGTTGGGCTTTGTAACCATCGTAGTAGGTTTTCCTTACATAGTCAACCATTGGTTTCTCCAAAACACAGGTTTTCTTTACACAGCCAACCACAACGTGTGAAATACGTGCCAAGAGATAGGTTGGAGGTAGTAACCGTTCGAGCTGGACAGAGCTGAACGTGGTGGAGCTGGAGCTGGAGTGGTGACTAGGCTGTAGGTTTGAAACAACCAACAAAAGGTAAGTCAAAAAAATGTTTTTCCAATGTAAAAAAACATAGTTTGAATGAAAAACAAGCATGGGGTTAATGCGGTGTGTAGAATTTTTTTCCAAGGGGCACGTGCGAAGAAAAAAAAATAGGTTAGAGCCAACATCTTTGGGAGTAACACAGACCATGCAACATAACAAAACAGAGGCCGAGCACTGTGAGAAGCAGCAAGGAACTTGGAATGACAAAGCAATGCATAAAAATGACCTAGGAACAAACTGTAGTCACAACAAGGTGCAGCCACGGCACCGAGGTCGAGGTTCTAGTGAGCCAACGTGAAATCACAAGGTAGTCTTGCAAAGGAGACTCAAGTTAACAGGGAACCCATCCAATGCACAATCAATTCTTTGAAGACCAAAGCAACGAGTTACTAAACCCAAGATGAGCACGAGTGAAGTCAAGGTGGATGCACGGGCACAAAGAGCACATGGAATGGTCGAAGACCAATAACCACTAAACTTGAACCTCTCACCACTATAAACCTAGTAAAACCAACACTTCTAGAGCTCAGATCTAAAACTGTAAACACTCAAAAACTGCATGCAAGGATGCAAAACCGTTAAACCCCAAAAATGAAGCCACGAACACCCAAAACCAAACCGAGGCATGAAGCCCTGAATCAGTGCAAGTAGAGCATGGTTAGAATAACCATTACAACACACGCAACGAGATCTAGATATCACGCCGAAAGTTGGAAAACACACACATAAATGCCGATGAGTGCATGGATCCACAAGATCCACTCTAATACCATGAAAGAGGGTTTAAAACCCGTAAGTGAGGATCACGAGGGATGACGTGCACATCAAAAAATGTGTGAATGACAGTGTGAAGAGATCTCGGGAGGCGTGAACATCAACTAAATGTGCATGCAAAGATTTGAGACATGAGAAAAAACCTGGTTAAGCCATAAAATTCTCCTATATCTCATAGATCAAATGGGGTGTACATAAAGGAGGTCTTTGAGTAACCCCAGTGCTGCAATCATGACAACTCAAGTAGAGAGGGGGAGTTACATTCCTAGAATAGAAGTGTAACTCCCAATGACGCATATGATGCATGACACACTGATGCGCTGACGTGTTGACACACTGATGCGTAAGAGAATCTCATAATGACCCCTAAATGACACATGGACCTACGATCTCACCTAAGTGAGATGACTCACCTAATGATGTGGAAAATACACACCAACAAATGCTAGTAGACCAAATCCATACTACTACGTTTGTGGAAAATGTATAGAAAAATAGAGGAAGAGATGAGGAAAGAGAATAATGTAACAATAAATTCAGTAAAAATAGGTGAATGATAAGAATAATGAAGAGTTTTAAGGATCAATATAAATTAAAAAAGTGTCAAAATTCACATAAAACATAAGGGGAAAATGTCGAAATTCAATCAACATAAAGAACATGCACCAATAATATTTTACCTAGCCCAAATATCCATAAACACATAGATAGACTAACACCATAATAACTAACTCGTATCGTATAGAAATCGGGCTTCTACACAACAGGATGACTAATACCCCATTTATATTTATTATTACTCACATTTCATGCAAATCATTTTTTTGGTAAAAGCTTGTCTTTGTTCATTTCTTTCATCCAAGATTATATTCTCAATTTTAGCCATAGCTCTTAGTTAACACAACCTATATGAGCAATGGAATTCACTTGCATGAGTGATCAAAAATTTATATTTTGATTTGATTATTTTGATGGGAAGCAATTTAATTAGGAAATATATAAATAAATTGGACTAATTCATACAACGATCCCACACCATTTGATCATAGTTTGATTAAGTACTATGACGATTATTTTCACCCTAATTTTAGTTTCAAGCATTGAATTGATCCCTAGTTGACCCTGTTTATCATCATCTCCCTACTAGTATAAAAAGAGGTATCTCCTTCATCTCAACACATAGATTTTGTGTTGAAAAAAATATGAATGGCATGCTAAGTATCTCATACCAATGTCGCATTTCTAAAATTTTGGAGGAGACATTAAGTTGTACAAGAAAATACTCACTACTATATTTCATGTGTTTAAGTTAGGTTTAAGATGTTAATACGAGTCATTTTTAGTTATTATTTGTGATAATAATTATGACTTAAATTTTTCATGGCATGTTAAAAAATATATCTTACAAATGTCATTGCTAAATTTTTTTATAATCTCATCACAATTTTATGTCATCAACACATCATAAAAGCATCACAAAGAAGTTGTACGAGTTAGGATTCATTTATTTTCATGTCATAAAAGGGTTGTTTATATGTCATAAGGGGTCATTTATACAATGCTAATGAAAATTGAGGACATTCTAAGTATGTCATAAATTTAGGACACACTTACAACATATAAATTCTTAAATTTGAAAAATATGGAAAAGGGATCAAACCTACATTTCAACTCACTTTTTAGCATTCCCACATTACAAGTGACAAAAACTAGTCCCATTCTTTCCCTTAACAAATAATCTCATTCATACCTTGTAAGATAAGATCTATTATGTTATATAGCTAAAAATGCCTCCTAAGAAAAAAATATGAGAGAAGAAATGAGAAGGATTGTATGGAACTGACAAGGATAAGTTATGTAGGATAGAAGAGAGGGTTTCAAAATTTAAGTGTTTTTAAAAATGTATGTCTAATTTTTAGTGGTTTTTAGGGTGTCTAATTTTTATAGGTAGTAGACATGTTTTTTTTGTTAAGGTCTCTACTAAGCTATTACTTGCTCTTATTAAGAAATAGTTCGAATGATATAATAAATACATGCACCTAAAAGGAGACTTTCTCTACCCCACTCACATCCCACAAAAAGAACTAGATTTAAAATGCTTAAAACAGGTCAATTATAAAAATATTTCCTTAATAAATATAATATTTTTGTAATTTCTTGTTTGGTGTAAGAACTGTGGTGATTCTATAAGGAACAAATATTTTTGGAGAGAAAAAATATATATCCATATTATGAATTCTGGTTTTTTTTCGACACTATTTGACATTAAGGAATGTTTTTTAAAATTTATTCATTGTTCAAGTTTCCATATTTTATCAAATACTTACATTGATTCACTCTTAGATGAATAATTTATTACATGTGGTGTACCCTCCTTGGGTCCTCATAGTTTGTATGAGTGAGAAACACAATATGACCCTACAAGTAAGTATTCCTTGCATACAAAAAAATCTGATTTGGGTGAGGATTAAATCGATAAATGTTGAACTATTGAAACTCAATTTAGTTTATTTTTCTATCAACTTTTAAATTTATTTCAACCTATAAATACAGTTTGATGCTGATCACATACATTTGACACAATTTTCTGTACCTTTCCACTCAAAAGTTGGTTCTAATTCACCAAAAAGAGGGTGTGTGCATGTGTCACATGATGTAAGTATTGAGGAAACAATTATTATGTGTTGTTTGAATTAATTTTAGTTTGTTTTCTTACATTAAAACAAATATTTTCAACCAAAAAGTATACTTTGATGTCAATGATGCTTCTTGCAAGTTAGTTTACTAGACCTTCACACATAAGAAAAAATTGTGTTCATCATTTTTGTAAGTATTTACACAATTTTAAATATAATTAAATTAGTTTAATTATAAGTAAATATAATTTAGATTGAACATTAATTAACTTTTTATTATTAATAATATAGATCAAGTAGCTTTGGTTGATACCCTAAGCTCCAAGCGTTGACATTGAAACAACAATGATGATGTTGTATTTACTAATTATGAATATGATACCTTGATCGAAGGAATAACGCCTCATGAGAATGAATCATTAAGGATGGATTTTAATGGATAAACATATTAAATATTTCAAAATATAAATCTCTACAATAACAAGGCTAGTAACAAAATATATGCTAGATATATATTATAATGATGACACTTGAGGAGGAAGTAATGGATTGTACATTTTGTGAAGGATCGCTGGAGTAAGTGTTAGATGAAACAATTATTAACCATTGGGTAGGGATTTCTTTGAAAATGGAGAGATACTAAAGTAAAAAGGGTTATGAATCTATTTTAAGAAGAAAAAATGGAAAGGAAGACACAAAACCAATATACTATAAAGTCATCAACCAATTTTATGGGCATGGTCTAAAATTCCTTGACAAGAAAGGATTAGAGTAGATTGATACTTAACAAAGAGTTGAAAACAAGAGAATAAGCAAAGTAAAAAAAAGTGACCCACAAACTGGAAAGTGTTGCAACAAATATTCCTGTACTTAATATGTAAGTATTTTGTTTTTGGTACAAAAAAATCCTTTACTAATTTACAATAAAATATTCATTGCATACAAACTTTATTTCCAAAATTTCACTTACAAGAGAATGAAAACGATAGAGGAATTACTCATGATGTGAGGAATGTAACCAAATAGATAGGGCTATTAGATATAGGAAATCCATAAAGGAGTTAAGTTATTGTTGATAAATAACATAATACTCATAATTCAACACTAATAAAATTGAGTAAAATAGGGTAATTTAGATGCAAATTAGATAGCCTAAAAACTCCATTTCTAAAACAAGACAATAATTTTTACCATCTTAAGCAATTTTGAAAATTTATTAAATGCAATAATGAAAAAATATACTTAAGTTTAAAATCCTTTCAAGTAGGAACACCATACCTATTTTCCACTTTATTTAACATAATAATTTACATATAACTCATAAATTTAAAAAGAATAATTTTTACAATGAAGTGGAAACAAGATTTACAACCTACAATATTTCCAAGCATGATAAACATTATTACATATTTAAAGATTTATCAAGAATAATATATTTTTACAATATAGAAATGCACAATTCAATGATACATAGGTTTTTCCAACAAGATGTAAAGGATCCAAGAGCTCCATCCAAGGCATGCTCCAAAACAAGGCATATGATGACTAAGGAGGAATAAATCACCTCCTAACCATCTTGAAATCACAAGGTAGGGACCCTATTTAATGCCCTAACAAAAAACTATCAAAGAGAATTTTCCAATAAAATGAATAAGGTGGGAACAAGGTAAACATAAGGATACAAAATTCTTAAGAAGAAGGTGTAGGAAATCCTCAGCCTAGGCACCCGTAAACTTCACTTCTAGGGTTTCATCCTCTTTCCCACTTACCAAAATATAAGAGACATAATCACACAAAATAAAAAGGAAATCAGTTAATAATTACCATTAAGGGAGGTAATGAGGGGAAGGGGAGAAATATCATGTAAAAACAAATAAAATTGCTAAGAACATCTATTTTTATTCCATATAAAGAGCAAAAATTTGCAAGATAAACGAAGGAAAATAGATTTTCCATCTTGTTCCACATACCCCATTCCAAGTCCCATGAGAATAGGGGAGAAGTATTATTTCCATCTTTCTTATCAAGATCCACTCCTAGCCCTAATATTGATATGTAATATAGAAAATGCACTAAAGCCATATCCTCTATGCTAGTCTCCACACATATATAGAAGGTTAGCCAAATTTAGGAAACTTAACCTTGCAATTTTCTTTAGAAATAATACATGAAAACTGAAAATAGAAGGTGGACAAAACTGTTATAAAGTATCATATAGGGGGCCATAATAAAATCAGTTTAAGGCACAAATATAACCAATAAAAGGTATAAAAGTTGTAAGAAAAAAAAAAATATTCATTACAAAAAAAGGATTTGAAAGCAATATAAAGGTGACTATAATATATATATATATATATATATATATATATATATATATATATATATAAACAACAAGCATGAGATAATTTCCAATATAATAAACCTAACTTAAATCCTTCACTCGAACCAAGTGTATTGTCATTTTAAAAGATTTCCCCTCCTCCTAATTTCTCCTCCAAACACAATTTAGGACAATATTCCAAATTGTATATCTAGTAAGAATAAAATCAAAATTAACTCAAAGAGGAACTACTTGCAAGAATATATCTCATTCAAATTATAGAAAAACCCATCACATGTATATATAATTTAAAAGGGACAATTGTCCCCTTGCATCCTCTAGATTTTCCAAAATGTCTTCAAGATCATTAACTCTCTTAAAAGCCACAGGGGGACATGCATTATTTTCAAACCTCTTTACTCTTCTCTCTTTCCATGGCATTTGAAAGATAATTAGGACATCTAAAGTCTTCTAAAACCAAAATATCTTACACAATCCATTCCTAAATTCCCTAAGTTTAGTTACACATAGGGAATTTAATATTTGTTTCTAGACCACAAAAATGAGGCCTCATCTTCATAAGTTTATTTTCACTCATGAGTTTCCCAAATCATCCACTTGACCATATATAACCTCCTAAAGACTCAATGGGTAAAATGTGAAAGGGTTTGAAAAATAGGTTAGGTATTAATACTAGGAAACTCACTACTTGGTCCACGAATTCATACATAACTATAATTGTAAAGTCATAAGAATGTTACACAAACCTATGAGAATAATGGAAAATGAACCATATTCTTAAAAAATCTAGTAACCATATCCTCCTTTCATATAATCATCCAGACCTCAACATTGACTTTGGATTTTCCAATAAAATACAACTACACCAATTGAACCTTTAAACACATAGGACGATAGGATGAACATACATGGATACATTTTTATTTCTAAAAATGTTTTTGTTTACTATAAAAATGACTTAAACATCATTCTAGAAACATAAGGAAAATAATTTCAAGCTTTGTTCTCAAAAGAATAGACAAAGCTATCAATCATGTCCTTAATTTATTGATTTTGAGTAGGTGACACTTAGGAAAACACTTTCATGATTTTTTTAAATTTATTTTATTTATTATACAAAACATTTCAAAAATCTTGGACTTATATAGGTCTAAAAATGAATTTTATTTAATATAAATGGGACTTAATATAAAATAGTTTGAATCATTTCAAATAAATAAGAATGCACTATATCTATATAATTTATTAAATTATCACTCTTTTATTAAATATCTTAACATAACCTTGTAAACTAATTTTATAAATTTTAATATATAATATTTAATAATAATAATAATTAATAATTAATAATAAAATTATATCAATTAATGATAAATATATATTAATATTAATTGATGATAAAATAATATGAATTAAATACTATAACATAAATAAAAAATATTTAAAATTACAATTAAAATAATGGTACCAAATACTTTCCTAATCCATCATATCCATGTCTCATTGTTAGCATATTGGCATCTGAATTTTGGTACATGATTTGTTAGTATTAGAGTTACCCTCCACATCACATGTACATGTCATTTAACATCTATGTTAGAGGTGGATATATATTTATGTTATTCGTGTGATTTTTTCTACTCGTTAAATGGATTATTATATTTAATTTGCATTTGAATATGTTTTTGGCCATGGAGAATTCATTCCTCCCTAGAATTCAAATCATTTTGAACTTTCCCCTCAAAGTACCTATCATTCGGCCCCCAATTTATGACCAACTTCTTCATTGTATTTTTCATGATTCAAATAGAGATAGTAATGAAGGCCATACAAATTGTATTTGGATCTAGTTTCTAATCATTTTTGTTGATAATATTTTACACATTCTACCAAATAAAAAAATTACTCATTCTATATCAATATATTATATTAAGGCTACATATTTGTGTGGGTTGGACACAAAATTGGCGAGGTATTTTCAGTAGTTCCCCCTCCTTAGAATTAATTTTTTAATAGGGTTGGGTTACTACAAAAGTTTTTTGAGAGTTGTAACATCAATTTATGATCATTTCTTCATTTATGGAGCTAATTATCAAGATAATCCACAGGTGGGCATTATACCTTAACACACTATGTCAACCCTTTTTTCTAGTGGATACTTTCTCTTAAACATAAAGTGGCTAGACCCCATGCTTTTATATATTGGAAAGTATGGGAAGTTGGTTTATTGGGGGTTGAATCATGGTGGAGGTGCACTCTAGAGGTGTTCTTACTATGGTTGAAGTTTTTGGGTTGGTCTCTCATTTTCAATTGATATAGGTTATTCTATTGGTTGCATATATTTTATTGTAAATATTTTACTATCAACTATTTATGTCCTTGCTGATTACATATTTTTTAATGTAAATATATCAAAATCAGCTATGTATGGATTGTAAAGCCTTGCATTATGGTTTTTGTTGGTCCTTTGTATAGATTCATTAGTGTTTTTTTGGCATAGGCTACTTGAATTTTGATGTATTCTAATTTGTCTAGTTTGACTTGTATGGTTAAACTATTCATCAGATTGTATTTTTTGGAATTATAATATTAAATAAATGGACTTATAATTAAAATAGTATGGAATTATAATTTTTTTTCCCAGTGTATTAGGTGATGGTAACTATTTATTTTGAAAAATTTCTTTAAGGTCAAGTTTGATAACAAAAAATGAAGCTCCACATCAAGATGCACATTTTAAGTTGAGAAATAATGTTGCAGACATGTTGGTTTTATGTTAGGATAAAATTAAATAAATGATTCTAGATAACTATGATGAATACGTGAAGGAAATAAAAACACCTAAAACATGGAGTGGAGAATTAGAAATTGTTATGGCTATGTTTTTTTATAATTCCAATTTCACTTTATGAACTTGGAATAAGTCTTGATCATGTTACATTTAGTAGATTGTATGATAGTGAATTCCTTTGTTCACAAAATGATAACATTATTAGAATTATGTTTTTGAAACAATAAGACATTATGATCGTATTGTTAAAAAAGATAAAGATAGTTGTTTACCAACAATAAAGAAAATTTGTTCATCCTTTTTTCATAAGGATAATTTTGTAAAATTATCGATGTTTTTATACTATAATCTATGATATTATTTAGTATTGGTGGTTTTTATGTTGTAATTTATTATTAATGTATTATCTTCTCATCTTCTCGAGAAGATAAGAAATTGATAAGAAATTACAACATAAAAACCATCAATATTTGATCTGGTTTCTTATCTTCTTTTGAAGATAATGTATTATCTTCTTATATTCGAGAAATTGATAAGAAATCACAACATAAAAACCATCAATACTAAATAATATCATAGATTATAGTATAAAAAACATCAACAATTGTACAAAATTATCCTTATGACAAAAAATGATGAAGAAATTTTCTTTTTTTTGGTAAACAACTATCTTTTATCTTTTATAACAATACGATAATAATGTCTTATTATTTCATCAAACATAATTATAATAATGTTATCACTTTGTGAACAACGGAATTCAATACCATAAAATCTACGAAATGTAACATGATCAAGATTTGTTCTAAGTTCATAAGGTGAAATTGGAATTTTAAAAAAATCACAACCATAACAATTTCTAATTCTCCACTCCATTTTTAGGCATTTTTATTTCTTTCATGTATTCATCATAGTTACCTAGAATCATTTCTTTAATTTTATCCTAACATAAAACTAACATGTCCTGCAACATTATTTTTTAACTTAGAATGTGCATCTTGATGTGGAGCTTGATATTCTGTTATCAAACTCATGCAAAGTAAGAAATTTCTCAAAATAAATAGTTACCATCACCTAATACATCTGGGAAACAAAAAATATTAAAATTTAAATATGACAAGTACTTCTATATTTTTATTCAACCATAAATGAATACTACAGTTTTGTGTTGTATTACTTTATCTATTTGATATAGCAATATCATATTTATCACATAAATATTTTACTATATTATTTTGAATGACTACCCACTCTTGTTCAAGTGTGATATTTTGATTATCGTCATATTTTTAGTGGTTATAAGATTCTTGGTTGTAAACTAGTATGTTACAATATATACATATAATATTACGGGCTTCATATTTATATACATAGCTCGAGTTACCCATTATTGAATCCAATATTTTTGTGTATTGTGTGTATTTGGTTGATACTTCACCATTTTGGTTATACCCATTGCTTTGTGCACTAAGATTGGCCCCAAACAAACTTGAAGTTGTCAATGTTGAACTTGATGTAATGATTTAGTAAGTTAATGAGGTGTTCCTCTATAATTGATGACCATAAAACTGTTTCTATGAATTCCTCAAGAGCTTCATCAAATATCTCATTTGTATTATATTGTTCATAATATGCGGTATTGCTAAATAAATAGTCTAGAGATCTATTGATAAATTGTTGTCCTTTAAATATTTAATAGGAAATGAATACCTCATCAAGAAAAATATTGAGTAATTTCTTAGTAGTACTAGTATATTTCTCCATATTTGTAAATGCAAAGTAATTATTATTAATTAAATGAATAAAAAATGTGTCCTTCTAAAATATTTAACTAAAATATAATTGTCCCCCCTTTATTTTTATTTTTCCTTTATGTGGATAGTAAATTTATCTCTCTCTCTCTCTCTCTCTCTCACACACACACACACACACACACACACACACACACACACACACACACACACACGCACGCACGCACACACGCACGCACGCACACGCACATATTGCACGCGCGCGCACACACACACACACTTTAAATGTGTTTTTCACATTATTTTTTTATGTTTCAACCATTCCAAAATTTAATATAGTAGACAATAAAATAAAATGTTTGGATATCAATAAGAAACAATAGTCACTCAAATTACATATTTTAGTAATTTTTTTCTATCATCTTTATCCACACCAAGCATTTGTTTTATTGAATTTATTTTAGCACATGTTTCTGACCCATTTGATATAACTTCATAGACATAAAATCATGCACTTGGGTACATTTCTAGGCCCTTAAAGCATAATAGCATTTATATGATTTCTAAGAAAGAAAACTAATGATTGACAACTATCTTTGGCCTCTTTTATGTGTTTCTTGTTTTCTATTTGGTCTTTCACACCCTACATCCTAGTCAGAACTTTACTTATTTATATTTCATGGCTTTAGACACCAACATCCATCCAGGACAACAACAACCAGGCACCCCTATCCCCTCTAGGTGCCCCTGATCCTTTTGTACCTTACTCTTTCTTTTTGGGTCTCTTTTATCTTTTGGGCATCTTTTTCACTTATGGGCCACCTTCCAATTTTTAATTACAAAATTTAAACAAGGGAATCATATAAATACATAGTTATGTGTTCAAAATAAAGGACCAAACACTAAGCATCATTATCATCACCTAATCTTGCATTCAAAAGGCACTTAAAATACTACATAGAATTCAACTTGCATCCATTTAAGGGACAAGGAATACATACTTAGGGTACACAACATAGGAAGGGGAAGTTCATTCTATTCTATCCACACATTCTACTACATTGTTACATTCTAGATACAACTTGCTATCAAGTGTAAATTACACAAGGGCATTATAGGGCACAATTTCTACACACACTCACAAGAAATACATGAAGTATTATATGTAGTGTAGTAATTAGTCATATGTTCACTCTTGGGGTGACCACCGGGGTTAGTTCGAATCCCCATTCTACATTTTCCTTTTTAGGTTTGATGTGGTTTGTGGGCTTGTGTAGGTGAACATATATTTTTCAGGTTACAAGTACCTTCGGTGATCATAGTGTGAACATCAGGAGATCAACAGAGAGTAATTTTGAGACCCTCATAACACAAAGCATAAACTAGATCCAAAGCCTTGCACGATCCACATGAACCTAGATCTAATCACCGGTGCCCTGTGTACCCATTTCATGCTATGGGAGTCCTCGTCGACCTTGTTCACGATCTCCAAAATTTATAGAGATCAATTATGACACTTTTTACATCATATGCATCACTTCTTTATACTCATATCAGTTCCAGATTGAAAAATATGAGTTAAGTCATCCTTTCTCTATCTCTTGCTTAGGGTTTCATATTTCGATCATAGTTTTCTTGTGTCATTATTGTACTTTATCATTTGTACATTAGTTACTTTCGAATATTTAGATTTAATTCTTAAAAATTAAATTAAATCATTTGGTGAACCCAAATCCAACCTTCCCTCTAGGATTTTCCTTTTATTCCCATCACTGTAGTGGTTATTTTGGTTCCTTTGAGTACATTGAGCTTCCTCCCTCTATTCATAAGTCCTCTAAGTCAATGGATGAATATGATAACCCCTTTTATAAATCATATAATGTTCCTCTAGAAAATTTGAAGCCTATGATAATGAGAAATCATACAAAGAGGACACTAATGTTGATCAAGAACAACTAGACAAGCTCGTTAATTTCCGTCAAACTTTACGTGAAAACCATTTGCATATTCCACATGTTATCAATTCTTTACTTACTGCCAAACAATCTCAAGATGCTTCTTCTGTGCCTCTTGTAGGTTATTTTTTGGCTTCCATGGCCTCCACCTAACCCCTTCACATTCCTACTTCCATTCCCACTTCCATTCCTACTTCTACCACTCCCCTCCTTCATCCCAATGCTTCTAATACATAACCAAGTTCCTCTTCGATACTTATGACCTCACTTCTCTATACCAGGATCTGCAAATTCAAATCCATCAACTACATCAAGCTACTTTAGGATCCTTTCCATCTCTTGATTCATCATTGATCCTTCATACCCCTTTCGCACCTGCTATTTCTTCTTATCCACTCCCTCCCAACTTTTCCACCCCTAAGATTCCCATTTTCAATGGACATAGTGACCCTCAAGAGAATATTTGACCTTTTCATGTGGTATGTATTGATTATGTGGATGATCATACATTTCTATCTAATCTTTTTCCTATAAGTATTCAAGATTATTCCATACATTGGTTTTATGATCTACATGTTCATTCAATACCTTATTTTCATGCATCTTCGATGCATTTCTTGCTCAATTTTCAATCAACATCGACACCAAGATATCTTATGCAAACCTTCCTCAAATCAAACAAATATCTAATGAGAATCTAGCTGACTATGTTTTATGTTACAAGAACAATCTAGCTAAGATGACCAATGTACTCGTTGATTCAAAATTGCAAGATATTTTTGTTCAAATCCACTTACCTCCACTTCTAGAGAGTGTTATGTTTGAGACCTCTCCTTCATTTGATCAATTATGCCATCTAATTAAAATGTGCAAGGTCAAACTTCTCTCTATGGGAAAATTAAAATATCATGATGCTTCATCAAATTCTTCTAATAAGTTTCAAACTAAATCAACATCCAAGCCATCTCTTAAGCCCATCTCTCCACCTCAAAATATTCTATGCCACCTCTATTATTATGGGGAGAATATTTTTATGTGTGGAAGTGTTGAAGAATGTACACTAAAATTACTGTAAACTCTCCACAATTTTCTCACCGGGGTCCTGGGACGGGTTGAGCCACGATTGGTAGCCCCCTTGCTAGCAGGGGTTTGGGGGCACAACCCCAGAGAATATTTTTGGCCTCAAAAAGTTTTCCTGATATCTCAGGAAATGTGTTATTCTCATATGGGAGGGATTTTTGACCCATAGGTTTATGGAGCAGTTTTTGCCCATGGTTTTGGTACCCATGATATTCTAATTCCACTTAAGAATTTTCCTATCTATGTAGGGATTAGATATCATTATAGAGGTGTGTGAATTTAGGAGAGTTTGTTGAGAACAACTCCAAATAGATTTAGGTATTGTATTCAGAGAAAGAGGTGGCTTGTAATAAACATGAGCAAGTGATTGTTAGTGGAAGTAGTCCAAATTGGGTGAACCACGTTAAAATCTTTTGTCTTTATGTTGTGTTCATTTATTTTCTACACTTTTATTTTAGATCTGTAATATCTTTTCGCATAATAGTTTCTACTATTGAGATTCGTGTGGGATTGTTCAACATATTTTATCCCTTATTTCCTAATAGCCTCTCCACCGAAGAGCTTCAATGGAAACCTCTAAAGTGTACTTTCATGAAATTACCCTATGCACCTCGGTTTATGGTTCCTCAACTCATAAAAAATAATATAATCAAACTTCCACCACCACTCAATCTCGATCCATCTCACCACCATGGCCGTAATTATGACAAAAATGCTAAATGTGATTATCACCAATGTGTTAGGAATTATATTGATAATTTCTTTAAACTCAAGCATCTCATTCAAGATATTATTGATAATAATTCACTCGAGCTCCCTGAGCCATCTACTTCTAAGTTGGTTAATGATAATAAAAAGCTAAAAATATTTGATAACCCTTTACCTAAACATGACACACAAGCTCTTGATTCTTCTGTTAATCATACATATTGAGTTGTGCCCCATCCTTCATCGGGGCCTCTTGAATTCCTTATTGCTTTTTCGATGCATCACCACCAATCATTTCATTTTTATATCATGATTATCATACTACATTCACTTCTAATTCATTACATATCAATGCTTATATTGGTTCATATACCATTAATAACACCATGATCTATCATGAGGCTCCTATAAGTGTGTGTTCCATTACACTTCTCATGGATATCAAATGTCCACTATTTGATATCACATATCCAATTCCTAATTATTTTGGCTACATTAGGTTTCCATTACAGATTGGGCCTCTTACCATGCTTGTGTCATTCATTGTGGCATCTTCAATCAAAGGTTATGACATGCTCTTAGGTCTTCCTTGGCTCCACACTACTCAATCTATTCCCTCCATGAATCATTTGTGTCTCAAGTTCATTCACAATAAACAAGTTGTCATCACTATTAAAGGCGTTTCACCATATACACCATTGCCTAAGCCTAGTCTTGATGATATCTTTCCACCAATTACAACATCTAGGCCTCTTGGGCCTCTCAAATCTAAGGTACACTCTATACCTAATTCTCCTATTCATACACAACCTACTTCACGACCTTGTCATCCTCATAAATATACTTGTCTATATTGTTGGCCTAAGTCCTCTACTCGGGTAGCCCCTTCACATAGGTGTTCACCACCTTCTTCAACACATAGGTATCCTTCACATGCACATCATTACTCTCATACTCCATTGATCTTAGAGCATCATCACATGCATTTATATCCTCGAATATCAAGTGGAGGGCCCTTGAAATTCACTATTGTTAGATTTCCTTATATCCTCCTCACACTTGGGGGCATCACACTTTCTTTCCCCCTCCTATAATCATCAGTTATCTATAGTATCTACCATCATGCTCAGTACTTCACAATTAATATTTCAAAGCACTCTTACACATCTTGATACATACCAACGTATCATCATTACCCTACGACACAATCTAATTCCATAGTTTATACTCAACTGTCGATGGTATAAATCTGAAATGAACCTCACCACATTCACTTTTCATGCTCTATGTTTCATGATCTATCTTTCTAGCACACATTCTCAAACCATTTCCCGATGACACACTCTTATTCTATGGTTCATTCTTGATTGTTGAGGGGTATTTTATAAATGAACCTCATCTCATACACATCCACTAGGGGGCACACTGCTCTTATCACATTCACACATTACATACCATTCCATAACACTTAGACAATGAATTTTCATATATTGGTTGCATTTACTCTTGCTATATTTTCTACTTACATGTTTCATTTTTCTTACTATGTTAGTCGGATACTTAGTATGTCATTATATTTATCATATACACATGTGCGTTCATTTGGTATTTATTTGTGAATGCATATATCTTATAGGTTATTACATGCTAAAATGATGCTTGACACTATACCTTTTACCAGCCCCAAGAAGGGTCCTAGGGGCATCTACCTTTACTACTCTCACACATTACATGTGCTATTGTTTAATCATTTACTACTTCATATTCTTATTAGCACATTACTTTCCATTGATACATACATGTATTGACATACTTTTATATTTATAACATGCTAATGTGTGTTTCATGTGTAACATTATCTTTGCAGGACTATAAGCCACCATAGTTCTCGATACACTTTGTTTGCCATTGTTTTCCATTATATGCTATTATGTGCTGGCTATTACCTATGTCTTGCTTGATCATTGTTTGATTGATTATGACTGCTTTGGCCCTGATTTTATTGTGAAATTATGAGTGATGTCCCATGTTCGACCTAATTTTCATGGTCTACTTTGTTTGTACACTTTCTTATTACATTGTATTTTTGCATGATAATTTTTTCTACTAACACATGTTACTTACCACTTTGTTTGCATGTTCCTTGGTTTCTACCGTGCACATCCCCTAACCCCTACAGGACGCAATACATCACAACATCGGTCCTCTCTTTTTGGCCACACCCTCCTATAATCGTCACATGTACCTCAAACAAGGGGTACATACATTCGAAAAAAATAACCCCTAAACCAGATCAAAGCTACAATATAGATTAGAACAAGACAACAACATAACAGGAAAAAAGTCACTTAATAGCCTAGAATATTACTTGGTTCCTCAACAAAACACAAACACTAACACCTAGAATCAAATAGTACGCCATGGTTCCTATGTCCTCTCCTAGGTGCTAATGTCCCTGTGGGAACACAAATTCATCTTGTCATATCAACATAGTTCATAGAAGTCTTGGGAAGTTTTATAGTTACGTGAAACAATCCTTCGATTCTGAGAATGTATTCTATCAATATAACTCAAAACTAACTTAGAACAATTTAGAAACCAAGAACAATAGGAAAAATTAGGGACGTACCATTTGTAGTGGTGCTTTTCGGGAGGAGTCATGTAAGGAGAGTAAAGCTACACCTCTCTCCCTAACACTTCCTCTTTGCGTGATATTACCAAAAAAACTCACAGTTGGCATGAGATCGGCCAAAAACTCACTCTTCACAGTATTTTAAGACACATTTCTATCCTTTACACTCTTTTACATCAGGTGCACACTTTCCTTTACTACTACTTTTACACACTTTTACATACTTTTGCATACTTTTCTCATATTTCTCCTTTACAGGACTTGGACTAGTCTTTCATTTTTCTTGTGTAGGCCCATCCTTAATACGCAACAAAAAGTATCCTATAATAACAAGTACAAGCATAAAAACAAGTACAATGTAATGCATATGCTGCACCCCTAGGGTCACTTTCCTTTCCTAATCTCCACACTTCACTTTACATCATTCCATGCTTCACTTATCCACTCAACACACATTCTGGTGCATGCTCTACATGATCATGTAAGGTAAAAATTTCTTATCTATTTTATGTTATCAAGTATTCAATCAAAAACATAAAGTGGGGTAAAATGTAGACACAAAATCAAGCATTTGGAAACATTTCTAGGTCCTAAAAGCATACTAGAATTTATATGATTCAGTATGCAAGAAAACTAGGGGTTGAAAACTATCTTTGGTCTCTTTCTCTGTTTCTTGTTTTCTATTTGGTATTACACACCCGCAGCCCAATTAGAAATTTACTTATTTATCTTTCACGTCTTTAAACACCAACACCTAGCCGGGACAACAACACCCAGGGGCCCCTGTCCCCTTTAGGAACCCTTGACCCTTTTCTACCTTACTCTTTTTGGGTATCTTTGATCTTTTGGGAATATTTTTCACTTATGATTTGGCCTTCCAGTTGTCAATTACAAAATTTAAACAAGATAATCATATAAATACATAGTTATGTATTCAAAATAAATGACCAAACAATAAGCATTATTATCATCACCTAAGATTACATTCAAATGACACCTAAATCACTCCAAAGCATTCATCTATCATCCATTCAAGGGACAAGGGAATGCGTACTCTAGATACACAACATAGGAAAGGTAAGTTCATTCTATTCTATCCACACATTTAATTGCATTGCTACATTCTAGCTATAACTTACTATCAGTGCGAATTGCACAAGGGCATCCTAGCGCACAATTTCTACACACACTCACAAGAAATACATGAAGTCTGAGATGTAGTGTAGTGCTCAGTTGTAATTTCACTCTTGGGGTGTTGACGGGGGTTAGTTCAAATTCTCATTCTCCATTTTAATTTTTAGGTATGATGTGGTTTGTGGGCTTGCACAGTGAACATCTCTTTTACAAAGTTACAGGTACCTTTGGTGATCATAGAAAGAACATTAGGTGATCAAAAAGAGAATTTTTGACATCCTTGTAACATAATAGACACTATATCTATAACTTATACAGTCATGGGTGCCCATGTACAAACAGTCACCGGTGCTCGAGTCCTATCTTGCTACGGGTGCCCCTGTTTAGCCTTGTTTTTGAACTCTAGAATTTACATAGATCAATTACGACATTGTTTACATCTTGTTCATCACTTCTTCCTACTCATATCAGTTCTAGATTACATGAATATTAGCTAAGTCATCCTTTCTCTATCTCTTTCTTAGGGTTTTATATTTTAAATCTTAGTTTGCTTGTGTCATTGTTGTACTTTACCATTTATACATCAGTTACTCTGAATATTTAGATTTAATTCAAATTAAATTAAATCAAACTTATATGAATATTTTATCTTTATTTTGTTTCTTTGTCTTGAGATAATTTTTTTCCAATGATTGACACAATATGTCACCTTTTGGTTTAAAATATCCCATCACAGTAATTACAATGATGAATATTTAAATAAAAAAGAAAGAGAAAAAACAAAAATATAAAATATGAAACTTCAATTTTCTGTTCTATTAAATATCAATTTCAATTGATTAAATATTTAAATACAAAACACTTTATAACATTTGAATATTATTATTTATATTAAACATGCTTAAAATGTTTCAAAAATTTAAATATGCATGTTTCAAAATTTTAAGTATACAAAAAAATCACTCTAAATATTATAATTTATTTCAATGACCTTCTCATAGTCAAAACTTGATGGGAATTTTTTTTCCCTCCATGGTCAAGTGGGAGCTTGACTATTGAGGAATAAACTAAGGCTGAGTATTTCAAATCCATAAGGATCATTTAAAGTTAGCATTGAAAAATTGGCTCAGGGCGTTTCAGCTCCATATTATTTTAGCGCTAGAGTGAAATACAAAATTCCTTAAAAATACGGGGCTAAAGGGCACGACCTGCACTCTCTCTCAAGAATTCACCAAGATTAAGAATGAGAGAAAGGTTACCTACAGAGGTCAGGAATTCAAAATCATAGAAGATATCATTGCCATCGTTACCAACTTGCATATGAAGGGATTGAAATTATACAAAAACTTTGATAAAGTGGTGGAGGAGCAAAAGTTTCATGAAAATGGCAAGGTTATTGTGCACACTAAAGGATATTTTTTGGAGACTCACTGCCTATACCTTTCAACAATTTGGAAATCCTTATGATGAAATTAATCACCCTCAAAGGAAGATTCAAGGTAATGCTGAATTTCCACTCGATCTTTTTGAATCATTTCCATAGGAAATGCCACGTAAGCTTCCCTTTATTCATTTTTCATTCTCTAGAGCACTCCATGAATTTTTTCAAATGGGGAAAAATGGTCTACCCATTGCATCATGATGTTATCTTGATGTTGTATAAGTAATTCGATCACACCACTCTCCAACCTCAACCCACCCCCTCTTTTCCACTATTAATTCCTTAGTTTCCTTTCCTCCTCCTCTTCTCTCGACCTTCAAGACTTATATCTCCACCCCTTCCTCTTGTGAAAGGCCTCATGAGTGACCTTGTGATAGAACCCTTTGCAACAAGGTCTTACAATCTAACCCTAAGGGTGAAGTCCACTCTTTTCCACCCATTCATGGTGAAGGAGAGGAATTTCTTAGATTATTGTCTATTGATGAGAAGAAAAATTCTCCCCCAAATCTACTACTATTAGCATTAGGAATGAGCTGGGCTTACACAATGACATGATCACTTGGCTCAGGAAAGAGATAAGAGTTCTCAAAGACAAGACCAAAGGTTGCAAGATGGCCATTGAAGGAGGTAAGATGGATGAGAATATGCTAGAAGATATTTGTAACAAGGTCACTAAGATTAAGAAGGAACAATAGAATATTAGATATAAACATTGTGATATTCTTTCCATCCTCAAGAGTACTATTGACTTTCTCTCTCTCATTACCCTCTAGATAGAGGAAAGTAAAGGAAAGGAGAAAAACAAGAAAGATATAAGCCTCAAGAGACATCAAAATGGGGTTGGAAAATGTCAAGAAGAATTTTTGAAAATCATGAAGTAGCTATGAATTGGTTTCTTCTTCATGGAATTTCTGCTTGGTCTTTGTTGTGTTAGTGTTTCATTTTTGCTACGCTTTACTGTAAGTTTGTTGTTGTGTTGTGGGTTGAATGATCATTTTATTCAGTCTCATTTTGGTCTCTATTGGAATTTATTGTATATTCATGCTAAGGCCTCCTTGTAACTATGTAGGGTCCCAGGGAAAAAAACCTTTATCCTTAATAAAAAAGAAAAAAATGCTAATCTAAATTATTAATTTTTTTCAAATTTTATAATATATAAAAATTAATCACTTTAAATAATAAAACCTATTTCAAAGGTCCTCTTATGGTCAAACAATAACTTTATGGGTAATGCATTTTTTCACTCCATAATCAAGTGAGTACTTGAACATTGATGACTAAATAATTTGATCTATGGAGTATTTTAGCTCCATAAAGACCATTCAAAAATAACATTGAAAATCAGCTTTGGATTATTTCAGCTGGAGTGAAATACAAAAATGCTTAAATTTTTTCAAAATTTTAAATATAAGAATATTTATCACTCACACTATTATTCTTTATTTTAAAGGAAATCTTATGTTCAAGCACACACTTGACATGCAACAATTCTCGGCCCTCCATGGTTAGGCGGATGCTTGACCATTGAGGGCTAAAATAATTTGAGATATGAAGTATTTCATATCCATAATGAAAATCAAAAGTAGCATTGAAAATTGGCTTCATAATATTTTACCTTCAGAGTGAATTATAAAAATACTGAAAACTTTCCAATATTTTTGATAAACAAAAATTAATCACTCTAAATATTATAATCTATTTCAAAGGCCCTCACATGGTCAAATGGGTATTTGCTAGCCAAAATTGTTTTTCCCTTCATGTTCAAGTGGGAGCTTGACTATTAAGGGATAAAATAACTTGAGATCTGAAGTATTTCAACTACATAATGACATTTCAAAATTGGCATAAAAATTAGCTCTGAAGTGAATTACAAAATGCTTAAAACTTTTCAAATTCAAAATATAAAAAGTAATTTTCTTGATATTAGAATCGATTTCAAAGGCTTATGAAGTTTTTTTATATAATATTTTTTATATTCACTCTAATCTTTCAAAATGTGGTAACAATGAATTACTCAACAAAAATATTATTGAGACTTTTAAACTCTGCAACTATGTAACTATTTTCATCGCCACCCTCACACTTATGTACTTTGTGTAGTAAAAATATTTGAATAATTTTTATAAACATAAATCTAAGAGGTTTAGTGTATGATTTCTTCTCAAGTTTCTTTGGATGCATTAACCATAACCATCCTAGCACCATTTAAAGATAAATATTAGTTTTTGGTCCAAATCTTGATTCAACTCATCAATGTATTTCCTCAAGTTTTATTTATACATCATGGACAATATGGTCACATGAAACATAGAATTAATTTTTTAAAGAAATTCCACTACTCTAAGTATCTTGAAGATAGATTGTCAATTGTAATCATGAATAATAAGTAATCCATTCATGTCTAAGATTAAATTTTTTTACTTTAGGCTTCCATTTGTTTCTATTTAAAAACATATATATTTTTAATAATCGATCTTTTACTATATTTAGAAATTTTATCACATGAAAACATAAAAATGAAAATATATTATACCTCTTAGAATTTTTAGTAATGAGTGGCAATTTTTGATGAATTTTACGTATTTTAGTTTCAACATCCATAATTTTCTTCATTTATTTTTATTAATCTTAAAAATATCATTCTCATTTTCAATAAGAATTGTGGATGTATGCATATTTACAATGTTTTCTTCAACATTCAATAATTGATCTTTATCTACAAAATTTCTATATGCCATAATTTATGCATAGATATTGAGTTAGTTCTATAACAAAATATTATAGAAAATCATGTATTATTAAATTCATGTATTATTGATAAATAAATTTTACAAAATCAACTTGTAAATTACTAATTCAATTTTTTACAAAATTAATTAAGACAATCAATATCTACTTATATGTTCAAGTAGGTATTTGACCATGACATACCAAAAATTAAAAGGGCGATAACCGAGATGGATCGTGCCAAGCTAAGAACACAGATGCTAATCAAACATCATGATCAATAAGATGAAAGTAATTCACCAAAATAACTTTACATAAACCTTTGCAAACAAATGAGCATCAATATCATATATTATTATGGAACTCAATGAAATACAATGAGAATGGACCTTGCTTATATAGGAAAGGAATAACAATCTAAGAACTAATCAAGGTCATAGATCAAGCCATAAATCATGGAAAGAACTAGTCATCAAAGAACTAGTCAAGTCCATAGATTTATGAGAGAACTAGACATCAAGGATCTAGTCAATACCATAGATCTAGGAAAGAACTAGTCAATACCATAGATCAAGGAAAGAACTATACCTACCAACTAGATAATATCTCCTAATATCTAAATAAATAAAAGAAATATCCACACACATAGGTGGGTGAGAATAAATACAATAAAGGTAAATAATGTACCTAGGTGAACATGAGATAAGGTAAATACCTACTCTAACACCCCCCCTCAAGTGAAGCTAGGGGCCAAAATAGAAGTGGCATGTCCATAGTATGAGTCTTGGCAACTAGGCATGATGAGGTACTCATGTACAATATATCCATGAAGAAATATCGAACCAAAAGAAGGAAAGAATCCTGCTATAAGGAAAGAGAAAGAAGAAGAAGAAGGAAGATGTTCTCACGAACACCCCTAAGAACAAATTCGAAACCCCAAGAATTCCATGCAACTCAAGGTGCGAGGTGATGCAAAAGGCTTCATAAAGATGTTTGTAAACATTCTTTGAGTCGGAAGGTACTCAAGAAAATAACTCCACCCCGAATGTGCTGCCGAATGAAGTGGATGTGTATCTCGATATGCTTTGTCTGTTGGTGCTCAATTGGGTTGAGAAATGTGAATTGCACTTTGGTTGTCACACCAAAGTACAGTCAGTGAATCCTGTGGGAATCTAAACTTTGTCGATAACTAAGCGAAGCCAAAGAATCTTGACTCCTGTACTATGCCTCGAAGATGAAAGTGCAATAGCCTGTTGCTTTTTGCACACCCAAACAACTAGAGAAGAACCAAGACAGAAAGATAGCAAGAAGTAGAACGCTGTCATCAATCGAACTTGCCCAATCTAAATCAGTATACCCAACCAAGCGAGTAAAACCCCTAATGTAGTGTAGGCCAAAGTGGGAAGTTCCTGCAAATAGCACAAAATCCTTTTAGCATCCTGCCAATGAATACTATGAGGAGAATGTGCAAACCAAGATACAAGCCCTACTACAAATGAAATATCAGTGTGAGTATGGGTCAAGTACATGAGACTTCCAACCAACTGCCTATACAACATAGGATCACAAAGTGGTGTGGTACATGTGGAAGTAATAGTAACCCCAGAATGAAAAGGAGATGGAATTGGCTTGCAATCAGCCATATCAAAGTGTTGAAGAAGATCATGGGTGTACTTTTTCTGACTCAAATGAATCCCTAAATCTATCTAAGAAATATGCAAACCAAGGAAATAATGCAATAACCCAAGATCTATCATTTCAAACTGTGTAGAAAGAGCCATTTGAATACTTTGAATGTGGGAAGAAGAGTTGCCAATAAGTAACAAATCATCAACATACAAGACAAGTATCACAATATCCTCACCAACATGTTGGAGATACATTGTATGATCAGAGTGGCAATGAACAAAACTAGTAGATAGAAGAAAAGAATCCATCTTCTCATACCAAGCTCGAGGGGCTTGTTTGAGACCGTAGAGAGACCTTCGAAGCCTACAAACAAGAGAATAATCCTGAACAAATCCAGTGATTGCTCCATGTATATTTCCTCTTGTAGATCTCCATGTAAGAAGGCACTCTTCACGTCCATTTGGTATATGGGCCACCCCTGTGATGTAGCAAGAGCAAGTACAAGGTGTACAGAATCCATCTTGGCAATGGGTGCAAAAGTCTCAAAGTAATCAATACCTTCAACTTGTGAAAAACCCTTTGCAACAAGATGATCCTTATACTTGTCAATGGACCCATCTGTTGTGTATTCGGTTCAATATACCCTCCTACACCTAACCGTATTTCTTCCTTTAGGAAGAGATACCAAATCCCAAGTATGATTCTTCATCAAATAAGAATACTCAGCTTCCATCACATCATCCCACTCCTCTATCCCATGAGCCTTTAAAAGGACTGTGGATCCTGAGAAACTACCTGACAAAAAGTCTAGAACCAGTAGAATGTGCATGATGATGCCTAGTGGGTGGAAGATCCTCTATGAAAGGTGCTACCTCAGAAACTATAGTATGAGCCCACTTAGGCATAGTGACTACATCAGTGGGAATAGGATCCTCAATGACATCTATATCCTCCTCATCAATCTCCTCAAATAAATAATCCTCAAGATGAGATGATGAAGAAGAAGGAAGCATGGAAGAAGAATAAGATTCATGAGGAGTGAAGTACTCATCAAACTGAACATGTGTTTGAAAAAGAACAACATGTGTATCAGGATCTAAAAGATGATAAGATCTTATGTCCTCACAATACCCTACAAATATCAAGGTTTTACTCTTCTTATCCAAATATTTCCTTTTCTTCTTTGGCACAAAGGCCCAAGCATGGCTCCCGAAGACTCAAAAAAATGAGACTGCGGCTTAGTGTTGGACCAAGCTTCCTATGGAGTCAAATACTTAAGTGCTCTATGTGGTGTGCGATTCGAATGTAGTTAGTACAATTAATCGCATACGCTAATAAATAGGAGGTATATCTCTAGAATGGATCATACAGTTAGCCATTTCCTTCAAAGTTCTATTCTTCCTTTCTGCTAATCCATTATGTTGTGGAGTATGAGGAACAGAATGTTGGTGAATAATGCCTTGAGTTTCCAAAAATTTAGAAAACTCATTGTTGAAGTACTCCCCCCCATTATCAGTACGAAGGTTCTTTATGCAACTAGAAGATTGTTTCTCAACCAAAGCCTTGAAAAATTTGAAGTGTGAAAAAACATCACTTTTGTACTTGAGAAAATAAACCCAAGTACGCCTCGAGAAATTATCAATAAACGTAAGTGCATACTTAGCTCCATTGAAAGATGGGGTAGGGAAAACCATCAAGTCACTATGCACAAGCTCAAGTGGTGAAGAAGCTCTCTTAGAAAAATTCTTAGGAAAAGGATCTTGATGTTGTTTCCCTAATGCACAACCATGACAAACTCCCTCAAGACAAGAAACTCTAGGAAGACCATCTACCATACCATGAGTGCTCAACTCCTTCAAATATTTGTAATTGAGATGTCTAAATCTTTCATGCCAAATCTTACTCTCTAAATCTGCATGAGAAACCAATCCTAACCCTATAGAAGAAGTGTCATCAAAACCCTCAAAGTGATATAGTCTAGAACTATGATCAACAATACCCTGAGCAACCAGTGAATGAGGCTCCAACAAAGTTTGTACTTCTGCTCCATGTGGTGTAAAAGTCACTATTTTTCCTTTACCAGAATGACAAATTTGATATACAGAAAGCAAATTTGTAGTGATGTTAGGAACATATAGTGCATCTTGGATACTACCACCATCAAGTTGTATATCACCTTTTCCTCAATAGAAAGAAAGGAAGAATCTCCAACCTCAATTTTGGAAGTAGAACTCAAACCTAGAGAAACAAAAGACTCCTTGGAAGAAGTCATGTGATGAGAGGCACCAGAATCTATAACCCAATTTTCTGCAAGTTGTGACTGAGATCTTCCAACAAAATTAAGTGCTTTTCCATGCTGATTAGAAGGAGGTGGAGTGGAGATAGAAATTTTGTGTTTCTTGACTGCATCCTCTAAGGCTTGCATTCACTTATAACACCTATGTTCTTCATGATTAATACCCCCACAAAAAAGAGAATGAATGACTAGACTTATTCTTGGATTTAGAACACTCCTTGAGTTTTGACCATTGTAGGCCATTTCTTTGGCATATCATAATCAAACAAGATAAAATTGTCTAATCATTGTCATATGGCCACTTGACCATGTAGGGTCAATTTTTGGCATCCATGATCAAGTGCCCACTTGACCTTAGAAGGTAAATAATGGAATCTCATCATATTAGTATAAATTCAATGCTAATCTAGATTTATATTCAACTATTATGTATTTAAAGAATTAATTATTTACATATCCAAGAGAAAAATACTTAGATGTGTTTATTCAACATTATTTTGTTCTTGATAAATATTTGTTCCTTAGATCATGTAATTATTAATAATGTCACATTAACAAAAATTCAATATTAATATTACATTAGGTAAAAATAACTAATTATGTGATTTAAATTTCATGTATCAATCTTTGGAATATTTAGTTTTTGAATATTTTGAATCTTTCTCATTCCCTTGCTGATACTCTAGTTCATAATTCTCATGATGCTCTCGTGATTTCCCTAGATCTTCTACATATTTAATGTAATATAAATTTAATTGAGTTAGTTTTTCAAATCATAAAAAAATAATGTTAAATCTATTATTTCATCAGAGGGTAACAAATAAATTTTTAGATAACAATCACTACCGAAAGGGTAAACAATATGAAATTTTATCAAAAATTAAAAGAATATCATTGCTCCAAAAATAAAATTGAAAAGTTTTGAATGGGAAAAAATTGAATCAATGAGATGAATATTTGATTATTAGGGATATTATTAAAAACATATATGAGTTGGAAATTCTTTGTCTCTGAAAAGATAACAAAATGCATATAAAATTGTAGACTTTTGGTAATTGATTTTTATCTTGGTTTGAGAACTAATAACTAAGAAGGAATTTCCATGAATAAAGGATTCATCATTTCGAAGGAAAGAGGTTGTAAAAGACCAGTTACTGAAGGGGATTCCCTAACTCAGATAAATGAAATGACTTCTAGAAAGATCGAGTCTTGGAATTTTCATGCAATTCGAGAATAAAACCCGTGGCACTAATCTCAAGAAGAAGAATCAAGATTTCAACATATTAAGCATGTAGGAAATTAAGATGCATGAAAGGAAAAAATATGAGAGTCAACTGATTTCTAATTGTGGAGAATTATAATACTTCTTGTTCAATATCTTAGTCACAATTTCATAAAGTGATTACACAAGTAACTCCAAATTACTTATATTGGCTATTATGGAGTACTCACCCATACATCTCCTGATTGCTATGATTATACATACATGCAAATCTAGAATATACTCACATGTAACTCCTAAGTGCTACAAATAACTCTCAAATACCACATTCAGCTCCAGAGTATGCAAAATGGTACCTTTGGAGAGTATTGCTATAAAATATAACTCACAAATAAAAGACAAAGGACAAAAATACTTGTTTGAGTGTTAATATCTTTCATGATAATATTATTTTTACTTGTAGTAATATTGAGATACATTTTTGCTCTTCCTTGGTGAACTTAGCATAAAAAAATTAACACTTCATATATAATGTTCAAAATTATAAATATTCTATAATCAATTTGAAATTATACATTTAATTGAATAAAAATATATCAATTTCAAGATCCATTTGAAATAGATATGTTTTCTGTAAACAAAGGAGATATTATCATAATTAGTATAATTTAAATATAAATAGTAGTAAAAAAATTATATGGAATAATTAAAATATGTACCTTTAGAATTAGGAAACTCAACCATATGTAAAATTTTCTCTCCATAATCATTGGTGTACTTATTCAATCTCTTATTTAACTTAATCATGTAATGTGTTTGGTCCTTTGTATCAATAGTTCATGTCAAATATCATTTGAGTCTTGTGCTCACCTTTTCCAAGATATTTCCCACATATATGCCCAAAATTTATGGCATGTCAAAATATGATAATATATTGTATTTTTCAACAACCTTTTCCCAAAATATGGCACTCATTTCAAATTAAAAGGGAATCCTTCTCTTTTCATTGAGAGTAATTCATATGTAGGAAAATCAATCTAAATATTATTCTTATTTGACATAGGTTATTGTGTGAAAATTAATGCCTAATGTGATGTTTGTTGACATGTCTAAGCTCTCATATAATACTATATAAAATTAATCAAGAGAGAATCATATGTTTTCAATTGGACAAAAAGTTATTACCACATGTTTCATTTATTTCTCATATGTTTCACCTTGGTTTACCTTTTATAATGAATTATTGACTATATAACATCAATAATTTTTTTGATTCATAAGAATTAAAAAATAATATTCTAGGGTTTTCAATTAAGAGTTGTACAATATTTTTCAAGCACTTATCCATATTAGTTAATTAATTTTCAATCATCATTGGTAGAAGATCAACTTATCCATAGTGAGTGAGTGAAGTTAATGTTACCCACTCTTACAATTCTAAGAAAATATTATATTATTAAAGGTCAAGCAAACACTTGACCATGAAGGGCTAAAAATATGGCCAATAAGTTAAATATTGTTTTGTCTTCTTCTAAGTTATATGAAAATAATGGTACATGTTTTTATTTAATGTGTTTATTCATAATATATACTCCTTTAATTGATATTCAAATTAATATTGTAATTTAGTAAAATAAATATGGACCTCTCATGGTCAAGTGGGTGCTTGAACATGGAGGGAAAAAAATTAATCTCGGGAATATTTCAACTCCACAATGAAAATTCAAAATTATCATTAAAAATTACTTTAGAGTATTTAAGCTCCATAATGTTTATTTATGAAGATTCACTCAAGAATTAAAATAATCTCAATTTATTTTAAATGTCTAGGTGGAATGGTCATTATAGAGATGAAATAATCCAAATATATTCTTGTTTTCCCATAGTTAAGCTTCTGCTTGATCAGAAGAGGCCCAAACATTGGTCCCTATCTTGGTCAAGTGATCACTTGACCAAGTGAGGGCCCAAAAATATAGTCAAATAAAAAAGGATAACATTCCATGTTCCATGGACAAGTAAATAATATGAGTTTACTAACCATATTTGCCTTGTATAACAAAATAAAAGTCTTTAATGTGGCCAGAAAAGTTTTTATCCCTCCATAGTCAAATTTCCTCTTGACCATGGGAGAGCCCAGTTATCACTCCAAAAATATTTATGAACAATAAATTTAGAGATGATATACTGGAGCAATTACCAATGCTAAGTATGAATGGTCATTATGGTGTTGTATGGTCAAGTGACCACTTGACCATGAGTGGTGAAAAATTGAGTTCTAAATTATTTTAGCTCTACAATGACCACTCACAATTATCATTGACAATAGATCTAGAGTATGCCAACTCTAGAGTGAATATTTTTGAACAATTTCTCCAGAGTTAAAATAACATTGAGATATTTTCATTGTTTAGGTTGAATGATCATTATGGAGATAAAATACTCTAGAGTTCATTTTTTCCTTCTCATGGTCAATAAGCCACTTGACCATGGAAGGACTAAAATTTTTGGCCCTATCATGGTTTTATAAATTATTGACCATGAGAGGGACCAATGTTTTGAGTTGAAATACTCTAGATCTATTTTAAATGCTAATTTTGAATAATCATTGTGGAGATGAATAAAATGATTCAATATGGTTAGGAAAATGTTTTAGCTCTCCATAGTCAAGAGCCTTCGAAATATGAGAGGGCCCAATTTATCACTCCTAAAATATTTGTAAATAGCTACCCCAAAGATGATATGCATTGAAGATGTTGTCAATTCTAACTTGTGAATGTTCATTATGGAAATGAAATACTTTGGAGCTTAATAGCCATCTATGGTCAACCAACCGCTTGACCATTTGAGGTTCAAATTTAATCTATCCCTCTCTAGTCAAGTGAATACTTTACCATGAAGGGACAAAATGTTTCCTAGGTAAAAAAATTATCTTTAAAGTATTTTATCTCCAAAAGGACCACTCACAATTATCATTGCAAATAGATCTGAAGTACGTCATATACAGAGTGAATATTTCTAAACATTCACTCTAGAGACCTAAAATATTATGAATCTATTTTCAATTATAATTGTGAATGGCCATTTTAGAGATGAAATAATCTAGAGCTCAATTCCCCCCGCCCCCAGCCCCCACCCCCTCATGGTAATGCAACCACTTGACCATGCGAGGGCCCCAAAATTGAGCCCTATATTGGTTAAGAAGTTATTTGACCATGAGAGGGACCAATTTTTGAAGATGAAAAACTATGGAGATATTTTCAATGATAATTTTAGATGGTCATTATAGAGACAAAATACTTTATAGTTCAAATTTTTTTCCCTCACATGGTCAAACAATCACTTGACCATATGAGGGCCCAAAATTGTACCCTATCATGGTCAAGTGGCCACTTGACTGTGGAAGGTCCAATTTTGTGTCCCTCCCATGATCAAATGACTTCTTGATAACGATAGTGTAGATATAAAATCACACAATTTGGGTAATTATCTAGTCATAATTACATACTACTATTCATATGATTCCTAATTAATAAAAGTAATAATCAAACCATGTATTTGGACACCTTTGTTTTCTTTTTGTTACCAATTTTGGTCTTTCACCCTTACTTTCTCAGTCTACCTTTTTATACTATGAATTTTATCATCTTGAAACCAACGCCCAACCGAGATGCCAGCACCAGGTGCCCTCATCCCCATTGGGAACCCCGAACCCTTTGCACTTTACTCACATTTTTGGGTCCTTTTTATCCATTTGAGCATCTTATCTTTTTGGTAGTTGAAATTTTTAGGGTTAATTATGAAATTCAAGCAAAGGAATCATATAAATATAAAGTTATGTGATCATAATAAAGGACCAAGCACTAAACATTAACTATCACCACCTAAGGTTGCATCCATCAAACATCTAAGAGATCCATTGCATACATATAACACCATCCAAGGGACACAAGGGATAGTTATTATACATACACTTTATAGGAGGGAATATCATTCGATTTCATGCAAAAATATATTACATTTCTTTACATCTAGCTTATTTTATTGCTATCAAGTATGACTCACACAAGATCCACCTAGCGAATGATTCCACACACACACAAAACTATATTAGGTCTAAGATGTAGTGTAACACTCAGTCGTAAGTTCACCATTATAAAAATTGTGGACGATCCGAACCCTCATTATGTATCTTTATTTTTAGAATTTTAAGTCTATTTGAGGGTTTTGTAGGTTTATAATTCATTGTAGGTTTCTAGTGATCTTGGAGGTCTTAGCGAGACCTCATAGCGATAAAAGGTGACTAATTATGAAAAAATTTCAACACATCAGAGGATATTTTTTGAGATTTTCTGCAAACTTGGGTGCTTAGAAATAGGCCTAGGGCATCCATGTGAGCCTCTGTCCCTCTCCACGAGCCCTAGTTTATCATATCTCTCAAGATATATATTTTTAGGTCTTTGTGTGAAGATCATGCTACTTTTTTGATTGGTTAGCACTTTGGTATAGTTTAGAATTGATTTCGAATCAACTAAGTACCTTTTTGTCCTCCTTATAATTAGGGTTTCATAATTTATTACTTAGTTGCTTGGGTGTATTTTCTGTACTTAATTTCATATTTATTTTACTGCTACTGATAACATTAGATTAGGCTCATAAATCCACATTTATCTTAATCGAGATAGGACCACTTGACCATGAAAGGTCCCAATGTTTTGAGTTGAAATATTTGAGCTATTTTCAATACTAAATTTGAATTATCATTGTGGATATGAAATAATCCATCATTTAGTTTTCTCCCTCCCATGCTCAAGAATTTTTTTCAACCATATGTGGGCCTTATCATGGTCAAGTTGTCCCTTGACTATGTGAGGGACCAAAAACATAGTCAACTAAATTTTTTTTATGGAGAATTTCCTAAGTTCCATGGCCAAATAAAATTAACCGAGTTGATAGAATACACTTATTTAGTATAACTAAATAAAGGATATGATATTGTTAGGCCAAGATTTTATCTCTCCATGGTCAAAATTCTACTTGACCATGAGAAGGAATAATTTATCACTTTGATACTATTTATAAATAGTCACTCTAGAGATGATATACTCTATAGCTATTGTAAATTCTAATTATGAACGGTCATTGTGGAGTTCAAATAATATGGAGATCAAATGTTTTTATCCCTCTATAGTTAAGTATATGATTGACCATGTGAGGGTATGATTTAATTTGGATGTCTCATGGTCAAGTGGGTGATTGAACATTAAGGTCCAAAAATTTGTCGGCTAAAATAATTTTAGTTCAGAGTATTTCAACTCCACAATGACGACTCAAAATTAACATTGACAATAGCTTCGAATTATGATAGCTCAAGTGACTATTTCTAAATAGTCACTCTAAATTTGAAATATTGTAAATCTATTTTTTAATGCTGATTTTGAATGGTCATTGTGGAGCTGAAATAATTTAGATCTCAATTTTTTCCTTTCTCATGGTAATGTGGTTTCTTATCTATGAAAGGGCCCAAAAATTGGGTTATATCATGGTTCAATGACCAATTGACCATGGGAGGGCCCAATGTTTTGAGTTAAAATACTCAGATCTATTTTTAATGATTATTTTGAACGGTCATCATGGAGCTAAAATACTCTATAGTTTATTTTTTTGCTCTCACATGGTCAAATCATCACTTGACCATATCATGGCCCAAACTTGGACCTGTCATGGTCAAGTGGTCAAATGACCATGGAAGGTCCAATTTTGGGACCTCCCATGGTCAATTGACCACTTGACCATGATAGGGCCCAAAAATTTGGCCTCCCATGTTAAATATTTGAGCAAAATGGCTTATTTTTTTGTGTAAACTAAAATGTAAAATTTACCAATTTTCCCATATTCTTTAATAATTTCCTTGTATTTTGAATGAAATACTTTGTAATTTCATACAATGATTAATTTTTTTATGGAAATGTCATAGGCTTTGTGTGAGGATTTTGAATTATTCAATTTTTTCAAAACAAGTTTTTATATAATTTTCAATAATTATCTTGTTTTCATAACCCAATAATGTGTTGAAATTGTCATTTTTATTGAACTATGCCTAGTAATTTGGGATGATACTTGAATTGTTTCAAAATATTGTGTTTATAACCCACCGTGTAGGGGTTTTGTTCATTAATAAAATCCTTCAAATAAAATTACAAGATGCTTATAGAAAGGATGAACAAGTGTATGGATAAAAATCATTTGAAGAGGGTTGTTGAGGTAGAGAAGCTTGAGAAAAATACTATTTTATATTTGAATTTGTTTTAGGAAGATAATTTGGGTGAAATGTTATATTCGAGTATTTTATTTTTGAAAATAGAAGTATGAAGTGTTGTGTTGAAGAGAACATGAAAGTAGTGGAGGTTTTAGTCATTTACAACAATATAAAATGAATTACATTCACATTTTTTCTTCTATAAGAAAAAGAAAACATTGAAAATTGGTGGTTCATATATATTTTAGTGTAAATGAAGTATCATTAGAAATGAGCATGTTTTTCATATTTTATAATAGTTTAAGTGAAAAAAACATCATAATTAAACTTACAAAATACATGGGAAGACTAAAAATATTTTAATCTATTTCACTAAATGCAACTAGTAGGTTTTGAACCTAATTAATTCACCTTTTCCAGCATACTACCATCCTATACTAAAATAAGAGATTTCAAACAGGGTATGGAACTCCACCAAAACTTAATGAAGAAGGAATTTTTGTTAGATCTTGTACATGTAAGTTTTTGATAGATGTGTATGAAAAATGGGGAAGCATACATAAGGAATTTTAACTATTTGAAAAAAATCATGAAAGAGTGTAGTCTTGTAGAATGTAATGATTGGATGATATGCACATAATGGGTTTCTTGAAAAGTACTTGGAAACTTTCTTGAAACATGTAATTCAAAATTTTCTACTATCCTCCTTGCATGTGTCCAAATGGGAGCTTTAGAATAGTCTTTGGGACATCTATCACAACATAATGGAAAAAAGTGAAAATATTTTCCACCACAAAAGATGCATATCATAATTACAACAAAACTACTAACATTGGATTATTCACCAAAACAGTAAATAGAGTATTTTTGTCTAATGTTGTAATTGCAAGTCCTTTGAAAAACATATATTAAATGTGTAAACATATAAAAGGCATGGGAACCTGTCTAACCATAAAAATTTCTATAGACCTCCTTTTGGTAATAAGAATTATAATATTTCTAATATAGAAAGTTCTATTTATAGGTTGATATATGGAAGAAAATGATTAGAACCTAGATTTGAAGTTTCATGTGTTGAAGATGTATGTCTAGTCCGAACTTTGACAAAATAGCTACATCAAATATTGATAATTGAAAAATAATAGGCTAAAATATTCCCTACCTACAAATAGAACCCACATGTTACATCCAATAAAGCAGAATAAGGTAAACCTACGGAGACAGCCATGGTTGATGTGAGATTAAACATTATGAAATTGGTTGACAATAAAGTAGAGAGAGTCTTGTCTCGTGATAATATGGAGTGGTCAAATCTAGAAGTGATTACTCTTTATAATTATACTTAAATATTTAACAAGAGTATTCATTACCCAAACACTATAGATAGGATTTTTTCATCAAAGAAAAATATTTCTTTATAAGTATATATAATGAAGTGTAATATTTCTTTAGAAACCAATAATGTGAAACCTAATATTGCTTAGAAAATGATAATGTGAAATCGAAACTGTCTCCATGGAAACCTAGAAATGTGAAAGTTGATAAGTATGGAAGAATAATGAGAAGATCCAAAAATGATAGTGAATTAAATGGTATTTTACATGATGTTAAAGTGATAAGGGATCCTAGTTGGGGTAGAAGTCCATCTCCAAGGTATGATATATGAAATAAAAGGAGATATAGTCATTATTTGAAAACATATCCCAACCATGCAAGATTCATTTTTGTTTTATTAATATGAATGAGGGATGTGAAAACATTAAAATATATATAAGGGATGTGAAATATTCAAAATTCATAAAAATATGTAGTCTCATGAAATACAATGACTACATGATATGAAAATAAATGGGTTTTTAAAAAGGGATAAAATGTAGTGATAAAGAAGGGATACATAAAATGTTGACAATATTTAAAGACCATTTAATAGGGTTTTATGCTACCAATGTATCTCTTAAAAATGAGTATTAATGTGTATATTATTGTTACAAAATACATATCAATCTCCCATAAGGTTTTGAATCTTCATATCTAGAATTTGCTTCTTTCCTTCCATCTTATTCTTTCTCTTCTAGATTGAACCATGAATCTCCTCTACTTGTCTCTTGTAGATGAATCCTTTATATGGATTTTCTAAGTAATCCCGATATTCTACCAAATGACTTGTTTCCCGCTAATGTTTTTAATTTTATCCCCCTTTGTTTTCACCCTTTTTAGGTGTGATTAGGGTTTTACAACTATAACCAAAAAAGGAATGAAATAAATGTTACGAGAGGGTTAAATTTATTAATTAAATTTGAATGTTTACACTTCAATATCAAAATAAAACATTTATACTTGCAAAAAATGTACACAATACAATAAAAAACACAAATACATGGAATTAAGTGAACTTAATTGATTATAGGTTATTCTAGGCTGATCTGGGTGTTTTGAATGCTGTAGCATGGGTTTGTGGACCTAACAGGCTTTAAAACTAGAAATGTGAGTTAGAGGATACTTGGGGCAGGACCATATAGTATGGTTAGGAATGGTTGTGTAGTTTTACCCCCTTTGTATGGTTTTTGACCCGCTAATAACTATAACCTATGTATTTATAGATTTTTCACTTTTCTGATCCTATTCATCACTATCTATTGGTTACCCTTAATCATAATGCAAGGGTATTTGAATACTCCTTTATAACCTTCAAACCATAACCATGGAAGAAGTCTTGAAAAAAACATTACTTGGGTTGTGGTAACCCCCCGTGAACCACTAAAAACAACACTAATATAAAGATTCCTTAAACCACACGTCACTATCCACCTAGCATATTATATATAGCTATAATGAAATCATATTTGACATCCTCTCTGTGACAACACTTGAATTGAGTTTATCTCTCGTGTAATCTACTTGAGTGGGTGAATTTGAGTGTCTTTGTGGATATCAACTCCTTAGAACTAGTGGACAGCTCCATACTTGTAGAAAATGCTACCCTAATAAATTTGTAGAGGTATTTTAAGAATGTAGGGAGATTTGGGTGCCTTTTGTGCTATCTTTTGCAATATGATTCCATAAGAGTGCTTGAGTGTGATAGGTACTAAATGAGGTAAGTTTCACTTGTTTATATATAGTTCCGAAGGTGATTTAAGTTGGAAATTCCAAATTAGATGAAATAAATTTTCCAAATAATAATGTGCAATGGGAAATTTGGGAACAAAGTAAGTAAGGTTAATATCGTATACTAGGGTCAGAACTGTATAGACGTTCCTACCCCTACTGTATATTTTTGACCCAAGAGTGGAAATATGCAATGTGAAGTTTAGAAGATGAAAAAGTGGAGTTTTTTTACTGTGTTTCATGCATTTAATTATCAAAAATGTTGACATGTGAGTGTGTAATATCAAAAATCTAGAAAAGATATGTAGGGATATATCGGATTAGAATGGGTAAAGTGAACTTGTTTGAGCAATAGAGCAATGTCAATAAAAACAGTGTTAATTTTTTTACAAATTTGAGTGTATACATTTTCTCCCCATTTAAGTATGAAATGAAATTAAATACTTAAAGGAAAATATACCTAAGTGTGAAAACACACTTTTTCTTCACTCGATGTTTGTTTTACAATATCTTGTTGTATTGGTGTTGGCACATTCCATGATGAAACCTACAACATAGAGTGTATTGAATGTCCATTATAAAGAATTGATGTTTAAATCTAATGTAAATATACAATGTAATGAAATTTAAATATGTAAGGTTAAAACAAAAAGACACAAAATGTGGAAGGAATACATCTGTTTATTTTGTAGAGGGATGAGTTTCCTGTTCTTTACTTATGCTTAGAGATTTGGATTGTTAAATTTTTTAAAAGAATTGGGGGTGATCACTCCCCAATTGTTCTGAGGGGATACAAAAGTATTGGATATATGGAACTCAACACAAAAATTATAAAGATAAATAAGAAGAGTGAGGAGCTGAAGCACCCCATGAAGGAACAAGACTACATATCAAATTCATTCACTAACTCTGATATCTTCTACCTTAGGTGTAAGAGGAGAGGAAATACTACCTATGAATAACTAAGGTACTTCACTACTTTCCAAAATACCATGAACCACACCATTTTAGATGGATATAGGAACAATTCATAAATAAAGACACACAATATGTGATGCCCCAAAAGTTCTACTCACAAAACAACTAAATTAGACGTAAAAATAATGGATTTTTTTGGTTTAGAGAAGATTAATGGGAATAAGGTTTTGAGTTTACATTATCAAATGTGTACTATGTGTCATTGCATGATGTTATTTGGTTTTCCACACTTGTGATATATTTATGACATAGGTTCTAATGATGAAGCAGTTAAATTGGAAAAGAATAACCATTAAGAATTAATTATTTCGTAAAACATGATACTAGTTTATATCAGAATATCCACGATGACACCGCCTATAATTCGTAATAACACTATTATATTTTCACATTCAGATAATTAATTTAGGTCTTATTTAAGTATTTGACATCCCATTGATGGGATAATAACAACGATACTTTAGTTACCTTGAAACAACTTCACTATTTATTGAGCTTATATGGTCATTCGTACGATTAATCTATCATCTTATTAAAAGGGGAGTCATAAAGGGTTTACTTAGCTCAATAAGGAGACAATTTTTCCTTTATGAATTTACCTACTGACATTTTATAGAAGATGGTAAGGTAGCCTACATTAAAAATAACACTAGGGTTAACACTTAAATTTTAGTCTTGGTTGGGCCGATGACTCACCTATAGGTTTACGAGTGTATCTTATTCAAATACTTAGATATATTAGCATTCATTTATTATATTTTAGAACCTTAGTTTTTAATAAGTTATTAAAACCCTATTATATATAAGACCTCATTTATATAATATGAGGGTCATTTATCTCTAACTTAAGCTAATCATATAATAACCTTATCTAATAAGTTATAGGTGAGGCCCATATTAATTTTAGAACCATAGTTATAGTAATAAACCTATAATAACTAAAGGCACCTATCCAATTAATTACTCAACTTGACCAAGTGGATGAATTGGAGGAGATTTAATCCCTTGGATTTGATTAATCCCCACCCTAGAATTTAGGTCAAATAAGAAACCCTAGTTTCCTACATTAAATTTTCATCT
The DNA here is from genome assembly GCA_018340775.1 of Taxus wallichiana var. yunnanensis. NCBI lineage: Eukaryota > Viridiplantae > Streptophyta > Pinopsida > Cupressales > Taxaceae > Taxus > Taxus wallichiana. Next base: position 172,439,501 of record CM031244.1, read on the forward strand.
ATCCTCTTTTCTCCTCATTTTGATTTTATTTCTTCTTTGATTCTATCATTTATCATTTCTTGCAGGTTTAATAGACAAGAAAGGATCATATATTGCAGGGTGACGATATATATATATATATGTCTATACTAGAACTTAACTTCCCAACTTAATTAATGAAGATAAAATTTACTAAGTTTAGGAAATGTGGTTCATAACAAACACGTTATAGATATATACAAAATAAAATTCTCTCAATATGAACCGACATGGCTTGTGTTTCAAGTTATTATGGTTATAGTCTCATAATATAATGGAGTGTATACATGCATTACAAAAAAACTTAGTTCAACTAGTGGTCATTGAGCAATAACCTTATCAAGCATTAATAATTTGATGATCATTCTAACCATCCTCATTAATGTATTTTTAAGTTAAGATCATTCAATCCGATAATTTTAACAAGTCTCTTATGGGACTTAAACACTTCCAATTGTTAATTCAAATAACTTCTATAACCAATTTTTAGCTAAATGAGAGATACATGATTTTTTTGAAACCCATTTCCTACTTATTAAGAGTTTTAAGATCACGAATCAAACTTGCACAAATATATTTATAACAAGGTTAACTAAATGGTAATGTACCATTTGAAGCACCTTTATAAACACAAGTTGTAAAACAATATGAGAAGAATAGAACTTTCATTCACATTTTTATTTTCACTAAGAGATTGAGCAAGTAGGAAATTCATTCGACAAACTATTCTTCCTTGATATTTTCCACTACCAAGCCTAAGAATACGAGAATGTATATTGGCCTCTTCATTACACAAAACACAAGCTTACAATATTTATAAAATAGATGGATTTGTAAATAGTTAATTAAAGAAATATAAATAACAAAAGCTCAAGAATTTATTAAGATCGCCATACTAGTTTTCCTATCAACACCATTTATTCCTCCAAAAATAAAGGTTCCATTTCATTTTCATTTCACAATACCACTTTCAATACCAAGAATACAACTAAAATATTTTACTTCTTTTCATTACAATGCCACACACTTGTATAAATAAATATTTCAAGGAAACAAAGAGAGATAAAAGGAAACTTTAGTTTGTTCTATTAACCATTGCAAACACAACTTCTGATATAATTTTGTTCACATATAAGTTGGAATACAACCATACAAAAAAGAAACATACTTTTCCACTTACTTTACAATACTCACAATAATTCATAATAACAACTTATACAACACTTTATAAGGTTTCCAAATGGATCAATGGCGTAAGTTACATGAAACCTAATATCACCTTCTATAATCAACTTTATGCATCTTCAATATGCTTCATCAATATACTCCCATTGTCAAATAAAATAATTAATCTAACGAGACTTACTACCAAGACATGCAATAGGGGGATGATATCATCCCCATTTTCCCACAAGTTACCTAACTCACATAGGGCTAAAGAATCAATAATTGAGATTCAGAAAGAACACAAAAGCCATATAAAAAAAAATGCAAATAAAGTTCACACCATTCAAGTAAGCAAAAGGGAAAAACAAAAAGGTATGTGATGCGGGGGCATCTTCAAAGAGCATCAAAATTGAGAATATATCATTCTAACCATGGATGTGAGTTTAAATCAAGTGTAATAGATTATGTTGAAGGAATGTGAGAGAGAGAGAGTTAGTTGGCTAATTGATTCAAATTTCAAAATCTTGATTTCCCTCCAAAATTGTAATTCAAATTTTAAAGGCGTGTAAAAGAACCAATTGGCTTATCAAGGGGATAAAAGAGGTTTTAATGAATGTAAATGGGGATGTTAGATGTCTAGGCATGTATAGGATGTCCTAAGGTGAAGTAAAGGTCATCAAATGCTAAGAAGAGATGTAAAATTCCTCATAATGTGTTAATGAGAATATGAAGAGTTATGTATGACTCTTGGAGTTAGTTAGGTTTTGCTTAGAAGCTACAATTAAGAGTGAGAATTATAATGCATGAGTGGTGATCCTCATAGAGGAGGTAAAGATAGATAGAGAGATGATTTCCTTGAAGAAGAAGAAGAAACATGAAGGGATAAATCATGATTTTTGTATGAAAGTACAATCTAACTTATATAGAATGCTCTATTTTTGTATTGATTTCTTGTTTTAATCATGGTTGTTTATGAGTCTTATGGTTAGAACTTGAGGATATGAATCTATTACAGTAGAGAATGTGAATGGAACCTTATTAGTATTAGGAATTCTAGGCACTAGGGGGTGAATTAGTGCTTATTTAAACTTCGAAACAATCTACAATTTTTCAATAATCCACAATTAAACAATCTTAACTATGATGTATCATGACCATTTAACCATGAGAGATAGAGATAGATAAAAAAGCACACATGAACACATGGGAGACAATATTTAATGTGGGAAAACCAAAAGGTATAAAACCCATTGAAAGGAGAATTCAAAGCACCATCATGGAAAATCATCCAACAAGAATTATAATGACCTCCCCAATTGGTGAGTACCCACTCACCCTGAAGCTTTAAATCTAGTTTTGAAGAACATATTTAAATTCAAAATAAAGCACCAACTTGAATAAAATTCCAAAAACCCACTTGAATGATTTGGCAAGCACCCACTTTGTAGGAAGCACCCACTCTCAAATTGCTGACCAACAACTCAGACTTTAAACACAAGAAATTTTGATCACCTTCACTACTTAGTTTCTCACATCAACATATTTTGATCACTATTTCAACTCTTTACTTCATGTAGTACCTCTCTTTATAAATCTTCACACCTTGATTCTTCTCTCCACAACTTCTATTTTCAGAATGGAGAATCCATTCCTATTTATAGAAATGCAAATGTCCTTTCATCTCATCCATGCACCTTTTTTCCTTCCTTTGTGACCTTTGGCCTTTTGAGTTCTGAAATTATGGCCTTTCATATTCCCTTATGAATTTTTGAGTTACTTCATCACCTTTGGCATTTCGAATTCCCGGCCTTTGGTGTTCCTTCATAAATTGTGACATTTCACCTTCCTTCATCATGCAGATTCTGAATGTGTCTTCTTGTCGTATAACAACGTCTAGAAACCTCCTTGACCTTTCCTTCAACAAGAAAACACTTGTCTTGTAATGGTTTGTGTGACTTTTGACCTTCTTGTTTTCATATGTCAATAAATTCTTGTTTTCATGCATCCAAAACTTATTGTTGTTGTACGCCAAGACCGTCTTGTTGTCACGCATCCTAACCTTCTTGTTGTCATACGTCAAGACCTTCTTATTAAAGTGCATAATGACCTTATTGTTGTCATACATAAATACATTATTATTAAAGTTCATCTTTACCTTCTTGTTGTCATACGTCAAGACCTTATTGTTTATGTACATCAAGACTTTCTTGTTCTCGAACGCCAAGACCATTACTATATGTAGCATGTATAATCTTCTAGTGGTAAGGAGGAGAGATGCATATTCAATGAATTTTTTAATAAAAACCTTGCTTGAACACTTTGGAGACATCAAGAGCTATACGGAACACAAAAATTTATTCATGAAGTACCCAACATACACATGTACCTGTAATCTACGAATTTTCTTGACTCATCTCATTTACCTACGGTGGATGTAATGCCCGTTTGATGTTCCCCCTGTCCCTGACATGACGACCCTATTGCTAAGCCTGGGAGATTTGTGTGCATGTGCTCTTTTGACCATTATTGACTTTTTCCTTGTCACAGTGAAGATTTTGCACCTTCCCTCTCCTTCTTGCCTTTCGGGTCATTGTCGACACCCCAAACTATGGACCTCGTAGCGTCATGGATGACTATCCAGTTAAAGGAAAATATGGTTCTCGGTTCTTCGAGTTTGTCGGGTCATCGACATTAATAGGATTAATAATTATTATCATTATTTTAGCCATAAAATCATTAAAATAATGTTTATAATAATATTATAATTCATATTACCGACTTACGATCAGTTGCTTTTGTGTTGAAATTTTATCACTGGTAATGGATTAAATTTAAGCTATATTTTATTTATTTGTCTACTTCGTTTTAGGGTTTTATGACCTTTTTAGATTAAAACAAACAAAAAGAAATAAATAAATAAATAAATAAATTAATAGAATTTAAAAAAAAGGGGGCGTGAAATCTGTGGGGGCGGTTTTAGGGCAAGTTGGGTGTAGTGCCCACAATTTACGCACCCAAATGCAAAAGTAAAATACCAGGATAATTTTTTTTTGACTTACATTACTCACTACACACAACACAAGAAGGGCTCCAAGTACAAAACTCGACTCACATGTGAAAATCACATAAGTCATCAACTCACATAGACACAAGTAGATGACATCGGCATGTCGATGCCACACTTTTCCCAATGAATGAATACTAGCAATGACCCAACCACAAGAAATGTGACTTTAGGAACGGTGAACCCACGACACATCATTACTTTAAATGTATTTTAGTTATGACTAACTTTCCAAGAACATTATTATGTAAGCATAATTTTCTCCCTTTTTCCACCTACATGTTCTGAAAATTTGTTTCACATTTCACTTATTGTTCAACCATTTAATTTTTCTCTTTACCCTTATGACAATCTTCATAACTTACATAAGTATTTTCCATATTTCAAATTTCATACAAAATTCCAATTCTCTCATTCTTATGTTAAGATTATGCTTCCCAAAATGCTTATTCAATGTTTAAAATTTAACCTTGCTACACAAGTGAACCTAACGTGATGTCAAGATGAAATCTTGGGATTGAGGGAGACTTAGATTCAATAAAGCTTTTTCCCAAAACATTCTTTGATCATGGTATAGTTATTTCCCTACCATTATCATTGTAGTACAATAACTTGCTGAATTCCAAATTTGATATATATATATATATATATATATATATATATATATCTTTTATTTTCTCAAAGTTTGATCACACCAAACAATTCATATTCTTTGCAACACATGAAAATGCTTAAATAAGTTATAAGGACTCCAAGAGTGACCTTAATCCTAATCTCCAATCTCGTTCTCATCTTATATGATATGCTCTTACATCGCACTATGGTCTCGTTATTAGCATTGTTTTGTAATCAGGAGTTACAGAAGTATTTGTCTAACATCTTGAAGGGGTACATGATTGGAAGAATTGTAAACTATACATGAACCACAAGTGACACCTCTTAATCAGCTGAGGTTTGGTTTATTCCAATATGCACTTAATGATCTACGCCTCAACTAGATATGATTTTAAGGCAAGTAGACATATTTATACTAAACCACCTTCAAGAAGATACCAAGACGTTATTTTGATAGAAACCAAGGTAGCACCGCTTAGTCGTTCCTTTGAACAAGGACTCATAAGGTGACTTCCAAAGCGGTCTTCGCCACTCAACCTAGTGTCGGACCTGAAGAGAGGGCATTCTTCTCGCGATTACCAAAACTAGAAGGAAACCGCATACTTTGGATAAAGTTGGACCATGTCATTCCTAAAATATGGGTTCACGAAAATGTCACTAAACATAATGACTATGACAGTAAACTCCAACTAGGGGTTTTATTTACCTAACCTAAAAGGTTCCATTGAGTGCAAAGCTTAAGTTCGTTCTACGGTTTTAAATTTCTTATATGGTAAAAAGGATCACACATGCAGGCAAGTTATGCACGAATATTTTATTAGGGTTGAGTGTTCCCATTAAAACTCTTTATTATGTTTACAAGGTAAGAAGATAACCCAATAATTAATTTAATCATTTATTGAATACTGAGAAAGTACTACAATATATTAACTTCAATTTCATTTACTATATATATATCAAACCCTTTTTCCATACACAACTAAGAATCAAATTGAACCGGTGATTAGATGCACATTTCCTAAGATATCCCTAAAACTAGCATCTCATACATATTAACAAATTTCAAATATAACTTTTCTGTAACAAGAGACTACATTATACAGTTATTCATTTTACAATGACCTGTAAAAATTACAATAATAATAATTAAATTACACATCACCTTTTTCGTCATCATTCTTCCATCCTGCAAAACCCACGTGAGCATGATATCAGCGATAATTCGCTGGCATGGCATCCACCCTAACTTAACATAAGTATCATTTTTCAGTTTCCCATTTACATATGACAATAATTACAATTTGCAATTGAAAAAAAAGGTCTAGAAACATGTATTCATTGCATTTCATTTCACTTCACTTTGTAACCCAGGAGAGAGAAAGAGAAGGGAAGAGAGAGAAAAACACCATTTTGTCAAAAGTTCTATTTCACACAACAGATACACTAAATGGTTTTAAATAGTTATTTTCATGTGTTAAAAGTTTCAGGTGGTGGTTTGGCAACCCTACGAGGGTCGTAGCTTTCTATTTTTACATTTTCTTACTAGCTACAAAATGTACAAAATGGGCTCAGAGGCTAAGAAACCACTTCCAAAAGTTATCTTCCAATGAGAATGCACACCACAATCAAATTTCTACGTGTCCCTAGATATACCAAGAGTTCATAAAGAATCGATTTGAAATTGAAAAAGAGCGAACGGTTTGCGTTTGGCGGCTAATTTTCTGGGGCTACTGATCGTAGTTGACCCAGTTGTAAAAGGACAAAAGTTAGCTCGAGGCATCAGAAAACCACATCTAAAACTAATGTTCGATGGATGAGCATGCCATGAGACACTTCCTACAAGTTTCCCCTATGTGAGGAGAATTCATCAGAGTCGACAGGACAGAGAACTAGAAAACCATTTTCAAACGGCGACAAGTCGAAAATTGGTCTAGTTTGACCTCATCAAACTGCGGCCGGAGGCCTACAAAATGGCTTTGCCAAACTACCCAGAAGAGTTATTTTCCCTAAGATGAATGTTCCATGCAATTTTCTAGTATAAACACTAGAGGTTTGTGAAGATGGGAAATGATTTCTCTTTCCAGGTTTCAAATGGCGGTCCAAAACGAAAGCCAACTTTCTAGATTTAACAATTTCCTATCACTACAAAATAGTGCAACAGGGCTCCTATAAGGGCGTCAAAAAGATCTCATATGTTCATTCGGGGTCAAACCAAAGGTCTAGGTGACTCCTCGCATACCAAGGTACATGAATGAAGCTTCACATCTCATTTTCAGGGTTACGAAGGGTACTTAGTGAGTCTCCGAAAAATGCAAAATTTAACTATTTAAAACAAGGAGAAGGTCAACTTTATCAATGGGGAGTCAAATTCGTCTAGTCGATAAAACAATATTGGAGCGATCAATATGGGTAAGAGTTTTCTAAATCATCTCGAAGTGAGGGTAATAGTTCATGGTTTAAAGTAGACGAATTATAATGACTTCATGAGTTACGACACGACAATTTATTATTTTACAACGAGTTAAAGGGACATTTAACTGTATTAAAAATCCTAATAATTTAAAATTCTATTTAGTTGCAAAAGAGAACTAAAACACAAGAATTATGAGAGGTAAGGGAAGAAGAACCATGCTTGGAGAATGAAGTCGGTTGAAGCCGTAGGCTTTGGTTCAACATCTTGCTTGGGCACTTCGTCAACCAGTTCACAAGCATCCTCAGCTCCACCATTTTACATACACGTCTACCAAGGAAGTTGCATTGCAAACAAAAACATCTTGTTTTCTATGCCTTGATGGTTTTCCATGCTCTATTCTAAAGCTCTTATTTTTACACATGCGGGGAGGATGTTGACAAAGGTTGTGGAATCTGGCTTTACACATACCAATTGCATTTTCTTGAAGGTTTCTAAGGCCTTTTCAAAAAACTCATTTTTTTACACATCCTGCAATCATTGCAGCCCATAAACCACATTCCTTTCAGGCATTGCCAAACAGTTCGCATGCTTCCACATTTTTGCACATTCTCATGTGCTCATCAAACACCAAGCAAACATAATGATTAATTCTAGGCATGATTCTACAAGAGGCACTCATGCCATCAAAGTATTTACAACCCTCATGCACTGAACCTGCATGGATAAATGCTAATCAAACAAAAATGAAGCTTACATGGTCAGGGTATGTTCCATAAGACCACATCTCTTTGAGGCATTTTTTCAAACAGTTCAACACCTTTTTAACAAATTCATTTTGTGCATATGCTGCCATCATGTCATTCCATGAGACCACATTTCTTTGAGGCATTCTATCAAATAATTCATGCACCTCCTCGAGACTGAAACCTCTTCTCCTCTTCGCTATGATCCACTACATTTTTTTTTTGATCTAATCAATCCTACTAATCCACTGCTGGTGGTGGTTACTGTGCTTAATAATTATTATTACTACTACTACTACCACCACCATTATTAATGTTTCTCTGCACGTATTGTGATGTGCACTTCTCTGCGCACCATATTGATACGAATTAGACTACCCCGCCTGGCCATTGGGAATTATGGCACCATCACCTTGGCTACCATATCTCCCTCTTGAATTCATCTTTATTTTACAGACTGTAGCCTTAAAAAAATGTGCCAAAATTTACAGCCAAAACCCTAGATTAAACTAAAGATCCATAATCCTCCATTAAACCCCTCGACTGAAAATGAGTCTCAACAATAACTGTTGATGAACCTACACATTTCTCACCTGCCATGTCTATGTCATACGTGATCAGTTCACCTTTACCCTTCCTGCAGTCAACGCTAGAGGAGATTTGACAAGTGTAAAGGCATCCTCTCTGCAAGGTAACCAGAACATGTAGAAACAACAAAAGAAATGTCCCAGCCATCAAGGAATGTGCACCAACACTCTTCACGTGGCCAACATCAGGAGAAATCATTATAGGCTGTAATCACGAGCCAGGGAGAGACAAGGAGGGACATCGATCCAAAAAAAATAAGGTGGACAGTGCATTAACAAGCTAGTTTTAGTCTGCACAAAACAAAGCACCACTAAAATAGTGAAAACGACCCCCCCACAAAACACATGCCATGCCAAGCACATTCCAGCAGTCGGGTCAGACATTTTAATGAGAAGACGGCTAGAAAGGAAAACCAAGGACAAAAAGGTGGCCATTAAACTCCACGCACCCACTTTCCGGGAACCAAGGAAACAAGGAATCCCATATTTCCACGCTAAGCAAAGGAAAAATTGACCATACATATTTACAATTTCGGTGGGCGAGAAACGTCAAATAGCCAATAACTTGTGATAAAAGCATGCGTAGGGGCCTGAAAAGGCTTAATTAATTCAAAATAAAATTTTATTATTAATATACACATATAAAAATATAATTGATACCCATTCATTTATTAATTATTTTTATTATGTTTTAAAACACCCTCACACCTAAAAGGGATTCGAATAATCCTTTAGGATCTAAACGATAGGGACAAAACAAAATCACTTAATCGAGAGCCCAAGCATAAGAGTGATCAATAGGTAAGCTCAACAAGGTGAAGCCCCTAATGTTTAACAGAAATGCAATGACATTCGACACTTAGCAACACGGTCGTCGAAGAAGAAAAAGAGCATGAGGGACGGGGCACTACATTCTCCTCCCCTTAAGAAAGCATCATCCTCGATGCAACATAAAATGAAGAAAGAGAAAAGGTAGCAACAAGGAACAAATATGGGTGAAGGTGTGCTTTAAGATTAAGATTTCAGACACAAAATCACGGTTACGGGGTGGCCCTAGGAACATTTGGTAGAAATTTTAACTTTCAAGGTTCTATGAAGATTGGCAGTTCTCTCTTATTCATTATTTCATTAATCTCTTTCCATTAACATTATTCTTAATTCAAGTCATTTAGAATTTCATTGTTGTAGAATTTTAGTTTATTCATTCCTGTGAGTTCCCATCATGAACTATAGTCATGACACCCTACTAGGTCATACGCAACACTAAAATTTCACAAGCATACTTTTACGACCGTATCACATTACAAGGGTTTCACCAAACCATGGAATGACAACAAGTAGACCACATAGCAAATAATTTCCAATAATTACGTCCTAGACATCAATCTAGTACACACATATGACTGACAACCATAATCATCACACTGATACATATACAACGAGTATCACAAGACCCAAAGAAATCCATGACTGTATCAACATAGTGCCAAGACAATATCCAATAGTCCATACCAACCAAGGGAAGAGTCAAGCCTCAAACATAACAAGGTGTCAAAAGAATCACATGGGTACACATAACTCACTATACCAATCTCCACACATCTCAAAATATCAAAAAAATAACTCCATATGTCTCCTGAAGCATCATAAAACAACTCCATATACCTCCCAAACCATCACCAAATAACTCCATATACCTCCCAAGGAGAAATAATCATAGTGCCAAAACCAACTTGGGTCACTCAACAATAGAACCCCCATCAAGAATAATAGGTTACTCAACCATAGAGTGCTTATAAGAATAACAGGTCCCTCAACCATAGAGGCCCATCTCCTTTCTCCTTTTAAGGAGGCCGGGTCACCCTATTGACTGGGCACATAGAGCCCCGTCACCCCCAACCCAAGTGACATAATAACTCATTGTTCAACAACCCACTAGTTATCTGTAACTCCTTGGGCGTACCCCCATACAACGAAGTAGGTTCATAGGTCCAACCAATCCATGGTTAATCCCATGACCCTATTCCAACACATTACGACATTAGAACCAACATAACAATCCATTCAAATGCCAAGTGGAAAAATCAAAAGCCTTGGGCTAGGCTACACAACTTTTAAACATGAAAAGAAGGTTTTAAAACTAAGAAAAAAAGGGCTAATTAGCCATGGTTAGTGTAAAATCCAACTGTTAATGTGACAATCAAATAAATGCCCAAAATATAAGAACATGTCAATCAAGAAAATGGTTGGTTCTAGTGAAAAGAGAAAGATTAATTTATGAATAAAATACGTAATGAATAAAATAGCACATCACAATCACTATGTGGCCTCATACCGCCACCAAAGGGGTATTCATCGAGTTTCGGCACTCGTACATCGAGCCTCGGCTTGTGAAAATATACATGTAACCAGAAATGAGTAAATCAAATAATGTATCTGTCATCATCTCTTCTTGAATCCTAACTCCAAACTACACACATATGATCGCCAACCATAATCATCACACCGATACATATACAATGAGTATCACAAGACCCAAAGAAATCCATGATTTGTATCAACATAGTGCCAAGACAATATCCAATAGTCCATACCAACCAAGGGAAGAGTCAAGCCTCAAACATAACAAGGTGTCAAAAGAATCACATGGGTACACATAACTCACTATACCAATCTCCACACATCTCAAAATATCAAAAAAATAACTCCATATGTCTCCTACAACATCATAAAACAACTCCATATACCTCCCAAACCATCACCAAATAACTCCATATACCTCCCAAGGAGAAATAATCATAGTGCCAAAACCAACTCGGGTCACTCAACAATAGAGCCCCCATCAAGAATAACAGGTTACTCAACCATAGAGTGCTATAAGAATAGCAGGTCCCTCAACCATAGAGGCCATCTCCTTTCTCCTTTTAAGGAGGTGGGTCACCCTATTGCACCGGGCACATAGAGCCCCGTCACCCCCAACCCAAGTTAATGTGAAAAAACTTTTAAACATGAAAAGAAGGTTTTAAATCTAAGAAAAAAAAAAGGGCTAATTAGCCATGGTTAGTGCAAAATCCAACTGTTAATGTGACAATCAAATAAATGCCCAAAATATAAGAACATGTCAATTAAGAAAATGGTTGGTTCTAGTGAAAAGAGAAAGATTAATTTATGAATAAAATACGTAATGAGAAAATAGCACATCACAATCACTATGTGGCCTCATACCACCACCAAAGGGGTATTCATCGATTCTTTGGCACTCATACATCGAGCCTCGGCTCATGAAAATATACATGTAACTAGAAATGAGTAAATCAAATAATGTATCTGTCATCATCTCTTCTTGAATCCTCGACTCCAAACTACACACATATGATTGCACAACCATAATCATCACACCGATACATATACAACGAGTATCACAAGACCCTAAGAAATCCATGATCAGTATCAACATAGTGCCAAGGCAATATCCAATAGTCCATACCAACCAAGGGAAGAGTCAAGCCTCAAACATAACAAGGTGTCAAAAGAATCACATGGGTACACATAACTCACTATACCAATCTCCACACATCTCAAAATATCAAAAAAATAACTCCATATGTCTCCTGTGACATCATAAAACAACTCCATATACCTCCCAAACCATCACCAAATAACTCCATATACCTCCCAAGGAGAAATAATCATAGTGCCAAAACCAACTCGGGTCACTCAACAATAGAGCCCCCATCAAGAATAACGGGTTACTCAACCATAGAGTGCTATAAGAATAACAGGTCCCTCAACCATAGAGGCCCATCTCCTTTCTCCTTTTAAGGAGGCCGGGTCACCCTATTGCACTTTGGGCACATAGAGCCTCGTCACCCCCAACCAAAGGGGTATTCATCGAGTTGTTGGCACTCGTACATCAAAAATAACACATCACAATCACTATGTGGCCTCATACCACCACCAAAGGGGTATTCATCGAGTTGCTAACACTCATACATCGAGCCTCAGCTCATGAAAATATACATGTAACCAGAAATGAGTAAATCAAATAATGTATCTGTCATCATCTCTTCTGAATCATAACTCCAAACTCCCACAAGGATCAACATAGTCAAAATCACATAGGATTATTCAATTAACAATCCAATAGGAAAGAGCAGGGAACTCTAGTCGCATAAGTTGAGCCTAAGGTGGTATACACCCACAATATATTGAGCAAGCTCAAAGTATACTAAATAGATAGAAGTGGCATCTCACAACTTGGACGTTGTTTCAGTGTTTGATCCAATGAAAGAACGAGACAACTTCTCATGGATGTGGTCATGACCGTGTACAGAAAATGTGGGGGGATTTTCCTCATAAGGTAGTCACACTGTTTCACCATGCAACAAACAGGTCTCCAGCCCAATCAGTTTACATTGCCAGCATACCTCCAGCCTGTGCCAAAATGGATTTGGGGAAAAGGTGTGGGAGCTATTTGTTAGAATGCCTCTAAGAAATGCGGTCTTATGGAGTGTCATGGTTGCAGGATCTGCACAAAATGGATTTGTTGAAAAGGCTGTAGAATCTTTCAACCAAATGCAAATAGTAGGTGTAAAGCCAAATTTAACAACCTTTGCCAGCGTATCTCCAGCCTGTGCAAAATGTGGAAGCTTTGGAGCAGGGTTTGAGCAATAGAATCTGGTTTGTTTGTAAGATTTTGTTCTTGCAAAGTGTCACAACTGAGATGTATGAAAAATGTGGAAGTGTGCTATAGTTGGTATGTATGAAAAATGTGGAAGTGTATTCAAGGCATGTGATTTGTTCGACAAAATGCCTCAGATATTTCAGTCTCATGGAATGCAATGGTTTCAGGGTATTCGTAGATGAGCTTGTTGTAAAGGCCTTTGAAACTTTGAAGGAAATGTATTTGGTAGTGGTAAAGCAACACTTAACAATTTTTTTAAACACCCTCTCAGCTACGCCAAAATAAGCGTTTTAAATTGGGATATGCGCAAAATGGACTTGTTGAAAAGGCGTGTGATCTGTTTGACATAGAAAATGTCGTCTCATGGATCGGGATGAGACATGGGGGCACAATGAATGGTTTGGTTTGCATGTGATTATCTGGCATCATGTGACATCAATGGTGGTCTCAACGGATCGCGAGTGTAAACCACTTGGAGCACCTTATCCCCATTTTGCTCATCATTCCCAGGCATGGTTCATCTTCCCTCATCTCTCATAACTCTCATATTTTAGTTTTCATTTACAACTTAAAATAATTTTAAAATATCAAGATCTTAATACAGTTAATTGTTTATTTCAACTCGTGTAAAAACAATGAAATGTCTTGTCGTAACTCACGATGTCAAAATAACTCGTTACATTAAAACATGAACTTCGCCCTCATTCTGAGGTGATTTAGAAAGCTTCCTACCTAGTTAGATCACTACAATATTGGTATATCGACAAGATGAGTTTGACTTCCCAGTAATATTGTTGACCTTCTTCCTGTTTAAATAGTTAATTTTTGCATTTTTCGGAGACTCATTAAGTACCCTTCGGAACTCTGAAAACGAGATGTTAGGTTTCATTTGTGTACCTTGTTATGTGAGGAGTCACCATGACATCTGGATTTACCCCAAACAAACATATGTGATCTTTTTGATGCTCTTATAGGAGCCCTATTACACTGGTTTATAGCAGTAGAAAATTGTTAAATCTAGAAAGTTGGCTTTCATTTTGAACCGCCATTTGAAACCCGGATAGAGAAATTATTTCCCATCTTTGCAAACATCTAGTGTTTATACTATAAAATTACATGGAACATTCAGATTAGGGAAAAACACTCTTCTGGATAGTTTGGAAAAACTATTTTGTAAGCCTCTGGCCGCAGTTTGATGAGGTCAAACTGGACCAATTTTTGACTTGTCGCTCTAGAAAACTTGTCGCGGTTTGAAAATGGTTTTCTAGTTCTCAGTCCCATTGACTCTAATGAATTCTCCTCATATAGGGGAACTTGTAGGAAGTGTTTCGTTACGTGCTCATCCATCGAATGTCAGTTATAGATGCGTTTTCTGGGCCCTCGAGCTAAATTTTGTTCATTTGCAACTGGGTCAACTACGACCAGTGGCCCCAGAGAACTAGCCGCCAAACGTAAACCGTTCGCTCTTTCCCATTTCCGTTAGTTGCTATGAACTCTTGGTATATCTAGGGACATGTAGAAAGTTGATTGTGGTGTACGTTCTCATCGAGAAGATAACTTTTGGAAGTGGTTTCTTAGCCTCCGAGCCCGTTTTGTATGTTTTTAGCTAGTAAGAAAATGTAAAAATAGAAAGCTGCGGACCCTCGTAGGGTTTCCAAACCACCTTGTAAACTCTTAACACATACAAATAACCGTTTAAAACTCTATAGTGGAACTTGTGTGCATTAGAACTTTTGACAAAACGGTGTTTTCTCTCTCTTCCCTTCTCTTTCTCTCTCCTGGGTTACAAAATGAAGAAAAATGAAATGCAATGAATACATGTTTCTAGACCTTTTTATTTCGATTACAAATTGTAATTATTGTCATATGTAAATGGGAAACTGAAAAATGATACGTATGTTAGGTTAGGGTGGATGTCATGCCAGTGAATTATCACGATATCATGCTCACGTGGGTTTTGCAGGATGAAAGAATGACGGACGAAAAAGGTGATGTGTAATTTAATTATTATTATTGTAATTTTTACGGGTTGTTGTAAAATGAATAATTGTATAATGTAGTCTCTTGTTACTAGAAAAGTTATATTTGAAATTTGTTAATATGTATGAGATGCTAGTTTTAGGGATATCTTAGGAAATGTGCATCTAATCACCGGTTCAATTTGATTCTTAGTTGTGTATGAAAAAAGGGGATATATATTATATATATATATATATATAGTAAATGAAATTGAAGTTAATATATTGTAGTACTTTTTCAATATTAAATAAACGATTAAATTAATTACTGGGTTATCTTCTTACCTTGTAAACGTAATAAAGAGTTTTTAATGGAAACACTCAACTCTAATAAAATATTCGTGCATAACTTACCTGCATGTGCGATCCTTTTTATCATATAAGAAATTTAAAACCGTAGAACAAACTTAAACTTTGTACTCAATGGAACTCCTAGGTTAGGTAAATAAAACCCCTAGTTGGAGTTTACCGTCATAGTCATTATGTTTAGCGACATTGTCGTGAACCCATATTTTAGGAATGACATGGTCCAAATTTATCTAGAGTACGCAGGTTTCCTTCTAGTTTTGGTAATCATGAGAAGAATTCCCTCTCTTTAGGTCGACACTAGGTTGAGTGGTGAAGACCACTTTGGAAGTCACCTTATGAGTCCTTGTTCGAAGGAACGACTAAGTGGTGCTACCTTGGTTTCTATCAAAATAACATCTTGGTATTTTCTTGAAGGTGGTTTAGTATAAATATGTCCGCTTGCCTTAAACTCATATATAGTTGAGGCATAGATCATTAGGTGCATATTGGAATAAACCAAACCTTAGTTGATTAGGAGGTGTCACTTGTGGTTCATGTATAGTTTACAATTCTTCCAATCATGTACCTCTTCAAGATGTTAGACAAATACTTCGTAACTCCTATTACAAAACAATGCTAATAACGAGACCATAGTGTGATGTAAGAGCATATCATATAAGATGAGAATGAGATTGGAGATTAGGATTAAGGTCACTCTTGGAGTCCTTATAACTTAATTAAACATTATCATGTGTTGCAAAGAATATGAATTGTTTGGTGTGATCAAACTTTGAGAAAATAAAAGATATATATATAAAATTTGGAATTCAACAAGTTATTGAACTACAATGATAATGGTAGGGAAATAACTATACCATGATCAAAGAATGTTTTGGGAAAAAGCTTTATTGAATCTAAGTCTCCCTCAATCCCAAGATTTCATCTTGACATCACGTTAGGTTCACTTGTGTAGCAAGGTTAAATTTTAAACATTGAATAAGTGTTTTGGGAAGCATAATCTTAACATAAGAATGAGAGAATTAGAATTTTGTATGAAATTTGAAATATGGAAAATACTTATGTAAGTTATGAAGATTTTCATAAGGGTAAAGAGCAAAATTAAATGGTTGAACAATAAGTGAAATGTGAAACGAATTTTCAAAACATGTAGGTGGAAAAAGGGAGAAAATTATGCTTACATAATAATGTTCTTGGAATGTTAGTCGTAACTAAAATACATTTAAAGTAATGATGTGTTGTGGGTTCACCATTCCTAAAGTCACGTTTCTTGTGGTTGGGTCATTGCTAGTATTTGTTCATTGGGAAAAGTGTGGCATCGACATGCCGATGTCATCTGCATGTGTCTATGTGAGTCAATGACTTATGTGATTGTCGCATGTGAGTCAAGTTCTGTACTTGGAGCCCTTACTGTGTTGTGTGTAGTGAGCAATGTAAGTCAAAAAAAAAATAATCCTAGTATTTTTCTTGTTTGTTTGGGTGTGTAAAATGTGGGCACTACAGACCGGTCATGTTCTCAAGCCTTCATTTGTACTAGGTCTCATTAAAGCTTCAAGACCCTAATTTCTAACCTTATGCGCCTTAATCATGGATTTCCATACCCTATTCAAGCTGATGCTCAAGCACATCGACATTAATGATAATTTTTCAACAAATTCGTGCTTTTTCATTGATGGTAAACAACTCCTTCACCTTGTCATTCTCCCCTTTTTTCATGAATGAAAAAGGCATCTTCTCAAGGACCATGCTCCCCTATGTCCATGCATATTCTTCTCATTTCTTTGAGATAAAGTAATTTTTATTAGCTCCCCTTCTTGGACTGTCTTCAATGACTTTTAAGAGCAGGCACAACACCTGTTTTTAATCTCAAATGTTCAAATGCTACTCTTGGTAATGGTTTTGTCAAAAGGTATGATAGCTTATTAGAAATGGATTGAAAGGATGAATAGAATTAATCACCAATCAACCTTAGTGTTCCCCTTGAACATATTTTATTCAAACTCATACTATTCACCTCTTTTCCCATGCACTTATTTGGTCTTCACACCTTTTGCCTTGGACTAGTAACTAGGTTCTCAATACTAGCCCTTATTTCTTAATAATCAGATTTCTTGAATGATTTAGTTCTTGAATCCTTGAGCACTAAATTTAATGCAATTTTTCCCAACTTTGGACATCTAAGGAAACTCACACAATGCATGAAAATATCTCTTATTTTTTACCCTGATCATGTACCATATCTATCTACCTAGTTATGCATGAATTAAACTAAATACCTTGTCCTTGAAACATGTAGGTAGGTTTAAAATATTTCATCTACCTTTATTTATATTTTGAATGTTTGTAACCTCATTTGTATGAGATACCAATTTTCTTGAGTATTCTCCTAGCTCCTTTGGTTATGCTATCTGCACACACCTAATCCCATCCTTATTCTTGATTACTTTGCACACTTGATCAAGAACCAATTAGATATTGTTTCTCCTACATGACATCAAATTAGTATATATCTACTTCAGAAATATAAAAATTCTACATTACCATGTAATGAATCATTCCTCAACTTCACAAACTCTACAACCCATTTTGGATCTATTTATCGAGTTCATATGCATCATAACTCCTTTTTCATGTTAATGCAAATATTTTTCTGAATTTTCAATATGTTGTTAAGATCCTTCAAGTTTGCATCAACTTCAAAATCAATCTCGAAGTAAGAAACTCCTTCAAAGCTTGACATAAATTGAAAACGTAAACTTTATTTTCAATCATTACACTTCTTTATCAGGGTTTTAGTACTCATTTTGAGCCCTATTCTTAACCAAGTTAAGTTTTCCAAGAAATTTCCATGTACCATCTAAGGGACTCAAATTAACATATGTTAACTAGTCAAAAATATTTCTAAAATTGCCATGATATTTCCTTCCCATAAAAATTAACAAATTTAAATTTGGGCATAACCATTTAGTTTTAAGGATACCACAATGAAATAATATGGAGATCCGTGGAATGAAGAACTTAATGTTATGTGGATTGTTCCAAATTGTGAAAGGATAAAAATAAAATCATGACCAAGGTAGATTTCAAGAATAGTTGATGACTATCCAAATTGAATTAGTCCTGTAATTTTAAACAAGAAAGGATACCGTGGGATGACTGGTTATAAGAAATAAGAAAGTGTGGTTGCATAACAAAATTGTGGCACACTAGTCTAGTGTTTTGCGGGATTTTCCTAAGGGTTAGTACCCCACGGGTTTAGAAAAGAAAACTGCGCACCACACTAATCTAATGTTTGACATGTATGTTGGGATGATGGTACTATGCGGATTTCATAAATATGTGAGACATTCATAGATCCTCCAAAATCTGCATAATATAAAGGATAACTAAGAAATCCCGCGAGTAAAAGGAAGAATGCAAGTAAAATCTTGTGGGACACTTTATAAAAAGGGTCATCACTCCATAGATTCTCGAAATCCATGGGAAACTCAAGAAAAGGAACATATTTCATTAGTACTTTACTTGTGGGTATCCAAATATACAAAATGAATTTATAGACAATTGTTATGCTATCAAAGGTAAATTCAGTTATGAAAATTATTTTTAGGTGAAAAATGAAATAAAAAGAAGTATATGTATAAAATAAAAAAATGGGGATTCTATAGGGGCCCCATCCCTTTAATTTCACATAAATTCTAGTCTATATATAAAAAAGTGAGGTTCTTGTAAAAGAGATACATTGTCAATTTATGGTTACAAATTCTTCCGCAAAGGTGGGAATCCGATTTAAAAATTTCTTATTCCGAAAATAAAACTCTTTGAGGTCCGAGCCCCATAAATATCTTGGATATCCCCTATAAGGTCATGACACATACCCATTTCCATGAGTTCTACAATGTATGATTTGGGGCCTTCTAAGATTTTAATCAAGCCCAACTTTTTTCCTATAAGAGGATACTCATTAAAGGAGATTAGACCCACCTTTGAGTAGGACTTAATACCCACCGGGTGACAATTTTGAGGTTGAAGATGGCCCGAGTACATCAATTTGGTGCCATGGGGGCAAATCCCTTCTACTTCTCCTCAATAAAGGAAGTGACACTTCAGGGCCTCTCAGAAGAATATTTCACTGGGGATTTCTCAAGATGGGTGAGTCTTTTCTCTATTATGGATATTCTATGGGAAATTAAAGACATGTCTTCTACATGCTCATCATCATGATACACACATAAAAATCAAATAAAATCTCTTCTCAATCATTTCCTCATTAAAAAATATTGGGGATATGTTGATGATGTTCTCATCAATGTCAGGCTTCTGAGAGAGCCAAAAATTAGTCAATAATTCAAGATTTTTTGATCCTCCACAAGAAAGGTGATGATGATACATAATTATGAAAAATAGAGAAGAAAGGAGTCATCTTGATAAGCCTTCACATCAATGCTACCCAAATTGCACAAGGTGTTAATGGTCCTTTGGTTTCCACTTGATCTTCAATCATGAATAACATCCTCAAAAAATCTTCATCTGGGCCAGAAAGGTTAAAAATTACATGCAATGTTTATGAAGAAATCTCTTTTAGATTGGTTCCTAATTCCACATCCATCATTTCTTGAAAATTATTAAAATAAATTCTTTTCTCACTTAGGATGCTCAAAGGAAGATGTAATCTTATGAAAAATCAATAAGAATTTATAAGAGGATGGATTTTTTGAAATATTGTGTGAATTATCATGTCAGGATCAAAATAGAAATCATTTCTGGATACTCACACAAGTTTGGAAAAAGGGAAATAGATTGATATGTAAAAATATGGTTTTTGGATTAATTAGACAATTCACATAGGGGAAATAGGGGAAACATAGATTTTAAGAGGGTGTCAATGATTATCCGCTTCCCAGATATATCCTTTGAAAGGTAGGTGTCAAATAAGTTAAGATAATGACATAAGGGAATAAGAGGGTTGTGAGTAGGCACATAAATGATGGTGACAACATAAATATGTAAAAAAAAGAGGATTAAAACAAAAAGGTAAAAATCTTACACACCTTTGTGTCAAAAACCAAAAAAAGATCAAATTAAGGAATTTAAAAGGAATCTTTACAGTTATAAGATATTTTCCAAAGATGTAGTTCATTTTCTGCACGTTCAGAGATGGTTCGTAAAAGTGTTTTGGGGGAAATTTAAATCATAAGAATTTAAAAAAATTGTATAAGTATGGTGGTCTATCCTCATATAATGGGGGCTTTTTTTATATTTCTGAAAGAAGGTAGAGAGATTCAATTGTAAATATTACATTTTTCCTTTGTGAAATACATATTGATCTCAGTTTCCCAAACTTTTATGTGTCAAGGTGGTTGTAATGTACAACCATTAAAAAGATTTGAGAGCATTCAATTAATGTTCCCTTGCTAAGAAATTCTAATATCTGAATGAAATATGTCCACTTTTGATTTTAAATTCTATCTTCTGGGTTTTGTGTTTGGAATTGTCCATTAATGAGTTATATTTTTTATGATGTAGTCTTGTGTTTATTTTTATCTCTTTTGTACACTAGATATGTCTTAATGGTTGTGCTTTGGTCATTAGTTTGATATTGTGTTATAAGCATTTACTTTACAATATTGGATTTAATTGTAAAATCCTTACTCTAACCATTTTGTGTTGATAGATTTTTGTTAGCCTTTGAGTGTATCTTGGGCGTATGAGGGATGAAACAATAAATACTTTGTTAAAATGCTTACATGAGTTATTATGTCAAGTATTTTAAATATTGTGTCAAATATTTGCATCTGTTAAGGATCAATGAATGTAAATATTCCTTTGTAGAAAACTATGATTGGTTAATTCAATTCTATGTGCTTTTCTTGAATTACAGGTTGCTCTAAGTGTTAAATGCTTGACTGTAAGGAATTTGTCTTCCTATAATCCCCCTCATTTAAAAAAATTACATAAGTAATCCTACCCCATTTTATCTACCATTCATTGTTGTTTTTGATCTTTATCTTTAAATATCATTGAGACTTACCCCTTAGCTACAAATTCTACCATCTAGAGAATGCAAGAGCAATCAAATCCCACTGTCTTTAGTAACATGTTTCTAGAAAAGTAAACATACACAACATATTTTGTGATAACTTGTGAGAGTGAGTGTTGTGTCCATTGGCCATGTTTATCCCAGATTGACCCACCATTTTTAGAAATAAATTGAGGGAACAAATATCCCATCTCCCCTCTCCCATTTAGGTTACACCTCGGGTCCTCTCACCTTGGTTCAAGGTAGGACCAAAAGTAGCAGAAAAGGCCATCTCCTTTGTATGCCCCTCAATCATCCCAAGGCTTGATCCCTAAGGAAAGTTCTAGACCCCTCCCGGCTACAAAATGACATACCACCCGAGTCTACCACCATTCCAAGCCAATTCCCCACTTTTTTTCCATAAAGAGAATTGTTTTCAAGCCACCAGGGGGTGTATATTTGAGGACCAACACACATCTGGTGCCATTACTAGGGACATAAAATTTATCTCATTAAATCATAATTTGAGTTGAATTTTCTTGGGCTTATAAAATTTTGAGTGTATTTACCCATTTATATTTGCCAGGATAAGAACTTTGGATTTAAGGTTTTTGAAAGATATCCCATCAAAAATATTATAGCAACACTACTAGGGACTTATTTAGTCTAATTAAGGTTCATAATACATACCTTTTATAAATTGATAAAATTAATTTTTAAAATAAAATCTGAGTCATTATGAAGGTATTATTCAATTTTTTTCTCATTATAAGTAGGTTTTCCATTAAACTTGACTCCACTATTGGGAAAGCATAGTAAAATTCATAAATATCTATAAAGATTTTTCTACTAGTTTGTGAAATTATCCTTTCAAAAATCATTTGAGTTAATCTATACATCTAAGGTGCAAGACCTTAGTGGTGGCTTCCATCTTTCAAAAGAAACTATGGTATATACCAGTGCAAAAAAATTTTACAACTTGTTGATTAACTCTCCCTTACAAAATATGGAAGGAAGAAGGTCCTTTTTCAAGTAAGATCCTACTAGAAGATTACTCCCAGAGCTATGGAGAATACATAGTCAAGGAGGAAGTAGATCTAGAAACTAGTGGTGATCAAATAATAAAAGAAATATTATTCAACCTACTGAATTTGATCCACCTTTGATAGAGGATTACTCAAGCACATATGATAGCTCTGATTTAGAAAGTTCTCAAGAATATTTACATACTTTTTTCAAGAAGGTTCAACATTTCAAATAATAAAGGTATTCTTCATCTTCCTTATTTTTGACTCATAAGAATAAAGTGTTTTTTGAAACTGAGTCCCCAAGATATTTCCATTTTTGGATCATACTCCTCTACCTTAGAGACCTCAGTTCCCCACCATTTCAACCCTCCTTTTGAAAAACCTCCACCAAATAACATGGCTACAACCCCCTCTAGAGAACCTTTCAGAGTTAACACATATAGACCTATTGATTTTAATAACATGGAAGGTTATCCAAATGAAGTACCACATGAAATTAGGATGAGGTTTCCCAAGTTTCAAGGAAATAATGCCATAAGTGGAGATCAACATCTTATATTTTTCAAAATATAATGGATGACTATGAAGTAGAGCATGAAGATGTTTATGTAAAGTTATTCATACATACATTAGAAGAAGATGCTAGGGAATGGTACAATTTTTGCCACCTAAAATTCCATAGATTCTTGGTTAGAAATGAAGAATGCTTTCAGACTCCAATATGGTGATAAGAATGACCCTAGGTTTCTCTTATCAGAGTTTGAAAATATAAAAAATAATCCAAATGAGTATGTGCAAGACTTTAATACTAGGTTCAATAAAACCTTGACTATATTTCCTATTAATCTAAGGCCTAGTGATGATTCTTTCTTGATTAAGTACTCAGATGCTTTTGATAAGAAGGAAAACTTATTATCTAAGGGATAAAAATCCTAGAACTCTAAGGAATATTTTTCTATGGCTGTCCAAATTGAGAACAATATCAAAGTAACAGGGAAACCTCCAAAGAGGGAAGGTGTCAAGATGATTAATCTAGAAAAGCCACAGGCAAGTAAGGTAGTGGACTTAGAGGAAGTGGTTAAAATTTTGTCGAGAAGTCAAAGATATTTCATACAAGATGGCTAGAGAAGAGAAAGGATTAGTTTCAAATTCTCAAGTTCAACATCAAGCCCAAGGAAAAATAGATTTGGGAATCATCCCAAAGGAGAGCATCAAAGGATGATGATAGAGGAAAAGGACCCATGTGGGTTCAAGAAATAAGCAACAAGCTTATAAAGAAAATAAAATAATCCCTGATCCATTAACAACAAGAGTTTGCATTGGTGGAAGAAGACCACATCATTGAATGGTGTGATAAATGTTTATTTCCACACTCCCCTTGTGAGAAATTTTTGGAGATGATGATGTGATTGATGAAGATGGTTTTGATGATATATGCATGATGGAGTGTCCAAAAAATATTCAATGTTAGGATCCACTTCAACTGATCTATTATATGCTAAAATTGTGGAGGAATTTTGGGCTTGCACAAATCAAGTATTCTCCTCCCATCTATTGTTAATGTTGATATAGATATGGCTCAATCATTTGAGCTTCCAAATCATGAATTTGAGTACTTAAGAGCTTTAATGATTAAAAAGTATGATGGTGGAATCCCTTCTGAAGAGGATAGGAAACTATTAATGAATGTTTTGGTTTCTCAAGAAAAGGAGTATAACCTTAGGAATAACAAGTCAAAGGACCTGCCCCTACTTCTAAACCAAAAATTCCTATCTTAACTAACATCCCCAAAGATACTCCCATAAAGAGTATGCCAACAAAAAGGTCTATCAATACTTCAAGACCAAGTACTTTTGCATCTACCCAAGCAATAAGGGATAATATCCCATCAGAAAAGACAATCACCTTGGCCTCTAATACAACCCTACCAAAGTATGTTACATGTGATATGGCTCAAATTCTAAGTCAAATAAAAATTATAGTCCCAATTGTGGAATTATTAGAATTCTGAACATAGAAAAAGAGCATTTGAATACTTAGGGTTGAAGGATGATGTGATTGTCAAAGAAAAGGGTGAAAATAATGTGGTGACTCCACCTGCCATAGCTGAAGTTGAGATAAATAAAGAACTAGAAAACATGGAAGAACCCCCAAAAGTATATTTAGGCACATCCTTGGTTGAATCCCAATTGGATGTGGATCCTTTCTTTACTACTTTGATTGTTAATGGGTGGCTTCTTCATAACTACATGTTTGATTTAGAGAGCTTCATGTAATATCATGCCTTTAGAGGTCATGAATGAACTGGATATCAAGATAACAACAACTTTTGGAAAGTGTTATGTTATGGATTCAAGAGAAGTACCTGTTGTTGGGTATGTTAGAGGTCTAGTGGTGCAACTTGCTCCCTATCCAGGAAAATATTTAACCATGAATATGGTTATAGTGGACTACCCTATGCTAAGTGGGGCATGTTATTATCAAGAAAATGGGTTACAAGTGTGGGAGGAAGTGTTCAGATGGACATGTCTTATGCCTCTATACCATTAGAAGGGAAGTTAGTCAAATTACATAGAGAAGAGAAGATGCTACATCTTATTGAGGATCCCATGAATGCCTCTTATGAGGTATTGTTTCATTGATACAGATTTGGGTAACTTCATAGGTTGTGCAGATTTTGAAGATCATTGTATGGATGCCAATGCACATCTTGAGGATGTAAATGTTCCTTGGACCATGATTTTTGATGGAGCATGTTCTAAATTTGGAAATGGAGCTGGAGTGGTTCTGAATTCTTGAATGGTGAGTCATTTAGATTTTCTTTTAAGTTAAATTTTGAGTGCACCAATAATGTAGTAGAATATGAAGCACTCTTGCTGGGACTAAAAATTTCTTGGAAGCATGGGATAAAAGATCTCCTTGTAAAGGGATTTTGAACTGATAATCAAGTAGGTACGTAAGCTATATATAAAAAAAAAAGATTAAAGCAATATAGAAATGTAGTATGGGATCTCCTTGAGTGTTTTGATTATTTTAATATTAAGTATCATGGGAGGATCCAAAATGTAGTGACTTGATAGGTTGGTAGTTTTGGCTTCACAATATGACAAAGAGGATTCATCTCTATACTATAAATTTGAAGTGGAAGTATTGGTTGACCTTCTATACCTGATAATATTCAACACTAGAAAGTATTTGATGATGATTCACACATTAAAATATTTCTCAATTTCAAGGTGAGTTCACTAACCAAATTATTGATTTAGAGCCTATGATAGAGGTATGTGAAGGGAAGGAAGTTCTATTTGGAAAATAAGTAATTCAACTGAAGACTAATGTAATCCCAAGGGGATTAGTTAGTTTGGAATCTAGTTTTGATAGTACTTGATAGATAGAATTTGTAAATATACTACTTTTCCAAGAGATGTTGTGGAGTGTAATCTGGGCTCCAACCAAGATCCTAGAAATGTATGGTTAGGCAGTAATCTAAGTAAAAAAGAAAGAGAGGCTTATGGCCAATTATTAAGAAAATACAAGGATTTCCTTGCTTGGTCTTACTCTAAATTAAAATCCTATAGAGAGGATTTTTTAGCATGAGATACCATTGAAACCTCACTCCAAGCCCTTCAGAGAAGAAAAAAAATACCAATCAATCCCCTCCTTGAAACCAAAATGCAAGAGGAATTGACCAAACTAAGAGATGGTGGGATAATACAACCCACTAGGTATTCTTCATGGGTAGCTAACTTAGTGTTAGTCAAGAAAAAAGAATGGTGATATAAGAATTTGTGTGATTTTAGAAATATGAATAAAGCTTCACTTAAAGATAATTATCCCTTCCTAATATGGATAATTTTTTACTATAAAGGTAACTAGTTCAGAAATGTTATCTACCTTGGATGGCTTCTCTAGTTACAATCAAGTTGTGGTGAGAGAATTAAAAAAATACAAGACTACATTCACACTCCTTGGGGTACTTATGTTTACATCAGGATGCCATTTGGGTTGATGAATGTTGGGGCTACTTTTCAAAGAGAAATGGATGTTGCTTTTGTAGGTTTTATAAACTAGTTCATTATATATATAGATGACATCACTGTGTTTTCAAAAGAAGAGAAGATCACCTAATACACTTAGAGAAAATATTGATCAGATGTAGGGAGTATGGAATTTCATTGAACCCCAAGAAATTTCATTTTGGTGTGTAAAAATCTAAGTTACTTGGACACATAGTTTCTCACCAAGGAGTCATGATTGATCAAAATGAGTAGAAGCTATTGACCAAGTTCTATCCCCTTGTCAAAGAAAGGTATTCAATATTTCTTTGGGAAGATTAATTTTGTGAGAAGGTTCATTTCTAATTTTTTTGAAATCACTTTTCCTATCACCAATATGTTGAAGAAAGATCAAGTGATCAAATGGGAAGAAGGGGTTGTTCAAGCATTCAAAGGAGTAAAAGAAGCACTCAAGACTACCCCTGTATTATCCAGTCAGATTATAAAAATATTTTCAAATGTTTTCATTTTCTTTAAATTTACTATTTCCTCTGTATTTATTACAAAATAATGAAGAAGGCCATGAAAATCCTATTGCATTTTTAGAAAAGCTTTGCAAGGGTTTGAGATGAAATATTTTTTCATGGAAAAGCAAGCTTTTGCTTTGGTCAAAGCAACCAAAATCTTCAGACCTTATATTCTAAGTTAAAAAATTATAGCATATGTGCCTCACATAATGGTAAAGGATATTTTGTCTTAGATGGAAATATCTAGTAAAAGGTGTAGATGGGTTAACAAGCTTCAAGAATATGACATGGACATACAAACTACCAAGCTTGTTTGAGGATTGGGATTAGCAAGGTTGATGGAAGAGAAATTTATAGGTGGTAGAGATCCACAATGTTGAAGAAGATGGGGCCACACCTCATCAAAAGGTGAGAAATTCAGTCTAGTATAAAGATATAGTTTATTATTTGATGAAATTGAATTGTCCTATGCACTTAGATAAGAATCAAAGGAGGAACTTAAGTTGGTTTCTCATAAGTATATCTTGAACTGATCATGGATTATCTTGGAAGAATCCAAAGGAGTTTTACTTAGATGTATCATTGAAGAAGAGGCCCCAAAATAATTACATAATTTCATGGGGGAGTGTGTGGAGGCCATTTTTCTGGAAGAGTGACTTGCTCACAAGATTCTAAGGGAAGGATATTGGTGGCCTTCATTATTTAAATATGTTCCTTGTTGGTTCAAAGATGTGAAAGTTGTCAATGGTTTTTGGAAGACTAAAAGCTTTTGGGGCCCTACCCTTGCAACATGTGTCAATAGAAGCTCCATTTAAACAATGGGGCTTGGAATTTATTGGTGAAATCTCAGACTCTTCAAGTTGGTCATAAGTGGATATTGGTAGCCACATTGATTACTTTACCAAATGGGTTGAATCCATTCCCACTAGAAAGGAAACTCATCAAGTAGTCATGGACTTTATTTTCAATAATATAATCTTGTAGATTTGGTGTGTCCTGCCAAGATAATTTGTTAACAATGCCATGAGCTTTAGAGCTAAACCATTGGAAAAAATGTTCCATGAAGTATGGTATAAATTTGTCTTATGCATCAAATTATAATCCACAAGGAAATGGCCAAGAAAAATCAAGCAATAAAAACCTGCTAAAGATCCTCAAAAGAACACTAGAGACCAATAAAAAGAAATGGGGTGAGAAACTCAAGTTTTCATTATGGGAAGATAGAGTTACTACCAAGAGGTCTATAGGAAAATCCCTTTTGAGCTAGTTTATGGAGTTCAATCCCTTTTTCCCTTACACTTACAATTTTCCTCATATCAGTTTATGCAACAATTTGAAGATGGAGGAGAGTAAGTCCATATGAGGCAAGGATAAATCAAATCATGGAATTAGATGAAGTCAAAAGAGAGTCCCACTAAAAACATGTTAAATTTAGAGAAAAACTCAAGAAGATATTTGACAAGAAGGTCACTCCAAGAGATTTTAATGTTGGAGACTAGTCTGTTATGGGACAACAAACATGAAGATAAAGGTAAACATGGAAATTTTGATGCCTTATGGATGGGACCATATTCTATTGATATCAAGATTGGAGAACATACTTTATTTTTGAAGGATTTGGAAGGACATTTTCTAGAGTTTCCTGTCAATGGTAGGCATCTCAAACATTTTTGGATTAAGCCAAAGAATCATGTATGATCATCATTATCATTGTATGTTTGTTTTATTTTTTGTTTTTTTTTTTTTTGTTTTGTTTCCTTTTTGTGTCTGGTATAGTGACTAGTTTTGAGACATGAAAATATTTTGGTTTGAATGTAATCTATCTTTTCAGAAACCATGTATGTATTTTTCCTCATGACTCCTTACCCAATGGATTAGGCATCTGGTCTAGTCTTTGTTCTTGTGGCACCCATAGGGGTGCCCATCCCGAGAAGGAGCTGATTTGGTACTCATTTTGAGCCCTATTCTTAACTAAGTTAAGTTTTCCAAGAAATTTCCCATACCATCTAAGGGACTCAAATTTACATATGTCAACTAGTCACCAAATATTTCTAAAATCTCCATGATCTTTCCTTCCATAAAAATCAACAAATTTAAAGATGGGCATGACCATTCAATTCTAAGGAGACCACAATGCACTAATTTGGAGATCCGTGGAATGAAGAACTTAATGTTCCATGGATTGTTCCAAATTGTGAAAGGATAAAAATCAAATCATGACCAAGTGGATTTCTAGAATGGTTGATGACTATCCAAATTGACTTAGTCCCATAATTTTAAACAAGGATGATACTATGGGATGACTAGTTACAAGAAATAAGAAAGTGTGGTTACATAACAAAAAAGTCATGGCACACTGGTCTAGTGTTTGACAAATTTTTAGAAGGGTTAGTACCCCACGGGTTTTAGAAAAGGGCCATGAAACACTCATCTAGTGTTCAACAAGTATGTTGGGATGATGGTACTCCATGGATTTCATAAATCATGTAAGACATTCATAGATTTCCAAAATATGTGGAATATAAAGAAAATAAGAAAACCCATGAGTAAAGGAGGAATGCAAGTAAAATCACGTGATGATTTTCAAAAGGGTCAACACTCATGGATTCTAAAAATCCATGGATACTCTAAGAAAAGAACATCTTTCATCAATACTTTTTACCACGGATATCCAAATCATACAATATGAATTAGAGACAATTGTTATGTTATCCAAAGGTAAATTCAATTATGAAAATTAATTTTTAAGTTGAAAAATGAAATAAGGAGAAGCATATGTATATACTAAGAACAAAATGGGGATTCTATAGGGGCCCCAACCCTTGAAATTCACATAACTTCTAATATGCATACACAAAAGGAGGTTCTTGTAAAAGAGATACATTGTCAATTTATGGTTACAAATTTTCCTCGCAAAGGTGGGAATCCGATTTAACAACTTCTTCTTCCTAAAATCAAACTCTTTGAGGTCTTGAGCCCCATAAACATATTGGATATCCCCTGCAAGGTCATGGGACATACCCATTTTCATGAGTTTTGTAATGTATACTTTGGGGCCTTCCAAGATCTTGATCAAATCCAATTTTCTCCTATAAGAGGATACCCATTCAAGGAGATTAGACCCACCTTTGAGGTAGGCCTTAGTACCCGTAGTAACTTTTTGAGGTGGGTGACAATTTTTGAGGTTGAAGATGGTCGGGTACATAAAATGGTGCACATGTTGGGGAAATCCCCTTCTATGTCTCCTTAATAAAGGTAGTGGAAACTTCAGGGTCCTCTCAGAAGAATATTTCATTGTGGATTTCTCAAGACATGTGAGTCTTTCTCTATATGATATTTCTCTAGTAAATTGAAGACATGTCTTCTATTGGCTCATCATCAAGACACTACATAAACATCAACTAGAAATTTTTCTACGCCATTTCCTCATTAAAAATAAGGGATACATTGATGATGTTCTCGCCAATGTCATACTATAGTGGAGCCAAAACTTCTTCAATAATTCAAGATTTTGTGATCCTCTACATGAAAC
Organism: Taxus wallichiana var. yunnanensis; assembly: GCA_018340775.1. NCBI lineage: Eukaryota > Viridiplantae > Streptophyta > Pinopsida > Cupressales > Taxaceae > Taxus > Taxus wallichiana. The sequence continues at coordinate 172,470,214 of CM031244.1, forward strand.
AGATGATGATACATAATCTAAAAAATAGAGAAGAAAGGATTCATCTTGATAAGCCTTTGTATCAATGCTACCAAACTACATGGGTGTTAATGGTCCTTCGGTTTCCACTTGATCTTCAATCATGAATAACATCCTCACAAAATCTTCATCTAGGCCGGCCAAAAAGGTTGAAAATTACATGTAATGTTTTTAAAGAAATATCCTTCAGATTGGTTCCTAATTCCACATCCATCCGCCATTTCTTGAGAAAAGGATTAACATGAAATATTTTCTCAATAATGATTCTTAAGGAAGATGTAATCTTATGAAAAATCAATAAGAATTTATAAGAGGATGGATTTTTTAAAATGATTGTGTGAATTATCATGTCAGGATCAAAAGTGAAATCAATTCTGGATACTCGCATGGGTTTGGAAAAGGGAAACAAATGATATATTTCAAAATATGGTTTTTGTCTTAATTTGAAAATTCACATAGGGGAAGCATCAATTTCAAGAGGGTGTCAATGATTATCCACTTCCCAAAATATATCCCAAAAAGGTAGGTGTCAAATCAGTTAAGATAATGACATAAGGGAAAAATGGTTTGTGATTAGGTGCATGAATGATGGTGACAACATAGATATGAAAAAAGAGGATTAAAACAAAAAGGTAAAAATATTACACACATTTGTGTTAGAAACTAAAAACAAGATCAAATTAAGGAATGAAAAAGGTATCTTTGTAGTTGTAAGATATTTTCCAAAAATGGAGTTCATTTGCCACACCTTTTTGGGATGTTTCGTTAAAAGTTTTTTTGGGGGAAATTTAAATCATAATAATTCACCAAAATTGTATAAGTATGAGGGGTTTGTCCTCATATGAAAGGGGGTTAGTTTTTTCTATTTTGAAAGAAGGTAGAGATATTCAATTATAAATATTGCATGTTTCCTTTGTGAAATGCATACTGATCTCAGTTTCCCAAAATTTTGTGTCAAGGTGGTTGTAATGTACAACCATTGAAAATATTTGAGAGAATTCAATTTATGTTCCCTTGCTAATAAATTCTAATATCTAAATGAAATATGTCCGCTTTTGAGTTTAAATTTGTCTTTTGGGTTTTGTGTTTGGAATTTTCCATTAATGAGTTATATTTTTTATTGTAGTCTTATGTTTATTATTTCTCTCTATCGTACACTAGATCTATCCTTAATGGTTGTGATTTTGTCATTATTTTGATATTTTGTTGTAAGAATTTACTTTACAATATTGGATTTAATTGTAAAATCCTTACTTTAACCATTTTGTGCTGATAGATTTTTGTTAGCCTTTGAGTGTATCTTGGGTATATGAGGAATGAAACAATAAATACTTTGTTAGAATGATTACATGAGTTCTTGTGTCAAATATTTTAAATATTGTTTCAAATATTTTCATTTGTTTAGGATCAATGAATGAAAATATTCCTTTATAGAAACTATGACTGGTTAATTCAATTCTTTGTGCTTTTCCTGAATTGTAGGTTGCTCTAAGTGTTAAATGCTTGACTGCAAGGAATATGTCTTCCTATAATCCCCCTCATTAAAAAATTACACAAGTAATCCTACCCCATTTTATCTACCATTCATTTTTGTTGCTTCTTTGTCTTTAAATATCACTGAGACTTCCCCTTAGCTACAAATTCTACCATCTAGAGAATGCAAGAGAAATCAAATCCCACTATCTTTAGTAACCTATGTCTAGAAAAGTAAACATACACAAAATATTTTGTGACAACTTGTGAGAGTAATTTTTGTGTCCATTGGCCATGTTTATCCCATATTTAAAAGTAGCAGGAAGATACCATATCCTCTATACATACCCATCAATCATCCCAAATATACATCCCTAAGGTAAGTTCTAGACCCCTCCATAGCTACACACCGATGTACCGGTCGGTCTACCACAATTCCAAGCCAATTCCCCACCTATGTTTCCAAAAAGAGAATTTATATCAAGCCACGGGGTGCATATTAGAGGACAAGAACAAGGTATTATGCATCACTTTACATTCTTGCAGAGAAAGAAATCAAAATATTATTCTTGTCCCTTGACTGTAGCAACATTTTGATCCATAATAACATAGCTATAGATTGTTTTGTCATTGTATTCAAGACGTCGGACTTGAAAACAACCTTGTCTAGATCCAGAAGCGAGACATCCATTTATGGAACCAAAGAATAACTCAGATGTAACCTATGAGATATATTCAACATAATTTGATGGGCTAAGACTTTTTTCTTTTTGTTAAATACATTTTTTGACATGTAGGTACTTACATTATACTTTTTATGTCTTAAAAAGGTCTTGATGTACATCAACAAGAGGGTTTTGACGTATGCCAATAAGATAGTCGGGATGCACGTCAACAAGAAGGTCTTGACGTATGAAAGCAAAAAGGGTTAGAATGCATGATAACAAGAAGGTCTTGATGTACAACAACAAGAAAGTCTTGATGTATGACAATAATAAGTTTTGGAAGCATGATAAAAGAAGGTCTTGATGTACGATTTTTTTCTTGTTATCGAACTTCTTGTTGTACGTCAATACCTTATTATTTTCATGCATCCCAAACTTGTTGTTTTATGTCAAGACTTTATTATTGTTGTATGTCAAGATCTTCTTATTGATGTGCATCTTGACCTTCTTATTGTTGTACATCAAGACCTTCTTGTTAACGTACGCGTCAAGACCTTCTTGTTGTCATATGTCATGACCATGAATGCATGTAGCATGCATGATCTTCTAGTGGTAGGGAGGAGAGATGCATCTTCAATTCAAATTTTTCTTAAAAAACTTTCTCAAACTCTTTGGAGCACTTTGGAGATATCAAGAGCTATTTGGGACACCAAAAATTTCTTCATGAAGCACCGATCATACACCTATACCCATAATATCTAAATTCCCTTGAATCATCCCAATTACATATGACTACTGGTCATGTTCTCAAGCCTTCATTTGTACTAGGTAGCCTTCAAGATTTAAGAACATGATGTCTGACCTTATGCACATTAATCATGGATTTCCATACCATTTTCAATCCTTTTTGGTATCAATGATAAATTTTTTAACAATTAGAAGGTTGATGAAGGATAAGATTGAATTTGTTTGGTTTCTAGCATGAAAATAGTGCATGGGAATGTAAATTGATTGTGTTTGAAAATTTTAGGTTAATACTTCTTGAAACCTTGTGCTTAGAGTGAAAAATTTGGTGAGAATTTATTTCATTGGTATCTTAAATTTTAATGCATAGTTAACCTCAAATACGGGGTTGAAACCTTGAATACTCAAAATTGATACAATTATTGACAATTGAGGAAAACTCCTTATTTGCAAAGTAAGTGTGCCATTTGAAATTGATAAAATTTGGTAAGTATGTGCATATGAGAAATTTGTTTCTAATGATTGATTTAAACAAATGTTTAGCTATTTATTCGAGTGAGGATTTAAATCTTCCTATTGTGAGATAGAGGGTTTCACAACCCTTATTTTCCTACGTGCATGTAGAGGTGTTTCCTATTTTTAGTGATATTATACTCTTTATCAAAGAATAATTTTAGAACATAAATATAAAGAAGGTTTATATAGACCTCAAGCCAAAATTATAATATTTGAAAGGAAGGATTGAACATTTTATAAGAAAAAGAGACCTCTCAGGCTAGTTAAGTTACATAATTAGTGTTTGTAGTAAATTTGTATTAGAACCCTCTAAATGTGGAATTATTCTCTAAAATTTTATAACAAATATATTGAAAATGTCATTTAATAGATTTAGAAGGAATCTTGGTTTTTTATTGGAGGAAATTAGAGATAAACATGATAGTCTAGTGGAAGGACTATGAACACGGTTGGAGACCTAATAGAGAGGCCAAATTACTAAGGAAGTAGGTCTTAAAGGTGGAATCCAATCTTAAAACTCTGCACATAGAAATAAATTATAAATAGGTACCTATAAATATTTTTTTGTGTCTTGGAACCCCTAAAAATAAATTTATGCATGAAAATGTACTTAGCAGGGGTTAGTTGAGTCTTGGTGGCTAGAGAGGAAGAAAGGGTGATTATGAAAGAAGGATAAAGAGTTGAGTATTAAGATTTGAAAAACACTATATTGAGCCTAAAGGGTTCTTGGAAAAGTTTTCATTTCCTTTTGGGTATGTATGGAATTCTCTAACCATGAACATACTAGAGGTAATGGTCTTAAGAGCACAAAGTGGTAGTTTTGGCAAGATAGGTGAAGTTTGATGTTTTGATTCCTTTTGAGTCAAGTTAATGATTGAGCTAACATTGTTTGTGAGTGAGAAACATGGTACAAAGGTTTAAGAGTTCATTAGAGGATAAAATACCAAATTTTCTTGTTTTGAGGGTTAGTACTAAGAGAGATAGTGAAGGTGTGGTGGAGAAAGGTAAAAGAAAATATGAAGTTTCCATAAATGTGAACATTTTTTCAATATAATTTGCATTACATGTAGCATGAGAGTAGGGTATAGTGAAGGTTGAAGAAATTTAAAGTGAAACATTATAGTTTTGGAAAGATGAAGCCATTTTGGGCTTCTTGTGAAGATCCTCTTAGGTAGGGTTATTAGTAAAGGTTGTTGTTTGATCCTTTTTGATTAGTTGAATAAATGGAATGTTGATATAGCTCTACATCAATATGCTAACCATGGAAAAAAATTCAATACACACGATAAAACGATCCATGATTTTGAATGGGGAAGGAAATACCACCCTATACCACTTATCACTCCACTAGGAGAGGGTAGCTAGCCCTTGGTTCCTCTGCAAGAAATAAAATAAGATTTAGATCCACACTTATACCTCTCATGCCCACAACCACTTATAGCTCCACTAGGACTAGTTTCCCCTCCCCTTGGTTCCACAAAAACAATACCTAAAGAGGGAACATATCCCTCACTTCAAACACTACTTATCCCTCCAGTGATAAATCAATTTCCCCTACAGACAACACCACTTGCATGCCCATAGTGGAATCATGTAATATTCAACACAACACTTAACCAAAAATAATCACATACCCAAGTGGGTAATTAAAATCACAATTTCAAAATTAGTTCAAGGGATAGAATTTACATTACAAATAGGAAATCAAATGGGTAAGGCATACCTAATAGATACTTTTCCCAAGATATTCTTCAAGAAAGCATTCCAAGCACTCCAAAAATCCTTCCAAGAAATTCCAATCCAACAACACCTCCCTAAGACCAAATGAACTCCCCCAAAAACAAAGCAAAAGACTCCTATTTATAGGAAAAACTCAAAGTGGAGGATCCCTTAGGATCATGCCATGTGGCATGCTCCATCCCCAAAAATAACTCCAATCCCCAAGCATGAAAAAAATACCTTACACATTCACATGGGTCCTCCTTACAATCTATCACTTCACATCTAACATGACTTGACTCATACTCAACCCTTTTCCAAAAATCCTCACACAAAAATAAATAAAGAAAATGAAAAATAAAATAAATGGTTCACATCCACAAAACTTTATTTTCAAGAAACCCAAAATTTCAATTCATCAAATCATAATAAATAAACCCAAATCCCAAAAGTCAAAAAGTAAAATAAGTACTTACACAATCTCATTTTGAAAAGAGAGCAAGATTACAAATAATAAATGATGTACAAAAGAGCCCTCAAGTGGCCAAAGTTCCTTAAAAAGGTACACCCGCCATATGGGTAGGTTTATGGGAAGTTTTGGAGTTTGAGATAATATTTACTTGTCCCACACTCCTCCCAAAATCACCCTCAAAGATGAATTCAAGTTTTCCATAAATAGGAAAATTCCCAACAATAAAACATGATCCAAAACATCCTAAAAATAGAAAGGGGATCAATTTAAGAATCCAATTTACAATCTAACTAAGTCAAAATGTCTAGGTAAATAAACTAGTCTATCAAAAGGTTAAAAGGAAGGGAAAATAAATTTAAATCAAGGAATAAAATATAAATTTAAAACTAAGGTCACTTTACATAATTACATTCCCCAAATCAAATTTCGAGCCTGAGTGACCCATTGTTGGCCAATGAGCCCCGTGTGAGTTAGTCCCCCTTCATCCTATTTTCTTTGTTTTATTTTTGTTTATTTGTGGTTCTAATCTCCTGAACACTGTTCATCATCTGCACACTCAACAAACACATCATACCTTCCTAAAATGATATGATATAAATCAATTGTAACTATTACACACACAACACACACACACACACACACACACATATATATATATATATATATATATATATATATATATATATATATATATATATATATATATATATATATATATATATATTTCAAGATCAATTTATTCACATCAATTAAGTTCACCAAAGTTTCCATGGATAAATATTCTAATAGAACATGAAAAACTTGTCCTAATACTAATTCACTTGCATAAAAAAATCCACATACTTGTTATTTTCTATTCATCATTCAAATCCAATAAAACACGAACACACACCAAATTATAAAAATTAAAAACTTCCAATAAATTTTCACAAGTCACTACTCTAAAACAAATTATTTCTAATATTTAGCATGTTCCCATAGTGTAATAACTACCAATCTAATTCATACTTGTAATCTAAATTAGAATGTATGCGAAAAAAAAATCCTACAATATCAACCATGTATATATATCAAAACAACAATATATCAATATGTCATGTCATATCCATGCTAGTCAGATCATAAGGTTGGCACCCGTGCCAACTTAATGTCACAAAAGGGACTTAGTCTATATAACTGCAAGCCTAGGCACCCTGTGCCAATACAATGAATACAAAGAGCCATATGATGTAAACTATAATATGGAAGAAACTCTATCTAAATAGTGTTTAAGGGAAGTGGGAACTACACACTACAAAAGAGAATGAATTGCTCCCATACTCTCCCCATGTTTCGTACAACTAATTAGAACTTAAATGTTCTGAAATATAGTTGGAGAAAGGAGACCCATGCCCCAATATCCTTAAAACTGAAACTAGAACTGAGTTACATAGAAAAGGAGGAATTAAACCTTTCATGCCCCTAAAAATGATATGAACCAAGTCATCCGAGTCGAAAATGTGATAAAACATATGTCTATAGGTGAAAATATGAAACTATTGAGAAAATTGTTGCAACTTCCCCCATGGAACAAAATGTAGTAATGGGTTAGGAACATCCATACAGTTCTAAACCTACTTGTACAATTTTGACCCTTTGTGTTCTTTGTTGGGTTTTTGTGTTTGATGATGTTTTTGATTTATTTTAACTTTTTTATGCTTGTGTATAAGTCCAAAACTTGTATGTGTTTATTGTAGGTGTAAAATATACTCACATAACTAAGACCCCTTTTGAGGAACACATGATGAAGAGTTTGAGCACATGGCTCAAAATAATAGAGGTGTAACCTAATTTGATAATATGTATAGAAAAAACATGAAGGGATGATTTGGTGGCCACCAAGAATAACCTGTAGCTATGAAAGGGAATGCACATAGTGGAGACAATGATGCACAATCAAAATCAACAATAATAACAAGAAGGATAATAATAAAAATGTAAACAAGAAAACTAGTGAGAATCAATAATACTAATGAAAATGTAAGTAAAAACATAATAGTGAAAACAATTCCATGCAAAATGGTTAACACATATAAACATGGGACACCCATGATGTTGCAAGACAATCAAATCCCCTGGGCTTGTAAATAAGAGACACAATGCCACACAAGAAAGGAATGATGCCACAAACATGCGACACCCACGGTATCACAAGTCAATCAAGTCCCTTAAACAACAATTAGAGTAGAAAATAATGAACTACACATACAACTAACAAGCATGTATGAAAAATAAGATTATTATAATCTGATAAAATGACATAACAAGTGAGATATATGAAACATGTGAAACCAAAAGATGTCAACACTGCACAAGAAACATGTTTTATTACTTTTAGTTCAAAAGATAAAAATAAGACATGTATGCACGATCAAGAGTAATGAGGAAGTGAAAATATACTATAATGTAATGGTAACACTTGGTTTATGTGGAGGGATTCCCCTAGAATAAGCTTACAAGGAACATTTATAGCTCATAATAGTGTATCAATAGATAATTCTTGTATCAATATTAATATACCTCGTGAACACGTGTGTAAATACGAAAAATTCTATCTCGTTAAACCAAAAGGATAAAAAACATGTATAATATTAAGTGCTAATAATGTATACTAAATAAACATGTCCCGAGTTTTGTGTTTTATGAATATATTTGAATTTTTTTACTATTCATGATTATAACAACATTTTTATATTTTCAAGTACATAAATATGTATGTAAGAAGTGGGGATAACATGAAAGATACCTGATAAGAACATCCAAAGGAGGTGACACAAGGACTAAAGATTATAGAGGGTAGTACCTCATTTGTGACTTAAGTGGCAATGGAACAATGGTAGTGATTTTTACTAAAGAGGGCCACAAAGAAAAGTAATGTATAATAGTATGTGGTGTGTGAGAGTGGTATGGTGGAATGGAAGAATGAGAATTAATTAAATACTGATGAGGAGATGTAGAATGAAGTGGGGAACTAAAGGACTATAAAGGTGTCTTATGACAATGTAAGACATTATAGATAATTTTTGTAGATGAGGGGATATATTGTGGACGAGGAAGACCAAAGCCATGTGAATCAATATGTGCAACCAAATACCTAACAAGAGGAATAAATATATGTGAATCAATGTATGCACCAAAGGACCTACCGGAAGACTAATTAGGATTAGAGTTATGTGAAGTAATATGTGCATCCAAGTACCTATAAGAATACCAAGGGTAGGGGTATAGGATGCATGAGAATTACTAGGCATGCTAGGGGAAGGAGCCTCAAAAGGGTTACCTCAAATATTAATAACATGATGATTTTGTAAAACTTGAGAAATTGGTGTATGAATGATGGAATATCCCTAAGAGCACATAACCAAGGAAGATCAAGGTATAATGTAACAGAGCTAAGAGAACTAGCAACCAAGAATGAAACATGTGTGGTAAGAGGTCCAACATTGATAGGTAGTTTTATATGATGGTACCAACGATTAGAGTCAAATGCAATATTCTCGAGTAGATATGTTAAGATATTGAAGAAATGATAAAGAATATTTTTTTATGTGGATCAACCAATACACCATGTATATAGGTACTTGATGAATAGAGATAAGAATAGACAATGTATTAGAAATAAATGTATCATATATATTAGATTAATTGAAAGTGATGCATTATGTGGAAGGATATGCATGAGCAATATTACCAAACATATCATATAAGGGATGATCATGAGAAGGAAGTGGTGGTATCACACGATGAGAATTATGTACTTTAGAAGTAGATGTATCATTTATATGCTTAGGGAGTGAATCATTGAATATTTTCATTTTAGAATTTCTATTTTTTGGCTTAGAAGATTTAGTGGGATCATCCCATTCAATTACATTAGAGTCAATAAGATCCTATATAACATAAATAAGCTTTAGTCATATGTCTATGGAATTTACAATACATCGATTATATTCACAATAGGTTTTGGCATCAAAATTATTAATTCGAGGCTTTCTTATGTCACACTCAAATGGTGGAGGGAGAGACATAATATTACACTCAAGTAATTATTTCAAGACAAAATTATGAGGACATGTTACAAATGTGTAAAATGTCATCGTGTGGGTTGTAATTATAGCTTATTAGGTTGAGTAATGACATTGAAAATGTCTTTTGGAGTATACTTAACATCATTGATATTTCCTTTAAATGTAAATTTTCTTTTATATTCGGCATGTAATGTATTAGGAGTGCTAGCAACATACTTGAGATTATTCATATATAATATCTTAGCTTTGTGCTCTTTGAGTGTATTAAATTGATGGTTAAATGATTTAAATTTTTCAAACATCACAAAATATTAAAAAAGAGGAAGTGGTATTTTTGTAAATCGATCATCGCAAGTCACTATCAACTAGGATATTATTCATCTTGGTAGTCATGGCTTGATAATGTAAGACATAATCATTGATATGTTCATCAGAGCCTTGGAGGAGCTTGGAAATTTTTTCATAAGAAAATTTATCTCCAATGTTGATAGCAACATGGGATAGAATTTGATTTTCCAATGTAGTGAAAGAATGCACAGAATGGGTGGGGAGATCATATAACAATTTTAATGAAAAGTCCTTAAGAATCATAGGGAATAAACTTGTAAACAAGATGTCATAAGAGTAAGAATCGATGTAAACCAAATGAAATGATTTAAAAGATTTTGCGGGATCACCTTTTCCATCATAGACAGGAATATTAGGAGAAACAAAACTAAGAGACAGATTAATTGGCCACCTTAGGAGCCAATGGAATGTGTAATAATTGGGAAGAGTACATAGCATGAAGAGAAGTGGAGACCTTGCTCTAATTTTAATATTTGATCTTGTAATGTTTATACAAGGGTTATCAAGATCTTGTGCACTTGATGCAGAGACATGTGAACCATTAGAGATGGGTGTAGTAGTAATAGTTGCTTTATAGGAATATGCATATAAACATTATGCATTGGAATATGAGGTGCCCTAGAGGATGTGGATACCATAGATGTAGGAATTGTATATGCTTTTAATTAAGATGATGGAGAATTTTTAAGTTGCTCTTGTGCAACATATAATAAGATTTGAGTGTTAGAGGGATTATCTTGTAAGAACTTTGTGAATTTTTGGGCATTATCATCGGTATCATCATGAGTATGATTTTTAGAGTGAGTATTGGAAGCATAACCTTGGGTATGAGAAATATTTATAGGTAAATAACATTAGAAAATAGATCATCATGAACTTGGGCACAAGGTCGAGTGGTGGTGGGATGGGATCGAGAAAATGTGGGCAAGTTATATAGATATTTATAATGATCTCTCGAGATTCAACTTGATGATATAAAAAATGAGTATGAAAATAGTAAGAAATAGGAACTATAAGTGTTCAAATAACACAATGCTCAATTTAAATGTTGGGGTCACCAAATGGTTTTCACACTTTTTAGGGTTGGTTAGGGTTTTGCAACTATAACCAACCAATGAATTAAATAAATGTTATAGGGGCTATTTAGATTAATTAAAATCCAACATTAACCATTTAATATCATAATAATGCATTAATACTTGTAAAAAATGTACAATATATAATACAAATAAAAAAATATATGGGATTGAGTGCACTTAACCGATTACATGTGAGTCTAGGCTAATTTGGGTGTTATGAATGCTAAAACAGGGGTTTATGGACTGACAGGATTTAGAACTAGAACTTTAAGTTGAAGATCACATGGGGAAGGACTATGTAGTAGGATCAAGAATAGATGTAAAATTTTCCCCTTTGTATGGTTTTACGCCTTATTAGAATCGTAACTTATGAATTTGGGTTTGTAACTTGTTCGATCCTCTTCATCGCTACCTATCGGTCACCCTTGATCACACTACGAGGGTATTTGAATAATATGTTCAAACCTTAAAAACATAACCATGGAATAACTCATATAAAAAAACATTAGTTGGGTTGTGGGAACCTCCATGCACCCTTGATGTTGCTACTACTCCGAAGAGGCCTTAAATAATATGTCATTCTCCACCTAACATGTAATATATATCTGTAAAGAAATCAAATTTGACATCCTCTCTTTTATAAAACTTGACTTGAGTTTATCTCTTGTGTAATATACTTGAGTTGGTGACTTTGAGTGCTTGAAAATGTGGGAATCAGTTCCCAATACCTAGTGGAAATCTTTAGACCTGCAAATAGTGCTTCCCTAATGAATGTGTGGAGGTATTTTAGGAAGGTAGGGATATGTGGGTGACTTTTGTGCTATATTTTTCAATAGGAGTCCACAATAGTGCTTGAGTGTGCTAGGTACAAAATGAGGTGAGTTTCACTTGTTTATATATAATTTTGAAGGTGATTTAAGATGCAAAGGTCGAATGAGAGGAAGTAAGTAACCCAAAGAATAATGTGCAATGATAAGTTTTTATCCACAAAAAGGTCATATCCATACATTAGGGTCATGATTATATGAATGTTCCTACCCATACTTTACATTTTTAACCTAGGAGTTATAATCTGCAATGTGAATTTTGGAAGCTGACAAGTGGATTTAATTGTTATGTTTCATGCATTGACTTCTCATAAATTGTCAATAGATGAGTGTGTAAGATAAAAAAGCTAGAAAAGAGACATAGGGATATATCAGATGAGAATGGGTAAAGTTCACTTGTTTGACTAAGAGATAAATGTCAAGAATAATAATGTACAAGAATAGAATAACCAAAGTTGAGTGTATACCTGATTTAAAAAAATGCTTTTTGCTACTTTAAATTTTACATTTCATTATTGGTAAACTTATTTTTTTATCATGAAACTAGCTTATATAAAATTAGGATTTATAAATTATTTTATTTTTTTTCCAATTGGAATGGGGACAATTTTTCATTTGAATAGATTATTGGCTCGATGGGTGAAGGATTGGTTGCATGTGCATTATTAAAATATTTAATTCATCATTTGGGGTTGAACCTAAAAAATGATTAAAATGACATATTTTCATGGTGAGGCTACAATAATGTGGGAGGTATATTGACATCATTGTGGTGGTCATATAATGATATAAATGACCTATTAATAGTACATATATATTAAATAGATCTACATGAAAAATGCCAATAGATATCAATTTCAAGGATTTTTTTATTTATTTTACACATATCACATTGATTAATAATTCCATTACATTATTCTCTATTTCTCATAGATTGATGAATAAAATATTTAAGATAAAAAGGGCCTCAAACTATACAATAGGACCAAGATATTACTATTTTTGGTTGACTTTTCAAAGTTTAAAAATAAGTTTTTAAGTGATAGTTAAGTATTCATAAAAGTTATAGTCAAAATTTCCTTTTGATGGTTAACAAGATGTCAAATTTAATATTAAAAATAAAACCTTACATGATCACACCATCACATCCCAACCCTTCCTTCCATAGTAGAATACCCATCGACGTGATTATTAATAAAAATAATGGTGATTTCATGTTTGATCAAATTTATGAAGGGATTAGGGAAATGTTTAGGTAATAGGTCATATTAATAGGAAAACCTATTCCTTACAATTGGTGTGTTATGAAAATAGTTCAATATTTTTTATATTTTTGTGAAAAAGAATTTCCAAGTCTGAAACCTTCAACATTATGCCATTAAGCCTAAATATTTAGCCAAATTTTTAATTGTTTAGCCTTATCTGTATGAACTATTTGAAGACACCACAATTTGACATTCACAGTGAACCAAATACAAAGAGGATTTGGTTCACATGTAACCACATGTCACTAACTGTGCACACTAAAAAAACTTGTTCAATTTCTAAATAATAAAATCATAATTCTTATATGTATGGAATCGATAATTTTAAATTTAAATATTTAACGTACATCATTCTCATTGCTCATTTAAATTTATATCTTTTTTAAATTTTAAATTTATTTATAAATTTGAAGTATAATATTATTAAGTTTATTTAATTTTCTATAAACTATAAATTGAGGTATGATAATTTGAACAAGAGATTTAATTTGACACAATCGACATAATTTGAACTGAATTAACTAATTTTACCGAGATAAATCAATTAAAACACTCTAAACACCAATGTGACACCTTAAAAACTAATGTGACACCCTAAACACTAATGAGACAATCTAAAAAAAAATGTGTTAATCTAAACATCAATTCAACACCCTAAAAATCAATGTGACACTCTAAACAAGAATGAGAAACCCTCAACAATAATTTAACACCCTAAAAATAATAAATTCAAGTCTTACTAAGTGTTTAATAGGATTTAATTTTAGCCATTAGATCAACTTTTAAATCTATTTCAGCCCTAAGATCGTAGGGTTATTCTAAGTTACCTTAAATTTCTCTTTGGAAAGATAAAATAATTTTCCTTTTTCCTTAGGGTTTCATTTTATTTATTTTACATGATTTATTATAAGATCATGGTTAGAGTTGAAATATATAAAAACCCTTAAAAATAGATGACAAACATACACCATTGCATGAAGCTCATAAAAACCGACATCAATGGGCTTATTCATGATTCCTATTTTTCATTTTTCCTAACTAATTTTTTCACATGTATGATTCCTTGAAAAAATGTAGATCTCTCATGGATTTTGAAGTCCAATATTCCACTGAATCAATTAGAATAAAATGATCTTTCTTACATTTTGTATTAGAGTGTTTTTAAAGAGATTTCATATCTCTTATAATAAAAAACCACCATTATTTTTTTAGATAAGGTAAATAAAATTTGGTTTTGAAGGGACCAAAAACCCTTTACAAAAAGAGAAGCATGGTCATAGAAGCCAACCAAAAGAGAGAAAATGGAGTCAAGTCAAATAGCTTCACGTAACGGAAACCCCCAAATAAATCCAAACCAAACAGAGGCCTACCGTATTAAACTAACATTTTTAACATAAATACAAAAACAATAGCCATAGCTAAAATTAAAGATATGAACATTACAGAAAAAAGAGGAAAAAGGGTAGCCAATAATTATCCATTATTTTTCCTTAGTAGTAGGGCCTTTGTTGCAAGTCCTGACACTTAGTCCACTATCTTTTGATCCTACAACTTTCATGACCACCCTTTTAGGCCTTTTATCGGCATTTTCTTTGATCTTTGTATCTAGAGTGTCTTCATTGTCATAGATGCTCAACATAAGCCTCATGTTATAATTACCTCCCTTGACCTTGGTGGCTTGATCCTGTAAGATATAGATCCATCTTTCTTGCATAACAATCTTAACGTTCAAGCCCCCAATCACCTTATTATGAACCTTAATTTTATGGTGAAAATATCTGAACTATTGGACAATATTTTTGTTAACAATGAGAATGGTGTCCACTGTGGATTCCACCCTCATCAACATGGCCTCCCAATCCACAAGACTCCTCTCTCTCTCTCTCTCTCTCTCTCTCTCTCTTTGTAACCAAAACCTTTTCCCTTTCATGGACCTTTTTTTTCAAATTACGGAGGAAATCTACAATTCCCTCTGCATTGTCTTTCTCACTCTCTTTCTTGAGGCACTCCATGGAAACAATGAGAGTTTCATTATCTAAATTAGTTTCACTATTGTTCACTTTCGAGTAAGAATTAAGGGTTTTCCATTCGAAAAATTAATAATATCGTCCTTGGTGAAGGGGGACATCCATTTTATCATTCTTAAAATCATAAATGGATGAAGATAGGGATATGAAAAGGAAAAAGGAAATATCATGGCTTAATATCTCCTCAAGTAGTTAAGAATGGATAAGTGATAAGAGAAGATCTTCTTGAATTTACCCTCCAATGTAAGATACTTCATTACCATAAGAAAAACATATACCCATCGGTTAGGAAGATAAGTGGAAGAAATGCCATCATCATACGCCACAATTCTTTCACTAGGGCCAAAAAAATTGGAAATTTCATGTTTACGCCTAGTTTTATCTTTGAAAATTTTAAGACCCTCCATAGATAACCTAGTAACCTCTGTAATGGAATCCTCAGTAACCCTAATTTAAACCCCCTCAAATTAAAACTCCCCTCGACCTAGGAGTTTCCAAATTCTAAATAGATCTATGGGTCATTACCTTTGAGACGTTGAATGTATTTTGAGAATCCTCCTCTATGTAGCAATCTACAAAGGGTGCTATCATTTTTGAGGTAGAGGAAGGAAGTCATATTTGTTATGACTCTCTCACCGCCCATCCCGAGCTAAATACCTTTTCTTTATTTAGACATAGTGGAACTAGAGCCACTAACCACAAACTAAGAGATTAAAAAAATGTATAATACATTTCCTTTCCCGATAAATGAAGTACCTTCTTACGGTGCCAAGCATGTGAGACTCGGGTTCCATCATTACACTAATACCAATACCTATGTAATCACCATCGTAATCTTAATACCTATGTATGGAATTTTTATCATAGTGCAAATGAGTACTCCATAACAAGGTTTTGATGATTTGGGTGCATAAAAGAAGTCCCAATAGTATAAATTTATTGTAACAATTAATGTCACCCCTAAATAAAATATGGTTTCTCATAGGAAGGGTAACAATGTGAAAAGAAAAATAGAAAGACTATTGATTCCCCAAATAAACCGCCTTCAAACAATGGGAAGGAAAAAATACTAAATATTAAGGATACATTACAAAATGAAAAATAAAAACATACACTTGATGTCACACTATTTTTCCCCATCAAGAAAGAAAAAGGAAAAATAATTAAATAAAATGATTAAGTGAAAAATAATTCATAGATAATGACGAATGGTTGGATGAAGAACATTTCGGGAGGAAATATGAGCCTAATTATACCTTCCCTTCACGGTATGATAAGAGTGGTATAATGATAGTAGTTGGGATGATAAATTTTCTCCAACATCCCTTGAAGTTAGTTATGATAAATGTAGCCATGCATCAAGTGATTGATGTTGTACTACATCCTTAAAATTTTATTTCGAGATAATTATCATACCGTGATTAGGTATCATCATATTTTAATCAATTAAGGCTATTTCATGGTGTATGATGTATAATGGATCATGGGGTAAATAATAAGAATCATTCAAAGTATTTTATTTTTTATTTTGATGAGTCAATCAAAAAATTATAATTTAGATCTTGAATGAATCCATATAATATTGTTTTTTATGTGTTTGTTCCCAATCTAACACCCCAAAAAAGGAAGGCAGTGAGAAAGGAGGAAAGGAGAAAATATAGACCTATTGATGTGTTGTTTTGTAGCTATGGATGGGTCTATCATTCTATCTTGACCATTCCTTGTGGGAATGATAGGGAGGCATGTGATTGAGGATGTGGTTGTTGTCTTGCTACTTTATGGCTCTACCTAAACCAAGGTGAGAGAACCTAAGGGGTGGATTGAAAGAGAGAGGGATATGTTATGATTCCAACCCTTAGAATTTTTGTAACCTCAATATGAACTCAAATGAAACCACAAAGTACATCACTCATGTAAAATAATGGTCACACAAATATTGCATACATTTGACACATCAAACACTACCCACTAAAGAAAATAAATTGTGATATCATCCATCATATATAAATAAACTATTGAAAAATTGGGGTGTGATGATGTTGAGGTGCTAAAATTTATGGATTATGGAAAACACACTTGAAATATGTAAAATATGTCTAATTTAGAGGAAAACACATGTACAATAGGCAAAGGTAATGTGAGTTATAGGGGTATGTAACCAAACATACATTTCAAGGTAACACTACAACACAATATTTTTTAGTAACCAATCACATACAATAACAAAAAGGAAATACTTCGTATTCCATTTATTTAGTACATAAAATATTACACCAAAGATTACATTCCAAAACTATTCTCTTAATTACAATCCATAACGTTTGACTAAAGCATAGAAGAGACTTATGTGTACTTTGATTTAGACAAGGGAGACATATACATGATGCTCTTAATTCCTAATAATGACTATATAGTGTAATCACCTTAGAAAAAACCTAAGACTATAACTATATATTCCCAAAAAATTATAATCAAAACCCCCTTATAATGAAGACAAGACTTCATTCTTTTAAAAAAAAATCCTCAAAGGGCTGCTCCCAAGAACCCTTTTGAAATTTGGAAAATGTGGGATGATAATCCTCAATCTACCAAGATAAATGGGTAGACCACTCCAACTGAAAATATTTTACCTTGATACGAGAGGCTGGAATGGTTTTGATCATGATTGAACTTTTGGATAAGTGGATAATACTCATTTTACTAAAAAACTTATTTTTGTCTCTTTCTACCCTATCACCATCATGCATGCATTCCCAGAGAGAGTTTGTTACTTACTACCATTGCCTGATTTTATTTCTTTCACTTGGATGAATAATGATTATAAAATAATAAGGAATGAAGAATAAAGGAATTGTTCAATAAGGGTTGAGGTTTATGTGTTCACTCTTTGCATTCTTTTCCAACTTATTCCTATATGCATCAAGATGTTAAAACATAACCAAAATAGGGTATTCATATGGCCCCTGCAGATAGAGAAAGATTATTTCCATTTTAGATAAGAAATTGTCCATTTCATAAGAAATAAATTCCATATTTCTAATTTTTTTGCTAGCTTATTGATGTAACCTTCCAAATGAACAAATTTCTAAATAAAAAAATAAAAATTCTTGGAGGATTCTAGCCCTCCCGAAACATGCTGATTTAGAATTTAGATTAATGTTTTTACATCTGAGTCCCTGGAGTATATGTGCCTTAGAGGTTAAGTATTTTTAAATTTTAGACGCAATTTCATCAACATATTATCTTACTTTATCCATCATGTTCTGGATATTTCTTATGCAATCGCACAAAGTCTCAATTCATAGCTTGATATCCCCCTCATACTCATATTATCTTCCTTTGTAGTCTAGGGGTACTTTCCATTTCTTTTCTATCTCTTAATCATTCAAGGTAGTGATGGCATTAAACATAGACAATATAACATCCCAATACTCCACTTCATCTTGATATTTTTCAATTAATGCTTTCTTTGACTCTATTTTCTTAGAGACCCGGTTATAGAATTTAATTACTTCCTTGAGAATTTGGCTGCCTTTACCTACCGCCAGTTCCTCTTCCCATGTTGTAGTGGCCTCTCCCTTGTTCTCAAAATCCCTAGCATTCTTAACCATTTCAAGGGTGATGGGAGTGGAAATCTCTTGACTTTATATGATATTTTGTAACCATTTCTATGCATAAGTTGACAAGATTTCAACCTTTTCCCTTAGATTATTTTTGATTTCATTATCGTTATCCATATTTTATAAAAGGCCTCCCATTTCCATTGTGACCTCATGCTTGATCCCTTTGTAGTAGGTTTCCCTATAGAATTTTTTTAATCTGATAATCTGAAAGGGAAGCCACCTCCCTTAAGAAATTATTTTTTGGAGTGGAAATATCCACAAAAATTTCTCCTTGAGGATCTAACATTTTTCTTGACTGATTTTTTTCTCTCTTCATGTTTTTAGATGATCTCAAAGAGATAATAGTCTCTAGGTCAAATTATTTTACTTGCACTCTCATTTTTCTTTTCCATAGGAGTACTGCTCCCAACCATCCTTCACCCAAAGGGATTCCTTACCCTTGTGTTTGATTTTTGGAGGCACTTGGTAAAATCACAAGTTCTTTTGATTTGGAGAGTGTGAGGATGGAGTCACGAACCTAAATTTTTGGTGTTTCCACATCTTCAATTAATTTCATTTAGGTTTCCTCCCCATCTACCACTTTATCATTCATTTATTATTCTACACCAACTGAAGGGTGTGAGGCATATGTATATGTTAATTTAACCACTTGACTTCAAATCCCTTCTCCTTGGATGGAGAAGGTCCCTTTGTTGGCTCTATATGCTTTTGTTATTGATTCTAATGCTCATTTTCTGCATATTTATTTGTAACTTCATGAGTTGCAATAAATTATTTTACCATTTCTAAATTTTATTAGAGAATATCTATATTTTTGAGTATTCAATCTTTGTCAATGAAACCTATTCAACATTTGGTTTCTCAACTTGTGTTGTCATTGCTATTTTGCCATGGTGGATTCCTCATGAGATGTTGACCATCTTTCCTTCACTTCAATAGGTGAAACTTGAGTAGGTAAAACTTAAACATTCTCAGAGTGAAGGTGCACTCCAAAATATTGACCAAATCCATATAACAAATCAGTGAAGACTTGTTCATGAGATGGATTTTCCACTTATTTTCCAACAATTTCAATCGATGCAACATGTTCTTCATGAACTGTGATAAAGATAGGTTCTTCTTGTGATAATGGAGGTGGGGTAATATCAACTACCTTTTAATCCTTTGAATCTTGGGTGAGCACCTAAAGCCTTGGGAAAACTCATTGTATGGGTGTAATTTTAGTAGTTTCATCTATAGATGCTGCCATTATTTCTCTTCTTATTCTCACAAAGTGCTTAGTTATTGGTTCCTCCTCCACTTACTCAGGGATGTGTTCCAATGTTGTACTCACCCTTGGATTCGTTAGCAAAAAAATTCCCCTCATTATCTTTCCTTTTTAGGAAATCCTTCCGGAGCGAGAAGATGATGCACCTTCTTGGACCTTCCAATGAGGAAAAAGACTTTGGGACTTGAAGTGGGATGGGGAACAACTCAAATTGGAGTTTCTTGAGTGATAGAGGAATCCTTCATTAGTTACTTCATTATTTCCTCATCCTTTTGTGTCAATTGAGACACAATTGTCCTAAATTTTCTTTTTTATGCACTCAATTCTTCCATAGCTTATGAGGTTGGTCCATTGATGAAAATACATGGAGATTTTCCATTTAATGCATCCAAGTTTGTTTCTCCTTACTCAATGGGGGTAGAACATCTTTTATTATACTTATGGATTTGTATTCCCTTAAAACTACAAAATTTTAAAGGGATAAGTCAATATATTTTCTTATGAGCCAAGATATTTCTTGTGATGACATGATTTTTTCTCTCATGCAAGTATATTGGATCTTATAGCTCAATTAAGAGGTGACATTGGTTGAGATATAATGTTATTAAGTATATAACACTTTCTCACATAAATTTTATCATCTTATAATCCCTCAGGACAACTATAACCTTATAATCAATTATCCGAGAGAGATTCATGCTAGAAAATTCCCAAGTCTCACCTCCTTTTCCTCTTAATTTTCTTATATATATTCTTATGAGCCAAGAGATTTCTTGTGATGACAACTATAACCTAATCAATATATTTTATTATGAGCCAAGATATTTCTTGTGATGACATGATTTTTCCTCTTGTGCAAGTATATTGGATCTTGCATAGCTCAATTAAGAGGTGACATTGGTTGAGATATAATGTTATTATCTTTATAGTACTTTCTCTCATAAATTTTATCATATTCTAATCCCTCAGGGATAACTATAACCTTATAATCAATTATCTGAGAGAGATTCATTCTAGAAAATTCCTCAAATCTCACCTCCTCTTCATCTCTAAAATCCATCTAGTAATACTCATAATGAGGCTCATGATCATATGTATTATCCAGGGCTCCTTGCACTATCCATTTGATGTTATAGTTGGGTCTAGATTGAAGCTTCTGAATGATGAATCCATTCATCTCAGCTTCAAGGAGTCTAGCTTTGACCACCGTGGGGTAGGTGTATCTCACAATTATAATTCAGAATTCGATATTTGTCTAATGATCGCATTTAATGAGATTATTCACATCTATGAGATGTATTGAAAATTTAAGTAGTGACCACTTATCATCCAAGTACTTGAGCAACATGTATGGCATGCCTTGGAAGCCACTTACACTGATGCATGTGAAGAATATTAATTGGATGAAGTAACATCCATATTTAGTGATCACTTGTTTGGCTCTAGATGAAATATTATACTTCTCCCACTTATATTTGAACAAACAAAGGATAGGGGAAAAGAAGGCATCGTGATCCTACCTCAAATTGTACTTATTTTCTAAGTTAAGCTCTGGGTATACATCATGTATCATGCACCTGGGAAAATAACTTGGCTCTTACCAATCTAGGGAATGACTTGTGGCATGCAATATTTTAAACCAAGTAGGATTTCATGTAGAATTCAAATTATTTCTTGGACCCCTCCCGAATTTGTAATTCCATTTTAATGAGTTTTTGATCAATGAAGTCACTTATCAATTCCCTAGTGGATATGTGCCTTATGACTAAGAATAATTTAGATGAACCTAAACATCCAATAATGGTAGTGATATGTAGACTCATTCCCCACAATCCTATTCAATAGGGTAACGATATCTATAATTTATAAAATAAAATCAACTCGGTTAACCTCTTCGGAATTTAGGAGGAAATGATCCTTAGCTTTTGAAGCCATTGATTGTTTAACACTTTGGAGTACTTCGCACTCTGTTAACAATCTAAAAATTATCTGAATTTTCAACTATGATGTCTACCACTTCATCAATATTTGGGATTCTAATAATTTCATCCAAAAATCTAGAGTTAGGAAGAATACCATAACACCACTCCCATCTCTAACTTCCTTTTATTCCCGGTTATAAATTTTTACACAATCCCACACCAACCGAGTTTAAGTGGAAATGTAGTTGCTAATGCAATAGAACTTATGTCATTTTTTTCCCCATAATTTCACTCCTAGAAGATGAATCCATCCTTTAAATTAATTCATCCAAGTCCATATTGCATAGGTTTGTATCAATTATATTATTAAAGTAAAAAATAAGGTGGGATAAGGTCTAGGCTCAGGCCAACTAGATAGTCATAATTCCAAGGTAGAAGGAAAACTAAATTTATTCAAGGGGTGAATTTACAGAGATTTAGGATGTTTAGAAAATTCTCTTAGCACTAAATAAAACCTTTCAATTCTATAAAACATAAGAAAACCTCATGAAAAAACTTACCCTTGTTGAAAGCAAATCACAATTCTACTCGAATCAACAAGATCACCCAAGAACCTTTGGAGCTTTGAAAAAAATTGTTGCTTGTCTTAATTGTATGAATTAGTGTGTTTTGTCATTCTAAGGATCCAAAGTACTCAATAAACTTGTAATTTGAATGTAGATTAGGGGACTTAGTCTATTACCATATAACTCTTTGCATGATCTCATTAATGGTGGCCACATCTAGAGTTTTTTTTCATATTTTTTATCATTGATCTCATGATCTTATTTGAACATGGGCCTTACATGTGGAAATATTTTCCACATGTCCTTGTTTCATGGGTTGGTGAGGGTAGCAGAGTAGTTGGAAGCATTGTAAAAACTTTGAAATTACCAACTATGGGGCTGCAAAGTTTCCCCAGCCATATGATTCCATCGTATCTCACAACTTTTCCTCTTTGTGTGGCCTTTGGGGGTAGACATGTAGTTTGTAACATTTACAAAAATGTGAAATAGACAACTAATAGATTGGAAAATTCTCCACCCCGAGGTTCCACCATACACCACCACGTGTCTCTTCGATCGGGATTCGAGGATGGAAACATAGTCACCAATATTGAAAAAACTAAAAAAATTCCATCTACCACACTACAAAGATGCTCCCTTGGCTAACTGCTACTAGATTGTGCCATGTTTCTCTTCCTATTGTACTTTGGAGATGGGAGTGTAATTTGGAGTCTTATAACAAGCTGTGAATTTACAATTTGCAAACTGAAAAATGATCCCTACCTTGTATTGTTAAGATTCCCTAAATATTCTCTTCTTCGGGCTCTAGGGAAGAAATTGCAACTTACACACTCACATCAATTTTGAATTTGCAGAAAAGTCAGTAAATAGAGGAATATTCACAAAATCTTACTTTTTTGGGGCTCAAACTTGTAGTTGTAGTTCACAACATTGGAAATAATGAAAATTTTCTCATAGGGCTCGTATACTCCCAAATGCTTTGAATATTCCTTTTAGCACACCTCAAGGGTGAAATTACATGTTGCAAACTTACATAAATGCAAACTTGCAGAATAACAAAGAAATAAATTCCAAAAGAAAGGGGCCTTAATCTAAAGGATTGGTCACACAACTAAGGACATATTAATATCTCTCATTCCTCAAACCATAAAATCATTAAATCAATAAGAAACACAAGAAACATTAAGGTATTAACAAAGAAAGAACAATTGACTAGGATCATGACATAGTTTAGTTAACTTGAAACTTTGGGGAACACTTGAACATATTTGAAAGGTCACAAAGCTAACAAAATGGGATAGACACACCAATATCTCGGGGGTAGATACAAAGCATGCCATTATTTACAACATGATAAAATCAAGCACCAATAGTATGAATAAGACTTGCATGAGAATAAATTTGGACATCGTATGCCCACCCAAGCTTCACCAAAAATAATCACAAACATTGTTGTTTATCACTCACATAGCCAAATGATTTCTAATATTAATTTTTTAATGGATCATGTTTAAATCAATGAGGCAATATTTTAAAACACGTTTGGATCACCAAAAGTGTATAGGCCCTTGGATCACAATCACCGATATTTTAGAGGGAAAATTTTAAATTTGATTAACATTTCCACGTATATATATACTTGTAACTAAATTTAATTATTTGTCTTTTCTAGTTCGGCATATTTTTCCTTTACTTTCTTATTCCCACTTTCATAATTAATGAGGAAATTCAACACAATTAGTCTATTAGTGTTTAGGGTATCAAATTTTATTCTTAAATAAATAATAATATGACATTCCCATCAGTATATACAATCCTTATATTATGAAGACTACCAATCTGATTCCTAACATGATGAGGATAATTGATAATGACCATTTGGCATGTGCATGGTAATTGGGGACCAAAAAGTGCATGGATAACTATATTTTGAGGAATTTTACACATAATACAATCAAGTTATAACATAACCACATTATAATTATTTTGTAATTTGAGTGCTAAATTACATTAGAGTTTGAGAGAATCCTTGTAAAATTCATATTGTGTATACCCCATGATTATGTAATCCCATGTGACCACATGTCTTTATGTAATTGCTTTAAAAACTCATGTGCAACTACATAATTTTACAAAAAAAAACCACAAATAGGAATTGAAACTATAACATTTGACAAAAATGCGAAAAAGGTTGGTGTAAAGAACCATAAAAGATGATCTCTCTATCATATGTAAATAATGGAATGATTACAATCCCTCATCTCACGCACCAAGAAAACACATCCACGAAACAACCACATATTTAAGTGGTATTTTGATTATAAATTTTAGAATTTCCTAAGATAACCAACTGATTTAGCAAAAATAAACATTTTGTATAAACCCTAATTCTGAGTAAATAAATTTAAACTATGATATACAATTATTGGATATAATTTGACACAAGCAATAAGATAATAAAATATGAAACCCTAAGTGTAAAAAATAGAGAGAAGGAATTAGTTTGATTTACGCTTTTCCTGGAATTGATTTGGACTAGGAAAGTGATGAATAGAAGGGAAGACTATTGTAATTATGCAATGCAAAATATGGAATTTTGAATAAGGATGGAATAGGGTGCTTAGACTAGGGAGAGGGCACCTAGGTGCAAAGATCTCTATTTGGGAGCCCATGAATGCATAAATGATCAAAATCTGATTTTTACTATGTCGCACAAGTGTCGCTGATATTTGATGTTGGTCACCTGTGTGTCACACCCTGATAGCTGGATATGCCTATAACCTACAAAATTATGTTCACTTGCACAACCCATAAAAATGTATCAAATGCATTGTGCTACATCGCATAGTCCATGTAGTTCTTATGAAGGTGTGTGAGGATTGCGTCATAGGATGCCCTAGTGCAAGTTGCACTTGATAGTGAGTTAGATCTAGAATGTAACAATGTCTAGTATGTATGGATGGAATAATGAACTTCCCCTTCCTATGTAGTGTATGCAGAAAATGCAGTCCCTTTTCCCTTATATGGATGCTAGATGGATTCCTTTGAGTGCTTTAGATGCCATTGGATGCAATCTTAGGTGATAGTATTAATTCTTAGAACTTTGTCCCTTATTTTTATCACATAGCTATGTATTTATATGATTCCCTTGGTTGAATTTTGTAATTGAAAATTGGAAGGCTGACCCATAAGAAAATAAGATTCCTAAAAGATAAAAGAGGCCCAAAAAGAGATAGGTAGAAAGAGGTTAGAGACGCCCGGAGAGGGCGAGGCACCAGAGATTTGGCATCTTGGGTAGGCGCTGGTGTCCGAAGTCATAAAAGATAAGTAAGTAAAGTTATGAATAGGCTGTAGGGTATGTAAGACCAAATAAAAAATAAGAAACACATCAAAAAGGCCAAAGATATATGTCAATTAGTATGTTTCTCACTTAGGAATCATATGAATGTTAGTATGTGTTTAGGACCTAGAAATGTATGCAAGTGCATGATTTTTTGTCTACATTTTCATCCACTATATGTTTTTGAGTGAATAATTAATAGCATAAACTAGTTAGAAGATGCATACCTGATAACCATGTAGAGTGTGATGGCGAAGAACATGTCGAGTGGATAAGTGAAGTGTTTAATGATGCAAAATAATGGAGCATGGAAACTAAGAAATAGAAGTGACCCTAGGGTTCAAGCGTATGCGCTAATTTGTACATGTTGTTTTTTTGTGTTTTTTGATATAGGGATGCTTCTTGTTGTGTATTAAGGACACACCTATAAAATAATATCAAAATAGTAGTCAAACCCATGTATTATGAAAACTCTGCAAAGGTATGTAAAAGTGTGTACAAGTATGTAAAAAGGAAAGTGTGCACATTATGTATTAAATTTTAAAGGATATAAAATGTCCAAAAATGTTGTGTAGAGTGATTTCTTTGGGAAATATCATGACACAACAAAAGAGTGTTGGGGAGAGAGGTCTAGAGTAACTCTCCTTCTATGTTGGATTCCTAAATGAGAACCACTATATAGATTGTATGTATCGTGTTGTTTCGTATTGTTTGAATCACTTATGTATTGTTTTGAATTTTTTTGATTGAAGGATATTGACTATATTCTTTATGAAATTGGCACCCAAAAAATATTTTTTGGTGCTAGGATGATGTAGAGAAAATATAAAATAACCATATCTTCATCTAATCAAGAAGTTTGCAAACAACTACCCCAACCATTCTCTGCATGAGAAGATCACTCACTAGACCAAAATGACTAAAAAATTACACATACAGACAATATCACTTAGAATGGCAGCATATTCATCATACCATATCCTATATTCTGCATACCATGTATTTTCATGTTCCAAAATACTCTACTTTCATGAAGTATTCACAAACACTCACCTCTCTTGAACATAATCTTGGTATCTCTTCACTAGATATTGTTCAAGAATGCAATCTTTGTTTTTTTGCTCCTTTATTGATTTTTAGGTATCCTCCCTACTTCAAAACCTCAAACATGCCCATTTCAATCATCAATATCCTTCAAAATGACCCAAATCATCAAACACCCCTTCTTGTCCAAGGTTGCCTACTAGTTACCTATAAGAAAAGTAATTTTTCAACATTCAAAGATAGAATGATATAGAAGTTCCCAAAAAAAGTTTTCAACTTCCCTAGTATCTCTTTTCAACCCCAAAGTGTGTGTCAAATATGAGGATATAACTCTTCACCCTTCTCTTCCTTTTCACCTTTTCTCTTTGTTGCTCATAAACTCCCTACTAGCCCGGGATAGTCTTTTGACTTAGATAATTTCTTTCTCACAAGGTTTCAAAACACAATCTAAAGATTTTAGACAACCATTATCAGGTTTTAGATGCTTGTAAAATTTTAGGGTCAAAATCCAACTAG
Source organism: Taxus wallichiana var. yunnanensis (assembly GCA_018340775.1). Taxonomy (NCBI): domain Eukaryota; kingdom Viridiplantae; phylum Streptophyta; class Pinopsida; order Cupressales; family Taxaceae; genus Taxus; species Taxus wallichiana. Next base: position 172,497,712 of record CM031244.1, read on the forward strand.
AAGTACCACTTCCTTTGCTAATCCACCCTCACAATTAGGTTATTAGAAATCGGAGGAGCATAATTTGGTTATAAAAGTTCAAAAAAATCACTTTCAAAACCTAAAACTTGAAACATATGGATATTATCATGTAATTCACCCTATTTTCTTACCAGTCACACCTTTTATTTGTGCCAACTATGACAAAAATCTCATTCTCCTTTGTTATGCATGTAAGTTGTCTAATTTACAGTCAAAGAATGCATTAAAAAATCAATAATCCTTATCTAAGATATAAAATCCACAACCAAGGTTACACATTATAGTCACCAACTAATTATTATTTATGCCATTACAAGTTTTCTTAGCCACAATATACCAATCACAATCAAAAGTTATTCCCAATCACAAACAGGGTATTCAAAAACATGTTTACTCAAGAATATAACTTTTTATGTACTAAATAGGATACCACAACTCATGAAAACATTGATAAATCTTACCTTCACATTCTCACCATCACCAAACTCATATATACACCATGAAAAAGGAGTTAACCACAATTATACCAACCTTATATAGTCCAAGCTTCCATTTTATATGTCAAGACAGGGTAGAAAATATCTTAACCCACTTTCAAGCTTACCTCGCAACCTGTAAATGTTCCTTTACTTGATTTCCATTTAAATTCAATGCATCCTTCAAAGGCCATTAACAATAATCAATAAGTATTACTAGAAAAACATAAAATCCATTAAACAAGAACGAGTTATCATGCAAAATAGAATTGTTATATTGATATTCATTATAATTCATACAATTTTTCATGCCTTATCCCTTTTCTCTTCCCGCATAGTACATGGAATACCATAAACAACAACTCCCTTCATTTCCTATATTCAAATATTTTTCCATGCATGCACCTACCTCTTCCATAACTGTCATTTTATTGTTACTCTTGAACTTCCATTTACCTTGTTGATGCATAAATTCCCTTCCTATACTAATTTAAGCATTCTAATGACTCACCTATCCTCCTATCCTCCTTAGGACCTATTTTAATACTTAGACACCTTACATTCCATTTTCAACATCAAAACCTCCTATGACAACAACATTTCCTTTCTTCCATGCTCTTACGATTTCAAATCCCTTTTTGAAGGGAAATTACAACAAGGTAATTTTAAATTTTAATATTCACCAAGACCTTAACATGACTCATATTTTTCCCTAAGACCTTATATAAACCTAGGATCATGATAAAAGGATAAACACCACTTGTATGCTCTTCATTCCTTGATGCTCCGCATCATGGGCACAGTGTCTTTGACGTATTGTGGACCGTATGAAATCTCTGTTCTTATACCGTATGGGTTTGTACCGTAGCCCTTAGCTGTTGTATGGGGTGAATAATTCATGTAATGTATGCCCCCTCGTTTGGGGTGCATTTTACATTGATAGGAGCATGTTACCTAAAGAGAGGACATGAAAATGAACTGATGTAGATAACCTTTAGGGGAGAGGGAATGTGAATGGTATAAACAAAGACACATGTAAAAAAAGTGGATAAATACATGTGTTAGTAGAAAAGATAACAACCATGCAATAAAATAAAGTGTAATAAGAAAGTGTGAAAATAAAGTAAAAAATGAAAAGTGGGTTTTATACATGACATATCACTCACAATTTCACAAGACAATCAATGCCAAAGTGGCCAAAAACATACAAGAAATGATCAATCACGACATAGGGCATAGCCCATAAAAATAACATACAAGTAGAAAGCAATGAAAAATTAAGTGTAATGAGATATCCATTGTGGAAAATAGATCTACAAAGAAAATGATGCACATGAAGCACCCATTAGTATGTTAGAAAGATAAAAATTATGTCAAGATGTGTATCTATCAATATAAATTGATGTGCTAGTAAGAATATGAAGTAGTATATAAAGGAACAATAGCACCTGTGATGTGTGGAAGTAGTAAAGGTAGATGCCCCCAAGAGATTTGGTGGGACGGGAAAAGGATACATTTATGAGCATCATTACAATGTGTAAGAACATGTAAAAATTATACATTCACAACTAAATACCAAGTGAACATGCATGTTTATATGGTAAAGACAATGACATACTGAGTACATGTAATATTATTTTATCCACCAAAATTGCAAGGCACATTGGCACATCACCCAGCATGAACTTGAGCACTAACCCAAAACACGCAAGGGCACCAGGTCCCTCTTTTATATGAGCTCTACCAAGGAGTTAACATAATGGATAGATATATATTGGAGATCCATGATAAACATACAAAGATAATGTACCGGACTGATCTATATCATAACTAAATAACATAAGTAATTAAACAAGGACAAGAATCAGATTCACCATGCTAGAACTAGTAACAAAGATGTTTACAATGAATATCCAGCCAAAAAGACCCATTATATTTAGTATTGTAAAAAATAGAAGCTGTTTACATACATAAGATTGTCACCATAAGTCATGCGTGCCCATAAACTAGCAACATAATAACTCTACAAAACTTGGATCCCTAAACCTTGTAAATCAATACACACGCACACACATGCACACCCGTAGATATATATGTATATATATGTATGTCTATATAAATGTCTATATATGCATGTGTATGTGTGTGTGTGTGTGTATATATATATATGTATGTATGTGTATATGTATGTATGTATATATCTATATGTATATGTATATATATGTATGTATGTGTATATGTATACACACACACACAGAGATAGCCATGCATGTGTTACAAGATAACTATATGAGCATGTAAGCTTGTTAATAATAGATTATCTTCTAATATAACCATAGATCTATCTCAAAATAGATATTTCTTAAAATGCAAGTCTTCATGCTCTATCTTTATCTCCAAAACCTTTCTTGGCTGCCACTCCAATCATTCATCTTCTAGTTCCTCAAAAAGGTGGCTAAATCCTAAATATATTTAGACCGGACGTGAGCCTTCATGTGCTGTCTATTTTATTTTTCTCTTGCCTTGACACTTAACTCCCATGCATCAAAACCATTTGCACCTCTCATACACAATAATTTTTAGGGGTCTAACCTTACCCCATACTAAGCTGGATTTATGCCCTCGACAATTCTTCATTTAACAAAATTCCAAGAAGGAGAATATCTGGTTTAACTTAACCAAAATTTCAAAATGAGAAGCATACCATGAAGGGTCAAGATGCTTGAAATATCTCAGGAAAATCGGCATCAAATTCACTCACCAATTTCTTCCATTCCTCTAATTTTGTCAAATCCTTTCTCAAAGACAAGCTCCACAATTCCGGTACTTAGTCATGAGTGATTTTCTCTACCATGTCTTTAAGCTCCTTGATAACTACCTGGAGTTACATACACACACCATCCATACTATACCATCCCAAAATTTTGGTAAGGTTATATTAATTGTGGTTAATTTTAATTAGGATTATATGGGATCATCATAGCATTTATGAGTCCATTTGGTCAGCCATGTCATGACCCACAACTTCAGTGTGGGCATGACACTGCTGAACGGGTGACCCCGCACCCACCTTGATGATCCTACCTAAACATGATTAGGACTTGATCGTAGGTAATATGGTTCATAAATAATAATAAATCTTTCAATTATTTGTATTTCGGTTACTTTTTTTAGCTCTTTATAATAATCAAATTGGTCATGTTTTGTTCTGCGTTTGACTATCGCGATGAACCTTGATGATAAGTACCTCTATTTTAATTGACAATGCTATGTCAAGTCAAATTTATGAGAATATTTGAGTATTCATTTAATTGAATTGGTTCATCTCATTAATATGAATGATGTTAAAATTAGTTCCTCTTAAACAATTCTAAAATTGATGCCTTGGATGGCAAAAAAACGGGACATTTAAAACTTTTCCAATGACACCTTTGATTTTTATAAAAATGCGTCCTGGGACCTGAAATCACCTAATTAAATGGAGAAGGTCTGATAATGTGATTGAAGGAAGATAAATATTAGATTTGGGTAATACCTTGGATTTTTTTACCATATTACCTATAGCTAAGGTTTATAAGCATAAAAACATTAAGGACATACAAAGACCCTATGGCATTTTATCTTAGTTTGAATAATTCTTCTTGTAGTCATATTTAATCATGCTGCATAGTAATTATTTGATGAGATGTGTGTTTTGATGCTTTTAGTTAAAAAATTTTGTAAGTCAAAAGGGATAAAAATTAATAATTATTAATAGCAGATTTAGTAAAAACACAAACAAGTTTGGTGTGGGTCTAAAAACAATTCGGTGGGGTTTTTAGAAATCCATCCTTTATTTGTACCTAAATTAAAGAATGCATTTAATGCATGTAAATGTATTAGGAAGCCCTAATATTCCTCAATATGTTATCCTGTAGAGTTTCTTTCATATCATTTTATTTTTTCTCCTTTACGTATTTTCACTCTTCCTTCTAGGAGATTGGTGTGAGTTTTGGAGGAAGAAGGGATTTGACTTGTTAGAGTTGGAGGTGTAAGAGGGTTTGCTGATTATGGTTTTATTTCTAGGAATGAATATCTTCTCCTTCTCTGCTGCATTATTTAGTAAAAAATGATCATGTATGCATCCTGTTAAATAGTAACCAATGGGTTTTTCTCGTCAAACTTTTATTTGATAATTGGCAAGTGTTAATTTGAACGAAAGAAAGGAAATTAGGGTGTCCATGGAATTCAAAATTTTCTTTTCTCTTTGTTGATTTTGTTTGAAAACCCCAAAACATAGATGGGCATTTGATCTACTACACTTATAAAATAATGGGGTTTGTTTCTTTGCAAAATTATTGTATCTAAATCCAAATGGAGCTGGGTTTTCCTTGCAGGATAAATGGAATTTTTTTGTGAAGATACTGTATCAAATCGATTTCTATCTTGTGGGTTTTTCGTTATTGGATAAACAAAGATTATTTTGTGATAATACTATAACCAAATCGATTTTTGTTTATTCAAATCGATTTTGACTTATGTTTTTTTTTCACTACAGAAGCATGGGAAGAATTTTGTGAATATTTTGTTCAAATTGATTTTGTATCATGGGATTTTTTTTATTTGGGTCAATTTGGTTTTGTGGGTCTATTTGTTGGCTGTGTTATAAAGAAGTATGGCTTCCAAAGTGTGCGATTTCCCCTATTTTGAGTAGATTAAATAAAATAAATTAATGGTAATCATTTTGGTAATGATAAGCATTGATTAGAGTCGATCGGGGTCGATGCCATATTAGAGCCATGGTTTTATTGTATGATTGAAAAGAAGAAATAAAAAATATGTTTGTCTTAATATGGTAATGATGTTCTTGGGCGGTTTTTTCTAAGCTATCCTTTGATTGGTAATAATGATTACAAAGAAAAATAAAATTATATATCAAATCTGCACTATCATAAATCATGTTACCTATGATTTTTAAACATAGGTCAAGATGCTGAAATGATAATGGCATGATTATTTATCTTAAAGTGAAATCATTGATAGTTTGAGCTGTTCTTTGACTAGGTATAATGATTGTAAATGAAGAATAAAAAGGAAAAAAATTGTACTCTTTTTAATCATAATTTTCCTATGGGTTATGTATAAATTTAGATGTTGAATACTTATTGTTTTGAAGCTGAAATAAGGATGTCTTGATCCTTGTGATTAGAGGGATATATGATCAATGAAATAGAAACTGGTTGTTCTATTAGTGTGCATCCATAGTTGTATCTTTATGAAAAAATTGATTAATACAATCTCGTTATTTTACCATGTTCTCTTTTATAAAATAGTATGTATACCTTTTCATATTTTATTAAATAATTACATAAGAAAATGGAGGCAATATTCTTTCCAAGATTACTTTTTGAATCGACATCAAATAATCACTCCAAGATTGCAGATGATTATTCATCATGCTTGGACATGTTGGATTCGTTTGAGTGATTTTTTTAAAGTCAATAAAAGAACTAAACGAGATACTAGCTATCAATATGAAAATCGATTTGTATCTTTTGATCATTTTTTGTAAACTATTGGGATCTTGGATCCATTGTTAATATTCAAACCTCACTATGTGAGAGTTACCGTATCGGTTATATATTCCGCCTTAATGGAATATGTATCCTATGATTTTAATAAAGAGATGAGTACTTCCATTATATTGATATCTCGTTTGGAATTGGATGATGATATTCTGGACTTTGGTAGTCTTACTTAAACTTTATTTGTTAAACATTAATTTAATACTATATTTAATTAATGATCGTAAAATGATAATGATGATTGTCAAGAAAATGTTCAAATTGACTATTAATTCCATAGCTAATGAATTAAATAACTACTCTATTGAATTGAGGACATCATAAGACATTATCAAGTTTATATGAATATTAAACTAGATTTTTGTTATACACAAATTCTATTTTCAAGTATATGAAAGAGAAATATATAAATGAGTATTATTATTTTAACAAATTTATCGTTATTAAAAATAGAACAAGAATGAGGTTTAAAGGTGTGTAAATTAAACAATTAATGTTAATTAATTGGTGGTGATAACGTAAAGCATCAAATAAATCATATATATATTTTGGGGAAATATTTAATAAGGTGTTTCCAATGTTTTGAACAAGGAACTACGAGTCCTTGAATTTCTTATAATTTTTTAATTAAGTAGAGATTATTAAAGCTTGTTAAGTAATTGAAGGGTGGAAATAAATAAGATTACTAAACTAGTGGATTCCCTAAAATGACATAATATTTATGTATTCTAAAGATAAGCTCAATGGGAATAAAGGAACTTAAAATTCCCAATTTCTTAGGGACCCTTCAATTTTGAAATTAATTTCAAAAGTATGTGAGAAAGGGAAATAAGAATAGAGTATGGACTCATGAGATTTACTTGAGACCAATGGTTAGTTTTGATTAAACTTAAAGATAAAAATTAATGACTTAAGTGCCTAATCTAAGTTAGTAGTTAATATGTTAGTATGAACTACTATTGAACTTAGGAACTATAATAATGGGTTGTTATTGAGTACTGATGTAGGACCATATTAGTAGATTTGTCAAAATGAACTTAATTTGTTTATGGGATAAGAAAACATTATAATAAATATTCAAATATGCATTATTGAAAAGGACAAGTACATGTATTTAAAGAATAACTGTGGTAAGGAAGCATAATTAGACCTTTTAGGTAATCAAGTAACATGGTAAATAAATGAAAAGATCTATTAGGAATATTAGGGAATGGGTACATACAGGATGCTAAAATAATTATATTTCAGGATACCATATGTACCAATCTCATAATGAACCTAGTTGATCTTTGGCATCCATCCCAAAACAAACTCTTGGAAGGTGGGAATAATTTGAAATAAAGTAAATGCAAACTAAAAGATCTATACAACTATGAAAGGGATAGTTGTGAGGTGGCAGAGGAATTTAAACTCATAATAATAGTGTGTTGTCTTGAGTTTAGTTGTAACCTTCATGGTGGATAACTTTGGCCAAAGTAATGCATTTATGGTTATGCATTGTCTGATCACCTATCCTTAAAAAAATTTATTTGTAATCTGGATCGGGAAGTTGAAAAGCTGTACCTTAGGTAGATAATGGTTAGATACTAGATGACAAAGTTGTGAAACCAAATTTGGGGTAGACCTAAGGACATTCACATGGTTCCCATAACCTCAAAAATGTTGAGCCGTAATGCTAGTAAGAATTTTCACTTGAAGTAGTGACGAAGGGAGTTTGGTGAGATCTGGATGCACCCTTATCAATGTACATGGCTTACACATATATTTTGTGATAGATAAAATGCAAAAAAATATTTTATGAATCGATTAAATAAATATGTTTGGTTGCAGCTATGTAATTTTTTTTTAAATTTTCTCATTTTCCATCACTTGTATTTACGAGCATTATATTTTGGTGTCGATCCATAGGCTCAAACACTTGGAAATTAACGCGAACATTCTAATAAAAGTATCCTCTCTCTTAAAACAAGAAACAATTGCTAGGAAGTAATAAGAGCTAATTTCACGAGTGGCAGTGGGGTAAATAATGAATATGTGTTGGACAATACTATTTCCAAGTTAGAAGAAATCCTCAATATTCTAAATGAAACCCGGAACCGAGTTACTACCATAGAACAACAAGTTCAAGGTGGTGAAGATGAAAAGGATTAAGGGTATGAGGATCATGAGGATGAGAATCAAGGGGATGAGTAACATGATGATTAACCTGAGCACTTGAATGAAATGGAAAATAAGAAAGTAAGATGAATGCTAAGTTAACAAGGGACATTAAAATAATATCCCCACCTAAATTTGATAGTACAAATCTTGGGGATGGTGTTAAAAATTGGCTCTCTGAAATGGAAAATTATTTTAAGATTAAGGACTTTTCGGAGGAGACAAAAGTAGTATGGGGAGCCTACCAATTCTCTCATGAAGCATCTTCCTGGTAGGATAACTGGAAGATGGAATTAGGAATTGATTCTGGCATAATCACATGGGAGCATCTCAAGGCCTACTTCATCAAATATGGATACCTCATATATACTTTGACGAGAAGATGGCAGAAATTCCAAAATATGATTCAAGGAAAGATCTTAGTTACAAAAATTGAGAACGTTTCACTCAATTGCTAAAATATGTTCCTATGTATCAAAATGATGAGAAGTTTATAATGAGAAAATTTACAATGGGATCGAATCCTAATATTGGTGGTGAGGTAGATGTCCACAAACCTACCTTGATGGAAACAATGTTTGAGAAATATATCAAGCAAGAACAAAAATGTGAAGTATTTATGCTTCTAAAGAAGAAAACATAAGGAAAAATAAGAATTTTCAAACACCATGTAGTCATTATTTTACCATCAATAATTCTTTCTAACCCCAAGCGTGCTGACCTATCATCCAACATACATTGAGCACTCAATCGAGGTGCACGCAGCTCTAATCCCCTCCTTTATGTGAGATTTGTAAAAGAGTTAAACCATTAATGGAGGATTATTTGTAGAAAAAAAAGTAAAATCATCCACTTTGAGAGGTAGAAGATATAACTGATAGATCTACACATTAATGCATCACAAAAGATAAATAACATTGTAAGAAGTAAAAGAAACCATATCTGAGTTATGATAAGCCATATAGCATGAGGGTTTATACTGTAAGAAATTTGTACAAAATAGAGCCATATATATTAATTTATAAGAGTTTTGGTAGCCATATTACATTCAAAAGGGTCATCTCAGACCATATACATCAAATGACAGAGACTCAACTCCTACAAACCTATATGATCAGAGATCCTAACTATGCTTCTTCCCATTCTATCCCTTGTTATAGATCCTAGTACCCATACATATGCTTAATGGTATCCCTTACAACCCTCTAGTACTAAGTACTCTAAACCCTAGCATTTCCTAACATTTTTGCAACACTTCGTCACTCTCCTTCTCTTTCTCTATTTTCTCTATGCATTCCCCCGTGTCTCTCTATGTCTCTATTCCTGTGCTAAGAACCTCTTTAAATAGGATCATCGACCACCGCCATGAATTCTCTTCTAATCAGATCACATGCCAAGTGTTGATGTGGTCCTCCATTGGTGAATGCTTATCCTTTTGCAAACCTTCCACTAACTATAATGATGTCTCTGGGAATATTTCCTACATGGAATATCCTTTTCTTGACCTCCAAGGTTCCAGGATAGCACCTTATCCACTCATCACACCTAGTCAGGCCCTCACATTTTTCCTCAAGTGACTCCATGATGTCAAATATGGATAAGTCCTTAAAACCCTTGTTTTTCATCCCGCGCATGCCCCTGGTTTCATTTAAACCCTTATTAAACCCATTTTTCCTGTGCACTTTTCCTTTAGCGCCCTTCTATCTATTGATCCTGTGTGTGTGTGCCTCTTGGTACTTAGCCAATATTTTAGGGTCCAACATCACCCCACACTATATGTGTTCTCCATCCTCGGAAACATTCGCTTCCTCAAAGAATAAATAATAGAGGTATTAAAACAATTAAATAATGGAAGGATGAAAGAAATGGAAGAATAGAAGAATGTGTTACTACTGCATGAGGAGTGGGAACTCCTTCGCATGGATTCCTCAATATTCTCCCATATGTCTACTTCTCCATGTGCCTACTAAAGTAGGTCACCAACCAATGCTCTTATTTCATCAAAAATAAGTTCCTTGATCTTATCTTTCAATGTTTAAATAATGCTTTCTAGTTGATTGGTAAGATCTCCTAGCGCATCCATCCTACGAGAAAATTGGGGGTACAATTCCTTTAGCTTATTCTTAGTTTAACCCCTCAAGGTTTCAATTGCTTCTAATTTATTCTCAACTTCAGCTAGGATCTTGTCGCACTCTACCCTATTACCTTTGTGCTTCTATTGAAATTATTTTAGATCTCGCCTTATGTGTAGTAACCAATATGCTTGTTACCCTATCCCTGTTGGCACAATTGTCATACATGGCTTCAGCCATCTATGTAGTGGTCTTTACTATGGCAAGGAGCTCAAAGTATCGAGTCACTATCTCCCCAATATTCATCTTTTCCTCCTCCTTTTGGTGTGCCATCACCTCCTTTGCTAACTCTAATGTGAGTGGTTTCCTTCCATGGTGAGGATGTAGGTCAAGTCTTCTAAGAATTGTATGGTTGAATCGTATTTCTTCTCAGGCAAGGCCAAGTTTGGGTGCTTCAAGATTATGGCATCTGAAATGGCCTCTATCTTCTTATGGATTTCATGCACCTTTTCCTTTTCATCCCTCATCTTGTTCCTTAACTGCGCATTGATAAATTCCTTCTATTTTATCTTTTTGTTTTGCTCAATGATTTCCTCATACTTTTTCTCAAGCTCTTCCTCCTAGACCCTTATCCTATCATTTCTATCAAGAGTCTTACCTCCACCTCCATATATATTTTGTTGAGTGTGTTGCAAACTTGCTCATCAAACAGTTATTGGGAATTTACTAGAGGGTTTACTCCCTTGGCATATGGTATCTTCATTAATGCATCTTGGTTTACCTCGAATTTGGGTTCATCAACGTGGGACTCAAAATCCCAAGATAGCATTTTCCTTGTGCGTGGGTACACACCTTCTTCATCAAAAGAAGACCAAGCAAGGAGTTGGTTTGTGGGCATGATAATTTGGAATCACACATGTAGTACCTTGTTTGGATCATTAATATAAGTCATCTCTTGTTCTTGTGCTGCTACTATGCCCTTTCCACCTATGTGTGCTACCTTTGGGAAGATTACTACTAAGATGGGGTCTCCACCCATGCTTTCATACTCCTTTCCCACACTCTTTCTTTCCTCCATTTCCATCAAAATTTCCTCAGCACTTCTCTTGACTTTGTGCTCCACCAACTGTTGGATAATTCCTGCCACTTCCCTCTCTATGGTAGTATCCATTTGCTCCTTGGTCGGGATCGGGGTCTTCTGATCCTTCTTGCTTACTTCCTCACTCCCACATTTTTCATGAGTGCCTACATCATTCTCGTCTTTATATTCATTTTCTTCTCCCTCTCACAGGTGTACATCATACAAAGGATGATTCTAAGCCTCGTCGTGCTCTTCATTATCTTCATCACCCTTGTCGGACTCCATGCTTTCTATTTCACTTGAGTTCGACACTTTTATCACCCTATCCTTATTCCTTCACCGGTGATTCAATTTCAAGGTTATTCTCTTATTCTACTTTCTCAGTGACTCTCCCTTATCGATGAATCTTCCTTCTATGGAGACTCTTCCTTTTATGGTGACTCTTTTCTCACAGGAGACTTCTTTCGGTGGACGTAAGTACTTGTGCCCATGCCTAACTCATGTGCCCCTACTGCTATGACCGTTTGTCAGGTGCTCGACACCTTTTCTCGGAGTTTCTCCTCTATCTCTTTTCCTTAGCACATTATTCTTCCATGTGGTGGGGTCTTCAAGAATGGAGACATTGTCTTTAACATAAGCACCCTTTTCATACTTAGGCCTTATGTGTAAATACACCCTCATTGTTGTCCTCCCTGTAATAGGTAATGTTACTAGTTTTAACATGTGCACATCATGGGAGACATACTTCTCCACATAGGTACACTTCTTGGGGTATATTAGTTTCTTGCATAGCTCATGGTAGTCTTGATCCACTACACTTAGATCAAATCTGAGTTTCTTCACCTCTTTGAAATGATTGACCTCGACCTAGAAGTATTGTGTTGTGAAGGAGAAAGGAAATTTACACCAAGGAATCTTGGTGCCATCTACCAAAGTAAATATGTCAATGCAAAAATGCTAGTATATGAAAAAATCAAATTCTCCTTACACTAGTGAAGGTAACTATTTAGGTACTCTCCATTCATCCCCGAATGCATCGCACATCTACTTATATAAATTTCCTAGGCACATCTTATTTGCAGTCATCATGGTGTCATAGGTATACTATTTAAACCTCTTCGCGGAGGATGGGTTCTCATCTAGGTATTCCCAAACAAACTTATCCATCCCATCAAACACTCCAATCTCTGAAAATATAGTGGTGAGGAGGATATTATTAAATATGATCTTCTCTCCATTACACGCGACATCTATGATCTCCTCTACAATGAAAGATGAGAGGTTATATATGGTTCCCTCTGAGATCTTACGAAACACATTTAAATAGGCCATGTTGATCCGTGTCCATCTCTCTTGCTCATTCAAATTTGTAACCAAACATATTGCCATCCTCATCACCGGGTTAGTAATTGTAGAAATGTTGAAGTAGTGTTAACCCTTCTTATACACAAAAGCCTCAACAATCTTATTAATGTATTCCTTGTCTTCCAAGTCATCATCCAATGAATCTCCTTCACAGATAAGGCCGGTGAACATAGAAATTAGCTGGGGGTTATGCGTATCCTCCATCCTGTGAAATAGAAGTGGTATTCATGCATGCGTGAAATCAACCATTAGTATAGTCGCTGGGATTTCCGAAATAGGGAAATTCATAGAGCTACAACCCAACCTTCTCCATTTTCACCTTTACCTCATCATCATAGATGGGCATTCCATCTGGTGTCCTCATCAGTGTAGGGAAAACAAATTATAGTGTCATTTCATTCTCTATGGTGCTCATTCGATGGTTGTAATCATTGACAACCATCTTCTTGATGTGAGACACCCATTCTTTACCAAGTAATACATCTTCGAGTACTGCATTTCCATGTACCATTCTTCATTGAAACTGGTAGAGATAGCTTGTTTTCCCTTGCCCTTTCCCTTCTTCGGTGAAAATTTTTCTACTTTCTTTGGTGCCATTCCCTCGTTGGGTCCTTAAAACTTCCTCCTCTCTCCGGTCCTAGTTTTGCTCAAATGTTTAGCTCCACTTCTTTGTGAAAATTCCTTCAAACCCTATGTCCTAGATATGCAAACCTAACCTAGAAAACCATTTTTCCACAAGATGGTGCAACAATAATGGGATTATTTGACACAACCTTCTCTCGCTTACGCCCATGTACTTCTTTCCACTCTGGTTGATAAAAATAGCTATGTACACAAATATTCACAACTCTTCTCAAAATTTCTTCACAAGGATTCCCTAGTTTCATGAGAGCTCTTTGATAACTTAAAATGCAAGGTAGAAAATAACGCACCCTCAATATTCTATTTATAACTTTTACTTTTCTCCACAATAAATGCCATGCCACCTACTAATGTACTTTCACAATAAAGGTGACTTTTTTTCCAATGAGTGCTTTTCCTCTATGCTCAATCCTACATGAACACTTCGTAACATTCTAGTGCACAAATACCTTGACCATAGAGTTCTTCACACTTTCTCCCGCACCGAAGTCAATTCTTCCTCTATGTCTTAGACCAAGTTCTTTCCACTACCTACCTCATGTTGCTCCTACACTTTTTACCCTTGTACATGGTTTCTCAAATCCTTTTGACACCATCCTTCCCTTATGTTCACCTTTTCCATGCGCGATCTTCCAATCCATGTGTTTTTATTTTTCAACCTAGGCCATCCACAACCATAACTTCCAAAGACTTGTCACATCACTCCACCCCACACAAAAATGGATGCATGGTCTTCGGGCATAATTTTTTTGAAAATAATTAGTGGCTACCACGCACAAATGTAAAAAAAAACAAAGCGATGAGAAAGGGAACCAAAATAAAGGAAACTACATCAAAGTAAAACCTAGGCTAATTAGCAATATTGCCTTATTTACAAACACAAAGAAGACTTATTTATAGTAGGGATTCAGCCTACTCCCATTGAAATGGCCTGGAAACCATGTTCCATCTAGTGCTTGTAATTGGCAAGTTCTGAATCAAGTATATAGGATATAATGTATGGGCCCATCCAATGGAATTTGAATTTCCCAAGATGGTGCAAAAACTTGGAATCATACAATAGAACCATCTGCCCAACCTCAAATTATTTGTTCTTGATGTGTCTATCATGTCATGCCTTCTACCTAGATTTTTCTGTTTTCTGAATCTAACGAGAAATATCCCACCTCTCATCTAATTGCATTAACTTATCAATCCTCTCCTCAAGAACTTTTTCATCATCTAATTCTCCTGCACACACTACACAATCATGGTAACATGAATTCAATAGGTAACAACTCTTCCACACAAAAATGAATTGGAAAGGAATGGCCTTGTTTGGTCTCTTAAAATTAGTCCCATATGACCATAACACAACAGAAAATTTATCATTTGAATAATTTCTTCCCACATCACAAATATTAGTTAACGTGTGATTCAGAATTTTGGTAAATGCCCCAGTAGTCCCATTAGCTTGTGGGTGATAAGGGGTATTATTGTGGTGGGCTACCATTAATTATGCCAACAAGATCCTAACTTTCTCATTCAATAAATGAATACCCCTATCACTTGTTAAGCTTGACGGGCATCCATATTTGCTAATTATATTTTCCCATAGGAATCTTGCTGCGGTGTCCATAGTGCAATCCCAGTAAGCACCGATTTTTCCCACCTTGTAAGATAATATGTGTACGTAATGATATAACATGAACCTATCCTTCACGTGGCTAGGGAAATAGTGCCTATAAAGTCAATTGCCCACTTCTTGAATAGTTCTACATTGAAAATTGGTCACAGACCTTGCAATACTTGATACAATATTTGTAAATCATTTCCCACCAAAATTCATGCTAGAAGGATCTTACGTGTGGTTACATTCCCTGAATAGTGTACTCTTGCAATTCCACCATGTGCTTCCTCTATGATTGTAATGGGTTCATGCTCTAACATTCATCAACACAAAACTTCATTGCGGCCTAGCTTGTATAAGTCTCCAATAATTAACATGTAGGGTGTGACACATATGGCTAACTGCTTCCTTTCCAAAGTCTTAATTCCATCCAAAGTGCCAAACCTATTTTGAGAAAAACAACAATATCTTCCAAGTCGAGGGTGCATGCTATAATCTAAACAATAGCACATCTAACATTGTATCCTTAATGCTCTATACGTCCTCCCTTAAGTCAATCCTTGATAAATGGTCAGGTCCCAAATTACTCTTACCCAATTTCAAAACAACCATAAACTCAAACTCTTAAAACAACAAGACCCACCTACATATGTGCCCTTGTAAAATAGGCTTGTTTACCAAGTACTTCAATGTCATGTGGTCTGTGTAGAATATAAAGGGTGTTACCAACAAATCGCTTGAATTTTTACATTGCTTAGATCATTGAAAATGCATCTTGTTTAGTAGTAGTATAATTATGTTCTTTTAGGGTTATCTTGCTACTAGAAAAGCATAAGCAAAGTGGTCAACAATTGCCTCCCTGTGTTGCGCTAAGATTGCTCTAATCGCCATCCTTGAAGAATCAACATGTACATAGAATGACTTATCTCAAGAAGGAAAGTGTAATATGGGCATAGTGATAAGGATATTCTTCAATGTATCAAATTCCATCTATTGTGCCTCTCCCCAATTGTTAGTGCAAATCAAAGCCCCCGGATATTGATCCATGGATAGTTTGATCATTCTAAGCATCCAAAGTGTGATTGCACAACATTGAAACCTCTCTCCAAGTGTGAGACTTGTAAAAATGAGAAAGGAATCTCCAAAGAAGGCTGGTTCCTCTTCCTAAACTACCCGCCACAAGTCACATAAAGTGCAGAAAACTAATCTAATCCTAATCTAACCTCCATGGAGACATGGATAGAGAGAAAAGAGAAAAAAAACAAAAGCCTACACTAAAACGGTGATACACCGAGAGAAGGAAAATGCCGAACTAGATCAAAACTACTATGAACACAGCTCCAACCTTGCAATGAACATTTAAATGTGCACAAATACCTGTAATGAAGAGAGGCAAGAAGAAAACAAGCAAAAATACGAGCAAGGATGGACAGATGCATCACAAAACACGTTTTTTGTTGCTCCAGAAGTTTGCACAGAACATCATTTTAATGGTAAAAGGCAAAAATGCCATTACAGAGTAGGGGAGGAGGTTTAAACTCCATTTTCAACCCTAGGGAAGAAAAGAAAGGAGAGCAGAGCAGAAAAGATGAACCACCCTTTGAAAAATGAGCCAAATCTAGCTTTTTACAATGCATGGGTCGAGCCCAGGAGAGAGAAAACATGTAAAAACATGGGAGCCATTCCTCATTGAATGAAGATGCATTAAAACAACATGGGCATCCTTACAGACCCATGCCCTGACATTTTTGACCATGCTGGAGAAGAATGCGACCCATTTTGCATTAAAACTGGTTGTTGAAACGTCACTTCTAGCCATTACCACATGCCAGAGACGTTTCTTAATTTTCTCTCTCCAAAATGAACCAAAATGCAAGATTGACCCCAGAATCATGTAGGGAATTTCACTAGATTTCCATTGATATAAAGAACGTGAAAAACGAGCTTTGGATCGAAAGTTATGGCCATTTGAAGATTTATGGCAAAAACAGGCCCAAAACGGATTGGCGGGAAAAAAATTTGAATTTTACCTTTTTTTTTGCATTTTTGAATATTTTCCAAAAAATCCCCATGCATCCACCACTTGGATGACATGTGTCAGGCTCTGATTCATCCGTGGGCCTCCTTGTCTCTTTTCGGCCATTTCGGCTTTTCACGTCTCACGCGTCCCGCGCGTACCTTTGTCCCAACTGTCCCGGACTGCTCTGGGACAAATATCTCCGAACCGCCCGAAATGGACTGTCTTTTGGCAAACCGGCCGATTCGCACCCACGTGTACTTTTGTCCTGGTTGTCCCAAACCACGTGAAACAAAAGACTTAGATGATTTTTCTTGCTTTCGGCCGATTCGGCTTTTCGCGTCCCTCGCGTCCCGACGTCCCAACTGTCCCGTGGACCGCCTGGGACAAATATCTCGACTTAGCCAATTTTCTTGCTTTTTCGGCCCCAAGCTTGGTACGACAAACCTCAGTACGACCCGAACCCTTCAGACCTGAAATGCCTTAAAACAATCCTGCAACCTTATTTTTCACATTTTTTCCATTTTTTCTAACTCGTTGGGATTTCTTCTTGGATGGGAGAGTTAAAAAAAAAAGGCCGAGGGGACCCCGAAAAACATGATTTTGGGCCTCGAATCAATCTTACTTGCTTGGGACTAAATAATTTGGTGCATGTTATCAAAATTACCTTAAGGGGTGAATTTTGGATAACAATTTTGGTGACTTAGCGGGGTCATCTGCCTGCTGGATGAAGTTACTAGTTGCTTGAAGCATCCATTGGGCATGGAGTCATGAGTTATAGCCTGCAAACTGATCTAAAATTTGAAAACCTCCTCTCTAAGCCACTTGGAAACCCACTGAAATGGACTGTGCAAGAGAAAAACTAGCACCACAAAAACTATGTACAAAATTGAAAATCATACATGCTCCAAATGGAACATGCAGAGTGTGCACAAGCACTTATTTTACTGAAAGAAAACCTACCTACTCTATTCTAACTGGAAGCAAAGGTAAGCTAAACAAACCCCACAACTGGTTGTGTAAAATAGCTTCCTTTCTTCAAAATTGGCAACCATGCAACTGATTTGGCACTGAACATGGCTGATTGGATGAATGGAAAATCAACAAGAAGCTAGTCTTCCACCCAAATCATCAAGGTATCAGCTGAAGGCAAATTCAATACCTCTTTTAGTTGTTCTGCATTTGGATTGGAGAGGTATGACAGCTGATCTTTGGTTCTTTGTAGCTCATCCTCATGCTCAGAAGCAAGCATGACTGGTTGTGACTTCTCCTTTGGCTCCAATAAAGCCAAATACCTGATTGGGCAAGGTATAGTTTGTTTGATATGCCCATAGCTCTGATTTTCAGCTCTAAAAATGGAGTCTTCTTGTAGACCTTCTTGAATGGATGGTGTGGAAGCAATGGTAGAATCTTTTGTGCCTTTCTCTTCCTCCAATGAAGGACATGAAAGATTAAAATCTTCTAATATTGGTTCCAAAGAGCTGCTATAAGATGCAGGCTGCTGCAAATGGGTGCTCTCCTTCATGACAATAGGCTTAGGTGTTTGGGACGTGGAAGATGAAAGAAGGAATGGTGGGAACTTAACCGGTTCTTCTTCATCAAAAAAATCCTCCAAATCTGACAGATAAACTACCTCATTGTTCCCGCTGCAAATGCTCAACTTCCTCCATGGTCTCCTCTTGATCTGTAACTTGATCAGCATGGTTTCTTTCATCCTCCAACATTGAGTTTGAGAGATCAAACTATTCTTCAGCACTAGAGCTCGAGAGAGATGGAGTAGAAAGAAGAACTGAAGGTTCTCCTGTAGAATACTTTGTGCTCAAATCCCTTGGATCTACAATTTTCTTCTCCACAACTAGAATGTGCTCCTCTTATTTTGGATTTGGAGCAGCTTCTCCCTCTTCTACTACTTGAAGACAATCTTGCTCTTGATGGAACTCTTCTTCTAGCATGAAGTTGGTCAAGTCAAACTCTTCAATCTGCTGCTCTAGAGGACAAGTTGGGACTGTAAGATCTTCTTCTGAGCTTTCTTCCTCTATGGCTGATTGTGCAACTTGAATTGAATCAGCATTCTCTTCAAATAGAATGCTAACATGGACACTACTTTCTGAGAAAACTGATTGCTGATCTACTTCTTCTTTTTGCTCTTCTCCTGCTGCAACAAATTCAGTCCTAACCACCACTTGTTTTCCAACTCCAACCTCTTCTAAAGGCTTAACCATCAAGGGGATCTTTGTCATCCCAAATTTAAGAGCCCAACTCTTCAGACTTTGAATTTCTTTATCTTTGTTTGGCTCTTCTTTCTGCTGCTGTTTTCCTTGACTGGCATTCTGATTTTTATCCTCCCAACATGGATTTGGGAATGCAAGAGGAGAAGTGGATTGTAACTCAATTGATTTGGCAATTTTTTCGTGGTGGTGGAGGAGGTAGAAACTCTTGTTTCTTTGGAGGGAATGGCTGTTTGGAAGGGAAAAGGATAGAAGAATTGAGATGTGGTGGAAGAATAGGGAATGGAGAAATGGAATTAACTCCTGGGGTAGCATTGAATAGATTTAGAATTTGAAATTCCAAATGAGATGATGCTGCTTGAGTAATGGGAAGAGAAAAACCAGATGATGGTGTAGAACTTACCCATTGACAAGGTTGTTCAACACCAAGTGTATAGGCCTCTATTTCTACTGTCCATTGTGCAAGTTGGGGCAGCATCTTCATCATAAAGTCCAGCTTCTCCTGAGGGTTGAAGTGTCTTGGAAAAGGGCCTCCCCATGGACAAGGAGTCCTGCAACCAATTCTGAAAGCCTTCATTTGAGCTGCTACTCTTGATTGCACCATATTTGCCTCCATCTTTTGGATTTTTTCCACAAAATTTGCGTCTTCCATTTGATTGTCTTCATTCCATGCATACCCTTGCTCTCGATGTGCTTCACAACCAAACTGACTTTGGCACTGCTGCTCATATGGGTAGATATGCTGATTTTGAATTTGATCAAAATGCTGATTTGGAGGATTTGTAAAACATGTTGGAGGTGTGATATACTGCTGTTGTAAATGTGAATTCCATGATGGAAATGAAGTCATGATTACACAACTTCATGGAATGGAAAAGGATGAAAGAGATGGAAAGAAGGATGGATGGAAATGGATGAAAAAGTGGTCTGTAACTCAGAGAATGAGTTATTTACCAGATGGAGTCGCCAGATGTGCTTTTGAAAGTGCCTCCAAAAGGCTAAATCTTTAACAAGAACACACCAACCTATCAAAGATAAAGTGAAAGACCTCTAAGGTCCCACCGGCATGCCAAAACTGTTAGTGCAAATCAGCAGCACCCCCTGGATGTTGATCAGATTTCTAGTTTGATCATTCTAAGCATCCAGTGTGATTGCACAACATTGAAACCTCTCTCCAAGTGTGGGACTTGTAAAAATGAGAAAGGAATCTCTAGAGAAGGCTGGTTCCTCTTCCTAAACTACCTACCACAAGTCTGTTCCAGTGTAGGCAAGCTAATCTAATCCTAATCTAACCTCCAAGGAGACAGGGAGAGAGAGAAAAGAGAAAAAAAAACAAAAGCCTACACTAAAACGGTGATACACCAGAGAAGGAAAATGCTGAACATCTATCAAAACTACTATGAACACAACTCCAACCTTGCAATGAACATTTAAACGTGCACAAATACCTGCAATGAAGAGAGGCAAGAAGAAAACAAGAAAAATACGAGCAAGGATGGATAGATGCATCACAAAACACGTTTTTGTTGCTCCAGAAGTTTGCACAGAACATCATTTTAATGGTAAAAGTAAAAAAATGCCATTACAGAGTAGGGGAGGAGGTTCAAACTCCATTTTCAACCCTGGGGAAGAAAAGAAAGGAGAGGAGAGCAGAAAATATGAACCACCCTTTGAAAAATGAGCCAAATTTAGCTTTTTACAATGCATGGGTCGAGCCCAGGAGAGAGAAAATGTGTAAAAACATGGGAGCCATTCCTCATTGAATGAATATGCATTAAAACAACATGGGAATCCTTACAGACCCATGCCCCGAGATTTTTGACCATCTTTGGAGAAGAATGCGACCCATTTTGCATTAAAACTGGTTGTTGAAATGTCACTTCTGGCCATTACCACGTGCCAGAGACGTTTCTTGATTTTATCTCTCCAAAGTGAACTAAAATGCAAGATTGACCACAAAATCATGTAGGGAATTTCACCACTTTCCATTGATATAAAGGATGTGAAAACCAAGCTTTGGATCGAAAGTTATGGCCATTTGAAGATTTATGGCAAAAACAGGCCCAAAACGGATCGGCGGGAAAAAATTTTGAATTTTACCTCCTTTTTACATTTTGGAAAATTTTCCAAAAAATCCCCATGCATCTGCCACTTGGATGACACGTGTCAGCCTCGATTCCTCCACAAGCCTCCTTGTCTCTTTTCAGCCATTTCGGCTTTTCGCGTCTCATGCGTCCCATGCATACCTTTGTCCCCAATTTGTCCGGATGCTCGGGACAAATATCTCCGAACCGCCCGAAATGGACTATCTTTCGGAAAACTAGCGATTCACGTCCCACACGTAATTTTGTCCTAGCTGTCCCAAACCGCGTGAAACAAAAGACTTTGATGATTTTTCTAGCTTTCGGCCGATTCGGCTTTTCGCGTCCCTCGCGTCCTGACGTCCCAACTGTCCCACGGACCGCCTGGGACAAATATCTCCGACTTAGCTGATTTTCTTTCTTTTTCAACCCCAAGCTTGGTACGACGAACCCTCATGACCCAAACCGATGCACGACCCGAACCCTTGGACCGAAATGCCTTAAAACAATCCCTGCAACCTTATTTTTCGCATTTTTTCCATTTTTTCTAACTGGTTGGGATTTCTTCTTGGATGGGAGATTTTAAAAAAAAAAAAGGCCAAGGGGACCTTGAAAAACATGATTTTGGGCCTCGAATCAATCTTACTTGCTGGATGAATAATTTGGTGCATGTTATCAAAATTACCTTGAGGGTGAATTTTGGATAACACCATTTAAATGTAATTTTTTGTTTTAACAAATTTTCCAATGGCACAAAAATATTGGCATAACCCTTAATAAATTTCTAGTAATACCCATACACCCAAGGAATCTATGCACTACTCTCTGGTTGGTAGGTTCCTCCAATCCCATAATAATGAAAACTTTGGTAGGATCCACCAACAAGCTTTCCTTACATATGATATCCCCAAATAAGGTTCCAAATGGAGTAGTGAAAACACATTTCTTAATGTTGATGGATATCATAAACTACCATCATCTTTCAAACATCAGCCTTAGATCATCACAATGGTCCCTCACTAATCCATATACTATCTAGTCATCTAAGTAGAGTTGTAGAAACTTGTGGATGAAGTCCTGAAATTCCTTAACCACAATGCATATAAACACAATAGGCACTTTCTTCCATCTAAAATGCATGACCGTGTAGGAAAAACCTCCCCATTCAGTGGCGAAATTTGTCTTTTCTTGGTCCTCCTTTGCAATTCTAACCTGATGATATCTTGAGAATCCATCTGTGAAAGAATATATTTTGCACTCGATTACTCCTTCTAGGATCTTCTTAGTGAAGGGGGTCAGAAAGGGTCAATAACACATACCACATTCAAATCCCTATAATAAACACAAATCCTTATCCTCCCATCCTTCTTAATGCTAATGATCATTGGAATTATCCATTCGATTCTTCAATAGCCTTAATGATACTTGAAGCGATCATCTTGTCAATCTCTTCCTTGACCCTGACGCGTAGATTCAGATTCATCTAGTAAGGTCTATTATGAAATGGGTGCACTCCCTCCTCTAGTTTGATCTACATCTCCCCTAAAGAGTGACAAAATCCCTTAAGCTCATGGTACCCGTGTGGAAATAAATTCTGAAACTCGTAACATATCAATGATCTTTAAAACCTCCTTCTCTAACCAATAGTCCCCGATAGTAGCCTCCTTACATTCCACTTTTGAACCAATGTTAACCTTCTTGGTTTTCAAGGGTTCATGGTAAGTGTGTACTTTCTCATCAGCACTATCCATAACCTCGCATGCGTACCCACAATATGTTTAACATCCAAGTTTTCCACCTCTTTAACATCAATCACATAGAGAAACTTTCCTTTCTCTTTTTCCATGCATGTATGCTCAAGTTGTATCTCCTCTGATTCTTCCTCATAAAAGTTCACTTCTAAGCCAAGTTCACCCAATAATTCTAGTATTCTATCCTCTGCCATGACACTATCTCCCATAGTTAGGCACTTAACAACCTGTAACCCTCATCTACCAATGGCTTAGTACATTGATATTTGAAATCTTGAAGGATATCAACCATCAACTCCTACCAATTTCTGTTTAACGGTGCATCTATGAGTGAATGTACCATGCACACGCATAACCTTGTAAGGTGAAGTACAACTTATGCACCCATAAAGAAGATAGAAATGATTCCATGCCTTCTATCTAGGCCTTCTCACATGCTTGGACGTGAAACAAGGAAGGTTCCTTCCCATGATAATATTGTATGCTAGTAGGTACATTTCTCCGAGAAAACCTAACATAGAACACAATTCTCACTTCACGCCACTATATAAGGTTATCATGATGGATCACCCACCAACGTGGTGTGGTATTGAGCAAGGTATAGTGAAGCATCCTTCCCCTTTCAATCTCACATCTCCACTGGGTTTCCATTACTCACAAGAAAACATCATGGTCAGTTCCCTCAAAATAACTTGGAAAATTCTTTCCTCCTAGGCACTTGACTAAGCACGCCATTGTTACTCTCAACATAGAGCCTCTTAACTACCTTTCGACTAACTCATATGTCCCATGCACCCAATTGTCACATGCCACACTAGTTGTATCACTTATAGATTGAATATCTTCCCACTGAATAACACCTTATTTTGTTGGTTGCACAACCTCAGGGTCCTTGATAGTGCACACATAAATTATTTCTAGGTCTTCTTCTCCTAATGGCTCAATAGAGGGTGCCAAATTCCCATCTATAAAAGGAATGATAACGTGTTCCTCATTTTTCTCAAAAATTATATACCCCTTATTGAAATGTAAGTCAACATTGTTCTTATAGCACTGGGCACCCAAATAATGCTAGAAATTTGTCCACCTCAACAAGCACTAAGACTTCAAAGTCTCTAGTGAATTTTTCCCCTTGGATAGTGATAACAACATCCTTTAAAACACCAATGGGAATTACCTTTGTCTTATTAGCCATATATAACACATTTGAAGATGGATGTAATGGGGGCCTTCCCATTTGATTCAGGCATCTAGGGTGAGAACATTAACTTCTCGCACCCATGTCAATCAAAATATTACTTAGGAGCCATCCATAAACAACTATATTCAAGGTAATCTCCTTATCGTAGTCAAGGTTGTGGGGAGGAAGGTTAGCATGCAAAACCTACCTCTTGCGCTCTCCTCTAGTGCTTGGTATCTTATCCCTCAACCATTATCCTAACAGAGGAATGATATTCTCTTGGCACAACATCTTACACACCTTTATGACATCATCTATATATGACTGAGGGTCCTTACTTTTATTCTGTTGAAACTTCCTAGATTTCTCTTTTAGACACTAAATTTCCCCTTGAAGACTTCTGATTACATCCATGGTCTCTTGATAGACTTCCTTCTTATGGGTAGGGTTCGAGATACTTCCCATATACCACCTCTTCTCTTGTAATTAATGGTATCTACTTTGGTATTTCCTTGGCGTGCGTATCCTTAAGTTGCATCGTCACCAAGACGGGTTCTAACTCTGACTCACATGTCACCCTTGGCATCCATTACAAGTTTGTTTTGTTCATGCTTACCATCTCGGTGCCCTTTTTTTCGTTGTTGTTGGATCATGTATTTAAATAATTCTGGGCACTCCTCATACTTGTGCTTCTTCCCACACCAAGAGCACTGTAGTAGGTCAGGACATTCGTGCTTGTAATGCTTTGTGGACCCACAGTTATAACAAGTTCCGTGAGGGAATTCACCTCTTCTTCCTCCATGATTGCCACAACCTCTAAATCCTCCGTGAAAGAGTCTTCCACGAGCTGCTCCATCCGCACACCCTTTAGAGTGATGATCATCATCCTTGGAATTATTTGCAACATTGGTCTAGTGTACACCAATATCAATGGAATCATGTATTTGGTTAATCAATCTACAATCCTTGGTGTCATGAGTAGTAGAGGTGTAAATATTGCAATAGTAAGACACATTCTTATAGATCACATACTGTATTAGTAGACACCTACTTGCATCAAGATATTCATGGAAAATATAACATTCTATCATCATGGTGTGTACCGATCTCCTAGGACAATCTGTACTTTGTATGCCCCTCTACCTCACAATTCAGTGCACCATAGGCCACTGTGAGTCTCATGTGCCAAGTTCATAGATATCTTCTCCAACTACTTTGTCATGGCAACAAACTGACCTTCAAGAAAAGGACTAACAATGGTATCCATGCTTCCCAAAGCCTTAGTGCATAGGGAAGCCTCCAAGGCTTCCCGCGGGTCTTTGAAATTCTTATGTAATAGTGCTCTCCTGAAGGGCATTATTAATCCTCCAAAAAACCATTGAGCATGCTAAAAGGATGAATATCATAAGATAGTTTTGACAAGAGAGTCTTAAAGCACACATCATACTCCTGCACACTCTTTGCCATACCTTGTTGAATCTCCTTTTACACGCTAATGTTATTTCGTTCAAACTCGGAATATGGAATTCGGATGAGAAAGCATTACATAGTGCAATATAATATACTACTATTTGGAGAGGGTCATACATCCAAGTACAAACTATGCATGCCCTTGCAATTTCATTACAAAATGACTTGCCTTCCATTCTAGGGTAGTGATCACCTTCACGCACCATAGAAAATAAAATTTGTGTACATTATTTGTAGTATCCTCAACACCTTTGTAATTTGACATATGCAAAGACATTTCAAAGAACACTTGTTGAGGTGGTTGAGGCCCTTGTCCACTTGATCTAGAACCTAGATTCCCCTTGGTGTTGCTCCACCACTAGATCCACTAGATCCACCAGTACCTATTCCTCCTGACCCACCAGATCCTCCTCCAGTAGCTGGAAAAGGTCCTGAAGTGGTAACACCTTGTGTACCCATTGTCACTCTAAACTATGTGCCAACAATCTGTGATATTACACCGCTACCATATTATATGTCCTATGCCACTTCTAGATGTGATAACAAAGATTTGTGTACTCATACTTTTCCCAAAATTTGTACCAGACAATATACCTCTAAATATAGGGAATGATTGTGCAGCCATGGATGTACCAAATGAAAAATTATACCTCCTAGGTGTTGATCAGTTACTTCCACCAATACCAACTGGGTTAGTAATACTTATCTCTGGATTTGGAAAACTAAGCGCCAAGGGTTGGTCACTAGGTGGATTCAGATGCATGCCGATGACTCTTATCCTTTCTTCATATGATGAGCTCTCTCTAGAAGTCGAGGGGGTTTATCTTTCGTGATTTCCAAGATGGGGTAGCGTAGACTACTTAGGTTCCATGTCCTCCACGTGAACCTCAAATCCTTCTCGCAACATCCGCCTTTATAAATTCATCACTCCCTTAACTTCACGTTGTCTTGCCAACTCCCTCTCCCGAGCTTCATTATACTTGAGCCACCTCTCCTCTCTCTCCATTTCTACCACAAGGTCCGCCATCCTTTTACCACTCTAGCTTTCGTGCCCCGTGCCTAGCAGAATTTATCTGACCATGGGAATGGCTTCCAAAATCAAAGTAATGACCAATATCTTGATATCCAATGGAATAATACACAAGAACTATCTTCTAGGCTCCCTTAAGAACTCAAAATAAAAAAATATCTAGGAAAAAATACGTAGAAATAATGTATTCTAAGGTATAACTAGTCAACACTCTACTCCACTAGTGATCAATAGCATGGGTCCATGTCAGATCAACATCATGTAGCTGTTGATATTACTCTTGGGTCCAAAAATGAGGTCTATAATACCAACTCATCCATGATGCATATGCTATTAGCCATTCATATAACTCTATTGGGAAATAATAGAATAATGTCTCATAGAGTTCGTGATACAAGTTCCCCTCCACCCATTTTTCATACATCAAACTTAGATCCAATATTGAATCTCTAAGAAAACTCATCCTCCATTTTTTTGAGCCATACTTCAACACTATACAAGTTCAAGTGCTCCATCATCACAAATTTCTCTCACAATAGCTTCAAAAGAGGTCCCGGAAATGGAACCAAGATGTAGCCATTATTTTACCCTCAATACTTCTTTCTAACCCCAAGCACATTGGCCTATCATCCAAAGATACACCGGGTTCTCACCCGAGACATGTGTAGACACCGAGCCCCTCCTTTATGTGATATTTTCAAGAGAGTTATGCCATTAATGGAGGATTATTTATAGAAATAAAAGTACATTCATCCACTTAGAGAGGCGAAGATATAACTAACATATCTACACATTAATGCATCACAAAAGATAAATAACATTATAAGAAGTACAAGAACTAGATTTGAGTCATGATAAGCCATATAACATGAGGGTTTACACCCATAAGAAAGTTGTACATAATAGATCCATGTATATTGATTTAATAGAGTTTTGGTAGCCATATTACATTCAAAAGGGTCATCTTAGACCATATACATCAAATGACAAAGACTGAACTCCCGCAAACCTATATCATAAGAGATTCTAACTATGCTTCTTCCCTTTATATCCCTTGTTAAAGATCCTAGTACCCATACATTTGTTTAATGGTATCCCTTATAAACCTCTAACACTAAGTAATCTAAACCCTAACATTTCGTAGCACTTTGTTACTCTCCTTCTCTTTTTATGATTTCTCTATGCATTCTCTTTGCATTCCCCTTGTGTCTCTCTGTGTCTTTGTTCATTTCCTAAGCACATATTTAAATAGGATAATGGACCATCACCATGAATTATCTTCTAAGCATATCACATGCCAAGTGTTGATGTGGTCCTCCATTGGTGAATGCCTATCCTATTTGCAATCCTTCCACTAATTGTAATGATGTCTCTAGGAATATTTCCTCCGTGCAATATTCTTTTCTTAGCCTCCAAGGTTCCATGATGGCACCTTATCCACTCATCACACCTAGTCTATCCCTCACATTTTTCCTCAAGTGACTCCATGATGTCGAATACAGATAATTCCTTCAAACCCTTGTTCTTCCTCTCCCGTATGCCCTAGTTTCACTTAAACCCTTATTAAACTCCTTTTTCCTACACACTTTTCCTTGAGCACCTTTCTATCTACTAATCTTGTGTACACCAGCCTCTTGAGCCACACTTCAACACTATACAAGGTTAAGAGCTCCATCATCACAAATTTCTCTCACAAAAGCTTCAAAAGAGGTTCCGACAACAAAACCAAGATGTAGTCATTATTTTACCCTCAATATTTCTTTCTAACCCCAAGCGCACCGGCCTATTATCTAGTATATGCTAGGTTATCACCTGAGGCATGTGTAGACACCGAGCCCCTCCTTTATGTGATATTTTCAAGAGATTTATTCCATTAATGGAGGATTATTTACAGAAACATAAGTACATTCATCCACTTTGAGAGGCAAAAGATATAACTAACAAATCTACACATTAATGCATCACAAAAGCTAAATAACATTATAAGAAGTACAAGAAACTAGATCTGAGTCATGATAAGCCATATAACATGAGGGTTTACACCCGTAAGAAATTTGTACATAATAGATCCATGTATATTGATTTAATAGAGTTTTGGTAGCCATATTACATTCAAAAGGGTCATCTTAGACCATATACATCAAATGACAGAGACTCAACTCCTGCAAACCTATATGATCAGAGATCCTAACTATGCTTTTTCCCATTATATCCCTTGTTACAGATCCTAGTACCCATACATATGTTTAATGGTATCCCTTACAACCCTCTAACACTAAGTACTCTAAACCCTAACATTTTTTAACATTTCTATAGCATTTTGTTACTCTCCTCTTTTAATGATTTCTCTATGCATTCTCTTTGCATTCCCCCATGGCTCTTTGTGTCTTTGTTCATGTCCTAAGCACATATTTAAATAGGATCATCGACCACCGCCATGAATTCTCTTCTAAGCATATCACGTGTCAAGTGTTGATGTGGTCCTCCATTGGTGAATTCCTATCCTCTTTGCAATCCTTCCACTAATTGTAATGATGTCTCTAGGAATATTTCCTCTATGGAATATTCTTTTCTTAGCCTCCAAGGTTCCATGATGTTACCTTATCCACTCATCACACCTAGTCTGTCCCTCACGTTTTTCATCAAGTGACTCCATGATGTCGAATACTGAGATAATTCCTTCAAACCCTTGTTCTTCCTCCCCTGCATGCCCTAGTTTCACTTAAATCCTTATTAAAATCCTTTTTCTTGCACACTTTTCCTTGAGTGCCCTTCTATCTACTAATCCTGCGTGCGCCTGCTTCTTAGTACTTAGTCAATATTTTAGGGTCCAACACACCACCAATGTGCAGGCAAGACAACCTGGAATAGGGGAATCAATAATTTTAGGCCTACCAATAAAAGAGGAACAATAGGTAGAACTGTTGCAAATAAAAAAATAAATGGGAAGCAAGGAACATGTTTCAACTACAATAAGGTTGAGAGAAAAGGACCACTAGGTGGATGTTTTAAGTGCAAGTGACGATCACTTTGCTAACAATTGTATGCAAAGAGTTCAATGGAATAATCAATAGAAAGGATCTAATGCAGTGAACAAGGAGGTCAACATCATAATATTTATGCCATAGTCCATAATAAACAAACAAAAAGTAGGCTACTCTAATGGAAACCATAGGTAAGATTTTGGAGAGATTTTTTCTATTTTGTTTGATTATGAATCAATAGAATATTTTGTTTCATCTAAAGTAGATGATAAACTAAAAATTAGAGCGGGATACATGGAACACACTTGGATCGTATAATATGGAAATAATGTTGTACATAGAGTGTATCGAGTGCTTGTTTAAGGCACCACTAGAATTACTCCGAGTTCACAATAAAATTAAATCGTATGTGGCACCCCTAAGATCCTATGATATTGTCATAGTTCTAAATTGGTTAATTTAACATAATGAAACCTTAGAATATTTAGGAAAATGTGTAACTCTTTGTGATGATCAACAAAAAACAACAAGTATTCTCGGGTGTTAAAAGGGTGTTTGTCACTAGGCGATTTATGCCATGCAATTGAAAAAGGAAAAAAAAAAGGGCTACCATCTATATGCAGTAAAAATAATAGATTTGGGATAGGAAAAGGAGCTTGAAATTAAATAATTTCCCATCCTAAGGGAATTTAGGGATGTCTTTCCAAATGAGTTTCCCGGACTTCCACCTAAGCGTGAATTTAACTTCACAATAGATGTCAATATGGGAACAAAAATGGTCTTTAAGGAACCGTACATAATGAAAACAAATGATTTGGTTGAGTTGAAATCTCAACTACATGATTTTTTTCCCTTGGGGCTGATTAGACCAATTATATCACTTTGGAGTGTCTTGGTAATCTTCATGAAAAGAAGGATGGGTCCTTTAGACTTTGTATTGATTATCGAATGCTCAATAAGGAAACAGTGAATAATCGGTACCGCTTACTCGAATTGATGATATTTTTGATCAAATCAAGGGAGAAACCATGTTTTCCAAGATATATTCAGATCCGGTTATCATAAATTATGAATAAAGGATGAGGATTTCCATAAAACCACTTTTAGAACAAGGTATGAGCATTACGATTTTACGCTTTTCCCTTTGGTCTAACGAATGCACTTGCCACTTTCATGAACTTAACGAACAACATATTTAGGGAATACTTGGACTAATTTGTGCTTGCATTTCTCAATGATATATTAATATACTCTAAGAATGAGTAAGAACATGATGAACATTTAAGGATTGTCTTTGGAAATTATCGAAAACATAAATTATACATAAAGTTATCTAAGTGTACTTTTATCAATACGAATTATAATACTTAGGTCACATCATAAATAAAGAATGCATCTCGTGGAACCTTCGAAGATCAATGCACTCATAGAATGGTCGATCAAGGATGTGCATGAAGTGAGAAGTTTTATGGGACTAGTAGGCTACTACGGGAAGTTCATAAAGGACTTCTCCAAGATAGTAGAACCTATCACTTCTTTGGAAAAGAAGGGTAAGAAATTTGTTTGGGATAGTAAGTACAAAGAAGCCTTCATAGAGTTAAAAGAAAGACTCACAAGTGCTCTAGTGTTGAAGATTTTGGATCCAAATGATAAATTTTTGGTGGTAAATGATGTTTCAGGGGAAGGTTTGGGTGGTATAATACGATAAGATGGGCATGTGGTATCTTTTAAAATCCGGAAGATGAGAGTACATTGATCAAATTACGCACCTCATGATATTGATATTTTTGTGATTGTTCATGCGTTGCAAGTATGAAGGTAATATTTTCTTAGGAAACCATTTGAACTCAAAATAGATCATCTTGGGCTCAAGTACATCTTTACACAATCGAATCTAAATGCAAGGAAATGAAGGTGGCTAGAGTTCCTAGAAAATTATGATTTTTATATAAATTACATTAAGGGTAAAGAGAATAGGGTGGCTAGTTCTCTAAGCCTCGAAAGCATATTGCTATTCTAATTACTTTAAGAACTCAGTTTAGGGATGAAATAAAAATGAGTTACCCAATTACCCTACTATAATCATGTCAAAAAAACACTAGAAAAGATCCAAAAACAAAAGGTACGAGTGTTTTAAGATGGAAACAGATGGGATTCCATGTTATAATAGCAGGATATATGTATAAGAGGGTAATGAACTCAAGATGAAAGTTCTAAGAGAACTTCATGATGCTCCCTACTCGAGACACCAAAGAGTAATAAAGATGATGACAGACATAAAAATAAATACTTATGGAAAAATATGAAAAAGGATGTGATTATTTACATTTCACAATGCTTGGAATGTCAAAAGGTAAAGGTTGAACATTTGCATCCAATAAGATCTGTTATATCCACACAACGTGCCGGAATATAAGTGGCAAGTTATAAGTATGGATTTTGTCCAAGGTCTACCTATGTCCCAAAATAAACATGATGTTATACTTGTAGTTGTAGACAAATTAACTAAAGTGGAACATTTTATAGTAGGTAATTTAAAGGATAATTCACCCATACTGGAAAAAAGGTTTGTGCAAGAAGTTTTCCGATTACATGGAGTTCCAAAAGTAATAATTTCAGATAGGGACTCAAGGATGACTTCCATAATTTTGGCAGAATTTGTATGCTGCCTTAGGGACAAAACTAAACATAAGTTCTGCCTACCATCCTAAAACTAATGGTCAAACCAAAAGATTAAATCAAGTGTTATAAGATTTACTACAAATGTATTGCATGGATCAGCAATACAAATGTGAAGAGTACCTTCCCGTAGTTGAATTCACCTATAATAACACTTACCATTCTTCCATTCAAATGGATCCTTTTGTGGCCTTATATTAATAATAGTGTTATTGCATGGTTCATAAATGATCATAAATCTTTTAGTTATTTGTATTTCAGTTACTTTCTTTTAGCTCTTTATAATAATCGAATTGGTCATCTTTTTTTCTACTCGACTATTGTTATGACCCTTGATGATAACTTCCTCTGTTCTAATTGGCAATGCTATGTTAAGAAAAATTTATGAGAATATTTGAGTTGTCATTTAATGGAATTGATGCCTCTCATTAATCCATATGATGTTAAAATCAGTTCCTCTTAAATAGTTTTAATAATTAATGCCTTGGATGGCAAAAATGGGATATTTAAAACTTTTCCAATGACACAAGTTTTATAAAAATGCGTATGGGACCTAAAATCACCTAATTAAATGGAGAAGGTTTGATCATGTGATTGAAGGGAAGATAAATATTAGATTTGGGTAATACCTTGGATTTTTTTACCATATTACCTATAACTAATGTTTATAAGCATAAAAACATTAAGGACATATAAAGACCTTATGGCATTTTATCTTGGTTTGAATAATTTTTCTTGTGGTCATATTTAATCATGCTACATAGTAAATTATTTGATGAGATAAGTGTCTTGATGATTTCCATTAAAACATTTTGCAAGTCAAAAGGGATGAAAATCAATAATTATTAATAGCAAATTTGGTAAAAATACCGACAAGTTTGGTGTGGGTCTAAAAAAACAAAGCCGATGGGGTTTTGAAATCCATCCTTTCTTTACACATAAATTAAATAATGAATTTAATGCATGTACATGTATTGGGAAGCCTGAATCTTCCTCAATACGCTACCCTATAGAGATTATTTCATATCATTTTCTTTTTTCTCCTTTTCCTATTTTCACTCTTTCCTTCTGAGAGATCTGTGCGAGTTTTGGAGGAAGAAGGGATTTGAATTGTTGGAGATAGAGGTGTAAGAGGGTTTTCTGATTCTAGTTTTCTTTCCGGGAATGAATATCTTCTCCCTTCTCTACTACATTATTTAATCAAAAAATGATCATGTATGCATCCTATTAAATAATAAGCAATGGGTTTTTCTGGCTAGTTTTTATTTGATAATTTGAATGAAAGAAAATAAATTAGGGTGTCCATGGCATTCAAATTTTCTTTTCTCTATGTTGGTTCTATTTGAAAACCCTAAAACACGAGATGGGCATTTGATCTGCTACACTTATAAAATAATGGGGTTTATTTCTTTACAAAATAATTATATACGAATTGAAATGGAGTCGGGTTTTCCTTGCGGGATAAATGGAAAACGATTTGTGAAGATATCTTGTATCAAATCGATTTTTGTATATTGAAATTGATTTTTCCTTATGGTTTTTTTTTTTCATTACAGAAAGAATGGGAAGCATTTTGTGAATATTTTGTTCAAATCAATTTTGCATTGTGGGTTTTTATTCAGTTTATATGGTTTTGTGGGTATTTTTTGGATGTGTTCTAGAGAAATATGGCTTCATGAGTGCGATTTCTTCCATTTTTGAGTAGATTAAATAAAATAAATTAATGGTTCTCATTTTGGTAATGATAAGCATTAGCTGGAGTTGATTGGGTTGATGCCATTTTAGAGCCATTGTTTTTTTGTATGATTGAAAAAGAAGGAAGAAATAATATGTATGTCTTGATATGGTAATGATGTTCTTGGTTGGTTTTGTCTCGAGCTACCCTTTGATGGTAATAATTATTGCAAATAAAAAAATTATATATCAAATCTGCACTTTCATAAATCAAGATACCTATGGTTTTTAAATGTAGGTCAAGATGTTGAAATGATTATGGCATGATTATTTCTCTTAAAATGAAATTTTGATAGTTTGAGTTGTTATTTGATTGGGTATAATGATTGTAAAGGAAGAATAAAAAGGAAATAAAAATATGTACTCTTCTTAATCATATTTTTCCTACGGGTTATGTATAAATTTAGATGTTGAATATTTATTGTTTTTAAGCTGAAATAAGGATGTCTTGATCCTTGTGATTAGAGGGATACATGATCACTGAAATAGAAACTGGTTATTCTATTAGTGTGCATCCATAGTTGTATCTTTATGGAAAACATGTAGTAATACATTCTCAGTTATATTACCATGTGCTTGTTGATAAAACAATATGTATACCTTTTCATATTTTATTAAATAATTGCATCATAAAATAGAGGTAATATTATTTGCATTTGTTTTTGAAATGACAC
The DNA here is from genome assembly GCA_018340775.1 of Taxus wallichiana var. yunnanensis. Lineage (NCBI taxonomy): Eukaryota > Viridiplantae > Streptophyta > Pinopsida > Cupressales > Taxaceae > Taxus > Taxus wallichiana. The sequence continues at coordinate 172,532,527 of CM031244.1, forward strand.
CAAATAATCACTCCAAGATATTGTAGGACAATTATTTTTCATGCATGGACATGATGGATTTCTTTGAGTGAATTTTTGTTTAAAGTCAATAAAATAACTAAATGAGATACTAGCTATCAAGTTGAAAAGGAATTTACATTTTTGATCGTTGTTTGTAAATTGTTGGGATCTTGGATCTGTTGTTGATATTCAAACCTCACTATGTGAGAGTTACCATATCGTTATATATTCCTCCTTAATGACATATGTATCCTATGATTTTAATAAAGATATGAGTAGTTCAATTATATTGAGATCTCATTTGGAATTGGATGATGATATTCTGGACTTCAGTAGTCTTATTGAAACTTTATTTATGAAGCATTAATTTAATATTATATTTAATTAATGATTTAAAATGATAACGATGATTTGTTAACAAAATGTTCAAAGTGAGTATTAATTCTATAGCTAATGAATTAACTAATTACTTTAATAAAATTGAGGACATCATAAGCCATTATCTAGTTTATTTGAATATTAAACTAGATTTTCGTTAGATGTAAAATCTTATTTTCAAGTATATGAAAGAGAAAGATATAAATGAGTATTATTAATTTAAGAAATTGACCGTTCTTAAAAATAGAACTAGAATTGAGTTTAAAAGGTGTACAAATTAAAAAATTAAGGTTAATTAATTGGTGGTGATAATGTAAAGCTTAAGAAAAATCATCAGTATTTTGGGGCAAGATTTAATAAGGTGTTTCCAACTTTGGTTGGAACAAGGAACTATGAGTCCTTGAATTTCTTATAATCATTTTAATTAAGTAGAGATTATTAAAGCTTGTTAAGTAATTGAAGGGTGGAAATAAATAAGATTACTAAACTAGTGGATTCCATCAAATGACATAATATACTTGTATTCTTAAGATAAGTTTAATGTGAATAAAGGAACTTAAAATTCCCAATTTCTTAGGGACCATTAGGTTTTGAAATTAATTTCAAAGGTATGTGAGAAAGGAAATAAGAATAGAGTATGGACTCATAAGATTTACCGAGACCAATGGTTAGTTTTGATTAAACATAAAGATAAACCTTAATGACCTAAGTGCCTAATACGAGTTAGTAGTTAATATGTTAGTATGAACTACTCTTGAACTTAGGGACTGTAATAATGGGTTGCTATTGAGTATTGCTGCAAGACCATATTAGCTGATTTTTCAAAATAAACTTAATTTGTTTATGGGATAAAAACAAAAACATTATGATAAATATTCTGATTTGCATTATTGCAAAGGACAGTACATGTATTTAAAGAACAACCATGATAAAGAAGCATAATTAGACCTCTTGGGTAATCACATAAGAGGGTAAATAGATGAAAAGATCCATTAGGAATATTAGGGAATGAGTACATATGGGATGTTGAAATAATTATATTTTAGCATAACAGATGTACCTATCTCATAATGAACCTAGTTGATCTTTGGCATCTGTCTGAAATGAACTCTTGCAAGGTGGGTCTAATTTGAAATAAAGTAAATGCAAACTAAAAGATCTAGACAATTGTGAAAGGGATAGTTGTGAGGTGGCATAAGAATTTAAACTCATAAGATTAGTGTGTTGTCTTGAGTTTAGCCGTAACGTTCATGGTGGATGAGTTTGGCCAAAGTAATATATTGATGGTCATGTGCATTGTTTAATCACCTTTCCTTAAACAAAATTTATTGGTAACCGGATCAGGGGAAGTTGAACACTAAACTTGAGGTAGAAAATGGTGGATACCGGATGATGAAGTTGGGAAACCAACTTCGGGGTAGACCTAAGGACATTCACATGGTTCCTAAAAAATTTAAAAGGTTGAGCCATAATGCTAGTAAATAGTGTCACTTGAAGTAGTGACGAAGGGAGTTCATGGATATCTGGATGCACCCTTCTCAGCCGCACATGGATTATACAGATGTTTTCAGATAGATCAAATGAAAAATATGATTTAATGAATCGATTAAATAAATCTATTTGATTACAACTGTAAACTTTGTTTTTTTTAAATTTCCTCATTTTCCAGCTCTTGTAATCATGAGTGTTACACATATTGTCCAAATTTTCTAGTATATAACTATGGAACTCACCAAGTATTCACTCTAACTTTGCGTGCTTTGCCTTCACCTTATACTTATGCATCATGGTATCCAAAATCAACTGAGTGTGCTCAATTTTATTGGTTAGGGCCCTCTCCTATATAGACTTCAGAGTTGCATCTTCATCCACCAACTTCACATCAATATAAAGTTTGTAATTTTTGCATATGTTAAAGCCAATATCCTCCTTTGTATTCACTTCCTTGAGTTGGGTGATCAAGTCCTCCAACTCAATGATCCTAGATTCCACTTTGTAATTTTGTTATTCTTCTTTTCTTCTTAAATCTCCTCCTTTATCGGCCCCACACATTTGATGTTGACCAAGAGCATGCCAACTAGGTTCTCTAGGTACTCCATCTCGTCCCCATAATATGTCTTAACATCGATTACTAATGAAGGACATTGTTCCAATATTTTTTGACAAACACACCGACCCTATCATATGCCTCCTTATTTATTCCCTTTTTACCTCACAACCCCTTGTGTAGTTAGTCTATCTCTTGTTATTTTTCTTTCTTGTTAGCAACAAGGGTGCGTACTTATGGAACTTGAGTCCAAATTCCTCTTCACCACCTCTGAAGCCAATTTTTTCAAGGTGTTACACGCCTTCTCATCTATCAAATGGTTAGGATTAATGGCCTAATACTTTAATCCAGGGTTCTTCTACAAAATCATCATTTCTATTGCATGGTCGGTAACCTCAAACTCTAGATCCTCTGTGTGGGAATGTATATTCCATCTCAACATTTTATTTGTTCTTGACCCCCTCCCTAAGGGTCTATCAAATCCCATGCATGTAATTTTTCCATATCAAGGGTACTCTAGAAACACACATGCAAAACCTTTGTCGAGATCATCAAAAATTCCATGTGTGATGACATTGGGGCCCACCATTTCCTTTACACCTTAATCTTTGTTCTATGATTCTTAAAAGTAGGGGTGTTGATACATATTAAAAGTCCTTTATCTTCCTTGACCACAAAGGATTCACCCTTATCCTTCTCACCCAACTCGGTATCTTGCATTGGTGAACTATATTCTACACTCTACTTCTCTTCATCAAGCTGATGCTTTCCTTTTCTCGAGTTCTTCTTGGAATACAATATAATCCTCTTCTTCTTTAGATCCAACCTATGTCTCTTTGCTATAGGATTCCTATACCTTAGGGTGCTTCTCGTGTTGCTTCTTAGCACCACCTTGTTGTAATGTTTCCGTGTTGTCACTACTACCTCTACGCGTATAATAACTCCTCTTGTGATAGGTATCCAAATTTCCTTCACTCTCTTCTTTCTTCTATTCATATTACTCATAGATGAAAGCATATAGGGAGGATCTTTTTCAACATGAAATACCTTTGGAACCTAATGCTAAACCATTTAGGCAAAATTAGAGGCCAATTAATCCACTTCTTTCCCTCAAATTGAAAAAGTTAAGGGATGGAGGGATAATACAACCAACAAGATATTCTTCATGGGTGGAAAATTTGGTGCCGTTAGAAAGAAAAATGGAGACATAAGGTTGTGTGTGGATTTTAGGAACTTGAATAAGGCCTCAATTAAAGATAATTATCCATTGCCTAATATGGATAACATGTTACAATTGGTCACTGGATTTGAGTTAATGTCCACATTAGATGGATTCTCAGGGTATAACTAGGTGGTTGTAAAACAATCGAAAGAATCAAAACTACTTTCACCACTCCATGGGGTACCTATGTATATGTGAGAATGCCATTTGGTTTGATGAATGTTGGGGATAATTTTCAAAGAGATATGGATGTTTCATTCTTAGGTTATATCAATTATTTTATTATTGTTTATCGGGATAAAAAGACAAGTATGTTCTATGAAGAGGAGTGATCACTTGCAATGTGTGGAGAAGATACTAATGAGATATAGAGAATATGACATCTCATTGAATCCTAAAAAGTTTCATTTTGGGGTTCAAAAGGAAATTTTGTTGGGGAACATTGTGTCAAAATAAGGGGTCATGATTGATCCTGAAAGGGTGGAAGTAATTGGTAAAGTTCATATCCCAAAAACTAAGAAAGGGATCCAGTCCTTCTTTGGTCAAATAAATTTCATTAGGAGATTCATTTCTAATTTTGCTGAAATGACTATCCCTATTACAAACATGTTAAAGGACCAAATTATCAAATGGGAGGAAGGAGCTCTCCAAGCTTTCATTGGAATTAAAGAAGCATTGAAAAATTCTCTAGTATTGGCAGCCCCTAATTACAAGAAGGATTTTTAGATATTTTCCTTTGCATCTAAGAACACTATTGCATCTGTATTATTGCAAAAGGATGAAGAAGGAAATGAGATACCTATTTCCTTTTTTAGTAAAGCCTTATAGGGGTTGAACTAAAGTATACCATCATGGAGAAGTAGGATTTTTCTTTGGTGAGAGAAACTAAAATTTTCAGGCCCTATATCTTAAATTAATCACAATAATCAAAGAAATTTTATCAGAAATGGAAATTTCCAGCAAAAGATGTCATTGGGTGAACAAGTTACAAGAGTATGATATGGATATACAAATCACTAAGTTGGTTAGAGGTATATGTCTTACAAAGTTGATGGAAGAAAGAAAATTGCAGGGGATGGAAGTCAAAATTGAAGAAGGAAATATGGATGTCTATGAGAAGTTAATCAATTCCATATGGTATAAAGACATAATATTTTACCTTAGAAATTTGGAGTGTCCAAGGAATATAGATAAAAATCAAAGAAGGACACTCAAACTAGCCTCCCGAAGTATATCATCATTGATTATGGGTTGGCTTGGAAGAATCCTAAAGGGATTATTTTGAGGTGTATTATAGAGGATGAAGCTCCCAAATTGATTGTAAAATTTCATGGGGGAGTGTGTGGAGGCCATTTTTTTGGAAGAGTGACTGCCCACAAGATCTTAAGGGTAGGTTATTGGTGGCCTACAATTTTCAAATATGCAACCTTGTTGGCTAGAAAATATTAAATTTTTCAGAGGTTTTTAGGAAGAATTAAAGCTTTAGGTGCTCTACCTTTCCAACCAGTGTAATTAGAAGCTCCTTTTAAAAAATGGGGAATGGACTTTATTGGAGAGATCTCAGATCCTAAAGTGCAGGGAACAAATGGATATTGGTGGCCATTGATTATTTTACCAAATGGGTTGAAGCTATCCCCGCTAAAAAATAAACTCATCAAATCATCTCATATTTTATCCTAAATCATATAATTTGTAGGTTTGGAGTACCTGCAAAGATAGTTACTAACAATGTAATGAGTTTTAGAGCTAAGACATTAGTAAATATGTGTAAAGAATATGGGATAAATATGACATATGCATGTTGCAATCCTCATAGGAATGGTCAAGTTGAATCAAGCAAAAATTTAATTAAAATCATTAGAAGAACATTGAAGGTTAACAAAAGGAAATGGGGTGAGTAGTTGAAGTTTACTTTATGGGAAGATAGAATCACTGCCAAAAGAGCCACTAGAAAGAGCCCATTTGAATTAGTTTATGGAGTCTAGGCTCTTCTACCCTTACATATGTAATTATCCTCTTATCAATTCATACAACAACTTGAGGATGAAGAAGTGAATCCCTATGAAGATAGGATTAATCAAATAGTTGAGTTAGATGAAGAGAGAAGGGAATCTCACCAAATACACTTAAGGTTTAGAAATAAGCTTAAGAAACTATTTGACAAAAAATTTACCCCTATAACCTTCAATGTTGGAGACCTTGTCTTACTATGGGATAACAGGCATGAGGATAAGGGGAAACATGGTAAATTTTATGCTTTATGGATGGGTCCTTATTCCATTGACATAAGAATTGGTGAGCACAAATTTTTCCTAAAGGACCTGGATGGATACTTTCTTGAATTGCTTGTTAATGACATGCATCTGAAACACTTCCTGGATTGATCCAAACAAGGTATGAATCATTATATAATGTATAGTACTTTTTCTTTTTTTTTCCTTTTTGTTTATGTTTTTGTTTTCCTGGTCTATAGTGACCAGTTGCCTCGGTTTCTTTGTTTGGTTTTGTGAAGAGCATTGTTGTTGTTTGACCTAGTGTGTAATTTGAATGACTAAGTAACCCAATATATTTAGGTACTTGGTATATTTTATGGCTAGTATGAATGGTTTGTATGACACCCACAAGGGGTGCCCATCCACGATTGAGCCTATGTTAGTGTTTGAATATATCTCACCCTTTTCATTATTGTATGCCAAGAAATAGAGTGCCCTTGCTATCATAATTTTAGGAAGAATAAAGTGAGATTGATTAGGAAGCATCAATTAAGAGTGAGGATTCAAAATCTGAGGAGAAAAGGAGAATTACATGGATATTTGCATAGGAAATTGGTAAGGATTGTATTACTCTCATACTTTCATTGTCTTTTACTCCAAATTTGTGAAGTAATTAAAAGTAAAAGCTAAGGCATAAAATATGAATACAATACCATGGGGGTTTCTTATCACTTTTGGGATTAGTAATGATCTAGACAAGATCACATACATTGATTTAATGAATGTGGATTTAAATGAGTTCAAACAAAGATTTAATAACTCGGACAAGAGTGAACTCATGCAAGAAATCAAGGATAGAAAAATTTCCTCAGCTGGTGTTATTCCCCCTTTTGATCATTGCCGGAATTTTTGAGACTTTGTGCCATGAATTATAATCTAGAGAAGAGGGAAGTTCTAGATGGAAGTGGTGAAGTAGTACTAACTTTGACACCCAAGGCCTTCAGAATAATGTTGAAATTTTCAATGATCAAAACTCTAATAACCTTAGGTATTGATTTTTCCCTTCAAGATTATGAAACCAAGAAGAAGGATTATGAAAAATTTATAAACACCAAGTGGTTCTTGGCAGATAAAAAGGTCACCACTAGGATTCCCAAAAATTTGGTTAGGGCACAATTTGTAGAAGAGGCGAGAGGATGTGATCATGTTGCTAAGTAGAATGGCTAGTTTAGAAACAACAAATGAGTTCAAAGAGTGGATGTGCCCCTACATGTGGATAGTTTTAGAAAGGAAGGGGAACATTTGTTGGGAAACCCTCATAGAAAATTCAATTCATGAGCACCTTCTAGCATTGAAAGTCAATATGGGTGGTCCTGGGAACTGGAATTTTACATGATGACATATCTGATTTACAACATTGTAGGCCACATACACTTCCCTAGCCTTGTACCATGTACTCCCTTCAAAAAGAACCAGATGCATGATGTTTATCCCTAATTACAATTGAGTAATTGGAAAGGAAATGTAAGGTTGGTGAACGATGCATTTTTTGCACTGTTATATGTTTGTTTAAACCTAAATGGGAACATATAGAATATTGGAAGTAGCTAAAAATATAATAATGGAATATGGTTGTCTCTTTATTCAGTATAGAAAATTCACTTACATAATCTAAATAGTGGATTTGAAGGACAACCTTACAAATTGACAAGGTATTTAGATGATAAGATGGATTTATGTAAGCTAGCAAGACAATTGAATCTAGTTTATAAGATGATTCCAGGAAAACATAAAACAAATATCAAATTCCCCTTCAGAATTAGAAGATATTCCTTCCCTTCCATTATAAAATCCAAGTTAATGGAGGAAGAAATGGAAAGGTTTGATATGGAAAAATTTGAAGTAAGGTCAAATTATGACATTAGGTGGGTGGTAAATACTTTGGAAAATTACTTTGAGCATGAGCCTCACTTTGAGGATTACTGGATGAATTACAGGGATGAGGAAGACGTCAGACTTAGGGAATTCTTGAGAATGAACCTCACATAAATCATTGATTTCAAAATTGTTGTGGTACCTGAGGGAATTGTAGATGACCAACAAGTTGTGAGTCAATTTTATATTGACCAAGGAATAGAAGGCCAACCAATGACCCCTATGAAGTGGATTTAGGAATAATATGATGATCAGTATGGTAGGATTGTTCATGTAATAAGGAGAACTTTTACTTGGTTGAAAACAAAGAACATTGATTTATCCATTCAGAATACAAGAGTGCTCAGTAATTTTAGAGAATTAGGGATTTTGAAGGAAGATCTCCCCCTTTGAAGGAGGGAGATGATAAGATGGATCCAATAGGAGGAAAATCTCCTCAATTACCTTCAAAGAGACCAACTACATGAATTATTGATGAATGGAATTCTTCTGCTACTGGGATAGGAACCTCCATGTTTGCTTTAAAGAAGAAAATTGAAGAGATGCTTCTAAAATCTATGGAAAATTCTCCTATCACTTTTGTAGTACCACTTCAAACAAAAGGAAAGGGCGTAGCTACACAAAATACCCCTCTATAAGTTTTACCAAATCCCCCGAGTACTAAAAAGTTGATGAGAGGAGCCATGAAAAGTTCTAATGTCCAACCTAAGCCACAAAGTGCCAAGGAAAGGGCGGCACCAAGCATCAATAAATTGAAAGGAAAAAGAAGAGATACAAGATTATATTTGAACAACCCTTAGTAAGAGAAGGTGATCATGCACATAAGAAACACAAGCATAAGAATGAAGTGATTGATCGTTCTGTGATCACTAAGGAACAATAAGAAATAGTTACCTCTCTGGATCATCAAGTAATTCCATCACTAGGACAATAGGTTTACCAAGACAGGCTAGTTATACAACCAATATCTCTGCTTCACCAGTGAAAGGTATGAGTGTCCCTTCTTTTGATCAATTGCATGAATCCACAATAGGCCCAATTGAGATAGTAGATATAGATGCAAATGAGGAAGTTCCTACATCTAAGGCATCTGAAATAATAGTTGAAAAACAAGAAGTAAAAGATACAAATGTTCCTCAATCAGGTGAGGAAGTCAAGGAATCTATCCATGTACCAATTATTACATCAGAAGTTCTAATGTCGAGGTATCTCCTAAAATTCAAACCACTTCAGAAGTGAACAAGTCGAGGTCCAAGGAATTTCTAGTGGGGAGGCTATGGACATTGAGACACTAGTTGAAAAATATCCCCGAAAGGAAAACAAGGTCACCTAGAGCAGTGAATCACCACAACAAGAAAAGTCTATTGAAGAAAAGGTAATGGAAGTTGTAAAAGAAATTGGTACAAAGGAAAAGGCTGATGACAGTGAGAGTATGAAAAATATTGATAAATGTAAAGAATTGACTATTGAGAGATATCCTACCATGTCACCAAATGAGGAATCAAAAGAGAAAAAAAGGAGATCAATATGTCAGTTTATGACAATATTCCCACCAAGAAACAACCTCTAAAGGAGGAGGAAATTGTAGAAAGAAAATAATTTCCCAAGGAAACAACATCAAATTAGGAAGCCCCTAAAGAAAATGTAGATGTGACTACACCAAGTGGGGAGATGAATAGAGAAAATATTCCAACTGTTGATATGACTCCAAAATAAGTTGGTCAGCCCCAAGTCCAAGACCAAGGAAAAGAGAAATTGGGTGAAAAGCCAACACAAAATGAACCTAAGGAGATGAAAATGGAAGAAGAAAAAGGAACAAAAAAGGATCCATCAGTGTAAAATATTCAAGAAGTATCCAAAAAATTGGTGGTTGTTCCAGAAAAACCTCAACAAACACTACAAGAGACAAAGGTGAAAACTACTCTTATAAAAGGCTAGATAGGAGAATTGATCTCCAAAGAAGAATAAGAAGAAGAAGTGGTTCCTATGAAGGCTATAGAACTTACAAAATTATCTTTCCCAAAACCTACCAAGACTCCTAAGAAGGCTAGGGTCATCACAAAGACTCATACTGATCCATTTGGATCCAAGACTTTGGAGGTAGCAATCCCACATGAGGGGAAGACAATGAGTGATATAACAGATGAGGATTATAATGTCCTATTCATTCTTCTAGGAAAGTTTTCAAGAGATGTAATGAAATAGGGATATTTATAAGTAGTCAGTGACTTGTTACACAAGGTGGATGAGGATAGGGTAACAAAGAGACAACTAAAGGAATGAGTTAAATCACTGACTTCATGCCTACAACAATTAGTTGGCCAATCTAGTGTGAGCTAAGAAGAAATATCCATAGTTGCTCCTAAAGTTATAGAACATGTTGAAAAAGTTATTAAGAAGGTTCAAGATGTTGACACTTGGGTAGAAAAGGTAATTAAAAAGGAAAAGAATCCATTGGAAAATCCATAACAAAATATGAAGAGTTAAAAACAAACTCAATGAAATTGATGAGTTAATTGAACAATGTGATAATGAGTTGTTCTATTTTGAAGGAGTTCTCCCCAAAATGAACCGTATTACTTAGCTCAATGAAGATTTGGTTGAAAGGGAAGGAATTGTATCACTTGAGAATATGGGAAGTCAATATGATATTAAATAATTGGCTACAATCAGGATTGATGTTTTGAAGGAGATCAGGGAGAAAATGGAGACAAAAAGAAATGGGTGGATAAGACTATAAACACCATTGATTTGAAATTGGAGGACATGGTATTTGACAAGTTCAAAAAGAGTTATGGTGATATGAAAAATGACTTATTATTTGGTTCCTTTGAGAAAAACATCCAAAAAGAAAACTTCTCCTATGAAGTCATCAAGACATTGATGAGGATGGAAACTAGGATTTCAGAATTAAAAGCAAGACCATGGGAGTATAAACAGAGGATGGATCAATGTGTGAATGCACTAAGAAGGAAGTCCCTCATATTCCAACATCACACAGGGCTAGATGAGGATGAGATAAAATATTTTTTCCAGAAATATGACGCATATATAGAGACAACCAAAGGAAGAAGAAGGTGATGAAAATAAAGATGCAGACATGAAGACCGAGGAACAAGCCTAGGCTTGTTTTCTTTGAAATTTCTTTTCATCACTTTTCAATTACTACTCTTGTTTCATAAGAACTGAATATTACTTTGAAGTTTTTATTTTCACACATGAATGTAATTTGATACAATGCATTAGATTTTTATATTGCTTGGATAATATTTCAAATCCATTATGAAGCATATGAACTAATGTAAATGTTGTGTTATCTTTTGTATTGTGAAAAAATAAAAATGGGGATCTATAGGGGCCCCTACCCATGAAAAGCACATACATTTTTCAAAATATTACATCAAAAGGTACATTAAGAGAAGACAAATATTTAATCATTCTTTACTCCCACCTTAATATCTTCTCCAAAAGAGGCTATTTTTCTCAATAGCCTGTTCTTTCTTGGTATAAAATCCCCTGAACCCTGAGATGATTGAACAAATATGAATTCTGAGCCAAATTATGAGACATCCCCATGTCCCTCAATGTGTTCATGTCCATCCTGGGACCATCTAGAATCCTCCCCAATTCTATCTTCTTCTGAATAGAAGATACCCAATCCAAGAGATCTAAACCACCACCAGGAAATGTTGTTTTCCCTTTTTCCTTATAAGGAATAGAACTAGTTGGAGTGGGCTGAGTAGAAGTAGGTTGAGCAAGAGTAATTGGAGTGGCTGGAAGAGAAAGCACTATGGGTCTTGGACCCAATGGGACAAAAGACCTAGAGTTGGACTCACCTTTGCACCTTCTTATGAAAGGTGGATGTTCCCTTGGAAGGGGAACAAGTCAAGGTCTTGAAAAATTATTCTCCATACAAGAAGATTATTTTTATAAATGCATTAAGGGCTATAAAATGGACTTGCATTTAGAATTTAACACTCTGAGGTGCTAAAGAAATGAAGGCCCTGATTCCTCTTCATCTAAAATGATAATGGGGGCTAGAGAACTAGATTCTCTCCTTTTCCTTCTTGTTGACAGTGGTGGTGTTGTAGATGGTTGAGATGACATAGGTCATGTTGGACCTTTTTCCAAAGAAGAAAGACGCTTCTCTAATTCACCCATCTTACAAGTAATGGTAGGCACAACATCAATTGAAGTCTTATCATAGAGCACATAAGACTAATAAGGAATCTCTTTTTAAACAAAGATTTCATCACACAAGAAAGGGCATTCATATTCAATTTCTCCTACTACAACAAGCCTTCTCTCAATCCAAAATTTTTTCAACACCTCTAGATTTTTTTGATTCTCCCATCAGAAAGAGGTGATAATACATATATTAAAATGCTAAAAAACATGATTAATATTTATTAACCTCAACATGAGAGAAATCTGAACCGCCTAGTGTGTCAAAGGCCCTTTGATGCCCACTCGGTTAGCTATCTCAAAAAAACCCTAAAAATGATTCATCTGAGCCTAACAAGTCAAAAATATGATTTAAGTCCTCTAAAGATATTTCTTTCAAGCTTGCTTTTACTACCACCCTTTCCATCACACCGACGAGAGAAGTCTGCAAAAGTCTAGTGCATTCGAAGGCAAAGAAGGAATGCATTTTAAAAGAGAGGCAGATGAGTTAGATTTATAGAAAGAAATATACATATGATCTAAACTAGACAGAATCATTTCCATTGAATGAGAAAATATTTCTTGCTCAGCTTGCACAAGGGAGATAAATATGAAGCAAAATAATATCTTGCAAAGGGATGATAATCATCTTGACATGACACAAAATAGGTGGAAAACGTCCAATTTTGAGAAATATAGAGAAGAGTGTGTGTATCTTGAGGGAAAATATTCAAAAAGTAAGAATGATTATCAGTCACATCAAGCCATTCTAGGGGCACCCAGGAGTTATGGAAAGGAATTTCCAAACTAACCCAAAAGAAGCCAAAATTGATGATGTTAGGATAAATGATGTAAGCATTTTATTCACCACATAAGAATAAAATACACACTTGGAAATATTTGTGACATATTTATCCACTTGGCATAACAAAGGATAAAATACTCCAACAAAAGAATAAAAAAATATTCCTTGAGAATATCCGGTGAAATTTTTTATATTTTTGGGGGGAGAAAAACTCAAGGAATCAAAAAGACGTTGTATAGATATGAGAAGCATGTTATCATATCGAGGGGGTTCAAATTTTCTGAATTTTTTTTTGGAAAGACGTAAAGGCGAGAGAAATAATTTTTTCCAAGAAATTTTCTAAGAAACCTATTAATTTCCTTAGCCTTCAAATGGAATCATGTCAATATGGTTGTGAGTGTACAACCATTGACAACCATTGAGACTGTAAATGAAACTTTCCTCACGATAAATTTGATGACCTCTGAGTTAATTATGTTAATCATGAGCATTGTTGTGTATGCTTTTAATTTGAGATGTTTCATGTAGATATTCATGTTCTTGTTACAATATTAATTTAAAAATTCCTCTTAATCACAAAAATCTTATCTTATGGTAGTCTTGTGGTAATTACAAATGTGTTGTGAGAAGAGATTTAATTTCATTGTGCTGATAAACAATTTTAAATTCACTTTACTTCAATTTTTTTGATACAGGTTTTTTGTTATTCTATGAGTGTATATTAAGAATGATAGATCAAGGATTCTTGATGTTTAATTGAGTCTTTGACATGATATTTTATGTTTAAAATTTCAAAGAATGTGTGAAACCGTGTATCTTTGGGATTCCATGGGTGCACATCTTCTAGTTGAAGGTTCATTGTTGGTCATTTGAAGCGTTTTCATAATCTTATTTGGTAGATCTTCCAGACTTTATTAAAAGTTCCAAAAATTTGGTATAATCAACTTTATCTGTTTAATTCCCCAACATATTACATCCAAAAAGATAAATCCTATAAAAATACCCATGCTTGTTGTGTGTATACTCATGTGCTAGTATTTAACAAAAAATATGTAGGAGCAAGCTGGTCTTATTGTAATCTTTAGTAAACTGAACCTTATCTAGGAGGTATGTGCATTTCTAAATGTCTTAAAAGGGAGATTCAAATATTGTTGATTCATTCTTTTCTCCTAAATAAATACACTACTCTAATTCACCCACCATACAAGCAATGGAGGGCATAACATCAATTGGAGTCTTATCATAGAGCACATAAGACTAAGAAGGAATCTCTTTTGAACAAATATTTCATCACACAAGAAAGGTCATTCATATTCAGTTTCTCCTGATACAACGGGACTTATCTCAATCCAAAAAATTTCAACACCTGTGGCTTTTTTTGATTCTCCCATCGAAAGAGGTGATAATACATAAATTGAAATGATCAAAAACAAGATTATTATTGATTAACCTCTGCATGAGAGAAAACCAAATTTCTGGAATGTTAAAGGCACTTTGTTTTTCCATGGGTTAGCTATCTCGAGCAAATCCTTGACGAATGCTTCATCTGGGCATGACAAGTCAAAAATCTAATTTAAGTCCTCTAAAGATATTTATTTCAATCTTGTTACTACTGCTACCCTTGCCATCGCACCAAAAAAGAAGTCTGCAAAAATCTATCATGTTCAAAGGTAAAGAAATAATGTGTTTTAAAGGAGAGGTAGATGAGCTAGATTTATAGAAAGAACTATACATACAAGTTGAACTAGACAGAATCATTGCCATTAAATGAGAAAATATTTCTTGCTCAGCTTGCACAAGGGAGATAAATATGAAGCAAAACAATATCTTGCAAAAGGATGATATTCAACTTGACATGACACAAAATAGGTGGAAAATGTCCAATTCTGAGCAATGCAGAGAAGAGTGTGTGTATCCCAAGGGAATGTCTTCAAAAAGTAAGAATGATTATCAGTCACATCAAGCCATTCTAGAGGCACCTAGGAGTTATGGAAAGGAATTTCCAAACCAACCCAAAAGAAGCCAAAATTGATGATGTCAAGATAAATGATGTAAGCATTTTATTTGCCACATAAGAATAAAATACACACCTGGAAATATTTATGATGCATTTCTCCACTTGGAACAACAAAGGATAAGATACTCCAACAAAAGAATAAAAAGTATTCCTTTGGAATATCAAGTGATTTTAAAAAAATTTAGGGGAAAAACTCAAGGAATTAAAAAATAAGTTGTATAGATATGAGAGGCATGTTCTCATATCGAAGGGGGTTAAAATTTTTGAAATTATTTTTAGAAAGGAGTAAAGCTGGGAGAAATCATTTTTTCCAAGAACTTATTTGATAAAATTGTTCATTTCCTTAGCCTTCAAATTGAATCATGTCAAGATGGTTATGAGTGTATAGCCATTGAAAAGCATTGAGACTGTAAATGAAACTTTCCCTTTCTAATAAATTTGATGAGCCCTGAGTTAATTGTGTTAATCATGAGCATTGTTGTGTCATCTTTTAAGTTGAGATGTTCCAAGTAGTTATTCATGTTCATGTTGCAATATTATGTTAATAATTCCTCTAAATCACACAATATATTATCCTTATGGTATTATTATGGTAATTTCAATTGTGCTTTGTGAGAAAAGATTTCATTTCATTGTGCTAATAAATATTTTAAAATTTACTTTACTTCCATTTTGTTGATACATGTTGTTTGTTATTCTATGAGTGTATCTTAGGCATGATAGATCAAGGATTCTTGATGTTTAATTGAGTCTTTGACATGATATTTTATGTTTAAATTCTCAAAGAATGTGTGAAACCATGTATCTTTGGGCTTCCATGGGTGCACATCTTCTAGTTAAAGGTTCATTGTTAGTTATTTGAAGTGTTTTCATCATCTTATTTGGTATATCTTCCAAAATTTGTTAAAAGTTCTCAGAAATTTGGTATAATCAAATTTATCCTACTTAATTCCCCAACAAATTACATCCAAAACTGATAAATCCTACAAGAACTACCCATGTTTATTCTGTGTATACTCATGTGCTAGAATTTAACAAAAATATGTAGGAGCAAACTGGTCTTATTGTTGTCTTTAGTAACCTAAACCTTGTCTAGGAGGCACATCTACATTTTCTAGGGTGAAAACTCATGAGAGTTAGATTATGTTGCATTGACCATGTCTTCTCAAGGATTATTTATCAATGTCTTAAAAGGGAGATTCAAATATTGTTGATCCATTCTTTTCCCCTACAAATATAGGTTACAAAATGGGTTCTCTCACCCTGGTCAAAGGCAGGACCTAAAGTAGTAGGGTAGGTCAAACCCTTAGCACAGTGTTATCCAAATTTTCCAAGATCGAGTGAAAAGAGTCAGTTAGATCCTTCCTCGACTACAAAATGACTTAAATTCTAATCTATCTTTCTCTAAGCATCCTACTCAGCCTGTTGATGTTGCTTGACTTTACAAGGAGAATTGATTTGGGTACCAACATATAACATGTGTAAAATTGGGTGCATACATATTGCCCCCTTAGAGAATCACTTTATCCATAAAGATGCGTAAAACATAGAGTCGAGTAAGGTGTTCCCAAAATGGGGAGTAAGAAGCTATACGTGACACCCCCGTGTGATGAAATATTTCCATCCAAAACTACCACTACTTGCAAGATAAAAGAAGAACTCAATTTTAGATAGATAAAATATTGAAAAATAAATGCTAAATAAAAATGATAAGAGAACTTACCATTTACGCCTTGTGGTCACATACATTCAAAACGAAGTTAAAACACAACATATATATATATATCAATACAACTCATTTGTCAAATCATTTACACATATCCTATTGGTGATTTTTTTGAGCTCTAGGCCCACAGTGACCATTTCATGTGAGATTGCAGATGAAATGACCATTGCGATGAGGTGAAGATAGCTCTAAGACTGAGAAACATAGCGATGCAACAAAATGTTAGTTTTTATACATTATTCATTTTAAAACCTAAAATGTAAAAAGTTGAAAATCTAAGCCTAGGGGAGATTTTTAAAATTTCTAGTTTTAGAATGGTCCCTAGGGGGCACACATGGGGTAGTCTTTTATTTCATGAAAAATGGTATTTTTTTTCTTTTTTGGAGTTTTTAGGGCTAAATGGACGTCCCGGTGGATTTTGACAAGACCGTTGCCTTGCGTAGGGAGCGGTTACAAAATTATAACTTTGTTAGGGTGGTGGTTATAGAATCACCACCGTAGAAAAGTGGTGGTTACAAAATCACCACTCTATATAGGGTGGCGGTTTTGTCATTTTTGGGGCAATGAGAAATTTTAACATTTTTAGACTAATTTTTTTGGATTTTGTTTTGTTTTTCTATGTTTTTGACAAGCTTTCCTATGTTCTTGACTCATTATTTTGTAGTTTTATGAATGCGGGAGGACTTTGTTCATTGGAGTTGAGATAGAGAGTGTGAGTGGATACTAGCTATACTCGACCAATTGAAATTGGCCGAGATAAACACATTACATAGAGGAGGGATCTAGAGGATTACACATGTGCCTCACATTGTACCTACTAGTCAGATCCTATGTGATTTATTCTCTTATTATCATGCATACTAGAAACATTTCCAGTTTCTAATGGTTATAGGAGAGTGGACCATCACTCTCAAGGATGTATACAAGATACTCGGTGTTCCCATACTTAGCCAATGATTGACACTTGAGATAGCGGGATCTATAAATAAGGCCAGACTTTGGGCCACTTACTTGGGAGATGATGGGGTGTCACCAGGCAAAAACATGGTATGAGGCTTATTTCTCTCCCACAAGATCCTATCCCTACACTTTGCAAGGCCATCATAGGTATCTTGGCTTCACTGTTGATAGGGGATAAGGGTGGGGACAAGTTGTTGTATTGTTGGGCCCCGATAGTGATGCATATAGAGTAGTATGGGCATACTTATGTCTAGGGATTAAATATACTGGGAACTACATACAATGATTTATAGCGGGTGGTTAGACTATAGGGTCAGTCACTTAGTCATCCCACACTCGTTATAAGTTAGGTTTATGAGAGGATTAGTCCTTATCGTAGGGGAGTATAGGTATAATATCCGGGGGCCATCGGGGCTACGAGGTGGATAGGGATGTTAGTTCTTAGAGTGCCACACTAGCTAGTGACTACTTTGACTACAATTTTTTTATCCATATGCCCTACTAGGATATGGCAAGGTAATGGGGGCTAGATGTAAATACATTGATAGTTTGTGCCACCACTAGTCCATTAGTAGATAGATCCTCGCGGATGGAGAATCACCCATTCGATAGAGTTCCTCAAAGTAGTTTGTATTGTTGTATATTGATGTTATTTCTCTTATGTCGGTGTTTTATAGGAGCGTTAGGGATTCTTGGGGGTGGCCACTGTAGGTGATCATGTTTGGATGATCATGACAATAGGAAATCCTATTCTTGTGAGATGGGTTTTCCATGCTCGCTGAGAAGCTAGTCCCGCACCACTTTTCCTACTCAAGGCCACACCCTCTCATAGTAGAGAGTAGCAGGAGGAACTTATTGATATATACTCTAAGATTGAGGTGGAGATGGGGAGGAGACTAATGAGGAGGTAGGTGAAGAGGGGGATGATGAGGATGATAATGACACCTTTGAGTGGCATGACACTCGGGATAGATCTATGGATGAGGATACAAAGATGGAGACCCTAGTCTTTGAGGATCCACTTCCTCATGAGGGAGGTGGAGATGAGGAGTCAGTCATGGGATAACATATTTCTGGGAGGAGAGAGGAGAGGAACAATAGGCACTTTTAGTAGCTGCACCATGGCTACATGGGTGCCTACATGTCCAAGTATGTTGTTACTATTTTCTTGACCTTGTTAGTTTAGAAATGTTAATCACTATGTACCATATTTCTAATTTTTAGTCTTTGTGGTTTTCTAACTTGTTGTTTTTTTTTTTTTTACAGTGACTACTCAGGAGTGGTGAGATCTTATTCGTTAGGTCCTCATGGATACCTTGCTACTTCTTACAAGGAATACCATAGCGGGGCTATTGGATGATGTGGGAAAAAGTTTGCAGGATGGCCAACACACCAAAATTTTTGTGCCTCTTTGGAAAATGGCGGATACCATTCTTGATTTTAAGATGAGGGTTGTGAGGTATGAGGTAGTTGAAAAATTGATGAGGTGGAGCCACTCACACAGTGAGACCACAGCTAGTGGTTGTTCTCATGGCCACTCACACCACTTGGTGCATTCTCACTGAGCAATAGAAGTCTTGGAGTCAAGCACACCTTATCGAGGATCCACGATTACTATTTTCTTGACCTTGTTAGTTTAGAAATGTTAATCACTATGTACCATATTTCTAATTTTTAGTCTTTGTGGTTTTCTAACTTGTTGTTATGATAGAGTGGTGAGATCTTATTCGTTAGGTCCTCATGGCACCTTATCTTCTTACAAGGAATACCATAGAGGGCTATTGGATGATGTGGGAAAAGTTTGCGAGGATGGCCATTCAAAATTTTTGTGCCTCTTTGGAAAATGGCGGATACCATTCTTGATTTTAAGATTTGTGAGGTATGAGGTAGTTGAAAAATTGATGAGGTGGAGCCACTCACATGAGACCACGGCTGTGGTTGTTCTCATGGCCACTCACACCACTTGGTGCATTCACAGCTCGAGCCACAATAGAAGTCTTGAGTCAAGCATCACCTTATCGGGATCCGATAGGGATTTTGGCCATTCATCCTTTATTTCTTTGTTTCCATTTTGTGAGGCAAATATATGATTTTTTTTTGTATTTTCGAGGGCTCATTAGTTTTTGACCATGCCTTGTGCATGATGAAATTGTAATAAAACTTTATATATATATATATATATATATATATATATATGCTTGTTTTTGGTTTGGTTATTCCTTGTGTAGAGTTGACTTCCATTTGTGGTTAATTTTGCATATGTACTCTAGATGTTTAGAATTTTCAATTTTTATGATTTTCAGAATGTATGCAATGGATGATGAATGCTAACAAAATGATTTCTTTTTTTATTTTGTAATGCTGATATGACATGATTATGCAGACACGTTGTAATGTTGAACTTTAGCTTTCCAAGTAATGTTTGGTACTTCATTTTGTTTTGGAAATATGTGATGAATAATGATATGATAATAAAATGAATTCACTCCACTCCTAACTCCACACAACTAGTAAGATGTGAGGGCTCAACATCGAGAGCCAGGAGGGACATGAATTGTGTGGTTTTGATAGAGACAGAAATGGTGAGAGAAAGACAAGATTTTGACATAAACCCAATTAGGAACCTACAACTTAATTTTGCATATAGTTTACTACACATCCTAGAATGTAATTTCTTACAATTTTATCTAGAATTAGATCTAAAGATGGCCTCTTGATTGAAACAATCTGGTTTTAAGGTTTTGACTCTCTTTTGGAACATGTACATCTAATTCATTTTTCTTGGGATTTTAATATTTTCAAAGAACTTTTATTGAATGAAATTACTTTAATTTATTAACTTATTTGTAGATAACCCCTACACCTTGCCCCATGCCACTAGTAGGAAGCATGGGCTCATCACTTAGGATAAGGTATAGGTGAGTAAGGGAAATCCCTTCCTTTCCCAACATCATGCCACCCATAAGAGGAATGGGCTCAACACTGAATGTTGGTGGGGAAAAGAAGTGTGTAAGGAATAAATTTGATTTGATTTTTCCTTGAGATATATAATTTTTGTTTATTTTTGGAATTTAATTGTGCTTTAAGAAAGGGAGGCTTACACGTAGCCTCAACCCCATGCAACTAGTAAGATGTGAGGGCTCAACACTGAAGGTTGAGATAGGTGAACAAGCGTCCCAGGTGAAAATGTTTAGAATGTTTTTGTACAAAAGAGGTTTTTATAGGGGAAGATATGACATCACGAAGCTTCTAGAACTAACCATGGGAAAATATAATTATGCTAGAAGAAATCTATAAGCATAACTAAGTGAGCATGCCTTGGTAGAATTAGTGTCAAAATTTTGTCTTGTCTTGTTGAACTGATGAAGTGATAAGAAATATTGATGATAATATCATGAATGTTTGAAGATATGATTTGAATAATTGCCAATGTTTTGTAGAAGTTTTTGAAATTTACTTGAAAATAAGTTCCTTGATTACAAATTTTACAGAATGAGATGAAATATGATAATGCGATGAGAATGTAGTACGTACATATGGAAATGTTGGTAGAATATACATAGTATCTCGTAGGTGAAGAGAGTTGATGGACTCACCAAATTCCTCCCCTTCTAGTATACATAGGTGAAATTCCCAGTTTTTAGTCCTCTATGACTCGATATGGGCCCAACCATTTAGGATTGAAATTCCTTCCCTCATTGGTATTTTTATCTATTTGGTTTTGAGTCTCAAAACCAAGTATCCCTCACATATTGCATCCTCGTAGACTTTCTTATTATACTCTTGACACATCCGGTCACCGTAAGCTATGCCATTACTCAAAGCATTTAGAAAAAATCATCGAGGATTATCATTTTAGAGATTCATGCCTCTTAATAGCCTTCTTCTCCTAAAATTCCTTATAGTGAGATATAGAGACTAGGTAATTCAACTTCAAGTGGTAAAACTGCTTCTGAACCGAATACCAAAGAATAGGGGGTTACCCCCGTCAACGTTCTTACCGATGTTTGATAGGCCCACAAGGTCGAAATAAATTTTAGTGTGAATATCGTATGTTCTCCTTGATAATTTTAAGGAGAATGGACTTTAGCATCTTGTTCGTTACCTCAGCCTTTCCATTGGCATGAGGGTAATAGCGATAAGTCACGTGGTGATATATTTTGAACTTTTCAAATAGTTCACATACTTCCTCATTTTTGAAAGACATGTCATTATCATAGATAATGACTTGTGGGATACTATACCTATAGATAATATGGTTCAGTATGAATTTTTCAATTACACATCCTGGTACGATGGTAAGATGCATGGCCTCTACCCACTTCGTGAAGTATTTCGTGGCTGTGATTATGAAGTTATGGTTGTTTATTGATGAGGGAGAGAAATTCCCTATAAAATAAAGGACCCATGTGGAGAAGGGCCATGGTGTTGCAATTGGTTGTAGGGCTTAGGAAGGTATGTGGATCTTGTGAGAGAACTCTTGACACTTGTGGAAATTATGCACATATTGTATCTGCATAATGTTCTAAAGTAGGCAAAAAATATCCCATTCGATGTATCTTTTGAGTGGTGGAATGGCCTTTGAAGTTACCTCCACACACTCTACTATGGGATTCATAGAGAATCTTCTCAGATTCTTCTTCGTCACACATCTTAGAAACATCAGGTTGAAGGCTCTGTGATAAAGTAGTTGTTCATGATCACATATTTAGTGGCTATGACATGTAGCCATATTATTTGTTATGATGTTGCCCCTTTAGGGTATGCATGGTCTATAATGAAATTAATGATATCAGAATACCATGGGCATGTAAATATGGGAGGTTTGACCTCGATGCAATATATACATTCGTTAGGAAAATCTAAGTTAACCAAATCGACTCCATCTAATGGTTTGTTAGCTAAGTAGTCTGCGATGATTTGTCCTTTGACATACTTTTGGTTAACAAACATTAGCTTGAACTCACCCATCAGAGTCATGAAACATCCAAACTTCTTGGATAACAAACCCTATGTTAGAAACATTCACAAGTGATTAGTCTTGAAAATAACCCTCATTTCTTAGTTAAGCATATAGTGTCTTAACAACTTCATCACAAAAATATAGCCAGAATTCTTTCTCTACCTAAATATAACATCTCTCATACTCAAGCAACATTCGACTAATGAAATAGACTACACACTCTCGTTTTTCATCATCCTCTTGAGCTAGCATGCAAGCTAATGAGATGTATGTGGCCCGTGAATATAAAATTAGAGGGTGATCTGATTTAGGAGGCATGAGTGTGGGGGTGAAAATAAGAATCATTTGACTGATTCAAATGCCTTATGACACTCTTCAATGTAAATGTTGAAGTATTTATTTTTCAATAAATTATTTATTGGATGAATTGAGTAACTCAAATTAGGAATGAACCTTCAGATTTCATAGAGCTTTCCAAGGAAATAACTTGTGTTAGACTTGTCTGGTGGTGGGATCATTTCTAACAATGCTCGCATTTTTACTAGATCTACATCGATCCCTTGTGAAGAGATGATGTATCATAGTAATTTCCCTCCCATCACACTGAATATGCACTTCTTAGGATTTAGCGTAAAACCATACTCAATTAGATGCGAGAGGATGATGTGAAGCACCTTAGGATGATCGTTTTGCCTTCTAGCCTTAGCTAACAGGTCGTCAACATAGGATTCCACAATGTCATGAATGAGATTATGGAATATGTAATTCATGGCGCATTGGTAGGTTGCACCCGCACCGATTAAGTTTGAATGACATGTTTCGCATAATAGTAGGTTCCCTAAGGAGTGATAAATGTAGTCTTTGTCTAATCTTCCTTAGAGATCCTAATTTGATTATACCTAGAGAATCCATCCATAAGGGACAACAACTCATAACTGGTTGTTGCATCAATGATGACATCAATGGATGGGAGTGGGAAATCATCCTTGGGACATGATTTGTTGATGTCCCAAAATTCAATACAGATACGGATTTTCCTGTTCTTTTTTAGCACAAGGACAATGTTGGAAACCCACATTGAGTAATCAACTAGTTTAATGAACCCCACTTGTAGGAGTTTCATCACTTCCTCTTTGACCATCAGCGCCACCTTTGGTTTCATTGGTCTAGATTTTTACTTGATGGGATTAGTGTCAGACTTGGTCACTAGGTTGTGAACTGCTACATAAGGAGAAATTCTTGTCATTTCTATGTAATTAAATGCAAAGGATTTTGAATGATCCTTAAGAATTTTTGTGTGTATCTCCACTTCTTTGGGAGTTAGTGAAGAACCTAACTTAAATATTTTTGGGTCTTCCTTTGTCCCGATGTTAATATCGATCGTCCCTTCAATCAAAGAGGTATTACCATCTTCAAACTCAGGTAGGGCTAGATGTAACTATAGTTATATTTCCTCTTCTATTTCATAGATTTCAAGGCCTTTTGAGGAGGAAGTGTCCATTATATGATCGTGAAATGGGAGGAGGAGTGAGGAAAGGTAGAAAATCCTCTTTTATGATGTGCAAGATGTAAATCTGCGTAAGATTTAAGGTATCCTAGGATATCCTCATTATTTTCCATATATTATAGAGTGATAGGTTTGTTCTTGGCCTCAACATAAACCAAGATTGGGTTTTTTGGAACTTTGCATACTAAGGTTTCTACATGAACTGAAACCATGAAGCTAGTTTCTTCTAACTCTCTACTCGGACATAATCATGAAGCAAAGGTAGCTATGGGATCTATGATAAGGTTTTTTTCTCATGGAATGAATTTGATTAAGATGAAGTAAAAACCTTTTTGTCAATTTAAGCACCACAATTTTGTAGAGTTGTAAGTGTTCTGCCCTACTCTCATATACTACGAAACCTAATTGATGATTAGTTAGTTGTAAATCACCAAACACTCTAATATTACAAACACCAATCCTTTTCGATACCAAGAGACTAAGAAGGAGAGCCTCATATTCCACACTATTATTTGTACATTCAAAATCCAATTTGAAAGAGAAAGGCATGTCCTTCCATTCAGGATAAGTGAGGATCACACCTTCCCCAACACCGAAGTGACACTTTTCTTCATTAAAGTGGAGAGTCCAATAATTGTTTTGGAAGACAAAATTTGGATAATTCTTTTTATCCTCTACCTTTTCTTCTTTCAAATCCACCATGCAATTTCCATCGGTAAGAAGATATTTGAGTCCCAAGGCATGTCCTATGCCCATGAAATCAAATGGAAGGAGAATAGGTAAGTCATTCTCCAACAGATCAAAAATATTTGCTATGGTTTTTGTTAACACTTTGTCTCCATGACAACGGTTTTGTACTTGACCACGTAAATCCCCTCCATCAAACAA
The DNA here is from genome assembly GCA_018340775.1 of Taxus wallichiana var. yunnanensis. NCBI lineage: Eukaryota > Viridiplantae > Streptophyta > Pinopsida > Cupressales > Taxaceae > Taxus > Taxus wallichiana. The sequence goes on from CM031244.1 coordinate 172,557,352, forward strand.
GTAGTTTCAAATTCTATTATAGGAATTAGTTTTGTTTCAGATGTTGAGCTAGTTGGTTTGTTTAAATTTTTTGCACGGAGCTCAAACTCAGAATGAAACCCAGGTATCTTTTTCAGATTAGCTAGGTGTATGTTAAAATTGTTTGGGTCACCTTGTGTTACGAAGACCTTTCCCAAATGTAGGAATATTACTTCCTGAAATAAAGTAGATGGAATATCCTTCATGCGATGTATCCAAGGATGACCGAGGATCATATTATATTTGGTTTCTCGGTCTATAATATAAAACTCCATGAGAACCATCCTAGGTACCAAGGTGACTAACAACACTATAGTTCCAATTGATTTTGCTTTAAGGCTATCATAACCTCTCAACGTGTTTCACGTTGAAGAGCAATCGGTTTCTCAATAACCTAACTTCTGAAGAAAAGAAAAGGGGACTATTTTGACTTCTTCCCCATCGTAATTCATTACACTCTTTACATAGTTATTGTAAATATAAACCTGTAAATACAAGGATAGATCACCTCTACGTGTTATTTTAGTGTATGTGGGAATCTTACTCATATTGAATATAAATCGACATCTCTTTCTCGATTCTCGAGAGGATAGACATCAAATTCTATATGGTTTATTTGTGCCTCCAGAGGAGGAGTGACATTAATCAAATGTCCAAGACCCAATGCTTCCAATAAAGCAGCTCTATGAGTAGGGGATTTCTTCAACAAGTCCAAGAAGGAAATGTGAGAAAATTTCTTTTTTAGGTCATTGATCAAGTCATAAGCCCCTACTAGATTTGCAAGTATCTCATGAATATTATTTGATATAGATCGGTAAATTGGAGTAGGCTGCAAGGAATAATCTCTAGTTCTAGTGGCAACATTTATCTAGGGCTCAATATCTAGCTCTATAAGACCCACTATCTTAGTTTGTTGATGACCATCCAATAGAGGTGCCACTAATGGGTTTGATGAAGTCAAAGATTCATGATCATTTTTTCCCATCAAGATACCCTTGTTTGATCCATTTGGGTCTAGCTTACCATTATTGGGATGTGTTGGGAGAGGATCGTTGAAGATCCTGAGTGGGACATTTTGGGGGGACACATGCCCCATGCAAGTGTTTTGAGTAGGCTTCATAGGATTAAAAACATGTCAATAAAAAGTTGTCTTTGGTCTTCGGGTAAGCGCTATAAAAAATTGTTATAATTCTGACAGTGGTCTAGCATCATGTCCTTAGACCCTATGGAAACCATAATATCATAATCACAAGGTCTTTGGTTTTTGTTTTTTTATGGCCCAAATTTTTAATTATTGTTCACTTGTTGGTTATTGTAGTTGAAATTTGGATGTGGTTTCCCTTGATTTGGAAATTGATTCGGGTACTTGCTTGGATACTGGCTAGGGCCTTAAGCCTAAACTTGCTATTATTGTTGTTGTTATTTTTGTTGTTGAAGATGATTCAATTTTTGTGTTAATCAAGGAATAAAAATTATTACTCCTTTGATTATTACCATTATTGTTATTATTATTGTTATTTGTATTGGGGGTATTAACAATGTTGGGTTTCTTTGTTTGATCAGTAACACCGTCGGTTGTAAAACCACAATTTTTGTTAAGGACGTAAGGTCCTTTTTTGTTATTTTTTTTTTTGGGTAACTTAAGTAACATTTATTGGGAGTGATCAAACTCTGTTAGATTTATTGGTCTTGTGACTACATCTGTCTATTGCTTCTTGATATATCTAAATAACATCCTCTACAACTGTTCATAGCTTCTAAGTGGGAACTTCTGGACCTCCTCCTTTGTTTCTCGGTTAAGAGAATGAAGGAATAAGTCACAGAGCTCTATTTGATCCATATTAGGAATGTTTGCTTTGAAGATTAGAGGAATTTCCTCCATCTCTAGATGAAGTACATGACATACTCATTGTGCTCTTGTTTTATGTGCAAGAATTCCCTGATTCCTGTCCTTAGAAATTTATTCATGTCAAAAGATTTAATAAACTCAGACATGAGTTGTTTGAAATAGTTTATCGAAGCCTCTGGTATCTTGTAATACTAGTCAAGAGAAATACATTCTAAATTATTAGGGAGGATCTTTGTAACAAATGCATCCCATGGGAGAGGCTCTCGAATGGAAGTTGCATATGTGTTAATGTGTGCATTAGGATCTCCCTCCCCTTTAAGTTTTGTAAGATATGATAGATTCCTTAAGAGCATGACACTCCGTATGTAAAATTCAAGGGGCTCCTTGATATATTCCGAGTAGGTACCTACCCCATAGGAATCGACCATTGATGATACTTGTTAGGGAGGTGGAGGTGGAATTAGTTTTGGTATGGTGCAATATAAACATTTGTTGGTTATTGGTATGACCCTCCTAGATAACCCAATAACCTCTATAATGGAATCCTCATTAACCCTAATTTAAAACCCCCTCAAATTAAAAATCCCCTCAACCTAGGAATTTTCAAATTCCATAAAGGGCTTAGGGTCATTACCTTTGAGACGTTCAATGTATTTCGAGAATACTCCTCTTCGTAGCAATCTCCAAAGGGTGCTATCATTTTTGAGGTGGAGGAAGGAATTCAGATCCGTTCGACTCTCTCACCACCTATCCTGAGTTGAACACCTTGTCTTTCTTTACAAACAATGGAGCTGGAGCCACTAACCACAAACCAAGATATTAAAATTAAAAATTCATAATACATGTCCTTTCTATATAAATGAAAGACCTTCTTACGGTTATGAGATTAAGAAACTTAGGTACAATCATTACACTAATACAAATACCGATGTAATGACCATTCTAATCCTAATACCTATTTATGGAATATTTATCATAGTGCAAATGAGTACTCCACAACAAGGTTTTGATGATTTGGGTGCATAAAATAAGTCCAAATAGTATAAATTTATAGTAACAATTAATGTCATCCCTAAATAAAAGAGTGTTTCTCATAGGAGGGATAGAAATGTTAAAATACAAAATAGAAAGAACGTTGATTCCCCAAATAGACCACCTTCTAATAAAGGGAATGAAAAAAATAATAAATAGTAAGTATACGATACCAAATGAAAAATAAAAACATACAATTGATGTCGCACTATTTTTCCCCCATCAAGAAAGAAAAAGGAAAAATAATTAATTAAAATGGTTTTGGTGACAAACCATTCATAGATAATGGTGATTGGTTAGAAGAAGAACATTTGAGGAGGAAATATGAGCCTAATTATACCTTTCCTTCATGGTATGATAAGACTGGTAGAATGATAGTAGTCGGGATGATCAATTTTCTCCAACATCCCTTGAAGTTATTTATGACACATGTAGTCATGCATCAATTGAATGATGTTGTACTACATTGTTAAAAATTTCTTTGAGTTAATTATTATACCAAGATTAGGTTTCATCATATTTTAATCAATTGAGGATACTTTATGGTGTATGATGTATAATGGATCATGGGGTAAATACTAAGAATCATTCAAAGTATTTTATTTTTTATTTTGAGAAGTCAATCAAAAAATTGTAATTTAGATGTTGAATGAATCTATATAATATTGTTTTGTATGTGTTTTTCCCAATCTAGCACCCCAAATAAGGCAAGGAGTGAGAAAGGAGTGAAGGAGAAATTATAGACCTATTGATGTGTTGTTTTGTAGATATGGATGGGTCTATCAATATATATTTACCATACCTTGTGGGAATGACAAGGTGGTATGTGATTGAGGATGTGGTTGTTGTCCTGTTACTTTATGGATCTACCTAAACCAAGGCAAGAGAACCTAAGGGGTGGATTTAAAGAGAGAGGGAGATATTATATTTCTAACCCTTTGACTTGTTGGAACCTTAATATGAAGTCAAATTCAACCACAAAGTGCATCTCTCATGAAAAAAATGGTCACACAAATATTGCATACATTTGACACATCAGACACAAGCCAATGAACAAAAATAAATTGTGATCTCATCTATCATATATAAAGAAACTGTTGAAAACTTGGGGTATTATTATGTTGAGGTACTAAAATTTATGGATTATGGAGAACACACTTGAAATATGTAAACTATTTCTGATTTGCAAGAAAACACATGTACCATAGGAAAAGGTAATGTGATTTGTAGAGGTATGATGGCATAATACATAGTTAAATGAAATGGGTGGTGGTAAATCTAATGGGGAGAGGTACCACAACTTGCCATATTAGCCTCTTACTTCTAGAATCCAAACAAGAACATAGATCAAAACAACATAATCTTTAAAGGGACATTTACATTCATTGATACCAAATTCATGCAAACATTACCACATAACCTCTGAAATATTAACACAAACACTTGTGCATGAAACTTAAATATATATATATTAAATCACTTCCACAACATCTAAGATACACTCGAAGGCTATAAAAATTCACCTTTGAGACAATATTGCAAAACTAAATTTTATAACCAAACATACATTGCAAGGTAACACTACATCACAATATTTGTTCAGTAACCAATCACATGCAATAACAAAAAAAAATTCATATTCCATTTATTTAACAGATAAAATATTACATTCCTCAACTATGCTCTTAATTACAATCCATAATGTATAACTAAAGCATAAAATACAATTATTTTTACTTTGATTTAAATAATGGAGACATATACATGATGATTTTAATTCCTTCTAATGACTATATATTGTAATCACCTTAGCGAAACCTAAGACTATAACTAGTTATTCCCCAAAAATTAGAACAGAACACCATTATAATGAAGACAAGACTTCATTCTTATAAAAAAAAATTCCTCAAAGGGATGCCCCCAAAAATCCTTTTGAAATCTAGGAAATGTGGGATGATAATCCTCAATGCAATAAGATAAATAGGAAGACCACTCCAATTGAAAATATTTGACCTTGATGCGAGAGGATGGAATGGTTTTGGATCATGATTGAGCTTGTGGATAAGTGGAGAATATTCCTTTTACTAAAAATCTTATTTTTCTCTTTCTACCCTATCACCATCATACGTGCATTCCCAAAGTGAGAGTTTTCTAATTACTTTCATTACCTAATTTTATTTCTTTCACTTTAATGAATAGTGATTATCAAATAATAAAGAATGAAGAATGAAGGAATTTTTCAATAAGGGTCAATGTTTATGTGTTCACTTTGCTTTCCTTATTTTCCAACTTATTCCTATATGCATCAAGACGTTCAAACATCCCCAAAATATGGTCTTCATATGGTCCCATGCAAGATAGAAAGATTGTTTCTAGTTTAGACAAGACAATGTCCATTTCATAAGAAATAAATTCCATCTTCTTAATGTTTTTTCTAGCTTATTGATGCAACCTTCTAAATGAATATATTTCGAATAATTTTTTTAAAAATTCTTGGAGGATTCTATCCCCCTTGAAACATGTTGATTTAGAATTTTAATTAAAAATTTTGTATCTACATTCCTAGAGTATATGTGGCTTCGAGGGTAAGTAGTTTTTTAATTTTAGACTCAATTTCATCAACATATTATCTTGAATTATCCCTCATGTTATGGAACTTTCTTATGCTGATATCCCGAGTCTCAATTTGTAGCTTGATATCCCCCTTATTCTCATATTATCTTCCTTCATAGTCTGGAGTTGCTATCCATTCATTTTCTACCTCTTCATCATTCAAGGTAGTGATGACCTCAAAATTAGGCAATATATCATCCCAATAATCCACTTTCTCTTGATATTTTTCAATTAATGCTTTCTCGACTCTATTTTCGTAGAGACCTGGTTATAGAATTTAATTAATTCCCTAAGGACTTGGATGCCTTTACCTACTAATTAATCTTCCCATTTTTAGTGGCCTCTCCCTTGTTCTCAAAATCCTTAGCATTATTCATCATTTTAGGGGTGATGATAGTGGAAATCTCTTGACTTTATATGAGAGTTTGTAACCATTTTTATGCATAAGTTGATAAGATTTCAACCTTTTCCATTAGATTATTTTTGATTTCATTACCCTTATCCATATTTTAAAAATGCCTCCCATTTCCATTGGGACCTCATACTTGAGCCCTTTTGTAGTAGGTTTTCCTACCAAAACGTTTTTAATCCGGCAATTTGTAAGGGAAACCTCCTCCCATAAGAAATTAGTTTTTGGAGTTTAAATACCCACAAAACTTTCTCCTTGAGGACCTACCATTTTTCTTGATTTATTTTGTACTCTCTTCAAGTTTTTAGATAATCTCAAAGAGATAATAGTCTCTAGGTCAGATTGTTTTACTTGTGATCTCATTTTCCTTTCCTTGGAAGTGCTTCCTTACCCTTGTGTTTTTTTTGAGGCACTTGGTACAATCACAAGTTCTTGTGATTTGGAGAGTGTGAGGATGGATTCATGAACCTAAATTTTTGGTGTTTCCACATCTTCAATTAATTTCATTTGGGTTTCCTCCCCTCTACCACTTTATCTTTCATTTCTTATCCTACACTATTTGAAGGGTGTGAGGAAACTATATATGTTCCGTAACCACTTCAACTTCAAATCCCTCCTCCCCGGATGGATAAGGTCCCTTGGTTGGCTCTATCTACTTTTATGATTGATTTTGATGCTCGGTTTCTACATATTTAGTTATAACTCCACGAGTTGCAATCAATTCCTCTACCGTTTCTAAATTTTATTAGAGAGGATCTATATTTATTGATTATTCAATATTTTTTAATAAAACCTATTCAACATTTGGTATCTCAACTTGTGTTACCATTGCTATTTTTTCCATGGTGGATTCATCATAAGATGTTGAGCCTCTTTCCATTAATTCAATCAGTGAAACCTAGGTAGGGGAAAATTTAAAATTCTCAGAGTGAAGGTCCACTCCAAAATATTGACCAAATCCATATAACAAATCAGTGAAGACTTGTTCATGAGATGGATTTTGCACTTATTTTTCCATAATTTGAACTGATGCAACATGTTCTTCATGAATTGTGACAAATATAGGTGTTTGTTGTGATAATGGATTTTAGGTAATATCAAATAACTTCGAAGATTTTGGCGGGGTGAGAACCTCAAGTCTGGGGAAACTCCTTTTATGGGTGCAATTGTAGTAGTTTCAGCTATAGATGTTTCCACCTTTGCTCTTTTTATTCTAACAAAGTGCTTATTTATTACTTCCTCCTCCACTTACTTAGGGATGGGATCTAATGTTGAACTCACCATTGGATTCTTTGACAAAAAAATTACCCTCATTATCTTTCCCTTTCTAGCTAATCCTTTTGGAGTAGAAGATGATGCACCTTCTTGGACCTTACAACGAGAAACAAATAATTTGGGACTTGAAGTGGGATGGGGAAAAATTGAATTAGAGTGGCTTGAGTGATAAAATAATCCTTCATTATTTCCTCAACCTTTTGTGTCAATTGAGACACAAGATTCCTAATTTTTCTTATGGCTACACTCAATTCTTCCATAGCTTATGAGGTTGGTCCATTGATGTAAATACATGGAGATTTTCCATTTAGTTGATCCAAGATTTTTTCTCCCTTCCTCAATGGGGTAGCACATCTTTGACTGTACTTATGGATTTGTATTTCCTCAAAAATATAATGTTTTGTAGGGATAATTCAATATATTATCGTATGAGCCAAGATAGAGTTCTTGTGATGACATGATTTTTCCTCTCATGCAAGTATATTTGATCTTGCATATCTCAATTAAGAGGTGAAATTGGTAGAGATGTAATGTTCTTATCTTTATAGTACTTTCTCACCAAAATTTTATCATCTTCTAAGCCCTCAGGGACAAGTATAACTTTATAATCAATTATCTAAGAGAGATTCATTTGAGAAAAGTCCTCAAGTATCACCTCCTTTTCATCTTTGTAATCCATCTAGTAATACTCATAATGGGGCTATACTCAAATGCATTATCGATGGCTTCTTGTATTATCCATTTGATGTCATAGTTGGGTCTGGCTTGAAACTTCTGTATGATGACTCCATTCATATTAGCTTTAAGGAGTGTGGGTTTGACCACTATGGGGTAGGTGTATCTACAAATTATAATTGGGAATTTTAAATTTTTCTTATGATTCCTTGTAATGAGCTTCTACGAGATGTCTTGACAATTCATGTAGCGACCACTTATCATCCAAGTACTTGAGAAACATGTATGGTGTGCCTTGGAAGCCACTTACCCTAATGTATGTGAAGAATTTGAATTAGATGAAATAACATCCATATTCATTGATCAAATGTTTGGATCTAGAAGACATCTTATAATTATCCCACCCGGAGTTTGAACAAACAAAGGACAGGGGAAAAGAAGGCATCATGAACCAACCTAAAATTGTACTTCTGATTTTCTAAGTTAAGTTGTGGGTATACATCATATACCATGTACTAGGAAAAGTACTTAACTCCTACCAATCCAGGAATGACTGTGGCATGTAATATTGTAAACCAAGTAGTATTTCATGTAGAATTCTCATATTTTCTTGGACCCCTCCTGAATTTGTATTTCCATTTTAGTGAGTTTTTGATCAATGGAGTCACTTATCAATTCCTTAGTGGATATATGCCTTATGATTGAGAATAATTTAGATGAACCTAAAAATCCAATCATGGTAGTGATATTCAGACTCATTCCTGAAAATTCTATTCAATAGGGTAATGATATCTCTAATTTATACAATAAAATCATCTTTGGCTGACCTCTTGGTAATTTAGGTTGAAATTATCCTTAGCTTTTGAATCCTTTTATTGTTTAACACTTTGGAGTACTTGCACCTGTTAACAATTCCAAACTTATATGAATTTTCAACTATGATGTCTACCACTTCATCAATATATGTGATTATAATAATTTCATCCAAAATATCTAGATTTATGAAGAATATCATAACGCCACTCCCATCTCTAACTTTCCTTTATGCCCGGTTATAATTTTTACACAATCCCACACCAAATCGGTTAAAAGGAAATGTAGTTGCTAAGACAGTGGAACTTATGTCAATTTTTTCCATAATTTCATCTCTAAAAACTAAATCCATCCTTTAAATTAAGTCATCCAAGTCCACATTGCATAGTTTCATATCGGTTATATTATCCAAGTCGAAATAAAGTGGGACAAGGTCTAGGCTTGGTCAACTACATATTCATAATTCCAAGGTAGAAGGGAAAAAAATATTATTCAAGGGTGAATTGGAGTAGAATTAGGATGTTTAGAAACTTCTCTTAATAATTAATAAAACCTTTCAATGCCATAAAACATAAGGAAACCTCATACGAAACTTACCCATGTTGAAAGCGGTCACATTTCTACTGGATCAGCAAGATCACTTAAGCACCTTTAGTTCTTTGAAAAACATTGTTTCTTGTCTTAATTGTACGAATTAGTGCATTTTATCATTCTAAGGATCTAGAGTACTCAATAACATTGTAATTTGAATGCAAAGTGTGGGACTTAGTCTATACTTCTTACCATATAACTCTTTGCATGATCTCATTAATGGCGACCACATACAATTTTTTTTTCATATTTTTGATCGTTGATCTCATGATCTTATTTGAATATGGGCCTTACATGTGGACATATTTTCCACATGTCCTTATTTGTGTGTCGGTGAGGGTAGGTGAGTAGTTGGAAGTAGTGTAAAAACTTTGAAATTACCAACTATGGGGCTGAAAATTTTCCCCAGTCATATAATTCCATCGTATCTCACAACTTTTCCTCTTTATCGAGGCCTTTGAGGGTCGAAATGTAGTTTGTAATATTTACAAAAAAATGTTAAATGGATAACTAATAGATTGGAAAATGCTCGCCACGAGGTACCACCATACGCCACCACATGTCTCTCTATCAAGCTTTAGGGATGGAAATACAATCATCATTATTGAAAAAATACCAAATTTCCAACTACTACACCGCAAAGATGCTCCTCGACCAACCTGTTACCATATTGTGCCACGTTTCTCTTCATGTTGTGCTTTGGAGATGGAAGTGCAACTTGGATTCTTGTAAGAACTGTGAATTTACAAAATGCAAAATGGAAAAATGATCCCTACCTTACATCGTTAAGATTCCCTAAATATTCTATTCTTTGAGCTCTAAGCAATAAATTGTAACTTGCACACTCACATCAATTTTGGCTTTGCAGAAAAGTCATTACATGGAGGAATATTCACAAGATATTCCATATTCAAGGCACAAACTTGTTGAATTTTGTAACATTAGAAATAATGAAAAATTTCTCATAGGGCTTGCATACCCCGGATGCTCGAATATTCCTTTTATCACACCTCAAGGGTGAAATTGCATGTTACAAACTTATAGAAATGAAAACTTACCAAATATCAAAGAAATCAATTCCAAAAGAAAGGGGCCTTAATATAAAGGATTAGTCACAAAACTAAGGACAAATTAATATCTCTCATGCCCCTCAAACTGTAAAATCATCAAATCAACAAGAAACACATGAAACATTAAGGTATTAGCAAAAAATAGTTGACTAGGATCACGATATAGTTTAGTCAACTTGAAGCTTAGGGGAACAGTAAACATATTTGAAAGGTCACAAATCTAAAAAAATTGGATAGACACACCAATATCTCAAGGGTAGATATAAAGCATTCCATTATTTACAACATGATCAAATCAAGCACTAATAGTATGAATAAGGCTTACATGTGAGTAATTTTGGACATTGTATGCCCTACCAAGCTTCACCAAAAATAATCGCAAAAACACTGTTTTTTACCACTCACATAGCCAGATTATTTCTAATATTAATTTTTTAATGGATCATGCTTAAATCAATGAGATAATATTTTAAAACATGTTTGGATCAACAAAAATTGTACAGGCCCTTGGATGACAATCACCAATATTTTAGAGGGAAAATTTGAAATTTGATTAAAATTGCAGGTATATATATACTTGTTAGTAAATTATTATTATTTATCTTTTGGTTGTGGAGTCTCTTGCATTAGTTTTCCTTTACTTTGTTATTCCTGGTTTCATAATTAATGAGGAAATTCAACACAATTAGTCTATTAGTGTTTAGGGCATTAAATTTTATTCTTTACTAGTTAATAATATGACATTCCCAATAGTATATACAATCCTTATATTATGAAGACTACCAATATGATTCCTAACATGAAGAGGATAATTTAAAATGGCCATTTGGGTATGTGCATGGTTATTAGGGATAAAAAGTGGATGAATAACTACTTTTGAGGAATTTTACACATAATACGGTCAAGTTAGAACATAATCACATTATAATTCTTTTGTAATTTGAGTGCTAAATTACATTAGAGTTTGAGATCATCCTTGTAAACTCCATATTGTGCATACCCCATGATTATGGAATTCCATGTGAGCACATCTCTTTATGTAATTTTTTCAAATAACTCATGCACAACTACATAATTTTACAAAAACCCAAAATAGGGAATTTGTAACTATAACATATGACAAAAATGTCAAAAAGGTTGGTGTAAAGAACCATAAGGGATTATCTCTCCATCATCTACAAATAATGGAATGATTAAAATCCCTAATATCATGCACCAAGAAAACACATCCATGAAAAACCACATATTTAAGTGGCATTTTGATGACAACTTTTATAGTTTCCTAAGATAACCAATTGATTTAACAAAAATAAACATTTTGTATAAACCCTAATTATAGAGTAACTAAATATAAACTATGATATACAATTTCCAGATATAGTTTCACACAAGAAATAAGATAATAAAATACGAAACCCTAAGTGTCAAAGATAGAGAGAATGACTTAGCTAATTGGCACTTTTCCTCGACTGATTTGGACTCGGGAAAGTGATGAATAGAAAGTGCAGATTTTCGTAATTGTGCAATGAAAAATATGGAATTTTCAAATAAGGATGACTAGGGTTCTTGGACTGAGGAGAGGGCTCCTAGGTGCCAAATACCTCTATTTGGGCTCTCATGACTCGCATAGATGGTCGAAATCTGATTTTTCCTCTGTCACACAAGTGTCGCTGATATTGGATGTTGGTCACCTATGTGTTGCACCCGATCATTGGATATGAATGTAACCTACAAAAGATATGTTTACCTGCACAACCCATACAAATTCATCAAATACAAAAATTAAAGATGCAATATGGGGAGTTAGACTGACCCCGATGGTCACACTGGTAGAGTTAAATTATAACCAAGCATTGCACTATATCTCAAACTCTATGTAGTTCTTATGAGTGTGTGTGAGGATTCTGCCCTATGATTCCCTAGTGTAAGTTCAACTTGATAGCAAGCTAAATCTAGAATGTAACAATGTATAACATGTATGGATGAAATAAGTAACATCCCCTTCCTATGCAGTGTATGTAGAAAATGTAGTCCCTTGTCCCTTGTATGGATTCTAGATGGATGCCTTTGAGTGCTTTGGATGCCTTTGGATGCAAGCTTAGGTGATAGTAATAATGCTTAGAGCTTAGTCCCTTATTTTTATCACATAGCTATGTATTTATATGATTCCCTTAGTTGAATTTTGTAATTGAAAATTGGAAGGCTGACCCATAAGAAAATAATATGCCCAAAAGATAAAAGAGGCCCAAAAAGAGTAAGGTAGAAAGAGGTCAGAGGCACCCAGAGGGGATGAGGGAACTTGGGATTTGGTGTCCTAGGTTGGCGTTGGTGTCGAAAGTCACAAAATATAAGTAAAGTTATGATTTGGATGTATGGTATGTAAGACTAAATAAAAATAAGAAACATAGACAAAAGGCCAAAGATAGATGTTGATTTTTAGTTTTATTGCTTAAGAATCATATGAATTTGGTATGTGTTTAGGACCTAGAAATGTATACAAGTGCGTGATTTTTATCTACATTTTCCTCCACTTTATTTTATTGAGTGAATACTTGATAACACAAATTAGTTATAATATGCATATCATATAACCATGTAGAGTGTGATGGCAAAGAACATTTCGAGTGGCAAGTGAAGTGTAGAATGATGCAAAATAATGGAGCATGGACACTAAGAAATAGGAAGTGACCCTAGGGGTGAAGCATATGCAATGATTTGTACATGTTTTTTTCTTGTGTTTTCTGATGTAGGGATGCTTCTTGTTGTATATTAAGGATGCACATGCAAAATAAGATCAAAAGAGTTGTCAAACTCTTTTATTATGAAAACTATGCAAAGGTATGTAAAAGTGTGTAAAAGCATATAAAAAGGAAAGTGTACACTTGATGTATAGAATTGTAAAGGATAGAAAATGTCTAATAAATGTTGTGTAGAGTGATTTTATTAGGAAATCTCACACCACGATAGAATAGTATTAGGGAGAGAGGTCTAGAGTAACTCTCCTTCCATGTCATATTCTTAAATGGGCACCATTGCAGATTGTATGTCTTGTGTTGTTCCGTATTGTTCGAATCAGTTCCATATTGTTTTGAATTTTTTTGGTTTAAGGATATTGTATGAGATTGATTGTATTTTGTATCTTGAGGCCGAGTCTTGATCCTATGAAACCGCTGCTCTGTGAATTGTTATAGTACTGTGCTAATCGAGAAATTTTTGTATGTTCTCCCCAGGACATAGGCATCCGGGGAGGAAACGGGAACCCAAAACTACTTTCTGGTGTTGGGATGATGTAAATAAAATATAAACATCCATATATTCATCTAATCAATAAGTTTGCAAACAGCTACCCCAACCATTCTTTGTACGAGAAGATAACTCACTAGACCAAAATGGCTAAAAACTTACACATACTAATAATATCACTTATAATAGTGGAATATTCATCATAACCTATCCTATATTCTACATACCATGTCTTTTCATGTTCAAAATTACTCTACTTTCATGAAGTATTCAAAAACACTCATTTCTCTTGAACATGCTCTTGGTCTCTCTTCACTAGCTATTGTTCAAAAATGCAATCTTTGTTTTTTTCTCCTTTATTTCTTCTTAGGTATCATCCCCTACTTAAATGCCTCAAACATGTCTAGTTTAATCATCAATATCCTTGAAAATGACCCAAATCATCAAACACCCCTTCTTGGCCAAGGTTGCCTACTAGCTACCTTTAAGACAAATAATTTTACAATATTCAAGGATAGAATTATCTAGTAGTTCCCAGAAAAATTTATCAACTTCCCTAGTATTCCTTTTTCAACCCCAAAGTGTGTGCAAAATTTTAGGATCTAACTCTTCACCCTTCTCTTTCTTTTCACCTTTTCTCTTTCTTGCTCACAAGCTCCCTACTAGCTTGGGACCGTCTTCTAAATTGCATAATTTCTTACTCACAAGGTTTCAAAACACAAGCTAAGGATTTTTAGATACCCATTATCAGGTTTTATATTATTATAAAATTTTAGGGTCAAAATCCAACTAGAAGTATGACTTCTTTTGTTAATCCAACCTCATAATTGGGCTTTTCGGTGTGTGTTTTGTCCTCGTACAAGACTGGTAAGGATATATTTAAAATTATCCAATGAAATTCCAAATTTCCCTTTTAATTTCTTCAAGGAACCTCTAAATATCCTTCCTACCAAGTTTTAGTTTAATATTAAGTGGAATAAGCTATCAAAATCCAAACCCTAGTTGATTTTGTATGAAGGGTTATTAGAAACCAGAGGAGATTAATTTGGTTATTAAAGTTCCAAAAAATCACTTTCAAAACTTACAAATTGAACCATTGGGATAATATCATGTAGGTCACCCTATTTTCTTACCAATCATGCCTTTTGTTCATGCCAACTATGAAAACACTCTCATTCTCCAATGTCATGCTTGTAGGTGGTCTAATTTACAGTCAAAGAATGTATTAAAGAAATGAATCATCCTTAGCTAAGATATAGACTCCACAACCTAGGTTACACATTATAATCACCAACTAATTCTTATTTATTTCATTGCAAGTTTTCTTAGCCACAATATACCAATCATAGTCAAAAGTTGTTCCCAATCACAACACGGGGTATTCAAATACATGTTTACTCAAGAATGTAACTTTGTATGTACTAAATAAGATACCACAACTCATAAAAAAATTGACACATATTACATTCACGTTTTCACCATTACCAAACTCATCTATACACCATGAAAAGGAGATAACCACAATTATACATGCATTATACGGTCAAGCTTCTAATTTATCTGTCAAGATAGGGTAGAAAATATCTCAACCCACTTTTAAGCTTACCTACAACCTATAAATGTTACTTTACTTGATTTCCATAAAAATTCAATGCATCCTTCAAAGGTCATTAGCAAAAATCAATAAGTATTACTATAAAAACATCGAATCCATCAAACAAGATTGGGTTATTATGTAAAATAGAATTGTTATATTGATATTAACTGTAATTCATACAAATTTTCACACCTTATCCCTTTTCTCCTCCCTCATAGTACATGGAATACCATCAAAACTATCTCCCTTCCTTTCCTATATTCAAATATATTTCCATGGATGCACCTACCTCTTCCATAGCTTCCATTTACCTTCTAGATGTATAACTTCCCTTTTTATACTAATTTACGAATTCTAATGACTCAACTATCCTCCCTAGGACCTATTTTCATAATTAGACATCTTACATTCCATTTTCAACATCAAAAATTCACATGACAACCACATTTCCTTTCTTCCATGCTCTTACAATTTCAAATCCCCTTTCGACAAGAAATTACAACAAGGTAATTTCAAATTTTAACATTCCCCAAGACCTTAACATGACTCATATTTCTCCCTAAGACCTTAGAATAACCTAGGATCGTGATAAAATGATAAACACCACATGTATGCTCTTCATTCCCTGGTTCTGCTACATCATGAGAACTAGTGTCCGTGATGTATTCTGACTATATGAATTTTCTATTCCTATACTATACAGAGTTTATATTGTAGCCCTGAGCGATCTGTATGGGGTGAATGATTAACCCAATGTATACCCCCTCATTTGGGATGCATTTTACGTTAATAGGAGCATGTGGCCCAAAGAGATTATGTGAAACTAAACTATTGTAGATAACCTATAGGGGAGAGGGAATGTGCATGGTATAAACAAAGGAACATGTAAACAAAGTGGATAAATACATGTGTTAGTAGAAAAATATAGAAAACATGAAATAAAAGATAGTGTAATCAGCACGTGTGAAAACAAAGTAGATCACAAAAAGTGGGTTTCATACATGACACATCACTCACAATGTCACAAGCTAATCAGGGCTGAAGCATCCAAAAGTATACAATAAATGATCAATCACGACATAGGGCATAACCCACAAAAATTACATACAAGTACAAATCAATGGAAAATAAAGTGTAATAGATAACCATGGTGGAAAATAGACTTGCAAATAAAATGATGCACATGAAGCACCCATTAGTAGGTTAGAAGGATAAAAAGTATGTCAAGACATGTATGTATCAATTTAAATTGATGTACTAGTAAGAATAGAAGTAATATATAAAGGAAAAATATCTCATGTGATGTGTGGAAGTAGTAAAATGTAGATGCCCAAAAGAGATTCAATGAGACTGGAAAATGATACATTGTCAAGAATCATTACAGTGTGTAAGAACCTATTAAAATTATACATTCAAAACTAAATACCAAGTGAAAATGCATGTTTATATGGTAAAGATAATGACATACAGAGAGTATCGTAATCTTATTTTATCCACCAAAAGCCCAAGGAACGTTGACACATCACCCAAGTAGAACCAGAGTGCTCATCCAAAGTACGTAAGGTTACCAAGTCCCTCTTTTATATGATCTCTACTAAGGAGTTGGCATAATGGACAAATATATATTTCATATCCATGATAAACATACAAAGACAATATGTTGAATTGAACTAGATTATAACTATAAACCATAAGTAATTAAACAATGACAAGAATCAGATTCACCATGCTAGAACCAGTAATGGAGATGTTTACAACCAATATCCAACCACAAATACCCATTAAATTAAGTACTATAAAACATAGAAGTTGTTTACATACATAACATTGTCACCATAAGTCATGTGCACCCATAAAAATAACATAACTCTACAAAATGTGGACCCCTAAACCATGAAAATCAATACATATATATAGGGGTGGAGACTTACCCTTCATGGTCTATGTATCTTCCAAAAATAGCATGCATGCTATAAATAGCCATGTCGTGTTACAAGCTAACTATATGAGCATGTAAGCTTGTTAATAATAGATTATCATATAATATAACTATAGATCTCATCTTATTAATAGCCTAAACCCGCATGTCATTTCATATTCCTCATGAGATCTATCTCAAAATAGATGTTGCTTAATCTGTAAGTCTTCATGTTCTATCTTTATCTCTAAAAACTTTCTTGGCCACTAATCCAATCATTCATCTTCTAGTTCCACAAAATTTTGGCTAAATCCTAAATATATTCATCCGGGTTCTAGCCTCCATGCATTTTCTATTCTACTATTGTGCATTCCCTCATTCCTAACATCCATGCATCAAAACCCCTTTCTCCATTCATACACAGTGTCTTTCGGGGTTAAACCATACCCTACACTAAGCGGGTTTCTACACATGGAAATTATTTGTTTAACAAAATTCTAGGAAGGAGAATACAAAGGTTTAACTTGACCAAAATTAAAAATGAGAAGCATACTAGGAAGGGTCAAGATGCTTGGAAAATATCAGGAAACTTGGAATTAACTTCACTCACCAATTATTTCATTCCTCTAATTCTATCAAATCCTTTCTAGGCGTAGCCTCCACATTTCCTGGTAGTAGGTCAGGAGTGATTTCCTCTACCCTACCTTTAAGGTCCTTGATCACTACCTTGAGTTCCATACACATGCCATCCATATTGTCCATATGTTCTAGTATAGAAATATTGAGCTCACCAATTCTTTTTTCTAACTTTGGACATTTTTCCTTAACCTTATCCTTTTGCACCATAGTATCCAATATCAACAGAGTGTGCTTGATTTTTTTGGTTGGGGTCCTCTCCTATATAGAATTTAGAGTTGCTTCTTCATCCATCAACATTGCATCAATATATGGCTCACACTTTCTACATCTAATAAAACCATTATCTACCTTTGTATTTGCTTCCTTGAGCTGGTTGATCAAGTCTGCTAGCTCATTAATCTTAGCTTCCACTACGATTTTGTTATTATTATTTTCTTCTACAATATCCTCCTCTAACAGCCTCATGTGTTTGATGTTGACCAACAACATGCCAACTAGGTCCTCTAGGTACTCCATCTCATCCCCATAAATTTTCTTGACCTGGCTTACCAATGAAGGGCACTTTGTCCCAATATTTGTTTGAGAAACGCATCATCCCTATCATATGCCTCCTTATTTCTGCATTGTTTACCTCACAACCCCTTGCACAGTTGGTCTATCTCTTGTTAATTTTCTTTCTTTTTAGTAACAAGGGTGCATCTGTGGTGCTTGAGTATAAATTCCTCTTCACAACCTCTAAAACCAATTTGTTCAAGGTGTTGCATGCATGCTCATCTATCAAATGGCTAGGATCAATGGCCTTATAATTTTGTTCAGATTCTTCGCAAAATCATCATTTCTATTTCATGGTCATTAATCTTGAACTCTGGATCCTCTCGCATGGGAATGTAGATTCCAACTCAACATTTTATTTGTTCTTGACACCCTCCCTGTGGGTCTTGAAAATCCCATGCATGCAATTTTTCCATAGCTAGGGTACTGGAAATATGTGTGCAACACCTTTATCATACCATCAAAAAGTCCATGTGTGGTGACCTTGGGGCCACCACCATTTCCTTTACGCCTTTGTATTTTTTATTTTATTCTTGAGAGTAGGGGTGTTGGTTCTTGTTCCCGAGTACTTTTTATTCCTTAACCACAAAGGAGTAACCCTTGTCCTTATCACCCCGCTCGGTATACTACACTATTGAATTATATTCGGAATATGCTTATATTCATGAAATGACACTTTTCCTTTCTCACACGCTACGTCCTCTACCTTAGATTTCTCTTCAACACTTCTCCTATCTTGTTCCTCGAGTTATTGCTCAAGTTCTTCCTGGAATGAAATATAGTCCTCTTCTTCTTCAATCCTGACCTCTATCTCGTGTGCTAGAGGATTTCTCTACCTTAGGGAACTTCTTTTTTAGCTACCCAATGCCACCTTTTTGCGATGTTCCTTCTCCCTCATTGCTACCTCTACGCGTATAATAATTCTTCTTGCAAGAATTATCAAAATTTTCTTCACTCTCTTCTTTCTCCTCTTCATCTGTTTTCTCCACCTCTACCACCTTTATGGGTAGTATCGATGCTTCTCTAGGCTTGTGGAAATTGGAATCCATGAATCAAATCCCCCTTGTGTCTTGGGTTGTATCTATATGAATATTGTATGGATGAACCTCTTAATAGTCACATTGATCTATGGGTATAGATCCAAGAAATCGGTCTCCAAAACTTTGAGGTATACAAGCCTAGAGTCATACTTGTAAGTGGCACAAAGGGTGTGAACATCATAATATACCTTATCTACATCATATGTTAATTTATGTGCATCCTGTAGTATGTCAATGGAGCACTTCAAATACTTTGTTCTAAATGTAAATGGGAGTTTGTACCATTGCCCTATCTCTCCATTCACCTGTTTAAACCTTATAAGACTAAAGTATTGCATTACTGCAAACTTCACTTGGTCCCCAACCACTATAGATATTTTACATGGAATGTTACATTCATTTTCAAAGGCCTCTAGCATTCTATCATACCATTTATCAATGTGTGCCTTGTATGTGTTTGAAATGTTGCCATCGCAAGTGAATCCTGTAAATTGAACCACAAGCGATGGATCTACTGGTTGGTAGACCCACACATTACCATCAGGTCCATCTAACATGTGTACCTCCAAAAATATGATCAATAGAAGGATGGAACCGCATGATTTTTTTCTCCTTCTTCATTTTGCAGCTGCACCTCCTTTATAATGGTGTCTGCAATAAACCGGGAAAAGTTATAGTGTTCCTATAAATATGAAAATCGACACGCGACCTTCACTAGCACTCGACTCCGAGGTCATGCCGAGGAAGCCAATGTGGAAATATGGATGGATGAATGATAATGAAATGTGGTAGTAGATGAAATTGTTCATAAATGATATGGAAAGGTTGTTAAGGCCATACGATATCTTCAACTCACAATAATGGAATCTACTCATCAAGTGCAGTGAAATCCTATCTAACCTGGATGGGTCAAATGGATGAATTAGAAAGGATGGAAATATGGAGACTCTATTCAATATCAAGCTCTATGGATATCCTCTCTATCAGTTGTGAAATTCATGGGAAACCAATGGGATCCTCGTATATATGTCCAAACAGGTCATGGAAAAATTGAGAAAGGATTGGTTTCACAAAATCTAGATCCGGTTGGCGAGAGTGGTCCAAAATGTTAGCGCTCAGTGAGATTCCTTGTTCAGAATGTTCAATTGCGATATGATATCGGGTGGTAATGGAGATGTATGGAAAACCAATGTGCATAGGCTCATGTCAATGTCTGTGATAAGCTCTAGTGTGTTTGGTTGTGGGATTGTAGGATCACTATTGAATGTTCTTGGTTGTTGGGGTCCTTGTATGGTCATGTGAATGATCAAAATTTGTTTCTAACTATCCAATACTCATAATATTTTTCAGCCTCTACATTTAAAACAAGTAGTTGTGTGATCTTCTTGAAATACCTTACTGGGGTTCTAGCAACTTGTATGCATAATCCTGTATCTATATCGGTAAGAAGGTCTCTTGCATCTCCAGTTGTGGAACTAATGGATTGCAACCAAATGTTTGTTCTCTTTTAGGTCCTCTTATGGTCATATGGATGTTTAAATACTTTCAAGACAATCTGTAGTTGGGTTGGTTTGACCAAAATTCATATGCTTTATCATCCTCAATTTTTAACTCTCTCAACTGTTCAATGATTGTTTTTGGATCTATGGTTGTTTGGAAAATGTGAATTCTAAGACCTTGATTTATGTCTGATAGTGTTATCAAAATATTTGGATGAGGTAATATTGGTTTTAATATGTAATCTCTGGGCTCTCTAGGGCCGTAATCATCATCTAAGACACATTTGTGTTAATCTAGTAATGTAAACTAATCAAGAAAAGGAAATCTACACATTGTTTTTCTATTTTCAAGATATGAATTGAATAAAGCAATAAAGGCATCTAATCTAATGAAAGTAAATATTTTTTTATTTTCTCGATAGTGAAAACAAATCTTTTAAGCTAAATAAATAAATTTAATACGAGATAACTAACCAAATGTAGCTAGTTTCATGTGCAATTGTGTTAATCTAAACCTAAAGCAATTAATTAATTGAAACCTTTCTAATCAAAATCCTCAATCCTACCTCAAAGGCATGAGAATAAATCATAGCTTAAAAGAAGCTATTCTTCCCCTACAACTTCCCTGGAAATAATAAAGAGAATCTTTTTAACATATAATTTCTAATATGATCTAATCTATTGTAATGATTGCAACAATAAAATACTTTCTCTACTCTATTTGATATGAATAATTTGAATGAATACAATTCAGAATTGACAAATTTACAAGAATGAAGGAAAGAAAATAATAAATCCAACTTGTAATACAGAACAATGGTTATCTAGTTGGGAAGTATTTGGTCCCCAAACTTATCCTTTGGTAGCTCATCTCCACATGAGTCCAGCGGTTGGGAATGCAATGACAAGAATAGAAGGAAAGCATTGGAGCAATGGGCAGCTGTAATTGGTAGTCTGAAACAATGCAAGTGGAATAAAGATAACACAATAGAAATGTGATTGGCTATGTAGTTTCTGCAAGAAAGAAGGCAACTTAACAATTGCAAGGATGCACAAAATAATTCTCTAGCCATTTGCTTGAAAACAAGTGATCAATTTATAGAAAGTTAGCTATAGAGTGTAAAAGAATACTTGGAAGCAATAAGATGCCAAATCATCACATGAAGAGGTATTTAACTATGCAATAAACAATAACAAGTGAAAGAGGATTTAAAAATGAATAAATCAAGCCTAAATTTAGGAAATTTGACTAAGAAACACGTCCAAAAATTGAACTAGAGTTGAGTTACATGCGTAAAAAGCATGAGTGAACATTTTGGAAAATGCACATGGGATCGCCGCCTTGCGTAGAGTGGTGATTACAATACCTTCACCCTACTTAGGGTGGTGGTTATAAAACCACCGCCCAGGAAGGGCGGAAAGTTTTACACTAAAGGCCAAAACTATCCTAAAATGAAGTGAAAAGCTAGGAAGAAGCACGTGGAGGCTAAATAAGGAAATATAGGCTACACATATAAGATGAAAATAGGTTTAGGAGCATGAAAACCTTATAAAAATATATGAATCATCATTGCGGACCTTTTCGTAACTATTTTCAACAATGTAGCACATGAAAAATTGGGTGCATACAAAGTGCCCTCTTTGCGATTCTATAGGCCACATACAAGAACCTCTTATTTATGTTTTTCTAGTCTTTGTGATGCACCCAAATTACAAATTATGAGTTAGGAAGTGAACTTGAGAGTTAGATAATTCAAATCCAAAATGGGTTGTGCCCTACCTCCCTTCTCATAGTTCAATTTTTGGTAAGCTCCTCAAATTTTTATGACTTTAAGTCTAAAAACACATCCTCTCTGTGATTTTTAATCCCGTAACTCATTCAATCAATTGCCTTGTGAGGCACATCCTCCTCCCAAAGTGAAGTAGAATAAGTCATCTTATACCCACAACATCGACCAATGAAATAAATGTGTGGGTTTTAAAAAGAATGACAACTCCCATAATCGTAAAATGCCCGTATTTTCTAACTCTTTCTACACAGAGTCATCAATTCTAGGGTTTCACAGCTGTTGGCAAAAAAAAAGTGTCGGGGGACAAATTTGTGGGTTTCTTGCCAACATTTTAGGAATCTAAGTTCCTCTACTTAAAAGGTGTAACTTACGTACATGCATGCATGAGTAAGGTGAGTTTTATCCAAGATTTCTCTTGCGGCCGGGAATCAAACAGGGGGAACTCCATGACCCCGCAAAAAGATAGAAATTTCTTACTAGAAAATAACTTTTGAAGAGAATAGGAAAGTGAGTGAGAATATGAATTAGGGGGAAATAATGCTGCAATTAGGAAATCGATTCTTACAAACACTAGTTAGAAGTTCATCACACACATTAAAATTAAGAGAAAACCACTCTACAAGTAGAAACAAGACCAAATAGAATTTATGATCACAAAGTATCGAAAAATCCCTTAGTAAAAGAAAGCTAAGAAAAATATATCTCATGAAATTACAAGAATATAACCAGCTAGAAGAATTTCAAAATTAGAACCTCTTAGAATGAGGAGATCATTACAATTTATAAAAAGAATTGACTCCTCATCTTCTGAATACCTTTCACATGCCTCATTTTTGGCTTTAGGCCATTCATATTCCTACTCAAATATTAAGTCCCTTTTATAAAAACAAGGCAAATTAAATTTTACATCATGTTTCTAAAGTCACTTAAAGACATATCAAAAATTGCAAACCCCAACACTAAATTAGAACATTAAAGAGAGAGAATATTGGGGGAAGAAGAGAGAGGAGGAAAGGAAAGGATGTCGCTCCTAATGAAGTCCATTGATTCTTCCAAGGAGATGAAACTCTAAATCTCTGAATCCATTGCCTCCTAAAAAAATCCTTAAAACTTACATTTGACATTGAATCGTTCTCTCTGTCCGTGTTGATGAGAAGATCCCCACTCCCTCAAATTCCTTGTTGCAAATGATTTACTCTGTTGTAGATAAGAAACTACCTTTTGATGACCTATGGACACCTTGAACTGAGTGTTTAGAAACACTGTTGAATGTAGCCTCTGATGACCTTCGATGTTGCTCCTAGAGATCCCCTCTGAAGATACTGAAGCTTTGGGACAAATCCTTCCTTGACTCCTTGCAACATTGCCACATTGCTTGGATGATTTGGGCATGATCCTGATGAAACATATGTATTAATTGAAGCATGAAATGAGTGTTGAAAGACACTATTGAGATCCATGTAATTGACCTCACTATCACCTACTCTCGTATAGTCCATTAATAGAGAATATACTATTGTTACCCCTATGGATATGAAATTATTATTTCCTTGAGACCTACTATATTTGGAAAATTCAACTATTTTTAGCAGGTGTCAAGAATTTTCCCTCTCTCGGTCTCTAAGCGGTAATGTCAACTTGAATGTTTAACTCCCAAGGTGCTCCCAATGTGAAATCTACCCTTTGGAATAACCTGCTATTTTTAGTAAGTGCTCGTGAGACAACTTACTATTTTTAGTAAGTGTAAATCTTGGACAAGGATGACCATTTTGATGAATTTTACCTGTGATACCTCTTTTTGTTCACCGCCTCCTTCACGGCCTCCTTCACGGGTTCTTCAGTTGGTGACTTTCCCAAAATAACAATCCCTTATGCGAGAAGATATGTTATTTTTAGATTCTTGAAAGTAAGAAAAAAGTTCTTAGATATGGGTTTTTTCCCAATATCACCCCTCTGAAATTTTAGACTTACCCGATCACCGGTTTGGGAGATTTTAAAAATTTAATTTTTTGACCTAGCGGTAGCTCTGACACGACATCCATTAACAGAGCTTGAAAGTTGCAGGTTTGGTTTTCTTCTCCATTCATGAAAAAATCACATTTTTGTGGGTTTTTGTTTCTTGTTCTTCCAAAGTGAAATTTATCTTGAACCGATCGCATGTTTAATGGGAAATAATTTTTTTGTCTTCTGTTATGCCGAGAGGGAGATTTCTTCACTGCAAGTGATTTATGAAGTGGAAGGGAGATTTGTAAGTCAGGTTTTCATGGCCTTTGAGAATTAGTAATACAATAGCAAACGGTTCTTCATTTTGTGCACTGGTTTACAAGATATGTCCAAATCTTCGTCTCACAACAATGGAGGTTTCTGGGTGAATTTTTTCGTTCTTCTCCTTTTGTTCTTTGATCCTTCGACTATCTTGATCAATATTACCTCTGGGACCTATGTATCTTCATGGAATGGAAGGTTTGGTTTCCATGAAATATCTCGGTTTAGAGCAGAAATGGTGGGTGGGTGAAGGAAAACACACAACTATGGAAGGATATGAACTGTGAAGAAGCAACGGCGAGAAAGAAAGTTGAGTACAAAATTTAAAATGATTTAAAACTACATACTACAGTTAGGGCATATTTTTATGTCCCTCATGTACATAATCATATAGGGATGAGAGGGACATCAAATTTCATGATGCACCTCAATGCGACACTTGGCGAAAATCTAACGGTCGAGTCATTAAGGCTTAAAACTTGAGAGAAGCACCTAGGGGGCTGGAAAATGGTCGTATGAGGAACCAAGAGGAATACCTTGGGTTGGGTGAATTTTCATGTCCCATATTTCCCTTAATAATTAATTTACATGAGGGTCATCAATTTTCATGGTGCGCTTGGTGCTGACACTTCGCAGAGATCCGATGGCTATCCATTTGGCTCCACTAGCTCTCGGGGGTTGGAAATTCGCACTGAAGAGGGTCACATGAATGATGTGAGAGTGTTTTGAGGTTGGATAAATTTTTTATGTCCCTCAGAAAAAGGGACATGAGGGTCATTAATTTTCACGATGTGTCTGGAGTTAACACTTGTCACAATGTAAGCGAGTGAAGGGATGAGCTCTGGAAAGCACCTGAGGGTTGAACTAGCGATTCAAGAAGTTATGTGTGTGAGCAGAGGGATTATTAGGGCTGGGAAAATTTTTATGTTTCTCATGTCCCTTATGTTTAGGGATGAAAGGGACATGAAATTACACTAGGATCCTTGAGCTGACATGTGTCCTCACTGAAATTTAACTAACTGCGAGAAGCTTCCCTTGAGGGAAACTTGAAACGACAATATCTTGAGATATTGATGGACTTTTTGGTGAAATTTTATATTGAATTGACTTAAAATGGCATTTTGAATCCAATGGTGGTGCTACCAAATATTTATTCCTCTATTTAAGCTTTGAAAATCTTATTTTTAATATGGTCCCTTATATGTGCATGGAAAAAATAGTTATAAACCTATTTCGAAAAATTGTTGTGAAAATTATGATTTCACCATCTTGTAGATCTTTGAACTCCCTTTATGAAAATGGTTTTTTATCCTAACTCCACCTAGATCTCCCAAAATCACTTCCCAAAGTTCAGTAGCTCTTTTTGGCCATGTGTATTGCCTAGGCATGTGAACCCTATTTTTGATCAAATTACCCCAACTCCTCCAAATCCTTCATAAATCTTCCAAAATAAATTTCATGATGTTACTAGACCTTCAATTCACCTCCATGTTGGATTTGGATCCTCCATTCCACTCCAGGGGATTGCATCAGTCTTGAGAAGGCCAGTAGTAGCCCTTCCCAACACCGCCCAAAAATAGTAGTTTTCAAGAACTCCTAAAATCACCTAGGGGGTTGACTTGAATTTCCTAATTCACCTAGGGGACTGAGTTAACATAAACTAGGAGGTCATCAGACTAATTGGGTAGACCTGAGGTGCCTCGAGAAGATTAAAAATTGAAAGTTTCGACACAAGCTTATTGTTGTCATGCTCAGAAATTGTCAATTTCCCTGTTGCACATTATCATGACAACACTAACCTCATCTCCTCCGGGAGTTTATTTTTAAAATATTCCCTCATATTATTTTCATTCTCCTTTGTGTGGTGGTTAAACTTTATAATTTTATAGTGAGAGAGCTTTGATTTCCACAAAGCCACCCACACCACACACCTCCATAAGGGTATTGCATTTTGAAATATCTTTATCCTAGTGGATCCTCCGCAAAACCTAGGGTCTCTTTGTGCACAATTTTATAGGTTTTGGTGCCATTACACTTCTCTCTACATGCCCTAGGTGTCCTGTATTTTGATACTTCTATACCTAAACCCATTGACTTCCAACTGCTACAAATGTTGTAACCCTTCATTGATCCGCCGCTAACTCTAAATTCCCTCTTCGCAAGGATATTTTTACAACTCATAAGTAATCCTCGCTTCGAACACTTCGTGTCGCTTATAATCTCTTTTCTTCTCTCCAATTTCTTGATAGCTCTGAGATTTATTCAAAATCAAGGTAGCTAAATTACTATGCTAACCCTCTATTTATACTTTTTCATAACCATTCAATGGCGATTTGTACTACCAACCCATGATTTTAAGTTACTTTTTCAATCAAGTTCTTTTTCCTTTATGAATTTTTTTGACTCCACCTCATGCGTTGCGCAATCATAATATTCTTGTGCACTATACTAATTCTTAGCCATATACCTCCTCTCCATGGCACCCTATGCTAAAGTACCAAACCTATGTGCCATATCCCAAGTAATTTCTCATTCTCGCTACCTACCTCACATTACATTACATGATCAATTTTCCTGCATGGTCTTCAATCATCTCAAAATTAATCGAACACCTTATACACCACAATTATCCCATCTCTTACCTTTCTATTCCCACATTATAGAGGGAACACTCAACCAAGACAACCTGTAATTATAGGGATCCATTCAACTTTTACCTCGCCCCTAATTTACCCCACACAAAGGGTATGCATGGTCCTCACTATATGAATTCAATATATAGTAATCAGCTTTTGGCATGCAAGTGTGCTTATTACAAAAAACATTGAACTAAATTGAAAAGCATGGAAAATTTGAAAGGAAATGCATGAACGAACATCTAACCTAATGGAAATATTTCCTTATTACAAACACCAAGAAGACTTATTTATATTAGGGATTCAAACTACTCTGTTGAAGTAATTGGGAAACTATGTTCCATCCAGCTTGAATCAAGTATGTAGGTAACAATATATGGTCCCAATTAATGCACTTGGAACTTTCCATAATGGCACAAAAACTTAGAATCATACAAAAGGACCAATTTTCCATCTTCTATCTTCTTATTCTTGATATGTCAATCATGCCAAGACTTCTACCTAGCTTTTTTCGTTTTCCGGCTTCAACGAGCAATACCATGCCTTTGACCAACTACATTAGTTTGTCTATACACTCTTCAAGTGATTTCTCATAATACAATATTCATGTGCACTCAATACGTAGGGAAGGTAACATAAATTCCATAGGAAAAAAACCTCCACACCAAACACTAATTGAAAAGGTGCGACCTTGTTCAATATTTTTTAAGTTGTCATGTATGCCCAAAGTACAACAAAGACTTTATCATCCCAATCCTTCCTTCCAACATCACAAATATTTGTCAATGTGTGGTTAAGTATATTGTTGAAAGCTTCAGTAGTCCCATTAGCCTATAGATGATAGGGGGTTATCTTATGATGCGCCACCATAAATTCTACTAATAATATCCTGATAGTTTCATTCAAAAAGTGTATGCCCCTATCACTTGTCAGACTCAAAAGACATCCATACCTAATTATTATATTATCACATAAGAACCTTGTGGTTATAGCTATTGTGTAATCCTTTGTAGGTTCTACTTTAGCCCACCTTGTAAGATAATTTGTGTAAGTTATAATATAACATGATCTAGTCTTGCACGCAGGTGGGTAAATAGGACCCATAAAATCAATTGCCAACTTCTCGAAAGGTTCTACACTAGAAATAGGTCTCAAAGGTATTTCATCTCTATTCCCAAGCTTTCTAAGGTGTTGATAGTGGTTACAGGCCTTAAAATACTCTATACAATTATTATAAATTTTTTCCCACCAAAGGCCATCCAATAGAATCTTGCATGTCGTGGCATTTCCTGCATAGTGACCATGGGTAATTCCTCCATTAGATTGATCCATAATGGCAAAGTG
Organism: Taxus wallichiana var. yunnanensis; assembly: GCA_018340775.1. Classification (NCBI taxonomy): domain Eukaryota; kingdom Viridiplantae; phylum Streptophyta; class Pinopsida; order Cupressales; family Taxaceae; genus Taxus; species Taxus wallichiana. The sequence goes on from CM031244.1 coordinate 172,586,220, forward strand.
TACTCATGTTCAAGTACACATCGATGCAAAACCTCATCTTGACCTAACTTGTAAAGGTATCCACCTATCAACATAAAGGGAATGCCATATATATCAAGTTGTTTCTTCTCTAATGCCTTCATGCCCTCAAGTGCCACACCTGTATGCAAAAATATAACAATATACTCTAATTCATAGTGTGTGCGGTTCAATCTAAATAGATATGCATATGATATTGTATCCTCAATGTTCTCGCACATCCTCACCCAAATTAATCCTTGATAGATGATCTGGTTCCGAGTTACTCTTACCTAGATTTACCATAACTATGTAGTCAAATTCCCTGGAACAAGAGAATCCATCGGTATATGCGCCCGAAAAATAGGATTATTGACCATGATATTTCAATTCCATGTGATTTGTATAGAATAAAAATGGAGTTTCCAATAAATACTACCTAAACTTATATAGCGCATAAATTAAAGACAAAGATTCATGCTCGTAGTTGTATAGTTTTGTTTTATTCTTTGTCAACTTCCTACTAGTAAAGGAAATAAGGTGATTAATGATACCTTCTCTAGGCCTTGATAACACTCCACTAATGGACATTCCAAAGGTGTCCACATGCACATGATTTTTTTTTTTTTCCATGAAGGAAATCATAGAATAGGTGTTGTAGTAAGTCATTCCTTTAATGTATCAAATGTGTGTTGTTGCACCTCATGCCAATAGAACTTAAATTTTCTCAACAACTCTTCCAAGGGTAGTGTAACTGGGTATACTGTTAATGAATTTTCTATAGTACCCCGTGTGTCCAAGGAACCTACACACTTCACTTTGGTTAGTAGGCTCCTCTAAGCCCAAAATAACAAAAATCTTAGTAGGATCCACCAACAAACCTTCTTTGCATATGATATGTCCCAAAAGAGTTCTAAAGGGTGTAGAAAAAACACAATTCTTGATGTTGAGAGAGATTCTCAGTTGCCTACACCTCTCAAACATAAGTCTCAAATTATCACAATGGTCTTTAACTAGCCCATAAATAATCCAATCATCTAAGTAAACATGCAATAACTTATGTATAAAATCCTGAAATTCTTGCACCACAATGCGCGAGAAGACTATTGACACATTCTTCAACCCAAAATGCATAAATGTGTATGAAAAAATTCCCCACTCTGTACTAAAATTAGTCTTCTCTTGATCTTCTTTTGTAATCCTTACTAGATGATATCTAGAGAACCCATCAGTAAAGGTGTAGATCTTGCACCCCCGTAACACCCTCTAAGATTTATTCCTGTAAAAGTTGTGGGGAAAGGATCTATAACAAAAACAACATTAAATTCCCTATAGTCTACACATATCCTTATCTTGCCATATTTCTTGATAATTATCACCATTGGGATAACCCATTCTGATTCCTCTATGGGCTCAATGATTCCAGATTTCAACATATTTTCAATATCTTCCTTCACCTTGATGCACAAGTTTGGATTCATCCTGTAAGGTGTCTTCCTAACTAGGTGCACACCTTCCTTCCACTTGATCCTCATTTTTCCCAAAGATTCATGCAATGTATTAAATTCATGATAGCCTCTAGGGAATAAATCTTCAAATTCATGCAACAACTCAATAATATTAGTAAATTTTGAATCACATAAGTAATAACCAATGATATCCTCTTTAGGTTCAACCTTTGTTCCAATGTTTACCTTATTTTTATCATATGCTCATGGTATGCATCCACCCATTCATCTACACTATCCATGACCTTTCACCTACCTACAGTATGGTCAACATACAAGTTCTCTACCTCCTCATCATATATCATATAGACCATATTTCCTTTTTTCTTTTCCATCCGTGTGTGCTCAAGTTGTTCTTCATCTGTCTCCTCATCTTCAAAATGTGCCTCTAAGTTTGATTCTCCTAAAAACTCTTGGATGAGTTCTTCTACTTTTTCACTATCTCCCATAGTCAAGTGCTTCATTATCTATAATTCCTCATTCATAGGTGGTTTAGTACAAAATTAATCAAAAGTCTAAACCATATATGCACTTATCTCTATCCAATTTCCCAAAGACTTTATTAAAATATGAATAGACATACCATGCGCGTGTGTGCAGCCTCACAAGGTGGAATAGAACTTATGCACCCATAGTGATGACAATAAAGCTTCCCTCCCCTCACCCGATTCTCTCACACTTCTAAACATGGTGATGAACATGATTCTTTCCATGAAACTCAAGAATTCGGGTAGGTACATTTATCCTTAAAAATATAGCAGAGTGTTATTCTCACTTCATGCCACTCCACAAGATTATCCTTGTGTGTAATCCACCGCGCTTCTTTCCGTGTAAGGTATAGAATAGCATATACCTTCTCTCTATTTGATCTATCCACTAGGCCTCCATAGCACGCAGAAATACCTCAAGATTTCCCTCACTAGTCTATATTGGTACCTAGTTACTTCCCAAATGCCTAATAGAATGTGGCCTCATCAAGTGCGTAACTACACTCTTCATTTCACATCCAACCATCTCATAAGTCCCATGCACCCTAGTTATCACAAGAAACACTTGTTGTATCACTCATATATTGTGAATCATCCCACTGAATTAATCCTTCTTTTGATGGCTCAAGGACCTCGGGATCCTTGATTATCTCGCACATAAATTTTTTTTATATCCTCTTCACTCAAAGGTTATACATAAGGCACAACCTTTCCATCAGTCAAGGGGATGATCATGCACTCCTTTTTCTCAAATATGATATAACCTTTATTGAAGCATATATCAACATTATTTTCATAACACCATGGGTGCCAAAGTAATGTTGGAAAACTATATGCTTATGCAAGTGCTAAGAACTCAAAATCACCAGTAAACTCGGCCCCTGAATTATAATGGTGGCATATTTCAAAACTCCAATAGGCATGGCATTAGTCCTATTTTCCTTAAACAAAACATTCGAAGATGGCTATATTGGTGGTCTCCCCATCTATTGCCATGCATCCAAAGTGATTACATTCACTTCCCCACCTATATCAATAAAAATGTTATGAAAAGCCACCCATCTATAATTGCATTACACATGATCTCTTTATCATAATCAATACTATGAGGAGGCAAGTTGACATGCAAGATTTATCTCCTGTGCTCAGTCTCAATGCATAATACCTTTTCTCTCAGCCATTCCCCTAATAAAGGAATGATGTTCTCTTAGTGCAGCAACTTACAAACCTCCTTAATGTCATCCACATCTATCTGGGGTAGTGCGGCTGCATTTTCCTGTTCTAACTTCCATGACTAATCCTTCAAGCATTGTATCTCACCTTGCAAGTTCTTGATAACCTCCATAGATTCTTGATACACTTCCTTTTTATGCGTAACATCTAGATACTTTACATTAATCAATTAATATTTTTAAATAACATGCTTCTTCCTAGAACCTCATGGTCATGCACATCCTCAATGCAAATAGTCACTATAAAAATCATATCCGGATCAGGTGCTAACATGGGCATCCATTGATATCCTATAAAACACTAAAATTTTATCATCCTTGTGCCCTTATCTTGCTTGTGTTTCTTACACATATTCTCATTCAATTTCAGGTACTCTTTATACTTATGATTCTTTCTGCACCAACAAAGAAGTTGGGTTCTAGGGCATTTGCGCCTATAGTGATCGGGTGATCTATAATTATTACATGTTCCATGAGAAAAGTTATCCATTCCTCCACCGCAACCATGACCTCTCGAAGCCTCCACAATATTCTTGAACTCGAATGCCTCTATTAGAACACCCTTCATTATTATTATGATTTTGACTACAATTATCACCTTGTTCTTTAGAATTTTTTGCAACACTAGTCTGTCACACACCCATATCAATTGCTTCATGAATTTGATCAATCAACCTACATTTCTCTATGTCATGAGTGTGTGATTTGTAAATCTTACAATAACTGGACACGTTCTTTCTGATAGCCCATTGTATCAAAGGAAACTTTCTAGAATCATAATCCAGATGTCAAATTCACAATCCATCAGAATGGCATGCACTGATCTGTGAGGGCAACTATCCTTGGTATGACCCTCCACTTTGCAATATGTACACCACAGTCCACTACATGTCTCATGTGCTGATTTCGACAATTTTTCTAACTATTTTTCCATAGATGTTATATGTGCCTCAAAAAAGGGGCTTACTCTAGTTTTCACACTACCAACAACCTCATTGCATAGAGCTACCTCAAAAGCTTCACGTGGATCTGTAAAATTTTTGTGTGAGATTTCCCTTCTAAATGGTGTTATCAAACCACCAACGAACCATTATGCATGATGAATGGGGTATTTATCATAAGAAAAATTTGACAATATATTTTTAAAGTGGGCATCATAATCCCTAACACTTTCAGCCATGCCCTGTTTGGTATCCTTTAGCACGCGATGCTCTTCTACTTGAATTATGGAATGTGAAACTCTACCAATAAGGCATCACATAACACAAAGTGTAATCTACACAAGTCTAATTTGGATCAAACTTCCTATACCAACTATGTGTGTGCCCTTGCAACATGGTTACTGGCGAGTTTCTTTGCACTCTGGAGCTATAATCCGCTTAGTGTGCCATAGTATCTCACACATATAAACATGCTCTATGGAATTTTTAATGCCTCTGTACTCTAGGAAATTAAGGGAAATATCATAATACACCGCCTAGGTTGGTATGGACCATACTCACTAGATCCAAATCCTATATTTCCTCCTATGTTCCCTCCACCTCTAGAACCACCAGATCTACTAGATCCCGAACCTTCAGATCCTCCTGATACACCTCCCATAATGGGTATTAGACTAGAGGATGTGCTACCTTGTGTACCAACTATTGTAATGAATTTAACTCCCAGTTTCTTTAAAGTTTCACTACTTCCGACGTAATACCAATGTTCTATGCACCCACGTTCTTAGCCGATGACGTGCGAGGAAATATACCTCCCACCAGATCTCCAAATAATGCAGATGAATCCTAAAATTGATGGTAAATTAACTCTATCTATCGAAACTCTACTTCCCAAACTAGCTTATTTACTAATGACTATCGTAGAAACTAGAAAACAAAGCACAAGGGCTAGGTCAATAGGAGGGATCAAATGCACACCCATGGCCCATGTAGTTTCCACCATCATGCTCTCATCTAAGGTCGAAGAGGGTTCTATACTATACTTAACCAAATGGGGAAGCTCAAGATTCTCTAACTCTATGTCCTCTATGTGATATCCAAATCCTTCACAAGCCATGTCTCTCCACAATTCCATCTCTTCTGCAACTTCATGCCGCTTCTCCAAATCCATCTCACACGCCCATTAAACTTAATCTTCTTTTTCTTTCTTCCTTTCTACCTCCCGACTCACCATCTTTCACCACACCTGCTCCTTCCCCCATGCATGGTATAATTTATCTAGCCATAGGTTTCTCTTCAAAATCCAAAGTTACCATCAAGATTTTAATTGTTAAAGGGATAACGCATAGAAAATATCCTCTGGGCCCAGACAAGAACTAGAACTCAACTACCTCGGGATAGGAATAAGTTGAAATATTGTACTCTAATATATAGCTATTCAATACACCACTCCACTAGTGATCTATAACACATGTACACAGTAAATCAACATCATGTGAATTATGATAATCTTCGTATGTCCAAATAAGAGTTCTATACCTCCAATTCCTCTTTAATGTATATCCAATTAGCAACTCATACAAATCTATAGGAAAATAGGAAAATAACGTCTCATAGAGCTTGGGATAAAGATTATTTTCAACCCACACACATGCATTATGCTCAGGTCTAATGTTGTATCTATGTGTAATATCATCCTCTAAATTATCTACCCAAATTTCAACAGTATAAAAATTTATCCCGTATGTTTCCATCATGCACCATCCTTGAAATAGCTTCAAAAAGAGGTCCTACAAATATAACCAAAATGTAGTCTTATTTTATCCACCAAAATCCCAAGGCACACTAGCATATCACCCAGGAAGAACTTGAGCACTCACTCGAAGCATGCAAGGGTACCAGGTCCCTCTTTTATATGAGATCTACCAAAGAGTTAACATAATGGAAAGATATATATTACAGATCCATGATAAACATACAAATATAATCTACTAAACTTATCTAGATCATAACTATATAGCGTAAGTAATTAAACAAGAACAAGAATCAGATTCACCATGCAAGAACCAATAACATAAATTTTTACAACCAATATCCAACCACAAAGATCCATTATATTAAGTATTGTAAAATACGTAAGTCGATTACATACATAACATTATCACCATAAGTCATACTCACTCATAAACCAATATCAAAACTCTACAAAACATGGATCCATAAACCGTGCAAATCAATAATACATACATATATATATATATATATATATATATATATATATATATATATATATATATATATATATATATATATATATATAGGGTGGGAAATTTCCCTTCACCTCTTATTGTATCTTCAAAAAAATATCCCGCATGCTAGAAACAACCATGTGTGTGTTACAAGCTAACTATATTAACATGCAAGCTTTCTTATAATAGATTATCTTCTAATATAAGCGTAGCTATAATCCTATTAATATCCTAAACTATGCATGTTGATTCATGTTCCTCGCATGAGATCTATCTCAAAATAGACATTTCTTAAATCGCAAGTCTTCTTATTATATCTTGCTAATAATAGATTATCTTCTAATATAATTATAGATGTAATCCTATTAATATCCTAAACCAGACATGTTGTTTCATATTCCTTGCATGAGATCTATCTCAAAATATATGTTTCTTAAACTATAAGTCTTCGTGTTTTATCTTTATCTCCAAAACCTTGCTTGACCACTACTCCAATCATTCATCTTCTAGTTCCATAAAAATGTGGTTATGTCCTGAATTTATTCAACCTAGGCGTGAGCCTTTACGCATTGTTTGTTCTACTTTTATGCGTTCCCTCATGCCTAACTCCCACACGTCAAAAATCCTTGTGCCACTCATACAAAATGTCTTTCAAGGGTCCAACAATATCTAACTAGCATAGTAGGTAAATTTCATTATGTAACTAGTATAAGAAAGAAATAATAAGTGTAACCAATATATGCCTAATGATGTGTGAATGATTGAGATGGAATGGAGTGCACTTTGAATGTTTAGGAAAAATTTTCCCCAATGCAGATGTGTATATATTAAATGAGGTTCATTTATAAAATACCCCTTGATAATCAAGAATGAACCATATAACAAGAGTGTGTCATTGAGAAATGGTTTGAAAGTGTGCACTAGAAAGATAGATCATGAAGAATAGAGCATAAAAATGTGAATGAGGTGAGGTTCATTTCATATTTAGACCCTCAACATTCGAGTATGAACCATATAACTAGAGTGCGTCATAGGGTAATGTTGATACAAAGTATATCAAGTTGTGTAAGACCATTTAGAAATAGGAAGTATGAAGAAAATAGCATAAGATTAGAAATGGTTGACAATTGATGATGATAAGAGGGAGGGGGAAGTAAACATGTTACCCCCAAGTGTATGATGTAGAGAAGAATCAAGTATCATTCTCTAGGAGATCATCATTTTCATGGTAGAAGAAAATTGGAGCATTGTCAAAGACTTGTTAAGTAATAGTATGAGGTTGATCATATACAAAGCCATTGCAACGTAAATTGTACATGCCCATAACATATTATTCATCAGTGAAAGGTGGTTGTGGAAAAATGTGTGCATACTAGTGTGTGATATTTTGAGTATAGTCAAGAAGTGAATCATTACAAATAGAAATTCAGCCAAAAGGCATTCAAAATGTGACATCGGTGTGATTAGGATTTAGAGTGCCACTATTGTAGTCAAGAAAATACTACCCAAGTGTGAGTAGAAAAGTGCATGTAAGGAAGACTGATAAATGAAATACACAAAGTATAAAGCAGTAAAAAAATACACCCATGATAAAGGTGAGGATAATGAGTTGGTGGTCAAATATTATTAAGTGTGAATACAATCACGGGACAAGCCATCATGTGTGCAAATAGTGTTAGATCAAGTGGGATTGAATAGAATATGATTCTAATAAGATTTATGTATGAAAAGAGTGCATGTGAATAGAGGAGGTGTCAACATAGATTGTTTTTGAAGAGATGAAGTAGATAGTATGATATTAAATGCATTAATAGATTCTTGGAGAAGAAGTATATCGGTGGTAAGGGAAAGATGTTATATGATTTGGTAATCATCAATGAGATATGTAGGAGGAGTATGGGGATGTCTAACATCATGATATATATTTGGGGTAGATAGAGAAGTTATGGGTCTAAGTGGAAATGTGTATGTGGTCGCAAGTAAATCATAAAAAATAGTATATGTATATCCATCATGCAATAATTTAATGCACAGATGAATTGTAGCAGGTATTTCTTGCATATCATGAAGCCATGTCCTACTAAGTAAGAAATTGTACTAGATTTTGGTGTTGATAATAAAGAATACCATAGGAATGGTTTTAGGACCAACTGTGAAAGTTAAGGTGATAGTGTCCATGCAAAAACATGTTGAAGAATCATAGTCATGGATGGAAATAGATGAGGGACTGATATTATCCGAGGAAAGACTAAGTTGATGAATAAATGTGAGATTGTAAATATTGAGCTCAGATCCATTGTCGACTAGTACTCACCTAATGCCTATGTTATAGATACGGTACTCGATATAAAGAGGAGGATATTTTTATGAACAACAAGATTGGTGGCTACATCAGATGGGAAAGTAACTTGTTTGGAAAATATAGCTACGAATAACAAATATATATGGTCCGGATGAGTATTATAAGGAATGTAATTATTATCCAAGAGAGAGTTGATTTTATCTTCACAATCAGGATTAGCATGCAAAAAGGAATGGATGGAGATATCCATGGTGAGAGGATTCTATAATAATGAAATCATGAAGAAGTGATGATCCAAGAGTGTTTGAATGCGGGTTCACCAAATGATTTAACAATTTTTTTTTTCATAAACCATAATTGCAGAGTAACTAAATGTAAACTATAATATATAACTACTGGATATAATTTGACACAAGAAATAAGATAATAAAATATGAAACCCTAAGTACAAGAGATAGAGAAGGAATTAGCTAATTTGTGATTTTCTGGGAACTGATCTAGACTAGGAAAAATGATGAACAAAAATGGCATACCATCGTAATTATGCACTATAAAATATGGAACTGTCGAATAAGGCCGGACTAGGGCACCTAGATCAGGGCAAGGGTGCCTAGGTGCTAGAGACCTCTCTTGGGAAACTATGATTGTGTAGTAAATGGTCGAATATGATTTTCTGTGTTGCAAAAGTTTTTGATATTAACTATTGGTCACTTTGTGCCACACCTTGATTTCTGAATATTCTTGTAACCTGTAAAAATATGTTCACATGTAAAACCCAAAAAACACATCAAACCCAAAAATAAAAATGCAATATGGGGAGTTAGATTGACACGATGGTCACTCGACAAAGTGAACTTACAACCGAGCGTTGCACTACATCTCATGCTATTTGTATTTTTGTGAGTGTGTGTGAGGATTATTCCTAGGATGTGCAAGTTGCACTTCATAACGAGCTAGATCTAGAATGTAACAATATATAGTAGGTGTGGATGAAATAATGAACTTCCCCTTCCTATGCAATGTATGTAGAAAATGTAGTCCCTTGTACCTTGTATGGATGTTAGATGGATGCCTTTGAGTGCTTTGGATGCCTTTGGATGCAAGCTTAGGTTATAGTAGTAATGCTTAGATCTTGGTCCCTTATTTTTATCACATATCTATGTATTTATATGATTCCCTTGGTTGAATTTCATAATTAAAATTTGGAATGATGACCCATAAGAAAATAATAGGCCCAAAAAGAGTGAGTAAGGTAGAAAGTGGTCATAGGGGCCTATAAAGGGACGAGGGCACACGACATCACAGGTAGTATTTGGTGTATGAAGTCACAAAAGATAAGTAAGTAAAACTTTGACTGGGATGTAGGGTGTGTAATACCAAATAAAAAATAACAAACACAGACAAAAGGCTAAAGATAGCTTTCAATTACTAGTTTTCTTGTTTAGGAATCATATGAATGATAATATGTGTTTAAGACCTAGAAATGTACCCAAGTAATTGATTTTGTGTCTACACCAACATGTAATAATCAATCATAGGTGTAAAACCATTTAAGTATTTATAATCCTCATCCACTAAAACTGTAACGTGGTTGTTTGTTAATACATATATTTTTAATAACACATTCACACTACAACCACAACTTTAATTGGCATTTTGATGATAAGTTTTAATATTTCCACTAGATAACTAACACATTAAACAATGTCAATATTACATACATAATAATCAATTGTGGTGTGTGTGCAATCCACCCTTAATTTATTCACAAAAGTGGGGAACCTTATGAAATTATGATAAAATCAATTTAATAGAAAAATGAATGTTAAATAGATTAAGAAAATAGAGAACACAAAAAGAGAAGAAATAAATTAAAATAAAAACAAGAAAATTGATAATTCATGGTTTCTACACTCTCCTTACATTATTTTCAAATTTATACAAAGTTATTATTGATTATGGTCTTAAGGGATACCTAAGAAACATAAATTTAAATTACTTGTGAAAAATCTTAGACCCATTTAGTATTAATTTTATTTTTAACAAGTTTTCTAATGCCGCATGGAAAGCTATAACTTGTGAATCGGTTTAAATGAGATCATTTATACACTTCATAAGGAAATGAAAATCTAACTACTTGTTTTTACTAATTATGTGTTTGCAACAATTAGGGGATAAATTTTATGTCCAACTATACCCACCAAAGTTTATAAGGTGATGGTAATTTTCCTATATTATCCTTCAAAAATATAAAACAATGTTATTTATACACTACTAATAAAATATATAAAAGACTATTCTATATTTATTTAACTATTTCTAAAATATGTTTATATGTAGTAATATAATGTACATATAAATCATAAAAAAATGATGGTCACATTTTAAATATACAAGTTACATGTGACAATTATTTCAAATATATGAAAGTATTTCATGTCTAAAATCACATAGAAAGTCTAAATGGATGCCAAATTTAACCTTGAACATTTGCTTCAATTCAATTGGTTATGTTTTCACTTGGAAAAACCTATAGTATTTGGAGTATGTAAAGGGTGAAACTTTTCAATATATGAGCCACATTTTAAATTGGATTTCTTGTCTTATTTATTTTGCAAGATACTTTTCATGGTTTATAACCATCAAGGACATATGTTGAGTATTTTTAAACTCGGGTTCTCTAAAGGTGGAAAATTCCAAGTGAGGATTAATATTTTTAAATCAAAGGTTTCCATAAGATGTGGCAAGTGGACCAATAACTGTTAAGATGAAAGGACCAATCATGACCGAAGTATAAAACATGTTATTAGACAACATGGCTCTAATAATGGTTCTTTAGATCAAGGGTTTAATTTTGGATGCCAATTATAGAGAGGAAAATTAAAGATACATAAATTCACAGATTTGAACACATGGGATGAGATTAAATGGACTTTGGAGGAACATATGGTGCCTAATGTGGAGAAAAACTAGGAATTTCATTAAATCCCACTTTAACCAAAAAAATCAAAGATTTAAGAAATCAAATTCAAGTGTTAAATTCCAATCAAAATAATTTAAATGTGAATTTGGAAATCATTAAAGTATTAAATGAGTTTAAAAGTATACCATTCATGACTGAAGCTACATTTTGAGTACAAAGGAAAGGATTGGGAATGAGAGTTTTCTGGAAGGGTTCACATTTGAAATTTGACTAAGAAGTTACATTTATATGGGTAAGAAGTTGCATTTATATGGGGTAAGTCCTTGTTTAAATTACTATGGGACTAAAAATAAGTTTCAAGAGAGAAATATATTTCCTTTGAGATGAAATTTACATTTACCTTATTTTCTCCACATTTGGTCAAATATTTAACTAATTATAATGTAATATACTATAAGGTTAAAAAATATGGAGGAGAATTTTATTGATAAATACATTTTGGAGGAGACATATTCTCGTATTATGATGATTTAGAATATATTATATACTTAGGCCTCCATAAATCCATTACTAAGCCTAAGGTTTTCTCATGAAAGGATTTATTCAAGCATGCATTAGCTCAATGCACTATAAGTTATGGGGATTTACAGTAAACTATTAAAACTATTGCTTTGGTACATGAGTTCACATTCGGTGAGCTATACCACATCCCTAAGGAAAAAATGGCCTATAATGTTAGGTTATGGAGCCTGTTTTCATGTGTGAAAGTGTTGAAGACTGTACACTAAGAGTCTTGCATACAATTTTCATGTATCCTCGCTGTGGGGTTCGGGTCGGGCGGGAAACGGCGCGCAGCCCCGAAAAAAAATTTTTTTTAGGCATAAAATTTTTGGCCTCGAAAATACACCCGACATATTGGGAAATGTGCTTTTCTCATATGGGTGAGTTTTTGACCCATAGGTTTATGGGACGGATTTTGCCCATGGTTTTGATACCACGGTTTTGTAAAAGCGCTTAAGTAGTTATCTATTTATATGGTCTTATGCATATGATATATGTACAAGCAAATGTATTCGCAGATGTGTTTTGAATTCGGTTGTGAATTCGTAGAGTTTGTTGAGCATAGCTCCAAACGGATCAGGTATTGTATTGAGAGAGCGGTGGCTTGTAATAAAATCGAGCAAGTGATTCTTGGTGGATGTAGCCCAAATTGGGTGAACCACGTTAAATTTGTCTCTTTGTCTTTGTGTTATTTTATTCGCAATTTTATTTGAGATCTATAATAATTTTTGCATATTAGTTTCTCACATTGCTATTCTCGTGAGGGATTATTCCACATATTTTATCCCTTAAAGTCCTAATAATTGGTATCAGAGCCTGGTTTGGTTTGCTGAAGTGTTGAATCGTAGGGAAATTTTTATCTTGAGTGGGAGCTATGGCAGATGAAGGAAGATCTAGGGTTGATAAATTCAATGGGCAGAATTTCAGTCTTTGGAAGATGCAGATGGAAGATTACCTTTATCAGAAGGATCTTTATACTCCGTTGTCTGAGAAGGTGAACAAACCCTCGAGTATGATAGATGCGGAATGGGATTTTTTGGATCGGAAGGCACTTGGAATGATCCGACTGAGTCTTGCATCTTCGGTATTATTTAATGTTTCAAAGGAAAAGACTACAAAAGATCTAATGGATGCATTAGGAAGTTGTATGAAAAACCCTCTTGCCTCTAATAAGATATTTTTAATGAAAAAGTTGTTTAATATGAAGATGTTTGAGAATAGTTCAGTAGCAGATCATTTAAATGATTTCAATATGGTAGTGAATATGCTAGCTTTGGTTACAATAGAATTTGATGAAGAAGTTAGGGCTTTATTAATTCTGTGCTCTTTACCTGAGAGTTGGAATAGCCTGGTAATGGTGGTAAGTAACTCGGTTCCAGCTAACTCGAAGTTGAAGTTTGAGGATGTTGTAGGGGTGATTCTAAGCGAGGAAATGCGAAGAAAAAGCTCTGGGAATATTCTACTTGTGGAATGCTTTGACAAAGGGAAACTAGAGGGAGAGAAGAATAGAGGAAACCGTGGAAAATCAAAACATCGGGCAAGGTCAAAATCCAAGAACAAGATTATATCTTTGGAAATGTGGAAAGCCTGGGCATGTAAAGAAGGACTGTTGGGAGCTTTGGGATAAGAAGAAACAACAAGAAGAAAACAAGGAGGCAAATGTGGCAACGGGTAATGTATGTCAGGATGCTTTAATTCTTTCTTTACACAATATTATCAATCTTGGGTTTTAGATTCAGGGGCTTCTTTCCATGCTTCTCCACATAGGCATTATTTTATTGATTATGTTCAAGGAGATTTTGGGCATGTTTTTCTTGGTGATGATGAGCCTTACAGCATAGTTGGAAAAGGTTCTTTTCAGGTTAAGATGCAGAATGGGAATACTTGGCTATTGAAGGATGTCAAACATGTGCCTACATTACGACAAAATTGATATCGGTAGGGTAGTTGGGAAGTGATGGTTGTACTGTGATATTTACAGCAGACTCTTGGAAGGTTACCAAGGGTGCTCTTGTGGTGGCAAGAGGTAAGAAGGTTGGAACCTTGTATTTAACCACTGATAGTACTAATGATTGTAATCTTGTGGCTTTAGATGCAGATACAACATTATGGCACTATAGGCTCGGTCATATGAGCCATAAGGGCATGAACATCATAAAGAAGAATTTACCTGGATATACAGAAACAGGTTTCGATTTTTGTGAGAACTGCATATATGGGAAATAGAAGCGAGTAAGGTTTCTCAAGGTTGGACCTACAAAGAAAGAGAGTAAGTTAGAGCTGGTGCATTTTGATGTGTGGGGCCGGCTCAGGTATCATCTCTTGGGGGTTCAAGTTATTATGTTACTTTTATTGATGATGCAACAAGGAAAGTTTGGGTTTATTGTATTAGAAACAAATCTGATGTATTTGACACTTTTGTTAAATGGAAAGCCTTGGTAGAGAATGAAACAGGTCTTAAGCTAAAATGTCTCAGGTCAGATAATGGAGGGGAGTATTACAGCAATGAATTTGATGATTATTGTTCTAAGAATGGAATCCACAGGTAAAAGACGGTTCCAGGAACTCCGCAGTCAGAATGGGGTATCAGAAAGGATGAACAAAACAATAATGGAACGTGTTAGGAGCATGAGGTTACATGCAGGACTGCCTCTTTCTTTTTGGGTAGAAGCGGTGAGCACAGCTATGTACTTGATAAATAGAGGACCCTCAAGTGCCTTGGATGGAGGCATACCTGAGGAGGCTTGGTATGGTAAGAAAGTTGATTATTCATTTCTTAGAGTCTTTGGATGTGAGGTGTTTGTTCACATAGACAAGGATGATAGGACTAAGCTAGAGGCTAAATCAGAAAAATGTACTTTCATTGGTTATGGTGGTGATGACTTTAGATATAAATGTTGGAGTATTAAGGACAAGAAAATCATTCGATCTAGGGATGTGGTCTTTAATGAGAAAGTCATGTATAAGCAGCAGTTGCAGGGAAAACAGGAAGAATCCAAGAAAGAATATGTAGTGGTAGAGGATCTTCCGGATGGGAAAGTGACACATGAATTAGTTCAGGAACCCCAAACTCCTATATTGAGGAGGTCTTCTAGGGTAAGAAGAGAACCTGAACGTTTTTCTCCTTCTCTTTATTATTTATTACTCACTGATAGTGGAGAACTAGAGAGCTTTGATGAAGCAATGCAGGTAGATGCCAGGAAGAAGTGGGAGCAAGCCATGGATGAGGAGCATCAGGCTCTCATGGAGAACCAGACATGGGATTTGGTAAAGCTACCCGAAGGAAAAAGAGCATTACAGAATAAGTGGGTGTTTAGAGTCAAAGAGGAAGAAGGAGGCAAGAAAAGATACAAGGCCCGGTTGGTGGTCAAGGGGTTTGCATAGAAAAAGGTATAGATTTTGATGATATTTTTTTCTCCTGTAGTAAAAATGACTTCTATCAGAACTATTCTTGGAATAGTGGCAGCAGAAGACTTGCACTTAGAACGCTTAGATGTAAAGACCGCATATCTCCATGGTGATTTGGAGGAGGAGCTATATATGCAGAGCTTAAGGATATGAAGTCAAAGGTAAAGAGGAGATGGTGTGCAAACTGAAGAAGAGCTTGTATGGCTTGAAACAAGCTCCACGTCAATGGTATAAGAAATTTGATAGCTTCATGATGGAGCAAGGTTATATCAGATGTCATTTTGACCATTGTGTGTATACAAAGAAATTTGAGGATGGAAGTTATATTATCCTGTGTTTGTATGTTGATGACATGTTGGTTGTAGGTAAAAATATGCAGGAAATAAAAGTACTCAAGAAGTAGCTAAGTGAATCATTTTACTATGAAGGATTTGGGTACACCAAAAAAATCCTTGGTATGAGGATATCTCGGGATAGGAAGGAATGGAAGCTGACTTTATCTCAGGAAGAGTACATTAAGAAGGTCTTGGAGAGGTTTAATATGCAGGATGCTAAACCGGTTGGGACTCCTTTGGTAGGCCATTTCAAGTTATCAAAGGAGCAGTGTCCCAAGACAGAGCAGGAAAGAAACCAAATGTCCAAGGTACCTTACTCATCAGCGGTTGGTAGTTTGATGTATGCTATGGTGTGCACTAGGCCTGATATTGCCCATGCAGTGGGAGCTGTGAGTAGATTTATGAGTGATCCAGGTAAAGAGCATTGGCAAGCAGTAAAGTGGATCCTTTGGTATTTGAGAGGGACCATGGGGACATTTTTGTGCTACATGGATCAAACACCACTTTACGTGGTTATGTAGATTTAGATATGGCTGGAGATGTAGATAGCAGGAGGAGCATGATAGGTTATATTTACACTGTAGGTGGGACAACAGTGAGTTGGATTTCACGACTACAGAAGCTGGTGGCTTTGTCAACCACAGAGGCTGAGTATGTTGCTGCCACAGAGGCAAGCAAAGAGATGATTTGGTTACAAAAATTGCTTGAGGAGTTGGGGCATAAGCAGGAGGAATGTAAGCTGCATAGTGATAGTCAGAGTGCTATACACCTAGCTAAGAACTCTGCTTTCCACTCTAGGACAAAGCATATACAATTAAGGTACCATTTCATCAGGATAACTTTGGAGGAAGAGAAGTTGAAGTTGGAGAAGATTCATACTAGTCAAAATCCTGCAGACATGATGACCAAGGTGGTCACAAGGGAAAAACTAAAGTTGTGTTCAGCTTTGGTTGGTCTTCACAGAAACTAGTGAAGGGTTGAGAAGCTTGCTCAGAGGAAAACTAGTCTCCAAGTGGGAGATTATTAGGTTATGGAGCCTGTTTTCATGTGTGAAAGTGTTGAAGACTATACACTAAGTGTATTGTACACTTTTCATGTATCCTCGCAGGGGTTTGGGGCGCAACCCCGAAATTTTTTTTTAGGCGTAAAATTTTTGGCCTCGAAAAATGCACCCGACATATCGGGAAACGTGCTTTTCTCATATGGGTGAGTTTTTTGACCCATAGGTTTATGGGATGGATTTTTCCCATGGTTTTGATACCCACGGTTTTGTAAAACTGCTTAAGCAGTTGTCTATTTATATGGTCTTATGCATATGATAGATGTACAAGCAAATGTATTGCGAGATGTGTTTTGAATTGGTGTGAATTGTAGAGAGTTTGTTGAGCATAGCTCCAAACGGATGTGAGTATTGTATTGAGAGAGCGGTGGCTTGTAATAAAATCGAGCAAGTGATTCTTGGTGGACGTAGCCCAAATTGGGTGAACCATGTTAAATCTTTGTCTCTTTTTCTTTGTGTTATTTTATTCGCAATTTTATTTGAGATCTGTAATAATTTCGCATATTAGTTTCTCTCATTGTATTCTACGTGAGGGATTATTCCACATATTTTATCCCTTATTTCCTAACATATAATGAGAAAAATTCTAATAATTTGATGTCGAAATGGATATTAGGAGTATAGTTTAATAGATTTTGTAGAAGAATCTATTGGTTGAAAGAGAAAAATAAATTTAAAATTGGTTGTTATTTATTTTAGAAATGGACTTAGATTTGTTATGGATATCTTAAATAGGATTTGGGAGCTAAAACAACTCATATCATTTATTAGTCATGGGTATCTATGTTAGTCGGTATTAAAATAAGAATTTGAAGCAAGATTGGGGTTGTTTGATTGTTGCCTACTTATAAGAGAAATGAAATTTGACATGCCAGAACCCCATCAAAATTTTAATGGATTCCTTCTTGGTTAAATAAATTTGTGCATGGTTTTATTTCAAAACAAATTTGTTTCAATTATGGCCACTTACACAACCCATCCATTTTGCATACCATTCCATATACCATCATAGTTATGGGTAGTATATACATTAAATTTGTAATCCTATTTATTCTAATGTGTATAGATATATTCATGGTGTGGAGATGGAAAGAATTTAAACTTAAATGAAGGCTTATGTAATGAAAATGGGAAAAAATTTCTAATCATATGGTCCATGAAGTAGTAGGGATTTACAAGTCTAAGCAACAAAGGATATGGTGTAACATACCTTTTAGCATGGGAGATATGACTTTAACACTTGGCCAATAATTGAAATTTTGTATGATTATGGGATTCAAGTAAGATTTAAATTCTAAACACCTTTTAGACATTGTTACTCTAAGGGGATGATCAAGAAATGTTGGATTATATTCAAAAAAAAATTGGGGATTGATATATAACTTGATAATTAATAATTTAAAAATATAAGGTTTATATCAACCCCTACTTAAAGACTTAGTTTATTAAAGGAAAATATAATTCGATCTCATTAAGGTTAGTCTTGCACAACCGGTTGAGAAAGAATAAGAAGATATAATTAATAAATACATGATACATTCTATTCTCAAGGGCATTCCAAAATATCCTTCAAATTCACACATGTTACCTCTCACTCCTATCTCAATATTCAAACAAGATTCTTTTAACTCCTTTGTGCCTCAAGAATTGTAACCCTAATAATTTATAACAGCTAGGATGAGTACTCCCTCTATTCCTATATCACTCACAATAACTATTATCCCACCGATTTTTATTAGTGGTGAGGTTATAGGCGTATCTACTATTTTGATGGTTTAAAAATTATTGTCTCATGTATATTTTGTTATAGTTGAAGTGTCTCAAAGTATTATTACTAATGATTCAATTAGGGGTTTAAATTTATTTGTCCCCATAGTTATTCCTTTTGGTGGTATGGTTTCGATGTTACAAATATGTTTGTTTCTAAAGTGGATATTTCCCTATTTAATTATCCTAGTTTGAGGTCTCTAATATGAATGTTTTGTCCCATACCCTTGCACAAGCCAATGTAAATGTTGTTTCTCAAATGATTACCCTTATTTTCACCCCTTCCTCATCATTTATATCTACTCATCCTCCCCAAACTACTCAATTTGATACTATGACTATCCACTCACCATATTTCACTTCTTCCACACTTCCCACCATCACCATGCCTCTTCCTACCATATCTACCATTCAAGGTGAAAGTAGTAGGCGTAAAGCGAAATGAATTGGCAGTAGTTTTTTTTACAAAAGAGCATGGTAGAGAATAAGTAAGAAGAGTAATCAAAGAATTATTTAGGACTATTCTCTCAAATCCCATAAGGGATGCCATTTGTAAATTAGGTAGGGCCATTTTCCCTACCGACGCATATTCCTAGAGAATCCCTTTAGTTCCAACCATAAATTCCTTAATTTTACCTTCCCCTTGTTACTATTACTATCCCTCCATCTACAACCACTTCTTAAGCCCCTTATACCTAAAATGTTCATGTAATTTCAATGAATCATGAAGATTGGGTGAATAAGAAACTTTCTCTAACTAAGAAGGTAACTTTTACTCGCCAAAGTTTTCTTTAGAGTTTAAAAAATCTTTAAAATGGTTTCTACTAATAAATTGGAGTTAGGGGTAAAAATTAGGAATGAACAAAATATCATGAGCCTTGGTGGAAGGAAGAAGAGGGATACGGTTGAGAGAGACCTACATCCACATTAAGACAAAACCTAATATTAGTTGTTCAAGCTAGAAATGTATTACCATAAGATGTTAAAGAAATGTAGGATGACTTAAAGCTCATAAAAGTAGCATTGAGCATTCCTACTAACAAATAACAAATGGTATAGGGAATTCTCAAAGAAATGTTCCAACTATTGGTATATTTAGAAGGTGCACATGATAGTTGCAAATAGGTGTAAAGCAGTGATAGGTATTTGTATCTCAAATTTTAAATTGGGAATCAAAATTGGCCAACTTAATGAATGAAACAAGGAGAAACATACTCCCCAACATTGATGTAATATCTTATGAGGATGGCAATGAATTGTTAAGTATATTTTTCAAGAGGAAGTATAAAATTAAAGAATCAAATTCAGCTTTAGGAAATTCTTTAAGGAGTTTTATCATGTTTAAATAGAGTATTATATCATTGTTTGCTTGTGCGGAGTCTTCCCAAATATAAAAATTAGATGGTTCTCTTAGTAGCATGGAAGAGTTTGATGAGATAATGCATAAATTCTATTAATGGTTGGAGACCTAAGTTGTCATTGTGTCTAATAAATATAATGTATCCATTCATGAGTTTAGCATGGATATTACCAATAAAATAGAAATGGTGGCATGTGTCATAGAGTTTTTGGCTTCAAATTTGATCGCTTATTTCACTAAATCTGGACTTATTTGAGTCCGAGCAACTAAAAAATATAGGTAATATTGGAATCCAATATTATTAGTTTTGGATTCCAAAATTTTAAATATTGGAATTTATAGTACTCCAAAATCACATATATTGGAATCAAAATTCACATATAATGGAATCCAAAATCACATATATTGGAATCCAAAACCACCTATATTAAAATTTTGCACTCCAAAATCACATATATTGGACTCTACAAATCAAAATATTGGAACTGTTATACCTTCTTTCATAGTAAAATATATCAGATTACTAATTAAATTAATGAATCTAGGAATAATCATAGGCCTTACTCTGTTTATTTGAGGTGAACTATTCTTAAGGTATTCATTCCTCTGAATTTCTTGTTGGAGTTTCAACTTTGCTAGCTCTAATTTTACTCTCTCCAATTCTATTTTTAGTGAGGTTTCTCTTTCTTTGCACCATGGTTGGGCCTCTAGTATAATAGCCATCTCTATAGCCTCCGAGAGTGTATTAAAATGTTTTCCATCCAAGGTTTCTTTGATATGCGGGAGGATCCCTGAAGTGAACCATTAAATATGTTGCTTGTTTGTAAGGGGATCTTCTAATTTTCTTGTCACGGTTTTGAATCAGAATGAACTCCTTAACTATTTCATTTTATCTTTGAACCATTCCACTCATTTTATGCACCCTTCTGATGGTGCTTTAGGAAAATGGAAGTCTTTCTGAATTATTTTTCAATGGTATCCCAATCCTTAGTTCCTTGGGCATTCATCTTCAAATACCATCGTAGTGCATTATCTCTCAGAGTGCTTATACAGTCATGTAATTTTTTGTTGTTGTATATGGTGTTGTTATTCTTCTAGTATGAATCCAATAGAAAAAAATATTTTACTACATCATTCATATCTTTTTCAAACACTTTGGTAATTTAATATTTGGTGTCATTTTCCTCTTTGGTTGAGGATGTAATTAAGTCTAGCTAGTTTTATGCTACTTCATTGGTTTTACCTTCTTTGTTTGATTATGAATCTTTTTCAAGTTACTCATTATTCCTTTATCTCTATATAATTCAATGTAAAAATACAACTATCCTAATAATTCTTGGAATTCTATTACAATTTCCGTCTCTTGACTCTCTTCTTTGCAATTGATAATATATTTCTTCCAAGAGTTTTCCTTTTTCTATCTATCAAATTGGTGTCTCAAGTGGAACTTGGAATGGTGAATGATTCGGGGGGTCATCTCCTTTGGGATCGTGTGGCACTGGGGATGCATCCTTAGTTGGCTAATTTTCATAATTATCCTCTTTTACAAATAAATTCCTTCCTTTACCACTCCTTAATATATAATTATCCTCTAATACTTTGTCACTTATTCTTTTCTTATTTTGTTTTTCCCTTTCTCCTTGTTTCTCAGCAATATTCTTTTCTTCATTTTCCTTGTCTACTATTTTTATTTTCTCTCCAAATTCTTCAATCAATTCTTTCATGCCAGTAACTTTTTTCTTCTTCTTAGACCTTTTATTTAATTAGTAAAGGTGTTTTTCTTTCCTCCTCTTCCCAAAATTCTACTTCTAGTACCTTCTTAAAATTTAGTTCTAAGCCTCCTACTAACTGTTGTAAATATCTCATTAGAATAGTTTCCTTGTTATCGATTGTTGAATTAGATTATCTATGGAATATTGACCCATGGGGTTCTATGGGGTAACCAAAATAGGTCAAAATCCTCTTACTATGGGTACTATAGCAAGATTTTGTGCATCTACCTCTATTTCTAGGTTAGCCACTGCTTTGGTCTCTGCTCAAAGTGGGTATTTATTTCTTCTCTACTTTCTTAACTTTATTTGATTTTTCTCATTTAATTTATTTTCTCTTTCCTCTCTTGCTAGTATTTGTTTCTCTATCTTATTCTCTAACTCCTTATTTTCTATGAATACTCTAGTTATCTCTTCCATCCTCCTTATCCTATTTGGTTTAGTTAAGATACTAACTTTTGCTTAATTCTCCTAATATTTTTTTTTCCAACTATGTAATTCTCTGATTTTTATTTTCTTCATGTTGTCCTATTTCTGTTATCCCAACCATCACCCCATTAATTTTGATAATTTATGTCTCTTGGATCACCCCCTTCACATACACAATCATGTGGTGCCAATCCCCTAAATGAAATTTTCCATGCATTTGATTAAGCCTTTCTCTACCATCAAAAATTTAATTAAGAATGGAACTAATTTAAGGAATCATCCTCTTTCTCCACTTAAAAATTTTCCTTTATTTTAGTAAAAAACTAGTCCAACCCTATATGTCCCAAGTAAATATGTATGAATCTAGGGTATTCTAATCCCAGTAATCAATTTCTCTAGTCCAAGGCTCATCAAGGTGAGTAAGTATGGTTAAATTTGCTACAGTCCACTCAAAAGGTTCTCTCAAGTGTAATCATGACCACTATGTTCTTTTGGCATGAGATAATATGCAAGGCCACAACAAATGTGGAAATTGAGACAAAAATTCTTCTATGTATTCTCCAATTAAATCTTCTTGGTCTATTTATATGATGCTTTCGGTATTTTGTCTTCTTCTTCAACAAATTTCTAAATTTGAATCTCCCACCAATCTTCAATTTCTGTCAGTGTTGGCTTCCAATATCCTAGTGGTGATATTTTTCCTGACATCCGACTAACAAAAGGAACTTGGGCTCAAACACCAAATGTTGACCCTAAACCTTGATAAAAGTGTGAGATTTAGGAAGTTCGACCTATTGTTAGTGATGTATGTGGGAAAATTAAACTACTCTAACTTGTGAACAAAAATAATGTAAAAGTACATGACAAAATTTTCTCCAAAACATTAATTATCATTCGGATTTCAATATTCATTACATTAGTTTCATTCTCATACAAAAATCCTCTCTATTCTCTCATATATTTATGGTGACGCTCACATGAATTTATAATGGCACACGCGTATACAATGAATTAATTATAATAAATATACAAAATACATAACATTCCAAGATTCACTTCTTTTGATTCATGTCTCTTTCAGCTTATTGTTCTATTCTAGATTTGTTAGTCTTTTTCCGGGGCTTCATTTGGATCCCACATGACTTCCTTTAGTATTTCGTGGCTGTTTATAATATACAACAACTTAGTCTAGTTTCTTGCGGATCTCTATAGTTTAAGGGTGACTTCTTATAATCTGTGGTGACCTTTCTCTAATATCCATGGTTTCTTGTTTTCTTTGTGACTTCCTTTAGTATTCAACAGTTATCTCTTGATCTCCACAAGTATCTCAATATTTTTGAATAACCCTATCAACATCATTCCTAAAAAAAACAGGATGAAGAACCATGTCTTCAAAACTTTGATAAATATTTTATCTTTCTTTTCACTAAATCTAAAATTTGGGCATCACCTCCCGAAACTTAGACATAGTGTAAGGAAAGGATTCCTCACTCGATTCACTTGATTGGAATTATGGGATGAAACCTTAAGAGAACATAGGAATCACCTCCCAGGAACTTAGATGCCTAGTGTAGGGAAGGGTTCCTTTGATTGAATCACTTGATGGACTTACGGGATACCATAGTCCCCTGAAAAATTCTTCTTCTTTATGGTGGTGCTTGGGGGATGTACTTAGTGATTTGTGGCATAATGTTCTTTTCAAAATTATACCACAATGCCAAATGTGTATCTATCTACTTCACCCATTCTTGTAGTTGTGTATTTTCTTGGATTAACTGGAGGATCTCTGATGGTGGTGACTTTTCTTGCACTTGACCCAATCTGTTTTGGGTAGTTGTGAGCTCTTGCTGCATTCTAATAAGGGCTCTATCCAATGGTGTGCTACACTCTTGCATATCCATTATATTTTTATTCTATACCCTTTGTTGTATTTGATACTTTTCTATCAACTCGACTATCTTTCGTCTCTTGAGCTCCATCCTTGTCCTTACTGATGTCATACTCTATTAAGGCCAAATGAATTTGTTGCTCTAGCTTGTCAAGTTCTACCTTTTATTTTTGGGTCACACTAGGCCATCCTATTGTATAAGTGTAGTAAAGGATTTGCTATTTGTACTCTTCCATAATGTTCTCACATATTTTATTATTTTCTAATTCCAAACTAATTGTATCTTCTATCAATATTTCTCTTCCATATCCTTTTATTTTTGTACCTCTATTTGTAGATTGGATGCAATAATAATATGCGGATTTGTTATTTGAATAGATGATAATATTGTCTGCATGACCTCTTCAATCTCAACACATCATTACATCCAATCATGTTTGGCACTTTGTTCTATAACTTTGATACAATTTTTTTTCTATAAGGGAAATATTTTTTCCAAATGTACCTTATAGCCCTTTATGGTTTGTTCCACTACCACTTTCTACAACTATATTGATTGCTCCTTTTCCCTTTGTTGTAGTGCTTGTTTGATTTTTTCCAAAGAGTCTCTAGGTTCTCGTGCTTGTGATGGTACCATACTTGTGGATGTATCTGTGGATGGTGCTGAAGGTATCATTTTAAGTTCTTATGCCTTATTTATCTCTACCTATTTTTTTCTCCTTTTGTTCTTGTGCCCTCTTCTCTTGCTCTATATTTTCATGTTTCTTATTTTCTTACTTTTTTCTTTCTTTTCTTTTTCTTCTTTTTCCTTCTCTTTTTCTTCCTTCTCTTTATTTTCTTGTTCTTCTTTCACCTTTTGTTCTTTCTCTTCCTTTTCCTTATTTTATTTCTATTCCTTCTCCTTCTTGGATTTCTCTTATTCCTCCTTTTCTCTTGCCTCTCCTTCTTTTCTTTATCCTTTCTATCTTCTTATATATATATTGGTCTGTTTTTCTAGTTCCTCTTGTTCTTTATTTTTCTTCTCTACTTCTTATTTCTATTTCCTCTCTACCTCCTCTTGTTCCTTTTTATTCTTCTCTCTTTCTTGTTTATCATTCTCTTTTTCCTTCTTTTGCTTTTCCTTGTGTATTTTGTTAGAGATTCCATATCTTTCTTATTTTGATCCTTTTGATATAACTTTTGTGTTTCTTGAAACTCCTAATTTTATTCTTATTGTTTATGTTTTTATTCCTTTATCTATTTCTATTTAGCCACTTCTATGGATTTCTTATGTTCTTCTTTTATCCTTTTTCTTTTCTTTTCTGTTGGGTTCTCCTTTGTATCTACTAGATTTTACACTCCAGACTTATGAGATTCTTCCTCTCTCTATTTCTTTGTTTTAATGAGAAGTACAATTAATTATTCCACCTCCTTGATCAGGTTATGATCCTTAGAGGTATTTTTCTTCTTTTTCTTTAATGTTGTTATTTCTTATTGAAGGGATTGGAGGTCATTTGTTTCTTCCTCTACTTGTTCTTGAATTTCCTTGGCTAACTCGAGTAGAAGTAGAAAACTAATGTCCCCAATTACTAAGGAAAATATATCCATGTAATATACTATGGATTCTGTTATAGCCATCTGTTCTCCACTGTGTTTGTTGTATACTCTTGTGCCACTTGAGAAATGCCTCTTAGAGATAAACATTTTGTAACATCCTTCTTTTTGTACATTAGAACAAGTAATTTTTTTTTTTGATAAATGCTTCTGGTTCTAAATACATAATTTAGCACTCACAAATCAAAACAACCATTCTTACAATAGATAACCATATGAAGCTGTAATGACTTGGAGTACCTCCGATCTATTCATTCCATGACTCGGTAATCTACCGATCTATTCATGAGTATCAAGAGTTGGCGTTTTTAATCTAACACATCACTCTTGCGGTTCTCTTCCCTAATCTGGGATTTAGAATGCTCTGTCCAAGGAACCTATCTGAATAATTGTTACCATTATTCATCGGCATCTCGTCCCTTAGACTAGGTGACATAGGACAATGCAATCAGCAGCTTGCGATACTTTGGCCAAAGATTTGAAACATATTTCTTATGTCTCGTATTCCTTGACGGCATACTCGTCAATCTAGAATATGTCCTTCACCCCATTCCTATGTTATGTAGAATGTCTTACGCTGACTTCTGTCAGCCTCCCTGTCCCAAGTTATTCACTCAGGAATGGATTAATAATATGGCAACGTTATAAGGATGCTCTCGAGAACTAGGGATACGCTGACATACTGGGTCAACCCTAGTTAACCCTGTGTGTCAAGGTACCCCGAGTCTCCAGGGGTAGCCTCATAACATGACCATGTTGGTAACCAGTCCCGGAGTAAAAACTTGTTCGAGTTTAAGGAGTAAATCTTAACGATCAATGCAAAGGGTGTTGCCATAAGTCACCTGCATTGTTGTATCTTCAAGAAGATCCTAATCTTCTCGAAGGTACAACCCTGCAATCGACTTGTGCCATCAACCTTCATATCCACCTCGAAAAGATCTACTTAAATTTAAGGTGTTACTTACGTGGAGTTTAAATTATACTTTAAGACACTCCTTTTTAGGGTAGTCTTTTCCCAACCCCTGGGTCCCTCATCTTAAAATTACCTTTCTTATTAAGACCCATTCCACAAAGAGAATTTTAATAAGATTGAGGTCTCAACAAGGAGATCATTGTTTCACAATAATCTTAATCTACGAAATTGGGTAGTAACCCCAAGTCTTCTCATAAGATTGCTAACTTATCCCTTTTGGGTTTATTCCAGATCTTAAAACTGAAATATATCTTACTTATTAGTGTTAAGATATAGAGATTTTAAAAACATTCAGTATGTTGTCTTGACTTAGATCAAGGTTAGAGAGTAACAGATTACTCTTCCCGTTCAGCTTCTTGAAAGGGTTTATTTTAACCTTAGCTTCTCAAAAATCAGTGATCTAAATTACAATTAGCTTTAAATGGAACATAGCAGAACTATTAAACATTTACAAGTATTTAGTCACATAATCTTTGCAAGGCTTACCTAGAGAATTCCCAAATATCTCTAAGGTATACAATAATATAAATGTACTTTAGAACATTCGAACCGAAGAAGTTCCATCCAACAAGATACTGATTTACTTGACCATATATAAGTAACAATCCCTTTATTTCATTCATTACAAGCTAATCAATTACAACTTATGCATTCAGCATATGAGATACAATACTCAATAGCAAGAGAACAACTTCCGTCATATAATACAATTAGAGAATTCAAATTGAAATTCAACATAAAACCAAATTAAATAATCTGAGCATCATATTAGATCTGCGTGCCTTTACCACTTAC
Organism: Taxus wallichiana var. yunnanensis; assembly: GCA_018340775.1. NCBI lineage: Eukaryota > Viridiplantae > Streptophyta > Pinopsida > Cupressales > Taxaceae > Taxus > Taxus wallichiana. The sequence continues at coordinate 172,613,798 of CM031244.1, forward strand.
GATAACAATCTCGCAAAATTGCCAACACAAGTCAGTTCTGTGAACTGAGCATGATAAGCACTAAATCTTAAAACAATTGCATTCTACCAATTGCTCTCATTGAACAACCTGTTTAAATGAAATCAGGCTAAATATCTTTCTACAATTTTAACATGACTATAATGCATAACCTCTATTATAGCTGTCAAATAGTCCTAAATATTTTCAGATGACTCAACGTACATATTAGAGACTAAGAAGAACAAAATAATTCCAAAACATCCATCCATCTATATCTCCAAGACAACAACAATCCAACAATTTATTCCATTCTAAAAAGAATATCCTATCAGTTCGTATTTCAACAAGTATGATTCAAACAAGTCCACAAGGCAGTTTATAATAACCGGCAAGCTCACTGACATAATTCCTTTTTAATCATACACTATGTTAATGGTACAGACAAGTATAACCACCTATACAGCAACACACATTTTATGCCAGTCTCTCCATACCATACCACTGTCTATTCTTGTTTTACCCTTACCGTTGAGATCACATAAGGATACAAGAGAAGAAAACATTCATAGTTTCTAGACAAGGAGAGAATAACTTATTATTCATACAGTTATAGATATCAACATAACTTAACAGCAGAGGAGAAAGAAATAGAGACATTCATATTCCATTCCAATCATGTTCATGACTGTACCGTCCTCTCAAGAGTAATGCATTTACACTATACGCATGCGACTAAATCAGCCGAGACCACAAGAAGATACTACAGCTTCACCAGAATTCCAATATAAAATTCACCTGTAGATTATTAAGCAATACAAGAGTTCACGTGACAAGCAATAATAAAATAATCTAACCCCAAAAGGCTCAACAAATCTTTCCATATTATTCAACAACATGCAAAATATCCAACGCCATCGCCTGTCATGGCACAGCTAGTAACTTTTTATCTCAGTCAAGCTCAAGACTAAATAACACAATAACAGAAGACGTAACCGTGTGCAACCCAGCGACACTCCCACTGAGTCGAAATACTCAGCAACAAACAGCTGAATCTAATCCCTACTAAATACAAAGCAAGGTCTTAAATCAGAAGCCGAAATCAAAAAATAATAACCACAACAAGATCTTCATAGAAGTCATCATCATATCATTATTTTCAACAAAGTTTCATCCAAGCCGAGATAATACGAATACAGCAAGGACTCATACAGAGTCGAGTTAAAAAAGTAAAACAAAGCGTGGACTAGATCAGAAGTCGAGCCATCACGCAAACACGTCAGGGCTTCAACAGGAGTCGTGTTCACATGGAGATACTGCAAGGACTCCAACTGAGTCGTATCCAACAAGAACTCATAGCCAGGGTTAGGATTGAAGTCGAATTCATACGAAAACATTCAAGGTCTCCAACTAATTCAACACCAACAGTCTTCACAACTAAACTTCTACAGAAGTCTAAATACAAGATACATATTAAGGACTCCAACAGAGCCAATATCAATAAGTATTCACAACCAAGCTTATACAGAAGTCGAAACACTGGTTACATATCAAGGACTCCAACTGAGTCAATAACCACAGTATTCACAACTGAGCTTATACAGAAGAGAAAAACATAATATACGCTTCAAGGATTCAAAAGGAGTCGAACCCATGTAGTATTCTCAAATAAACTTCTACTGAAGTAGAAAGATACTATCTATTTCCAAGAATTCCAACTGTATCAATCTCAACAAGTGTTAACAGCAAGGCTTCAACAAAAGTCTATACCAAGCAAGAAAGCATTTTTATGGACTCCAACAGAGTCAAATTCGTACATTATCCTTACAAACATTTCTACGAAATATAACCAAAATGCAAAACACAACAAGATAATTCAACCGCATGAAACAAAATGTACACCCAACAAGGGTTCAATTGAATAATCAAGCTAGCATGAAGATACAACAAACTAATTCATACAATGCTACCATAAAAACCAACTGGACCAAAAATCATCTGAACAGAGTTGTTCTAATGAAATCATTTGAAGGAAAGCAAGATTTTTAAAAGTTAGGGCCTAACATGCCTGGTAATGTCGCTTAAAAATCTGAAGAAAACCTCTGAAAGAGCTCGAGCCTTCTCCTCTTTTTCCACGTTAGATTCAACAACAATAATTTGTTATTTCCATGCCTTATAAACTTTCCTCGATAGAGAAAAGAGCTAGTTATTCTCATAGTTTCCATGCAACACCAAGTTGACTGGTTTGAAGAACCAGTGATCAAATAGAGAGAAAACTGGAGCGTATGGAAAACCAAACAACCAACTAGTTTTCCATTTTGCATGCCTTCCCGAGCAATCCATGCTTGGAAACCGAGTTCCTTAATTTCATTAACTCCAAAATTCCCGCTGAATCTCCATTGCAACCGACCGCCATAGTTGGTGATGGACAAAAACAAACCAAAGACCATTTCCAGATTTGGCGACTCTGCCACGTCGGATTTCATTAGCCATTTGAAACTTCCACCAAATCCCTTGTCCTTCATACTTATCCATCTCATTTAATGCCATAGAAACTACCGCCCATGGCTTGCACCCCTTCATAGGTCCCTTTCATCCATGATCATTAGTTTGGTAAGAAACATAGGTTAGATCCTAAGGTGATACTTAGTCTAACCTCCTTAGCGCTAGGTCACTAACCTTAGAAACATTTAGCTTATAGTTTAGGGCTAGGTTAGATTAGCACTAATCCAACCCATAGGTTATAGTTTAGGTTTAGGTTATTAACCTTAATAAATCCAGTCTAGGTCTAACAAATAGAATCGTTCAGTATAAGAACCAATAGATACATTCCCGAAATGGATTCAATCCAATATTGATAATAAGCTAGCAATATATATATATCAGAATTTATTACCTGGCTCAAAGTCTAGACCTTCCTGATATTACGATATCGGGAACCAATTCATTTAATAAGATCAGCCTGAGTTAACTCCTGAATTGCTCATTCCACACATTCAGACCTTGCAACCTTCGTAAGGTCTATAATTTTTGGTTCATCTAGAATAAACTTAAAACATCTCTTGGATCAATGCAACTAATCCAAGGTTGAGTCATAAAGATGGGTAAATCCACAATTCATTCCAAAATCAGATTAAACTCAGGTGCTAAAAATGAAAGAAATAAAAGAGTCCAAGCATATCCTGGCTCAGTTAAAGATCTTCAAATGCAAAGAATATACAATCCATATTAAGCATGACTTCACAATCAAAGGAACACATCCTTTTATAGAAGAAATCATATATCAACACTTGAATGCTCAGGAGGAAGTAACAATAGTTCAGGGTGTTCCATGCTTCCCTCCTAAAAGATTCATCATCCCGATGATTACATATTTGATTTACCTTCAGGTCAACCAATTTATTAGTTCACAATACACCTTGTGACTATTTCCAACTTGAATAGTTCCAGAATTCAATGTCACGATACATTTTATTCAGCCTGAATAATGTTTGCCTCAATCTGGCTTTCATATAAACATGAAAAAGATAAGTTCATAAAAAAATGTTTTGTCAACAGATTTCATCCTGTTGAAAAAGAAAAGGAAAAGCAATTTTCATCTCTTCCAGATTTTCCCAAGTTGCACTTTCTTCGTTAAACTGGTCCCACTGGACCTTACATTGTTGTATTTCACGATTTCTCAAATGCAATTGGCGAGTTTCCAGCACTCGTGTGGGTTTAACCATGATTATTCCTGGGTCTTGGACCTACAAGGAATTCTAATTTAAGACATGTGACAAATCTGAAACGTATTTCTTAAGCAAAGAAATATGGAAAACATCATGCATGCGAGATAAAGCAGGTGGTAATGCTAATCGATAAGCTACAGGATTGATTATTTCGACAATTTCGAAAGGTCCCACGAAACGAGGTGACAACTTGGCAGCCTTGCCAAAAGTTATAGAACTCTTTCTAGGTTTAACACGAAGAAAAACCTTCTCACCAAGCTCAAACCTTCGATCAACCCGCTTAAGGTCAGCATAGCTCTTCTGCCTATCTGCTGCTTCCTTTAATCATTCACGAATCAACTTTACTTGCTGCTCCATTTCAGTGAGGATCTCTAGTCCAATTACCACTCTATCCTCAATACTATCCCAACTAATAGGGGTTTTGCACTTTCTTCCATAAAGTGCTTCAAATGGTGCCATTTTAAGAGATGAGTGATAAGTGTTGTTGTATGTGAATTCAACTAATGGAAGATAATCTTCCCATTTATACTGTTGATCCATGCAATATAATCGCAACATGTCTTCCAACACTTGATTTACTCTCTCAGTTTGTCCATCCGTTTCGGATGATATGCGAATGAAGTTTAGTTTTGTTCCAAGAGTTGTATTAAGCGTTTGCTAAAATCTTGACGTCATTCTAGGATCCTTGTCGAGATATAATCATTCGGTACACCATGTAACCTAAAAATTTCATGTCACGAATCTTTTTGGCCAACAACGGTGAATCATCCTTTAGATTTCTAGCGATGAAATGAGCTATCTTAGTTAATTTATCTACAACTACCGGGATAACATCATGTTTATTCTGGACATAGGTAACCCTTGTACAAAGTCCATGCTTATTACTTGCCATTTGTATTTGTGGTATGCTATGAGGATATAATAGTCAAAGAGGGTGCATGTGTTCGCCTTAACCCTTGCGACATTTCGGCACAATGAGTCACAAAATCAATGACATCCTTTTTCATACCTTTCCAAAAGTATTGTTGTTTCGATCAGCAAGCATTTTTGTGATACCCGGTGTCAGAGAAAGGCAAATTATGAAATTCAACTAACAACTTCTTTCTCAAATCGTTCAAAGCATAGGTACGTATACCTGTTTTCATAACATAAGATTCCTTCATTATCAAAATGAAAACCCTTATACCTTTCATCATTAGGTTCTATAGCAAGTGCTGCTTTTACTTCTTTGAAAGTATATATCAGATTCCGAGGCACTTTTTACCTCATCCTTAAACCGAGTTCTTAATGTTATAAGAGTAGAAATGTGCTTCCTATGACTTAGAGCATCTGCTTTACTCTATTCTCTTTCCCTTTGATGTAGCTAATATCAAAATCATATTGGGATAAAAATCTAACCACCTTCTCTATCGGCATTTAGATTAGGTGAGTGAAAATATATTTCAGTCCTAAGTGATCAATTTTCAACTCAAAAGGTTTCCCAAGTAAATAGTGTCTCCAGGACTTGAAGTGCATGAACAATGGCAAAGCAAGCTCCAAATCATGAGGAGCATAATTCAGCTCATGTAACTTAAGTTTTCTACTTTCATATGCTATGACTTGCTCATTTTGTAACAAAACACCTCCAAGGCCTTCCCGAAGCATCCATTCTGATAAAACTCCCATTAGGGTCGGGTATGGCTAAAATAGGTGCGAAGTCAAGCTGATTTTTCAGACTTTTGAAAGCAGTTTCGCACTTATCATTCCAAATAAATTTCTTATCCTTCTTCTGTAATGAAGTTATCGGTGCAGCCACTTTAGAAAAATCCTTAACAAATTTTCTATAATAACCAGCAAGACCCATGAAGCTTCTTACTTCGTGCACATTCTTTGGTGCAGGCCACTCAGTTATTGCCACTATTTTTGAAGGATCCACAAGCAATTCCTTCCTTGCTAATGACATGACCCAAATAGTGAACTTCTGTATCAAAGAAAGAACATTTGGATAACTTACCATATAACTTTCTTTTTCTCAAAATCCCCAAAACTATCTTCAAATGCTCATTGTGCTCCTCAACACTTTTAGAATAAATGAGAATATCATCCAAGAATACAAGTACAAACTTGTCCAAATATTCTTGAAAAATATTATTCATTAAGTTCATAAAAGCTGCGGGTGCATTAGTTAATCCAAAGGGTAGAACCGTGAATTCATAATGTCTCGTACCTTGTTCAGAAAGCTGTTTTATGAATATCTTCTTCTCTAATCCTTAAGCGATGATAAGCAGTTGAAGATCTATCTTAGAATAAACTTCGCCCCCACGCATCTCGATCAAATAGATCGTCGATCCTTGGAAGTGGGTATCTGTTCTTGATTGTTGCTTTGTTGACATCCGATAATCAATACCACTGACCTAAGTGTTTCATCCTTCTTTTTCACAAATATTTCTGGCACTCCCCAAGGTGAAACACTTGGTCTAATCAAACCTTTAGACAAAAGTTCTTGCAATTGTGCCTTCACTCAACTAACTCTATAGTATTCATTCGATAAGGTGATTTGGAAATAGGTTCCGTTCTGGTTTGATTTCAATGGTGAAGTCAAATTCCCTCTTGGGTGGTAACCCCTGGTAATTCCTTCGGAAAAACATCCCTGAAACTTTGTAGCAAAGGAAATCGTTTCATGGAATCACCATCTTCTTCTAAAAATTCAGATATCTTTACTACATAAAGGGTACATCCTTTATTTTTAGCCTTTTTAAGTTGCATAGCTGCAGTTTTCTAACTGAAATTTCCCGTTTCACCCCTTGAATCTCTGTCTGTTTCCAGCCGATCATCTAAACATTTTATATTCTTTTCATAGCAGTCTACTTTTGCTTTATGGTCAGCTAACCAATTGACACCGATGACAATGTCATACGATCCCAAAGGTGTAACATAGAGGTCAACTTCCGTGGAAAAGTTAGGTAAGTCAAGGACTGCCCCAAAAAGACACATACTCACTGTATGAACAAAGTTATCACCATACTTTGTGTAGTCCAAGATTTTTCCAGCTTTTCTCTTAAGTTTAGAAGCAAGTTTACTAGAAATAAAACATTCAGTAGCTCCTGTATCAAAAAGAATAGTGACAGGTATGCCAAATAACTTACCCGAGAACTTCTATAGGTGTCACCTACTTTTCAGCTTGCTTGTCTGCTACTGCAACATGTATCTTATGCTGCTGAATACGATCATCCTTCTTCAAAGGGCACTGATTTGCATAGTGGTCTTTGCCACAATTGTATCATCCTCCTACAGGTCCCTTTTTAGGCTCAAAATTGCCTCTAGCCTTGTAATTATCACATTGTCCTCCATACGGCTTCTGCCCATTGTTATAATTTTCGGTAAAATTATCCCTTACATTCCCAGCAGGCTTATTCGCTACTTCTTTCTTACTATTATCCCCTGGAAAATTTCTATTTCCAAACTTTTTCCATGGTCCCTTTTTGGGTGCAAGTGAAGTTGAAGAAGGGTTTGTAATCTTCTTCCACACTTCCTCTTTATGAGCAGAAATAACCTTTAATTTCTGTTCTTGTCTTATGGCCTTTTCAACAACTCCTTCCATAGTGGTTGGACTATGAACATCGACCTCTCCCCCTATCACGGGATTCAATCCCATGATGAATTTCCATATTCTGAACTTCTCGTCAGTTTGATACTGCGGTACATACTTGAGGAGTTTTGTAAATCACTCCCAGTATTTAGTTACCGTTAGCTTCCCTTGAGCTAAGTTCTGGAATTCTATCATTTTCTGATCATAGAAAAGTTGTGGCAGCCAACGTTGCCTGAAATAGCCCTTAAATTGATCCCAAGTAATATTGGTCTCATCAATATTTAGCTCAGCTTTACGGCTATCCCACCACAAAGATGCTTCATGGGAAAGCTGATAGGCTCCCCAAATAGCTTTGGTTTCCTCTGAGAAGTTTCTTATTGCAAAGTACTTCTCCATTTCGCTGAGCCAGTTCTCAGCTCCATCTCCTAATGTGGTGCCATCATATTTAGGTGGACTTATCCTTTTTATATCATTAGTGAGTTCCGCTGCCAACCTGGCCTTTTTGTTTTCTGGTTGTACAGGTGCATTTCCAGCGTTATTATCAACACCCATATCGGGGTTGTCCTCAGGAGGTTGCTGATTGTTATTACCAGCTTCATCATCCTCCTCATTTCCCATCACCTACTGTTCAAGTACAGCCAAACGATCTCTTGTGTCTAATAGGGCAGCAAGGATCTCATCAAGCTTTTGGGTTGTTGCTGCCCCTCCTTCAGGTGGAGCATTATTCGCAATGTTCCCCCTTGTTCTAACCATTTTCTGTTACAAGAAAATTCAGGTTTTTATCAGATTATGGACACAATAGGTCCAAGAGCTGCAACCTTCAGCTCTGATACCAAGATGTAACATCCTCATTTTTGTACATTAGAATAAGTAATTTTTTTTTTTGATAAATGCTTCCTGGTTCTAAATACATAATTTAGAACTCACAAATCAAAACAACCATTCTTATAACAGATAACCATATGTAGTTGTAATGACTCGGAGTACCTCCGATCTATTCATTCCATGACTCGGTAATCTACCGATCTATTCATGAGTATCAAGAGTTGGCATTTTTAATCTAACACATCACTCTTGCAGTTCTCTTCCCTAATATGGGATTCAGAATGCTCTGTCCAAGGAACCTATCTGAATAATTGTTACCATTATTCATCGGCATCTCGTCCCTTAGACTAGGTGACATAGGACAACGCAATCAGCAGCTTGCGATACTTTGGCCAAAGATTTGAAACATATTTCTTATGTCTCATATTCCTTGACGGCATACTCATTAACTCGGAATACGTCCTTCACCCCATTCCTATGTTATGTAGAATGTCTTACGTTGACTTCTGTCAGCCTCCCTGTCCCAAGTTATTCACTTAGGAACGGATTAATAATATGGAAACGTTATAAGGATGCTCGAGAACTAGGGATATTTGACATACTCGGGTCAACCCTAGTTAACCTTGTGTGTCAAGGTACCCCGAGTCTCCAGGGGAAGCCTCATAACATGACCATGTCGGTAACCAGTCCCGGAGTAAAAACTTGTTTGAGTTTAAGGAGTAAATCTTAACGATCAATGCAAAAGGTGTCGCTATAAGTCACCTACATTGTTGTATCTTTGAGAAGATCCTAATCTTCTCGAAGGTACAACCCTGCAATCGACTTGTGCCATCAACCTTCAAATCCGCCTCGAAAAGATCTACTTAACTTTAAGGTGTTACTTACGTGGAGTTTAAATTATACTTTAAGACACTCCTTTTTAGGGTAGTCTTTTCCCAACCCCTGGGTTCCTCATCTTAAAATTGCCTTTCTTATTAAGACCCATTCCACAAAGAGAAGTTTAATAAGATTGAGGTCTCAACAAGGAGATCATTGTTTCACAATAATCTTAATCTACGAAATTGGGTAGTAACCCCAAGTCTTCTCATAAGATTGCTAACTTATCCCTTTTGGGTTTATTCCAGATCTTTAAAACTGAAATATATCTTACTTATTAGTGTTAAGATATAGTGATTTTAAAAACATTCAGTACATTGTCTTGACTTAGATCAAGGTTAGAGAGTAACAGATTACTCTTCCTGTTCAGCTTCTTGAAAGGGTTTATTTTAACCTTAGCTTCTCAAAAATCAGTGATCTAAATTACAATTAGCTTTAAATGGAACATAGCAGAACTATTAAACATTTACAAGTATTTAGTCACATAATCTTTGCAAGGCTTACCTAGAGAATTCCCAAATATCTCCAAGGTATACAATAATATAAATGTACTTTAAAACATTCGAACCGAAGAAGTTCAATCCATCAAGATACAGTTGCAACCATATACAAGTAACAATCCCTTTATTTCATTCATTACAAGCTAATCAATTACAACTTATGCATTCAGCATATGAGATACAATACTCAACAGCAAGAGAACAACTTCCTTCATATAATACAATTAGAGAAGTCAAATTGAAATTCAACATAAAACCAAATTAAATAATCTGAGCATCATATCAGATCTGCGTGCCTTTACCACTTACGACAACCATCTGCAAAATTGCCAACACGGGTCAGTTCTGTGAACTGAGCATGATAAGCACTAAATCTTAAAACAATTACATTCTACCAATTTCTCTCATTGAACAACCTGTTTAAATGAAATCAGGCTAAATATCTTTCTACAATTTTAACATGACTATAATGCATAACCTCTATTATAGCTGTCAAATAGTCCTAAATATTTTCAGATGACTCAACGTACATATTAGAGACTAAGAAGAACAAAATAATTCCAAAACATCCATCCATCTATATCTCCAAGACAACAACAATCCAACAATTTATTCCATTCTAAAAAGAATATCCTATCAGTTCGTATTTCAACAAGTATGATTCAAACAAGTCCACAAGGTAGTTTATAATAACCGGCAAGCTCACTGACATAATTCCTTTTTAATCATACACTATGTTAATGGTACAGACAAGTATAACCACCTATACAGCAACACACATTTTATGCCAGTCTCTCCATACCATACCACTGTCTATTCTTGTTTTACCCTTACCGTTGAGATCACATAAGGATACAAGAGAAGAAAACATTCATAGTTTCTAGACAAGGAGAGAATAACTTATTATTCATACAGTTATAGATATCAACATAACTTAACAGCAGAGGAGAAAGAAATAGAGACATTCATATTACATTCTAATCATGTTCATGACTGTGTACCATCCTCTCAAGAGTAATGCATTTATGCTATACGCATGCGACTAAATCATTTGAGACCATAAGAAGATACTACTGACTTCACGAGAATTCCAATATAAAATTCACCTGTAGATTATTAAGCAATACAAGAGTTCACGCGACAAGCAATAATAAAATATCTAACCCCAAAAGGCTCAACAAATCTTTCCATATTATTCAACAACATGCAAAATATCCAACGCCATCGCCTGTCATGGCACAGCTAGTAACTTTTTATCTCAGTCAAGCTCAAGACTAAATAACACAATAACAGAAGACGTAACCGTGTGTAACCCAGTGACACTCCCACTGAGTTGAAATACTCAGCAACAAATAGCTGAATCTAATCCCTACTAAATACAGCAAGGTCTTAAATCAGAAGCCGAAATCAAAAAATAATAACCACAACAAGATCTTCATAGAAGTCATCATCATATCATTAGTTTCAACAAAGTGTCATCCAAGCTGAGATAATACGAATACAGCAAGGACTCATACAGAGTCGAGTTAAAAAAAAGTAAACACAGCGTGGACTAGATCAGAAGTCGAGCCATCACGCAAACACATCAAGGCTTCAACAGGAGTCATGTTCACATGGAGATACTGCAAGGACTCATATTGAGTCGTATCCAATAAGAACTCATAGCCAGGGTTAGGATTGAAGTTGAATTTATACGAAAACATTCAAGGTCTCCAACTAATTCAACACCAACAGTCTTCACAACTAAACAGTATTTAGTCTACAGAAGTCTAAATACAAGATACAGATTAAGGACTCCAATAGAGCCAATATCAATAAGTATTCACAACCAAGCTTATACAGAATTCGAAACACTGGTTACATATCAAGGACTCCAACTGAGTCAATAACCACAGTATTCACAACTGAGCTTATACAGAAGAGAAAAACATAATATACGCTTCAAGGATTCAAAAGGAGTCAAACCCATTTAGTATTCTCAAATAAACTTCTACAGAAGTAGAAAGATACTATCTATTTCCTAGAATTCCAACTGTATCAATCTCAACAAGTGTTAACATAGCAAGGCTTCAACAAAAGTCTATACCAAGCAAGAAAGCATTTTTATGGACTCCAACAGAGTCGAATTCATACATTATCCTTGCAAGCATTTCTACGAAATCTAACCGAAATGCAAAACACAGCAAGATAATTCAACCACATGAAACAAAATGTACACCCAATAAGGGTTCAACTGAATAATCGAGCCAGCATGAAGATACAACAAACTAATTCATACAATGCTACCATAAAAACCAACTGGACCAAAAATCATCTGAACAGAGTTGTTCTAATGAAATCATTTGAAGGAAAGCAAGATTTTTAAAAGTTAGGGCCTAACATGCCTAGTAATGTCGCTTAAAAATCTAAAGAAGACCTCTGAAAGAGCTCGAGCCTTCTCCTCTTTTTCCATGTTAGATTCAACAACAATAATTTGTTATTTCCATGCCTTATAAACTTTCCTCGACAGAGAAAAGAGCTAGTTATTCTCATAGTTGCCATGCAACACCAAGTAGACTAGTTCGAAGAACCAGTGATCAAACAGAGAGAAAACCGGAGCGTATGGAAAACCAAACAACCAACTAGTTTTCCATTTTGCATGCCTTCCCGAGCAATCCGCACTCGGAAACCGAGTTCCTTAATTGCATTAACTCCGAAATTCCCGCTCAATCTCCATTGCCACCGACCGCCATAGTTGGCAATGGACAAAAACAAACCAAAGACCATTTCCAGATTTGGCGACTCTGCCACATCGGATTTCATTAGCCGTTTGAAACTTCCACCAAATCCCTTGTCCTTCATACTTATCCATCTCATTTAATGCCATAGAAACTACCGCCCATGGCTCGCACCCCTTCATAGGTCCCTTTCATCCATGATCATTAGTTTGGTTAGAAACATAGGTTAGATCCTAAGGTGATACTTAGTCTAACCTCCTTAGTGCTAGGTCACTAACCTTAGAAACATTTAGCTTATAGTTTAGGGCTAGGTTAGATTAGCACTAATCCAACCCATAGGTTATAGTTTAGGTTTAGGTTATTAACCTTAATAAATCCAGTCTAGGTCTAACAAATAGAATCGTTCAGTATAAGAACCAACAGATACATTCCCGAAATGGATTCAATCCAGCATTGATAATAAGCTAGCAATATATATATCAGAATTTATTACCTGGCTCAAAGTCTAGACCTTCCTGATATTACGATATCGGGAACCAATTCATTTAACAAGATCAGCCTGAGTTAACTCCTGAATTGCTCATTCCACACATTCAGACCTTGCAACCTTCGTAAGGTCTATAATTTTTGGTTCATCCAGAATAAACTTAAAACATCTCTTGGATCAATGCAACTGATCCAAGGCTGAGTCATAAAGATGGGTAAATCCACAATTCATTCCGAAATCAAATTAAACTCAGGTGCTAAAAATGAAAGAAATAAAAGAGTCCAAGCATATCCTGGCTCAGTCAAAGATCTTCAAATGCAAAGAAGATACAATCCATATCAAGCATGACTTCACAATCAAAGGAACACATCCTTTTACAGAAGAAATCATATATCAACACTTGAATGCTCAGGAGGAAGTAACAATAGTTCGGGTGTTACACATTTCTTATATTATCCATATGCTGATTTAGTTAAATTGTTTCCTCCCATGCTTCGCTTCTTATGAAAATTGAGGCCCTACCTGTTCTTGTGATGGTGGAGAAGAGGGATTTTTCTCATCTTCTAACTCAAAAATTTCTTTTATCTCTTGAGAATCATTTGCTTCTTCTTTTCTGCACCTTTGACCTAAGCTATTTTTAGTTTTGTGTTAGATGCTAATTATTTTGGAGTTTAGTGGTGGGTGATAAAGAAGTAGGGATTATGACCGGCCTTCTCTTATAAGTTTTTCGGCCTATTTTACTAGGTTCTTCTTTTCCATATTGAACCAAATATTTGTTTCTATATTCCTCCCAAGTTTCTTCAATGACCTGATCAAAATTTGGAAGTGTTGGCTTTCTGGGGTCCATGGGATAATTTTTGATTGCTTCCACTGAGGTAGTTAATAATTCATTAGAAGATTCATATGGAAAGTGGGTTATATGGGATGTGCATGGAATTATAGGCATGAGGAAGGTATAATCAATGTCTATAATAAAAATTACCTCATGTTCATATTTTTCCACAATCTGTTCTGACACTCGGGCCATATTTATAACTAACTATCTTATTCTATTTTTCCACCCTAGTAAAGAAGTTATTTGGGTAACCCCATCTAATGTATTCATATGCTCCCAAATTTTCTCAATGACTATTTTATCCGTCTCGCCATTCAACTAATTCAGATTTATGAGGTAGGGTTTTCGTAAAATACATAGCTAAGCACAATAAAAATGACCCATAAAAAAATGTATGTTTCCCTTCCTTTATTTTCCTAGTATTTTCATGAAACTCAAAAGCCAATAATTCAACTAAATTGTATTCCAAATGAGAATTCACCATATCGAGGGAAATTTGTGCACTAAGCCCATGAGTGCCATCCTCCCGATTGGTATGATAAATTTTCAAGCATATGGCCTTAGTGGCATACCTGAGTGCATGATTTTATATATTTACAATGCATACTCCTCTCTTTCTCTTTGTCACCCCCATCATGCATGATGTTTCTTTCATCAAATTTTTCTTCCTTTTGAGGGATGAACGTCCTACCACTCATAGTCCCGTAACAAAGAGCTAGCCATGAATTTTATATTGATTGGGTACAACTGGTCCAAGTATAAAATTTGATTATGTAACCCGACCGAGAAGAACCTGAATTGCATTATCTACCATAGGAAAATAGGGAATTCGAATCCATGCATTGATATTTAATTCACTGATCACCTTGGTAGTTTTTCTGTATTGCCACTCGGTGTCAGGATTTTGTTCTAGTAAGAGTTGTCTATCTACTTCGAGCCATGTGTGGTCATATTAGGAGATTTTTAATGAATATATTTATGTAAATCTTGTGTGTTGGTAAGCTGTTAGTGAAAATCAGTAGCACCCCCTAAATGACCTTCAGGTCTAGCAAGTGAGAAATTGGGTCATTTAGTGTGATTGCACAACATTGAATCTTTTCCCCAAGTGTGGGACTTGCAAAATGGGAAAAAAATCTCCAGATTGAAGGCTGGTTCCTCTACTCCTCTGATCAGATGTATGCATGAATTTTTAGAGGTTTAATACTAGATCCTACTCTAAATTCCAAGGAGATAGAGATAAAGGATGCAAAAGAAATAAAACTAAGTAAAAGTGGTGATACACCAAAGGAGTGGTGAACATCTATTTTTAAAATTGACACAGATTATAAAAATGCAACACAAGTTATGCACAAATTGCTAAAATGTAATGAAGGATCAGAATGAAGCAAACAACATGAGAAATTTTTAAATACTGAAAGCTAATTCACAGAGCTTGCATTGTCATTTCCATTTTTAAATAGGGAGCCTGAGTGCATTTAAACCTTACACACTTAATTATTTATTAATTACCATATAATTAATAAATCCACATCTCCACCCCTGCCACCTCACCTTGCCACCTCATCATGACCTAGCCCTAACCCTAAACCAACCTAATTAAGACCTATGACTTGGTCCAGACTCACACCCATGACTCATCACCCCTCACCCGCATCAAAACAAACCTAATAAACAAACCTAATAACCAAGCCCACAACTGATCCCTCGGGAGAAAAGGAGGGAAAGTTGGCTATTTTACTAAAAATAGCCAACTTTGACCTAACCGACATCGGTCCCTACTCGACCGCCATCGGTTACGTAACCACCATCGGTTCCCTGTAAATGACCTTCCCCAGCCAAAAACAAAGGATCCGGAATTCATTTGCAAGACAGAGACAAGTGAAGAAAAAGAAAGGTTTGCAGAGAAGAGCATCGAGCCAAATCGCGCAATCGAGCAAGCGGATCATCGCTATCACCCTCATTCAAGCATTGGAAAAGACTGAGGATAGCTTCATCAGCTCGCTTTCTAATACCGGATCATCCCAACTAAGCCTTACTATCACCACCACATTCCTTGGACCTGTATCTTCATCAGGAACCAGTAAGTATTATCTTGTAGTTCTTTGTTATCATTTTGCTTTAATTCATATTAAATGGGGAACTGACCACCTTCGAAAGGAAGTCTAATATTTCCTGGGCCTAAGGTAGTTCCCTCACTTGTTGTCTAACTAAAATCTAGTGGTCTTGCATTCTTATTTACAGGTAGTCCTTCCCAGACAAAAAGGAGTTCTTCACAATCGATCTGATCTCTCTACGGTACGCGCACACCTTCCCAACATTCAACAGGTATTCCTCCTAGCCCTAACCCTTATCTATTTCTCAAGAGAATGAAAGGATAGAAGCAACTCTATTCAATGGAAAAATTCTGTGTGAAACATTTTGGCACACCGGTGGGACCCATTTTGGGTTTCTTTCTTTCTTGCTTGCTTTCATATAGGGAGCATACTTGTTGTTTGTTTCTTCTAAATATTCACAAAATATTTTGTCATTTTGGTAAAAGAATTTGTCTTCTTTCATATCTTTGCATTTAGTGAAAGTCATCTTCTTTGCTTCATCGAATATCATTTTCGATTTGGGTTTAAAACACGTGCATCACATTCTTGCTTGCTGTTTTTAATTCTAGTGAACGTAGATTAAGTAATAGGTCGTACACGTGGGGGTGATATCCATGGTATTGACGAGAAATTAATCTTACTCTCACTGCACAACACATACCAAATCACATCATAATCAATACAACAGCTCAAACCTCCCCCCTTTCCGTGGTATTCCTCCGCCCGATTGAGGTAGCCTTATGAGCCAAAACAAACTTGACATCTCCCTTAGGTCTCTTGTTTAGGATTGACATCATCTGGCATCTAAGGCATAAGCCCAAAGTGATTAAAACTAATCCTAGGGTTAGTCTATTGATTTGCTTGTGCATCTTGCTTGTTTTTAGTTCTGTTTCTCTGTCATACACTATTTCAGTGATCACTTCAAGACAGTTTGGTAGGTATATTAAGCATTGTTATCCCCAAACCAGCAGCTTCTTACATCCTCTCTTTGCTTTCACAGTGACCGACACCGGTCCCATACTACCGACATCGGTTAACTGACCGACGCCGGTTACATTTTGACCGACATCGGTTATCTGACCGATATCGGTTACTGTGTTTAACAGTTCTTGACACACCAACAACCTATCAATTCCAACATTTTGTTGTTGTTTTCATTCCGGATTGATTAAATCCCTGTTGTGTCCTCTTTTCCATGGTTGTTATCACCCAGAAACAAGCAGCAACCATGGTTTCACATGCCTGTTCCGTGCCTTTTCCTGAGTCACCCCCTTCGCATCCTATGGGGAATCCTACGGATACCAGCAATTTTCCCAAGATCCCTGTAGGAGATAAGGAATTTGCCAAATTTTTGGATGCTAATCCTAGCACCGTATAATATTATTTGTCTCATACCCCTGACCGTGCACCCGACGGTCAGCTCCTCGTTGGTATGCCTATTAGTATCGCCGCTCACTTAGCCCCTTCCCCACCTAATAACTCCACCTCACCATCTTCATCCTTAGCCCCGTCTCCCAGCTCAGTAGCTTCGGTGGTTCATACTGCACCGATTGGTTTTCCTCTGGTTAATCTGGGACCCCACATATCACTACCATCCACTGCCCCTACCTCATCTCTCTCGCAGGTTGCCTCTTTCATCACTTGCTCTCTGCCACCTATACACACGAGCTTTCCCTCACAAGTTCCGCCCACCTTTTCATTTCCACAAATTCATCCGGTGGCCTCAACCTCTTATATAGGACACCCTTATTCGGCTGCCCCAACACATTCATCACCATTATCTTATCAACATTCAATCCCATCATTGTCTAGTAGCGGCTCTTGGACCAATCCTCCTCTGTTTACAATGACAACACCATCATCTAACCCAACCAATGATTTAATCAAACAGATGATGGACAAGATGCAAAATCTTGAGGCTTCTATTTCAGGAAGTCGTAACACCCTGACATACGAGCAAGTTTGTCGGGAGCCTATTCATCCTTCTGTCCCCCTTCATACATATCCTCCTCAATGGGAATTACCAAAATTTACTCACTTTAATAGTAAGGAGGACCCTCAACAACACTTGCGATCGTTTAGACATGCCTGCTATCTGATTGCTCATGACGATGCCTTACTACTCCGTACCTTTCCCATGTCCTTATCAGGACCTGCCTTGGAGTGGTACAGTGCTTTAACCCAACATTCAATCTTCTCCTTTAACCAGTTAGCCCAATTTCTTGGATCACTTCTCCATCAATATTGCCAAGAAAGTATCCATTACCGACCTCTATGCCATCCGACAATTTGAAGACGAGTCTATCGCAGATTTCGTTGGACGATGGTGGGGCCTCATCAACCAACTTACTTATGCCTTACCTCAGGCCGAGCTCATCGAACTCTTTACGTGGGCCTGTGCTAAACACATTTCTCCCACCCTCCAAATTCAAACTTTCCGCACCTTTGATGAGGCCTTTACTATGGCTCGGAAACTAGAGATTCGAGCCTTAGAGGAAGAGAAATTGAGGTTACGCAACAAAAGCTCAAATTTCCGGACCCAAGACTCTACCACCAAACCCAACACCACCAATTCTCACACATCGGCTGCTTCGAAATCAAAGGGGGCCGTACACGCTGTGATGGTCAAATCTCAAGCACTGTCTAATACCCAGCCGAAAGCCACCTATAAGTATAAAGCCGAGCCCATCAACTATACTCCCTTGGGAGAAACTTATGGTGTGATCTTAGACAAATTGCTTAAAGCAGGAGCTATCACCTTGCCTCCTGTTAAACCTCACTCGGGTTTGATTCCACCCGCGCTATTCCTTCTTGGTATAAAGAAAATGACTTCTGTAACTTCCATCGCGTGAAGGGACACAGTCACGAAAACTGCAAGATGTTGAAAAACATAGTGCAGGAAATGGTTGATGCAGGGGATATAACTCTCGATAATCCTAATGCCCCGCTAATCAAAATTTAAAAATTTTCAACAAACCATTTCCAAACCATGCATCTAACAGTAACACAAATCAAGACACCTCAGCCGAGGAGAAGAGTGTTCATGAAATCCATGCAGTTTTCAACTCCCAACCAAAAGCTTCTATCGAGGAAATTCTGAATCAGGCCTCTTCACTAACGCAGGGATCCGCACCCCCTACACCACCATCAAGACAAGACGATAACCTTGCCATTCCTTTACCCATAAAGGAATTAACCACCCAGAGTTCTCTTCTCACGAATGAGTCTTCTTACACCACATCCCTGCAAGACTGTGAGCGGATGTTATCTAACTTATCTATTTCCCAAACATTTCCTTCCACCACTCTTACTGTAAAAGAAGAAGGCTCGCCACTGTTTCTGTCATCCTTAGAAGAGAAACCTCTCGAACCGACATCACCAAACTCCTTAATCATGATGGATCCCCTCAAACATGCCTTCCTACCTATTAGTTCTTCATCACCTAAATCTTTTCAGTGACCGGTTGACCTCTTAAGTACCCCCATTGATACAATGCCTCATTTACCCCCTGTATCACACCCACAGTGG
Organism: Taxus wallichiana var. yunnanensis; assembly: GCA_018340775.1. Taxonomy (NCBI): domain Eukaryota; kingdom Viridiplantae; phylum Streptophyta; class Pinopsida; order Cupressales; family Taxaceae; genus Taxus; species Taxus wallichiana. The sequence goes on from CM031244.1 coordinate 172,632,952, forward strand.
ACCGGAATCACAACCCACCTCTCTTCCATACAAAATTTCTTCTTCACACGTGAAGATTGTCATCCCTCAGAAGATAGACGAGTCCTATGGGAGCGTTTGAGTACACCATGCTCTACTCAAATGCAGATGACCGATCCAGACACCTCTACCATATACCCGAGGTGTTTACAAAAGCTCAAAATGCCTATGTCCTCATCTTCACCCCCCTCATCTCTACCGAATACCTCATCCACCTCTATTAACCTAACCAAACCTTCCCCTACGCTTGGGACTTCACCAATACCCAGCCTAACACACCCACCTAAACGGTTAGATTTATCCAAAAATAAAGCCGTCCATCCACCTAGAGATGACCCAATCTCCTCAAGTCCAATCTATGCCTCTGTCACAACTAAAACCCTCGCCATCACACCTACCTTCTATATTGGGACCTCACCCCTCCACCTTGCCTCAATACATCATACCTCCTGTTTTCTTTAAAACGACCTGCACCTTCTGCACCCATACAGAGATCCACGGGTGTATCAACACCGTCACCCCAAGTATCTTGTCCACCTACCAACCCTAAACAAACTCCATCATCAAAGGATTTGTTTGCTGTCACTCCTCTTTCCCCGTGGTTGTTTCCTGCCACCACGTCATCTGTGGCCTCATCATCTAACCAGCTAAACATGACTTCTATGCCAAGAAGCCACGTTTAGTTAAATCCAATTATCAAAACCCCTTGTCTAAACCACCACCCATACGAACCAACCATACCCAACCATTACCAAAACCCACCCAATCAATAGCCTCATCTTCCTCTGACTTTGACCCGCTCAAAGGATCTTACGCCAAGATCCTTGATATGTTGGTGGAGAATGCGACCATTTCCCTACCCCCACTCAGACCCTATGATCCATCTAAACCTCGACCTATAGGTTATGATGAGTCTAAAATCTGCGCTTACCACCGCACACCAGGACATGATGTGGAGGGATGCAAAGCTTTGAAAGCCATCCTTCGTCAGTCACCTATCTCGGATAGAAAGGTTAAGAAAGACAACTTACGAAGGGAGAAACCTTTAGCTTCAATCCCCTCTCCTATACCACCTGTCCCCGCCTCACCAAGATCTATCATTATTGCAACCCCACCTCTCGAAGACAATGACTTATCCCTGCCATCTTCCTCCTCTCGTGTTCACGAGATCAACATGATTAGTATTGCTACTCGAGGGTAGAAAAACAATGGGAAAGCTAAAGAAAGCACACCTGCGGCCTCTCTTTCTCCGTCCGCCATCCCGATCGCACCACCACCTAAAGTGGTTATTCGTGGACCTGCCTACCCCATCTCTGATGGAGTTTCCCATCGTACCATGATCAAACAACTTCACCAATCACCTGTAAAAATGACACTGTATGATCTCATTCAAACCTCTGAATCTCATCGACAAGCTCTCATTGAAATCCTTCAAGGGATAGAGGTCCTACCTAACGAAACCTTTCCCGTTGCCTCCATCTTAACACCCAACCACGTTGCTTCTCTCACCAAACAATCTACCACTTTTGTCCCTATACAGCAAGCCGCTGCTGTCAGTTTCTCGAAGATGAAATTGTCATCTTTGGTGCAGAAGATCCTGACCCCGCTCTTTTCATCTCGGCTTACGTCCGGGACATCCGAGTACGTCGTGTTATGATTGATGGGGGTGCTAGCCTAAACATCATCTCTTCCAAAGCCTTCCAACAAATGAATATCCCTTCTAGCTGCATGTGTGCCAACCCCACCATGTTGTGTTCATTCAATGATGCTATTACTTCTACTTTAGGCACCGTGATCCTTAACATTTGTGTAGGGCCACGTACCTTACCCGAACTCTTCTATGTCCTTGAGGGAGAATTCCAATACAACATGTTGTTAGGCCGCCCTTGGATCCGGGCTATGGGATGCGTTCCCTCCACCTTACATAGATGCATAAAATTTGAGTATGAGGGGAAGTCATACACCGTAAAAGCTGACGCTCCCCCCTTCAAAACCTGCAATATGTTATATCACCCTAATGATGTGCTTGTACCAGTCAAGGCACCCATTCATCCAACCCAACCATCTACTTCACCCACACCTCAACCATCCACCTTAGCCGCACCTACACCTTCAACCAATGAAACCACCACCGCAAATACCACTTCCTTCCCCGCGGACAACATCCCAACCTCAGATCCCTTGGTAGATGTTTTTCAATGCCTTACGCTGGGGGAGTATCACCTATATAACGTTAGCACTTTCCATACCCCACAGGAGTATGGACAGTTACATGCGCATCCTACCTACGACCGTCGTGTGGGGGAGGTGATCTCCTACGGACCACCTAATTGCCGCACCAACCTAACGTATGGGGGTGTCGACGCATCCTCCATTACCCCTGAACCTCCCCTTGGTGTGGTTCCCTTCCAATCTGATTTTCAATATCTAACAAATCATCATTTTCACCCTCACCTTCTTGACTCGCTGTGCTTGGAAAGGTTTTGGTTTTGGTCTTTATGAACAAGGCCGACATACAATCATTCCCGTGACTACACGCAAACACAAAGATCGTAGTGGTCTTGGATTTTCTGAAACACTTACACCAAAGAAACCTCGTGTCAGTTGTATCCGGGAAGACAACGACATTACCTCTTCTGAACCATCATCACCTATTTTTCCATCTTCACCCACAGAGTCGATAGACCCGGAATCTATCCCTCCTAACTTTTTTTTTTCGTAAATGCTATCTTCCTGGGTCCTCTCACTTATCAACGTGATAATGAAGACCCATCTTCTCTTCCCCTTCTGTATCCAGACATGATCGAAGAAGACTCACCTTCAATTAATGTTGTTGAGTGCCAGGATGACGACTCCATCCTCACTTACCTTGGCGCGGATGACTCTTATATTCAACGCGCCTTACCATCTGAAACTCAAACCATGTTGAATGAGTCGACTATAGAAATCAACATCCACACAGAGGACGATCCTCACATTGTGAAGATCGGACAATCTCTTAACGCATCAGAACAAACTGCCTTCACTACCTTCCGTGCCCGCAACCAAGCTTTCGCTTGGTCCTACGCTGACATGCCAGGAATCGATCCTGACATTGCTGTCCATAACATTACTCTGAAACCCGACTCCAAACCAGTTAAATAAACTGAGAAAAATGCATCCACGCATTGCCCTCTTGGTCAAAGAAGAGCTTCAATGACTCCTTTCTGTTTCCTTCATCTTACCTATTGACTATCCTCAATGGATTTCTAACATCGTACCTATCACTAAAGTGATGGGGGACTTCGGATATGTATGGATTTCGGGACCTTAACCTCGCTTGCCCAAAGGATGACTTCCCCCTACCTAGTATTGATCAACTTGTTGATCTCACTGCAGGCCATGAGATGCTTTCTCTCATGGATGGCTTCTCGGGATACAATCAAATTTTGGTAGCCCCGCCGATCAACATAAAACCACCTTCATTACTCCTTGGGGAACCTTCTGCTATCGTGTCATGCCGTTTGGCCTTAAGAATGCTGGTGTGACCTATCGGGCTATGACTTACATTTTTCATGACATTATGCACACTATCCTTGAGGATTATGTCGATGATCTTCTTGGCAAATCTAAACATCGCAGTGAACATCTCGATGTTTTAACCATTATTTTCGATCACCTATTACAATACTATGTGTCGTCTTCAACCAAAGAAATGTGTCTTTGGTGTCCTTTCAGAAAACTCCTTGGTTTTATCATCTCTTTGCGTGGCATTGAGGTTGATCCGCAAAAGTCAAAGCTATCCTAGAAATGCCCCCACCCACTAACCTCAAACAATTGCGTAGTTTGCAGGGAAAACTCCAATCTATCCGGTGTTTCATCTCACAACTCTCGGATCGATGTCAACCTTTCCATCATCTCCTTAAAAAGGACATTGTCTTTCAATGGAGCGAAGAGTGCCACCAAGCCTTTGAGGCTCTTAAAGCTATATCTCTGCAGCCACCCGTGCTTATCCCACCTCAGGATGATCACCCTTTCTACCTTTACCTTTCTGCCACCGACCATGCTGTAGGAGCCATGCTCGCACATCGTGACTCGAGCATCGAGAACAAGCCGTTTATTACATAAGCCATACTTTTGTGGATTACGAGACTAGGTATACACATGTAGAAAAGTTGTGCCTAGCCCTATCATTTGTGGCCACCAAACTCCGACATTACCTCCTGAATCACAAAACTTTTGTCATCACCAACGCTGACCCCATCCATTATATGTACGCCAAACCTCATCTAAACCAACGCATCACCCGATGGCTTATGCTCCTCGCCGACCTCGACCTTGAGTTTGTACACCAAAAATCAGTCAAAGGACAAACTATCGCAGACCAACTCATGGAAGCCCCTTTACCTGGGGAACAATTTACCAATTTTACTTTCCCTGACGAACTCATCGCAACTCTTTCACTCAGTGAGGTGTCGTATCCAATGACCCTCTTCTTCGATGGATCCAAATGCCAGCGTGGTGGAGGGGCAGGCGTTGTTCTCATTCCTCTTGATGCTGAACCTATGCCTCTTTCATTCCGGCTCGATTTCCCCTGCACTAATAATACAAGTGGAATACGAGGCCCTTGTTTTGGGTCTCCAGGTTGCGTTACACTTAGGTGTAAAGTCTATTAACATTTTGGTGACTCTCAATTGGTAGTCAATCAAGTTACGGGCATCTACCAATGTAAAAATGAGGAACTTCAAAAGTACAAACATTACGTGGATTCACTTTTGACCTTATTTACTCATTATTCTATCCAAACCATTCCCCGCTCAACTAATAAATTTGTGGATACTATGGCTTGCTTGGCCTCACAAATTCCTGCCTCACCAACTGACTCTGACATATTTGTCTTGGTCCAACAACTCTTTGCCCCATCTTACTCAGTCCCGGATGTTTGTATGGTAAATAATGTATCTGCTAATTCGCAGGATACCTGGTATCACCAATTTCACGACTACCTTACAACCTCTGTTCTCCCACCTGACCTTACTAGTAATCGGAAAACGTGCTTTTCTTAAAAGTGTTTCTCGTTATGTCATCATGGGGGGACTCCTCTATAAACGTGGCTTTGATGGCATCCTCCTTCGATGTCTAACCGGCGCGGAGGTCACCTATACCATCCAACAAGTCCATGACGGAATTTGTGGTGGACATTTTAGTGGCCTTGCCATGGCCAAACGGATCCTTCGCCTAGGCTATTATTGGCCTACTCTTAATAAAGACTACTGCTATGAATATGTTAAGTGTTGTGTTATGTGTCAACAACATGCCAACCTTCAACATACTCCTAGCCACCCGCTACAGGTCGCACGAGATCTTTGGCCTTTCTCACAATGGGGTTTAGACCTTATTGGTGAGATTCACCCACCTTCTTCGCAACGTCACCATTGGATAATCACAAGCAACCGAATATTACACTAAATGGGTGGAGGCCATTCCACTCATTTCAACCAAAAAAGAAAAAATCGTAGAGTTCATCAACCATCACATTATCTGTCGTTTTGGTGTTCCTCATCGCCTGATAACAGATAATGGAAAATCTTTCAAAAATAAGTTGTTACAAGACCTTTGTGACAACTTTGGTATCAAACTTAGCTTCTCATCACCTTACTATCCACAAGAAAATGGTCAAGCCTGAATCTTCTAACAAAACCCTAACCAAAATTCTCATGAAAGTCGTTAACGATTCTGGAAACAATTGGCCTGATCACATCCCCTTTGCCCTTTGGGCTTATCGTACCAGCATTCGTACCTCCACTAATGCCACACCATTCTCTTTGGTATATGGTACCGAGGCTGTCTTGCCTCTCGAAATACAAATCCCCTCCCTAAGAATATCTCTCCAGGATATTCTCACCAATGATGATTTCCGCCAAGAGCGGTTAGCCCAATTAGAGCTTCTTGACGAGCGTCATCTTACAGCTCTTGACCACCTTCAAATCTATCAAAAGCGCATCAAGCGTGCTTATGATAAGCAAATTCATGAGCGTACCTTTCAGATTGGTGATCTTGTCCTCAAAGAGAATCAACATGTGACCAAACTAGAAAAGAGCAAACGTGGAAAATTTGCTCCTAATTGGATTGGGCCTTACATTATCACTCACACTTACGGATCAGGCACTTACCATTTAGCTTCGCTTAATGGTAAACCTGAGCTTGAACCCCTTAATGCCTTGCATCTCCGACCATTCTATTGTTGAATTTAGTGTTACATCACTTCTTATCTACCTTGCGCTTGTCCCTTGAGCTCATTTACCACCTCATACAGTTTGTTTCGTGCATCTCAAAGTAGAATCAACCTCACGTGGTTTGATCATCACCTCCTCTTAAAGATGCCTTCCCTTTTTAGTCTGGTCCATGACTTAAAAGTATCAAAATAACAAGTTCTCAATTATACAATTATGGGATATTCTTGAGTCAAACTTCCGCAAAACTAGATGCTTCATGCCAAAAGGACATCTAGACCTCTAAGTTATAAATAGACTGCTCCCTCGAAGGAAAACTATGTGCAAAGCCACATCTGCTATTATAAATAGACTGCTCCCTCGAAGGACAACTATACACAAAAGCCACATCTGCTACTATAAATAGACTGCTCCCTTGAAGGACAAAGCTATACAAAGTCAGCCTCTATCAGAAGCTTCTCGCATTGATCAGCTTCGTGAAGACCTCAAGAACAACAAAATGCATATCCCATATAGACTTCCCGCATCGATCAGTCTATATCCAGAAAAATAAAAGCAATATTCAAAAGCACTTTTGAGTCATGGACTTGTCTATTCAGGTTTGGTTCTCTTTCGTCAGAATAATCACCTTATAACAAGTTCTCTGCGCCCCAGCTATACCATCCACCTCACCTCACCATTCTTCAAAACAACAAAACTCAAGGGACGTGACGTATATCCGATATATTGTGATTATACAACTCTTTTCACCTATCGACTTCTCGCCTATGCAAGGTACCTAGGGATTCAAGCTCATCCTATGATAATACGTGATTTGTTTAGCTCTTTTCAACTATGGGACATTTTTGCCTCTTTTACCCGAATCTGGGATTATATGTTGACCTTAATCAGGACATGGTTCCCTTATGCTTGGGTAAGCTAACCCTCGCTTCACCTATACCTTACCAACTCCAACAACATTACCCTACCAACATCAAACTTTTACCAACCAACAAATTGCCTAAACACAACCAAATTGCCTAAATTCATCTCTCCCTGGTCCTAAGGGAGAACTACATCGGTCTGAGGCCCCTCCTTGCTTTGTGCAATGGGCTATGTAGGCAACACTTAGGAGACATGGGGTCTCCCAAGGTTAGCTCGACCATCCCCTACCATAACCTATCATGTGTTGTGTTAAAATATAAATGATTTCGTATATTTATATTGATAACACTCACCTTGTCTTTTATCAATTCAAAACATTCAAAACACAAACATTTCTTATTATTATCATAAACTCAAAATCACATACATATTTAGTTTTATTTAGATGTTAAACAAATACATCTTCTCTATCATCGACGCAGGTCGGCATCCTTATTTATTCTTCTACCCCTATAAAATTCACTTAGACCTCGCGCCTCATCCCGAATAGGTGGTGATGGTGATGGTGATCATCGACGCCGCTCACCTAGCCTCTCCATCCTCAAAGGTGCCACTACTATTGGTTCCTCCCACTGATCCACCAATCTCTCCTGTAACATATGAATACGCCCTCTCGCGTGGAGGAATCTCACCTCTAGTCTCTCCACTCGTGACTGCAAAACCGCTAACAATCCGTTGTCTCATTCACCTGCGTTTGAAGCTGGTGAACTAAACCCTGCAGGTGATCTCTCTCCACTGTAATCACAGCTATGTCAGGATGATCGGCCCTCTCACGTGTACCTCGCAGCTCTGCTACCCACCATAATCTATAAGCCTCTGTCACTCCTGCATCCATTACCCTGCGATCGGCTGCTGTCTCTTCTGGTCCTTCTGGAGGTGTCGGCCGGGGAGGTGAGAATGATGCCTCGGCATCGATCCTCATGTATGGTCTATAAGCCATGGGTATATCCTGAACAAATCCAAATTGTCGCCGCACGCGATCTAGAGGAATCCTCTCGTACTCACCTGGCCTGTGTCCCGCGATCCACCTCAATCACTCTACACCCCTCAAATCCTCAGCTATGTTCTCCATCACCATATAGTTCCCGTAAGGCCTCCAACGGATATCCGCAATCATCACCATCTCCCACATCTACCTATAATACTCGACGTCATCTGTCACGGCCTCAGATCTCACCTCTTGCTCTGTCTGGACCCATCGTCTGAATCCCAACCTCTGCACTCCTGTCTCTCTTCCTGGATTGGTCGGCCTATTGGTCACACACACACAATGTGCTCATAGGCCCAACAATGTAATAAGTATGCACAATCCAGTGTAGTCCTGTGATTTCACCTGCAGGCCCATAAACCCCTGTATAGCTCCGCCAGATATGCGGGTGCCCATGAAAGTCACGCTCCTTTCTATCATTTCCCAAATAATACACATCAATGATTTTGGAAATCTTCCCCCATCCGCCCTCGGTAATGCATAATACCCCACCGCTATCATTAATACCACTGCCAACCTTGTTGCCTCAGGGTGTGCTGCAAACATTATACCATAAGTGAATGTCAAACCTCGCTGTGTCAAATCTCATGCAGCTGGACCAAATACTGTTGTTATCGCTCCCCACGCCGCGTTAGGCCCTGCCTGATACACTGGTCTTCCTGTAATTGGGAGTCTCAAAATTTGAACACATCTTCTAACGTCACTATCATCTCCCCTGTTGGCAGATAGAAGGTATTCTTTTTTAGATTCCATCTCTCAATCAACGCCTGCAACATAGCATGATTGCATGTGATTCATGAATAATAGTGGATTCCACTTAACCCCACATGGTTTATCAATGCCCACTCAGCTGGTGTTACATCCGCTCGGACCCGTGACAACAAAGCTGGCACCCTATCATTCATCCTCAACCCTGCCTCTGCCTGCATACATCAAATCAACAAACAACAAATCAATAAATAAAATCCCAGGTGTTTTTTATCACATTCTGGAATTTTACACAGTAACCGATATCGGTTATAGATAACCGATACCGGTTACCTAACCGATACCGGTTATCTCTAAACGATATCGGTCACTATCAATTCTATACACCCTGCTTAAAAACACCACCTATGATAATTATTCACTCGTTTACCCCTCTCTGTACCTACAAACATACCCAAACCCCTGATTACCTACCCCATAACACTCACCCCATCCCAAACCCTTGCCTATCACCTTTTCTTTTTCATCTCTACCCACTTACCTTCTCTCATCCTATTCATAAACATGCAAGAATTGAATTCCAACCAAAACTTATACCTCTTGGGATGCAGCAGCTTGAGGTGGAACCTGTCTTCCCTCTCTTCTCTACCCACTGGATGCTTCTCCTTGTTCAGCCATGTTCACCACCCTCTTCAATATAACTTGCCTTTCTGCCTTCTTAATCTAAGCCCACGATTACTTTACCTATCTCTTTCCTCCTTATCACTCAATTCTCCCATGCAATTACCTGTATAAGCCGTCAACAAGTGTCGCATTCTCGTATTTAACTTGTTGCATGACTCTAAAAATAAGAACTTAAGTTGCCTCCCAAGCTTTTCTATTTTTAGAAAAGCTCATTTTAGCATAACCGATATCGGTTACCTAACCGGTATCGGTCGAATGACTACCGACATCGGTTACCTAACCGATATCGGTCACCTCTCTCCCTTTGGTTATCCTAGGCCATTTCTTTTTTTTTTACAAATTTTTGGTGGCGCCCGCCTCTTTTCCTTGCATAACGACATAGTTATCAATATCTATCATCAGAATACCATCAACACATATGCAAAACTTCATCAACATCATCTATATATACATCAAATTTCAATACCATCGACAAAACACATGAAACATTCTAATACATGCATCAAATCAAAAATTTTACACACCATGTGGAGCAAACTCATCTATATATCATCATCAAATCAATGTCAAAATATACAAATTGCCCTGCATGGGGCCTCTGTGATCTAAAAATACAAAGTCGGCACGCAGGCCGCTGTCTCTGTCAAAATCTCGACTCGGCTCGCAGGCCGGTCTCTCATGTCAAAAATATACTCGGCTCGCAGGCCGGTATCAACTATACAAAATGTACTCGGCTCGCAGGCCGGTATATACAACAAAAATGAATAAATAAATCCTATGTGGGCACGCAGGCCTCTATATACACACTCGGTTCAGACCGGTGTCTCTATCAACAAATCCTCTATATACCCATCTCTGCTCCTGGGGTGACTCAGCTCTCTCCCCCTCCCTCGGCTCGTCTCTCAGCTGGCCCCTGTGCCGGATCTCACCTCCTACCCATCACTGACCCACCGGTGTGGGCGGCCCCTCGTGACTGTGACTCGGGATGTCTCCACCCTGTGAGCCGCATATGGCTGATAGTCGGCACGGTACCATCTAGCACGTCCTGATAATATCGGGCCTCCGCTCTCGCCTCCATATATCGGGCCCGTGCCACCATGGCTGGTGGGGCTGGTCCCCGACTCCTAATAGAAGTGGCCCCGACCGCCTATACACCTGTGTGCCGAGGCGAGGTGACTGCTACGTGCTGCGCTTGTGCTGCGAGGCGGTGCTGTGGCTGTGCTGTGCTCTGTCTGCGTGCGGTTGGCCGTGCTCGTGCTCGTGCTGCTCGTGCTCGTTTGTGCTGTGCTGCTATGTTGTGCACTGCATGCTGCATACTCTGCTGGGCTAAGCGCCCCTAGTAGCACCCCAATCGTGCTCGTGCAGCAAGCAAGCTACCCCTGTAATAACTGCACCTAGCCCAAGAGATGGATCCCTCTCTCCGCTATAACAGCCAGCCAAATCTGGCTGTGTGTGGGTGTGTTCTCTCATGATCGCCTCTCCGCCCGCCCACCACACCAAAAATGAACTCACACCCCTAAGCATCATCCACCGTATCATCCGCCGGCCTCTCGCGTGACCTGATGGGTCAAATGGCTGCGGAGGAGGTAGTGGTGCCTCTACATCCTCCCTCCGATACTGTGGGAAGGGAGGTGGCTCATCCTGTCGTAGACCCAACTGTCGGCATACCCTCTCTAGGGGAATCCGCTCATGCTCCCGGGTCTCCGTCCAGCTATCCAAAAGATATACTGGATCCATCATAGCTGCGCGGGCTCCTCCTCGGGATGATGATGGCCTCGTATGGCCTCCATATAATATCAAGCGGCAGCCCTCTAACATATGCCGGTAGTATGCCACATCTCACCCTGCAATCACCGCTCGTGGCTGGCCCACGACCCCCAACCACCTCTGAAATCCATATCTATACACTACCTGTGGCCCTGGCTGCTGGGGCAACCCTACTGGTCGTATACAGATGATATGCTCATAGGCCCAGCAGTGTAACAAAAATGTCGAACATATACCAAATCACCTCATACGGCGATAGCCCCAGAGCTCTCTGTATAGCTGCACCAGATACACCGGTGCCCATGCATAGCAGGTGTGCTCCTCCACCATCTCATGTAATACTCCCATCAAAGCCCATGGGAAGTGGCCTCCTCTCGAGTCGTCGGGAAGGGGAAGCAGGTGTGATACCAATCATCATCGCACGGCAAGCCATGTGTCTCTCTGTCTATGCATGATGCATACAATCATGCTCGCCGTGATAGAGATGCTCGCATCCTGAATACTGCGTGATATGTAATCAATGGGGCCGCATCCCGAATACCTGCAGGATGCTATCCATCACTATCTCTCACATCCACCTGGAACACTACCTCACCAATGATCGGTAGTCTCAGGATGCGATACACATCCTCAAGTGTGACCGTCATCTCTCCAGTAGGGAGATGGAAGACATTGGTTGCGGATCCCATCTCTCGATGAGGGCAACCATCAAGTTGTGGTCCCTATCCACAACCCTATATCTCTGGACTCTCGCCGAGTCCAACCTCCCGCATGACTGCCCACTGTGTTGCAGTCACATGTGGCCGCATCCACCCCAGTAGAGGTGGCATCCGATCCCATCGTCGCATCGTCATTCTATTGGCGTGCCTCGCAAAAACAACACACTCCATCAGCCTACCTTTACAAAACAACTACCTTAACCCTCTATACTCACTCCCCACCCAATAACCCCAATATCACTATCCCCACCCTTAACAAACACCTACAATATCCCCTTTACCTATTCCACAACCTACCAACTACCCCACTCATACTCCACCCGCTTTATTCTTCATCCTCTAACTATATCCCAGCCCATTTAACCCTCCTAATTCATCCACAACCCATAACCTATCCTACCCACACGGCCCCCGACCACCCGATTACCCCCACCCCACTCACCTTCCTACCAAGAACTCTACCTTCTCTCCCCTTCACCCAAAAAAAAAAAAAAAAAAAACTCTATCCTACCCGCCTACAACAAATCAATATACCTACTTTCACAACATTACTCTACCCATGGCCCATAGTGGCCACCTCGACCGCCATCGGCCACACACACGTATGTACACCGCTGTCGGTCATGACACATGACCGACGCCGGTCTCAGAACCAACTAGTCTTTAGTTGTGACCGATGTCGGTCGCTTAGTGACCGACATCGGTCCATCGTGGGATTTCGGGGCCGGATCAAAACGCCCCCAAATCCCCTTTTTTTTAATTTTTTACCTATCTACCCACAAGAATTACCTAAAAACTTACCCACCCTGCCGTTTTGGCCTACCTAACATACCTACCAACTCCATTTTACGATTTACCTTCATTTATCCATTATTTTATTAAATTTTGGATTCCTACCCCAAAACCCACATCCTAGCTAAATGCTTCAACTTCACGCAAAAAGGGGTTCAGAGCCTACCGGTACGACTACACGTCATCGTGGTGGGATAGGTGGTGGTGGTCCAGCTCCTCCAGCACCTCCTGCTCCTCCAGGCTGTGCCATGGCTCCAAATCTCCTCAAGCAGGTCCTCAACCAATCAAATTTTGTCTCCTGATCTCTGGGGCCTACCAATAACTTACTCCCCCACTCAACTAGTGCCAACTCAGCCCAAAATTTCAACCCAACTAATTCACACCTCAGACAAGACAAAAATGGGCACTCAAATTCACAAAGTGACAATGACATGCCGTATTTTTCTTTTTATAGGTTTTGACATATAACCGATGCCGGTTACGGCGCGCCCTAGAAGACCGGTATCGGTCTTGTGACCGATATCGGTCACACATAACCGATATCGGTTACCTACTTACTTAACCTAACTCCCACCCTTATCCACCAATCTCCATTTTTCACCACCTCACCTACCCCGCTTTGCTAAATAGCCTTATTTTGAATTCATCGGCCCGACCCAAGGCCACAACCAACCAATCGGCCGACGACCAAGGCCACAACCAACCAATCGCCCGACCAAGGCCCAACCAAGGCCCGACCAAGGCCAACCAACCAATCGGCCCGACCCAAGGCCGCAACCAAGGCCGCCAACCAACCAATCGGCCCGACCCAAGGCCGCAACCAACCAATCGGCCCGACCAAGGCCACCACCACCAATCGGCCCGACCCAAGGCCACAACCCACTAATCGGCCCGACCCAAGGCCGCAACCAACCAATCGGCCCGACCCAAGGCCACCACCCACCAATCGGCCCGACCCAAGGCCGCAACCCACCAATCGGCCCGACCCAAGGCCGCAACCAACCAATCGGCCTGACCCAAGGCCGCACCAATTAAGTACCTCGACCAAGACCCACAATTTACGATTCTATCATGTAGCTGTTTGTTCCATCGAGCTCACCTGTTCGTGTTTTAGCATAACTAGGATACTTGAATTGATCAGCCGACCAACATTTCCTAGACCAAGACCGTGCCATTTATCTCAACCAAACCAACCATTTGGTACTGCCGAACATGCCTAAACGTTCCGGTACCTTACCCGTTATATCCCCTGGAGCTACTTCCTATGCCTTGGATACCAGGATTATATCACCCTTGTTTGGATAAACTATCGACCTTTGCCTATGAATTGCTTGTTTGCTCTTCACATCGTGTACCCTGGTCGCACTACTGCATTTCAACGTGCGTCTACTTCCTTGAACTTACCCCACCATCTTACCATCATCTCAACACCATTCACCCTTTATCAACCCTATCCCTGATTTCACGTCGCCTCAATCTGTGATAGATTTGAGGGGGATTACCTATACCCTTAACTGGGGCAACCACTTCTTATTATTGTCAGTGCAGCTTTACACGACAAGCTACATGACAACAAGGGGCAAATGTAGACACCAAATTTGGGTCTTACGACGCCCTGTACCCCGCATATCACCTCGCAACCTAACCATACCTCACCACCTAAACCTTACACACTTAATTATTTATTAATTACCATATAATTAATAAATCCACATCTCCACCCCTGCCACCTCACCTTGCCACCTCATCATGACCTAGCCCTAACCCTAAACCAACCTAATTAAGACCTATGACTTGGTCCAGACTCACACCCATGACTCATCACCCCTCACCCGCATCAAAACAAACCTAATAATAACTTGACCAAGCCCACAACTGATCCCTCGGGAGAAAAGGAGGGAAAGTTGGCTATTTTACTAAAAATAGCCAACTTTGACCTAACCGACATCGGTCCCTACTCGACCGCCATCGGTTACGTAACCGCCATCGGTTCCCTGTAAATGACCTTCCCCAGCCAAAAACAAAGGATCTAGAATTCATTTGCAAGACAGAGACAAGTGAAGTGAAAAAGAAGAGGTTTGCAGAGAAGAGCATCGAGTAAAGATCGCAACCGAGCAATCTGGATTGTTGTCACCCTCATTCAAGCATTGGAAAAAAGACCGAGGATAGCTTTCATCACTTTCTCACTTTCCAATACCGGATCATCCCAACTAAGCCTTACTATCGCCACCACATTCCTTGGACTCGTATCTTCATGGGAACCGAAAGTAAGTATTATCTTGTAGTTCTTTGTTATCATTTTGCTTTAATTCATATTAAATGGGAACTCGACCACCTTCGAAAGGAAGTCTAATATTTCTCAAGGTTTTGGATTTGGATTTAGGAAAAATTCCCAAAAACTTTGCCCTCCGATGCTCGATGCTACCATGTGGAACTTTTCCATTGGTTCACAAAGCTTAAGAGGCCATTTACGCTTTTCAAATTTTGGAAAATTTTCCAAAATTCCTCCGTTGACCCACCATTCCGCCACCACATGTCATCCTCTTATTCACTCGTGGGTCTTCACCAATTTTCTCTTTTTGCGGGCCCTTGGGAAAATCTCTTCTTTGTGCCCGTTTTTACCCTTTGGAAATTTTCACCAAATCCCTCTGCTCCCCGCCACTTTGTGCCATGTGTCACATCCTTATTTGCCATAGGGAGGCAGCCAAAATTTTCTTCCTCTTTGGCGGGCCTGTGGGCCAATTTTCTCCTTTTGCGCCCTTTGATACTTTGGTAAAAAAACCAAAATTCACCCCGCACCCCGACCTCTACCGGTTCCATGGACACACATCATATTTATATTGGTTTAGGTGCCGGGCAAAATTCTTCTTTGTGCCCCGCCGAGCACTTTGGAAAATTTTTAAACTTGCCCCTCTACTAGTCGACCTCCAATGCCATGTGGCACCTCTCCATTAGTGCGGGCCTCAAGCCACTTTTTTACCCCGCGGACCTGTGGGTGAAATTTTTCCTTTGCGCCCCCACTGCTTCCTTGGAAAAAATTTAAAATTACCTCGACTGACCCACCATTCCACCACCATGTGGCACATTTCTATTGGATGTGGACCTTCCCAGGGAAAATTTCCCTCAAAAACACTGTCGAGCCATAACTTGAAAAATACAAGGAGTTAGAAGGAAAACTTCACCTTTCTGGAAAGGTGAGAAAATTCTCTATTTGATGAAGCCATTTCCAAAAATTTTGAGTTCTTGAAAAGTGGAAAATTTTTACTGAGGCACAAGGAAGGAAGAAATGAAAGAAAGTTAGCCAAAAATAAGCAAGGGGCTTATTTTGGATAACAATTTTGGCGACTCAGAGGGGTCATCTACCTGCATTGGATGAATGATTAGCTACCTGAATCAATCCATTGGGCATGGATTCATAAACTTAACTGCTTGGTAATCTCAACTGATTAGAAAATTACTAGAAAGAAGATTGTGAGAGTAGAACATCACTTGATCTAAAACATGGCTCGCAAAGATGCATCCTTGGGACAAGTAAAGCTTGTGCCAAAGCACTTAGGGAAATGTGAAACTAAGCTACAACAAAAAAATGTACACAAGAACTTAGAGGAATGAAAATCTAAGCTAATATGTACAAGGTGAGGAGTTTCCCTTCTAGTAGCAATGCTTTAGATGGATTCTATTAACTAGAATCTGTAGTTCTTCACCATCCAATGTAGACAATTGGAAGGCATTGTTGTTCTTACATTTTGTGACCATGTAGGGGCCACTCCAAATGGCATCAAACTTTGAATGCCTTCCTGAATTTACTCGGTCTGCATCCCATTTCAACACTAAATCTCCAACTTGGAAGGTTCTAGCCTTAGCTTTCCTATCAAAGGTTTTCTTGATCAAGGCTTGGTCCTTCTCCATTGTTTGGGCTGCATGCTCTCTAATTTCTTGGAGTTCCATCAATTCTACATATCTAACCTCCATGGGTTCAAACTCCAATAATTCCAATTGCTTCATGAGTTCCAATGTTGGCAACTCAAGTGACATAGGAAAGATTTCCTCTCTTCCATAAACAAGTCTGAATGGAGAGTTACGGTGGATCTCTTAGGAGTTATCCTATCAGCCCATAAGGCTGATTTCAGTTTAGTATGCCAAGTCTCGATTTTCATCAAGAGTCCTCTTGATGATATTTAATAGGTTCTTGTTGGTAGACTTATCTTAACCATTACCTTGAGGGTAATAATTTGAT
This sequence comes from Taxus wallichiana var. yunnanensis, assembly GCA_018340775.1. Classification (NCBI taxonomy): domain Eukaryota; kingdom Viridiplantae; phylum Streptophyta; class Pinopsida; order Cupressales; family Taxaceae; genus Taxus; species Taxus wallichiana. The sequence goes on from CM031244.1 coordinate 172,650,001, forward strand.
GAAGTTCTCAGATAGATCCCATTCTTAACATCCCATTCAGTTACCTTTGATCCTATGAATGCCAATGCATTATATGATATTATAGTGGTAGGTATACCAAATCTAGTTACTATCCCCTCATAGAAGTCTAGAATGCTAGATTCATTTGCCTCTTTGAGTGCCACTGCCTAGTCCATTTGGTGAAGTAATATGTTGCTGTTAGAATCCACTTGTGTCCTTGGATTGAGTTTGGGTTAATGACTCCAATGAATTCCAAACCCCATTGCATGAATGGCTGGTCAATTGAAATTGGGTGCAATGGGACATGCTAATCTTTCCTTTCCTGTGAAGAATGCACAATTTTGGCACCTCTTGATCCATGCATAACAATCACTAAACACCTTGGGACAATAATAGCTATCCTTCATAATATTGAGGGCTGTCACTCTTAGAGAAAAATGACCTATAGCTGATCCATCATGGAACTCTTTTAACATTCTCTTAATTTGGTTTGTCCCAATGCATCTCAGCAACACTCCATTTATATCCCTTTTGAACAAGACACCATCAACAAGTGTATATGGAATAGCCTGCAATCTGAAGTGTCTTCTCTTGGTTTTGTTCATCTTTGGAGGGAATAGGCCTGTTGGTAAGAAGTGCATGTTGTCTTGGGTCCAACAAGGATTGAGCATATCACCATTCTCTTCTTGAACACCTCTTTGTTCTTGGTTGTCTTGCAATGCCAAAACAACATCCTTGACATTGCTTGCTTCCATTGATTTTCTCAAGACTAGCTGTTCACACAACCCCTTTCCTCGAGACCAGCATGGTGAATTTTATTTCAATGCCATACTCCATGACAAGAGTAATCCACCCTACACATTTTTCATTTAGGTCCTTGTTGAGGAGGAAGTTCTTAACTCCCACATGAGAAACCAACAGTTGAACCTTGTTGTTTGAAACTAGATGCTTAAATTTCTTCAAGCTCCTAATCACTGCAAGAACATGCTTCTCAATGAAATAATACCTCACTTCATAGTCCTCCAAGCTTTGGCTAAAGAAGGCAATTGGCTGCTTTGCATTTTCTTTGTTCTATTGTACTAAAATTGCAGAAATTGTATCATCACCTCCAAATGCATAAAGGATAAAATCCTTAGAAAAATCTAGGTTAATGAGAGTTGGAGCTTGTGAGATAGCCTCCTTGATTACCTCAAAACTTTCCTTACCTTCATTTGTCCATTTGAAATCCATACTTTTCTTCAACATCATAGTTATTGGCTTGACAAGGGCTGCAAAATCTGGAACAAACCTTCGAACAAAATTGATTCTTCCCAAGAAACTTTGAAGGGCCTTCTTGTGACTTGGTAATGGAAGTGATTTTATTACTTCAACCCTCTCTGGATCAATTGTTAATCCCTCTTTGGAAACAATGTGGCCTAGGAGCTTTCCTTCATGAGCTAGGAAAATACATTTTTTGGGATTCAAGGATACTCCAAATCTTCTACATCTTTGGAACACTTGTATTAAATGGAAGAGATGATCCGCTACACTTTTAGAAAATACAGTAATATAATCTAGGTATATCAGCACTACTTTGTTGATCAATCCCTTGAACGCCATATCCATTGCCCTTTAGAAGGTAGCCTTAGTGTTAGACAACCCAAATGGCATTTTCCTATATGCATAGGTTCCCCATTTGGTGGTGAAGGCTGTTTTGAACTGATCATCCTCCTTTACCATGATTTGATTATACCCTGAATAACCATCTAGTAATGAAAACCTCTCAGAGCTAGAAATAACTTGCAAAATTTTCTCCATAGAAGGAAGTGTGTAATGATCCTTGAGGGATGCTCTATTCAAATATCTAAAATCTACACACAATTTGATTTCTCCACTCTTCTTTCTAACTGGAACCAAGTTTGCTACCCAACTAGAATGCTTGATGGGAAATATGATACTTGCCTCTATTAACTTATTCAATTCCCTCTTCATGAGAGGCTTCATGTGTGGATTGACCGACCTTTGTTTTTGCCTGATGGGTTTAGCACTTGGATCTAACTCAATCGCATGTTGAGATAGCTTGGGATTGAAACCTCTCAAGTCTTCATAGCTCTAAGAAAATATATCTAGGAACTCTTGACAAAGTTGCATGAACTCATACCTTTCTTTCTTGGTTGCCACTTTACCAATTTGAAGTGATTTTCCTTCTCCCACCGAGATGGGCATTGAATCTTCTCCCTTGACTTGGATGTTTGCTTTCTCCTTCCTAAATTGATCATTAGGATTAAAGATGGACTCCAAAGTGACAAGTCCTTTTGGCAGTTTGTTGGTTCTCAGCTGTACCACTTGATCACCATATTGTTGTTCTAACTTTTCTTGATTTTTGGCTAAGAACTCAGCTTCTTCTTGCAAGAAATTGATGATTTGTTGGTCACTTTCAAACACTTGCCAACTTACATTATTGTCTGGCACTGATGGCCTTACAATCACATGAATGTTTGGCTACACTTTATCTTCCTTGATACTCTCCACAACATCAAAGGCTGCTCCAACTACTGCAAGTCTATCAGCAGCTTGGTTTTCTTTCCTAGGGATGGAGTTGATGCCAAAGCCTTCAAAATCCTCAATGAGGTCCCACACCCTATTATTATAACACTTGAGTAGGTCATTTTTGGTAGCATGTTGTCCTTTAACTTGATTAACAATCAGCTCACTATCACTAAAGACTTGTAAGTTTTTGATACCTCTCTTTCTTGACCAATGCAATCCTTGTATCAAAGCTTCATATTCAGCAGTGTTGTTAGAACATGCAAACTGAAATATAAAAGTTGAATAATAATTAATGTTTTGAGGTGAAATAAGAATAGCTCCCCCTACACCTTGTCTACTTCTTGATCCATCAAAGAATAGTTGCCATACCTCATTGTCATCTTTATGGTCTGGCTTGGTGATGCTAGGAATAGGCTGATTTTCTTCATGCATGTAATAAACTCCTAGTTTAGATTCCTCTATTTCCTTGTAGGGATAAAAATCATGTACCTTTCTTTCCCATTCATCAAGAGTCAAATCTGGGATGCTTCCAACTTTGGTATCATATTCATTTGTGCTTGGATAATACTCTTGATCAAATGCTGAACAATTGGTATTCATTGGGCTTGGAGTATGAGGCTCAATGTGAAAGTTTGCAATAGGATCAGACCTGATTGTGGATTTAGTTCCATATCTAGTTCTAAACAACATGTGTGACCAATTAGCAGATAAGTAGCCTCCAATTCTAGCTATGAAATCCCTTGACAAACATAGGGCAAAAAGTGGTGGTAAATCTATCACTAACACATCTTTCAAAATAGTGACATTGGGGCATGCATGCAAGATTAGAATCAAATATTTAATTACCCCCATTTTTGTTACTGCTGTCCCATCCAGTTGCAACACCCCTTTGGATATGACTTCATATTGGAGACCTAGGTTGATCAGCTATTTGCTTGGGCATTACTGGGAACTACTTGCCCTAATCAATCATACAATTGTGTAGTATTTTATCCCTAATGATCAATGAAACATAGAATGGAGATGGCTTCAAAAATTTACCTTTCGTCCTCCGAGCTTCCCCTCAAGTTGAGCAACATTTGTGAGTACCTTATCTTGCATATGAGCTTGTTGATTTGAAGTTGACCAATTCTTCATGGCAGCTTGTAGTAGATCCCTTTGGCCTGGGATGGATAGTGATTCCCACATAGATATATTCACATTTGTCCTCTTCATTTTCTCAATGATGTTAAATGGGGATGAAGTATCTCTTTGATTCCCATTAGCCTACACATTCTTTTCTTATACATGGGCTGCAATAGCTGACATTTGAGCTAGTTTAGAAGGTGGCTTTGTAACATCCTCATTTTATACTTTAGAACAAGTCAATTTTTTTTTTTTTTTTTGATAATTGCATACTGGTTCTAAATACATAATTTAGAACTCACAATTCAATAACCATTCATATAACAGACAACCATATGCAGCTGTAATGACTCGGAGTACCTCCGATCTATTCATTCCATGACTCGGTAATCTACCGATCTATTCATGAGTAATAAGAGTCGGTGTTTTTATTTAACACATTACTCTTGCGGTTCTCTTCCCTAACTGGGATTAGAATGCTCTGTCAAGGAATCTAAGCTGAATAATTGTTACTATTATTCATCGGCATCTCATCCCTTAGACTAGGTGAATTAGGACAACGCAATCAGTAGCTTGCGATACTTTGGCCAAAGATTTGAAACATACTTTCATGTCTCGTATTCCTTAACGACATACTTGTCAACGGAATACGCCCTTCACCCCATTCATATGTTATATAGAATGTCTTATACGACTCACCGTCAGTCCTTCCTTTCACAACTGAATCACTCGGAGGCAGATTAACAAGGTGATAATGTTATATGGATGACCACGAGGATTAGGGATATGATGACATACTGGTTCAACCTTGCAGTTCAACCAGTGTGTCATGATACCCCGAATCTCCTAGGCAGCCTTATAACATGACCACGTTCTTAATCGGTCCCAGGGTAACTCGTGCGAAATCAAGTGTAAATCTTAGCGATCAATGCAAAGGGTGTCGCCATAAGTCATCTGCATTATTGTAACTTCAAGAAGATCCTAATCTTCTCGGAGGTACAACTCTGCAGTTGACTTATGTCGTCAACCTTTAAATCCGCCTCGAAAAGATCTACTCAGTAACAAGCGTTACGCACTTGAGTTTAAATTACTTTTAAAGACTTTTCCCTAAGGTTAGCCTTTCCAAATCCCTGGATTCTTCGTCTTAAGATGACCCTCCTCTATAAAACCCATTACATGGTAGAGGTATTACGGTCGATTCTCATCAAGGAGTCATTAGAATACACCTAATTCTAAAACAAATGAGAATGGGACAATATCTCATAACCTTTGCTAGAGATTGCCGTCGAACTCCATTTGATTGTATATCGTTCTCTTAATGAATTTATATCATACTTTTAGTATAAAGATATAAATGATTAAGAATCCAATTTAATATTGTCTGTCATACTTAGGACTAGGGATTAGTAATTTAATCCACTTGTTTAGCGTTCTCTTTTAGGCTCATTTTTAACCTATCTTCTAGAAAGACAATTATTTAAATCCAATATTGCTTTTACTAGAACAAATTAGAACTACTAAACACTCATAAGAATTCAATCTCATTTACTTGCAAGCTTTCATTGTCAATCACAAAAGCATCCATATTATACAATGATAACAATGCCCTTCGTTACATAAACCGAAGAAGGTCAACTTTCGAAATAGAATACAACACATAAGTATCAAACACTTATTTCCATTCCTTTCAAAACTATACAATTACATTTTATGCAACAGCATACTTGATATAATGCTAACGGAAAAGAAACATCTTTTCTCATATAGTACATCAGTAAAATCAAGTTGTAATTCATTATAAATCAAATAAACAATCGATCACTTTGTCGATCTCGCATTGCTTTTACCTCTTACGGTAACCATCTGCAAAAATAGTCAACATGAGTCAGTTCAATGAACTGAGCATGATAAGCACTAACTTTTAAAACAATTGCAATCCATCAATTGTTTTCATTAAACACCCTGTTTAAATGAGATCAGATATTCACATAAGTAAACATAATCAGACTATGCCCTTGTAATACAAAATGATTACAAATATGTAACTCTATCATTGTTACAAAATAGTCTTAATCACTTTCTAATATTTCATCAAATATTAAGAAACAAGGAACGAATGTACACAAACAATCATTGAATCCAAATCACAACATTGGTCAGATTGTTTCATTCTTCCAAAAGGGAAATAACATAACAATTCGGGATTCTACCAAAATGCTACAAAACAATTTCCCACTGTTAGACAAATATCAACAAATATGAAATAAAGGAAGAGAAAGAACCAATCCATTCATACTTCCTTTCACATAAATTCATCACTGTACCATCTTCTCCTATGAAAACATTTATCCAGTATATAAATGAACAAGTTAGACAAGCCGCTAGCAAGATCGCTGTTCTAAATCAAGAAAATAGAAACACAAAGCAAAACTCTGACAAAGAACTAACACATCAACAATTCATGTATCAACCCTAAGCCTAATGCTAGTTCCTTTTTTACACAAGTAAGGCTTTGACACAAGTTGAAAACAAGAAACTACAAGCGTATCGCTCAAACAACAACCTTATTGCATCAAGCAATTTGAGGTTTCTAGAGACTATGCTATGTTGACCACACAAGATTTCCAAATCATGCTCGGTCAAATCGATTGATTAAATGGAAAAGAACATAGCATACTTATTCTTGCTCACCAAAATCGGACTGAAGTAAAAGAAGGGAATACAACCAATCAATCCTTACCTTGGCGCATGTAAGTCTTAGTGTGGTATTCGCGACTTACCCAAACAAGGTCAGAACACGAAACAGTCATCCATACTCAAGGATCTCAAACAGTGACAAAGAAGTTGTCCAATGTCAAGTTCGAGAGAAGAGACAAGTACCACTTACCTTTCCGTAATTCCAAATGATTCAAACGGAGGTAACAATTCAAGCAATTGCATATGAATTCATACTGATATTCATCAACGACGCATAATAAGAATCAGACAAACAAATTAATCTCTGATTTCAAACCAAGAACCCGACTGAACTCTGTCAATCTTTTTACACAAATTTTGTACTGTGTCGAAGACGTAAATGTTCACCTAAGATTACGTACCACAAAACCCATGCAACACAAGAGTAATTCCTGAAAATAACAGAGGTCTATTACGTGTTATTCCTTCAAGTCGCAGGTTCAACAATCACCAACTATTTAAATATATTCAACTTGAATAAGATTCAAATATAAAACATACAATCGACTCCTCATAGTCGTTCAGATTACAACGATTGTAAATATATACATATATATGCACACGCTGTATACCGTTAACGGGTTTTTACCCATAACCATTTGAACCCTACAAAAGAGCGTATTTATGAAATTGGTGATGAATCCTTCTATGCCAGCTATGGCAAACATTCAGAATAAAAACAAGTGTAAGCAAATCGAATACCCCTTTCAAAGCAAAGAAATCAACTGAGCCGCTTCGAAACTTTCGAACAATTTACACAAAGAAATGCAAATGCATACCTAGGAAGTCTATATCCTTTATTCATTCAAATAACGGTGATCAAAAGACTGTTTCTTCTTACCAAAGCTTCCACGAAAATCAATTCACAAAACTTATGGATGAATCTACATTCTCAAAGCAATAGATAGCAATATACGATTCAATCATGGACTCCACTGAGTCGATAAAATAAAGTACAGATGTATCTATATTATACACAGTCAACAAGTAATCCCGTTACCACAATAACAAGGAAAACAACTTCCGCTAGGTCGTATAGACTACGGTAACACAACAGTTACCTGTTCCTAGCAAAATTAGAAGACAATGAAAACCCAAAAAGTATCATTATACACTGTCAACAAAAACCACGACAGAGTTTCCAAAGAAGCAATAATACTGATCAATCTTACAGTATCCATCAAAATCATTCCATACAGTTTCCACAACAAGAAACAGCGACCACAAATCAACAACATACAGTGGTCTATTCTCAACACAAGTATATTCTTTGGGCTCACGCCAAACAGGCCGAGCATTCATGCTCTTTACATATAAATATCTCATATATTTAAACCAGAAAGAATACACAAAGGAATAGAGCCACAATTCGAATTTAACAAACACCCATCAAGAGGAAATTGAAAAATCGAACCAGAAGAGATACAGTACCAAAATTTAAACAAGATCTCCATAGAAAATCCTTTATTTTCTCAAAACATTTGAACAGAGTTGTTCTAATGAAATCACTTGAAAGACAGCAAGAAATTTAAAGGTTAGGGCCTAACATGCCTGTATTTTTGATCAAATTTCCGAAGCAGACCACTGGAAGAGCTCAAACTTCCTTTTCTTTTTCCAAGATAAAGCGACCAACAAAATTTCACTGTCTCCATCACATATATATCTTCCATGACAGAGAAAAGAGCTAGAGAAATTCATTCTTGCCATGCAACTCAAGGAGAACTGGTGCGAAGAACCAGTAAACAAGCAGAGAGAGAGAGAAGACCGAAAATCGCGACAAACCAAACAAACCTTCAACTTCCGTTTGCATGCCTTCTCACGAGTTCCGAGCTCGTCTCCCTAGAACATTGAATGCCATTAAACCAACTTTCCCGCTTAAACTCAACTTCCACCGACCGCGAATTGGCGGCAGGTCCAACTACAACTCATGCTCATTTCCAAACTTAGCAAATTGCCATGTCTGCGCGCACAGTTAGCCGCCTCTTAAGCCTCCGCCATGACCTGTCCCTCATCCTTATCCCCAGCATTAATTGCCATAGAAAACGCCGCCCATGGTTCGCACCCTCCATAGGCCCCTTTACATCCTCCTCAATAGTTAGGTTAGTATCTTAGGTTAGAATTTAGGGTAATACCCATACTAACCAATTTACACATAGATACTAACTTAGGATATTAACACATAGCCTAGGTCTAGGTTAGCTTAACAATAATCTAACCCCTAGGTTAGGTTTTAGTTTTTAGGTTACTAACCATTAATAATTCCGATTAGGTATAACATTTTATATGCCAAGAAAAGACCTAAAATCATGCATCTCTCAATGCAGATTTACTCCTATACAGCCGTTAGGCTACAGGAATATACATGACTGAATTATTACTTGGTCCACGTCCGAGACCTTCCAGATATACCTCCATATCGGGAACCAATTCATTTCTCAAGATCAGCCTGAGTCATACTCCTGACCAACTTAATAAATGCTTCCATACCTTGCAACCTGTTCAAGGTGCGTGATCTAATTTATCACAAACAGATTTAAAGCATTACTTGGATCAATTCCACTCGATCCAAGTCTAGATATTATAGATGAATATCTCTATAATTCATTCCGTGATCGATTAATATTCAGACACAAAATGAAATAAATAAAAGAGTCTAATCATATTCTGACTCAGTCAAGATCTGCAATCTGCAAGAAATTCAAGATACATATCAAGCATGATTTTCGAATCGAGGAACACATCCTTTTACAAGAAATCACATATCAACACTTGAATGCTTAGGAGAAAGTAACAACAGATTCAGGTGTTACAGGCTTGGGCTGTCCTTGCACATTTGGAACTGCATTTTTCTTACCAACACTTTCTGGAGTGATGGAAGGTTGTGGATTACCTGGAGCTAATGACCGCCCTTCACCAATATTCCTCTTCTTTGACCATGTGTTAGCTGCTACATTCTAAGAAATTGTTTGATTCATACCACAAAAATCTTCAGCCTGCCAATTCACAAGTGTAGTCTCATTTGGAGTTACATTTTGCTGAGATGTTCCTTGTTGTTGGTTTGTTTCTTGACTCACCTCACTCTCTATGCCAGTTTTTGTCACCATTAAAGCTTGGTTCAAAGCACCATTGAAGCACATAGACTGGTTGTGAGGTTCATTGCATGGGAAACACCAATCATACTCTTGAGCTATATTATTTTGCACTGGCACTAAGGCTTTAGAGGTAGATGCAACATTGGGGTTATAGGGCTGAAATGGTCTATTGGTAGGAGGCCTTACTTGATTTTGATTTGCAACTAGATTGGGTGGCCTATTAGGCTGATATGGTTGCCTATTAGGTTGAGTTTGAGACTGATAAGAAGGTCTAAAACTTTGGGCTTGCTACCTCTTGAGTGTAACTAGCTCATTGCCTAAATTTTGTAATTGTTTCATGACTTCTTAAAGTTCATTTGAGGCACTAGAGGATGAAGTAGAAGTTTCATTTGAACTCTAATTTCTAGGAGTGGGAATAGGAGCTAAAGTAGGTGCTTGACTAGTGCTTGGGTTTTCCAAGTTTGGATATAAGGGCATGGGAGGCCTAGGAGCTAGTTTACTAGCTTGGATCAAACAATTCTCAACCCTAATGGCAATGTTATAAGCTGCAGGTATATTTGCACCTCCCATGGATTGGATTAACATAGAAATATCAGAATTTAAAGCTTTGAGATAGTATAGAAAAGAACCTTCAATCTGTTGGCCTTACTACCACTGGGATTCTATCCCATGTCCTTTGAAATCTGAAATTGAAGTCTATTAGCTGCTCATTGGGAGCTCTCTTGATAGTTGTTAGTTTTTCCAATAGAGACAAATTATCTCCCTTTTCTCCAAACTGCTCATGGAGAGCTATGCATAACTGATTCCAATTTTGGATAGAGCTTGCCCCAAGGCTCCTGAACCATTGCAAGGCTTTCCCTTTGAATGAATATGCCAACAATTTAACAACAATTTGCATCTCAACAATCTCATGGATTACACAAACATTAGCAATGTCTTTGACATGATCACTAGGAGTGGTCTGATTTTCCCCAGTAAAGTATGGGATGTTCTTCAATGCTGTAACTGGAACTGGATTTTGTGCATTGAGGGCAAGTGGACTACTACCAGGGAAGTTGATATAAGGGTTGTGTTGTGCCATTCTGATTGTCCTGAGAACCCTTGTTGATTGAATGAAAGGTCTACCAGGTGGAGGAGTTGATAGAGTTCTGTTTGGTGGAGATGGAGACCTTTGAATTCTTCCCCTCTTTCTTCTTCCCAAGGATAACTATAGATTCTTAGATAATCCTTCTTCTCTAGCCCTTGACCTTTTTGGATCCTTCTCATGAATTTTCAGACTTAGATCGCTAAAACCAGTTGATTTATCTCTTTGGAGTCACCGGATGTGCAAATCGGGGTTCTTTTAAGCAAGAAACTTACAAAAATGCACATTAATTTTGTTGTAATGAAGATGAAGACCTTTAAGGTCCCACCAGAGTGCCAAAAATTTTAGTGCAAATCGAAGCACCCCTAAATGACCTTTGTGTCTGCAAAGTGAGAAATTGGGTCATTTAGTGTGATTGCACAACATTGAATCTTTTCCTAAGTGTGGGACTTGCAGAATGGGAAAAAAACTCTCCATATTGAAGGTGGTTCTTCTACTCCTTTAATCGATGTATGCATGAATTTTGTAGAGGTTTAATACTAGATCCTACTCTAAATTCCAAGGAGACAGAGATAAAAGATGCAAAAGAAATAAAACTAAGTAAAAGTGGTGATACACCAAAGGAGTGGTGAACATCTATTTCTGCAAATTGACACAAATTATAAAAATGCAACACAAGTTATGCAAAAATTGCTAAAATGTAATGAAGGATCAGAATGAAGCAAACAACACAAGAAAGGATTGAAAGCTCATTCACAGAGTTTGCATTGTCATTTCCATTTTTAAATACAGTGCATTATAATAGCAAAGAGGTAGAAAAATGTTGTAGTCTCAAAAGAGGTCTAATATTCCACAAATTCACTTGTCAGGGTGAAGAAGGGAGCCTGTAGTTCATAAAAATGTCCAACTCTTTACAAATGAGCCAAATCGGCTTTTAACAATGAAAACTTGAGCTCGGGAAGGAGAAACATGGGAAAATGAAAATAATCATTCAACCACCAACCAGATCCATAAAAATAGCATGGGTACCGTAAAAGTTCATTCCCAAGATTTTTACCATCTTTGGAGAAGAATGGAAGCCATACCGCATTAAAAATGGTGGTTGAAACGTTGGTTTTGCTTTTTTCCCCATGTCGAGGTGTTTTTGATTTTTCTCTCACTAAACTCCATCAAAAAACTAAATTGAAGATTTTATCATGTATAAGAATTCAATATCTTTCCAATGACACCAAAATTGAGGAAAAACAATCTCTAGATCAAAAGATATGCTCCTCTGAAGATGTAGGGAAAAATAGGGTAAAAATCAAGTCGACGGCCTGAAACCCAAAATTTTTCCCCTTTTTTGGATTTGGAAAAAATTCCCCAAAAAACTCGTGCTCGATGCTCCACCACCACGTGACACTTTCCCATTGGTTCGTGGGCTTAAGTGGCCATTTTACACTTTTCAAAAATTCCTCCGTTGACCCGCCATTCGCCACCATGTGTCATCCTCCTATTTGCTAGCGGGCCTTCGCCAATTTTCTCCTTTGCAGCCCGTGGGAAAAATGTCTTCTTTGCACCCCTTTGGACCCTTTGGAAATTTTTTCCAAATACCTCTGCTCCCGCTACTTCATGCCATGTGTCACATCCCTATTCGCTGCGGGGAGGTGGCCAAAATTTTCTTCCTCTTTGGTGGGCCTGTGGGCCAATTTTCTCATTTTTTGTCCTTTGATACTTTGGTGAAAAAACCAAAATTCACCCCGCGCCCTCGAACTCCACCAGTTCCATGGACACGCATCATATTTCTATTGGTTTGTAGGGTGCCAGGCCAAAATTCTTCTTTGTGCCCCGCCGAGCCCACTGGAAAATTTTTAAACTTGCCTGTCTGTCGGTCTGACCTCCGACGCCACATGGCACCTCTCCATTAGCGTGGGCCTAAAACCACATTTTAACCTTGCGGGCCTATGGGTGAAAATTTTCCTTTACGTACCCACCACTTCCTTGGAAAAAATTTCAAATTACCTCCGCTGACCCACCATTTCACCGCCACGTGGCACATTTCTATTGGATGCAGGCCTTCCCAGGGAAAATTTTCCTCAAAACTCCACTGAGCCATAACTTGCAAAATACAAGGAGTTAGAAGGAAAACTTCACCTTTTTGGAAAGGTGAGAAAATTATCTATCTGATGAAGCCATTTCTAGAAAATTTTGAGTGCTTAAAAAGTGGAAAAATTTGACTAAGGCACAAGGAAGGAAGAAATGAAAGAGAGTTAGCCAAAAATAAGCAAGGGGCTTATTTTGGATAACAGTAACTTTAAAGGGAATGTGCACAAAATATCTTGTTGGATCATGCTTATTTGATTTATTAGAATCCTTCTAGAACTTTGGCTTTGGGAGCTCTTCTTGTGTGATCTCAATTGGAGCATCCATGTTTTCTTCTCAAATTTCCCTATTGTGCCCTAATTATCTCATTCTTCATTAGTGAATTATTTTATCTCGATTTAGCTATTTGGTGCATTACTTCTTATGAATTGATACCTTTTTATAACCTTTCCTTTGTACCTACCACATTTATTATTTTTTTGGTGGGATATATTTTTGTTTCTTCCATAGATTTTTCTGTATTGTGCATGTTTTCTTTGTTGTGTGGCTCTTCTTCGTCCTACTACATTTTTATGTGGCTTTTTTCCCTCATTATGTAGGTCTGTCCTCTCATTCCTTCACTTTATGGTTTTTTTCATTATCACGCAACTTTTTCTTGTCTTGCATCTTTTTCTTTATCTCGTAGATATCCTTCCTCCATTTTGTGGCTTTTCTTCATCACTGTTCTATGGATTTATTTTCCTTTATTTCATGAGTATCCCCCTCCGCATTTTTATTTTCCTTTAGTGTGTAGGTATCCCTCCTTCGTAGTTTTATTTTCCTTTATTGTGTGCGTATCCTCCCTCTACAGACTTTCATTTTCCTTTGTGTGGGTATGCTTCCTTCACGTTTATTTTTCCTTTGTTCTATGGGTATGCCTCCTCTGCGGTTTCTTTTTCCTTATTTGTGGATTTTCATGTTTTCTTATGTTTATTAGAGTAAGGAAATCTTTGTGGGTTTTTATCCTACCCCTTGTCCTACCCACCGAATTGCTAGTAGACCAAATTTTATTTTATATATTATTATTATTATTATTATTTAAGTATTATATATTTTTAATCTTGTTCCATTTGTATAGCCTGTTAGTTCCTTCAATTGCAGTGTTTTCAGCTTTGTTTTTCCTAAAGGTAATATCTCCTTGATAATATATGGTCCAAGCCATATTACCTTGAGTTTTCCTTGATGTTTCCATTTTCTATCATATAGAAACACCTAATCTCCAATGTCAAATTATTTTCTTTTGATGTGGTGGTCATGCTAATATTTTTACATTCTCTTTTCTTGGGTTTGGTTGTAATATGCTAAAAACCTCTTCTCATCCAATTTCTCTAATTCAATTAATCTCTCATGGAGTGAAGAATATTAATTCATCATAAATGTTACCACCATTCTTAATCTTGGAATTACAAAATCTATGGGGACCGTGGCTTCAATTTAATGGACCAATTTTAAAGGAGAGTATTTTGTTAACCTTTTATATGTAGTGCAGTAATCCCATAAGGATGTAGGTATCTTCAAATCCCAATCCTCTTGTTGTAATGAACATATCTTCATAAGTACTTTCTCTAATACCTTGTTAAAATATTCTACTGTCCCATTCGCTTGTGGATGGTATGGCGTACTTCTTTTATGGTTAATCATGAAGTTGTTTAATAATTCCTTGATGGTAGTATTTACAAAATTTTTCCCTTGGTAATTTTTAATACTCAAGGGACATCCAAACTATGTAATGATATTTTCATAGATGAATCTAACAACTGTCTTAGCAGTATAATCCTTAGTAGGGATAGCTTCTTTCATCTTGTTAAATACTTTGTCCCTATTATTATGAACCTTTCCCAAGAATGTCGTGGTGATGGGTTTAATTGGTCCAATGAATTCTATAGACCACTTTTCAAATGGTGCCAATGCTAAAACTAGTTTTAATGGAATTTCATCTTGGGAATTGGGTTTTCCCACCCAAAGAAAAAAATCACAAGACCTTTTATTTTTATGTGCATCTTTAAATAGCATAGGCCACCAAAAACCAACCATCATCACTTTCCTAGTTGTTTAATCTCCTCCATTATGTCCTCTAGCTATCCCTTCATGTGCTCCTGGTAATATGTTCTTTCTTTCATGTTCTCAAGGCCAACCTCCTAAAGAAATCATATTTTCCTTTATTATATAGTTGTCCTTAGATCAAAGTAAAAGGGAACACCCTACTTAGAAAATTATTCTTCTATTTTTTCATATATTTGCTTGGAAAATCTCATGTTGTTAGTAATGGGCTATATCATAAAATTATTTTGGAATAGATTCAACTATAAATAGGTGTGCGCCTAGAAAATCATCATCTATGGGTCCCTCATCTTCTCCGTTTTCTATTCTTGACAAGTAATATAGTCCATTGTTTAATTTTCCTAGTTTGACTACAATTGTGAAGTCAAATTCTTGGAACAACATTAACTAGTGGCATATCCTTCCTTGTAATAATGGCATGTTCAAAAATATTTTAATGGCTCATGATCTGTATAGAAAAAAATGAAGTAGCAAATAAATAATGTCTATCATTTTTCAAGGTATAGACCATGCTCAATGCTTATGTCTCTGTAGTTAAGTAGTTCCTTTCAGATTTGGAAAACTTCCTACTTGCAAATGCCACTTAATGGTCCATTTTTTATTTGGTTTGTGTCCAAACTACTCCAATGGCAATTTCAGATGCATCTACATGGACATGGAATGGAATTTTCCAGTCTGGAAATATCAAGATCGGTGCATGCAAGATTTTATTCTTCAAAAATTCAAAGGAATCCACGCATTGTGTAGTCCATTGTATTTTCTTGTTTGTTCTTTTCTTTAGTAGCTCCTCCAGAGGTGCACTTATCTCTCGCATAATTCCTTATGAATTTTCTATGATATCCAGTATATCTAAGAATTATTCAAACATATTTTTGTGTTTTAGGTGGAGGTAAATTAACAATCACTGAAGTCTTTATTGGATCGATTAATAATCCTTCTTTACAAATTATATGCCCCAACAAAGTGTGCCAAATGGGGTTAAAAATATACATTTCTTCAAATTAAGAGATATTTGTAATGCTCTGCATCTTTGAAACATTAATCTCAACACTTGAATATGGTTTTTAGTAGTCCATAGACTATCCAATCATCAAGGTATACCTCTAAGAAGTCATGGATGAATTCTTTGAATGCATTAATCATGATTCTACTAAAAATTGTTGGTACACAAATGGCATAAAAATATACATGAATGAACCCCATTCCATAGAAAAAGTAGTCTTTGGTTGGTCTTCTGGGGAAATTCTAACTTGATGGTAACCAAAGAAACCATTAGTGAAAGAATAGACTTCTCTACATGTAACATTTTCCAACACTTTTTTCAGTAAATGATGTCGGAAATGGGTCATGTACACAAGATTTATTAAGCTCTATATAGTCCACGCATATCCTTATTTCTCTAGTCTTCTTGTTTTGAATCACCATTGGAATTATCCACTCTGAATCTTCAACATGTTTTATGATTCCAACATTCAACATTTTATCTATTTTAGTCTTCACTTTCACTTTTAGGTTAGGATTTAACCTATATGGCCTCTTTTTCAAGGGTTTGAACCCTTCCTTAATCTAAATATTCATTGTGCCAACTTCATTTATACCCCTTAACTCCTTTAAATCCTAGGAAATATGTCTTGGAATTCTTGAATAAGTTCTATTACTTTGGCCACTACTTCTTCTAACCAATAGTCTCCTATCTTGGAAAGATTTTCATCTCCATTGGTGCCAATATTTTCAGTTCTTATCTTTAAAGGTTAACAGTAATAATTTTCTTCTTCTTACTTGGTCTCCAATACTTCCCTTTCTCTTTCAATTGTTTTATATCTTATATTCTTAGACCTTTAATCTCTCTCTTTCTTCTCCACTACAAAGAAATATGCCATTTCTGGATTTTTGTTTATATTTTCTTGCCTTGGTGGTTCTTTAATTTTAAATGCCTTCCATGAGCATTGTTTTGTGGTATCTTCTCGAGGTTAGGAATATTAAATTTCTAATCTTCTGTAGTGCCCGAAGGGTGTGCGAGATATGCATCCAAGAAGTTGAATGTGTGAAAGAAATCTTTCATGATCCGGTCCCAAATTCTTGTCTCTCACCCGAGTTATTGATGCATATATCATGACCACGGTATGGATCTTAGTTTCCATATGAATAGCTATATCTATACTAAGGGAGAATGTTCTCTGTGGATTTTCCAATGTCTTTCACGAGATCTATATGTTCCTTCAAGGATCACTTTCAGTAATATATTCGGTATTTCCACATAATAACCTTCACTCTCCAAAACCTTGTTTTGAGTAATGTTAATGGATTCCAATGAGATGTGTTAGGTTTTTGAGTTACCCACCATCATGTGGAATTAATTATTAGGGTGTTTTCCATAGAATCCATTCTTGATTTCTCATTTGGATATATTCGCTCCATTTTCTCCAAATAACCCTCTAAGACTCAAAATCTCGAGTGCTTAGGTAAAGTTTGGTGGGATGCCCCATGGCTCAATCTGTATAATCTTTTAATTAGCCAATCTTTGATTTATTCTTTGGCAGAATAGTATCTATATTCTTCCTCAAATTTATCTTTTTCAGGCCAAAAAATATCATCCACAACATTGGAATCATCATCTTCTAATGTAATTACTTGTGACGCCAACCTTCTTGCATATTGCAATTTTCTTGTTCGGATTTTGGGAATCCATACATCCATGCTTCTACAACATAATTTAAAATTTGAGTTGTAGACTCGGTTTTGATTGAGATTTCCACACCTAAGTTTGGTTAAAAATCCTTCTCAATATTATAAAATTTGTTAAAGGAATATAC
Source organism: Taxus wallichiana var. yunnanensis (assembly GCA_018340775.1). Lineage (NCBI taxonomy): Eukaryota > Viridiplantae > Streptophyta > Pinopsida > Cupressales > Taxaceae > Taxus > Taxus wallichiana. The sequence continues at coordinate 172,667,562 of CM031244.1, forward strand.
TCCTTGGATATCATCAAAGTCATATCCTTCGTATCATGCCAAACCTTTTCTTCCCATATATCATTCATCCCTATATACAATGGTATATGTACGCAGATTCCATCTCCCGTAATGTTACTTCTCCTCTTATAAATTTAATGTTCATGCTATTGTAGGTTATTATTTATCCTTTTATTTGTTTATTAGGATAATTCTTACACTTATGTTATCCCTACACTTGTTGGGTTAGCTTGCTTAGGTGTACTAGTTATGTGGAGTTAGCTTACTAGTTGTGTTGAGTTAGCTTTCTAGTTATGTGGAGTTAGCTTGCTAGTCTTGTGGAGTTAACTTAACTACTAGTATCAGTTAGTGGGAGTTCTTCACCACTAATCTAGGTAGTAGTTGCACTTCCCTCCTCCTATATGTACATCCTTCTTATTGAGAAATGTAATGTAATTCAATTCTAATGTATTGAGAATAATGGATTATGATGGATTTCCATATATGATATTTTAGCTCTTCTATTTTACAAATCTAATGTGGTGTGTTATTATCATCTGAGATCTTCACAACATGGAACAATATTCTTATCATTCCTTTCATGGTATCAAAGTGATAGATGATGTAGACATCCATCTATAATTTTTTTTAAGCAAGAGTTTATTTGTTTTCATATATTTTGGAATTTATTAGCACTTTTTTTCAGCATCAATTTTTAGACAAAATGGAGGGCTTTGTTGGATTCAAAAGGTGGAAAAACCTTAGAAACAATTGTAAACTTGGCTATTGAAGAAGATAGTTTATTTTTTAGTTTGTTTTGGTTTTGCAAAGGTGAACATTGATACATAAATATTCGGTTGAAATCCGAAACAAGGTAAGAAATATTTGTCGGGAAGTCGAAAGTCCGGAAAAATGGTTTATGCCTTTTTGCATTCGAAACTGGTTTTTTTCACTTTGCAGGTTCCTATTTGGTGAGGATCTAGAAATTTTAGAAATCATGCTAGGGAAGAAATATTTGTTGGGAAGTAGAGATTCTAGAAAAATGGTTTCTGGGTTTTTCTTGGTTTTTTTCATTCATTACTAGTTTTTTTCTTCCGCTTCTTGGAGTTTCTATTTGATGGGGAATGGGAAATCACACATTTAAATGTTAGGGGAAGAAATTTTTCCCGAGGAAATAAAAAGTCCAGAAAACAATTTTTGGGTTTTTCTATTTTTTCGTAATTGGTAATGGGTTTTTTTCTTTCAATTTGTAGAGTTCATGTGTGGTGAAGATTTGAATATTTATGGATCCATTTAGAAATCAGTGTCGTGGTGGCAAAACATCTAGAAAAACACTTTCTATGTTTTTTGGTTTTTTTACGTTCAAGTAATGGTTTTTTTTTTAGATTTACAGAGTTCCTATGTGCCGAGGATTTGGGGATCTTGAAATATGTGTCGAGAGGCGAAAAATCGAAAAACCATTTCTAGGGTTTTCTGGGTTTTTCACATTCGGTAATGGGTTTTTTTCTTTTCCATTTTGTAGATCTTAAATTGGAAATTTTTTTCCCAAAGAAGTAATCAAAGAAAGTGAAGGCGAGAAGGCATTTTATGTTTAAAAATAAATAAATATTAGAGCATAAACTTCAAAATCTTGTTTCTTTTATCGGTAACTTGAATTTGAGTGTTGTGTTTTTCAAAAGTGCTTGTTTTTTCATGTTTGTTCCATTGAAACTATTTATTTTGAGAAATAAACTAAAAATTTAAAATTTCATGTTTGTAACACGCACTCAATTATAAAGTGCCAACATTTATCTCTCTTGTTTGTTGAGATATTTTAGATTTGTATTTTTGACACTTTTTTGGCATGTTGTGAGTCTCTTCTGGGGAGTTATTCTCGTGAAGCCCAAGTGTCATTTATTCAATGTTTGAGTAGTTTTTTTGACAATTCATACAGATTTTTAGCATTACTCTACCCATTCATTAGCATGGGAGGGTTTGGTGTTGATTCGGGCTGTTTTGGTTTCGTGTCCTTTCCTTGTTACGTGTTAATACTACTTATTTTGGTTTTGTGTCCCTGCCTTATTACCTTAGATTTTTAAGGATCATGGAACTCCTATTTCTTTGGATCTCATGTCCTTACCTTGTTTATTTGGTTACTATTTTTGGATCGTGGCACACCTATTTGTAGTAGATTAATCTTACTTCTTGGTTTTGTGTTCTTACCTTGTTACCTTGGATTTTCTTGGATCGTGACACTCTAATTTATCTCGGATCTCATGTCCTTGTCTTGTTTCCTTGGTTATTATTCTTATATTGTGTCACACCTATTTGTAATGTGAGTTGATCAATTATGTTTGGTGTTTTTTCTACACTTTTGGCATCACTCCATTGAAAGTCTACTTGCATGGAGATATTATGGTGAATCTTAGTATCAATTGTTTTTGAGTTTTGTGATCGAGTAGTGGATTCGAGACCATAGTACACACCAAACTTCTTCATCATTGTATAATTTTTTGGATTCGATCTTCTTGGGATATATTGTAGTGAGATTTTTCTCTCTATACTTTGTTATTATTGGTTTTGGGTACCTTGTGATGTCCATTTTTCCCAGTTATTGTATGTAGGTACCTCATCAGGCCTTGTTATTAGGACTCACCTTATTTTTATGCCACCTAAGCTATTATCATGGGGGTGTTAGTGTAGGTTATTATTTATCCTTGTATTTTTTTATTAGGATAATTCTTACACTTGTGTTAGCCCTACACTTTTTGGGTTAGCTTGTTTAGGTGTACTAGTTGTGTTGAGTTAGCTTTCCAGTTATATGGAGTTAGCTTGCTAGTCTTGTGGAGTTAACTTAACTACCGGTATCGTATTCGGAGTTCTTCAACACTAATCTAGATAGTAGTTTCACTTCCATCCTCCTATATGTACATCCTTCGTATTGAGTAATTGAATGTAATTTAATTTTAATGTATTGAGAATAATGGATTATGATGGATTTCCATGTATGATATTTTAGCTCTTCTATTTTACAAATCTAATGTGTGTGCTATTATCATCTAAGACCTTCGCAACATGGAACCATCTTCTTATTGTTCCTTTCAATTCCATTACAATCTACGAACCATTCTAAAGATAGAATGACATTATAAGATGGATTTAGAGCCACATTCTCAACAAATTCAAAGTTTACTAACTTTTTGATGCCCATACAATTAACTTCAACATTATTTAGTGATCCTAAGGGTTGTTTTGATGACTCATCTGCTAATCCAATAAAATATCTAGCAGGGTTCCAAGGGAGGCCTTCCTAGTCTCTCCCAAGTAGTTTTTGACATCATATTAACATCTGTGCCAAGATCAAGTAGGACTTTGGTAATAGTGGTGTCAAATATGTCTACATGTAAGTAGATGGTGGATCTCCAACATGTTCATTATGTGTGGAATACATTTATTTTCTTTTGACAACGTTCTTATTCAATCCTTTAAACATTAAAACTTTTATTCTCCTTATTCCAATATTTATTGAATTGTTTCAATTTATCTGTAAGCCCGTGATTGATTGTTAATCTAGTGATATCCTTTAGGGAAGTGATCTCTTCTTCCATAAAACAATTATTTTGTGTTTCTTCTTGATTTTTCCTTTTTTATTACTTCTCTACTTTTCTCCACTTCTTTCTCATGAATCTCTAGTCTAATTTCTTTAAAATCCCATTCTTCTCCACTATAAGAGATTTCTTCATGAGGTAATCTAATTATTTTCTTCTTTCCAGGTGTAAATTCCTTCCTTGCGGTACTTTTAGTAGTAAGTGTGGCCCTATATCTTGGTTCTTTAACACTTTTACATGATTTGGATACTTTCTTTCTTAGATATCTTTATTTATCTTCCTCCTTATCCTCATTTTTGGTCCTCTCTTTGAGCTAGACACTCTCTCCTTATATTTTTCTATTGCCTCATCATCCCATGGTATCTTTGTAATATGTTTCACATTTTTTTGTGCGTCTCTTCCCAATTCCTATATTTTTTCCTCCAATCCTATAAAACTGATATTCTTCGAGACAATCGAAACAATCATGACCTCTTTCATGACAAAAATCGCAAGGGTCAGACTCTGTGAAATTTCTAGTTAAGTTCCCATCTTGTCCACACTTATAATAATTCATGGGTCTTCTATCTTAATAGCCACCTCCTTGGTTATCTCTTCCTTGATATCCATTATATCCTTGGTATCCTCTTCCTCCTTGATAATTTTCATATCCTCCCGATATCCTCCTCTGTAACCTCCTTTGTAACCTTTGTGGTATCCTCCATCATTTTATCCTTGATAATTAGGATTTTAGTTATTCCTTGATAGTCACCTCCAAATTGAGGTTATCCACCTTGCTAATTTAGATATTAAGGGGTAGTAATTACTAGGTGAGAGGGTGGTGGATTTAATGTAGGTACTGATTGTGAGGGAGGGGAAGGGTTAGGTGTTGAATTTAGTCTTATTACCATCACTCTCTATGTATTATAATTGATTAGATCTTCAAGAGCTTCTACAAAGGGGAATGTGTGGTGATAATGGTTGTAGGATCCATAGGTTGTATAATACATCAATTGATTAGTAGGTGGTACTACTTATAATAAAGGAAAATTATCCTAAGTATGTTAGTCCCACAATCTACAGTTTCCACACCATGTTCTCTCTACTGGGGATATAGTACTATAAGAGGCTTTTTGTGATGAGTATTGTCTTACAACTTTAACTCTCTTTTCCTTCTCTAAGTAAGGACCGTCGTCTTCTTGTGACCTTCTACATAACATAATAAACACCAAATATTAGGCCTTACGCTATTTCTTAGAGGTGAATTGTTCTTAAGGTCTTCATTCCTTTGAATTTATTGTTGGAGTTTCAACTTTGCTAGCTCCAATTGTACTCTCTCAAATTATATTTTTAGTGAGGTTTCTCCTTCTCTGTGCCATGGTTGGGCCTCTAGTCTAATAGCCATCTCTATATCCTCCGAGAGTGTATTAAAATGTTTTCCATCCAAGGATTCTTTGATATACGGGAGGAGCCCAATTGAACAATTCAATATGTTGCTTGTCTATAAGGGGATCTTCTAATTTCCTTGTCACGCTTTTGAATCTATAACTAAACACCTTATATATTCCATTTTATCTTTGAACTACTTCACTCATCTTACTCACCCCTTTTGATGATGATTCAAAAAAATGGAAGTATGTCCCAATTCTTTTTCAATTGTCTCATAATCCTTCATTCCTTGGGCATTCATCTTCATATACTATCGTAGTGCATCATCTCACAAAATGCCTATAAATTTATTTAATTTTGCATTCTTGTCTGTGATGTTGTTACGCTTCTAGTATGAATCCAATAGAAATAAATATTCTACCGCATCACCGATATATTCACAAACACCGGTAATTTAATCTTTGGTGTCATTTTCCTCATTGGTTGAAGATGTACATGAGGTTGGCTAGTTGTATGCTACTTCATTGATTTTACCTTTTTTTATTATGAACCTTTGTCAAGTTATTATTTCTTCCTTTGTCTCTAGATAATTCAATATCAAAATATAACTCTCCTAATAATTCTCTGAATTCTCTTACAATTTCCTATCTCTTCTGACTCTCTTCTTGCAATTGATGATATATTTCTTCCAATATTTCTCCCTTTTCTATCTTTTGAATTGATGTCTTAAACAACACTTAGAATGGTGACCAATCCAAGGGGTCATCTCCTTTGGGCTCATGTGGTGTTTAGGGGATGTATCCTTAGTTGTTGACTTTTCATAATTCTTCTTTTCTACAAATATTTTCCTTCCTTTAATACTCCTTAATCTATAATTATCCTATAATCCTTTGTCACTTATTCTCTTCTTATTTTTTTCCCCCTTTCTCTTTATTTCTCAACAATATTATTTTCTTCATTTTCCTCGTCTACTATTTTTATTTTCTCTCTAAATTATTCAATCAATTCTTTCATTCCTATAACTTCTTCTTCTTCTTCACCCTTTTCTTTAATTAGTAAAGGTGTTGTTATTTCACCCTCTTCCCAAAAAATTTCTTCTAGTTCCTTCTTAGAAGATGGTTTTAAGCCTCCTACTAACTGTTGTAAATATCTCATTAGAATAGCTTGCCTTTTTTTTTATGAGTTAATGCTTTTGACGGGAGCTATGAACCGGAGGGATAAGGGATGCTACCCAACAACAAATACAGAAGAATGAGAAGGAAGAGAGATGGAAGAAAGTATAAATACATACGTAGATGGAAGGAGGGAAGGGAGGAGATGGAACAGAGGATGATGAAAGGCATAGAAGCTGAAAGTGAAAACAACGTCAAAAAGACTCCGAGAACTCAAAAAGGATCGAAGGAATCAACCATGGAACGTATCGACATGTTCATTGGAAGATCTAAGTAGAAGAGAGAAGGAAACACTAGCATGATCTTTCAACTCATTGATATTGTCGATAACAGAGTGAACCAGAAATAAAGTTGCATCGATGTCGACCAAAGGAAGGAAACGATGATCAAGTGAAGGGTGCATGTTTTGCGCAAAAGTAACCAGATCATGGTATTGGCTACAAAGCCATTAAATATAGGGTAGCTAGATCCTGTATTATCTCGTTAACCTCTTCGACCCACAACAATGGATCCGAGAGGGAAAAATTGACCAACTGATCATGTAAACCCACCCTATGAACCAGATAAATTTCATCTTCTACAAAAAACTTGAAAACAGCTGGGTCGGGATGGAGGAGGAGGCAGAAGGAAATAAAGGTAGAAGCGATGTCAGAATTAGTCCTAGGGCATCGAGAGTGGAAACAGAGGAATCCCCTAGGATGGTTTCTATCACTTTAGCTTCCTTGGATGAGGAAAAATGGAAGATGAACGAGAGCCGGTGATGATCGATCTCAAAAGTTTCACCCGATTATCGAATTTTCCATGAAGAGAAATAAATGTAAACCTAATGAAATCCATGGTGATAGAAAATAGAAAGCACAACAGGCCGAAGTCGAATAGAGAAGAAGAAACACCAAGCGATACTTAAGGATCACTTGGCGTGAAGCACAAGGAGCTACATTTTAGAAGAGATGATTGACGTGAGCCCTTCCCAGGCTGAAGCATCACAAGAAACAATTGCGGTGTGTGGGAAGTCAATTGTAAAATTTTCTAAGAGATCTGCTGCCGAGTTGGACTCACGAAAAATGTGACAAATGCTCCAGAATTTTAGTTTTTCGAGCCAAAAGAGGACAAACTGAATGAAAGGATTGGTGCACCAGGAAGGGGTAGAACCCTTTGAAATGGTAAAGGTAATAATTTTAGAATCCCCCTAAATATTAAGATATTCCCCTCCGATTTTGATGGCGGTTTGACACCCTCAAGAGGGCCTGGAATTCCGCCATGTTGTAAGAACAATTATGTAAGAAAATATCCGCATTGTAATGAGGATACCATCTTCATCGTGGAGAATGCACCCAACCCCAGAAGAACTTGGATTACCTATGGAAGCACCATAAAAATTTAATTTCCAAACACCTTTGGGTGGAGGTCTCCAAATAGTCTGTTTCCCGTGAATGAGCTTCTCCACTTAGGATAGGTCGTGCTTTGACAATGGAGCTAGGCTTTGGAATTTTGATGAGAGACCAAGACTTGATGATTTGAGCATCTAACAAGGAGAATGAATGATTATTCAAGCTATTCTTAGATACAATTATAGAGATGGAAAATTCTAATTTGATCAGGAAGGTGAGAAGAGTGCACAATTGATTACAAAAAGATGCAAATTTCTCTCCCACCAAATGTGCCAAAGGAGAAGAAAAGGGGCCACTGTCAAATAGAAATCAAGGAAATATTGGAACCCAAAGAGGGCCAAGAAAGAAGGGAGTATTTTATATTGTTGCAGTGGACCTAAGAGAGGTTAAGTTTACCCAAAATCCAATTCCATCCTTGACTAGCAAAGGGGCAAAAAAAGGAAGAGATGATCGAGATCTTCTTCTCGCATTCCGCAAAGGACGCATTTGGAAGGACCAACATAACCCCAGGATCTTCTATGCATCTAGGTAAGAACTTTGTTTTTGAGAATGAGCCAACCAAAGATCACCACTTTGGGAAGGAGAGAGGAGTGCCAACAACCAAGCTTGGGATGGGCTTCAAAACCAGATCTGCGAAAGAAGCAATCGGTAACCTTCTTTGATAGAGAGTAAATGCCGAGACAGCAGAGCTAAGCCAGATCAATTGGTCCTCAAAGTCTTTAAAGGAAACCATTATCACAAGGATCTCATCTGAAAGAGAAGAGCACTCTGTGTCGGGGACATTTAGAAGTGAAATATCTTTCCATTGCCACGAAGGAGAACCATCCGGATGACGGGAACCATAATGAGCAACAGGATTACCCCAAGATAATTTGGTAATGTTCATAACTCTATTGAGGGAAGAGACCAAATTAAGTCGAGGGCACCTGTTCTAACCATCCTCCCAAAACTTGACCCGATAACCATTATTAACATACTAAGATACCGAATCCGTGATTAAATATTTGCTTTTGCACATGAAGTTCCAAATATGGGAACCTTTAGGGAGATCCTCACAAGAAAGAAGAAGCTCCACCTACCAGCCTCCAAATATTTATGAGAGAGAACTGATGGGCCAACCTGTGAGGGAAAGTGATGAAGTTCCAAACCAATTTAGTGCCTAGGGTAGTATTATGGAGTGCTAAATCCACAATCCCCAGGCCACCCGAAGAGATGGGTGATTTAACCACTTCCCATTTGACCAAATGAAATTTGTGATCTTCATTGTTCCCCTGCCAAAGGAAGGTTCTGATAACCTTTTTGAATTTCAAAAAAATTGAATTAGGAAGAGCCAGAATAGATAACATATAAACCGGGAGAGCACAAAGAACTCGACTTAATCAGAAGCAATCGACCCGCCAATGAGAGCCATTTCCCTTTCTAGGCTTGCAGTCTAGCCGAAAGGGACTAAAGAAGATCATTCCATAAGCTTTCTTTGCCTACTCCAGAGAATAAAGGGATACCCAGATATTTTTGGGGAGATAACTATAAATGAAACTAAGGATCGCCAGAATCCTACATTGCATCAGAGGAAAAACATTAAAAAATAAGATAATGGATTTATGGAAATTAATTACCTAGCCCACAACATTGGAATAGGAATTTAGGATATTGGACAGAGCACATGCTTCTAGAATAGTGGAAGAACTAAAAAGGAAGGTATTGTTAGCAAACTATTGATGAGTTAGAGAGGGAAAGATGGAGGAAATCGAAAGGCCCAAAAGAGATCCAAAAGCGATGGCTAACTTGATACAACAAATTAGAGCTTCTACAACCAATATAAAGAGGAAGGAAGATAAAGGATCTCCTTACCTAAGACCCCTACTACTCCGGAAGAAACCTTCAGCAGAGCCATTCACCAAAACTAAGAAGCGAGGAGAGGAGATGTAATTGAAAATCCATTCACAAAAGAGCTTGTAGAAGCCCAATGCTTGCAGATATTTAAGAAGGAATATCCAATTAATGTGATCATAAGCTTTACTATAGTCCACTTTGATCATCATCCCAAGACGCAAGGAGATCTATAAGGTATGAATAATTTCATGAGAGATGATCACCCCATTAGAGATGGATTTTCCAGGAAGAAAGCCACTTTTCTCTTGCGAGACTAATGATCTGAGAAGGGGGATGATGTGAGAGGCGATAGCTTTGGAGATGATCTTATATGAAGTATTGTAAAGGGAGATGGGGTGGAAATCATCAAACTTTTCAATGGGATTTTTTGGGGAACATACAGATGAAAGTGTGATTGAGAGAACTATGGATTTTACAAGAAGATCAAGATTCTTCCACTGATTTCCAAATAGTGGTACCAATAACGTCCCAAAAATCTTGGAAAAGGTAGTTGGGAATCCGTTCGGATGGGGTTTTATCACAAGCCATAGAGAATTTTTTTTACAAACATACTCTAAAGAGAAACGGGATGATAGTCATTCATTATTTGCCTCTGTTATCAGCTTGGGAATTTGATCCAGTAAAGGAGATTGAGTGGCTAAATAAGAGTGCATTTCTTCGGTTAAGAGCTTGTGGAAAAAGGAAACTGCCTCCATTTTAATCAAAGGTTGAGACAAGAGCAACGTTTCATTAGGAAACTTGATGGAGGAAATATAGTTTGAGTTTCTCTTGGCTTTAACCGAAGCATGAAAGAATTTAGTATTCTTATCACCATCTTTAAACCAAATTTCCCTTGATTTTTGACACCAAAAATATTCTTCCTTCAATAAGAGATCCCCCAGTTTGCTAAGAAGGAGATTTTCAAGATGAAAATATTCTTGCCGCATACCAAATCTAAGAACCCGATCATTGAGAGAATGAAGGGCTTTCTCAACTCTAAGCTTTTCTGAAAGATATTTTTAAAGGAGGATGAATTCCAAGATAATAATTTATCTTTAAGTAGGAGATATTTTTAAGAGAATGAACATTTTGGTGCCATTCATGGTGAAGGAGTCCCACCATGATTTGAGAGAGGGGTCCCGCATCCACATGTTTTCAAAATTAAATGGTAAACGTTGAGGGGGGAGATCAAAATTTATGGTCAGAGAAATAGGGAAATGATCAGAACTAGAAAGGGGGGTGACATAGCTTTGAAGGAGGAAGTTATATTGAATCCATGATTCTGAAATCAGGAATCTATCAAGTCTAACCACCAAGTTCCCAAAACCTGGGTGATGATTATTCCATGTGAACCACCCAAAGTGTGGTTCCAAATCAACTAGCTTGGAGGAATGAACAAAGGAAATGAAATAAGATTGGGAATGAGGTTACCAACAGATGCCACCATGTTTATCATGGTCAGATAGGGTAGCATTAAAATCCCCTGCAATAATAATTTTAAGATCCGGAAGGGAGCTCAAAGAATCCTGAATTTTATGCCAAGTTTCCCATTTTTTAATGGGGTTATTCAGACCATAAACATTGCATAGGAAAAATCCTCATCGGAATGCTTTAAACTGACTTGACACCATTGGAAATTGGCATGAGAAGAAAGGAGAACCATACCACAGGAACTAGATTTCCAGAGAAGACCCAACCCACAAGAGACTCCTTCCGAGTTGACGAAGAAACTTTCCCAGCCACGCCAACTCCAAAACCAACCTTCTAAGAAAGTTACACTGGACATCTTGGTCTCTTGGAGAAAACAAATGGAAATGTTCATATCGGTGACATAGCGCCTAAGTAGACACTATTTGTTAGGGGTGTTGAGGCCTCTAACATTCCAAGAAAGGATATTCATCTTTTATTCAGAGAGGACTCGCCTCTCTTACTTGAAATAGAGAAAAGATCCTAGCTGAGATTGATTACCAAAAGCCACCTCTTTTTAAAAAGAACAAGATTTGGAGGGCTAACGACAGGAGCTTTTGGACAAAGATTCAAATTATGAATAGGGGGAGTAGGAAGAATACCATGACTAGATTTTAGAATCTCACCTTCTTCTTCTTCGATTGGACAAACTCCTCCACAGCAGCCTCCTTAGAAGCATTGAGATACTCTTCTTTATGACCAACCCAATTTTCTAGGGAGGCTACATCTCGAGCCTAGACCCAGGAAATACCTTCTTGGAATAAGGAGAGGATTCGTGTTGAGTCCTAAACCACCGAGGCCATCTCTTTGATAAGGGAGATAGTGCTGGGATCTAGATCTAAGGGTTCTAGCGAAAGAGTCTTTTCCTCGATAGATGGAGGGGGATAGAAGGACTTAGAAGGAGGAATAGGAACTAAGTCCATAAGGGCCTAAGACAGTGAAGGATTCTTCTATCAAATAGCCTGCCATAAGGAGGGAGGAGCTTTACATGATTTTTGAAAGTGACCACGTTGTTTACATCAGAAACAACAATTTGAAATGGTCCCATTGTAGAAACTAAAATTAGGTCACACTCCCCTTTCATCCCTCGACAAATAAGCACCCTTCATCACATTCACCTAGCCATGGCCCCCTTCACCCCACTAATATTAATTTAATTTAATGAATTCATTATCCTCACCATATTTATTTTTAAATATCTTAATTTAAATAATATCCACACATACAATTAACTAAGACACCTCACCAAGCTAACTCACCCTAAAAACCTATTCTTAGTAAGTTTCCATAACTAACTAATACTTACCTAAACCCTAAAAATCAATGCCTACATTCCCTCTAACCACATTCCTGCATGCTTACAAGAAGATCCTAGTCTAGTCATGAGTTAATGACATAAGATACGAGTAAATCAAGAGGATCTCCCTAGTTTAGTAAACCTAGGAAATCCCACCTTGACCGACGCCGATTACCCCTAACTGTCACCGATTAAGCCGAAATTGCTGTTGGTTACCCTTTAACCCCTAAACAACCTTATTCTCAAGGTTAAAAGAAGGTTGGAAAAATATTGAAAAGTTGGTGAACATTAGCACATTTCGAGAGATATCACATCTTCAAAGAGTGAATTCCAGCCAAGAATGCGCATGCAAGGAAGGAGATCAAGCATCTTTTCCTGCACAACCATCCCAACAATGATCTGATCTAACCAAGCAAAGAGGAATGTACATGCAACCCATGTAAAAGCTTTCCTTCAGTTGGTGATCACCTACAGCCTTCAAAACCTCTCATCAACACCTCTATCCCTCACTCACAGGCATCCAGGACTAGAATCCAAGTAAGTAGATGTTATACTTCTCTGGTTTATTCCATTTCATCATTATATTATCATATTTTGTTTACCTAGCCACCCATTGACCTCCCCAACACTCACCCCTCCATATACCCATTAAAACCCTGCCAAATCCTACCTAAATCACCCAATACCTCATCTTGACCAACCAAAGTCCATTGTGCAATCACAAAGGAGACCTAAATCTCATTCTGTGGCATTCCTAGAACTCCACAGTAACCAGCACCGGTTACACCCAACCTCCACCGGTCACCCTCAACTGATATCGATTACTGTATTTTCTCATACAACCTAGAATAGTGACCTATCCACCTAATTCCCTTTCACCCTTATTCACCTGTGATCTACCTGAGACGTGTCGACTGCAGAGACCCAAACCAGTTATTTGACCTTCGGATCCTATTCTAACCTAGCCTATTAGATTAGATCTATTTCTTATTGTGTTTTAAGTGAGATACCTAAATCATTTCGAATTACAATAGGATTTACCTTATTTACCACATTAAATTGTTTAAAATAGTGGACTGACAGCCATCTAGGAAGTATCACACTTCCGGATCTAGCATACACTAGGTAGTTCACTGCATATATTGTTTAACTTTTTCTAGTGGTCTTGCTTTGTATTACAGGTAGTTTCTCCTAGCCAAAAGGAATCACAATGAGATGTGGATTCGAAGTCATATGCACGCAATAACCCATCAACCAACATTTGAACAGGTATTCCTCCTATGCCCGTTACCCTATTTGTTTCATCAATACTTCAAAGAAATGATCTAGAAAATGGTGAAACATTTTGGCATGCCCGATGGGACCCATCTAGGTTCCTTGCATTTCATTCATTCCTAGGAAAAGTTGTGTGTTTGTTTCCCTTCTGAAAAGCATACACATTAATTTTCTTCCTTGGTAACCCACCTTTTCTTTCTATTTTCTCTAAAGGAAACCTTTCTTTTGGTGTAATTAAAAAGAACCATTTCTTCATGTTTTTTGCATTATAGTGAAAGAGCATCCCTCTTCCTCTTCATCTTTTTGTGTCATCCAACTTCACACTTCGATTTGGGCTTAAAAATAAGTGCATTGCATTCTGATTTATCACATTAGCTCACATTAATTATAGGCAACCTATACGCTGGAGGTCATGACCAGCTGATGGTTGATAAACAAACTGTAGAAAGCACTTTCTTTCTCTTTCTCTCTCTCTAAGTCTTACCAAACCTCACAAAAATTGAAAATACACACATTCTTAAACAACATCTTACCTAGAAGAAGTTATAGGTGATCACATGATCACAACACAATGGATGTACCAACTTACTACTCGCGAGTCATACTTGAGCGAGGCCCGCCCCCACCATAACATACCTAAAACATCACCTTTTAGATCTCCTTCTTTGTAGGAAGCCATCCTCACCAAAAAAAAACTCTATTTCACAATTCATGTGTCAGTCCTTAAATAGCATAAGCTAAACAAACATAATAGAAAAGGCACTCCTAGGATCACATTTTTCTTAGTGTTTCGATTGGCTTGTGTTTTGAGGTGAGAGATCACATTCTTCATTTTTCTTGTTCATCCTTACACGCTCCTCATCACATCTAGTGTATTCCAGCTTCACCTGAGTGTGCCTAGGCCATATCATCATCATTCTCAGAATTTTGGGTCTAATTCTACATCAAATTTTAATTCACAACCACTTTTCTTCCATCACTTTTTCAATTTCAGAGTAACCGACGTTGGTTACCCTCTGACCATCATCGGTTATACCCAATCGACGTTAGTTCTAGGTCCTTTTGTTAACCTACCCAAAAGGACATTTTATTCATTTTCTTCCAATTTTCATAGTCCCTATCACTGCCATCATTCCCATTGACATTGTAAAACACCATTAGATTTGGCATACCTGTCAGATTTGACCTTCTCCCTAGTTTTTCACTCAATGACCATTTCTACATGGATCGGCGTTGGTTACCCTTAATCGGTGTCGCTTTTCCTTAACCGACATCGTTAGCCTATTTCACTTTCTAACCACCATTTGGTACCTAATCCACTTTTTACCATTAGATTCACCTATTCCTACTATTTTCTATGTCATTTACAGAGAAGCAGCCCTACTACGATTCAGTACTGGTTCACATGGTGCTGACCCAAAGACAAACAAGTGCACTTGTGTTTCATGCTAGTTTTTAACCACTCCCACCTAGTCCTTCACCACCTTCCATTTTATCACCAGCCATGGATCCCATCCAACCTATCACTATCACTACCAGAGATGAGGAGTTCACACGACTCCTTGACCAAAACCCTATCACCTTGTAGTTTTACCTTTCCCACTCATCCAATCAAGATGCCTCGGGTCAGTTGATATACAACATGCCCGTATCTATCCCCCAACTCTCACTCCCACTCCTGCATCGGCCCCATCTAGCTCTGTGTTACCCACATCTACCTTACCCCTAGTCATTTCGTAGCTAGGTCCTCAACTCTGCTATGAATATCGTGTGTCTTCGACCTCCGTTACCCCCGCCACATCCACTATACCTCGACAACTACCCAAAATGCAACCTCATCTTCCCCTAATGTCTCACACATACCCATAGCTACACTACCACCTCCCATGTTGGTGACCCCTACCCCTTTTCAGAACATGGTCCTTTCCATTCCACAATCATTAGCCCCCATTACCACTAGGGTTACCACGACCCTTCCACCTCCTTAGACATACTATCAGCCACCTCTCATTTCATCCATTATTCACTTAGGGTACATACCTCCTATTTCACTTCCTTCTTCCCAATCAACCTACATGGCAACACCATACACTAGAGTGTCACCCTCATTATATGAGCAAAACCAACCTCTCTCTCATGCTACAGGAGGCACCCAATCGTCACAACCTACCAACGACCTAATTAAATTGATGTTGGACAAGATGCAGACATTAGAGGCATCAGTTTCTTGCTCTCGTAACACTCTCACCTATGATGAGATTTGCAACGAGCCCATCTACCCATCCATTCCCATACACCCATACCCCGTGCATTAGGAAATTCCTAAATTCAATAATTTCAATAGTAAAAAATACCCGTAGCAACATTTGTAGTCATTCAAACACGGGTGTTATCCGATCGCTCATGATGATTCCTTACTCTTGAGATCCTTTCCCATGTCTCTCGATCAACTCGCATTAGATTGGTATAGTGGGTTACCTAGACACTCTATATTCTCATTCAATCAGGTAGCCTAAGCCTTCTTGGATCATTTTTCTATCAATATCATCAAGAAGGTTACCATGACCGACCTATACTCCACGCGTCAATATGAGGATGAATCTATCACATATTTTGTCACTCACTGGTGTAGCTTGATCAACCAACTCACCTTCCAACTGCCACAAATAGAACTCATTGAGCTCTTCACATGGGCTTGTGCTAGACATATCTCACCGACCTTATAGGTCCAAACCTTTTGAACATTCGATGAAGTATTCACTATGGCACGAAAGTTAGAGATTTGGGCCATTAAAGAGAAGAAAATCCAATTACGCAATAATAATTTGGCATTCAAGTCAAATGATACCTCTTCTTCTTCCAAACCACAAAAAATTATTCAAAAGCTAAGGGCACTGCTAACATAGTGGTACTCAAGGCCGGCCTAGCTCATCCATCAAATCATGCTACCCCTCATCTAATCTCTCACCCATCCAAACTTTTCAATTTAGATGAGAGCAACGGAAATACACCCCAATTGGGGAACCTTACTCTTCTATCTTAGAAAATATTATCAAAGTAGAGGCCATTACCCTTCCACCCATAAAACAACACACTAATTTTTACCTTTCTCACCCCATGCCCACATGGTATAAATAACATGACTTCTGTAACTATCATCGAGTAAAGGGTTGTAGTGACAGCAATTACATCACTATCAAAAATATTGTCCAAGAAATGCTCGAGAAAGGTAAGTTAACCATGGATAATCCTAACGCACCTACCAACCAAAACCTACACATCTTCAAGAAACCATTTCCCAACCATGCCCCTTTGTCTGATCAAACCGGTGAGACCTCAACTCATGATACTGTTGTTGCAAATCAGCAAAGCACCCTCGGATGTTGATCACGCTCAGCTTGATATCTTGAACATCCAGTGTGATTGCACAACATTGAATCCTCTCCCCAAGTGTGGGACTTGTAAAAATGGAAGAGGAATCTCTAGATTAGAGGCTGGTTCCTCAACTCCTCTGATCAGATATATCACTTGCAAGTTATACAGAGGTTTTCAAATTCAAAATCCTATTCTAAATTCCAAAGTGGACAGAGATAGGGGAATGCAAGAAAATGAAACTAATGCTAATGAGGTGATGCACCAAAGGAGTTGCAGACACCTAACACTACAATACATACACAATCCATAAGAAAACACAACACAAAACATGCACAAATTGCTCAAAATGTAATGAAAGATCAGGAAAACAATGGTAGATATATGAAAGGATTGAGGGATTTTAATCACAGAGCATATATTAACATTCCAGATCCAATACAATGCATTACAGTGATCAAGAAGAAAAAAGGGGTGTTTTATTGCATGGAAAGGTAAATTTTTCACAAATTCTACCAAAAAGGGAAGAAAAGGAAGTTGTAGAGCTGAAAAAGTGTCTCTCCTACAAAAATGAACCCATTCTGGCTTTTATAGTGCAAGCAACGACCCCAAGAGAGAGAAACGCGGGAAAACATGGGGGAGATTCAACCATTGACCAAAACATAATCAAAATAGCATGGGCATCCTTACAGGCCCATCCCCTAACATTTTTAGCTATCTTTGGGAGAGAATGCGATCCATTCTTCATTAAAAACGGTGGTTGAAACATCATTTTTGTCCATGACCACGTGCCAGAGGTGTTTTTAGATTTTATCTCTCTAAACTCCATTAAAATACAAAAATGACCTCAAAATATTATAGATAATTTCACCAGATTTCCATTGATATAAAGAACGTGAAAAACCAAGCTCTGGATCGAAAGTTATGGCCATTTGAAATTTTAGGGAAAAACAGGACCAAATCAGATTGGCGGTGAAAATTTAATTTTTTTTTTCACCTTTTTTACATTTGGGAAAATCCCTGTGATCCACCATTCTGGGTGCCATGTGGCATGCTTTGATTGGATGCAGGCCCTCTGAGCTTCATTTCCCTTTGTTTTTGCCATTGGAAAAATTTCCCAAAAACTCATTTGGGCCGATGAGTTCGTGACACGTGGCTCGTGCTAATTGGTCGCGGACCTTCCTTCCTGAATTTTCCGTGGGCTTGACTGATATTTTGAAACCACTGGACACGTGGTGAGACCCTATTGGATGCGGGCTTGCCCCTTCAAATTTTCCATGTGGGCTTGGTGATGCTTTGGCCGCCACCGGACACGTGGCAAGATTCTATTGGCTCACATTTTTGGGGCGCGCTTTTTTCCTTTTAAATTTCCTTTGTTTTCCCTTGGGAAAATTTTCTCAATTTCTCCCCACCTCCCACCAGTCCGAGACACGTGGCATTATTACATTAGCCATGGGCCCTCTTCAAACATTTTTACCTTTTTACGCAATCTTTTGGGAAAAAATCCCAATCTCCTCCCGCATTCCGCAGCTCTGACCCCCGGAGACATGTGGCATAACATGATTGGTTGGCGGGGGCAGCGGGCCAAAATATTCCTTTTAAAAGTTGGCAAAACACTTCGCCAAAATTTTAACCTTTCCTCTCGTGCTCCACCGGTCCGGGACCGAGGACACGTGGCACAATATTGTTGGGCGCGGGTCTTCCCTCCAAAATTTTCCATGCGCCAACACTTAGTCAAATTTTACAAATTTCTCCCGTGGACATGTGGCATCACATGATTGGTTGGTGGGGAAGCGGAAAAAATATTCCTTTTTGAAATTTCACCAAAACACTTGGTAAAAAACCAAGTTTTCCTCCGATCCCCACCACTTCCTTGGACACGTGGCAAGCATCTCTTAGCCCATGGCCTTCCAGGGAAAATTTCCCACAAAAATCCGCCGAGCCATAACTTCAAAAATACCGGAGTTAGGAGGAAAACTTTACCTTTCTCGGAAAGTTGAGAAAGAGCTCTATCCAAGGGTGCCATTTCTAGAAATTTTTGAGTGCCTAAAAAGCAAAAAATTATGACTGAGTCACAAGAGAGGGAAGAATGGAAGGATTTAGCCACAAAATGAGCAAGGGGCACATTTTGGATAACAATACCCATACCCACACTGTCCATGCTATCTTTAATGACATACATGTCACCTCCCAATTACCTCACATTCCTTCCATAGAGGAAATCCTAGCCCAAAATCCTCCTTTCACATCAGAACCAACTTCCCCTGTTCCTTCACCCATAGAGGAACATATTTCATCTCCTTCATCACCTACAGAGGAGTGCCCCGCTAACATCAAGACCATCTCACCCCTGGGTTCTCTACTTAGAGAACCTTTACCCACATTACGTCCTCCACCCATAGAGGAGCACCCATTACCTCCTCCACCCACAGAGGAGCACCCATCATCTCCTCCACCTATAGAGGAGATCCCATCATCTCCTTCACCTATCATAGACCTAGTTGAGATACCTTTGCCTCTTGGTGAGCATTCTCCATCAACTACCCAAAATCCTGCAGACCTACTTTCAGCTCTCCTACCCATGGAAGCTGAAGCTAGCCAATTTCTTATCTCTAAGACACATTTTATAGGAATTTCCATTAGGTCCTCATCAACTCCACCTATAGACGTGCCATTCTCACATTTGGTTGATCACTTAGATTATGTGGATAGAGCCTTACTATGGGGACGCCTTTTGCTTCCTATCTCAACGCAGATGCAGAGGTCACTTGCTGATACCTCCACTATCTACCCAAAAATATTTTGACCAATCAAACCAAACACAACCACCTCTATCACAACTCCTTCCACGACACCTATCATAGCTCAAACCACATCCTTACCCATAGCCCAATCTATATCTAAACCCAAACCCACACCTATGACATCATCCTTGACTAAACCTATTACCACTTTAGGGGTCACCCCGACTACCAGCCTTACTCATCCACCTATCAAAATGGATTTAGCTACATCCTCCAAAGACAACACCACACCTACTACGACACCTAAATAGAAGCACCACACCCATAAAACTCATACCTCATCTTCTCCAATCACACCTACACCTATCCCATACGTCTTAGGATCTCAGATTCCCCACATGGTCAAGAAACCTCTACCCACCAATAAACCAAAAATCAACAACCCATTCCTTCCTCATGAACATATAATACCCCACATGCCCAACATAACTTACACCAAAGCACTCGCAAAGCATCTTTACCACCCATACCTCCAATACCCTCAGTTGTTACTTCATTGCCCACTATATTTCAATCTCTGTCCCTTACACCTCCTGCACAACCCGCATCCTCTACCTTCACAACACCTTTGTTATCCCCGTGGGTAACTCGTCCTCTTCCCCCATCTTCTTTTCCTTCTAGACCTCGTACACCCATATCACCTTTACCCAAGAAGGTGCGACCCAAAAACAAAACTCCACTACCCCACAATAAGGTAGTCAAAACAACCACACACCCTCCTACCCATCCATTTACTATACCCCTACCTAAACAAACATGATCGAAACTCAAAACCACGCCAGACCCAAACCATATAGCTCGACTCACTCCTCCTCTTCCAAAGACCATTCCTCAACAATCAACTACACCTACACCCAAACCCATGTTCACTTCCCATTGCAATCCACTAGCAGGGTCATATGCCAAAATTTTAACCAACCTCCTTGAGACTTTTGTCATCACATTACCTCCACTCAGACCTTATGACCCCCTCAAACCCAAGCCAAAAGGGTTTGATGATACTAAAATTTGTGCTTACCATCGTGTGCCAGGGCACGATGTGGAAAACTACAAGGCCTTGAAAACCATCCTTATCCAGTTGTGTCCCCCAGAAGCCAACTTTGATGACGATGACCTTCTCGATGAGGATCTTGCTTCACCAACACACATTCCCACACTGCCCACTCAATAACCAAAAACTCCATCGTCACAACTCCTATAGCCACCCCCAAGATTTGAAATTAACATGGTTCACATCAGAGAAATTTCCATGCCACCACCCAAATGTCATTGCGCCTAACTCACCTCACAGGGTTTTTTTCCTCTGGTAGGTTTTTCCCATTGTGTCATTATACCACTCACCCTACACCTTCTCCATTTTCCAACTCCCCTCAGATCAACATGATACACATCACTACACATTCTCAGAAGGATAAGGGTAAAGAAAAGGTAATTGACCCACCAACCAATCCTATACCCAACATACCATCTACACCCATATCTAAAATCACTATCCGTAGCCCTACGTAGCCCATTTCTAATGGTGTCACACATCGCACCATGCTCAAACAATTACACTAGTCTCCCCTCAAAATTCCCTATATGACCTCATCCAAACCTTAGAATCCCATCATCAAGCTCTCATGGAGGTTTTCAATCTATTGAGGTTTTACCCAATGACCCTACACCCATGGCCTCCATTATCACACCCCATCATGTAGCCTCTCTCACCAAATTACCACCTTCATCTTCACCCCACCCTATTCACCAAGTGGACTCCCTTAGCTTCTTAGAGGAAGAGATTACACCACACCAAAATGATGACCCAGACCCAACCCTCTTCATCTATGTCCACATCAATGACATACGGGTACGTCATGTCATGATTGATGGGGTTGCTAGCATTAACATCATTTCATCCCATGAATTCACTCAAATGCACATACCTAACAATTACATGCATAAACATCCAGTTATGTTGCATTCATTCAATGACGCTATCAACTCTACACTAGGTACTGTCATTCTTCACATTCATGTGGGTCCCCACATTGTTCCAGAATTTTTTTACGTTTTGGAAGGGGAATTCAAATATAACCTATTGCTTGGTAGACCCTGGATTCATGTCATGGGTTGTGTTCCTTACACTTTGCATCATTGTGTAAAGTTTGAACATAAAGGACACACCTATACCATTCTAGCTAACCCATCACCTTTAAAAACATGCAACATACTTTACCGACCCAATGATGTGCTCATACCTATTAAGCCGACTACCTCTGCAACCGTTACTTCTTCATCGACACTTCCACTTACCAGTGTAGCTGCTTCTTCTACCACACATACCTCCATTCCTACCACTACCATAACCTCCATGGCTGACCCATCAGCTTCCCAATTCATTAACTCCACCTCCACATTGACCTCTGACACATCATCCATTCCAGCTACCTACATACCAACCACTGATCCCTTTAAAGGTGTTTTTCAACGCATCACTGGGGAGTACCGCCTATATAGTGTCAACACATTCCTTACTCTACAAGAGTACGAAATTCTTCACCAACACCCTCATTATGATCAATGTATATGAGAACTTCTCCTATATGGTCCTCCTCACCTTTGTATTAGTCTCACCTATGGGGACTTGATACTACCACTTACACACCCGAACCACCATCACAAACTCACCCCTTTTCTCGCTAACTTCCAATCACTTACCAATCACCGTTTCACCCACACCTTCCTGCACCGATGTGTGTGGAAGGGTTTTGGTTTTGGATTTTATGAGCAAGGCTGCCATACCATTATTCCATGTACCACCCACAAACATAATGACCATAGTGGTATCAGCTTTCTTGAACCACCTACCAAATAGGCCCGCATTGAACTCATTAAGGACACTAACCCTTCTCCACCTTCTTCACCCGCTCCACCTTCATCACCACCTTCATTGACGGAGTTGATGGATCCTGAATCTATCCCTCCTAACTTATTTTTTTCATAAACACCATTTCCTTGGGGCCTTTGACTTATCAACGTGAGGGCGAGGCCCCTTCCACTCTTCCCTTTCTGTATCCTGAAATTATCAATGACAATACACCTTCAATTAATGTCATTCAATGTGAGGATTATGAATCCATACTCACCTACCTTAGTGAAAAATACTCATATATTCATCGGTCGTTACCTTCTAAGATGCAAACCATGTTGAATGAATCAAATATCGAGATCAACATTCATGATCAGGATGACCCGCACATCCTAAAGATCAGACAATCTTTAGATGCTACTAAATAGGAAGCCATCACTTCTTTTTTCAGAGATCATAACCATGATTTCGCTTGGTCTTACGTAGGCATGCCTAGTATTGACCCCACCATAGTGGTCCATAATATCGTAATCGTTCCCAATGCCAAACCCATTAAATAAAAGATGAGGAAAATGCACCCTCACATTTCCCTTCTAATCAAAGAGGAACTTCAGCACCTTCTTTCCATTTCCTTCATCTTACCCATTGATTATCCTCATTGGATTTCTAACATTGTCCCTGTCACTAAGGTGATAGGAGGACTCCGTATTTACACATGAGACTTCTGTGACCTCAACCTAAATGTCCAAAAGATGACTTTCCCTTACCTGGTATTGACCAGTTGGTTGACCTTACCACTAGCCATGAGATGCTATCACTCATGGATGGCTTCTAGTGTTATAACCAAATCCTACTTGCCCTAGAAGATCAACACAAAACCTCTTTCATCACCCCTTGGGGGACCTTTTGCTATCGAGTTATGCCTTTCAGCCTTAAAAATCTCGGTGCCACATATCAGTGGGCTATGACTTACATCTTCCATGACATCATGCATCGCATATTGGAAGATTACATGGATGATCCCTTGGCCAAATCTAAATGCCTCTCTGAGTACCTAACAATCCTCAAAACCATCTTTGACCGTCTCATTAAATATTATGTTTTCCTTCAGCCAAAGAAGTGCATCTTCGCGGTTCTCTCATTAAAGCTCCTAGGATTTATCATTTCCCTCCATGGTATAGAAGTTGACCTTGCTAAAGTCAAGGCCATTCTAGAAATGCCTCCACCCACTAACCTTTAAAAAATCCATATCTTGCAAGGTAAGTTACAATCTATTCACCATTTCATTCACAATTATTGGATCCATGCCAACCGTTTCATCATCTACTCAAGAAGGATGTCTCCTTTAAATGGGATGGTGACTACCAAAAATATTTTGAGGCCCTAAAACAATACCTTCTCCAAACACCCGTACTCATCCCACCTAAAGAAAATCAACCTTTTTACCTATACATATCCACTACCAATCACTCCTTAGGAGCCATGCTCCTCATTGCACGATGAACAACACAGGAGCAAAGGTTTATTACATAAGCCATACTCTTTTAGACTATGAAACCCGATACACCCATCCGAAAAACTTTGCTTAGCCTTAGTTTTCGTTGCCACCAAACTCTGTCATTACCTACTCAACCACAAAACCTATGTTGTGACCAACACCGACCCCTTACACTTCATGTGCGCCAAACCTTATCAAAATTAGTATGCTGCATGATGGCTTATGCTTTTAGTTGATCTTGACCTCGAATTAATTCATAAAAATTCCATCAAGGGCCAAGATATCATCGACCAATTGGATGACGCACCTATTTCTGGGGATCAACCCTCTAATTTTGACTTTCTAGATGATTTGATTGCTACCCTTTCCCTGGATGAACCCCCTTACCAAATGAAACTCTTCTTCGATGGTTCCAAGTGTCGCATGGGGTTGGGACTGGTATCATCCTCATTACCCTTGAGGGTGAACACATGCTTTTGTCTTTCAAATTAGATTTTGAATGTACCAACAATATTGTCAAATATGAAGTGCTCGTACTCGGTCTTTGAGCCGCCTATGCCCTAGATGTCAAATCAATGAACATATTTGGTGATTCTAAATTGGTTGTAAACCAAGTCAATGGTATATACCAATGTTGTAATGAGATACTTCAAAAGTATAAAAATCGTGTAGACATACTTTTGACCACCTTTGATCGTTACACCCTTTAAACCATCCCACGTTCAACCAACAAGTTTGTAGATACCATGGCCTACTTAGCTTCCCAAATAACCGCTTCACCCACCGATTCTACAATATTTGTCACCATATAATGACTCTAATTACCTTCTTATTTACCTCATGATGTTTACTCGATCGGAACCGATACCCCTGACCCAAGTGACCTTTGGTATAAACAATACTTCGACTACCTTTATCTCTCCATCTTACCTCCTGATCTCACCCGTAATGGACAACACACCTTAGGTCTCTCATTACATCATTCTGGGGGGCCTCCTCTATAAGCATGGCTTTGACGGTATTCTCTTATGATGCCTCACAAGTTCTGAAATTCCTTATACCATTAAGGAAGTTCATGATGGCATATGTGGAGGTCACTTCAGTGGCCTTCTTTGTTGCTAAGCATATTCTTCACTTGGGCTATTACTGGCCGACCCTTAACCATGATTGTTGTGACTACGTCAAATGTTGTGTAAAATTCCAACAACATTCCAATCTTCATCATACACCCAGTCATGCCTTATAGGTCACCCGTGACCTTTGGCCCTTCTCTCAATGGGGTTTGGATCTTATCAGAGAGATCAACCCCCATTCTTCCCAATGACATCAATGGATCATTACCGCTACCAAATACTATACAAAATGGGTGGAATCCATACCACTCATCTCCATGAAAGCTAAGAAAATATGTGAGTTCATTAACCACCACATCATTTGTCACTTTGGTGTTCCTCATCGCCTCATCACTGATAATGGAAAACAATTCAAAAACAAAACATTGCAAAAACTTTGTGACGCCTTCGGCATTCAACTTAGTTTCTCATCACCTTATTACCCACAAACCAACAGCCAAGCTGAATCCACTAACAAAACCTTAAACAAAATTCTTATGAAAGTGGTTGATGATACTGGGAAGGATTGGCATACACACATTCCTTTTTCCCTGTGGGCATACCACACTAGTATTCACACTTCCACTGCAGCCACACCTTTTCTCTAGTATATGGTGCAGGCATTCCCGCCTCTCAAAGTCTAGATCTCCTCACTCTGTATTTATCTCCATGACATGCTCAATGATGATGATGACTTTAGTCAAGACTGTTAGCACAACTAGATTCATTAGACGAATGTCATCTTAACGCTCTGGATAACCTTCAAGTTTACCAAAATGTATCAAACATGCCTACAATAAATGTGTCCATGCACAAACCTTCCAAGTTGGTGACCTTGCCATGAAATAAAATCAACATGTAACAAAAGTAGAAAAAATTAAACGGGAAAATTTTCTCCTAATTGGCTTGGACCATACATCGTGACTCATACCTATGGATTAGGTGCTTATCATTTATCCTCACTCGATGGTAAACCCGAACTGGGCCCCTTAACGCCTTTCATCTTCGACCATTATATTGTTGACTTGTAGTCCTACCTAACTTTTATCTCTTTCCATGCTCATCCCTTGAGTGTTACTCAATACATACACCTCATTAATGATTAAACAAGAATCATGTGAGTACCCATCACTTGTTATCTTCTCTTGAATATGTGTACCATGGTGCGCACATAGCATGATTCTCTGGATACTTTCATCTACCTTTAGATGAGAGCCCATGGTCATTTCACCTTACCTTTTGAACAAGAGTCTTGTTCTCCACCTTGGTCTTGTCCATGACTTCAAAGACCTCACATGGGACAAAACTCCTTGAGTCAAACTTCTAATAAAATGATGAATCCCTCAAAAGGACATCTTCCTCTCGACAACCTGCTGCTATAAATAGACTTCTCCTCAAAGGAAAGCTATGAAAATATCTTAAAAAGAGAGAGAGAGAGAGCAACCGAAGCTTCCCATCGATCGATTCAAGAAGACCTCAAGGATTTAAATTTTCTTCATCCCTATAGACTTCTCGCATCGATCAGTCTATCTCAACTATAAGTCAAAACACTAAACCTTTTTGTCATGGACTTTCCCATTGTGATCTAGGTTCTCTTCACCGAAGCACATGCAACCTATACCATATAAAGATTACCCACTTTTCACCCTTTAAACAATGACCACTCTCATTTCCTACTTCCTTAAGGGACTTCTTGGAACTTAGACATTTGGTGATCATGTGACTACTTTTTACCATAGGATAGTCCATCATGCAATGTCTTTAGGGTCTTATGTTCATCACCTCCTCCAAGGAATGATCTACTCGGTATGATCCTAACCAACCAGGTGGATTTATTGCCCCATCTTGTCTTTTAACCATATTTGTTTACATTTTGATTACCTTATAGAGGACTTGGTCCTGATGCTTACTTTTGGGGTGGTCTTCTTCTTTTGCCACAATCGCCATCACCTACATAATTTTACCTATAATCTACCCACATCTAATAAACCTAGACCCACAACATTCCTAAAAACTTACCAACTCATTTTCATATCTCCTCATATTCTTCCCTAGCTTATGGAGAACTACATCGGCCTGAGGTCCCTTTTTCATCGGGACTATGTAGGCAGCACTTCGACGGAATGGGGCCCTTGGAGGTTAGCTTGGCCATCCTCTACCCTAAAAAATTCATCTTCCATGTACCTCACATTACATCACACCTAACTTTGTTTCCCTTTTATACCCAAAATTGGAAATTAAACCATATACATAACAAGTTGTTTAATATTTTAAACATTATCACAACATACATTTATTACACCTACCATTTCTCTATCATCACTATGCATAGATTATACCACATCTCACATATGACCCATAGTATCATTCATTGCATAAAATAATGAATCACCACTTCACCTACTTTTGACTCAACCATGCCTAAACAAACCTAACTCAACCATGCCTAAACCAACCTAACTCAACCATGCCTAACAAACCTAACTCCACCATGCCTAAAAAAACCTAACTTAACCATGCCTAAACCAACCTAACTCAACCATGCCTAACAAACCTAACTCCACCATGCCTAAACCAACCTAACTCAACCATGCCTAACACACCTAACTCCACCATGCCTAACCAACTTGACTCGATCCATGCCTAACTAACCTGACTTGATCCATGCCTAAACCAACCTGACTCAATCCATGCCTAAACCAACTTGATTCCATCATGCCTAACTCACCTAATTTCCTTCCATATCAAAATAAAAATAAAAAAGAAACCATGTCTCTCACTTACACATCAAAAAATAAAAAAAATACCATGTATCTCATCATATAAATAAATCAATGTGTATCTCAAATATACATGGTTATATCATCAGGTCCATCATCTCAAAATCATTGGCATGCAGCTGATATACAATACAAAATTTCATTGGCACATAGGCTAGTCTCATCTATACAATAAAATAATGAATCAATACAAAATATATTTGGCACGCAGGTCGGCATATGCTCGAAATATACAAAATCACTCATACATCCTAGCTATCTTCAGCACGCAGGCCGGTATGTGATCAACATTATAAATATCTCTCAACACGCAGGCTAGTATATATCACACAAAATCTATCATACATAAAAAATCAGGTGACCGTAAATCAGGCATCTCGGTAGATGTCCTTCATCTCTGTATCACCTGTACCCTCGGCCTCTGGGACCTCGCTAGCACCTTAATTGGAGCTAGCCTCCTTGTGCTAGTAGTCTTTTCCTAATCAAGCCTCGGAGCTCATTGACCCCCTGTGTTTCTCTCCACCGTGAGTGCAAGATATCATCCTCTCACTGGAATCCTGTTGTGCCCTATACTCGGCATAGGATATAAAGTCTATCTACCGCCATCAGCTGGTCTTGATAGTACCTAGCCTCACCTAGGGCATCCGTAACCTAGATATAGGCACGGTCTATGGTGGTCCCATAGGTCTCAACCCTGTACCTATCCTACATGACCTTGTCCCCACTCCTGCTTGTGAACCGGGACCCAATCATGGTGCCTGTGATGGTGGTGCCTATGGTGGTGCCCCCTACCCTTGTGCCTGTATCTAGGCCTATAAGAACCCAATATGTGCCTCGGGCTATGATAAACCGACCCTGTAAACCTGCCAAATGTGCCTGAAAGGTTACCACCTGACCATCCTCCTCCTCTTCATCTCCATCTCCTTCACTAGCATATGGGCCTGCAGACTGGCCACCTGTACATGCAGCTCTGCTACCTCCACCTCCGAGCCCTCCAGCTGTGTCTGCAGTTAGCCAACTAGGTAATGAGAGTAGGCACTGCCTCGTAGGGAATCTCTCGCATCGTGATGGTGGCTAAATCCGGCTACCCCAGTCTAGGTGGTATGGCTCATAAATGAGCCACCCACCACTATCTCGTACTGTCTGTACACCCAAGCATCATCTATCCACTAGTCCACTGGCTTCTTCTCCTACCCTATGGGCACTGTAGGCTGTGGTAGAGGTAAGGACCTCTCCATGTCATCTCTCTAGTACTATGGGAAGGGTGGAGGAATGTCTGTACTAGCCTAAACTACCGTCGGACTCTGTCTACCGGGATCATCTCGTCCTCCCCAGCACGGTGACCCTATATCCATCTCTCTAGCTAGAGCTCAGCTAGCTCCTCATGCATATGCCTATATGAGGGGAATCCCACATATGGCCTCCATATAATGTCCACTCCAGATAAACCCTCCAGTAACTACGGAAATGGGCCACATCATGTGTCGGCCTATCAGATCTCTCGCTCTCCTATCACCGGAACCCATCTCTTGTATCCCACTTGCACGAATCATGTTAGGAATTCATCTGCTTGGGGTATCCCTATAGGATGCACACAAACTATGTGCTCATATGCCCAGTAGTGTAGTATAAATGTACAACATATGTTGAACCTACGCACTGCCCATATGCCCATAACTCCTGTATAGATGCACCAAGAATGCTGGTGCCCATGCTAAGCAGGTCTCATACACCATCATGTCGTGGATTACCCCCATCAGTGATCGGGGAAAGTGTCCACCCTTTGCATCTGGTAGTGCATAGCAGCACACTACCTCCATCAACAGAACCACTAGCCTTGTCTCCTCCGGACGAGCTAGGTACATCTCTCCATAGCTCAAACTGGTGCTATGGAATCTTAGATCAGCCATCCCCTCTCCAAAAATAGTCACAATCAGCTCCTCTGAGGCCTCAAAGGAGATAGAATAAACCTAGGCACCCAATATGGGTAACCTAAGAATCCGGAACACGTCCTCCAGGGTGATAGTCATCTCACCCATCAAGAGTGGAACGTGTTTGTTACGAAGTCCCATTTATCAATGAGTGCAACCATCAAACTAGGCTACCAGACTACATGTTTATAATGACAAACCCCACTCAATCCCACTGCCTCCACATGTTGTAGCTCCTCTAGGGTTGTTGTGCCATGCCATGCCTTTGTCACCGAGAGAGGCCGAACCCTATCCCGCATATGTACTTGCACTCTCCCTTGCATCTAATACAAGCACACCATTAATTTACATATATCAATCCATATTCAACCAATATCATTTCCCTATTCCTTATTTTCACCCTACCCATCTCACCTACCTAGCACACACCACTTTTGGATCTTTTTTCCCCTAATCCGACTAGTGTATCTTGATTCACTTAACCGACCTCTGGTCATCCTTTAATGGGCACTTTGGTCACCTATTTGGTGACCGATATCGTTCACCCCTTACCGACCCAGTTATTCCTTAATTGGCATCAGCCACTGTTTGGTGATCGATACCATTCCACCTAACCGATATCGGCTAAACTTGACCGACGTTGGTCATCATCACCGTGAAAAACCCACGATTTTCCAAAACCCCCTTTCTAAAAACCTTCCCCTACCCCTTTTACCCACCTACAATGACCTAAACTACCCTTGGACCTCCACCCACCACCCCTATCCCATTTATTACCCTCCCCATCCCTCCTTTTACCCAATATACCCCCATTCCCAAATTTAATTTGTGCCCACCCACAAAAATGAAAAATCAACACAACCTACAAACAAAACTAAAAATTCCTCTAATCTCTCAAATCCACAATGTAGATTAAAGCGCTTACCTCTTCGCATTGCCACTATATCGGTGGCATAATAAAGCCGCTTATACCGGTGGGCCACTTAATCCCTCTCCGTCCTCTCTGCCATCACCGAATACCTACTCATAACCTCTCACCAATCGAATCCCTCACAATGATCTTGTGGACCTGCTGCTCACTAATTAATCACTCATCAATCATACTACCAGCTCACTATTTCATTTCGTCTGGACACTTTTCTCTCTTTTCTCTCTTTTTTTCATTTTATCACTTTGAACAATAATAAATGAATAACAAAAAATGCATTTTTTTTTTATAACAAACCCGACCTAACTAACGTCGGTTACCCTTGACTGACATTGGTCGTGTTCCCTACCTAACCATCATTGGTTTCACTCTACCGACATCGTTATCCATGATCGCATCGGTTACCATCAACTACACATTTCCTACATTTTAACCTTTACCCTACCCCTACCTCCCTTTTTGCCCCACCCAACCTTCACCTTGATCATTTACCTCACCTTTCCCTGACCAAATCAATTACTACCTCCATTCATCCTCCTCTCTGGGACTCATTATTTTACCCTTACCTTGGCCTTACCCATGCCATGATCTAGATATTTAGACTTGGACCTTCGCTAGTTACCTTTGACCTCATGTGTTTGCTATACCTTGCGTCGGTGTTACTGTGTTGTTGACCTAATGACCTTACCTAGCCTATTTCCGTTACCGTTTATCCTGACCCTACCTTTGGTGTACTAGAACATACCTAAACATTCCTGCACCTAACCTATGTCATGTTTCCTAACCATATCCTATACCTTGGATACCAGAATCACTTCAACCTCATTTGGATAAACCTATCGACCTTAGACAATGTAGAGTTTGCTTGCTCTTCAACTTGGTAGCGTTCTGCAGTTTATACATGTGCGTGCATTTGACTGTTGCTACCTTTGACCCTAACCAATTACCTAGATTACCCGAGTAGACCTTTAAACATTTTCCCCCCGTTCCCCACCTTCCCTTTCTCACATTCACCTTTTATCAAACCACTCACCGATTTTTCCTTTGGCCTCGTCAGTTCCTAGTTTGAGGGGGATCACCTTTACCCACACATGGGGCAACCACATCTTATTTTTGTTAGCTTCACTTACCAATAAAAGATACACAAAAAAAAGGGGGAAAATGTAGACACTAAAATTAGGTCACACTCCCCTTTGATCCCTCGACAAATAAGCACCCTTCATCACATTCACCTAGCCATGGCCCCCTTCACCCCACTAATATTAATTTAATTAAATTAATTCATTATCCTCACCATATTTATTATTTAAATATCTTAATTTAAATAATATCCACACATACACTTCACTTAGACACCTCACCAAGCTAACTCACCCTAAAAACCTATTCTTAGTAAGTTGCCATAACTAACTAAGACTTACCTAAACCCTAAAAATCAATGCCTACATTCCCTCTAACCACATTCCCGCATGCTTACAAGAAGCTCCCAATCTAATCCATGTGTTAATGACACGAGATACGAAAAAATCAGCAGGATCTACCTAGTTTAGTAAACCTAGGAAATCTCACCTTGACCGACGTTGGTTACCCCTAACCGTTGCGTTAAGACAAAACCGCCATTGGTTACCCTTTTAACCCCAAAACAACCTTATTCTCAAGGTTGGCAGAAGGTTGGAAAAAGATTGGAAAAGTTGGTGAACATTAGCACATTCCAGAGAGATATCACATCTTTTGAGAGTGAATTCCAGCGAGAACATGCATGCAAGGAAGGAGATCAAGCATCTTTTCTTGCACAACCATCCCAACAATGATCTGATCTAACCAAGCAAAGAGGAATGTACATGCAGCCCATGCAGAAACTTTCCTTTAGTTGGTGATCACCTGCAACCTTCAAAACCTCTCATCAACACCTCCAGCCCTCACTCACAGGCATCTAGGACTAGAATCCAAGTAAGTAGACATTATACTTCTTTGGTTTATTCCATTTCATCATTATATTATCATATTTTGTTTACCTAGCCACCCATTGACCTCCCCAACACTCACCCCTCCATATACCCATTAAAACCCTACAAAATCCTACCTAAATCACCGAATACCTCATCCGACTAGCCAAAGTCCATTGTGCAATCACAAAGGAGACCTAAATCTCATTCTGTGGCATTCCTAGAACTCCACAGTAACCGGCACTAGTTACACCCAACCACCGCTGGTCACCCTTAACTAACATTAGTTATTGTATTTTCCCATACAACCTAGAATAGTGACCTATCCACCTAATTCCCTTTCACCCTCATTCACTTGTGATCTACCTGAGACCTCTGTCAGACCTACAGAGACCCAAAACTAGTTACTTGACCTTCGGATCCTATTCTAACCTAGCCTGTTAGATTAGATCTATTTCTTATTGTGTTTTAAGTGAGATACCTAAATCATTTCGAATTACAATAGGATTTACCTTATTTACCGCATTAAATTGTTTAAAATAGTGGACTAACAGCCATCTAGGAAGTATCACACTTCCTGGATCTAGCATACGCTAGGTAGTTCACTGCATATATTGTTTAACTTTTTCTGGTGGTCTTGCTTTGTATTACAGGTAGTTCCTCCTAGCCAAAAGGAAGCTCTCACAATCAGCTGTGGATTCAAAAGTCATACATGTGTAATAACCCATCAACCAACATTTGAATAGGTATTCCTCCTACACATGTTACCCTATTTGTTTCATGAATACTTCAAAGAAATGATCTAGAAAATGGTGAAACACTCATAGTTGACCTTCTCGGACCCATTTTCCGTTGGGGAAAGAATCATAATCCAATCTCGAACTTTTTAGATATGTCAATAGAAATACAAACCTTGGCAAAAGAAGAAAGGGATCCTTTGAGTGTCACAGGGTCAATACGGATAATACACCCCAAACTAGAACAAATTTTTGAAAGAGAATAAGGGGACCAATACTCACTAGGAAGGGAATAAAGGAGAATCCAAACATGAAAATATTCCATATTAGTGAGATTTGGATTGAAATGAGTAGTCCACCTATGAAGAAGCAGCCCTAAATTGAGAAGCATAAACTCTTTCCTCTCTAGGGAATCGTCCCTTTGAGCTTGGCTACAAAAAATGTCAAGGAATAATCCTTTATCCAAGAATCCGATGAGGAGACCGCTCCCCCATTTGGTATCGCACCAGGCACGGATTCTGTTGGCCAAAAGGTGATGACCCAAAAACTTAGCAATGATGGATCGCTGACCAAGAAGGAGTAGTTGAGAATCAATGTTGACATAACTTTCTCAGAGAGACTGTCATGAAATCCATGGCCTCCAAGTCTTCAAGTTCTAGAGCACTCCCCAAACAATCACTTGAAGACAAAATCGAAGGGACCAAACTGGGACCTGATATAAGTGAAAAGGAATCAAATCTACCAGTCTTTCCGAACTCGCTAGGTGCTCCATCCAAACCAAGGGAGCAAATAAGGTCATTGCTAGTCGGACAATTTGAAAAAGTTGACCATTCTCTGTAATCTATCCTGTGGTGTTTCGAGACAATTTTTTTGCCTCATATTTTTCGCAAAATGCCTATAAAGTTATCTAATTTTGCATTGTTGTCTCTATGATGTTGTTACTCTTCCAGTATGAATCCAATAGAAATAAATATTCTACCACATCACTGATATCTTTTTCAAACACTGGTAATTTAATATTTGGTGTCATTTTCCTCACTAGTTGAGGATGTGCATGAGGTTGGCTAGTTGTATGCTACTTCACCGATTTTACGTTCTTTTTTTTACTATGAATCTTTGTCAAGTTATTATTTCTTCCTTTATCTCTAGCTAATTCAATGTCAAAATACAACTATCCTAATAATTCTCTTGAATTCTCTTACAATTTCCTCTCTCTTCTAAATCTCTTCTTGCAATTGATGATTTCTTCCTTTTAGGATTTCTCCTTTTTCTATCTTTTGAATTGGTGTCTTAAGAAACACTTAGAATGGTGACCAATCTAGGGGGTCATCTCCTTTGGGCTCATGTGGTGGTTGGGGGATGCATCCTTAGTTGGTGACTTTTCATAATTCTTCTTTTCTACAAATATCTTCCTTCCTTTACTACTCCTTAATCTATAATTATCCTCTAATCCTTCATCACTTCTTCTCTTCTTATTTTGTTTTTCCTTTTCTCCTCATTTCTCAACAATATACTTTTCTTCATTTTCCTCATCTACTATTTTTATTTTCTCTCCAAATTCTTCAATCAATTCTTTCATTCCAGTAACTTCTTCTTCTTCTTCACCCTTTTCTTTAATTAGTAAAGGTGTTGTTATTTCAACCTCTCAATAAAATTTTGCTTCTAGTACCTTCTTACAAGATGGTTTTAAGCCTCCTACTAACTGTTGTAAATATCTCATTAGAATAGCTTTCCTTGTTATCGATTATTGAATTAGTTATTTATGGAATATTGACTCATGGGGTTCTCGTGGGGTAACCAAAACAGGTTGGTCTCCACTTACTGTAGGTACTATAACATGACTTTGTGTGTCTGCCTTCATTTCCATGTTAGCCACTTGCTCGCCTCTAGTTGAAGTGGGTGTTTCTTTCTTCTCTACTTTCTTAAATTTATTTTCTCTCATTCATTTCTTTTTCGCTTTCCTCTCTTGAAAGTCTTTATTTCTCTATCTTGTTCTCTAAATCCTTTTCTCGTTGATATTCTAGCTTTCTCTTCCATCCTCCTCATTCTGATTGGTTTTGTTAAGATACTAACTTATCCTTAATTCTCGTAATCTTATTTTTGCCAACTATGTAATTCTTCTAATTTTTTCTTTTCGTCATGTCATCTTATTTATGTTATCCTAGCCATCACCCCATTAGTTAATATAAGTTATGTCTCATGGATCACCCCCTTCACGTACGCCATCCGACAATGCTTGTCCTCTTGAAGGAACTTTTACACACTTCTAATTAAACATTTCTCTACCATCAAAACTTTAACACACTTCGATTAAGAATTGGTCCACTTAAAAATTTCTTTTCTTGTAGTCAAAATTGGTCCAATTATGTATGGCCTAAATAATTATGTATGAATCAAGGGTAGTATCATACCAAGTATTCAATTGATTTATTTCAAGGCTCATCAAGGTGATTAAGTATAGTTAACTTTGCTGCAATCCACTCAAAAGGTTCTCTCAAGTGTAATTGTGACCCTCTATTCTTTTAACATGAGCTAATATGCAAGGCAATAAAAATGTAGAAACCGAGACAAAACTTTTTTCGTATTCTCCAATTACTTCTACTTCTATCTCTTTATATGATGCTTTCAGTCTTTTGGCTTCTCCTTTAATTTTTTTGTTGAATTTGAATCTCCCACCAATCTTCAATTTCTATCAGTGTTGGCTGCCAATATCCTAGTGGTGATATTTTTCCTAACATATGACTAATAAAAGGAACCTAGGCTTAGACACCAAATGTTGACCCTAAACCTCGATACCAAAGTGTGATATTTAGGAAGTTTGACCTATTGTTAGTGATGTATGCAAGAAAATTAAACTATTCTAACTTGTGAGTAGAAAAAAAAATCACCAATTCTCACTTGTATTTCAATATTCATTACATTAGTCTCGTTTCTCATGCACAAATCCTATCTATTTTCTCATATACTTATGGTGATGCTCACATGTATTTCTAGTGGAACACATGTATATAATGGATTAATTAAAATAAATATAAAAATACAAAACATTCCAAGAGTCACTTCTTTTACTTCACGTATTTATTGGATTCTTTTTATGTTCTATATTTGTTAGTATTTAGTCTCGTGGTTTCTATCAGCTCCTATGGATTCCTTCATGTTTCAAAAAAATTCTAATGTACGTAAGCTTAGTCTAGTTTCTCACGGATCTTTGTAGTTTACTTGTGGCTTATTATAACATTCAACAACTTTTCTCTACTATCCGCGGATTGCTATTTTCATTCATGGCTTCCTTTAGTCTTAAGTGGTTATCTCCGATCTCCGTGGGTATCTCAAACTTTGATGAAGAACCCCTGTCAACAATATGGAAAATAATAAACAAAACATGTTTATGTTTATTATAGGCTATGCCTCTAGGATTCAATTTTTCTTTGAAATAATATTCTTGTTAGTTTTAAAATTTATTTAAGATTAAACTATGTAGATGTTGGAAAAATCGTATAATGATTTACAAGAATCCAACATTGATTTGCAAAACAATAAACATAACATGTTTCTATTTTATATGGGATATCATCCACTAGGATTAATTTATTTTTGGAATAAGGTTCTTATTAGATTTAAAACATCGTTGAGATTAAAATATGCATATCTTGGAAAAAGCATTTAATGATTTCAAGGAACCCAACATTGATCTTCAAAAATAAGGAGTACATGTTTCTATTATATACGAGCTAAAGCAACCATTAGGCTTAACTTATGCTTTGGAATAAGGTTCTTATCAGTTTTAAAATGTTTTTAAGATTAAACTATAAATATCTTGGAAAAATCATTTAATGATTTTAGAGAGTCTAACATTGGTCTACAAAATAATAAACCGAACATGCTTTTGTTTTATATGATCTAAAGAAATTCTTGGGCTTAATTTATGCCTTGGAATAAGGTTCTTATTAGTTTTAAAATGTCTTTAAGATTAAGCTATGTAGATCTTGGGAAAAACTTTTAATGATTTAATAGAAGTGACATTGGTTTCTCAAACAATAAATTGAACATGTTTCTTTTTTATATGGGCTAGTAGCCGCTTAGATTAATTTTTTCTTGGGAATAAGTTTATTATCAGTTTTAAAATGTCTTTAAGATTAAACTATGTAGATCTTGGGAAGATCTTTTAATGATTTCAAAGAATCCAACATTGATCTATAAAATAATAAACATAACATGTTTCTATTTTATACGGGCTAGTGGTTGCTAGGCTAATGACATTCAAGATATTCGAGACAGCCTGTGTTCATTTAGTATGATGTGATTAAACCTCAACGTAACTAGAGAATTACTAAAGATATTTTGAAGAAACTAATAGAGGGTGACGATCCAAACTATGAGAATGTAATTAAATGTAAAACCATTCTAGATATATTTTCATATTTAAATATAGATATCAAATTAACTGTAAAACCATTCCATATATATTTTCATATTTAAATATGGATATGATATTAATTAAAATTAACTGTAAAACCATCCCAGATATATTTTTGTATTTAAATATAGATATGAAATAAATTAAAATTCCTTTTCTAAAGGTAGAATTATGGTAAATCATTTAAATAATTCTTTAAATTTCATTTAAAAACTATTTGTAATGATAGGATCCCAAATTCGAAGAATTAATCATATAAAATTAAGATTGTTTACATGATACCTATCAATGCACTAATTATCGAGGTGGTTGGGAATTTTTCAACTCCTTAAATTCCTTAAACTGATGTGAATAATTTGTGCAGCGGACATTTTGAAGTCGAGAGGATTATATGACTTAAAAAATAAAGTAAGAGATTTAAATATTAATGGTTTCTAGGTAATGCCATTATAGCTTATCTAGGTAAATTAACATTAATCAAATTAGAATTCACCAATAATAAAATATTATTTTCCCTTTTTCATATATATTTTTATGTTTAAATTTTTTTACTAGGATCTCATAACATGGGGATTAACGGGATCCCACCTTTACAGGCACACGAAAGATTAAGAATATCCAACCACAATACAAAATACCCCACTAAACCACCAAGAAATGAGACTGGATAAACCAAAACAAACATAATAAACCTAAACCACCGAGACACCAAACCAAAAACTAGAAATAAGAACCTACTGTGTAATCCAGTGTAAACAAAAATATTGCACACTAGAAAATATAGAGCTTGATATTATACTACTATTTAAAAGGTTCTCAAGAGTATAAAGTACTAATTAATCCCAAATTTTGGCCACCTTTTTCTTATATTTTAATTCATCTTTCATGTGTATTTCTTGATACATATCAACCTATTTCATGATCGTTTCGACATTCTAGCCTTAAATCATGGCACCCCACCTATACTAGGGAACCTCGAGGTACCTCGGTCCCATTCAACATGCCCCAATCTATGCACAACCTCTTCCAATTATTTTTGGGTCACTTCTAGTTTTTGGTCATCCTTATCTTCTTCTTAGTCAGCCTTGTTGGGATTAACTATGAAATTAATCTTGAAAGCCCTATAAATATAAATTTATAAGACCATAATTAGGGTCCTAGGTCATGGCATATTAACATTACTATCACTCCATCTAGGATGCATCCATTACATAACATGCATCAACATAGTGCCATGTATTCAAGCTAGGAGATCAACATCACATACACTTCATAGGGAGAGGAATTATATTCAATTCCATGCACACATGCTACTTACATATCTATAGAATTTATTGCTCGCTACTTCACAAAGTGCAACTGGCATGAGAGAACCTAGGGCACAACACATGACACACATCAAACATACACAAGGGTCTATAATGTAGTGCAAGGATATGTGATAAGTCCACTAGGTTAGCGGTTGACACCGGTGCAACCCATTCATATGCATATTTTATTTTCCTATGGTTGGAAACTTCTCCTTGCATTGCAGGTCATTCTACATTACATCCAAAAATCTGACACGATAGATAGAGAGTATTTAAATAATCTTAGAGACCATACAAGATTCAAATTCTAGGATTTACACTATTCTCGAGCACCTAGACTACATACTGGGTGCCCCGAGGTGCCCCCAAGACACTCCCAAGTGCTCGTGTCAACCCGATAAACCCATATCTACCCTTCATAGGGCCTTTGTGTTTTCATCTACACTACTCGGCCAGCCCATATTTGTGACAACCTACAAAAATCACCATCAATTAGCTAAGATATCTCTCTTCCCTCTCTTGCACATTTATGGTTTCATTTCACTTAGAATAATCTACTTACATTTATCCCCATACTGATTTATTTCATATATAACATTTTAGTCCTCCTAATTATATTAACATGAATACCCTATATATCCCTTAGGCTCATCTAGAAAACTTCTTATTTTATTTAATCATTTTAGTGAACCCTACGTATTTTCTACCACATTCTAAGGTTTCATCCTCACACCCTTTTCTCCTACCATGTCATCCCCTTATCAAGTCATGACCCAATCTTCATACCCCACCTATACACCTACCAAGGTCACCAATATAGCTACTACCGCAATCGATTTCATGCATGTTTACACTCAACAT
Source organism: Taxus wallichiana var. yunnanensis (assembly GCA_018340775.1). Classification (NCBI taxonomy): domain Eukaryota; kingdom Viridiplantae; phylum Streptophyta; class Pinopsida; order Cupressales; family Taxaceae; genus Taxus; species Taxus wallichiana. The sequence continues at coordinate 172,707,517 of CM031244.1, forward strand.
CCACCTCACTTTCTTACACCCCCATCAAAATCCTCCATCAACGTATTCAATACTCATTGCACTTGTATCACACTACCGATGGTCCACCTATTTCCATACCACCACTAGTCACATCCACCACTCCAGCACCTACTCCTAAAGGTTATGATATTATTAACCAAATTAAAAATACACTAGCTAAGATATCCCTTTACGATTTATTACGTAATGCACCATATTTCTAGATTTCCCTTGAGGATACTCTTCATGCCATTCATGTTGAACATGATCACTCTACTAAAGCTTTTTCCCATCTCATTCAATATCTTTTTAGTTTACCCCATTCGATCTCCTTTATAGATGAGGACATATCACCACCTCCCATAATAACCCTTGTGCACCCTTGCTCATTACCATTGTCATTAGTATTACATGTATTAAGTGTGTCCTCATTTCCAATGGGTTCGACATTAATATTTTTGCCCATTCCCTCTTACAACAATTAGGCATCAATAATAGTATAATCTCTCGCAACTCCACTCTCATTTGTGGTTATGATTCCTCCACGCGTACATGCCTAGGAATAATCTCCTTTCATATTCAAGTCAAACCTAAAACTATTCTTACTGAATTCTATGTCCTTGATGCTTCTTTTCAATTCAATCTCCTCTTAGGAAGACCTTGGATCCACACCATGTAAGCCATACCCTCCATTGTACATCAATGTGTCAAATTCCTTCATGATGGTTATGAACATATTTTACCAGGATCTCAAAACATGGGGATTGATGGGATCCCACCCTTTATAGACACAAAGGATTAAGCATATCCAGCCAAAATACAAAATACCACATGAACCACCAAGAAATGAGACTCGAATAAACCAAAACAAACATAATAAACCCAAACCACTAGACACCAAACCAAAAACTAGAAATAAGAACCTATAGGTAATCCAAAGTGTAAACACAAATATTGCACATTAGACAATACTTAGCTCGATATTATACTACTATTTAAAAGGTTCTCAAGTGTATAAAGTACTAATTAATCCCAAATTTTAGCCACTTTTTTCTTATATTTTAATTCATCTTTCACGTGTATTTCGATACCTATCAGCCCATTTCATGATCATTCCGACATTCTAGCCTTAAATCAGGGAACCCTAGTTTATACTAGGGCACCTCAAGGTACCTTTGTCCCATTCCACGTGCCCCAATCTATGGAATACCTCTTTCACTTCATTTTGGGTCATTTATATTTGTTGTTCATCCTTATCTTCTTCTCATTCGACCTTGTTGGGATTAATTACAAAATTAAGCTTGAAATCCCTATAAATATAAAGTTATAAGACCATAATGATGGTCCTAGGTCATTGCATCTTATCATTACTATCACTCCATCTAGGGATGCATCCATTACATCACTTTCATCATCATAGTTCCATGCATTGAAGCTAGGAGATCGACATCACACACAGCTCATAGGGAGAGGGATTCTATTCTATTCCATGCACACATGCTACTTACATTTCAAAAGATGTTACTACTCACTACTTCACAAAGTGTGACTAGAACGAGAGAACTTAGTGCACACGACAGAGACACACATCAGAACTACATCGTGGTCTATAATGTAGTGCAAGGATATGTGATAAGTCCACTAGCTTGGCAGTTGACATCAGTGTAACCCATTCATATGCATATTTTATTTTCCTAGGGTTGGATGCTTCTCCTTGCATTGCGGGTCATTCTAGAGTACATCCAAAAATCTGATGTGATAGACAAAGAGTATTCAAATAATCTTACTGCACCATACAAGATTTAGATTCTAGGGATTTACACTATTCCGAGTGCCTAGACTACATACCGGGGGTGCCCCGAGGTGCCCCAAGACACTCCCAAGTGATTGAGTCATCTCGTAAAACCTAGATCTACCCTTTCAGTAGGGCCCCCGTGTGTTCATTTATACTACCGAGTTCCAGCCCATATTTGTGACAATTTACAACAATCACCATCAATTAGCTAAGCTATCTCTCTTCCTTCTCTTACACATTTAGGGTTTCATTTTACTTAGAATAATCTACTTGCATTTATTCTCATATTACTTTAGTTCATTTATAAAATTTTATTCCTCCTAATTATATTAACATGAATACCCTAGATATCCCTTAAGCTCATCTAGAAAACTTCTTATTTTATTTAATCATTTTGGTGAACCCAATGTCTTTTCTACCACCTTCTAAGGTTTCATCCTCACACCCTTTTCTCCTACCATGTCATCCCCTTATCAGGTCATGACCCACTTCGTACCCCACCTATACACCTACCAAGGTCACCAATATAGCTACTATCGCAACCGAGTTCATGCATGTTTACACTCAACATCCACCTCACTTTCTTACACCCCCATCAGAATCCTCCATCAATGTATTCACTACTCATCATAATCGTATCACTCTACTAGCTGGTCCAGCTATTTCCATACCACCACCTACTCCTAAAGGCTATGATATTATCAACCACTTAAAAATACACCAGCTAAGATATCCCTTTATGATTTATTATGTAATGCACTAGATTTCTAGACTACCCTTAAGGATACTCTTCATGTCATTCATGTTGAACATGATCACTCTACTGAAGCTTTTTCCCATCTCATTCAATATATTTTTAGTTTACCCCATTCGATCTCCTTTACAGATGAGGACATATCACCTACCTCCCATAATAACCCTTGTGCACCCTTGCTCATTACCACCGTCATTAGTACCACATGTATTAAGCGTGTCCTCATTTCTAATGGGTTCAACATTAATATTTTTCCCATTCCCTCTTACAACAATTAGGCATCAATAATAGTATAATCTCTCACAACTCCACTCTCATTCGTGGTTATGATTCCTCCATGCATACATGCCTAGGAATAATCTCCTTCATATTCAAGTTGGCCCTAAAATTGTTCTTACTGAATCCTACGTCCTCGATGCTTCTTTCTAATTCAATCTCCTCTTAGGAAGGCCTTAGATCCACACCATGCAAGCCATACCCTCCATTGTACATCAATGTGTCAAATTCCTTCATGATGGTTATGAACATATTATTATCACTGACCCAAAACCATTCAAATATTGTCACATTGACCTTGTAACTTATATGCATGTCACACCACCTCAGCCTATTCCATATGCTAACTTGGATAAATATGATGTTGATCAATCTAGTGTACCCACCTCTACTATTCCTTCCATTCCTTCTCTTGCTATATCTACTCACACTTTAACTATTATTTCACCCACTGTATTTGTCCCTGCTAGTACACCATCCCCACCACATTCAAACGTCCTCAATAGTGCTACCTAAATAGATGACACACACATTGACATTCCCACCAATTTTGATGACGAGGATGATATTTTCAAACTCATTGTAGAAACATTACAAAAGCTTGATTTTACTCCTCTCAGTGTGGACAATTCTTATTTTGAAGAAACATTTGTCGCCGATGGCCCAGGAGAGTACCGGTTCAAAACCCCTCCATCCACTAATTCCATGGTCCTATATAAGGGATCTGTAATGTGCATTGATGTAGTCTCATCTACCTCTCTACCAAGTAGTAGTATCATGACCTCCCTTCACATGCACTATATATATATAAATAGAACATTTTTGGAACAAACTCCTCTTGATCTCGCTATTTCGATATATTTTCTGTACTAGGGATTGTTTACCCATGTTTGGAATGACTCTTAGTGACATATTACCACCTCCCCATTCACCCCATATTTATTATGACTATATCTATATTACAACCGCTTATGGCTTACGAGTTTTCCACTTAAAAGTATTCGTTACACACACTCCTTCGGGTTGCCATTTATGATTGGAATATCTTGGTTGATTATATCGGTGGCACCATCAACCCGATTCTTTCCTTGCTCTCCTTGCCCATTCCTTTCGGTACTATCTCCATTGCTAATGATTCTTACCCTGCATATGTACCTAACATTTCACGCTAGTGAGCTCATAAGTGCCCACTCGTTGCTTTTATAGATGAAGAATATGTGATGAATGCTTATCTCCTTCTTCATAATACATCTTTATATGATCCACCTTATTTTATTGCTTACAAAGTTTCCAACGCTTTCTCGATAGGTTTCGATCCCGATAACGATGATTTGCTTGACGAAATTTCATAATACTATTTTTCACATTGTCACTAGGGGAATAAACACTATATATCCCCCGACATCCTTCTAACAGGGGTGCATGTGTCCTTCCTTTGATCCCTTGCATCTTGACACCTTTATCACATATTATTGCATCCTTATTTCCCGATGATGCACCCTAGTGGTTTGGTTCACAATGGGTGTTGAGGGATTACCATTACATTGAACCCCACACATTACACTACATGACCTATAAATTTCCCCGACATCATCCTACATTATATATCCATAGAATATACTACACTAGTCATCATTATATATGAGCCTAGTTTTGCATTCCATCCTCTCATTCTACATTTATGCTAGGTCATGTTGTATATGTGTCTAGCTTTATATTTTACCATCACATATTATAATTACACCTATCATGTATCTCCTACACTCCATATACATCCTACACACCCACATTTTGTTCATAAATCTTACCAATTCTACATGCTACACTAGATTTCCTTGTACTTGGGTCTAGGTTTATCTATCATCATTACACATTCACATACTTTGGTTGTTTACACTATGTGGTATTCTACACACTTCACTTATTACTCGTGATGAACTTTAGTTCCTTTGTCCATAGTTGATTTCGAGGGATTACTAATCAAATGAAACTTACATACATGCGACATGTCATCCTACAACATTTATCGACTTGTGACCAATGCTCTAGGATATATCATCACCTACACTCATCATCACACCCCATAGTGGTATACACCTTAGGTTAAATCACCACTCCTTTCACCCATTCTACATTATCCTCTTACATCCAATCATCACCTATTATATTATCATATTCTAAGTCAATCTATTACATCAAAATTTCTCCTACTCATCCATTAGTGGTATATGATTTAGGGTAAATCACTACCCTCACCTTATTCATTAAATAGTGGTCTAAGCTTAGTGCTAAAATCACCACCTTTCATTATCCACCACCTAATCATCTATGCTTCATATGCCCTCATCACCCATCTCATAGTGACATACGTTATAGGCTAAATCATCACCTTCTTCTACCATCATGTAGTGATATATGCTTAAGGATAAATCATCACTCACCCATTCAATAAGTCGTGGTATATGCTTAGGCTATAGGGTCCATGCACATCTTTCCATATGACACATTCCCATCCATTCATCTTATAGTGATATATGCTTAGGGATAAATCATCACTTCTCTGATCAAAAAAGTCATGATATACACATCAACTATAGGGTTCACACACATCTTCTCCCCATGTTGCATTTCATCACCATTACACATACACACTCATCGTGAGCATGCTAGACACAACCAACACTACTCGACTATTTCCAGATGACACAATATCATTTTATGGTTCATTATTAAATCTTGAGGGAGAAAAAAATGAGCCTCATTGCATACACTTCCATACACTTAGGGGCACATGCTTGCTCCTATCGTTCCATATTGCATTCCATTCCATCCACTCAATGCATATTACATTTGTCTTGGTGTATTTACTCTTGTCTACTAGTGCTTTGCATGTTCACTTTATGGCATATGTTAGCTTGCTTTCTTATATTTCATTATCATAAACACAAGTGTGTTCATGCCTTTGTCTAGTGTGATCGTAGATATAAGACATTTAGATGCAACATGGATGCTTTCCTTCTACCCTTACCATATTGGTCAATAGGGGCATCCATATTCGTCTCATACAGGTGTTATTATTTCATTTTGTACTTAGCATCTTATACTACTTTCTTATAAATGCATTGACATATTGGTTATCATTCTAACATGCTAAGTGTTCCATGTGCAACACTTATTTTACAGGACTACATGTTTCCTTGACTACATGTTTTTTACACTTGTCTATGTTGTTTTCCACTATTTGTGGGATTTTCCTTTTCTTGTGTGCACACTTGTATGTTGTTTTATGGCCATGATAGCCTTACATGTCTTGCAACATCATGAGTGATTTCCCATGTTTGAAACCCGCTTTGTTTGGTATTCTTGTTTTCTTGTGTGTTTACATAGTTTTTCTACATTGTTTGCATCTTTTGCACTTATTTGCATGCATGTGTTTGGACTAACATTTATATTGGAAATCCATCCCCTTTTGTGTGCACCTTGGTATCTACCAAGTGTTTCCCTTTCCCCCTGTAAGGAAGAGTTTACTGGTCATAGTGTGATTTGTCCTCTTTTGAGGCTACATTCTCCTTCTAGGGTCATTGCATGTGCCCCCAAAGAGGGGGAAATCATTGATGGTTTCTACTAACACAACGTATCTACACCAGTTCATAAACAACGAGTGAGTTCATACCAGTCTACGAAATCCATACACAACAACCTTAATAGGACATGGTGTCCTTTGGAAATTCAATGGAGCGGTTATAGGCTCAAGGGTTATAGTGGGTGAACCCTCTACACTTATCTGTCTAGTGGCGTAGGATTTCCCAATAAACCAATGCAGTACAAATATCTCTTCAAAAAAATTTGGTAGAAGAAGTTAGAGTTGGAGGACACAAAGAATTTCCTCCCTACACTTTTTTATCCAGGGTGGTGTGATATCACTTGAAATATTCATGAAACTACATGATATCCTTCTACACCCTTTTATCGACATGGATCAGTGCACATGTTCCATTTTTCCATTTACACTTTCTATTCTAGCATATTTTACATTTACATACTTTACACAACATTTTTACATACATACATATTTGACTACTTGATCATTTTCTCCTTGCAGTCTGTCATGATGAGAAAAAGAAATAAAATTAGGGGTAAAAACAACAACAATGAAAATGACAACACACTGCAACAAGACGTGTCATACTAACCATACAAGTACACTACACACATGTAAAAACTACACATGCATTCCACCCTAGGTTCACTCTCATCATTTCTATTCACATTTTTCATCTTTATAATCCATACTCCTCCACAGTTTTATTTTATTCATTCCATGCTTGAGTCTAGTCCATTAACACGTCTTCTTTTATACTTTATATGGTTATTAGGTACACATATCTATCTACTTTATGTTACCGAGATTTCGCTCACCAACATAAAGTGGGGGCAAATGTAGACACATATATTGCACCTTAGAAAATACTTAGTATTGTCTTATACTACTATTGAGAAGGTTCTCAGGTGTACAAAGTACTAACTAATCCCACATTTTGGCCACCTTTTTTCTTATCTTTTATTTCTACATTCCCGTGGCTTTCCCAATACCTATCATCCCATTTCATGACTGTTCTGACATTCTAGCCTGAAATCAGGGTGCCCCAACCTATACTAGGGTGTCCCTAGTCACCTTGGTCCCATTCCATGTGCCCCTATCTATGCATAACCTCTTTTACTTCTTTTTGGGTCACTTCTATCTATTGGTCATCCTTATCTTCTTCTTAGTTTGTCTTGTTGGGATTAATTATGAAATTAAGCTTGAGATCCCTATAAATAGAAAGTTATAAGACCATAATAAGGGTCTTAGGTCATGGCATATTATCACTACTATCACTCCATCTAGGGCTACATCAATTGCATCACTCTATTCCACATAGTTCCATGCATTGAAGTTAGGAGATTTGCATCACACACACTTCATAGGGGGAGGTATTTCATTCTATTCCATGCACACATGCTACTTACATTTCTATAGCTATTATTGCTTGCTACTTCACAAATTTTGACTAGAACAAGAGCACCTAGGGCACAAAATATATACACACACACCATACCTACATTTGGTTTTGTAATGTAGTGTAACACTTAGTGATAAGTACACTAGCTTGGAGGCTAAGGTAATTCGACCCATTTGTATGCATATTTTATGTTTCTAAGGTTGGATACTTCTCCTTGCATTACGAGTTATTCTACAAAGTACATCTGAAAAATATAACATGATAGAAAGAGAATATTTAGAGACAGTTAACAACCACACCGATTCATATTCTCGAGGATTTACACTTTTTTGAGTGCCGGACTATAGAAAAGTACACCTTGGGGCACCCAAAGTACACTCCTAGGCTCTTGTGTCATCTCAGACAACCCAAATATACCCTTTATAGGGCACCTATGTGTTCTTCTACTTTGTCAAGTTCTATTTCTATATCTACAACAACCTATGACATAATCACCATCAATTATCTAAGCTATCTCTCTTCCTTCTCTAGCACATTTAGGGTTTCATTACACTTAAAATAATTTACTTGAATTTATTCTCATATTGCTTTAGTTCATTTAAAACATTTGATTCCTCCTAATTATATTAACATTAATACCCTAGATATCCCTTAGGCTCATCTAGAAAACTTCTTATTTTTATTAATCATCCAGAGAGGTAGAGACGCACTTTGGAGTGAAGTCTTCTAGTTTCCCTAAAAATTCCATCCCGAGCCGAGCGTAACAAAAAAGAAAATGTAACCCCCAACTTCCTACGAAGACCCACCACTCGTTATCTTTCAAGAACTACCAGAGCCAAGAGGCCAGGAAAATCTAATTTATCAAATCTATGACCTTCACCAAGACCCTCTAAGTAAATCACATGCACGTTTGAGGAAAATTACATTAAGACTAAATTTCTCACCAAGAGCTCTACAATCACCTGCCTTGTTTAGTCTAAAGCCACTCCATCCCGAACCACCATCGGTAACAATTTTCCCCACCCAAACTCATCCAAAGCCTCCACCAAATTCACTTGGTGCTGAGGATTTATTAAATGCAAAGCAATAGTCAACACCTCTTCAACATTTTTCCCAACCAAATGAGAAGATGGGAGATAAACCATGAAACCACCTCCAATTTGATGTGTGATCTAACGGAATATACCAAACATTCTTCACCCAAAACCTTTGAAATTTATTCCGAGAAGACTCGATCTCCACTATGAAAATGATGTTAATACGAGCCAAAGAAATACTTTGAAAAATTCCATTTCCGCTTGCACTCTACAAAAGAGGAAGGAAAGTAGTGGGCACACCATGCTCAATCGCCAACAACTATAAACCACTGCTAGTTTCTACGAAGGAAGGAAGATTAAATGAAATCCTATATGCCACTAATTATGACTCTCCTCTCTCCCTTCCCTAGAAATGATCTTAGGGATATCTTCCCACGTCTTTGTGAGTCCAGAAATAATCGACATTCCTTGAGATGATTCCTTGATTAGCCAAAAATATGCCACACCATTGGCCTCTCTAAAAATACGATTAATATTTCATTTTGGAATTTTATTAAGCCAAAATAGAATAATACTAATGAAATAGTCCAGCTTCCAACATAAAGCTTTACCTTTGCAAACATCAGTTCTAACTACCTCGAGTCACATTCGATTTCTAATGCTTTACAACCAGTAAAGACTGCCATTTTAAGTCCTTCGAGGAGATCTTGAGCCTTAGACTCATTACATGATCCTCCTCTCAAGGGGAAGGATCCAACCATTACGAGATGACCATCCTCATCCCTAATTAATCACCTTACTCCTGGTAGTCCTAGATTTCATTTAGAGGCTCCATCGAAATTCAAGTTTTGAAAAGTAGGAGGGGGGACCCTTTCTTATATATTAACATATCTATTATCGTTTAAATCCTTTATCATATTATAAAATTACAATTTTTTTATAGGTAAAAGAGGGTTGAGGGGAACCTACCCCATACAGTAAATAACTCTCATGAATAACATATATTTAGGATAATAACAATCAACAAAACATATAGGTATAACAAAATAGTACAATAACCAAAATCCAAAGAAACTAACAACACTAATGAAACTAACATCCAACAACAACAATAAAATAATCCATCATTCATCCGTCTTCTCATAGTTGGCCAATAAAAAGGCCAATTCATTTAACAAATATTAAATTTTAAAGCCCAAACTAATGATATCTACCTCAGAAATTCCTCTCATTCTTTTCTTAGATTCTTGATCCTCACACTATCTATAAGCATTTACTAGCTATCCCAAATTTTAGAGATGTTGAATAGTTATATTAACATTCGAATGCTCCTCTCGAGTAAACTACTATATCAAAAACTTAAACATGACCTTTAACATTACTAAATATAGTCAAACACATTATGCAAAATAAAATTATTAATATATTCAAACACATTATACATACAAAAAGTTTGTTCTCAAACAAATGTAGGGAAAATTTACATAATTTTATATTTTAGATAGTTAAACAATTTTGATTTGGAGCTATGAACCAAAGAGTTAATGGGCCCCCACCCTACAAGTATTAAAAGATTAGATCAATGAATGGATAAATACAAAACCAAAAATAAATATGAAAGAATGTAAATAATGAGGAAAAAAAAACATGAACAACCATGACCTGCACAAACATAGAGCCGAGAACAAAAAAAATAGAGGTGGAATGACCAAGAAACCCTAGGGTTCCACCTCTAATTGATCCACCAAGCCAAGCATTGCAATATTCATGAGAAAGGTGAAGAATGAGCCAATAACATCCTTCAAGTGCACCATGTGATTAGGAGGGGGTGGGATAGGTTCTATGAGCACGACTAGGTCCAAGGATGGCACCCTAAAGACAAACGACCCATCGAGTGACATATTCTTTCAATGCAGACTCTAAAAATTAAAGGAGGGCCCAAATTTTAAGGTCTAGGGCATCGTAGATCCCGATGTCAACCCATAGAGGAAATGAAGAAGGACCAAAATTGGAAAAGAGAATAGGAATTCATACTTCTGCCAGATCTTCAACTAAACCCACATGATGATATGGGTAAATGAAATCAGATGTTAGTGTGATGACCATTGCCTTATCTCGCATACAACAACAAAAATTGAACACAAAGATGCCTAAAATCTCTAAGTTAACATGAGATAAACCTGGTTCTTTGGAGATAATCCATGCCTAATAATTTCTCAATCATATTCGAGATAAGGTGTGAAGTCTAAGATGAAGACATTTTGTATATGAGTGGAAGACACAGGAGAGAGGAAATCCATTTCTAGCTTCTTTCTGTGTAGGAGGATGAAAGGAACATAGGTAGATGCCATGAGAGGAAGGGGAAAATAACAGAGAGAAATGAGAGAAAATGAGTGAGGCTATCCAAAATCACAACTCAATCAAGTAGTCCCTCAACCCAGGTGACAGAGGTTTACGTAATAAAAATGGATGATGTCATCAATATTTTCCCATGTATTGTCTTGATTATGAATACAAAGCTTCGTTGATTGATAAACCTCAATGTTGGAAAGGAAATTAAATTTACGTAACTCGTGGGGACAAATTACATAATTATAATTGGGTTATTGATTTAATGACATTAGAGACGTATTCCACATCCTTCAATAGTTGTAATATAGGCCACAATTCATCTTTCAAGTAGTTGTTAAAAGTAGTTAGAAATTACATACTTCCCCACAAAAGTTATAGTTCTTTTTTCACATTGATCTTTTGAAATAACATTTTTAATTGTAAAAATACAATTAAAAAAATGATTGTGAACTATGAATATTTAAGAACTTTAAGGTATTTAGTTTATTCCATATACATGCACTATACATTATTGTATTTGAAGTAATAATATATAATTCAAACTCCAATAGTGCATTTGAAAGTTTTCAATGATCTACACATGTTATTGTGCTCTCGGCATGTTTCAACCATGTACCTAATTTAGTGTAAATTAATGAATTAGTCTTATACTTTCCATCAAATCTCCACTATGTTGGGGTTTTGAGAGTAATTTCTTCTTTGACTTTGTATGACAAGAATCTCATGTCATCGATCAAAATTATATTGTTTTCACCATAGAAATTACCCAAAATTTCTACAATCTGACTGGTATTTGTTTTGAGCTTACATTGGTGACATTCCAAAATAAACCTGAAGTGGGTATCTTGCAGTAAAACTAATTTTTTTATGAACATGTACTTCACCATTGTTGAATCCATAAATGAAGACCATAAGGAAATGTCAAAATATTTTGATGCATTATTTATCAATTCAACACTAAATACTCGTTCAAAGTATTTAGTATCCCTAGATCTAAAATATGGAACCATATTACGAAGTATTTTGTCTGCAATATAAGAAATTCCAAACACAAAACCTTCAAATCCCAAAAATAGTAATTTATGAGGCTTCCCAATTTGATGTATAAAAACAACTTAGAATTAATTTAAGCTTCCAAAAGTGATAAAAAAATAGGTCAACATATTATTGTGATAGTATTTTATTTCCGTAATTCAAACACATAAATTATAAAACTATAATCTCAACTTAAACACATTGAAGATATAATTACTTCCAACTTTTAAATTTGTAATTTCAACATATAAAATAAAGAGTGACCATACGAATGTACGAATGAACATCATTATAAAAAACATTTTGAAATAATTAATAGTTATATAATTTTTACTTGCTGCATTTTTTTATGCCCTCTATAACACTCAAACTTTGAGACAATATATGTGATATGTTTGTGTAAAAATGAGTCATCAACCACTTATCTTTGATAAAATATTATCCATTTTATTTCCTCCCCACCATAAAATTTTCCGGAGGGTTTCCCTTTGTGCCTATTATAATACACAATGTGTCTGTAGAGCCAAAAACAATAACATCTCTACTCTAAATATTTTAGAGATATTTTACTGTAATTTTATCTTCTATAGAGAAATGTTCTTTTCCCCAAAAAATAATTAGTTTCAATTCAACTACTATTTTTATTTCAAATCCTTTATCACCTTTTCAACTTCAGTGCAAGAGATATAGCTAAAGAAAAATACCACTTCACATTTTGTCGACAAGAACTTTAAAAATCCTTGAGGCCACCTCACAAGTTGATAGTCTCCTTTCCAAACTAGAATTTCATTTCCTTATGGTATTGGTTTATCTCATATATAAAATCCTCCAAATATAAAATAATTAAATTATCCTTTCAGCAAAATGCACAAAAATATATTTTTTTCAATTGTCCACAATTTAATATACACTAATTAAAATAATTAACATTTCAGTAGTTTAACACTTACCGATTGAGATTTTATTTTGTATTCCCTCACACTCCCCTCTATAGGTTCTTGTGATGCATGTTCTATTTAAAAAATATTAATCAATTCAAAATAAATTTCATGTCAAGGTAAATAAATTTGTGATACATCTTTCTTTTATACAATGTACTAACTTTTGTTAGAAAAATTTGCATAGCTATATATGTATATTAGGGTTTGATAGGCTAAGACATTCGCATCAACTCTTTTTGGATAGATAGTCTTTGATGAGCTTAGTGGCTGTCATGCTTCATTTGGACATGCTATAAAATAAATATAACAAATAAATAACATGACTAACATACCAGGTTCTATTTGCAAATTCGTGTTTGACGTGCCAAAAACCTCCCCATTTAGCATCAACACGTAAAAATTAAAATGTTATTGAATATATGTAAACAATGGCAATCAAACTTATTAAAGTGATAAATTTATAAAACAAGTAAATGCCAAGAAACTTGTATAGATTCATTGGATGTATGGTCACTAAAATTTGACACAACAAGTTAAATGGGCTATGGCATGTTAAGAACGACATCGTCTCCTTTGTTTTAATGTGGTCTAGAAGAGACGATGTCTTCCTCTCTTTATTGGTTGTCTGCATAAATATTGTATGTATAAGTTAAAAGGAATTAAACTAAGATAATTATTTACTATGGTCTTAATCAATGTACTATTTTTCAAATGAGAATAGTAATGTTTTAAAAACATTTCTTGATCATGCAATTCAACAATAAAAATTGGAGGTAAACCGAGTCAACCAAAGTATGTAATGTGACACTACCATTGTAAAGCACTATTATTAGAGAATTTATGGAAGAGAGTCGAGTGAACATATGAGACCAAAAATCATAAGATATCTTGTAAAAAAATATTGGTCTTTCCTCATAGGCCGATATCACCTGTAGTCACAAATTGATGCAAAATTTGATCCATCCAATCCAAGATGATTTCTTCTCTCTCCTCATCATCAACATCACAATTGTGCACACCAATTATTATGTATATAATACACAAGATCTTAAATTTTCTATTACTGACATAAAATATGTAACAACCTTCCAAAATTGATTCCCCCTTATCTTCAACCTTTTTCATGTATTTTTTATTGTCTCTCTTAACATTTTTGAATAAGAAATAGGTAAGAGCATAATAATAATAAAATTTAGTAGAATAAATCTAGAAACTATAAGTAGGTCCATTCTTGCATCAAAACTTATATCACTAGAAAAATTGGAGAAATCTGTGATCACACATTTTGCATTGAATGGATCGCTTAATTAGTCAACTAAATTTTTGAGCTTCTAATAGAATAACCTCAGCCACTTCAACATCAATTTTTCTTCTAGCTGAATTTTCACTTCCTTGGGAATCACCCTTTCTTTTTCATTTTTATCTTCTCCCAATAGTATAAAAACTTGTGGTAGTGAGATTCATGAAGACTCGATTTTTTGAATAATATTATCTTCATTTCATTCTGCCAATATAATATTACCTGGATATTTATTTTTCAAATATTTTAGAACCTTTCCTCTCATTTTTTTGTCATCTTTTACTCTTTGGAAGTAAGATTCAAAAGTCTCTACTATGATGCCTATCTCAATAGAGACAATTAGCCATACTTTCCCTGATTACAATTTATCAGCTAGTAATGATAGTTCCTTATCAATCATTCCTCTTGCATCCCTGAAGGAATTGGTCATGAACCTTGCCAGTGAATTTGGGTGCAAGTTAAGTTGGTTATCCATAAAAAGGGAACAATCAAGCCCACTTTATCTATACAACTCAAAGGTTATTATCCATTTTGTCCATATCTCTAAAGGAAACAATAGAAAAGTCCGTTTTTCATAAAGACTCTCTGTCTTAGAAATGTTCAAAATAAAAAGACATTTCTTCTCAAAACTCTACATTCAAAGTGTAAATAATATATTTACTTTTTGCATATTACACAAATTAAATTGTAAATACAAATGTATTAAAATTAAGTTTCATTACCATACACACCTATGTCTTTGCATTCCCACTTTGGGCCTCCGAGGACATCATAGGGATCACCAAATTGATCAAACCTTGTCAAGTAAATAAATAAAATTGGTTTCAATCCAATTTTTGTTTACTTCATTTTTCTTCTTGAAAATATGTATAATGTCTTTGCTAGACGCTTTTGAAGACAGAATGTGAGCCTTTCTAAATCACAAACCTAGAATGTAATGACTTGTAATTACTTTGAGTTAAAACTCTTTTTGGGCACAAATTGTATGTTGGCCGTCAAGAATGCGAGACTACACATCATCCCTTTTTAGGTCATCTAGATCCTCTAGTTGCACAAGTTACTTTGTTTTGGTCAGTCAAATTATGGCACTTAGAGAAGAACATACATAAGGTTCACATGGAAGAGAAGAGCGCATTCAAAAGTGTGGGAGGATTGGGAAGGAATCATGTGTTGAGGATAGAAATAGATTTGGGACTTAGTTGTTTTCACAATGATGAGCTATTTTTGGAGATAGCGTGCCGAACACACAAAGTGGTTAGAGACTTGCGTGATATGCATTGGATATTTTTAGAGGATTGGCTATGAAGATATTTGTATGGATACATGATGAGAATAGATTTACTACTAACAGTTAACTAGAAGAAGTCTATTGTTAGCGCACTTGCATGTGTGGCTATTATTGTAATGGCGTGTGGCTAATAATAGCATGTGACCTATTTTGGGATTAGATAAGTAGTGAAGGGAAAGTCCCCATACTTACAAATATGTAATGAAATGCATAATAGATAAGGGGATGTAAGGGCTAAGTTATTGTGACGTTATGCTACCAAATTTGATGCGCGCATAAAACTATGGTATTATCTATTGTAATAAGCTTCTGTGTATTTATCATGTTTAATGCAATGGAGTATATTGGTTGAATTAGAGTATCAAATCCTGAGTATAATTGGTTCTTGCATGATTGATTTCATCATGGTTATCTTTTAAGTCTATTATTCTCTAGATCTAGATCTGAATATGCATTGTAAAATGATATATTAGTTATGAATCTGTATGCTTTAATTCTTCATCATGCTAACATCTTGTAAAAACAACCATAAAGAGGGGTCTGGTATATTTTCACATTTCGGGTGAAAGTTCAGTCTAGGCTGAGTGATGTGCTAGTGCGCTTGGGATTTTACTAGTGAATTCTAGGATGCATCATTTGTTCCATTTCGGGACCTTTTTGAGTTATTTTTAGGATGATTCGCAATGAAGACATACTTGTTGACCCTAAAGCAAGTGTTGATACTGGATACATGATCCAGAGGATCCTCACAAAGTGAAACACTAATCTAAGATCTTCTTAATAAGTTGTATTCATTTTTAAAGTGTGGAGAAAAATTATATGATTCCGACGATATCTTGTTTGTAGGAAATGGAGCTTGTTTGCAAAAGTTATAGCTAGCTGAAATTTTTGGGCAACTGGCAAAATTTGGAGTTTTGTGCAGGTTGGACATGTGCATGCTCGCCAAGTGTTTCGATTATATTGCGACACGTGGACAAATTGCATGACATACTAAAAAGTGGTTTTGGGAATTCGGTCTTGGACACTCGTTCTCGGACAAATGGACCCCGCTATTTACTGGCTAGGGGCCCTCAGCCAGGTTCGACACACTCGATTATGGAGGGGTGTCTTGGCCTCCTTCTCATTTAATCACTATACCAACTTGTACATATATATGCCTGTAGTTGCATTTACACTATGCATGTGGGACTATTAGACATGCCATTTTAAACTATGCAACTACCATTTCCACGCATTATTTATTTAACTCCATATTCCATGCTTTACATTCAAATCACTATTACCTTTTATTTCCACGCATTAAACCCAAATCTTTATTGTTTCCCACGCATTATATTCTGCCTTGTTTTTGGCACCTAAAAATAACACATACATGCGCCATACACATCAGCCAACTAATGCGCCTCATTCCATGGCTAAGGTGGCTCTTAAGCCACTTAAACAATGCGCCCACCTACCATTTAAAACCTCTTCCAAGATTTTATGCGCCAAATGTGGGATATTGATCCCAAGAAGATAAGTCAAATGCATGGGGAGGAGAATGGAACCCGGGTGGGCCGTGTAAAAGGATAAGCACCCAGCCGGCATGCTAGGAGGCTTAGAAACAATATAAAAGGAGTGATATTTTATTTGTATAGCATTCGAGACTGTGTGAAAATATTGTAATGCTCATAACTTGAGCTAGGAGTGGAATTTGGAGGAGATGTAAAAAGCAACCCCTATTATTTTTGACAGAGGAAGACTGTGAGAAGGTCATAATTTTGTAGAATTCTTTGTAAAGAATTATTTTCAAGATTTTAATAGATCGGTCCCATTCAACTGAGACCGGAGATGTAGGCCTCAAGTGCCGAACTCCGTTATCAATTCTTGCGTCAAATTGCTGGTGAATTCTCTTCATTTCTTTCAATATTTACACAGTACTTGTAGTTTTTATTCTTTTATTAAAAATACAAAAGGATATAATGCTCAAATTTTACATCGAAAATCAATACAAAGCAAGAAAATATGTGTGTGCACAATTGCTAGTTAAATTTGGTTTTCGAGATCAATACATGATCTAGAAGAAGAATACACATGGAGGTTCAAAGAACGGATCTAAGTTTAGCACATGCATATGGGTGGAACAGAATCTGTATGATAGTTTATATGAGATATTCTTTGTTATCTTTCTAGTAGAATTGTACGAGTGGCTAATTACTTATGAATCTAAATGGAATTAGAGGTATTGCACAATTTTCTGGATGCAGGAAGAATTTCAGGCCCTTTATTATGTTGATCTAATTTGGAATAGTGTTATGGATATGTGGTTCTATGGTGTTTTAAACGGTTATACCTTAGAGTACTCAATTTCCACTTATTCATGCCCATAGGTAGCTGAACTCTAGTTTTTATGATATCCAAGGGGAACTTACCTATAAGGCATTCCACTAGCGATCAAGATTCTAATGGTAACAATGAACTTCAAGAAAAACTAGTGCCAAACTAAAACCCACCATGTGTGGGGTAGGAGCAGTTTGGTGAAACATGGCATACCTAATGGTAGAAAGGAAGAGAGAGGAAAGGTGACTTAAGTATAATGAGGCATGTGAGAGGGAGGTAGAGAAGTAGCAGAAGGTTACAAAGCAAATGGCGTTGTGGAGAAAGATAGTTCGGGAAGGAGTTGAAGTTCACGTAGAAGATGTGGAACCCGAGCCTCAGGAACTCCCCCATTTGGGAAATCATGATAGAGAACCATCCTTGGCCTCACACAAAGAATGCCAAGAGAGAAAACCTGAGCCACGGGCATGCACCTGAATCCACCTAGCAACCTTGCCCTTGTGCTTGGTTTTCTAGCATCTTGTACAACAAGTAGTTAATAAGATAATTCAAGAATTGGGAGAGTAGGAGAGAGTCTTATAAGAGGAATAGTGATGGTATCACAACTAGATTCATTGTTATATGGAGTACCTTTTTGGGTGTATCATTAGGACAAAATTTAGGTGCGTATATTTTTGGACTATCTTCTGGGAGTAGTAACACTTCGAGACCATCAGTAGTTTAGTACTACTGATGGGACATAGGGAAGTACATCTTCTTGTACAACCCCAACCACAAGTTTGGGATCGAAGGCATATGTGGCTCTAGTTCCAACAGATCTGGTAGTTTTGGAGGAAGAGGAAACAAAGGAGGTTCGAATTAGGTGCACAAGGTCCGTACTCAACCCCAAAATATTTACATGGAGATGTCTCTTCATCTTCTAGAGTATAGGAGCATAGAAGATGTTGTTGAACATGTAAACATGTGTGAAATAATATGGTGACCAAAAGGAATCACTACTTTTAAGTGTAGGGAAATCCAATTTTCTAATATATTACAAGGGCACGCACACAACTGGTACATAAAGTTTGACCTTGATTAGACTTGCATAGACTATAAAGCTTTGAAATATGCATTCCTTAAATATTTTCACATCCCGTGTTTGAATAGAAGAGTATAAGTGCACTTAAGGATATTAAGCAAGGCACTACTGAGAGTGTTAGAGAGTATGATGCCCATTTCAAAACACTATTATCCAAGTTGTCTTATGATATTCATGCAAGCCAACATGCAAAATGGTTTGTTGGAGGTTTGATTACACCTTTTAGGAGGGCACTATCACATAAAACATACATTGATCCATGGGAAGCACTTGAAGCATCCTTATGCACTGAGGCATTTGGAAGTATAGACACTGGGGTGAGCCCATTTTTAGAGGCACAAATCATAACTATGACAAATCAGTTGGAGAAGCTATCAAAAATTCAGCACACGAAACGCGCACAAGGATTTGATGCATAGATTGTGAAGTGGAAGGTCACACAAAGGATAGTTTTCCCTACAGATCAGTGTGCTCCTTTTTGTTGGATTGTGAGATATTCCATTTAAACCATGATGCTAGCTATTACCCATTACTACAACGCGTGATAAGGAAGAACATTTTGTGCTACTATAAAATTTGTAGGTCCACGACTCATGCCATGGAAGACTGCTAACTAATTGGTCAAATCTAGGATGCTATAGATATTGGTGTATGAGAGCCATGAGTTTTAAATAACTCTAAAGGAAAGAACAACCATCCAGATTGGGATCACAATCAAGCGCTATGATCAAAATGAAGGGTGTTTTGAAGGTGGTCATGGTAGAGGTCAAGGATACCATGGTGGATTTGTAGGATGAGGCTTTTGTGGTGGAAGAAGCGAGTTCCAGGTTGTGGAACATGTTATACATGTGGATCTCCTAACCACTATAGGCGTGAACGTCCTTAGAATATTACATGTTCTTTTTGTGGAAAGAATCATAGTTATGAGGAATGCACAGACTTGTATGAACATCTTAGCAAGTAGTATAAAAAAGAAAACAAAGGTGTGGGGATGGTTAGGATACAACGCGTTGTGGAAAATCAATGGATGCCCAAGTTGGAACTAGAATCTGAGGCATTGTAAGTAAGGATCACTACCCATGTTGCGGCGGAACGTGCCAAAGAAGCATTACAAGTAGAAGGTTACCATCACTAAGGAGGAGGTTTTACATGTGTAGTACCGAGATCCCGCCCATTAGAAGGAGGTTTATCAGAAACCATGGAGGTACTCTAGAAATCTTTAGGGTGAAATACATTATTTAAAGGAGCAATCATGGAAGGTGGAACAAAAGAAAGTAGAAGAGATGGTCCAAAATGATATGGATGACTTGAGAGAAGTGTGTAAAATGTTGCACCAGGAAAATATCATTCCACTATTAGGGAATTGGTTAAAGATAAACACTCCACGTGTAAGTACTTGAGAATGGATGACAAATCTTGCATGCAAATCTCCCCCTCATAGCCTAGATTATGACAAGGAAATAAATCTAATTTTTTTTTGTGGATGGGTGGCTATTGAGTAATATACATATTGATACAGTGCACAAAAGTCAATGTTCTTACCTTATATGCATGTGTACAAATGGGGAGACCTCCATTGCATCCATCCTATAATGTATTGTTCATGGCTAACCGGACTAAGGCCACTCCCATTGGAAATTTGAAATATGCATCCATTACCATTAAAGGAGCCAAGTTCACTAGAGATTTTGAGGTTTTAGCTCGACAAAGTCGGATAGATTCCTAGCTCTATTGGGGCATCCTTGGTGCTATGTTGAGCCCTTGAGTGAAGAAGACTTGAATAGGATTTATGTACACACCATCTAGGATCCAGAGGTGCTTCACCCATGTAAAGAAGGAATCATTCATCGGGAGGATGCACATTCTATCGGTGATACTACAAGTGTTTCCTCTGTGACAACTGGGCTCATAGGACTTATGAGTTGGTGGGGCATGAAGTAAAGAGTCTATTCACTAGGGATTGTAGACCACGTTATATCAAGAGAATAGGTAACAACTTGGTACCTTTTTGCACCAGAGAAATAGATCCTATGGTATTCTTGCGTGCCATGGAAGAATAGTGGATAGACCCACTAGAGATAAGGAATATGCTAGCCTATACTCTGCGTGGGACAACAACGACTGGTGGGTGGTCCATAAGGATAATCTTGTATGATGGAATGAACTTAGGATTTCTCTTTCCACTAGGTTCTTCAGGAGCAATGCACCTACTCAAATCTATACTTATCATGGTAATCAACCTATTCAGTACCACGTTTATAAGTATGAGAGACTCTAACAAAGGGGTGAGAAGTTTTACCACATTCGCTATGGGTGCAAAAGTTTTATTCCACTTTACAAGGCCACGCACGTGGTTGGTATCTATATGTAGAACTCCACAGAGAGACCGGAAATTAGCAGGATTTAATTATAGGAATGATCCGGATGTTTGACTTATTCTCTATTAAGCCTCTAGTGGAATAATCATTGAAAGTCATATAGCACTTAACTATGGGAGAAAGTGCCAAGGCCAAAGAAATCCTTCAATATTTATTGGATGAAGGAAACTTAGGAGCATGTTTTGTTACAAAAATAGAGTCTGATGCCACACTACTTCAGCGCACTTGCCTTGAGAAAGAAAAAGGAAAAATGGTTTATTTAGTCAATGATGAAGAAGTATAAAATATGGATGTAAACCATTCCACATGGAGGTGTGAGGTGTTGGATAGTGCAGATAAGACCACACACACCTATCATGAACCTATGAAGACAAAGAAAGTGAATATTGGATCAGATAATGAGCTTAAGGAGGCCATAATTGGAGACTATTGGTCAAACTCTGAAGTGGAAAAAATCATAGAGTTACTACGGGATTATCATGACTTATTCCCTCGAGGGTACCATGAGCTTAAAGGCATGCATGAATCATTAGGGAAGATGAAGATAAATCTTAGAGACATTGTGTGCCCAGTTAGAAAGAGACCCTACTGAGAATGAACCCTAACTCGCATTGCGAAAAGGTCAAGGAAGAGATTGATTATATGTTGAAGTTTGGAATCATCAAGCCCCTTAGACAAGTCATAATGGGTTAGTCCAATGGTGATCAGTATCAAGAAGGATGATACGATTAGGATCGGTGTGGACTACAGGGAGCTGAATGATGCATGTGTGACAAATCCCTTTCCTATGCCATTCACTCGAGTAAATACTATAAGGTGTTGCACGAAGTGAAATATATTCATTTACGATGGGTTCTCTAGGTATCATCGGTTAGGATTTCCCGGAGGATTAGGAAAATACTACTTTTACGGTTGAATGAAGTAAATTTGCCTATATTGTGATGCCTTTTGACTAAAAATGCACTTGCAGTATTTTTGTGCATAGTTTTTCAAGCATTCAAGGAATTTATTCAAAATTTCTTGCAGGTTTATTTAGATAATTAGACAATGTATATACTTGTTAAAGATCATTGTGAGAATTTGTGATTAATGTTTGAAAGATGTAGATAGTTGAGTATCTCTTTGAACATCAAGAAGTTCATATTTTCTACACCATTTGGAATATTGTTACGACACATCATCTGTAAGGAAGGTTTATTGGTTGATCCAGCTAAGGTTGTAGTCATTATAGTCCTGAAAGTGCCTATCAGTCAAAGTGAGGTGTGTGGATTCTTGGTCACATGGGGTATTACAGAAAATTCATAAAGGGATATGCCAAGGTTGATTCACCTTTGGAGGAGTTATTGAAAGGAAAATGTATGTTCTACTGGGGAGAACCATAGTAGTGCACATTTGAGACATTAAAGGAGAAACTTAATACTATACCTATTATGCATTTTTCTTTATAGGATCAACCATTTCATGTACATGTGGATGGCTCTCACACAACCATTGGCATGGTGTTGGATCAGCCAAGAGAAGGTATTATAGATCATCCTATCTATTTTTCTAGTAGAAAGTGACTCTTGTAGAGCAGAATTGCATAACTACTGAGCACGAAGTATTGTCAATGATCTATGCACTACATAAATTCCAACAATTACTGCTAGCTACACCATTAGTTTTTATATAGATCATATGAAATTTAAGTATTTAGTAAACAAGCCCTTTTACAAGGGCACATATGGAGATGGGTACTCTTATTTCAAGAATTTGATTTCACAGTTGTGGTAAAACCAAGGAAAATTAATTATGGACTAGACCATTTATCCATAATACAGTCAGGAGTAGAAGCACAGGCCATTGAATATACCATGCCTGATGCACAATTATATAGGTTACAATGAGCACCATCAGAATTAGAGGACATTGTTGTCTTTATATGGATAGGTATGACACCAGAAGGAATGAAATCCTTGGAGAAGAAACAAATTTCTATACACATGACACCCTACATATTGATTAGTAGTGACCTGTAAAAATTTGGTTGGGATGAAGTATTGTGCCCCTTATGTATTGGAACACGAGCACATATATATTATGGAAGAATTTCAAGGTGGTATTGCAGGTGTCCACTATGCGGGTGACACCACTGCTCTCAAGATTCGACTAGCTAGATTATGGTGGGAGACCCTATATAAATATTGTAAGGCATATTGTAAGGCTTTTGATCACTATCAACATCTAGGTAAACCAAGTCAATGAGATGAAATGCCTCTAAGACCTATTACTAGTGCAGAACTATTTGAGAAATAGGCTATAGATTTTATGGGTCCTATTTTACTAGCCGCGCACATGAGTGGATCATGCTATATCATCACTTGCACATACTATCTGACAAGGTGGGCAGAGGAAGAACCTACAAAGGATTGTGCGGTGGCTACGGGAACTAGGTTTCTATGGGAAAATATTATTACAAGGTATGGATGTCCTGTAAGTTTGACCAGTGATAGGGGCACACATTTTTTTAATGAGACAATCATAATTTTATTGGATGAATTCATGATTGCACACTATAAGACTACACCATATCATCCTTAGGAAAATGGGACTGCTGAGGCTTTGGAAAAAATTGAGCCAAACATTGAAAAAAATATGTGATGTTGGAAGAAAGGATTAGGATGATAAAGTGTCTATAGTACTTTGGGCATATAGAACCATATAAAAGGTTGAACAAATCCACACCATTTTAGTTAGTGTTTGGCACAAAAGAAGTTCTTTCTATAGAATTCATGCTACCTTCTTTTTGTATTGTGTGCGTTGAAGGTCTAGTTTATGAGAAATCATTATAAGAACGGATTGAAAATTTAATCAAGATGGATGAGTGATGAGCCATAACATGTTGGAGTCAAAAAAAAAAGAAAAGGTTACGTAGAAAGCTTGCCATGAAAGGATCATCAAAGATAAAAAGTTTGAGATTAGACAGATGGTGCTCCTTTATGATTCTAAGTTTTTACACCATCTAAGCAAACTCTAGGTACATTGGTTGGGGCCGTATGTTGTCACTCACATACTTGAAACATGCACTTGTCAATTAGAGGCACTTGATGGAATACGGTTACCCAGATACTTCAATGGGAGTAGGATGAATCCCTACTATAAATAAGTCTTCTTGTTATTTGTCATAAGTGTAGACACCAAAATTGGGTCACACTCCCCTTAGTCCCCTTTCGAACAGCTAACTTAAACACTTTTACCTAACCATGAACCTTACATCACACATTAATATTAATTTAATCACTTGAATTAAATTAATACTCATCATCACTTTATTCATTACTTAATTATCTTAACTAACCTAATTTCCGCCTCACCTAGACACCTCACCCCACCACCTCACCTAGACAACTCTTTATAAACCTATTTTTAGTATCTATCTACTTACCATAACTAACTAAGACTTAGTTCAACCCTAAAAATCAATTCCTATTATTCCTCTAACTACATTCCCACTCATTAAAAGATAATGTCCATTTCTATCTATGAGAAATGGACAGACTAGCCCAAATGATTACAAGATTAGTAAACCTAGGGAATACCACCTTAACCGATGCCGGTCATCCTAAAACTGACGTCAGTCAACCAAGAACCATCCTCGGTTACCATATAACCATTTTGGTAACCTTGTTTGAGAGGTTGGCCACATTTTTGAATTTGGGAGCAAAAGGAGATCTGCATGCAAGCAAGAACCAGAGCTCTTTCACACATCCAAGTAGCCATAGCCAACATCAAGATAGATCTAGAGGTATCACTCTCATGGTAGCATTCCGAGAATAACTTTGACATCACTAAGTATAATTCCACAAACCAACCACCATCACCACCCAACCATTGAACTTGTTATATCGGTAAGTGCATTTATCACCTATGTCATTCCACCTTTATTCTATTTATAACATTTTGTCATCTCTGTTGTTATTTATGACTTGCATTCCCATTCCCCCATTATTCCTCTTTCTATAAACTCAACCATTCCTCCACCCACACCATAAAACCACCTATACCTGACTTCTACATATCTCTAAGTGTTCCTAAGATCCCCACATACCTCGTCATTCCCTCTGTCATCTCTGTCTAACCTCAGCTCAAACCCCACAACTAGATCTTATTGAGTTTTTATCATCCTGCCTCTACCGACACCGTTACCCATAACCATCATCAGTTCTTCCTAAACCATGATCAATCATACCCTACCAATGATGGTCTCTTTATTTGTCCATCCTATTAATAAAAATATATAAGAATATTTATCCAAGCAACCTAAGCGACCTAAAACCTGAAACTGACCTATTCCAAGCACTTTAACACCTTACCTTACCTCCGGATCTGATCATAGCCTATCCTTTTCTATTATATTTTCTTATAGTATTTTAATGAGATACCTAAATCATCTCAACTACAAGTAGGATTTTTTTATTTACATTATTTCTCACATTAAGTTGTATTAAACAGTGGATTGACAACCATCTAGGAAGTATCACACTTCTGGATCTAGCACTCACTAGAAAGTCCAATATCTTATATTATTTAACTTTTCTTTTGTGGCTCTATTTTTTATTTCAAGTAGTTCCTCCTAGCCAAAAGGATGCTCTCACGGTCAACATCGGATCAATAATTTAGAATGCGCACACAACTTTTAAACTAACCATCGCAATAGGTATTCCTCCTTAGCCCATAATATTATCTATTTCATCACATTCAAAATGTAAAGAAATTGGTGAAACATTTTGGGAAAGCCGGTGGGACCCTTGTTTATGGGTTCCCCTTATTTTCATATAGGTTGCATCTTGTACGTATCCTTTCTAAACCATTATTCACTAAATCTTCTTCTCTAGTAATCCTCTTTTTCTTTCTAATTTCTCTAAATGAAACATTTATTTTAGTGTGTTTAAAAAGAATCATTCTTCTTACTTTCTGCATTTAGTGAAAGAGCACCCTCTCTCCTATTCATCATTTTTCTTCAATGAATATCATATTTAAATTTGGGTTTAAAAAAATTGCATTGAATATTGATTTGTTTCATTATAGCTCACATTAAAATGAGGGAAACCTATATGATAGAGGTGATGCCTAACCAATGGTTGACACAATCAAACTATAGAAAGCACTCTCTTTCTTCTTCCACCAAACCACACAAATTTAAATATACACACCTTGTCAAATAAAATCATACCTGGGAATGCCTGTCAACGATCACATGATTAGAGAATTGAAAACTAATCCCTATCTGGTTATCTCTCTAGTACCCCATTAGAGGAAGGACTTCCCCGCAATAACATAACCTGAAACCTTACCTTCTAGATATCCTTCTTTGTAGAGCGCCTTCCCAACCAAAAATTTTGTTTTGAATGCACATGGTCAGTTCTAAATAGCATAAGTTGAAACAAATATAAAGAAAAATCACTCTTAGGATCATGTTTTTCTTAGCTTTCTTCTTGTCTTGTGTTTTGAGGTGTAAGGCTACAATTCTACATTTTTTTTTTACACAATCCACCATCATAGTTGGAGTATTTTGACTTTATTTGAGTGTGCCAGGGCCCCATCTTCTCATTCTCAAATTCGAGTTTGATTCTTCACCTAATTTAATTCACAAAATCCATTTTTCTTCATTCTCTCTAAATTTATAGTAACCGGTCGGTCAATCGGCGACCTGATTTTAGTTTTCATCGACCATCATTGGTTAACCATAACTAGTGTCAATTTCTAGATTTCTAGGTATTTTTCCTAGGATAATCTTCATTCACTCACTTTTTTACGATTTTTTCCCTCATGGAACCACCATATTTTCCTCTTGGTGGTATATTGTTATCATATAAAATTACTTCCTTACACATTCATCATCTCTGTTTCACTTTCGAAACCGGTGTTTTTCCATAGTAATCGCATCGGCTTTATGATTAACATCGGTCCCCCATTAATAATCATTAGCCATCCCGTAACCATCATTAGTGTGTCTGTGTTTGGTATTCAAAATCCAAACCTTGACCGAATTCACCCTCCTAACCTCATTTTTATTTTTTCCTACTATTTTTTGTGTCCTTTCTAGAATACGGTCTTACCAGGTCAACACTTA
Organism: Taxus wallichiana var. yunnanensis; assembly: GCA_018340775.1. Taxonomy (NCBI): domain Eukaryota; kingdom Viridiplantae; phylum Streptophyta; class Pinopsida; order Cupressales; family Taxaceae; genus Taxus; species Taxus wallichiana. Next base: position 172,735,185 of record CM031244.1, read on the forward strand.
TTCATATGGTGTTGACTCACAACCAAACTAACGCTCTTATATTCCATGTCAACCGTCAACCACTCCCACCTAGTCCATTTCCACCTTGTTTCATGTCCCCCATGGATTTTACTCGCCTATCACCATTTTACAAGTGATGAGGAGTTCGCACGACTCCTCGATCAAAATCATGCAACCTTACAATTCTTTCTATCCCACTCATCCACTCAGGATTCCTCAAGTCAGTTGATATATGGCATGCTCATATCCATCTATCCTTCCCTTGTCCCCACTTCTGCATCATCCCTACTAGTTCAACGTTACCCTCACCTAATTTTCCCCCAGTGGTTTCGTAGCTAGGCCCCACACCCATTATGACCATTACATCTGCAACATCTGTCACACCCGTAGTATCGGTTGTTCCTTCATCGACCACCCAGAGCATAACCCCATCCACACCCATTATCTCACATATACCAATTACAACACAACCACCCATGGTGTTGGTGACCCCTACCCCATTCCAAAATATTGTCCTCTCTATCCCACAGTCTCTTCCCCTAATTGCTACTAGAGTCACTTGATGTCCCACCTACATATACATATTATCAACAACCCCTATCTCATCTATCATTCATTCTAGGTATATTCCCTCCATGTCGGTCCCCATTCTCAACCTTCTTATTTGGCATCACCATACACTAGAATGCCACCCACATCACATGTTCAGCACCATCCCTCTTACACCACAGGAGGTGCCCTTCTATCACAACCTACCAATGACCTCATCAAGTTAATGATGGAAAGGATGCAGACATTAGAAGCATCAATTTCTGGCTCACACAATTCCCTCACCTATAATGAAATATGTAATGAGCCCATTCATCCATCCATTCCTATTCACCCATACCATGTACATTGGGAAATGCCAAAATTCAACCGCTTCAATAGTAAAGAAGACCCGCAACAACATTTGTGGTCCTTCAAACATGGGTGTTACCTGATTTCCCATGATGATGCTTTACTCCTACAAACCTTCTCGATGTCCTTGACATGACCTACATTAGATTGGTACAGTGGGCTACCTAGACATTCCATCTACTCGTTTAATCAAGTAGCCCAAGCCTTCTTAGACCACTTCTCAATCAACATTGTCAAGAAAGTCACCATGACTGATCTCTATTCCACTTGACACTATACCGACAAGTCTATCACTGACTTTGTCTCTTGTTGGCGCAGCCTAATTAACTAGCTCACATTTCAATTACCTCAAACTAAACTCATAGAGATTTTTACTCGGGTTTGTGCTAGACACATTTCACCAACCCTGTAGGTGTAGAACTTCGCACCTTTGACGAGGCATTCACCATGGCATAGAAATTGGATATTCGTGATATCGAAGAGAAGAAAATTAAGCTACGTAACAAAAAAACCATGTTTAAATCAAATGACGCTTCTTCATATTTTAAACCCCAAAACAACTATTCAAAATCCAAAGGACTTGCCAATGCCATTGTTCTCAAGGTTGGACCCTCTCACCCATAAAACCAAGCCAAGCCTTCTTCTAATCTCTCTCCCATCTAAACTTTCTAGTTCAGATGAGAACAATGAAAGTACACCCCAATAGGGGAACCATATTCTTCTATTTTGGAAAATATTATTAAGGCTAGTGTCATTACCCTTCCACCTATAAAACCACACATTGGTTTTGACCCTGATCACCCCACACCCACGTGGTATAAAGAACACAAATTTTTCAACTATCATCACTTCAAAGGTCATAACGATGGTAACTACATCACCTTTAAGAATATTGTCCAAGAAATGTTAGAGAATGGATATATAGTCTTGGATAGCCCAAATGCACTAGCCAACCAAAACCTACATATCTTCAAAAAACCATTCCTTAATCATGTCCCATCTTCCAACCAAATTGGTGACACTTCAACCAATGAAGCAATGTCCGTGAGAGGTCCACACTATTTTCGAGGACATATCTTGCTTCCCAATTACTCCATATTCCTTCCATAGAGGAAATCATATCCCGAACTCCCCTACCTACACAGGAACCTATTTCATCTACTCCTCCACCCATATAGGAACCCACTTCATTTTCTCCTTCACCCGTGAAAGAGCCCATAATTAGCACTTTACCTCTTGCATCTCAAATTACCGAGAAGTTGTCAGTAACACCTCTCCTACTCATAGGGGACACATGTCCACTCCCTACACCATCAAAAGAAGATTCTACCCCATATCACCCATCATCTCCTTTACCCATAGAGGATCATGTAGAAATACCATTGCCTTTAGGTGACCATTCTCCATTGACCTTCCAAGATCCTACTGACCTAATATCGTCTCTCTTACCCACAGTCTGAAGCTAACCATTTCCCTGTTTCTCAAACATATTTTTCAGGGATTGCTACTGATCCACATCAGCCCCGCTTTATAGTAGTACCTTTTTCACGCTTGGTTGGTCACTGGATTATGTTGATAGAATTGCTTTGGGGATGTCTTCTACTTCTTGCTTTAACCCAAATGCAACTATCACTCACTGACACCTCCACAATCTATCCAAACATATTTCAAGAATACAAACCAAACATAACCATGTCTAATAGAACACCTTCTATGTCATTACCCACAACCCAAAATGCACCATTTCCCATAAACCAACACACACCTATACCCAAACACCTACCATGCCTATATCATCTCCCTTATCTAAACCCATCACTACCTTAGGGGTCATGCCAACATCAAACCTTACTCATCCACCCATCAAATTATATTTAGCCATATATTCCCAAATCAACACTAAACTCATTCCTATGCCTAAAAGGAAGACCCAAACTTCTAGGCCTTATACACCAACCTCGCTACCACACTATTGTCACCTTCACCCCTCATATCCTTCCTAGGACCTCACCCCTCAAACCTATCCAAACAACCTTATTCCATCAATAAAACAAGAATACAAGAGCCCAAATCCTCATCACGACCCTATAATATACCCAAGTGATCCACACAACCCCTGTCATCACCTATGACCTTCTTACCACCCATACCACAAGTACCTTCCATAACTTCTTCACTACCCATGACACTCTCCTCTCTTCCACTCGCACCTTCCACACGATCTCTTCTAGCAACCGCTACTGTACCATGATTATCCCCATGGGTAACTCGCCCCCTTCCACCATCTATGTCATGTACTCTTTCCTCACCTCTACCCAAGAAAGTACAATAGAAATTGAAAAGCCCAATGCCCTCCATTGAAGTGGTTAGACCTATTGTTCCCCCCATTACAAGTTCATCCATTTCTCCTTTACCTAAGAAGGAGAAACCCAAGCCTAAGATGGTACCACTCCCCAAACCGATGGTCCATCCTACCCCTCTTCAAGAACTACACTTGTGACACCTCTCACACCAAGTCACCCATTATTCCATCCAAGCCCACACTCACCTCACATTGTGATCCATTGGCGGGTCATATGCCATTATCCTGACCAACCTCCTTGAAACCTCCGTCATCACATTACCACCTCTTAGACCTTATGACCCGCTCAAACCCAAACCAAAATGGTTTGACGAAACTAAAATTTTCCCTTACCATCGTGTGCTAGGACATGATGTAGAGAACTGTAAGTCTATAAAAACCACTCTTATCTAATTAGGTCCTCCCAAACAATTTTTGATGATGATGATTTTCTTGATGAGGACCCCATTCTACCCTTTCCAATCTACCTAATTTTTCTTCCATTACCTACTCGGTGACCAAAGTATCTCCACACCCACAACCCTTTTATCCACCCCCAAAATTCAAAATAAACATGGTCCACATAAGAGAGCTCACCAAAACCCCACCTAAATGTCAGTGTGCTCTACTCATTTCACAAGGCTCTTATCCACCACTAGGATTTTTCCCTCATGTCATTATACCTTCCATGACATACCCTCTCCATCTACCTCCCCTCAGATTAACATGGTTCACATTACCACCCTTGCTCAGAAAGACAAAGGAAAGGAAAATGTAACTATCCCATCAACTAACCATGTATTTAACATACCATCGCACCCACACCCAAAGTCACTATTCGAGGTCCCAAATATCCTATTTCGATGGGGTCACACATAGCACAATGCTTAAACAATTGCACCTATCCTCCCTAAAATGTATTTATATGACCTCATCCAAATCTTTGAGTCACATGTCAAGCCCTCATGGAGGTCCTTCAATCTATTGAGGTTTTACCAAATGACCCCATGCCCGTAGCCTCCATCATTACCCCTCATCACATAGCCTCTCACGAATAATTTTTCACCTTACACCCTCTCGCCACCTCCACACACTTTCCACAAAAGTAGCTTCCTCGATGACTTTTAAACGTGTTTTTCCCTCAAAATACCCCTCTTTTTCAAGTCCAGTTTCAAAAATTTTGAGTTGGTGCCTTTGAGGAGTGTTTAAAATAGAGTAAGAAGTCTGGAGGGATGGAGAAATTCATGTTTTGAAGTGTTGGTATTTGGTTTTTAATCCCACCGGTTCCATTTAAAAATTCCTCAGTCTGTGCATTTTGAAACATCTTTTCTATTTTTTGTCATGGATGCGTGGAATTCATCTATCTTTTTCTATGGCTATGGACTGGGTCGAGCCTTGTATTCCTTGCATTTATCTTTCTATAGATTGTTTTTTAATTTGGTCATGAATGGTGGAGTTTTCCCCTTCATTTCATCTTGAGTGAGCGTATCTCCCTTGTTAATTTTAGCCCCAACATCCATGGGTAAGTGGAAATCTCTAATTGGACGTGGCAAGACGGGTTTCTTTTTGTGAACTTGTCATTTTTGTTATTTTTAGAAAAATGTCAAATTGGCCCCATGGCCCCAAAGGATCCCGATAAATTTGAAACAAGCGGTAGCAGTAAAGGCGGGACCTTTTTGTGTTTTGATGCTTTGAAAGGTCAAAGGTGGAAAGGCGGGTCCTTTTTTTTTAAAGCATTATGGAAAAGGGCATAAAATGTAAAAAGAATTCTTAAGGCCCACAAAGGGACACATGGCCATTTCTAATTCAAAAGTGGAGAGGTGGGTTGTCGGGACACTTTAGGAATTTTACCTTTGTTTCTAAAAGGGCATAAAGTTATAAAGTGAAGTGCAAGTTGAAAAGTCAAAAGTGGAGAGATGCATCATTTCATCTGAGCACATTTGGAAATTAGGTTTTATTTCCAAAAGGGGTTAAAGTTGTAAAATGAGCTGTGACTTTGCTCATGCCAAGGAATAAAGTCAAATGTTGAGCCCACATAAAAATTCAAAGCATGAAGGTGGACCATTGGAGTGACTTGGGAATTTTTGTTTTATTTCCAAAATAGAGTTAAAAGTTATAAAATGATCCATGACTTTGTTGAGGTCTTGAGCCTGCATCGAAAAGTCAAAGTAGATAGGTGGATTGGTGGAGAACTTTGAGTTTTTGATCAGTTTGTTAAGAAAAAGTTAAAACTGTAAAAGTGAACTACGAATCCATTGCCACTCAAATAAAGCCACATGTTAGGCCTATATCAAAAGTGGATGGGTGGGCCGAAATGTTCCAAAGTTCCATTTCTCTAAAAAGGCACAAAATATAAAAGTTTTCCTCAGGCCCACTTCAGCAAATCTCTTCCATGTTGACGGCTCATATTTGAAGTTATAAATTAGGTTTAACAACTGCATTACAAAGCATCATTTTTTGTCGTCATTAACACTTTTACAAGAATCAAGAAACTAAATGTAACCATTTTTGAAGATTATTTAATGAATTACAGTATGCCATTATTGAGGGTTAGATCCGGCATTCTTTAAATTGTAATAGATTCAAAAATAATCAATACAAAATTCTTTTCTCTTTCTTCCTCTCCAATTCCTTCTTTCCTTGTTCAAATTTGTGAATCATCCATATTTGCATGCTAAGAAACTTTGTGTTCTTGTTAATATGATTTCAAGAAGTTTGTATATGTGAAATTATACTAGTTATAAATGTGAATGATTCTCCCTGCATCTCCCTAGCTCAATACGTGGAAGGTTATACTGCTATCTATATTTCATAGAAGTATTGTTATGTTCTTCCTCTCTCATCTTCTTAATTCTTCTATCCTTTCATATTGATGATTTTTTTGGCATGAAACATTTCAAAGTATTAGGAATCCACACTTTGAAAGTTATAAATTTATATATAAGTTTTCTTTGCTTGCTTTCAATAAGGGAACCTCTCCCATTAAAAAGGAGGGACTTGCTTTCCCCATCACCGTGGTTTGCTGAAGTATCATTTTAAAACCCCCAAAAAATGAAGAGATGCTCCCTTCTAGTCGATGACCTTTGATGAACGATCTTTTCATCTTCGTATATACCGATACTATATGCATACGACATGTTATAATCGATGGAGGTGCTAGTATTAACATCATCTCCTCCCATGTGTAGAAAAAATGCGCATACCTACCGCTTTGGATTTGCATGATGATAACCGATTATGTTGTGCTCCTTCAATGATGCCATAACCTCTATCCGGGTACCATCGTTCTCCATGTCCGCATAGGTCCCCGTACTATACCAAAACTATTCTATGTCCTAGAAAGGGAGTTCTAGTATAATTTGTTTCTTGGACAACCTTGGATCCATGCCATGGGTTGTGTCCCTTTAACTTTACACCGCTGCCTCAAATTTGAACATGAAGGACATAACTACACCATCCTGGATGACCCATCACCTTTCAAGACCTGTAACATGTTGTACTAGCCCAATGATGTACTTATACCAGTCAAGGCATTTGTCACTACCCCCACTTCATATTCACCCACAATCCCATCCACTAAGTCTATCATCACCTCTCCCACATCTAACCCTACTATTCATACTGCTGCCACGGCCTCTACAACTAACTCACCTACTTCCTAATCATCTAGCAATTCATCTATCCCCACTACCCACATATTGACTACTGATCCCTTAGAAGGTGTTTTTAATGCCTCACTCTGGGGGAGTACCGCCTATATAATATCGACACGTTCCTCACTGAGAGAGTATGCGAACTGCGTTAGCACCCTAGTTATGAATACTACATAGGTGAGGTTTTTCCTTATGGTCTTCCCCACATTCTCACTAATCTAACATATGGGAGACTTGATATTACAACTTATTCACCCGAACCTCCATCCCAAACATGACCATTTTCATCTAACTTACACTCCCTTACTAACCGCCTCTTTTCTCACACTTTCCTTCACCGTTGCACATGGAAAAGCTTTGGATTCAATTTTTATGAACATGGATGCCATACTATCATCTCATTTACCACCCATAAATACAATTACCGTAGCGGTATTGGATTTGACGCACCACCTCCCAAGAAGGCTCTCGTTGACCTCATTCTGGAAGACAAACCTTCTACACCTCATTTACCCACATCACCATCTTCACCCACAGAGTTCATAGATCTCGTATCTATTCCTCCTAACTTTTTTTTTCATAAACACAATTTCCCTGGGACCTCTAACCTATCAACATGATGGTGAGGCTCCCTCTTCTCTCCCAATCATGTACCCTGACATGATGATGACGATACACCTTCTATTAATGTCGTTTAATGTCAGGACGATGAGTCCATCCTCATCTACCTTGGTGCAAAAGATTCTTATATTCACTAGTTATTACCTTTTGAGACACAAACCATGTTGAATGAATCAACCATTGAAATCAACATTAACACTTCGAGGACTACCCGTTTATTCAAAAGATAGGCCAATCCTTAGATGCTACTAAGAAATAAGGTTTTCCTCTTTCCTTTGGGACCATATCAACGCTTTTTCCTAGTCCTATGCCGATATGCCCAGTATTGACCCAAAAATCATGGTCCATAATATCAAAACCATTCCTGGTGCCAAACCCATCAAACAAAATCTACGAAAAATACATCTTCGCATTGTTCTTCTTGTCAAAGAAGAGCTTCAACAACTTCTCTCAGTTTCCTTCATCCTACCCATTGACTATCCCCAATGGATTTATAACATTGATCCTATCACAAAGGTGATAGGGGGACTCCACATTTGCACAGACTTCTGTGACCTCAACCTAGCTTGTCCAAAAGATGATTTTCCCCTACCAAGAATTGACCAACTAGTTGATCTCACCACCGGCCATAAAATTCTATCACTCATGGATGATTTCTCGAGTTATAATAAAATATTACTTGCTCTAGAGGATCAATACAAGACTGCCTTCATCACTCGTTGGGGACCTTCTACTATAGATTCATGCCTTTTGGCCTTAAAAATGTTGGTGTTATATATCAATGAGTCATGACTTATATCTTCCATGACATCATGCATCACATATTGGAATATTATGTAGATGATCTTCTTGCCAAATCCAAACATCGATCCAAACACCTGATCATCCTTAAGGTCATCTTTGACCACCTTATCAAGTATTGTGTTCATCTTCAACCAAAGAAGTGTGTCTTTGTGGTACTTTTAATAAAACTCCTTGGTTTCATCATTTATGTCCATGGCATAGAAGTTGATCATGCTAAAGTAAAGTCCATTCAGAAATGCCTCCACCTACAAATATCCATCAACTTTGAATCGCCTACAAGGTAAGTTGAAATCCATTCATCATTTTATCTCATAGTTTTCTTACCCTTTGTCAACCATTTCATCATCTTCTCAAGAAAGACATCTCATTCAAACGGGATGATGAATGCCATAAAACCTTTCAAGCCTTTAAAAAGTACCTTCTTCAACCACCGGTGATCATTCCTCCTCAGGATGACCACCCGTTCTACCTATATATTTCCACCACTAACCATTCTTTAGTTGCCATGGTCTCTCATTGTGATGAGCTACAAAGAGAGCAAGTGGTTTATTACATAAACTACACCCTTCTAGACTACAAAATTAGATACACTCATGCCAAAAACTCGATTAGCCGTAGTTTTCATCACCACTAAACTCCACCATTACCTACTCAAGCAAATTTTTTTGTTATTATTAATATTGACCCCTTACACTATATGTATGCCAAACCCTATCAACATCAACATGTCACATGTTGGCTTATGCTTCTTGCTGACCTTGACCTTGAATTCATTCATCAAAATTCCATAAAGGGCCAAGCTCTTTTTGACCAACTAGTAGATGCACCTCTTTCTGGGAATCAACTCTCTAACTTCGACTTCCCAGATGAATCCATAACTACCCTCTCCTTAGACGAACCCGCTAATGAAATGAAACTCTTCTTTGATGGCTCCAAGTGTCAACGTGGAGGTGGGGTTGGTGTTATCCTCATCCTCGTTGATTGTGAACCTATGCCTTTGTCTTTAAACTCAATTTTGATTGTACAAACAATATTACCGAATATGAAGCACTCATATTGGGTATCCAGTTACTTATGCCTAAGATGTTAAGTTAATCAATATATTTGGTGATTCCTGGTTGGTGGTAAACCAAGTAATTGGTATATACTAGTGTCATAATGAGATACTTCAAAAGTATAAGTATCGCGTAGACATACTTTTGACCACCTTTGACCATTATGAACTTCAAACCACCCCACTTTCTACCAATAAGTTTGTGGATACCATGGCCTGCTTGGCTTCTCAGATACCCACTTCTCCTGCAAACTCTCAAATCTTTGTCACAAAACTAAGGTTGTAATCACCCTCTTATTTACCTCATGAGGTATACTATTGGAACCATTACACATGATCCACGTGATCTTTGGTATAGGCTTGTAGAACATATTTCCCTTTCCATTCTACCCACCGATCTCACTCATTATGGACAATGTGCCTTTCTTAAAAGTGTCTCTCATTATGTCATCATGTGTGGTCTCCTTTATAAGCGTGGCTTCGATGGTATTCTCTTACAATTCCTTACAAGTTCTGAAATTCCCTACACCATTAAGGAAGTCCACGATGGGATTTGTGGAGGTCACTTTAGTGATTTAGCTGTCGCAAAATGCATTCTTTACCTTGGATATTATTGGCCAACCTTAAACCATGATTTTTGTGACTATGTCAAATGTTGTGTGAAATTCTAGTAACATACTAATCTTCATCACACACCTAGTCATGCCTTACAGGTCACACAAGACCTTTGTCCTTTCTCTCAATGGGGCTTGGATCTTGTCGGTGAGATTAATCCCCATTCTTCACAACGCCACCAATGGATTATAACCACTATTGAATATTATATTAAATGGGTAGAATCCATTCCCCTCATTTCTGTAAAAGTAGAGAAAATATGTGAATTCATCAATCATCACATCATTTATTACTTTGGTGTTCCTCACCGCCTCATCAAGAAAATGAAAATCAATTAAAAACAAAACCCTATGAAATTTATGAAACAATTTTGACATCTAACTTATTTTATCATCACCTTATTACCTGAAAACCAATAGACAAGAAGATTTGACCAATAAAACCTTGAAAAAAATCCTTATAAAACTAGTTGACGATAACGGAAAGGATTTGGCATATACACATTCTTTTCACCTTGTGGGCTTATCACACTAGTATTCAAACTTCAACTACTGCCACCTTTTTCTATAGTATATGGTGCCAAGGTTGTCTTACCTCTCAAAGTCCAAATTCCATCTCTTCCTATCTCCCTATAAGACATGCTCAACGACAATGACTTTCACTAAGACCATTTGGGTGCAACTTGAGTTATTAGATGAACATCGTCTTAATGCTCTTGACCATATCCAAGTCTACCAAAAATGTATCAAACGTTCCTATGAAAAATGTGTTCATGAATGAACCTTTCAAGTCAATGACCTTGTCCTGAAGGAAAATCAACATGTAACTAAGGAGGATAAAAGTAAACGGGAAAATTTTCTCCTAATTGGTTTGGACCCTATATTGTTACCCATGCCTATAGATCAGGTGCTTATCATTTGTATTCACTTGAAGGTAAACCCAAACCTAATCCCCTCAATGCCTTGCATCTTCAACCATTTTATTGTTGAAATCAAGTCCTATATCACTTTCTATCTCTTGCCCGCTCGTCCCTTGAGCATTGTTCACCTTCCATACTCCCATTTTTGAGGATCCATGACTAGACAAGAATCATGTGATTACCGTCACCTTTCAACCTCCTCTTCAATATGAGTACCATGGATCTACTCATAGCATGATTCTCATGCATAATTTTCATCTTCTTAAAGATGGAATCACATATTCATTCATCACTCGTAACCACCTCTTTTATAATTACCCTATGTGTGCTATGGCTTTTTCTTATAAAAAAGAACCTAATCTTCCTATATAGTCTTGTCCATGACTTAAACATCCAAAAACAAAAAGGGATTTAACTCTTGTATTCAAACTTCCAACAAAAGATGACTCCCTCAAAACGGGACATCTCATCACTCTATTTCACTGCTATAAATAGAATTGCTCCTTGAAGGAAAACTATATAAAGTCATTGCAATAATAGACTTCCCTTATTGATCAGTCTATTAAAAATGAAAAATGAAGAAAATGATGAAATTTTCATCATGGACTTACCTATTTTTTATCCCGGGTTTCTTGCTAAGAAAAACATCTTTGTCACACACTAAGTTACACTCAACCATCTACTTTCACCTCATTACCTTTTGCACCTTAGTTTTCACTCTGCTCAAGCAACTTTATGCCAAATGTGACATTCCATGATCATGTGACTTTCTTCACCCTTAGAATATTCCATTATGAAAGGCCTTTAGGGTCTTACTTTCATAAGCCCATCTCGGGATATGGTAGACTCATTAGGGTACTTATCAATTAAACAAATATTTTACCACCTCTTACCATTCACCTTCCTCATTACTTATTGATTAGCCTATACAAGACTAGATCATCGACACCTACATTTTAAGTGACTCAACCATACCTATCACCTAAGATTTAACCATGCCTATCACCTAAGACTTAACCATGCCTATGACATACACTCAATCATACCTAAAACCTATCAACCCATCCCCCTAATTCATCATATTCTTCCCTAGCTTATGGGAGAAATACCTCGGCCTAAGGCCCCTTCTCACCGGGCTATGTAGGCTGCACTTTGAGGGCATGGGGCCCTTAGAGGTTAGCTCATCCACTCTTCACCCTAACCTATTTACCCCTTTATTTCCCTATTCACATCCTACCTTAGTTTGTTTCCATTTTATATCAACATTTGGAAATTAAACCAAACAAGGAACAATTGATGAACATTTTTACCACATCATCACATCGTTCATTTATCATTTTCACATTCCCTCCATAGAAAATATCTAGAAACTTAAACCATAACACACATATACATTTAAACTCTCTATCTGTTAAACTCTCTTGAGCGCTCCATTTTGGAGTTCCAGAAGCATACCCGGGCGGTTCCCTTACACCAAGGGCTTATTTTGCTTATTCACAAGCACTGCCTTATTAAATTCCCCGGTCTCCCTTCCTCTCCCGGCCCGGCTTTGTTGGGTTCCGCTGCTGCCAGTCCTGTCTCCCCTGCTGCCCCTGCTGCTGCCCCCGCCTTCGGTGCTGCTACCCCCATGCCGGCTGCTCATGCTTCTCCTTCTTTTCCTCCTGTTGCTGCCCCTGCCACCCACCCTGTCTCTACCTCTAAACGTGTCACCAGGGCTTCTAGGAGACTCAACCTTGAGTCTACTGCTGAGGGGGTTGAACCTTTGGAGGACATTGCTCGTGATCTGCTGAACATTAGTAGTGCCAGTCCCCAGGCGGCACCAACGGATAACCCTTCTAGGAGATTGGAGGCCTTAGAGGCTGAGCTTAAATTGCTGAAGGATGAGGTCAAAACCTTGCTAAGAAAAAGGAAAAAAAAGCATTGAGGGGAAGGGAGCATTGGCGGGTACAGCGATTGATTGATGACATATACAAAAATCGACCTCCTTAGACTCCCGCCTAGGGAAGATGAAGACTAGGCATGAGTATAATATTGCAGCCTTCGGGGCCATCGAGGAGTTCATCGAAGGTCATGCAAGAAGTGTTTCACATCTTAGCGGTGTCCCGGCTACACTTTGGGGCAATGAGAAAGAGAGAAAAAGAACAGAGAGGAGCTCGATAAGACGGATGCTGCTCATATGACCACATTGGGCATGTATCATGCTTGGAAAAGAGTAAAGATGAGTATTGATCAAGCGGCCAAGAAGTAGTCCCGACTACTTTTGCTGGTCCTTATTGTTTTTATTACTGCTTCTTGGCTATAGGCTTGCTTTTTTTTGCCGTTGTTTTTTGTTAAGTCTCGTTTTGTGTGTAAGCTTTTTAAGGATTCGTTGTTCTTTGTTTGTAACTTTTGTGCTGCTACATGACTTCTCTGCTCCTCTCTCTTATTCCAGCTTTTAGGCCTTCTTTTGTACACAAGGGTATAGTCCCTTTCAAAAACTATTTACCAATATTAAAAAAAAACACACATATACATTATCATTTATTTCTAATGATATCAATGACTTGGACATTAAAATCATCACCTAAGACTCAACCATTCCTAAATTATGACCTTACTCTATCATGCTTATGACCTGAATCCACCATGCCTATGGCCTGACTCCATCATGCCTATAACCTGACTCAACCATGCCTACAAGACCTCGACTCAATCATGCCTAATTCACCTAATATCCATCACATACAAAAATAATAATGGAAATTAAAACAAGTACACCATCCATACTATAAATATCATCATCTATATAAAAGAGAAAGTATATGTATACATACATATGTACATAGATACAAATAAATATGAATATCTCAAAAACACTTAGATAAATCCTCACCATCTTTGGCATGCAGGCCGGTATATGATCAAAAATCTAAAAAACTCTCATATACATCCTTGCTATATTAGGCACGCAGGCCAGTATATACCAAAATAACACAAAAAAGGAAATTATGCATAACTATCAGACATCCCCCCATCGGATATCCTCCATGCCTATCTCACCTATATTCTCCTCCTTTGCTCCTATGTGGCATCCTATTAGCATCTCGACCGTCCTCCATGGGCCTCGTCCTAACTCTCTACTGGTACCTCACCTAGAGCTAGTCTCCATGAACTAGTGGCCTCACCTTGACCCTATCTCAGGGTTCATCACCCCCTGTACTCTCCACATTGTGAGTGCGAGACCTAGTACTCTCACTTGAGGCTTGTTATGCTTTATAATCTGCATAACTAGGGACATCTATCCTTGCGGCCATTAGATGATCTTGATAATAAATCACCTCACCTAGGGCATCCCTGAACTTGGCCATGGGTACTTTCTGTGGTGGTGCCATCAGCCTCTGACCCTATACCTGTACCAAGGGACCCTGTCCTACCCCAACTTGTAAAATGGGACCTTGTCCTTGAACATGTGTAGGTGCCTGTACCATGGGACCCTATCTCACCCCTACCTATAAAATGGGACCCTATCCCTTAACATATGTAGGTGTCTATCTATGTGCTACAATATGGGCCTAAAGGGACACCACCTATGTCTGTAACCTAGTCACCTCTTCCCGTGACCCTTCCAATTATCCCTGTAAGGTGGCCACCTATCCCTATAGTATATCCCTAGGAATTTTGAGTGTGGCCATATCTAGCTAACCTATCATGGGTGGTGTTGCTTGTAGCTAGGATTCCGACCACCATCTGTATGCATCTATACAGTCCACATAATCAATCGATGGTCAACAGTTGCTCCTCCTACTTAGTCGACACTATAGGTCATGGTGGAGACATAGGTCTCTCCACGTCATCCCTCCTATACTGTGGAAATGGAGGTGGCACGTCCTGGGGCAACCCCAACTATCATCTAACCCTGTCAATGGGGATCATCTCATGATCATTGGCATGATGCCCCTTTATCCATCTTAAAATATATAGCCCCTCCATCTCATCTTCCATCCACCTATATGATGGATAGCCAATATACGACCTCCAGATAATGTCTACACCAGATATACCCTCCAAGTATGCACCTATAATACGGTACATCATGTGTATTTGTGGTTATCCTTGCTCTCCCCCAATGGGTACCCATTGCAAGTAACTACTCTCTGCTTCAACCCTACCTCAAATGCATCTGGTGGGACATGCCCACTTGGCACATGCATACGATGTGCTTTTATGCCCAACAATGAAGAAGGAAGGTACAACATAAGATGAACCTCTGTAATCACACGTAAGCCCATAACTCTCTGTATAACTACACCGTAAAAGATGGTGGCTATGCAAAACACGTCCTCTCATCCATCATGTCCTAGAGGACCCCCATCGGTTCTTGTGCGAATCTCCCTCCTCTCGAATCGGGTAGTACAAAACAACACACCACCTCTATAATCAACACCACTAGCCTCATCTCCTCTCGGTGGGATACATACATTTCTCCATAGCTCAAGTGGCACTATGGTACCTCGGCTTTGCCATCGCCTCTCCAAATATTACCTCTATGGGATCCTCGATGCCTTCGATGTGATCGAATACATCTGCGTCCCCACTATCGACAAGCGTAGAATCTTGTAAACATCTTGAAGGGTGAGCATGATCTCATCCATCGTAGAAAATAAAAGGTATTGGTCACATGAATCCCATCTATCAATGAGTGCAACCATCGAATACGATCTCGTGCTATACGCCTATAGTTCTAGATCCCAATCAACCACACCTCTGTCACATGATGCCACTCTGTCATGGTCACGCCCTCGTACTCTCGTAGTAATGGTGGTACCCTATCATTCATACGTAATCGGTCAATAGCCTACATTTAACAAACCACAAAATTATTAAAACCTCGACCCCACCTCTTACAAAACCCTGTACCCAATATCCCATCCACAACCCAAACTCTAAAGATTACCCATTTTCCCTATACTAGTCTTGCACCTATCAAACCTCTCACCTATATACCTTTTTACCCTACCTATTATCCATAGACCTGTCCTTACCCTTCATGCCCTACCTTTTTGACCACCCTATCTCTCTTATGAACCCATTTCCTCTTCCACTTGACCGTGATTGGTCATGGTTAATCGACATCGGTCACTATTGATCGTAGTATCGATTATCCTTGATCGACATCGATCATCTATTGCTCGATCGATGCCATCCAGACCGACCAAAGTGTCACCCAACCCTTGACTAGCACTTGGTCTTTGTCACACCACCCAAACTAGAAACCCCCACTTTTTCCTCAAATTGACCAAAAATAACCTAATAACCTACCTTACCCTACCCAACCCTTACCTACCCTCATAGCCACTCTCATTTAACTTACCCGAGACCTTCCCTCCACCCATTTCATTCATATTATTTCCAAATGACAATTTAATTCCTACCCAAAACCATTTTTACCCACCCTAATTTCTACAATTTATTTCAATCCACAAAAGTAAACATGGATAAAATCCTACCTTATCTCAATGCCGACGATGCGGTGTTATGTCGAGTCATTGTACTAGTGGCCAACCCAAACCTTCTCCTTCTTCTTACATGACCTAAATCACCTCCTTAACTCCAACCAATCAAATCCATCGACTGATCTTATGGAACCACTAACCACATGCCAATCACCCAATACAAGATCTAATTGCTCATCTCTTGGTCTTAGCTTATCGTTCTCGCGGCTCTCACGTGCTCTTTGGACATTTTCTAGAAATGGAAAATGAAAAATGATTTTGTAAAAAGATTTTTTTTCCTTTTTTAGCCCCAAATTGACTTAAGCGATGCTCACAAGTCGTTCCTACTATAAACCTTTATTTAGTATCTATCTACTCACCATAACTAACTAAGACTTAGTTCAACCCTAAAAATGAATGCTTATTATTCCTCTAACCACATTCCGCTCATTAAAAGATAACATCCATTTTTATCCGGGAGAAATGGAAAGACTCGGCCTAAATGATTGCAAGATTTGTCATTTTTAGTAAATCTAGGGAATACCACCTTAACCGACGCTGGTCACCACGAAAACCAACGTTGGTCAACCAGAACCGTTTTCGTTACCATATAACCATTTTGGTAACCTTGTTTGAGAGGTTGGCCAAATTTTTTAATTTAGGAGAAAAAGGAGATCTACATGCAAGGAAGAACCAGAGCTCTTTCGTACATCAAAGTAGTCATAGCCGAGTATCAAGATAGATCTAGAGGTATTGCTCTCATGGTATCATTCAGGAAGCACTTTCGTTGCAATGAGTAGAAATTCCACCGATCAACCACCATCACCACCCAACCATTAGACTTGCTATATCGGTAAGTGTTTTTATCACTTGTGTCATTCCACCTTTATTCGTTTATAAGGTTTTTTTCATCTTTATTGTTATTTTCTACTTACATTCGATTCCTCCACTATTTCACTTTCTATAAAATAAACCATTCCTCTAACCACACCATAAAACCACCTATACCCAACTTCTACATATCTTTGAGTGTTCCTAAGATCCCCACATACCTCGTCATTCCCTCTTTCATCTTTGTCTGACCTCAACTTAAACACCACAACCAAATCTTATTGATTTTTTATCATCCCTCCTCTACCGATGTCTTTGGTTACCCATAACCAACATCGGTTCTTCCTAAACTATGATCAATAATACCCTACCTATGCTTTGGTCTCTATATTTGGCCATCCTCTCAATAAAAAAATCTAAGAATATTTATCCAAGCAACCTAAGTGACCCAGAACCTAAAACTTACCTATTCCAGTACTTTGACCCCTTACCCTACCTCTAGATCTAATCATAGCCTAGCCTTCTTATAGTATTTGAATGAGATACCTAAATCATATCAACTACAGTAGAAATTTTTTTATTTACATTATTTCTCATGTTAAGTTATATTAAACAGTGGATTGACAACCATCTAGGAAGTATCACACTTCCGGATCTAGCACTTGTTAGGTAGTCCACTGTCATATATTATTTAACTCTTCTTTTGTGGACATGTTTTCTATTTGGGTAGTTCCTCCTAGCCAAAAGGAAGCTCTCACAATCAAGCATTAGATCCGAGAAGTCAAAACGTGTGCATAACCTTCAAACCAATCATCATAATAGGTATTCCTCTTCAACCCAAAACATTATCTATTTCATCACATTCAAAACGTAAAGAAAATGGTGAAAAATAAGGTAGTATTTCCATTTATATTAGGTTTTCAATTCTGCATTTCCATTAATGTGTTTCCTTCTTCGTCACTATGCTCTGTCAAGTTAGTTGGTGTTTTTGTAATAAGTGCGTTTACGTTCCAGAAGCTAATTACTATTTGAATAATTTCTATTCATAGAGGACTACACATACCCTTAGTGTGGGGCATGTTATTGATATCTAGGTACAAGACTAATGAAAATAAGTCCACATGAAAGGAACAAAATGTTACAAGTTTTATTCAAAGTTGGATAATCGAAAAACATTACTACGGAAATAAGGACCATAGATGGAGATAAATGAAGAAACAAGTATAACATTAGGTAAGAAGAGGCCATGGGAACTACCAAGGGAAGGCACAGTGGCGAGGTACTCGGGTGCATGGAGGTGCACTAAAGAGAAGTCTACACTAAGAGGTAGGAAGGTGTACTAGAAAATTATAGCTTGGGCGCAAAGATGTACCATGCGGAAAGAATGAAAAGGGTTTATTAATGAGAGGATTATTGGTAGGTGAGGGATCATTAAATGCACTAAATTTTTAAAAATATATATAAGGATGGGATGTAGTTCATCTTTATCATTGCAATTGAGAGAATTTGAAAATATTTAAGTGCAAACGAGATGAGAAATCAAATGCTTTAGGAGAATCTTGTGTTCCCATAGGTGAAGGGTTTGAACAAAACAAATGCTTTATAAAAGAGCTAGGGCACGTGATTTCCACTAGGGCATGGAGATTTGAACTAGGGTTTCAACTTTCTTGATTACAGAGGGAAGAAAAGAGAGATTTTTTAAATGGCACCAAAGAAAACACCTACAGTAGGAATAAAACAAAAGAAGAAGGTCGAAGTGGAAGAATAAATTACTCCGAGAGTAATTTATCATAAATGTAGTATCTAGAGGGCATGATTGTAGGACAAGAATGGGATTCCCACATCCAAAAATGTAAAATTAGTGATTACAACCATCGAAAATTGCATAATAAAAAGGAGTTAGATGCATTGTTGATTACAAAAATGAACAAGCACACAACAGAGGACATGCCAGTGTAAGATGACACTGGTGAGAATTTATTAAAGAAAATTAGAGTCTATTAGTTATATGAGCTGCCATACTTTGGAAAGTACAAAACATTGTATCAATGGTTGATGAGTAGATTCCATGAGGACTTCTTCTACTTTGCCAGACGGAGGGTAAGAATCACAACTGCCTTGATTTCAATAGTGATAGGACTAAGGGCCTCAAAAGAAGACTCGGAGAGTGAATTAATAGATAAAGTAGTGATCCTGGAGAAAAGGAAGGAGCTGAGGTATATCAAGGGTCCACATAGCATGGACATCGACAAATTAAAAAAGTACCTAATCATACAAGTAGCTGCCCATCTTGTAACAAAATTGAATGACCAAGAAAGGTGGTCGCAGTGAATATAATGTGGCTACATGTTGCACGGAAGATGTATTAAGGAGTGGTCTATAATAGCATGGATCACATATTAAAGACAATCATTGAAGAAGCGCGTAAAGGTGGAATAATTAGTTTTGGCACTATTTTAATATCTTTGGTGTTTATGGAGATTAGAGTGCCCAATGGGCCAAAGGAGAAGATTTCAAGTAACCCACAGTACAAAAATATATGATGGAAAGATTTAATAAATACTTATGTGAAGAGACCATGGGTGGGTTATTTAAATAGAGGGTAGAGATGTGGTATGACAGGATCTATGCAGCATTTGAAGAGGAGTGGCGCATACCTAAGGAGTTACCTTCGGTGGTGGGTACGACAAAGTATAGTTTGTAGTTTACCAGCATTTTTGCATCATGTGATTTGTGATGAAGGAAAGGGCTTGGATCCCATGGTGAAAACTTCCATATACCTTCACACGGTAAGATATTTCATGGCACGATTCATTAGTTTTCATATGCACATTGCCTAACCTTCAATACAAACAAGGTAGATTGCGACTACCATACACTAAGAAAGACATATGTCTATCCAGGATGGACTACCTAAACTAAGAGGCTTATCTTAAATATTATAATCATGAAGCCTATAATATTGGTAGTTGGGGACACCAGAGCAGCACTTGTGAACCTTTAACTCAAGCCCAAGATGGAGAATAATAAGTATGTGGAGAATGATTTCGCACTCCCAGGGACACCTAAAGGTAAACATACAATGTAAAATTTTCCAACACCTAAGCCCATAAAGATAATACAAGTAGATGATGAAGAAGAGGAGAATGAGGATAGTGGTGGTTTGGAGCATAGAGGTAGGATGCAGCCTCAAAATAAGGAAGAACTTGAGCTCATGAATACTCCACCGTAGCCACAAGAAGGAGTTGATGATTATCTAGATGCAAAGACAGGAGAGCATCGCTTCAAAAGATTATTTAGGAGAACAATAACCCAAGGTGCTACTCCACAATCAGTTCCCAGATCACCTCAACTCTCTCCATAGAAGGATACAATTGAGAAGAGAAGAAGGAAGTTGAAGCTGAATGAGGAGGCGGAAGATTCTGAGGAAAGCACGCCTAAATCTCCTACACCTCCAAAGAATGTGGAAGAACCAAAGGATGAAGAAATGAAGGATGGAGAAGAAGGAGAAAAGGAGGCAGATGAGACAATGCAAGAGACTTCTCAGGGTACAATAGAACTTCTCAAAGTTACAACAGAACAAGCTCCAAATCTTGACACTCAAGTTCTTAAGGGGCCAAGATCAAAAAGAACAAGTGGAGAATATGTTCCACTGGTCATGGGCTATGCTGAGGACATAGGTAAAATTGTCCACACCCATTTTCAAAGAACAATGACACCAAAGGAGTTGTATGGGTGGGAGATGATGGATAAAGATATGGAAACCATACACACAAGGAAACAACTATCATGGTCAATGCACACGTACATGAATGAATTGAACCTTGATGTATGTGAAGATTCATGTGTATCAATGAGGTTGAAGAAGACACCTCAAGCCGGACATATAATAGTAAATCCTGCTGTTATGTCGATGAACAAGTGAGAAATGCTTTAGTAAAAGTCTCGATAGAGGTGGAATGATGAAATATGGATAAGGCTGAAATAATTAGGGCACTAAGAGAAGAGCTCAAAACTAAGGATGTAGAAATAACATGCCTAAAGCAAGAAAAATACTTGACACGAAGAAGAACATCATTTTCATCAACATGTAAGAGGAAATTAGGGACAATATCATGACAACAAAGCCACACTTAGAGCGTAAGGTACCAGGACGTTTCCTTTGGAAATGAATTATGTAAGTACCTTGGTGGAGTTAGTGCTTGAAGATGCACCAAGTGCACATGCCGGAACCAAATAATCTTGAGCAGAAGCAAAACAAGAAAAGGCTTTGGTGATGAGAAAGATCTCATCATATGAGGGGTTACTTCAAAGCTTCAAGAGGAACTCGAATAAATCAAAGCAAGTGCTGAATATTTATACAGCCCCGAAGCCGTTATAAGAACCAAGACCATTTTGGAAGATGATGAAGTCCTAAAATCCATGAAGGATGAGACATTAGGCCATGCATAATGATTAGTTCTTATCAAGTAGAAGCTTGAGGCCATTACAACAACAAAATAACCACACAAGGAAAGGCTAGATGAGATTGGGAAAATAATCACACAAAATATGGTCTTATTAAAAGGAAGAATGGCTGCCATGTCCAACATTGTTTTGGTCTTGCAAAATGAGAAAGGATAAATTACAAAAAGACGAGCTAGAGTCAATTGTAGTGGATATCCCGAAAAGGAAGAGTTTGTACTCAATGATTGATGAGACTTTAAAGAAGGAAATAAAAGAAGAATATCCAAAATTGATTCTTCTCGGTTGAAGAAGAAGATATTGTAGGGTAAAGACATTCTGTTATTAATAAATATTCTTTCTATTTCTATATTCATAGATTCAATTTTGAGACAACCATTTCGGGGACGGCAATGCAACTATTGTGGGGTAATGTTGGTCATTCAAAGTATGGAATTTAGTGAAGAACATAAAGAAGGTTCACGCGGAAGAGCATAGTGCATTCAAAAGAGTGAGAGGATCGGGAAGGGATCACATGCCGAGGATAACGACATATTTGAGACTTATCCATTTTCACAATGATGAGATATTTTTAGAGATATTGTGCCGAACACAAACCAGTTAGAGAATTGCGTGACACACATTGGATATTTTTGGAGGATTGGCTACAAAGCGCTTTACATGGATACAAGCTGAGAATAGATTTTACTAATGACAGCTTAACTAGAAGAATTCTATTATTATCACACTTTCATGTGTGGCTATTATTGTAATGGCACGTGGCTAATAATAACATGTGACCTATTTTGGGATTAGATAAACGGTGAAGGGAAATTCCCTATCCTTATAAATATGTAATGAAATGCATAGTAGAGAATGGGATGTAAGGGTTGAGTTATTGTGAGCTTATGCTGCCAAATCTAATGTGTGCATAAAACTATGGTATTATCTACTATAATAATCTTATGTGTATTTATCATGTTTAATGCAATGAATTATATTGGCTGAATTACGATATCAAATCTTGAGTACAACTAGTTCTTGCATGCTTGATTTCATCATGGTTATCATTTAAGTTTGTTATTATCTAGATCTAGATCGAACATGCAATGTAAATTGATATATTAGTTATGGATTTGTATGCTTTAAGTCTTCATCATGCTAACATCCCGCAACAACAACCCTAAAGAGGGGTCGATACCTTTGTGTGCTTTGGGTGAGTGCTCGCCTTACGCCGAGTGATGTGCCGGCATGCCCGGCTTTTACTTGGTAAATTATAGGTTGCATCACTTTGTATAATGTAAACCCGAAAGAATAATTTCATCCCTTTATGTAGGAATAACATTAATCAACATTGAATGGACAAAAAGGTCAACATTCTCCTCATGTACATGATGATATTGATATGTTTGAGGTGTTACATAGAACTTAGAAACTTCAATTGGAAAAACATCACCATTAAATAAAAAGAATTTAAATTATTCAACGGTTGAAGATTCTTCTTTCTCGAATATATCTTGGTCACTTTTTTCATCAATGCATCTGATTTATTATTCTTTTAAATCCCATGTAACTTTGACTTAGAAGGATCTATCTATAATTTAGACAAATAATTTTTCCTTAGTGATGTAAATAGCTTGGCATGCTTCGGTGGTGAAAGAAAAACATTTTGTTTAGATAGTGACAAATAGAAGAGGTATTATTATATCTATATACTTTTCGAATACCAAATTCATGTCATTATGAATTTCAGGGGCATTTGCACAACCTATTTTTTCTGAGACTATGAACATCCCCAAATTCTAACCATATTTAATACATGAACACGCTTGATTTTCTATAGAATCCTTCATTTCTATTTTTGTGAACAAGGAAACTTCCAACTCCATTTTAAGAATAAGGAACTTATTAATTTCAATGTCAATGTGTTCCACTTGAATACGTAGTGTTCATTGATCAATAAATTCTGAAGATAGAACCATGTTGAATTCATGGTTGACATCATCATCAACAAAGAATAACCAAAGATAAGTGTGATAGTTTTTTAGTGATTGCATTTCAAAAACCATTCTTCATCCCTTTTTTCTAATTCTCCACCCCTTCAATGAATAGAATTTGCGCGAACGAAGTTCTACCAATGGAAGACATATTAAATGTGAGAGGAATTAAAAAATTAATAATTCATAAATATATGGGAAGGATAAATATTATTTTTCAATAGTGCAATAACAAGTAGATGTTGTATCTTAATATAATTATTTTTATAAATTAAAATCATTACCAATGAATCTTTAGAGCTTAGCAATCGCTACGAAAAATTTAAACATGCTATAGAATACAAATGGAAAGGACAAGTACTTTGTAGATTAATTTACGCCATTCAAGGCTTGTATAAACTATAATAATCTGACTAGCAACCATTAATCGCAACTATTTGTAATGTTACATCAAATAATTGTAATACATGTCACATTTAGTGGCCGTTAGGCCTAGAATATCATGTTGGAATATCATTATGTAATAACTAAAATTAGTGTTAGTTAAGCAAAGATCTTGTCCTGAAAGCAAAATAACAATATGTGAAGAATAGACATTTCGTAGTTTAAAGAATATGTGAAAAAGAGGAGCTCAAACTGTCATTGTTTTCATTAATACCACCCGCTTTAACAACAAAGTTAGTCATGGTATCCTTACATGCATGAGTTATCCACACATTTTCCACCAAATATCTATTAAATCTTATATTGGATGAATTAAAATGCCCTCATAGCTTGGTCATGATTGTTTTGGGTGAGGTGTGCCAAATTATGGAGTGTCTGCCTATTGTATTTGGTACTTTAGAAATTAAAATTTCAAAATTTTAAATTTCATTGTTTACATTTAGGTCATTTAGGTCATTTTCCTTGGTGGTAGCAGAGTGATTTAGTCAAGCCTGTGGTAGAAGTAAAAAATTCCTATGATAATGAACTAGGAGACCTTGTGGGAAAAAATAGTGATGTGAAGAATCAATACTATCAAATTAGTAGAACATACCAGTAGTCACAAAGTATTCAAGAAAATCATTTCTAATTATTTCCTCTCAAATGATCATTATGATGTACTACATACCTCGAGAGGGACATGGCCTTATGTAGTTCTCATAAGATATATTATGTATAACACATAATCCATATTGTTTCTTATCAAGGAAAATTCTTAGCAACCGCTAAGCTCCATTACTTCCATTAGGTCTTAGCCTCTATATTTTCTAGGAATCCATTTTAACATTAAAAATAACAATCGGAACCAAGTGTTGCAATATCCCTAGTTGAGCCAAGTACTACAATACATACCCTCGAGAAGGAAAAAGACTTATTTATTTCTCGTAGGATATATTGTGCATATCATGTAATTAATGTCGGTTTGTATCAAGGAAAATTCTTAGCGACCACTAAGCTCCATTACTTATTGAAAGGATTGGCTTGATAGTCACTAGGATCAATAATTTTTGGCTTTCAAAAATAGCGACCAAATAAAAATTCACTATATACCTTAGCAAATAGAAAAGTGTTAGACCATAGTAATAGAAATAAATCATTTAAACTTGAAGAAGTATCCTATTCATATTGGCCTTGCATATTTCTTGAAATCACCCGTTAAAGAAAATAGTCCTAAATGATTTACTAAATATGTAGGGCAAAGATGAACATGATTATTTCTCAAGATTAAATGATGCGAGTCCATGAACAACAATGCATGTTTTATGTTGACCAATTATTTCTCGATAAAAATCCTAGTAGCCATTAGCATCTATATTTTCCAAGAATCCATTTTAACAATGTAAAAATCAATCTGAACATCTTTGATCGATAGTTGTTTTCATTATTTATAATTATATTATATTGGCTAGACTATCCTGGAAGTGCCAAGTGTTGAAATACATACCTTCGAGAATTTTGATGCCTTATGTAGTTTTCATAGGATATATTGTGCATAAAATGTAATTCATATATTTTCATATCAAGGAAAATTCTTAGCGACTGTTAAGCACTATTACTTATTGAAAGGAATGACTTTGCGATCACTAGGATCAACAATTTTTGGTTATAAAAATAGTGACATAGTTAAGAAAGGTTAGATCATAGTAATAAAAGTACATCATTTAAACCTAAAGAATTATTTTTTCCATCTTGGACTTGCATAGTTTCTAAAATCTATCCTTCAAAGAAAATATACCTAAATGATCTATCAAATATATAGGGAAACGATGAACAAGATTCTCACTCAAGATTAAATGATGAACTTCGATTACATTAATCTACTCATACTGCTATACTCTTGATGAACCTCCATTTATATGCTTTCTATTATGAGGATCCCCAATTATGAGATTGATAAAATAAACAAAATTATAGTAATCTTTCTTTAGAAAGGAAAAAATGAGACTGTTGGAACTCAAACTTGCACCGTGTCTTAGATCCGAAAGAACCAAGTTGTTGAATAAAAATGAGACTATCTCTAAGTTTTGGGACTTTTTGCGCTTGAGAAAGACCTCTAGAGAAGGTTGGTATACCTATTTCTACTACTACTACTACTCCTAATGTTAAAATTTAAATACTAAGCTAAATAAGTCAAGGGATCAAGGATAGAAGAATTTGCGAAAAGGGAAAACTAAAACTAAGGGAGGTGATAACGTCAAAAATGTGGGATGAAAACTATCTATTTTGATCAGAAACAAAGGAGGATGACTAAAGGGAGGCTAGGAAAGTAAAATATAGACTAGAATGCATTCACATAATCAATTTCATGATACATAACAATAAACAGAGATGCAAGTGGCTTAAAATGACACAACAAGCACACAATACAAATGAGAGGCAAGAAAGAATAATACAAACATGTTAAGGCAGAGGATAGCCACAAAATAATGCTTCTATTACTTCTAGATATGCACAGTCTATTACAATGGTGTGTGAGGCTGATATCCACATGTAAGAACCATATTTAGAGGTTTGTGACTCAAAATACAGAGATACAAAATTCTTAACAAACATTAAAGGATCCAAAATATCCACCCTTTACAATGAGCCATGCTATTTCATTTATAGATGAATTAATGAGAGAAGAAGAAGAGAAGGAAGGAAAAATGGGATTTGAATCACAACCACCAATAACTAGATATGAATTCCTAAAAATCTACCTAAAAATCTATAAAATGTGCTTCCCCATATATTTTTTGTGTGTAGGAGAAGGAAGGGGGTGAGATCCACATCAAATCGGGTGGTTGGAACAATCATATCTTTCATTAATGGTGTGAGGAAAATTTTCCAAGTTCACTCCTACCAAATACTACTGAAATTTAAATTTTAATGATGTAGAGTGTAGTTTCAAATGAGACTAGGAACACGCGTGTCGATCCCTATAGAAAATGTTATGGTCAGTAAGAAGTCTATAGTACAAATTGGACATGCAAGACACATGGCGTGCGTATTGACTAGCTAAATAATTGGAAATTTTTTATTAGTTTTATCTTTTCTACCATGTGTCACATAGTGGTTAGTTACAAGGATTCAACACCCTAGTGGTGCACTTTTATAGTTGTGTGTAGCACACTCAAGTCTGAAATTTGATGACAAGGAACATAAACTAGCACAAAGCAAAGCACGATAGCACACAAAGGAGGAAGGTGCGGAAGAAGAAAGCGGGGAGGTGAAAAAGTAATGTGTGCGGGAAGAACAGAGGGAATATCTACTTGGAGGAATGTATGGAAGGTTTGAAATCATTACAATATGATGTGTGGTAATAAGGAAAGGGGCGCATGAGATTGTTATTGACTTATCTAATTTTGGGAAGCAAGTCTGAGGTGCACGGGAAGGGTTCATGAAATTCTGGGAAGAAGATGAATGCACATAGATGGGAGAGAGGAAAAATGGATGGAGGAAAAGGAAGATGTGGGAAGTGTATGAGAGGAGTGCGCAAGAGTGCATGAGGACTCGCAACTGTGGTATGTGTCATGAGAACAATTTAAGTGTGTGTAATCTGCAATGTAGAACCTTAGAGGAAGAATGGGAATAACGAGTGAACCAAATAACTAGGGAATTTATTTGGATAACAAAGACCAATAAAATCCCTATGGTTAAATGGTTCGATGTTTCACTTCCTAAATATTATGGGGGAGTGGGGATTTTGAACTGGGAAAAGTAAATTTTTTTCTCTAAGTGTTAAATAGGTGTGGCATCTTCTATCCAATCCTTAGAGCTGGAAATATATTCAAAATAAAATCTGGGTGATCCTCTTATAGTGGCTATTCTCAAAATTAATAACTTGACTAATGACTGAATATTAAAAAATTAATAAATTAAAGCATTGGAATATGGTTTGTCCTTGGCTAATGACTTGAATAGTAATGAATTAATTATTTAAAGGTAAATCTCATATTATTGTTAACGCAATCATCAATAAGAAGTCCTTGTTAGGGAAAATCAATCTTGTTTGAATAAAATTCCTTTTTATGCTTTCATTAATTCTATATTGAACCTTAAATTGTATCTATGGGAAGCTAATAAAGAGGAAGATTTTTTAGCAAATCGAGGGATTGAGAAATCATTTTTTGATAAGATTGGTAATAAATATTTTGATTTGTCAGAATTCATCACCTTTTCCAATAAAGGTTAATATTAAAGGCCGTATAAATCTTGCATTAATTATAAGCATGTGATGGAATAGTCACTCTATATATTTATCGAGCTGCTCTCTGTTATTTTCTCACTTTTTGGGTTTTTTTCACTAGATTTCATTTCATATTTCATGGATGGTCCATTGTTTCCTTTCATGAAATTCTCTGTCAGTGCATGAAATGACATGTTATACCAAGATTTTACGTCATTTCTTGAAATATATTTTTAGGATTGGATCAGAGAAAGATATGGTTGTTATTGAGGGATTTCTTAGAGTTGATTATTTTTCTTTGGAAGGTTGTTAGAGATTTAATGTGGAAGTTTCCTCGACCTTAGTTTTTCATCTACTTATAATACATCCGGTGAAGGATTGGGCTTTGGAGCTGGGAGATAACTAAATCAAACCATCTTATAGGGCTGGCATGGAAGATGAAATGGAAAATAACTCAAGTGCGTTATGGACCATACTTTCTGGGAATCCCTATATCTATGAAGGTTTTTTCAACTGGGTCATTTTTGGAGAGTTGTGACAATCAACTTGATGTCCAAATGTGTTTCATGGATGTAATGGCAAAGTTTAGTAAGAGCTCGAAGATGGGATCTAATTCAATCCACTTTCGACCTGGATGCTCTGTGTTCTCCATTGTCAGAACTTAACTTACTTTGGGATCGATTCATAGCCAAGGGTGTGAGTTGTAAACTTGGTTAAATATTTGTGATGTTTCTAGTGAAGCATACCTTTTCCAAAGATCGATCATTTGTGACTCTTGTTTACATCGGCCCGATAAAGTGGAGATTGTGGAGGTGTCATCTGATTCAAATAATTAAATATTTCTAAAATATATCATTTTGTATCTTTGCTTTAGTTGTTATATATCATTTTTAGTTCCACAATAATCGAATCATCCAAGATGTCTTGTTGGTATTTTTATTTGTATTCCCACCCACTTGTGTTTTTGGCAGTCTTTTGGTTTTTTCAACAAAGTATTGATGGATTTTTCAGTTTTTGGATTGATCCTCTCATTATATATTTAATGTAAAGGGAAATGGACCCTTAAACCCTCCTTTAATTATAAATAACAAGGAATAATTAATAAAAGTCTTTGTGTAATGGCCTAAAAACTAAAGTCCAAATTATTTTAAAATCCCATTATTCCCATTTTTTAAGTGATAGATTGATTTCTAACATAATCAAATCATACAAATAACCATTCAAATCATACATGCATGATACAATGGCACCAATCAGATTTGATTCAAAATATATTTATATTATTTCCAATGCCTCAATACAACTTATAAGTTTACAATGAGTCTCATCATCTCAAACAATATAACTAGTTATTCCAAAGTAGTACATCAAGTACAATTTTATTCCATGAAATGAAATATAAAATGACTAATCAAGATTTGAAAATCATCGAAAATTCCTATCAGATTATTTCCTTTACTTTGTCTCCAAAGTGGCATGTATTTCCATAAAGGGTCGGTTCAATCGAATCGACAAAATTTTCCATTTTCATACATGTAGTATTCTACAAATGAAAACATATCAGAAATATCCAATCATGCATCAACAAACAAACTCATACATTATTATCCTAATGATTTCAATAAGCATGTATACATACATGAACTAAACAAGTTCAATAATCATTCTTGAGTGGTTCCTTCAACCATCATAGAAAAAATACATAAAACTTAAAACATGTAAGATTGATCACATAATGCATTTTTTTATAATCTCATTCATGGATGAAACCTTCATCCATCATACATAAAATACATAAAAATTACCATAGGTAAGGTTGATTTTATAATGTATTTCACAATAACCATAACAATAATATTCAGTCATGCATCCGTATACACAATTATCTATTATTATAATAATGATGTAGATAAGCATGTATTCAAACATGAACAAATCAAGTTTAGATTCTCATTCAAGGAAGAAGCCTTTAATTGACATACAGAAAATGCATAAAACTTACAACAAGTAAGGTTGATTACATAATGCATATCTTATTAACTATATGTATCAAAATGAAAAACATACCAGCTTTTTTATCCAAATGCCATCACAATAATTTTGTATTCCAAAATTAGTCAGCATTCAAACTATTTTGACGTAATGTTGACACATGAATCCTTAAGCTAAAAACTGAAAAAAATGACTATTTGACAAGATTCCAACATTAACATCTTATATGCCCATAAGATAAAGCATACTAATTTCTTGGAAAAATTCCATAACCAATAATCTCATAACCATAATGAGAAAGCATACAAACAATATGACAAAATGCCTTCAATAATAATCTCATAAACCATCATGAGAAATCATACAAAATATATGAAAAAAATTCCAACATGCACATCATCTTAACATGCCCAAAACGGAACAACATGCCAACTACTTGACAAAATGCCAACATAGTAACCTTATATGTAAAAAGGAGAATGCATACATAAAAATTAACACAATACCAACATACATGCCAAAACAAATCAGAAACATAACATATTTGTCAAAAGTCACAACACAATCTTTATAACCAAAATAATGCATGCCAACTATATGAAAAAATGTCATAACATGAACTTAAAATGTAATCCAAATAATGCATGCCAACAACATGAAAAATTCCATAGAATAAGTTTCACATATATTCCAAAAATTCATGCCAACAACATTCAAAATTTCCATGGAATGAATTTCACATATAGTCAAAAGAATGCATGCTAACAACATGAAAAAATGCCATAGAATGAACTTCACATAAAGTCCAAAGAATGCATGCCAACAACATGAAAAATGCCATAGAAATAACTTCACATAAAGTCCAAAGAATGCATTCCAACAACATGATAAAATTCCATAGAATGAAATTCACATATAGTACAAAGAATGCATGCCAAAAATTGTCAATTTTCCATAGAATTAACTTCACATATAGTCTAAAGAATGTATGGAAAAATATGAAAAAAATCCATAGAATGAACTTCACATAAGTCCAAAGAATGCATGCAGAACATTACAAAATTCCATAGAATGAACTTCACAGATATTCCAAATAATGCATTCCAACAACATGAAAAAATGCTATAGAATGAACTTCACATATAGTCCAAAGAATACATGCAAACAACATGAAAAAATTCCATAGAATGAACTTCACATATAGTCTAAAGAATGCATGCCAACCACATGAAAAATTCCATAGAATGAACTTCACATATAGTACAAAGAATACATGCCAACATCATGAAAAATTTCTATAGAATGAAATTCAAATATATTCTAAAGAATACATGCCAACAACATGAAAAAATGTCTCAATACATTATCTTTTTAATATGCAAATCAAAAAATTGCGAA
The DNA here is from genome assembly GCA_018340775.1 of Taxus wallichiana var. yunnanensis. NCBI lineage: Eukaryota > Viridiplantae > Streptophyta > Pinopsida > Cupressales > Taxaceae > Taxus > Taxus wallichiana. Next base: position 172,766,875 of record CM031244.1, read on the forward strand.
CAAACTATTTGAAAAAATGCCACAACACACCTTCCGTAAAATGTCATAAAAGAGGTTATATGTGAACTGTTTGACAAATTACCTCATTCCATATTCATATAAATATGTAAAAAAATATTTAATGAAAATAACATGAAAAAATGTTTCAATACATTATATTTTAAGTATTTAGATCAAAATATTGTACACAAACTATTTGAAAAAATGCCACAACACACATTCCTAGAAAAATATCATAAAAGAGGTTATATGTGAACTGTTTGATAAAATACCTCATTCCATATTCATATAAATATGCCAAACAAAATATTGCATGCCAACTATTTGTCAAAATGTCTTAACACATAATATTTTAAATATGCCAATCAAAATATTGCACACAAACTATTTGACATAATATCACAACACATAATCTTTTAAATATGTTAATCAAATGATTGCATATGAACTATTTGAAAAAATATCACAACACATAATATTTTAAATATACCAATGAAATGATTTCATACAAACTATTTTACAGAATGTCACAACACAATATTTTAAACATTCCAATCACATGATTACATAAGAATTGTTGACAAAATGTAGCGAACTAACAACAAAAATCACATTAAAGAACGAAACCAACTAACAACAAAACTACAACATAGAAATCATCCAAAAACATAGTGATCTGAAATCTAATGTTGTAGCAAATAAAATAGAAACTAACCTCTAAATTGTAGCATGGGAATCAATTAAAAAAACAAAGATCCGGACGACTAATGCTACAATAAAGAAAATAGTAACTAACAACTAAAATGCAAAAGATGGAAATCAACCAAAAACACAACCATCTCGACAACTAATGTTGCAAAAATAAAAAACCAACTAATAATTAAAATGAAACAAGGAAATCAACAAAAACACAACTATTTGACAACTAATGATATAGTAAAGAAAATATCAACTAACAACTAAAATGCAACATCTAACCAACAAAAATTCGGAAAATAAAAATGTTAAAAACCATCTCTTAAATACCATGGTGAATAGCATCATTAATTCCAAGAGTCAAACAAGGAGTTAAAACAAAATATTATACACTCATACTAGAGAAATTAGAAATATAAAATGCCCATAATGAGAAAACCATATTTTCCCAATACCCATAAAGGATAGGTCAAAAATATTAATACCGAATAATGAGAAAACTAGATTTCTCAATACCATAAAAGATGGATCAAAATTATTAATACCCAGAATGAGAAAACTATATTTCTCAATACCCATAAAGGATAGATAAAAATTATTAATACCGTAAAGAGAATACCAAATTTATCAATACTTAGAAAAGGGATAAATCAAAATATGCACTTATTTATAAATTTTTATTGCATATGATAAAATAAGACATCATTTTATGAGAGATACGAGATGAAAGAAGACCAAAAAAATCTACGCTTTTCCTCCTTAATTATCTACTATTTTCCCAACTTCTTAACCCCACACCACATGAAATGAAACCCCAAAACCTTATTTATTTTCTAGAAAAAATATCAAAAACCTCGGATGCACAAAAAAATATGGGATCTCATAATGGAGGCCTAAAAATCAACAAAATTGTTGTAAGAAACCTCTAGAAAATCCTCCTACAATTTTTGAAAAAGTTTCCCCTCTAATTCCTCATCTCCTTCATACCATGTTAAATGGATAAAATAAAAACCTAAATCCCATTTATGTCATGGATTTTAAATCCATTAAAATATCATTAAAACTTCCAAAATGCCACCACTTAATTTTAGTTTAAGTATTTATTAAAAATACTTATGTGCCACGTTCCATAAGGAACAAATCAATACATAATTTAATGCCAAGATAAATCACATATCAAATTCCATTAAGCACTAATCAAATGTCACCTCATAATAATAACCATATTAGCCACATTTCCAAGTCAACATAATTCACAAATGCTTGAATTCAAGCACATGGAGAACATTACACCAGCCACACTACCATATCACCCAACTCGCCCAATAAACTTGTCACCCAAATCAAAGGGTGAATGTTAACTCACAGAAGAGTGGGAACTTGTGCATATACATGCATGTGTATGCACACAACTACTTTAGCATATATACATAGTATATATTCTCACGTACCTATGATCATACCCATACAAGTATATGGATTAATGTCCATTATTTCATACATTAAAATTGTAAATTGACTATTGAATGATGAAAAATAAAGTGCGACCAAGAAGGAATAGCCAAAACATATTCATTATTAATACGGATTCCAAAACATCGGGATGTTAAATCTTCCCCCCTTAATAAGGGTAATGTCCCAATTACCACGACTTGAAAAGAAATGGAAAATTCTTTCTTATGTACTCAACATTTTCCCAAGTGGCACTTCATTCACTTAGGCTCTCCCATTGGACTAAAACTTGTTGAATATATCTATTTCAAAACTTAATGCTTCACTATGATAATATCCTTACCGACTCAAGCTAAAAATTTAGATTAGCATCTACTTGCAAGTTCTACCAAGTTAGTACATGTGAAGGATCCTACACATATTTTTCTCAAAATTGAGACATAAAATACATCGTAAATCTTAAAAATTGAGGAGGTAATGCAAACTTGTAAGCTACGAAACTTATTTTCTCCAAAATTCCAAATGGACCAACAAATATGGGTGTAATTTTAGATGACTTATGAAACTTAATTGAACTTTTATGAGGTTTGAACATCAATAACACTTTTTTACCCACTTAAAATTATTTTTCAGTCCTTTTTCTCGATCAACATAGCTCTTTTGTATATCACTATAAACCTTCATTTTTTTCTTATGAAAACCAATCCATGTCAATAATCAGATCATAACATTCTAAAGGCATAGCATACAAATTTAATCTAGTTTTAAACATAACAAGATCAAGTTCTATTTTATCTAAGTATTTAAAAATCTACACTTTCTTACTAGTGCTAGATTCTACTTTCCATTATTCTACTTACCATTAAAATAAATCCTCTTAAAATCAGATTCTGGTAAGGTCCGGAAGAGGAGACAACATGCTTCTTGTTTCCTTCTCTTTCATTTCTGGCATATCTCGGTTGGTACTTTTATTTTTCTTTATCCATATAGGTTGCATTAACCACTAGTGCAAGACTCTTAGGGTTGACCATGTTTATGTCTTTTCGATAACCTCCCTTAAACCCAGTTTGAACTTGGTTACTTTGGAATATTTTTCCTTGATATAATCCACATGAGGGATCAGATCTAAAAATTGAGCTTCATACTTAGTTATAGTCATGTTATTTTGTTTCAAACTATGGAAATTAGTTTTCTTCCTTTCTCGGTGATTAGCAGAGACATATCTAGTTATGAATTTCTTCTCAACTTTTTTCCAAGTAATAGTGGATTCCACATAAACCTTAAGTTGCTTCAAATGATACCACCATAGAAAAATATGTTCTTCAAGGTGATAAACTGCAATACGGTCCTTGGTGTTGGAGTTGTAATCATGCACAACTTAAATTATTGTTGTAAGTTAAAAAACCAAGCCTCATATTTGTCACACAAGTCAATGGATAACCCTTTGAATCTAGGAATAGGAAATTTATTCAATTATTTGAGGAAGGGGTCTCGTTAATCTAGTCCCTAATTAACATGGGCATGCATCTCGATTGTTCAAGTCTCCCATGTTTACCTCATGTTGGTCATGTCTTACTTGATTACCTTCTAGGACACTATTTTCCTCTAGGTTCATTTGATGAGATATCAATCTATCTTGCAAAGTGTTTACAGTCATAAGAAGTTCATTTAAGACTTCTTTAGTGGGGTTAAGGACAAGATTGATTTTTTCACCAAATTCTCTACATGAACCTCTTCTAACTCCTCCCCTTCGGCCACCACAACCTTGGTTTGGATTATTCACACCAACACTACTCCAAGTTCTTACCATTGTTGCTAGTAAGTACAAAAATAAGTTTAGTTAACATTCTTAGAGGCCTAAGTGTTTATACAACATTGGATATGATACCAAGTGTAAGGACCTCGAAAAATGAGGTCTAATTTTTTTAACTCCCATTATTCCCATTGTTTAAGTGATATGTTGATTTCAAACATAATCAAATCATAAAACTAAACATTCAAATCATATATGCATGATACAATGGTACAAATCATATTTGATCCAAAATATATTTCATTTATTTCCAATGTCTCAATACAACTTATAAGTTTACAATGATCCTCATCCGCTTATAAAATATAACTGGTTATTCTAGTAGTACATCAAGTACAATTTTATTCCATGAACTGAAATATAAAACAACTAAACAAGATCTGAAAACAGCTCAAATCCCTATCAGATTCTTTCCTTTCCTTTGTCTCCAGAGTGGCTGTATTTTCCACAAAGGGTTAGTTCCAACCGAATTGACAAGAGTTTCCATTTTCATACATGTAGTATTCTACAAATGAAAACATATCAGAAATATCCAATCATGCATCAAAAAAAAGACTCATACATTATTATTATAATGATGTCAATAAGCATGTATACATGCATGCAAAAAGTATTCTTGAGTGGTACCTTCAACCATCATAAAGAAAATACATAAAACTTACAACATGTAAGACTGATCACATAATGTATTTCTTTAGAATATCATTCATGGATGAAACCTTCATCCATCATACATAAAATACATAAAACTTACCATATGTAAGGTTGATTACATAATGTATTTCATAATAACCATAACAATAATATTCAGTCATGCATCTGCATACATAATCATCCATTATTATAATAATGATGTAGATAAGCATGTATTCATGCATGAACTAATCAAGTTTAGATTCTCATTCAAGGAAGAAGCCTTTAATTGACATACAAAAAATGCATAAAACTTACAAGTAAGGTTGATTACATAATGCATATCTTATTAACTATATGTATCAAAATGAATAACATACCAACTATTTAACCAAATTCCATCACAATAATTTTATATTCCAAAATGAGTCAACATTCAAACTATTTTGACATAATGCCGAAATATGAATGCTTCTTCCAAAAATGGATCAATAAACAACTCTTTGACAAGATTCCAACATTAACATCTTATATGTACATAAGAGAAAGCATACTACTTTCTTGACAAAACTCCATAACTAGTAATATCATAACTGTAATGAGAAAGCATATAAACAACATGACAAAATGCCTTCAATAATAATATCGTAAACCATCATGAGAAATAAGACAAAATTTATGACAAAATGCCAAAATGCACATCATCTTAACATGCCCCCTACTTGACAAAAATTCCAAATGCACATCATCTTAACAAGCCCAAAATGAAACAACATGCCAACTACTTGACAAAATGCCAACGTAGTAACCTTATATACAAAAAGGATAATGCATACATAAAAATGTAAAAATGCAAACATGTAAATTATCTTAACATACCAAAACAAATCAGAAGCAAAACATATTTTTCAAAAGTCCTAATAGAACCTTTATATCCAAAATAATACATGTCAACCATATGAAAAATGTCATAACATGAACTTCAAATATAATCCAAAGAATTCATGCCACCAACATGACAAAATGCCATAGAATGAAATTCACATATGGTCCAAAGAATGCATGCCAACAACATGACAAAATTCCATAGAATGAACTTCACATATAGTTTAAAGAATACATGCCAACAACATGACAAAATGCCATATAATGAACTTCACACATAGTCCAAATAATTCATGCCAAAAACATGACAAAATGCCATAGAATGAACTTCAAATATAGTCTAAAGAACTCATGCAAATATCATGAAAAAATTCCATAGGATTAACTTCACCTATAGTCCAATGAATGCATGTCAACAACGTGAAAAATTTCATAGATTGAACTACACATATAATATAAGAATACATGCCAACAACATGATGAAATGTTATAGAATGAACTTCACATATAGTCCAAAGAATGCATGCCAACAACATGAAAAAATGCTATAGAATGAAATTCACATATAGTCCAAAGAATGCATGCCAACAACATGACAAAATGCCATAGAATTAACTTCACATATAGTCTAAAGAATGCATGCCAAAAACATGACAAAATTCCATAAAATGAACTTCACATATAGTCTAAATAATGCATGCCAACATCATGAAAAATGCCATAGAATGAAATTCACATATAGTTTGAAGAATTCATGCAAAGATCATGAAAAATGTCTCAATACATTATCTTTTATATATGCAAATAAAAATAATTCGCACATTTTTTTGAAAAATGCCACAACACACATTTATAGAAAAATGTCATAAAAGAGGTTATATGTGAAATGTTTGACAAAATACCTCATTCTATATTCATATAAGTATGCCAAACAAAATATTGCATGCCAATTGTTTGTCAAAATGTCTTAACACATAATATTTTAAATATGCCAATAAATTGATTGCATACAAAGTCTTTGACAAAATGTCACAAAACATTATATTTTAAATATGCCATCAAATGATTTCATATGAACTATTTGACAAAATGTCACAACACATAATATTTTAAATATGCCAATCAAATTATTATATACGAAATGTTGACAAAATACGGTGAACTAACAACAAAAATTGTAGCAAAGAAAAAAACCAACTTACAACAAAAATACAACGTAGACATCATCCAAAAAACAACGATGTGACAGCTTAATATTGCAGCAAAGAAAAATACAACTAACAATTAAAATGAAGCATGGGAATCGATCAAAAACACAACGATTTGACAACTAATGTTGCAACAAAGAAAAAAACTAAAAACTAAAATGCAACATGGAAATCAACCAAAAACATACCGATATGACAAATAATACTATAACAAAGAAAACAAAAACAACTAAAATGTAGCATCCGTAAGTCAATAAAAAACACAACAATCTTATAGATAATGTTATAGCTAAGAAAACAACTAACAATGACTAAATTGTAGCATCTAACTAACCAAAATATGGAAACAAAAAATGTCAAAAACCATCTCTTAAATACCCAGTGAATAGCATCGTTAATTCTAGTTATCAAACAAGGAGGTAAAATGAAATCTCATGCACTCATACTGGAGAAATTAGAAATCTAAAATGCCCATAATGAGAAAACCATATTTTCCCAATACCCATAAAGGATAGATCAAAAATATTAATACCTAGAATGAGAAAACCAGATTTCTCAATACCCATAAAGGATAGATCAAAATTATTAATACCCAAAATGAGAAAACTAGATTTCTCAATACCCATAAAGGATAGATCAAAATTATTAATACCCAGAATGAGAAAACTAGATTTCTCAATACCCAGAAAAGGGATAAATTAGAATATGCATTTATTTATAAAATATTGCATAGGATAAAAATTAGAAACCCTTTCTGAGAGATTCGAGATGAAAGAAGACAAAAGAACTCTACACTTTTCATCCTTTCTTCTATATTGTTTCTCTAGATTCTTAGCTCCACACCACATGAAATTAAACCCTAAAACCTTATTTATTTTCACGAAAAATTCTCCACAAAAATGGTTGCACCAGAAAAGGTGGGATCCCATAATGGAGGCCCAAAAATTAGCCAATATTGCCGTAACAAACCTCCAGAAAATCCTCCCATAATTTTTGATAGAGTTTCCCCTCTAATTCCTCCTCTCCTTCACACCATGTCAAATGGCTAAAATAAAAACCTAAATCTCATTTATGCCATGGATTCCAAATCCATTAAAATAACATTAAAACTCCCAAAATTCCACCACTTAGCTTTAGTCTAAGTTTTTTTAAAAAAAAACTTATGTGCCACATTCCATAAGGAATGGTTAATACATAATTTAATGCCAAGATAAATCACAAGCCAAATTCCATTAAGCACCAATCAAATTCCACCTCATAATAATAATCATACGGCCAAGTCAAAGCATGACCAAAAAAATGCCAAGCCACATTGCCAAGTCAACATAATTCACAAATGCTCAAATTTGAGCACATGGAGAACATTACACCAGCCACACTACCATATTACCCAACCGCCAAAAAAATTGTCACCCAAATCAAAGGGTAAGTGTTAACTCATGGAGGAGTTGAAACTTGTGCATATACACACATTCATATGCACATAACTACGTTATTGTATATAAATAGTATATATGATCATGTATCTATGATCATACCCATATGGGTATATGGACTAATGTCCATTCTATCATGCATTACACTCATACCTTGATGAGTGACTGATAAAAACAAAAATTGCAACCAAGAAGAAACAACCAAAAAAAATTCAGTAATAATACAAAGTCCCAAAAGTTGGGATGTTACACTTTTTTATGTGTTGCACAAAGCAATTTCAAAAATTAAATACGAATAAATTTGCACGCATTTCCAAGTCACTAATTTTTCATTCAAATAATTACTAGATGTCTTTTCGGAATTTAATGAATAGGTTAAAGGCCTCATATCTCAGATGGTCATTAGGATGCAATACATACACATGAGAGGGATAAAGCCTTATGTCATTCTCATAAGATATATTGTGTATAACACATATGTCATTTTGGTTCGTTTTAAGGAAAATGATCAACAACCTCTAAGATCTATTCCTTGTGTTTGGTCTTAGCGGCTGCTATGTTATTCCATTTAACATAATTTAATGAAAATCAATGCATGTTTTATGTTGTCAATTTGTTGGTAGACGATAAGACTAGCGGACATTAGCCTCTATATGTTCTAGGATTATTTTCCATCAATGTAAAAACAATCTGTATAGCTTTAGATCCCTATTATTTTTCAATATTTATAATTAATTAAATCATATTAGTTGGACTAACCCTTGAAAATTCTAGTGCTTCTCTACATGCCCTCTAAAGGGATCAAGCATTTTGTAGTTCTCGTAAGATATATTGTGTATAACACATAATTCATATCAGATCATATAAAGTAAAATGCTTAAGGACCACTAGGCTTCATTACTTACTGAAATCAATGGGTGTGTGACCTCAAGGCTCAACAATTTCTTATTTTCAAATTAGTAATTGAATAAAAAATAAATTATGGACTACCCTAGTGTATGCTAGGATCCTAGAGGATCTTAGGATCCTAGTTGATGCTAATCTCAATTCTTTGTTATGTTGCACTAACGGAATATAATAATCTTCAACCTTAGGGGCCAATTGGCTTCAAAAATCATGTTAGGCTTCTAATATCGTGTGATAGGCTTTGAATATTATGTTCAACCTAGCATCCACTAGGCTTAATATTTTATGTTTAAATATGTGTATTCAGGAAAATAATTAATATTTGTATTGTCTTGGAATATTTTTTGTCTTGTCTTGTCTTGGAATATTAAATAAATGTAGTAAACATCCACCCTAGTGGTTGCTAGTATTTCAAGATCGTATTGTAAAATATAAATATAATAATGGAGCTTAGTTTAGTTTTTAGTCGATTAATTACTAATTTTCTTATATATAAAACAACAATTATCCTAGCGAGTCTCGATATCAATTTTTATTATTATGTTGCACCAACGTAATGTAATAATATTCGACCTTAGTGGTTGTTAGGCTTCAAAAATAGTGTTGGGCTTCAAATATCATGTGATAGAATTATAATATAATGTTGAACTTAGTAGCCGCTAGGATTAAAATTTCGTATTGGAATATGCATATTCAGGAAAATCGTTAATATTTGTCTTGTCTTGGAATATTTCTTGCCTTTCCTTGTCTTGGAATATCAAATAAATGTAGTAAAATCCACCCTAGTGGTCACTAGTATTTGAAGATCGTATTGTAAAATATAAATATAATAATGGAGATTAGTTCAATTTTCGAGTCTAGTTAATAATAATTTTCTTGTATGCAAGACAATAATTATCTTAGCGATCATGAATCTCAATTATTTATTATCTTGCACCAATGCAAGGTAATAATCTTCAACCTTAGCAGCTACTAGGCTTTAAATATCATGTTAGGCTTTAAATATCATGTTAGGCTTTAAATATCATGTTATGCTTCAAAATCATGTTGAACTCAATGGTCTGCTAGGCTTAAAAATTTGTGTTGGAATATGTGTATTCAGGAAAATCGTTAATATTTTTCTTGTCTTGAAATATTTGTTGTCTTGTCTTATCTTGGAATATCAAAGAAATGTAGTAAACATCCACCCTAGTAGTCACCAGTCTTTCAAGATCTTATTGTAAAATCTAAATATAATAATGGATCTTAGTTCAGTTTTCATTCGAGTCATTACTAATTGTCTTGTATGTAAGATAATAATTATCTTAGTGGCCACTAATCTCATTTCTTTTTTATGTTGCACTAACACAATGTAATAATTTGTGACCTTTCTTTGCCAATGGGCTTCACATACCATGATACAAAAATATAAATATAATCATCGATCTTAGCTCGGTTTTAGGTGATTCATTGCTAATTGTATTTTATGCAAGGAATTCAATATCCTAGCAGTCGCTAATATCAATTCTTGTTGAAGTACGTTTTTTACGAAAATATTTAATATTTTTCTTGTCTTGAAATATTTGTTGCATTGTCTTATCTTGGAATAACAAAGAAATGTTGTAAACAACCATCTTAGTGTCCACTAGTCTTGGAATATAGTATTGGAGAATTTATAAACTATTACTATATCTTAGCTTAGTTATCAAGTAAGTCGTTACTAATTTTCTTCTACACAAATGTTTTCGACAACGAAGAATTATAAGTCAGTAGTATCAAGGCTACAAAATATTTTTCTTGATTGAATTTACAAAAGATACATAAATATACAAGTACAATCATGTATTAATATATTTCACAAAATTCTATATCTCACCAATAATATGTAGCATAATAAAAATTAAATTATATATAAATCTATTATTCTTTGGGTTCACATTTAGTTAGAATTATATCACGAAGGACACAAAGCTATGTGGTTTTGTGGCATAACATAAGGTCCGCAAAAGGAAATATATGTTTATAAATATAATGATTAAAATTTATATTTAATAATATTTACGTGTATATATAATATGTTTACCTTTTATTTTACATAAAAAAGCTTGCTAAAGACATTACATTTGACTATTTCTATGTGGGAAAATGTATATAATTAATTAATTATATAATATATATATATATATATATATATATATCAACGCGGAAATCATATAAACAATGAAAATTGAAATAATTAGCCACAATTATTTATTTCATATTAAAAATCATTAAAGGAATTCAAAATGATTACCTAAACTATACTAAATCAAACCATTACGATTTTTAAAAAATGAATATGTGACTCGTGTTTTGCAACTGGGGAGACATGCCATCACTATCGGAAAAAAATCATAGGAAGGAGAACAAAAATTCATAAAACATTAACCAGGGAGAGACATAGATGGGATAAAAAGGGAACCCACTTAACAAAGATGAATATAAGAGCTACGGTAGAACATAAAAATTGTAAAGGGGATTATATTTTCTATGGTTAGGGAAAATTTTTGTTTCATAAAGAGAAACACAGTTTGACAAGGGGATGAAAAGGAACTGCAAAGGCATAAAAGGGAATGTTAGGGAAATGACAAGAATATATAATTAACAAATCATAGATCCACATAATACATTTTCCAAAGATTATAGATTATGATGTGCAGTTAAATTAAACATAGATTTAGTTGATTATATATTATAGATTACAAAATGTAATAACAAGAGCTGATAGTAAATACAAGTAAATTAAATGAGACAGAAGAAACTAGATTTATAGTGGTAAAATATGAAGGAAAAATACCCACTCAAAATAGATCACTTCCTATATTAATAATTTCATATACAATCGCTACCCAACATGTCCACTTTGCTCCTTGGTCTCACAAAGATGATTATAGAATAATATCTAATATTTATAATACAACGTTCACTCACTAACACATGATCTTATAGATCTAATATATCAATATGGTACCAATGTATATGTTTCTCATTGCCAATCCCAAGAGGGATCACCCTATCTATATAGGATGGGTGAATTGGTCGCACCATTTCAATCTTAAATGTGGAAGATCAACATTATAAAGTTTAATATATTAAACTTTAAAATAATATGGGATGTAAAATGGTGCTTCTACCAAGGAGGTATCCCCACTTGACATTATTACCCCAACACTCCCCCTTAATGTTAAGTGGGAAAAAAACAAAACATGCCAAATTACCTTTTTCTATAAAAGGATTTACAAATCCATAAATCATCAATGATGATTCAGGATAGCATGTAAATAAGGGAAATCATACAAATATTCCCATACAAAAATTCTTAGGAAAAGTTCTTTATATATGAAGACTTATATCATATTATGGATCCTTTTATAAAACAATGCATTCCCATAACTAATGCTTCGTTGGGATTTACAAGTAAATTCACATAACATGAACATTTACTTATCACAAAATGGAGGAAGTATTGGAAGTTTACAATAGGCCGTTAAGAGGTGAAATTTTCATGCACACTCCCCTCAATGGAAACTATGATAGGCCCAACAAGGCATAAAATTTGTAGAACTTCACAGAACACAACGACTTTGTAAAAATATCTGCAACTTGATCTTTAGTGGAACAGAACTTGAGATCAATATCACCATTTAACACTTTTATTGAATAAAGTGCATAGGAACTTCTATATTCTTTTTCCTTTGATGATGAACTAGATTTTTGCAAGAGAAATGCAACTTTGGCTGTCACATAAAATAGTAGTGATTCCTTTGATTCCCATATGTAGTTCATCCAACAGTATTTTCAGCCACATAGCTTCCTTTGCTACTTCTATAGCACTTTTATACTCTACTTCAGTAGAAGAGATAGAAATTGTTGGTTGTTTCTTGCTACTCCAAGTGATAGCACCTTCTCCCAACTTGAAAACATATCCAGATGTATATTTTCTATTTGTAGTATCACCAAAGATGGTGAGAATCATAGTATCAAATAATTTTGCATCATCACAATAATAATAATACAAACCATAATTAATTTTTCCTTTAACAAATTTTAGAATTATTTTCCCATTTTCGAATGATCCTCATAAGGAGATTTCATGAATCTAGAAAAAACTCCTACCTGCATAAGAAATATGAGTCCTAGTAATAGTTAAGTAAATTAATCTCCCAACTAGCTATCTATACATAATAGGATCAAATTTAGCACATGACGGTTTCGATCTAATTTAATATCAACTTCAATAGGAATGGAAACAAGTTTATAGTCAATCATGTTAAATCTTCTAAGTAAATTCACAACATATTGAGATTGAGAGGAAACAATAGATTTATGATCTTGAAATATAACCATGCCTAGAAAATGATTTAGTAGACCTAAGTCAGTCATTTGTAACATTGTTATAATCTTTCTTTAATTCTAATAATTAAATTTTTATCACCGCTAATAAAAAATGATCATCAACATACAAGACAATAATGAAAATATGATTATTTTTAAATTTAACAAATAAATCATTATCATAAAAATAGTTAGAGAAACCAATATCATGAAAGAAACTATTAATCTTAGCATACCAAGCTCTAGGAGTTTATTTAAGACCATATAAGAATTTTTTCATTTTACAAAGATATAGTTCCTTACAGTTTCTTCAAAACCTTTAGGCTAATGCATGTAGATTTTTTTCTTCAAATCACCATTTAGAAATGCATTATTAACATCCATTTGATGAATCTCCCAGCCATTTTAAGTAGCTAAAGCTAGAAGAGTCCTAACAGTTCTCATTTTAGCTATAGGAGAATTTTTTTAATATAGTGAAGACCAGGTTTCTTATTGAAACCATGAGCTACTAGAATTCCATTTAATTTATTTATTTCTCCTGCAGAGTTATACTTGATTTTATATAACCACATGGATCCTACACTCGCTTCATTTAGGAGGGATTAATTCTCAAGTGTTATTTTTAATCAAAGTATTGCATTCATATTTCATAGCCTTGATCCATATTTCATCTTGACATGATTATTCAAAATATTGTGGTTCAACCTCATATAGGGTCATCAAGACATGATAAGAATGCTAACTATGGGTAACCTTTCTTAGATTAATAGGATTATAATCCTTAACAATATTTTGAGCACATTTAGGAATTCTGGGATGTAACACACTTTGATATGACTCCCCCTCAATCTCCATCATATCTAGATCAAGATAATCATCCTCTTGAAATTTTGTTTCCATATTGTTAGGAGAAGGATTATCAGGCTCTATTTTAGGAGAAACAAAGGAGGGTTCATAAGAAGTGTCAGATAAAGTTTTCTCTAAGACATGAGCATTCCTATTTTCAACTATTTCATGTTTGAAATAGTCATAGACCCTTAAAAAAATTGACAACCATAACCAAAAAAATAAAGGAATATGAGGTTGGTTCAATCTCTTTTATTTTAACTTTTGGAATAAAAATAAAAGCGAGAACTATTGAATATTATTAAGTGAGAGATATTTGGTTTTTATTTTATCCATACTTCATGAGGTGTATTTTGATGAAGATATTTTGTAGGAAATATATTAAGGATATAGACTTTAGTATTTAGTGCTTCTACCCATAGAATCTTAGGAACAATTGCAACATGTATCATAGTCTTAGTAATTTCTAAAACAATCTTATTTTTCCTTTATATGATGCCATTTTGTTGTGGGGAATAGGGAGTAGTCAACTCTTTTGAATCCCACATGACACATAGAAATCATCAATTTTTTTTCTAACATATTCATTTCCATTATCAGTTCTAATTATTTTTATTTTCATATTAGAATAATTTTCAACAAAGGCTTTAAACTCTTGAAATTTAGACAAGACATCAGAATTTTTCTTAATAAAATAAGACTAGGTCATCCTAGAGAAATTATCAATAAAGCATACAAAATATAAAGCTCCGCCGAGAGAATAAAATTTAAGTGGACCTCTCACATCTCTATGAGTCAACTATAATAGATGAGAGGATTTTGGATCATGATGTTTGTGAAAAGGTTCAACATGTTGCTTACCGCATAGGAAACTTTCACATGTTTCATGATCAAATTTCATCTTAGGGAGACCAATTACAAGATTTAGGTGAAAATTTTCATAAAAACTTCTGAAATTTACATGTCCAAGCCTTTCATGCCCAAATTGAAGATCATTTCTAGATAAAGAAGAAAACAAGGGTTAGAAACAAATTCATCAAAAATATATAAACCATTTTTTTGTATACTAGATGTGTTACAAATCTATTGTGACATTATTAATAAATTTTAATATTATTAATAAGGAGTTAATACAACTCATATTAATAATATAGTTGATATTTGTGTGTGAGTGAAGTTGTTGAATAAACAACTCACGTAGTTATTTTGGTGTGTGAGGGATGTGAGAGATATCCTAGGGATAAGTTTGAGAGATTCATGGAGAGTGATATGAGGGATTGAAGATGAATTTTGACTCCACCTTTGTAGGAGATCAAACATTATAAAATGTAACCTCTATCATTGTAATTGATATCCCGAATGAATTTCTAAATTTGATATTATAATATTCGGTGTTTATTTCTTATTTTATTGTGCAATTTTTATCAAGATGCAACAAAATCATTGAGTTCATTTTTCGCATACCATTTATCTTCTTGCAACAATACGGCTTTATATTTTTATTTAGTTAACTAAGAACAATATTAAAGGTTCTTTTTCAACTGAGGAACATACAAAACATTCCTAATTATTCCATTTTTCAGTAAATAACATTTCCACAACTTATAGATCTAATAATGGAATTATCTCCTAGATATATATTTTCGTCACATTTAAAAGTATCTTAGAGTATACCATAAATACAAGTCATGTTCCTAGAGGAACCACTATTTAGGATCCATCTAGTGTCATTTGAGGTGAAAGAGCAATATACAGGCAACAAAATGCTTAACATTATTTGCATGGTTTTTATTTTGATTATGATTTTGATTATTAAATTTACTATTTTTAGTATTTTTAACAAATTTATTTGATTTCACATGACAATCAGACTCTTTATGACAAAATTTTCCACATTTGTTACATGTGCCATTAAATTTTACTTTAAAATTATGACTAGTTCTAACATAATTAGATTTAGGATTGGGTTTAAATTTTGATCTGAGGTTATATTTATGATTAGGATTGACATTATTTCTATTTTGAGAGGGTTTATGATTCTGAGAGAAAAATTCCTGAGTAGCGATCTCTTTAGTATCAAAATTATCCATTACACATTCTTCTTGAATTAACAGAGAAGACAAAGTGTCCAAATCAAATAAATCATTCTCATTATGATATTTAGAGTAAAGTATGGAGATATAAATTCTAAAATTTTCATATATATTTTTATAAATAACAAAATATAAAAGCTTATCCTGAAACAATTAAAAATTACATCCATCCAAATAAGCTTTAATATTTTTAATTTTAACAAGATAATTAACAATTTTCTCATCCCCTTCATGGGAGTTGTAAACAATTCCATAATTAGCTTAATTATTTTGGACAAATGATTTCCTTCATGCATAGTCTCTAATTATTTCTAGGCATTAGCAGGAGAATCCATATGACCTATATGCATTAAAAAATCATCTTTTATGCTTTGCAATAGGATGGACAAAGCTTCCTGTGATCTTTGAGAGAAGGAGCTAAGATTTTTAGGATTTACAAGTCTTCCGATGGGTCATTTTTCCACACTAGTTACAAGATCCCATATCTTTCTAGCCATGAAATATGATTTTAACATTACTCTCTAAATATTGTAATTAGTTCCATTTAATAACTGAGATTTATCCATCGAAAAACTAACATTATGGCCATTTTTTAAAAAATAAAATACGAACAAAAACAACTTAGAAAATAGATTAAATTAATAAAAATGAGTAGAGGAATAGGCATTTTCCACTTGGCATGAATCCAATGGTTAAGAGAGACACACTTCATTATTTTAGTGTTCTCCCAACAATATTTCCTTGGCAGACTTGAAACACTCAGAATACACTGTAGTTAATAAACTTACGGATCCAGAGAAAGGGTAGGAAAAGTACCATAGGATTAGCTCGTGAGCTATTAAATAATTCAGAGATAATAAATCACAAGAGTGAGATCATAAATAAACTAATTAATCTACTTAAAAATGATTAAAAAAACATAAAAAATACTTTTGAAGTAGGATGCCACTCACGTCGAAGATCAAAGCAATCAACAAATACACGTGTCATATTTCCGTAAAAATTATAAAGTAGATCCCCGAGAAGACGTGAATTCCCGAAATTTAATTAAAATAATTAATTTATTGGGTCCCCAACATAGTTAAAAAATGTGACAAAAACAAAAAGAATTATGCTCTAGAAAATAAAAGAAACATGTGGCCAAAGCTGGAGGTAGCACATGAGCAAATCAATTATAGGTTATGGGGCACGTGTCACCTTTTGAAAAATTTCCACACAAATGAGCCCAATGACATGAAGTCTATAGAATTAACCAAAAAAATAGTTTTGGGCTCAAACAAAAGGACACAAAAAAACAAAATACGGAAAGACAAATCAAAAGGTGCCACTTGGCACAAACCTAATGAGTGAAGAGAAAACTTGGAAGCTTTCCCCAAACTTTTAAGATATGGCTCGGGAAGACATGAATTCACGAGAATGAGCTAAAACAAAATAAAATTTGGATCCGGACAACCAACAAAATAAAAATAAAAAATATGCAAAATGTAAAATAACATGGACAAGTTCTATTGGTACCCAACTGACTAACTTTGACAAAGACTTAAAAATAAAGATTGTGAAAAATGGTGGTTAATTCTTATTAGATAACCACTACCATGATTAACAAAATACTGATAACATAAAATACGAAGCGACTTGGAGAAATTCTATTGTCTTGAATTTCACAGGCAACAGAAGAAGCTAACACAACACAGATTTTGCAAAGAGCATGGAACAACCTTATTGGGTTGTACTTTGTAACCAAAAATAGATAAATAAAAACTAACACGGTGAAGCTAGATGAAGCTTAATGATTGGTTTAAGCTTCAAAAAACATAACTTCATAAAAATAAATATTTTTAATGTCAAGACGGACTCAAAAGCACCGAAATAACTCGTTCTAAATAAATATTTCATGTCCATAGCTAAGAACAACTACAATGGCTATAAAATGTGAAAAAAACTTGGAGATGATGGATTTAAACCACGAAAGACCAAGAATAGGTCACAAAAACACAGATCTATGCATGCAAATGCACAAACAAGATCTAAATAATAGATCCACCAATATTCTTATAATATTTTGATGGGATTTGGAATTTTAAACCTGATTTATTTGAAGTTGACGATGAAACAACTATAGTCTCACAAATCAAAAATAAACTTCAAGCTTCTTCATTCATACAAATCAAAAGCATATAGATCGATTCGCAAATGTATAATCATCAAATGTGATACCATGTTAGGGAAATGAAGAGAATATATAATTAACAAATTATAGATCCATATAATATATTTTCTGAAGATTATAGATTATGATGTGCAATTAAATTAATCATAGATTTAGCTGAATATAAATTATAGATTACTGAGAATGTGATAACAAGAGCTAAAAGAAAATAACAATAAAGTAAATGAGATAGAATACACCATATTTATAGTGGGGAAATCCAAGGAAAAATCCCACTTAGAATAAAGACTTTTGTATTAAGAATTTCATATATAAATTTTACCTAGCACTTCCACTTCACTCCTCGATCTCCCAAAGATGATTACAGAATAGTTTCTAATAGTTACAATACAATGGTCACTCACTACCACATGATCTTACAGAGCTAATATATCAATATAGTACCAATATATATGTTGTTCATTACCAATTCCAAGATGGATGACCCTATCTTTATAGGATGGGTGAATCTATCAAGCCATTTCACTCTTAAATGCGGAAGAACAATTAGAGATCACAAACACTGAGAGGGGAGGTGAATTAGTGTGAAATAATTTTTTTTCTGAATGCTAATTTTAAACCCTTTAATAATGTGAGGATTTAAACTATGAGCATTCAATCAACCAAATTTATTGCACAATAACCCAGAACACAAAAATTACCATAGGAAACCCTTTCAAGAGAAAACCCACCAAAATTGTTGTTTATATTACACAAAGTAAGGAATCATAAGAATATAACACATCTTACAATATTTTATTAGTGAGGAAAAACCCTAGAAGGAGTACCATATCCTTCACCTTTACCGATATTACACACAAAAAAGGACTTAAGTGAATATTACTCATCACAAGAGATTTCTTTTACAGGCACCCACCTACAAGGAAGCTATAACTCCTTGAATGTGCTAAGCTACAAATTAGACTTGATTTATAAACATTATGATCATCTAGTTACAAAAATTTATAATACAATGAATTATGATCACTTTCATGACTCTTTCGTGTTCTTATTTTCACTCTCTTCTGCTCATCTAATTTGATCCCGCTTGTTGAATCAATCTACCGCTTCTTGATGCTTATCTCATTTGATAAATCAATACATCATCGATCTTCTCTCCTCTTTCCTCTCCCTTATTTTTGGTTTCTCTTTCTTATCTTGATTTCATCGTATCCTCTCTTATGCAGCTCTCACTTATCTTGAATACTCTTTTTCCCACTTGAACAACCCACAAAATAGTTACAAGTATAAAATATATAATAATCGACCCATTACTTCACTTCAAATTGTGTTTCATGCACCTTCGTACTTCATCGCCCGAGAATTCGGTCCATTAAATTCATACAGCTAACTCCAAATCTTGTTCCTTCTATATTTGGCTTGATTACACTGTTTTCTATGCACCGCTAGAGGAACTTATCAGCCATTCAAAAAATATATATTTTCCATCTTTTACAGTTATCATTATGACAAAGATGATCGAGCCATTTCCTTCTCCATATTATATTTCACCTTGAAACTTGGGATATCATAGAGAATGTAATTGTATTTCTACAAAGTCAATACGCATTAAATGTTGGCAGCTAGAACATTGGTTTTATTTGTTCTTCATTAAGATAAGGTCATATCCTTAGCCATAATCACTTGACAATTGAATCACCATTTATTTTGGAGAATCAACTCCCACTTGTATGTGTTTGAATCAATTTCATTTCCTTCAATCATTTTCATTCCATGTTCTCTCATTTTGTGGCTATCCTTAGTTCCTCTAACTTTCTCCTTTGTATCGTGGCCCTTTTCTTTGTTTAGTGGTATTTCATCTTCCTTGGTTACTTTTTAGTTATCCGTGGCTATTTTATTCTTCTCACAGATTTCCCAATGTCACATGACTATCCTCCTTATCTTTCACCTTTCCAAGGATTTTTTTATGTCTACAACTCTATCTCTTCTTATTTCGGCTTTTGTAGTCTTCGTGGCTTCCACAGTTCTTCGTGGATTTTCTCTTTATCAACATCTTTCCATCTGAATCCCTTACTCTCGTGACTTTTCCTTTACCTTCATGGTTATTCCTTTTCATTCTCAGCTTCACTTTTCTTACTTGTGGCTTGGCCTTTGACTCCACATAGCTTCCTGAATTCATCCTATTATGCATGGCAACCAATGACCTTGCGCGGTTTCTCTAGTGTTCAATGGATTTGTGCAGACTATGGTGGCTACTCCAAGTCTTCAACATTTATGTGTAGTATTTGACATTTATCTCCTCATGTATGCGTCTTGCAAAAATATTGAATAAGTCCCTTAGAACTTATCCTTTATCATTTTGAAGCCTTTGTGATCTAACACTATCAATCAACCTTCATCTTATTCACATACTCACTTTACCAATTGAATCCTTTTGCCATCAATGAAACTTGATATCAACTAATATAGCTTGAAATCAATTACAACACATAAAAATGACAAATATGAGACAATCTCCCCCTTTTTCATTGATGGAAACACTCCATCCTCTAGAAACCTTATAACCTTTTAATAGAAAAATACTTGCATACTTGTATCCACCTTTCTCTTGTTCTTCTATATCAGTGGTCCTGGTTTCAACTTTCTTCATTTATTCCCTTTTGAAAACAATGACAAAAGGCCATCTATTCCACATAAATCTGAATGCACTTGTAAAATAGTTTTTTCATGTGCTTACTTTAAGAAGCTCCCCCTTAAGACTTATGTTTCTTATCTATTTGTTATAGTGTGTTTGAAATAATGATCCCCCCCCGAGCTGATGCATACTTTGATGAATTTTAGATAATAAATTCCCTCCCTCTCAAATTTTCACTTTGGTTTTAGGAGTGGATAATACCCGAGAATTCTCCCTTCCTTGTCTACACACCCTCTAGTTGTTGGAAGTATATGGAATCACCCCTAATTCATTCATTAGGTGTTCAAATGTTGCTCTTGGCAGAAGCTTGGTCATGATGTCTGCAATTTCTTCTTTAGCGATCACATATTCTAGAATGATCTTCCTATCATTCACTTGTTCCCTAAAGAAATTATATCTTATAGTTATATGCTTCATCTTTGAGTAGAACACTGGATTCTTAGAGAAACTTATTGCACTTATGATATCACACAACAAAGGTATTGGACTTTCCGATTTTATCTTGTAATCTTCCAATGTATACTTCATCCAGAGAACTTTAGTACAATACATTTCAACCACTACATACTCTTCTTCACATGTTGAGAGTGTCACTGATGACTGTTTCTTTCTCAGCCAAGATACTAAGAAATTTCCAACAAAGAATGCTCGCGCTTCTACTCTTCCTATTATCAACACATCTGCCTAGTCAACATTTGTATATGCTTTGATGTTGAAATCATTTCTCTTGGAGTACCATAATCCATATTCAATTGTGCCCATGAGGTATCTCAGATTCTCTTAACCTCCTTGAGGTGTGTTTCCCTTGGATCTTCTTGAAATATTCCAACAAGGCCTACCGCCTGCATGATATCAGGTCTTGATTCTATGGAGTAAAGTAGACTTCATATCATGGATATATACAATGTTTTATCTACCTTAGGTGAGTCATAATCTCGATCAACTTTAACCCAACTTCCATTGGTGTACTAATTGGTCTTCATTCTTCCATTCTGAATCTTTTTAACATCTCCTTGATATACTTAGTCTAGGATATGAATATACCTTGGTCTATTTGACTGATCTGTAAACCCAAAAAGAATGAAAGATCTCCAAGAATTGACATCTCAAACTATTCTTTCATCATGTCAGCAATCATATGTCATCTTATCATGGTCTCCACCAAATATGATGTCATCCACATAGACTATGACAATGAGAAGATGTTCTCCTTCTTCCTTGATGTAGAGATTGTTATCTGGAAAACCTTTTCTGAATCCTTGCTCAATGAGGTATGAATCCAATTTGTTGTACCAAGCTCCAGGAGCTTGTTTTAATCCATACAAAGCTTTCTTCAACCTACACACATAATCTTTATCTTCATTAGCGAAAATCCATCAGGTTATTCAATGTATACCTCTCATTTAGAACACCATTAAGAAATGTTGACTTCACGTCCATCTGGAACACTCTAATTTTCTTGTATTCCGCATAAGCCAGAAATAGTCTTATTGTTTCCATTATTTCCACTGGTGCAAATGTATCATCAAAATAGTTTCCTTCCATTTGTGTGTATCCTTTGCACACTAGCCTTTCTTTGTTCATTGTCACTTCTCCTTTCTCATTTAATTTATTTTTGAAAACCCACTTGGTTCCAATTACATTCTTGTTCCACGGTTAGGGCACCAGTTCCCATGTCTCATTCTTTTCAATTTGATCTAGCTCTTCATTCATGGTGTCTACCCATTGTTGATATTTTCTTACTTTTGTAACATTCTTGGGTTATGTCATTGACAGGAGTGCCATATATTCATGGTTCAATTGTTCTCTTAGCCTTATTTTTGTGAGAATGTCACCATATTTGTTTCCAATGATCTTATTAGAAGGATGGTCCTTTTTGAATTTCCTAGAGGGTGCCTTAGTGTCTAGCCTTTCTTCTTCTTCATCTCCTTCTTCACGTGGACTATCTAACTCTTCATCATCTTCTTACTCTTTATGTCTAACATTGTCTTTGAGTGTTGGTTTTGGTGTACTATGTCTCATCCACCTTTACATTTGTGCTTTCAACAATATTTTGTAGCCACTTATTATAACACATGTAATCTGTGCTAACCGTTGAGTAACCAAGGAATATCCCTTCATCACACAGAGTCAAATTTTCCCAAGTTTTCTTCATCTCTTTTGATATAAAATTTACTACCAAAGACTCTTATGTGCTTCACATTGGTTGGTCTCTTTTTCCACAGTTCATAGGGAGTTTTTTCATTGTTTATCCTCAGTTGAGATTTGTTCAAAAGATAGATCGCGGTGTAAACTACTTCACTCCAATATCTGTATGAGAGTTTGGATTCATTTAGCATGGTCCTTTCCATCTCGTGTACAATCATAATATTTCTCTCAACAACCCCATTTTTCTCGAGGTGTCCTTATAGCTCGAGTTTTCTTCTAATTCCATGTTATTCACAAAATTCATTAAATTCATTTGATGAGAATTCTTCAACTCTCGTAAGATCTTAGGCATTTGATATTTTTGTTCTCATTTTCCACCTATATGCATGTAATGAGTTAGTAATGCAAGTAAAGTTGAAACTAACACCCAAAGAGCTTCAATACAATACTAAACTAAACTAAACCTATGCATCATTATGATAAGAGCTTAAACAAAGCTAACCTATAAACATTTATACATTAAATATGAAATGAACATTTCAAGCTAATATGCTAAATAAACTAACTTCTATCTCTTATTGAATGCTAAAAATAAGATGAGATTGAAACTAGGTAGACCTATAACAATCAAAGATTTTATTATGTGCTTAAAATCCCAAGGTTTCTAAGAATGGAGTCTTGTCAAAGCATGGTTACAAGACCATTTGACATCTCTCCATATGACTTCAAGACTTGGGTGGATGAATACAAGAAATGGAGAAGGTAAGCTCTTCTAATGGAAGAATTCTTGAAGATGATAAATGGCTATAGTGTATGCTTTATGCTCATTTAGGAATGTAGGTGTAAATAGAAAGGTAGGAGGAGGGATCCTTATATAGCCCAATGGATAGAAGAATGTCTACACCCACTTCATGTGGATAAATAGAGAGGTTGTGTTAGTTGTGGATAAGGAAGGTTTAGAAAGGGTTGATTCAACCTTAGGAGAGTTTAGTTTGTCCTTTAGTGACCCATGGGATTTTAGGGGCTTTATTAATTAATTAAAGTGATTAATTAATAGGTGTGCAAGATTATAAAATATTTTTAGAGGAATAATTAACATGATTTAGACTATGAGAGGGATTTAATCAAATAAGTGATGATTTATTGATTAAATAGAAGAGAGAATTATTTAATTAAGGATATTTAATTAATCTAGATAGCAAGGGGAGATGATTAACAAAATGTCATTAATTCACGTCATTTATGGATAGAAGATTTAATTAACTAGTGTAATGTAGCTAATTAACGGTGATAGAAGAAGAAGTGTGCCATATTGACGATATGTCATCAATTTGCAGGAAATGGTATAATTAGTGCAATTTAAGTATTTAAATTTCTTGGGTTAAATTATAGGTGTCTACATTTTCCCCTCTTTGGGGTGGTGTAAGTGACGCCACTTCAAAGATAGTAGATAGATAAATTTTGAAAGTGTAGAAGAAAAATTAGTAGAAGTGAGAGATGCCCCCTCGAGTGTTAATGGGGTGATGAGAGAAGACGATCGAAAATCAAAAAAATTGAGAGAAAGGAAATAAAAAAATGGGCAGGAGCAGGATGCCCCGGGTGAATAAGAGGAATAGTGTTAATCGAGAGAATGATGTAGAAAAAAAGGTGATGGAAAGAGCAAGCTTTAATCCATTGTATTGCAACAACCATATTATCATCATATTACCAAATATCTACGTCATCGGTCCTTATTAAAAATATAAGCATATGAAAAAAGTAAGATGACATGAAAAGACATAATACAAATAGTTGTCCATAGCTGAAACACCCACTCAATGTAACATACAAAAATCAATGCAATATGAGAAGGAAAAAGGCTCATTTAACAGGGAAAACAAGTATGAACACACATATTCCAACCAACAATGGTCAAGATAGTTGTAAATTTTTTTTTATGAAGATGAAGATCCCCAAATGTTCATGATTGATGAAAAGGGTTAAAAATGGTGCCTTGAGCAAGGATATATATGTAAGGGAAGATGATGAAGGACACCGGGTCTAATGAGAAAGTGTAGTGCGCTACAAAATAGTACCAGGAAACTATATGTGCCCCAGAGTACTAACGAAGCAAGTAGGCTAGCTTTATAGATGATTGTAAATCTGATGATCCGCGAGTCATTTGATCTGTGAAGATGTGAAATTTATAGCAAGATATGGAAATAATACCATGCGCAAGACACAAGTTTCAGCCGTTGAGCTGGTTTACCTAGTTTTGTGAGTTTTACAATTTTTAGGATTTGTTTTTAGAGAATTTTTGAAATTTTTTGGATTTTGGGAGGGTATATATATATACATTTTGTTTTTATTTATTTTTGGATGGGTTGGATGCATAGAAGAAAGTAGAAGAAGTAGCAAGAATCTCCAGACACAAAAAAAATGACCCAAAGAGAAGAAAGAAGTAGCATGCAAAAAATAATTCCCCAGCATAACGGAAAAATTAATAAAATAATTATTTAATAAAAATAATTATTTGATGGAGTGTGTAGAAGAAAGGATATCACCTAGGAGTAATAAAATTGTCCTAGTGAGAAGAAAGGGGTACCAGGTGGCAAAGAATGCCCTAGCATGATAGAAAATGAAAGAAAAATAATTATTTAAATAAAATAATTATTCACAGTGAGTAGAAGAAGAGTTAGAGAAAAAACAGCAGTAAAAAAAAGCTTCTAGGAATCATGGCTGACAAAAATGGTTTAATATACCCCACCCGGGGGGGTATATCATCAAGACCAATTCATTTGTTACTAACGGCTGTAAAAATTTTATTGCGAGACCCCCGATAGCAATGAGGATGATGGTGATAGGACGAGCCCATAGGAGATGTGCCAACTGAGTTCAAGAGTATGCTCGGGACGCAGACAATGGATTCTTCATGTGTAGCTTGACCTACTTCATAAATTTTGTAATTAATGTCGCAATTAATTTTTTAATAGTTAGGCTAGAGTTATGGTATAACACGGGCGCATGCGTGGGGCGTAGGTAGCCCTGAAGTGCATATGCACATGCGCAGCACTAGACATGTGTGCACATACACACATATGCCCCAAAAAGGCATATGCATGTTCATGCACATATACATAGCACATGCGCGCATGTGCAAGCATCAAAACCCTAGTGCACACACACATCAAACACCCATGCACACACACAAGCACGATAAAAATGGTACAAGAGCCCTTAGGTAGATGCATTCTCTTGCGCACCAAAAGGGGGAGAACATGCCCAAAATGGCACGTAGGCATCTAGAAGACACAAATGAGAGGGAAAAATGTCAAAAAATGACACTTAGAAGAAAAAGAAAATTTAGCAGAGGATAGAAGAATAGTAGAACTTAGAAGAAATTTTTAGTGTCTAACACATGCCATGTTTTACAAAGACAGTTTCTAGCATTATAAATGTGATATAGACACAATCACATTGCCAAGATGGAGGGGAGCATGTTTCAAGTGACTATCATGTGATGATGATTATATGGAGGTGGTTAGCCTAAGCTATAACACGCATATGCCTTCTATTACCTTAGACTATGGCCTATTGACCGCTTTGATTGAGCGATGGCATAATGAGAGCCAGTGTTTTAGGCTCCCCACTGGAGAGATGACCATCACACTGGAGGACGTGTGGTAGATTTTACGTGTTCCTATCATAGGCTCGATGATTGAGTATACGAGTGATTTTGGTCAAATTATGTGGTGATTAGTAACCTATTTGGTTGTGATGAGAAACCCCACAAGGGTATGACAATGTCCTTTCATGATTGGATAGCCGATACAACTCTTCACCAGGGACCAATTTACTTGATGGCTATTATCAGTGGGTTCTTACTCACTGATAAGATAGGGACATCATTTCCGATGGGGTTGATCACATTAGTACATGGAGTGTTCAATGGCAAGCGAGCATCTTGAAGGGGCCAATGCATACTTGGCACATTTATACTTTGGGATATGCTCGATTACTCACCACCATCAAAAGATGGTGGGGTTGGCATATTTATTGTAGATCTGGTCCTAGGACCATATAGCTATCAGGTGCCCTGTAGGTGCGTTACACACTCGAGCACCGGAGGAGCCAACATTCATGGAATGGGTCTCCGTGGGAGACAATGTATGAGGGCACCTAGGTAGCATTTACTACTACCATCGAGAGTTTGAAAAGTTGTTGGATAGAGACATCATCTAGAGGCCCTATAGACACATACAATGGTCGAGGATGGAGTGGAGCTTAGCATTTGTGCGGTAGAGCACTTCCTTCTTGGAAGCTACAATTATATTAATAAGATATACATGTTGGACTAATGTGAGTGACAATCTGGGTAGAGTTCAGGCATCCCTCATCTCGATATGTGGTATTCCCAATGAGATGTAGAGAGGTAGACCATGGGGCCACGCATACAGTATCTTGAACCAGAGCTAGCTTCTTATAGGTGGTACCACAGGTTTGGGACCCTACTCGATAGGTTAGAGACCCAGGCACCACACCAGATTACATGGCCTGATATATAACCATTTTCTTGTGGCACTCGACGATATCATATGAGGCATGGGGAGTAGGTATTCGAGCACCATTCGAGGTCTCAGATAGTAGTGACAAGGTTGTGGTTGTGGGTTGTTCTAATGATCCTTTTGATGGGCAGCAACACGATGGGTAGGGTCTTATATAGGATCCTAGACAGAGGCAAGTAGGCACTCAAACAAGGACAGAAAATGGGGCCAAACATAGGCACATGGTCATACAGAGGCTTTTGGCCTAGATTACGTGATTAGGGACATGCCCATGGATAGGCATAGGACGGACAAAGTTCTCGAGAGACAGCTCTAGCAGTGGCTGCGGGGTTAGCTCGAGCTTAGGGTGGAGATGCCGAGGCACAATTAGCTGCCTTACGAAGAAGGTGAAACTTCTAATAGTTGAGAGAGATTAGGTCCAATCTCATATTCTAGCTGTGATAGCAGAGTGAGACCAGGATAGAGCCTAGATTGGCCTGGGGGAGATGGTTACACACATTTTTAGCAGATACGCCAAATGGCCTCTTAGATGGCTCAAGTGACGAGCCTACTACAATAGGCTCTAGACCTAGTTATAACCAATGATAGTCGAGAGAGATTGACTATGGGTAGAGAAAAAAGTGGGTCGAGAATGAGGTCAGATGCATGGCTAGTAGTAGAGGTAACATCATTTTGATGTATAGATGGGACAGTGGTGACAAAGACACACTCATCAAGCCTTGGCTACAATGGAGGGCATAGCCTCGTATTATCGGTCACTCTATTATGAGGTAGTTCTAGCTAACCAGCGGGCACCTACCTATAGCTAGCAATCGAGTGGATCAATGAGATTAGAGAGGCCTATAGGACTGCGTGGGACATAGGTTATGGGTCTGCCTCCATTACATAGACCAGCCACTCCCTCTGAGGGTTCTAGTCAGCCCTAACTCTCATTGTATTCTTTTATTGTACTTGTATCATGATATACAGACCTCTTATGAAGGTGTTATACTTGATCAGATGTATATGATGTACCAGTTTTTTGATGCATGCCTCTGATGAAGGCTTTATTCTTTTGATTTTTGTATAGAATTTTTCATGTGTGCATTTGATGAAGGAATTTTTATGAGTTGTGCCCTTTGATGGCCCATATTTTATGGATGATGTATATCTTTTGTGAGACAAATATTTTATACTTGTATACATGGACATTTTTATGTGGTACTGTTGTGATGAGATGATGGAATTTATTATTTTTAGGATTAATTGCATGGATTATGGATGTGTCACGATGTTATATGATTTGATTTCACACTTTTTATGTATCATGATGATAGTTGAGATATTGGTACCACATGTATTTGATTTTGATATGATAGATCCATAGATGATATCAATTGTATTGTACATGTGATGCTCTATATTAGTGGATGGGATTGATAGTATTAGGAAGAGCTTATACTAATATTTATCTCATGCAAATATTACTTGAGATGAATACACAAATATTAATAAACACACAATATAATAGTTTCACACAATATTATTTCTGTAAATACCATGGCTAATATATAGCCATGGAGGTAGGCACAACAACATCCTAGAAAATAGGAACGAATACCCCGGAATAGTTACGGGTGACAACAATATATATTATATTGTTATAACTATATAACAATATAATATTCAACAACTAATTACTAACATTCACTATAATAATAATTACCAATGTAATTATTATTCACACATATACAAATGTAGAGCACTAACATATTGATTTCCTAACATTCCCCCCTTAGTGCGAACATGGGGAAAACTTGCTTTGTACTGCAACGTGCCGCTTATGTAGCTTGCTCATGATCTGGATGGTTTCAAGGACAATACCAACAACCTTTGGATGGTTTTCCAAGTGGTTAACCAACAACCACACAACATATGGTTTTTAGGACAGTACCAACAACCTCTAGATAGTTTTTCTAGTGGATAACTAACAACCACAATATCATGATGTTGCAGTAGTATCATCGGCTCTCATCACTATCTCATTGCAAGAAATAACATAGGAAAATATACAGAATGATGCTGCTCATACACACAAGCTGAAAACTGGAAATGGAACATTGGATCATGTTCCCCCTCAATGTGAAATTTCCACTTATTGAAAACTGCAAATAGGAACACTGATACTAGAACTCTGAAAAAAAAGACAGAAAGCACATGGCACAAGATGGAAGCAAATACACCACAAAAATCTCACCAAACCATCTATGTGGCCCCATCGTTGGTGACTAACAAGAGGTCATTGAATGACCTCCTTCCTCCATTGGCCTCCATCCTCCGGTATCATCTTTCGCTAGTTCATTTGAATGTGATCATGAAGTTCAAAATACCTTCAATAATTTGGACGTCACATACAAGTGAAAATGCATCCAATTCTTGAACAATGAGGTTTTTTTTTTTGCACGAACTTTTTACAATGACCCAACAATCTAATTTGACAACAAAATTACTGACACAAAATGACAACACTTAATGACTAAAACAATACTTTTGATGATATTACAAATTTGATGACTCGGACAAGAAGATTCGACTAGAAATTTAAAAAGTAATAAAATGAAATTACTTTTTAAATGAAAATGACTCTAAACTCTTGACTCATTTTATTTTTGACATTCATAATACTAATAATTCACAATTGACGCTAAATAGACTAAACTAATACTATTGACAACCTTTATAATAATACACATTTGAATCTTCTTTTAAATCATGACAAATAATTATAAAATTGTAGTGCTAAAGTGACTATTAACCTAAAATACACTTTAAAAACTTTTAATAAAAAAATTAACAAAGGTATATGAAAAATACCTAGAATAGACATACTACCAAAGTAGACAATCTATAAACATATGACTATCAAACATTAAAATTATTGACTATCAAACATTAACTTTCAAATATAAATTCTTGGCACGAGATAGGGTCTTGACCAAGTCTTCACGTTGCTTTGGTGTCATTCCAGGTTGGATCACAGGAGGATGATTCATTGCATAATACAGCTGTCACGTTTTGGCAGTGAGTGCACAGATGTTCAAATACAACTGCAGTGTATATTCATTCAACACAATACACGGTCGACGCGGTGGTGATTCCAGTGTAATCGATCCATATCACCAATTTGGATGAAAAAAGTGCCGTGACCATTGATTTGTAATAAATCTTGTGCTCAGAGAGGAACTCGGGATTAGTGCAAATCTATTTCTACAGAGCAATACAAATCACAATGCATTGCGAGTTCTTGGACAGGGTTCGAGTTGCTAAGCGGCTGAGCTGGGAGAAGAAGAGATTGAATTTCTTCACAGCATGGCATGGCACTAGGACGCAATACAAAACGTTTTAATAAAATATGCAAATATCCAACATATGCAAGAATTGTAGGCTGTGTGCAAGCTTGATATCATAGATCCACAAATTCATGAAAGGAGGACTGATATAATTAGTAGATTCAATAACACGAATGATAGGGATGAATTTAATAAACTCCAATACATCATGCATCTGGACATCCATAGATCTCCATCCACTATACCAAAAACATGAACAAATCTGTAGATGCACAGCTGGAGACTACACACACTTCCGCTATTGATACAACCACTGCTACCATGCGAGAACCTCTGCACTATTCTGGTCTGCAATATTGTGAAATTTAGACTCTGGCTATGAATGAGACAATAGCTAATATCACAGACCCCTTCATTGATGCCAATGTTTATACCCCCATACACAGTGTGAATTCCATTCGCTCTGATACCACTTGATAGTATTAGGAAGAGCTTATACTAATATTTATCTCATGCAAATATTATTTCTCTAATACAATGGCTAATATATAGCCATGGAGGTAGGTGCAACAACGTCCTAGAAAATAGGAATGAACACCCCGGAATAGTTATGGGTGACAAAAATATATATTATATTGTTATAACTATATAACAATATAATATTCAACAACTAATTACTAACATTCACTATAATAATAATTATCAATGTAATTATCATTCACACATATACATATGTAGAGCACTAACATATTTATTTCCTAACAGGGATGACATGATGGTATTGGTGTGGGGAGGGATAAATTTTGATATTTGAGATCCCTCTTGCTATGTGATGATTAGCTTAGCATTCATGTATGATGTATACTTAGCTTTTTATTTATATGATGTATAGATGATGTTAGATGTGATGATATTGATGGAAATATGATGATATGATAGCAAAACAATGTACATGCAACAAACAAACACAATCAAATGCTAACAAACCTAATCATATATATAGTGCTAACCAACATGAATTAACACAAATAAGTACAATTATTTACAAGCATGCAAAAACACACTTCATATGTACAAGTAATAATGAATCTAATCTAAGCAAGAAAAGATGAAACTTACCAAAGTATGTCTAAGCAATAAACTATACAAATGCACAAGCAACAACTATACAAGCAAACAATGTACATAAACAAAGCAAGAAACAAGACAAAGTAAGGAAACTAATGTAATGTTTTTGCAAGACTGTTTTGTGAAACCTTTTCTATTGTTTTTGTGGTTTTGTAAAACAATTTTCTATTGTTTTTGTGGTGTTGGGAAAAAAATTCTATTGTTTTTATTATTTTATAAACAAGTTTCTATTGTTTTTGGTGATTTCCTAAACAATTTTCTATTTTTTTGTAATTTTCTAAGGTTTTCGAAGTTATGCATAAGTAACCGAGAAACGTGGATGCCCCTAGCATTGGATAGATAATATACAAGGTTATGTGCCACGTGTTACAAATAGGAAGGTGAAGTCGCAGAAGTGCCCCCAATGTTAGACACGGGATATAAGAAGACCATCCCTTCATAGATTAATAAGAGGAGAAAAATCTAGATCAAGGCTTGACATGATAGGTTCACAGGGAATCTTAGATGCAGGCATGAAACTAGCCCTAAGCTAAGTAAAAGTACCCTCTAGATGTAAGATGCTTGTGAACAACGAATCCTCCCAAGGTGCTGAAAATTGGTTTTCACCAAGGGACCTATCCAACATGCCACAATTACATGGTTTTCACATATGGATGACCTATTTTCTCTTTTTCTTTCTCTTATTTTAATTTTTTTGTATTTTGATCATTTTTACTTTTGTTTTTGGTTTTTTTTTGTTGACATGTTTAAGTATTAAACCGCTTAAGGTGCATGTCATTCATAGGTTTTGGAGCTCATCACCATTGGGATGTGCTAGCTTTGTATGCTCTGTACCATATTTGGCCACAATGATGTAAGGTCCTAACCAATGTGGTTTGAACTTTCCTTTCTTCTCTCTTTCTACCCTTGTGTTGAACTGATTTTCTTTCATGACCAAATCTCTAACCTCAAACTGACGAGGTATGATCCTTTTGTTGTAATTTCTAGAGACTTTATTCGATACACTTTGAGATGGTTAAGGGTACAGATATTATTTTCATCCAGGAGTTCTAATTCTTCTAGCCTGGCTACTTTGTAATCCTCATCCTTGTCCAAATAATCCCTAAGAGATATTCTCAAGGAAGGAAGCTCAATTTCTAATGGGATGATGGATTTAGTTTCAAATACTAGGGAATAGGGTGTCACACCAGTAGGAGTGTGAATGGAGGTCCTATAAGCCCAAAGGGCGGGGTGAATTTACAAATTCCAATAGCGACTGTCTTACTTACCATCTTTTCAATGATTCGAACCAATGTTTTGTTAGTGGCTTCACTGCCCATTACCTTGTGGATAGTATGGCATGGACCACTTCAATTTTATTTGAAAGCAATGATAAATATCCTTCACCTTCTTATTCTTGAATGATTTTCCATTTTTAGTAACTATGGCCGCAAAAATTCCATCTTGTGAGATAAGGTGATTCATGATAAACTTTGAAATCTGAGCTCCTGTAACATAAGTTAAAGGAACAACCTCCACCCACTTAGTGAAATATTCCATAGCTATGATGATGTGAGTATGACCATCGATTAGGTAGGGGTGATCTTTCCTATTAAATCCAATCCCCATTTGGAGAATGGCCATGGGGTTGTGATTGGATGTAACGGATGTGATGGCACATGGATGAAATTCCCATACTTTTGACATAATACACATTTCCTCATATAGTTGCAGCAGTTTATTTATATAGTAGGCCAATAAGATCCCACTCTCAAAAATTTCTTATCCGAGAACCATTCCATTTGTATGGGATGGGGACGCACACTCCCCTTCATGCACCTCTTTAATCGCTTGGAATGACTCTACTACATCTTGACAATGCACAAAATTCCCATCATAGCCACAATGATAGAGCGTATCTCCTAAGAGGGTATAATGAGCTATCTAGTGGATAAGGCTTTTTTTGGAATGGATATCAAACGTAGTCCCCATATAAAATAAACCGATCTGGATCAAAATCTCTACAAATTTTCGATATATTTATAAGGCATGTCAAAAGATGACTTCCCATTTCCCAATATTGATATGATTGTTAATTCAACTGCAGGATTTGAAATGTTATCTCTCATGGATGGATTTTCAGGCTATAATCAGATCAAAATCCTAGATGAGGATCAACACAAGACAACCTTCACAACCCCCTAGGGGACCTTTTGTTATCAGGTTATGCACTTTGGCCTTAAAAAGGAGGAGAAAATTATCAAAGGGTAATGACCGTGATTTTCCATGATATGATTCATGACATCATGGAAGACTATGTAGATTATATCCTTAGGAAATCCAAGACAAGAATAGATCACCCTGATATTTTACGGCGTATCTTTGAACGCATGCGGGAATACAAAGTCAGATTGAATCCAAAGAAGTGTGTGTTTGGCATACTATCAGGAAATTTTCTTAGATTCATTGTATCACAAAGAGGGATTGAGGTAGACCCAGCTAAAGTTACTACCATTACTGAAATGCCTCCTCCCAAAAACATCAAACAACTGTGCAACTTGCAAGGAAAGATACAAGTCAACTACCGATTCATTTCCCAACTCACCGATAAGTGCCAAATGTATGCATGTGCCAAATGTATGCATGTAATAGTTAGTAATGCAAGTAAAGTTGAAACTAACACCTAGTATCTTTAATAAAATACTAAACTAAACCTATGCATCATCATGATAAGAGCTTAAAAAAGCTAACCTATCAATATTTCAATGTTAAACATGAAATTAAAATTTCAAGCTAATATGCTAAATAAACTAACTTGTATCTCTTATTGAATGCTAAAAATAAGATGAGATTGAACCTAGGTAGACCTCTAGTAATCAAAGATTTGATTATGTGCTTGAAATCCCAAGGTTTCTAAGAATGGAGTCTTGTCAAATCATGGCTACAAGACCATTTGACATCTCTCCATATGACTTCAAAACTTGCATGGATGAATGAAAGAAATGGAGAAGGCAAGCTCTTCTAATGGAAGAATTCTCAAAGATGATAAATGGCTATATGTATGCTCTATGCTCATTTAGGAATTTAGGTGTAAATGGAAAGGTAGGAGGAGAGCTCCTTATATATCCCAATGGATAGAAGAATCTCTACATCCCCTTCATGTGGGATAAATGGAAAGGTTGGGTTAGTTGTGGATAAGGAAGGTTTAGAAAGGGTTGAGTCAACCTTAGGAGAGTTTACTTTGTCCTTTAGTGACCCATGGGATTTGGGGGCTTTATTAATTAATCAAAGTGATTAATTAATAGGTGTGCAAGCTTATATAATCTTTTTATAGGAATAATTAGCATGATTTAGACTATGAGAGGGATTTAATCAAATAAGTGATGATTTATTGATTAAATAGAAGAGATAATTAATTAATCTAGATAGAAAGGGGTATTAATTAATTAGAAATAATTAATTAATGTAGATAGAAAGGGGAGCTGATTAATGAAATGTCATTAATTGGTGTCATTGTTGGATAGAAGAGTTAATTAACTAGTGTAATGTAGCTAATTAACGGTGATAGAAGAGGAAGTGTGACATATTGACGATATGTCGTCCATTTGTGGGAAAGGGTATAATTAGTGCAAGTTAAGTATTTAAATTGCTCAGGTTAAATTATAGGTGTCTACACCACCAGTTCCTTGAATTTATGGAATCTATCCAAGGCTTCGAATTTTGTTTCAAACATGTCACCCATGTCATTCTAGTGTAATCATCTATTAGAAGCATAAAGTATTACTAACCATTTATGCCTTTAGTTCTGGTGGTTCTGCAGAGGTATGTATGGATCAGCTCTAATGGCCTAGTTGTAGAATACTCTTTTTATTTGAATGACCTCCTTGTTTGTTTGCCATGCAAACAAGCCTTGCATAGTGTATCCATGGGTTTCTCAATATTTTGCATATGTCTCACACAACCTTTAGCACTTAGTTTCACCAAATTTTCAAAACTCATATGCCCCAATCTCATGTGCCACAACCAACTGTAGTCAATCTTGCTTGTGAAGTATTTATCTTTGTTTATCTCATTGAGAACATACATGTTGTTCTTTGTCCACTTGGCCTTTGCAACCTTCTTTCCTTTTTTAGTTTATAATATCACAACCTTTGTCATGAAATATCACATTATATCCTCTTTTGCACATTTGACTTAGACTCGAGATGATTGTGTTTGAGACCTTCAACATATAAGACATTTTTAGTTATAGTCTTTCCATTATCTAAACTTAAAGTTCCTTTCCCAACTATGTTTGTTGAGTTGTTATCACCAAATCTCACAACACCTGAAGCATTGTTGGACAAAGTAATGAATTTAATTTTTCACATTGTCATATTGTTTGAGCATCCATTGTCAAAATACCAAATTTTAGCTTCATTTTGCACATGGAAAGTAGTCAGATACTATTGAGCATGACTCTTTTCTCTTGTTCTCATCCTTATTTTCCACATATACCAACTTTTTCTTTGACGGTCCTTGTTTTTTTGAAACTAAACTACTCTTCTTATGATAATTGTGTTGACACTATTATAGTTTGATATAGTGTAAGATGGGCCAAAGTTTCTTCTATAGCATCTAGAAAATTTCCTACACTTTGCAGCTTTATGTCCAAACTGATTACATAAATACTAGTAACCATAAATATTATGTGTGTCTTGTTGTCAAAATTTCACCCCCCCTGGGTAATTTTGATAACATGCATCAGAATATTCAAGTCCCAGGAAAATTGATTGATTCGGGGCCAAAAATCATGTTGCTAGAGTCCCCTCAAATATTTTCTAAGTTCCCTGTCTGAGAGGAAAAGAGCAAGCTCTGAGAAAATGCGAAAAAAGGTTGCAGAAGGCAAGTAGGTTGATCCAGGAAAAAATCATAAAAATGACTAAGTCCTAGTCCTAGGGGCAGTCGGGACATTTGGGACAAAAAGGCCCGAACCGGCCGGCTCGGCCGAAGTAAGCACAAACAGCCCGCAAAGCAACGGGGACATCTGGGACAAAAGTACGCGGCGGGCGCGAAATGCCGGTTCGACCGAGAAAAAATTGGCTAACTGCTGAGAGGGACGCAAATGGGACAATCGGGCCAAAAAGGCGCGAACCGGCCGAACCGGGCGAAAAAGGGCCAGACAGTCCAAAATCAAATGGGACAATCGGGCCAAAAAGGCGCGAACCGGCCGAACCGGCCGAAAAGAGTCAAGTCAGTCCGAAGCAAAGTGGGACAAGCGGGCCAAAAATGCTCGAACCGGCCGAATCGGCGAAATGAGTCCAGAGGGTCCAAAATCAAATGGGACATCGGGACAAATGGACGCGAAATGCCCGAACCGGCCGAAATGAGCACAAAGGGCCCAAAATCAAATGGGACATCTGGGACAAATGGAGGTGAAGTACGCGAAGGAGCTGAAGGAGCCGAGGACCAATCAGAAACTGCCACATGTCCTCACAGGAGAAAAAGTCAAAAGGTCAAAGGGGCGAGTTATCGAGCGCTGAACCGAACCAATGAAATGGCACCACGTGTCCCAGCTAGGGCCCACAAGGAAAATTCAAAAGATGGCCCGCCGAAAGGTAGAGGAGAGAGAATTGCGTGACCAATCGTAACCCGCCACGTGTCGTAAATGCAGGCGGCAAAGAGTGGGAAAACATTTTAAAATTCATTTTGATCTATTTCGTGCCCTAAATCTTCAGATCGCCATATCTTTTGATCTAGAGCTCGGATTTCCTGCTTCTTTATATCAACGGAAAGATGTTGAGATGCTCTACATGATTCTAGGATCAACCTCGAGTTTTGGTGCAGATCCAAGAGAGAAAATCAAGAAACGGCTCTGACGTGTGGTAATGGCCAGAAGCGACCTTTCAACAACCCGTTTTAATGCTAATGGGTCGCATTCTTCTTCTGCACGGCCAGAAGTGACATTTTAGCGGCTGAATTAATACAAATGGGTCACATTCTCCTCCAAAATCACTCAAAGTGACAGGGTATGGGTTGGTAAGATCCTCCATGCTGATTTAATGCATCTGCAGTCAATGAGGAATGGGCTTGCACGTTTTCCCACATTTTCTGTCCCCTGGGCTCGACCCATGCAATGTAAAAGCCAGATTTGGCTCATTTTAAAAAAAAGAGTTGTTCATTCTTTTTGCTCGGCCCTCCCTTCTTTTCTTCTCTAGGGTTGAAAATGGAGTTCGAACCTCCTCCCTTGCTCTGTAATGGCATTTTTGCCTTTTACTAATGGAATGATGTTCTGTGCAAACTTCTGGAGCAACAAAACGTGTTTTGTGATGCATCTGTCCATCCTTCCTCATTTTTGCTTGTTCTCTTCTTGCCTCTCTTCATTGCAGGTATTTGTGCATGTTTGAATGTTCATTGTAGGTCTGGAGCTGTGTTCATGGAGTTTTGGGACATTTTCTGTGTGAAATCTATCCTTGGGCCTGTGATGCATCTGTCCATCCTCCCCATTGCTCACCTCTCTTTGTCCCATGGCAGTTTTGATAGATGTCCAACATCCTCCTTCTCTGGTGTATCACCGTTTTAGTGTAGGCTTTTGTTGTTTTTCCCTCTCTCTCTCTCTCTGTCTCCTTGGCATGGTTAGATTAGGATTAGATTAGCTTGCCTGCACTGGAATAGCTTGTGGCAGGTAGTTTAGGAGCAGGAACCAGCCTTCTCTGGAGATTCCTCTCTCGGTTTCACAAGTCCCATGCTTGGAGAGAGGTTTCCATGTTGTGCAATCACACTGGATGCCTGAACATCAACCTAGAAGCCTGATGTGCATCCAGGGGTGCTGTGATTTTGCATCAACAGTTTTGGCACGCCCAGTGGGACCTTAGAGGTCTTTCACTTCATCTTTTGTAGGTTGATGTGTTCCTGTGAAGATTTCAGCCTTTGGAGGCACTTGCAAACACATCTGGCGACTCCATCTGGTCAACAACCATCTCTGAAGTTGCAGACCTTCCTTTCCATTCATTTTCATTCATTTTCCATTCATCCTTCTTTCCATCTCTTTCATTCTTCCTCATTATTTGAAGTTGTGCAATCATGACTTCATTTCCATCATGGATTTCATATCAACAATAGCAGTATATTCCACCTCCAATAGGTTTTACAAATCCTCCAGATCAGCATGCATATTCATATGAACAGCAGTGCCAAAGTCAGTTTGGCTATGGAGCTTTCCAAGAGCAAGAGTATGCATATAATGAAGACAATCAGATGCAAGATGCTGGTCTGTTGGAGAAAATCCAAAAGATGGAGGTAAACATAGTGCAGTCCAGGGCTCAGGCACAGATGAAAGCTTTTGGAATCGGTTATGGAGCACCCTGTCCATGGGTGGGACCTTTTCCAAGGCATTACAGCCCTCAGGAGAAGCTTGACTTCATGATTGCAACGCTGCCTTTGCTTGCAAAGTGGATTGAAGAAATAGAGGTGTATGAGAGAAGTATTCAGCAACCTTGTCAACAGGTAAGCACACCATCTCATGCCTTTCCTTTTCCTCTTTCCCAATCTATTTCATTTCAGCAGTGTCAAGTTTCAAACCCTCCATCTCTGCTATCCCAAGTGTTGAATCCATTTCTCCACCCCGAGTCTTCCACCTCATCTCGATTCTTCTTTCCTTTTCCCTTCCAAACAGTCATCCCCTCCACAAGAGCTAACAGAAATACCCCCTCCTCCAAAGAAACAAGAGGTTTCACCTCCTCCACCACCACAAAAAAATTTCAAATCAGTTGAGTTTCAACCCATCCCTCCTCTTGCATTCCCAAACCCATGTTGGGAGGATGAAAATCAGAATGCCAGTCAAGGAAAACAACAAAGAAAAAGAGAGTGCCAACAAAGATGAAGAAATTCAAAATCGAAGAGTTGGGCTCTTAGATTTGGGATGACAAAGATTCCTTTCTTTGGTAAAGCCTACGAGAAGAGGATAGGGTTGGAGAACAAATGGTGGTCATGACTGATTTTGTTGCAGCGAGAAGAGGAAGATCTTGCAGTCCCAACTTGTCCTCTAGAGCAGCAAAGAGATCGAGGAGTTTGACTTGACAAAATTCATGCTTTGGAGGAAGAATTCAATCAAGAGCAAGATTGTTTTCAAACATTGGAGGAAGGAGAAGCTGCTCCAAATCCAAAAGAAGAGGAGCACATTCTAGTTGTGGAGGAGAAAAGTGCAGATCCAAGGGTTTTGAGCACAAAGCAGGGTACAGGAGAACCTTCAGTTCTTCTTTCTACTTCATCTCTCTCGAGTTCTAGTACTAAAGAAGAGTTTGATCTCTCAAACTCAATATTGGAGAGTGAAGGA
Source organism: Taxus wallichiana var. yunnanensis (assembly GCA_018340775.1). Lineage (NCBI taxonomy): Eukaryota > Viridiplantae > Streptophyta > Pinopsida > Cupressales > Taxaceae > Taxus > Taxus wallichiana. The sequence goes on from CM031244.1 coordinate 172,807,503, forward strand.
AACCATGGTGGTCAAGTTCTGAGATCAAGAAGACAACATGGAGGAAGTTGAGCATTTGCAGCAGAGACAGTCATGAGGCGGTTTACCTGTCGATTTGGAGGACTGTTTTGATGGAGAAGAACCGGTTGAGTTTTCACCATTCTCTCTTTCATCATCCACATTCCAAACACCAGAGCCTGCTGCCATGAAGGAGAGCATTCATTTGCAGCAGCCCGCATCTTATGGCAGCCCTTTGGAATCAAAATTGGAAGATTTAAATCTTTCATGTTCTTCATTGGAGGAAGAGAAAGGACAGAAGAATTCCACCATTTCTTCCACACCATCCATTCAAGAGGGTCTACAAGAAGACTCCATTCTTGGAGTTGAAAATCAGAGCTATGGGCATATCAAACGGATCAGACCTTGCCCAATCAGGTATTTGGCTTCATTGGAGCCAAAGGAGAAGCCCACAGCCGGTCATGCTTGCTTCTGAGCATGAGGATGAGCTACAAAGTACCAAGGATCAGCTGCCATACCTCTCAATCCAAATGCGAGCAACTAAAAGAGTTATTGGATTTTCAGGTTGATACCTTGATGATTTGGATAGAAGACCAGCTTCTTGTTGATTTTCCATCCATCCAAACAGCCATGATCAGTGCCAAATCAATTGCATGGCTGCCAATTTTGAAGAAAGGAAGCTATTTCTCACAACCAGTTGCAGGGTTTGTTTAGCTTGCCTTTGCTTCCAGTTAGAGTAGAGTAGCTAGGTTTGCTTTGTAGAAGAAGTGCTTGTGCACACTCGCATGTTCCATTTGGGGCATGTATGATTTTGATTTTGTACATAGTTTTGGTGTTCTTTGGTTCTGCTTCTTGCAGTTCATTTGGTGGCATCTTGGTGAAGACACTCCGGAGTTCAATGGGTTTTCAAGTGGCTCGGGAGGGAAGTTTTCAAAGTTCAGATCAGTTTTGGACTTATTCATGACTCCATGCCCAATGGATGCTTCAAAGGTTACTGGTCATTCATCTAGCAAGCAGATGACCCCGCTAAGTCGCCAAACTGTTGTCAAAATTTCACCCCCCCTGGGTAATTTTGATAACATGCATCAGAATATTCAAGTCCCAGGAAAATTGATTGATTCGGGGCCAAAAATCATGTTGCTAGAGTCCCCTCAAATATTTTCTAAGTTCCCTGTCTGAGAGGAAAAGAGCAAGCTCTGAGAAAATGTGAAAAAAGGTTGCAGAAGGCAAGTAGGTTGATCCAGGAAAAAATCATAAAAATGACTAAGTCCTAGTCCTAGGGCGATCGGGACATTTGGGACAAAAAGGACCGAACCGGCCGGCTCGGCAGTAAGTAAGCACAAACAGCCCGCAAAGCAACAGGGACATCTGGGAAAAAAGTACGCGGCGGGCACGAAATGCCGGTTCGACCGAGAAAAAATTGGCTAACTGCTGAGAGGGACGCAAATGGGACAATCGGGCCAAAAAGGCGCGAACCGGCCGAACCGGGCGAAAAAGGGCAGCATACCCAAAATAAAATGGGACAATCGGGCGAAAAAGGCCGAACCGCCGAAAAGATTCAAGTCGGTCCGAAGCAAAGTGGGACAAGCGGGTCAAAAATGCCCAAACCGCCGAATCGGGCGAAATGAGTCAGAGGGTCCAAAATCAAATGGGACATCTGGGACAAATGGGACGCTTGAAATGCGAACCGGCCGAAATGAGCACAAAGGGCCCAAAATCAAATGGGACATCCGGGAAAAATGGAGGCGAAGTACGCGAAGGAGCCGAAGGAGCCGAGGACCAATCAGAAACTGCCACGTGTCCTCACAGGAGAAAAAGTCAAAAGGTCAAAGGGGTGAGTTATCGAGCGCTGAACCGAACCAATGAAATGGCGCCACGTGTCCCAGCTAGGGCCCACAAGGAAAATTCAAAAGACAACCCGCCGAAAGGTAGAGGAGAGAGAATTGTGTGACCAATCAGAACCTGCCACGTGTCGTCTAGGCGGCGAAGAGCGGGAAAACATTTTAAAATTCGTTTGATCTGTTCCGTGCCCTAAATCTTCAGATCGCCATATCTTTTGATCCAGAGCTCAGATTTCCACGTTCTTTATATCAACGAAAAGCTGTTGAGATGCTCTACATGATTCTAGGATCAACCTCAAGTTTTGGTGCAGTGTAGAGAGAGAAAATCGAGAAACGGCTCTGACGTGTGGTAATGGCCAGAAGCGACCTTTCAACAACCCGTTTTAATGCTAATGGGTCGCATTCTTCTTCTGCACGGCCAGAAGTGACATTTTAGCGGCCAAATTAATACAAATGGGTCGCATTCTCCTCCAAAATCACTCAAAGTGATAGGGTATGGGTTGGTAAGATCCTCCATGCTGATTTAATGCATCTACAGTCAATGAGGAATGGGCTTGCACGTTTTCCCACGTTTTCGTCCCCTGGGCTCGACCCATGCAATGTAAAAGCCAGATTTGGCTCATTTTAAAAAAAGAGTTGTTCATCTTTTAGCTCGGCCCTCCCTTCTTTTCTTCTCTAGGGTTGAAAATGGAGTTCGAACCTCCTCCCTTGCTCTGTAATGGCATTTTTGCCTTTTACTAATGGAATGATGTTCTGTGCAAACTTCTGGAGCAACAAAACGTGTTTTGTGATGCATCTGTCCATCCTTCCTCGTTTTTGCTTGTTCTCTTCTTGCCTCTCTTCATTGCAGGTATTTGTGCATGTTTGAATGTTCATTGCAGGTCTGGAGCTATGTTCATGGAGTTTTGGGACATTTTCTGTGTGAAATCTATCCTTGGGCCTGTGATGCATCTGTCCATCCTCCCCATTGCTCACCTCTCTTTGTCCCATGGCAGTTTTGATAGATGTCCAACATCCTCCTTCTCTGGTGTATCACCGTTTTAGTGTAGGCTTTTGTTGTTTTTCCTTCTCTCTCTCTCTCTGTCTCCTTGGCATGGTTAGATTAGGATTAGATTAGCTTGCCTACACTGGAATAGCTTGTGGCAGGTAGTTTAGGAGTAGGAACCAGCCTTCTCTAGAGATTCCTCTCTCGGTTTCACAAGTCCCACGCTTGGAGAGAGGTTTCCATGTTGTGCAATCACTGCTGGATGCCCGAACATCAACCTAGAAGCCCGATGTCCGTCTGGGGTGCTTTGTGATTTTGCACCAACATGTACCTCATTGCATATGTTATTCGGGAGCATAAGTTCTTCTCTTCACGGAAGTGATAACTTTCTTATTTTTGGCGGATGAGGTTTAGGGTGTTGATGTAACCTTGTTTTCTTCTTTGAAACCAATTATAGTTTTGTCATTTGTGTCACGTTGGTTACTCAAGTATATTAGTCAAAACACTTGATCCATTTTCAATTTTTTCATACATCTTTAGCTTGATGCTCATTTGTTCCATCTCAACCTTTATTTTCTCCAGTTCTAAGTTCATCTTTGTGAACTCATCCTCCTTTGACTTGTAGGATTTTGAAAAAATTCCAACTGTGTTTCCAACTCCTTGAGCTCGTTAGCCTCTTCTTCTTATTTGAAACTTTGTCTTATCTCAAAGACGTGGTTTTGTTATTCATAGTCCTTTAATGTGCATCTTAGTTTATGATTATTTTTCCTACACGGTTTTAACTCTTCAAGATCACATACAAAATATGCTTCTAGATTCACTTCAACTTCTTCTTCATTTGAATATTCATACTCAACTATGTTTTTCCCTCTGGAACTACATTCTTCAACCACATCCATAGCCATAAACAAACACTTTTTCTGATCCTCATCATTTTCATTCTCTGAGTTTCTTGACTCTGATCCACTTGATTCTTTCATTGAATAGAAGTTTCTTTTTTCTTAAAGAATTTTTTTGTCACTTTTATTCTTATATTCAATTTCTCTTTTCTATGTTTATAAGTTCCCTCTTCATGTTCATACTAATTTTCTTTATTCTTGTTCTTAAACCTACTATCAAAGCGACCTAATTGTCCATAAGCAAAACATTTAAATGGGATTTTTCCTTCATATTTAGTTAAGCCTCTTTTTAATCTTCTCATAGACATAGCTTCAATATTTTCATCATCCAACTCATCCCCTGAAGCTGATTCTTCTTCTTCTTCTTCTTACGCTGACTGAGTTTCTTTCTTAACCTTGAATGTTACTTCTTTCTTGGTGACTTTAGATCCAATATTACTCATTTTGTATCCCGATAGGGCTATGAAATTTATCCATTATGAGATTATTCATGTCTTTGGATTCCTCTATGGCTGAAACCTTTGCATCATACTTGTTGGTTAGGGATCTCATAACCTTTTGTACAATAATAGATTCTTCTAGCTTTTCTCCTAAGCCTCTGATCATATTTATGACTTCATATATTATTTATATGTAGGTGTTATACTCTCATCATTCTTTATCTTCAAATGTTCAAACTGAGATCTATAGGTCCAACTTTGCTAGCTTGACCTTTTCATCAACTTTATATATACTCTACAATTTTTTCCATATATCCTTTACTTTTTGTAATGTATAACTTGCAAAAACTCTATCTCAATTAGGTTGCATAGAATGGAATTCATAGATCTTGAGTTACATTCATATGCTTCCTTATCCACAAAAGTAGTGATTGGCGTGGATGGAGAAGTATAACATTTCTCAATGCATTCCCAAATGTCAAAACCAAGTGACATCAAATATGTATTCATTATTTTTCTCCAAAATGCATAATTTTCTGCAATGCTTGTGATGGGAGGATCTCCTCACGGATGTTAAACTTCTACAATAAGGACGTCACTATGAAACTAATTGTTATAGATAAAAAACAATGAGAGGGGGTGAATCGAGTGTAAAATAAAACTCTTTACTTAATACCAATTTAAACCCTTGAATAATGTGTGGATTTAAACTATGAGAAGTTGATCAACCAAATGTCTTGCACAATAACCCGAACATAGAAATTAGCATGAGAAACCCTTTCGAAAGAAAACCCACTAAAACCATTACTTATATTACACAAAGTAAGGACTCATAATAATATAACACATCTTACAATATTGTTTTAGTGAGGCACCAACCCGATAAGGAGCACCAACCCCTTCATCTCTGCTGATATTACACACAACAAAGGACTCAAGTTAATATTAGGCATCACAAGAGATTTCTTTTATAGGAACCCACCTACAAAGAATCTACAACTCCATGAATGTGCTAAGCTACAAATTAGACTTGATTTATATACATTATTATCATCTAGTTACAACAATTGCTAATATAATGAATTAGGATAAATTTCATGGCTTAGTCTATGTTCTTCTATTCACTCTCTTCTACTCATCTGATTTGATCCTACTTGCTCAATCAATATGTTTCTCTTAATGATTCTCTCATCTGATAAATCAATGCATCATTGATAATCTCTCCTCTTTCCTCTCCCTATTTTTTGTAACTCTTTCTTATCTTGATTGCATCATATTCTCTCTTCTGCAGCTCTCACTTAGCTCAAATACTCCTTTTCCCACTTGAGAAACCCACAAAATAGTTCCAAGTATGAAAAATATTGTAATCGACCCATTCCTTCACTTTGAATTGTGTGTTGTGCACCTTCCTACTTGGTTTCCTAAGAATTCAGCCCATTAAATGCATACATCTAACTCTAGATCTTGTTCCTTATGTATTTGACTTGATTACACTATTTTCCATGCACTGCTAGAGAAATTTATTAGCCATTTCCAAAAATATATTTTCCCTCTTTTATAGTTATTATTGTGACAAAGATGAGTGATACATTTCCTTCTCTATATTTTATTTCACCTTGAAACTCGAGATCTCATAAAGAGTGTAACTACATTTTTAGAAACTCAATACACATTAAATGTTGATAGGTGAAATAATGGTTTTATTTGTTCTTCATTAAGATAAGGTTGTATCCTTAGCCACATTCACTTGACAATCAAATCACCATCAATTTTGGAAAAAATAAATATCATTTATACATGTTTGAATCAATTTCATTGCCTTCAACCTTTTTCAGTCCATGTTATCTCATTTTATGGATTTCCTTAGCTCCTCCAAGTTTCTCCTTTATATCGCAGCTATTTTCTTTATTCAATGGATTTGTTATTCTTCTCATGGTTTTGCCAATGTCATGTGACTATCCTCCTTATCTTTAACCTTTGCGTGGAATTTTTTTACTTCGCAACTCTATCTCTTCTTCTTGTAGATTTTGTAGTCTTCCATGGCTTCCACAATTCTTTGCAGATTTAATCTTTATCGACGGCTTTACTTTTGAATCCCTTACTCTCATAGTTTTGCATTTACCTTTTTAGTTCTTCCTTTGCATTCTTGGATTCACTTTTATTACTCGTAGCTCGGCCTTCGACTCCATGTAGCTTCATGACTTCATACTTTTATGTGTGGTAACCACTGACCTTCCACTGCTTTGTGCAGGGACTACGATGGATACTCCAAGTATTTGGTGGCTATGTCTAGGATTCGATGGCTCTCTCCCCATGTCCGTATTTTGCAAAAATGTTGAATAATTCCCTTAGAACTTATCCTTTAACATCTTGAAGCCTTTGTGAGATGACACTACCAATTAAACTTCATCTTCTTCACATGATCACTTTATCAATTAAATCCTTTTTCCATCAATGCAACTTGATATCAAGTGATCTAGCTTGACATCAACGACAATGCATATAAAAATGAAAAATATGCAACAAGAACAACATAATACATTTTAATAAATTAAACTATGGGGTGTAAAGTGGTGGCCCTCCCAAAGAGGTATCCCCACTTGACATTATCACCCCAACGGGAAAGGCAGGGTTAGATTTCCGTGTAAAACATAAGAACTAGGTGAATATAGAGCGAATAAAAGTTCCCACCATAAACTAAGGTAAACATACAATAAAATAGATTATTTGGATAAATACCTTTTTTAGTAGTATATGAAATTATTATGTTCTTGATAATGTTTGTGAAACCTCTGTATCCTCTCTCAAACAAACTATCTGCGAGATTCTATACATAACCTATTTTACTTGCCTCATTTGAGATCTTCCTTTGTGTGCCTCCAGCTCTAAAATCAAGATTTATAAAATATGGCTAGGATTCTCGCACTTGGAGATGCGATCTATCCGATAAATATTTTTGCCTCCTTTGTGCGCCAAAAATGAGATTATAATCACTGCCTCAATGTTCAATTGTAAAAAAATGACCAGGATTCGAGAACTCATGCACGTAATCTAGTTCTAGCACATATTATATTATGATTTCAAGAGTTTATTTTATGTAATGCAAAAATAAAAAAGAAACCCTAATATATATTTCTCTAGGGTATTTATTTTTTTCAATACATTCAACAAAAGAAATTGTGAAAACTGAAAAATTGTGGGATAGGAAAATTTGAATTTCCCCTTTGTAAAGAAAAAGTGCGGGATATTGAAATTTCAAATATTTGCATTTATGCATGGGGATTTCACATATCAAAAGTTTAATTTATCCCTATTTAATATTCGCATTTAATTTTGGGGCTAACAGGGCATAAAAGGAAATCAAATTTATAAATTTTACTTTAGAAATGAGTGGGACAACGACAAATATTTCTTTTGAACTCACGGGACAACGAAAAATATTAATATAAGCATAATAAAAAATAAATTATAAGAAAATAGAAGTAAAAATTTCTAAACAAAGTTTTAAAGTGTAATAGAGTAATATACACACATTTATTATTAATTTTTATCGAATTTGAATTCAATATTTTTAAATATAGTGCACGCTAATTTAAAAAAATTATTCCAATAAAATGTGACACATGGAAAGTTTGAACCAGTTAGTTAGGAAACAATATAATTGACACATTTATTAAGAAAATTTTAATTAAAGAAACACCTATTAAATACTTTTAACCTATAAAAATCCGCCATATTAATTTGTAAATGAAACCCACTAAAATGTTGACACGTGGCATGAAATTTATAATATATCTTGTGATTATCAATATTTTGGTGTTAGTTACGTTTTACACTAGAAAAACTAAAACATAATTTTCCACTTCACAAGAATTTGAGATCAACTTATAGATAGGAAAGAACTTAGCGACCGTTAAACTCCATTACAATGATTTGTTTTTCCAACACCGGATTTAAAATAATAAATCCTTAGCTTTTAAAGGCCACTAAGATATTAATTTTAATAGGTATCAATGAGAAACTCTGGATGTCTTATGTTTTCTATTTATTTTTCAAGGAGAAGCCTAGTGTAGATTAGCCTCTATAACTACTAGGGTTCCTATCTAAGAATGTAAAAACTATCTCTATAGATTTGGATCGTTATTATTTTTCATTAATTAAAATTGTATCATGTTGGCTATGCACGATCCCTTGCACAACCAAGTGCTGCACTACATACCCTTGAAAGGGCTCACAACTTATTTTTTTCTAACATGTAATTCAAAATGGTTTGTATATAGTAAAATGATTAGTGATTGTTAAGTTTCATTACTTGCATAAGATAAAAAACAAGTTCATTGAAGAAAATGCTTAGGGACTACTAAGCTCGAATACTTACACAAAGGAATGATTTGGTGGCCACTAGGCTAAACAATTTTTTATTTTGAACATAGCACTCAAATAACAAATAATAGTAATAGATATTAGCCATCACTAGGTATTTTTAATAATATATTTCAATGAGAAATATGTGAGTAATGGACATTTTTTATTCTTGAAAGATATGGCGGTATTTTTCTAGTCGAGAAGAAAGTTGTTTATTAAAAATGTTTGCAGAGTGCTCATACAACATCATAGTATAGATGCATTGTGTATAATAACATTATTTCCTAAAGGAAAAATTTAAAGTACAGTTATGTTTTTGTCATCGTAAAAAACATTTTGTTCATATTAGCATTCGCTTTAGGCTTATACCTTTGCATCTTTTCTTCATTATAAACATCGGTGGGAATCATAGAAAAATATTAATGACCGCTAAGCTCTACTACTTATTGAAAGGAATGGATTAATAGCCACAAGGCTCAACTAATTCTTAATGATGAAAATAGAGATTGTATAACTAATCATAGAAATATATCTTAGCGGATGATAGGAATTTTCCTTTACTTATTGCTATGATAAATATTTTTTAAGGGATATTTTGTACTCTCAAAGGCTATGGATGGTTTTCCCTATTCGGTACAAAAATATGATTATTAACAAAAAAATTAGGGTACTCGTACAACATCATGATGTGGATACATGTCATATTACATGTTTCTGAGGAAAGTGGGATTTGGTATAATAGCATTGTATCATATTGGATGAAATTAAAGTTCAATTAGGATTTTTGTTTGATAACAGTCTTTTCTTAGCTTAGGGACTACTAGGATAAGACCTATGCATATTTTATTTGTAATACACATCGGTTCAAATTAAATAAAATGTTTTGCGACAACTAAGCTATATTACTTATTAAAAGAAATGGCTTAGAAGTTGTTAGGCTAAACAATTTTTTATTTTCAAAATAATGATCAAATAAATATAAAATACATGTATCTCATCGCATGTTTCTTAATTTTAGATTTAAATAAATAATCTTATCTTAGGTGTGCCAACAATTAATTCTAAACAAGTTGCAGATGAATCTGTGTAGCTATTCCCAAAACGCCATGTGAAAAGGGAATCATTTGGGTCTTTTAATTGCGTTTTAATTTTGGACATGTATTTGATATCATCTTCTATATCTACAGGCATGGGGGGTGCACAAAGTGGCATGGAATTGATAATAGTAACACCACCAAACTCAACATGTCAATGTTGTTCAACATATTTTCCCAAAAACAACAAGAAGATGTGGGGGAGTGAGGGCATAGGGAAATGGGTTCTGAAATGTACCTTATTTTGGGTGCATACTCCTACGTGCACTCTTCGATGGAAAATCTATGGTTTCTCTAGTCATGACTCACCATTTCACCCAATTCCTACACCGTGCGATATGAGCATGGTGTGAGACCCACATAGACAAATTTGAGAATGGGAAATGGGAATGGGATGCCTCCAATTTCCATAGTCTTCCCTTCCCAGTCGACAATGCATCTGGGGAACCATTCAAATTTCCAATTTCCATCCTAGTTATTTTTTGAGGGTTGGAATTTGGTTGTCAACACCCAACTACTATCACTATAACATACCCTCACACTCAACAACCCCAATCTTTTTTTATTCTCTTTTTTAAATAAAATTGAAGACATTATTTGTTTTGGTTATTCTATGTTTTTGTAAGTACCCACCAAACTCATTGACAAAGGCATCAAAATCTCATCTTTCAAGTTCCACTCCAGTCTTCAACATCCCCTCTTCCACATCCCTTATTCATCTCAAAACTCACGTAATTGGATGGAATATTTTAGAATTTGGCATGAAATAATACTACAAGAAAAAACCTATAAAGTGTCTAACATTGGAACCAACTAGGTCATTTAATTCCGTTTTAGTGTTAGGAAGGGCATTCGGGGATGCTTCAATTCCATGGAATGCCCTTCCAAGTCAACTCAACAACTTGGGAACCATTCAATTTCACTTCACCTTTTACAACATTACCCTCTCACTTTTACTCGGTCTCATCTAATTTTATCCTTTCCAAACACATTAAAGTCAAATGCACCTTCAATTAGACTCTCCACTTAAGAATATTTAACCATTTACTATAAAACTTTTTATTACTCCTATTAATCACATTACATAAAAACTATTTTTAAACACAACTTTCTATATTTGTTCCCAATCACCTAAATCCATCTCAGGAATGAGGGTGCACTATGGCTAGGGGTGTGATGTGTCATGACACCACCAAAATCAATACACCAATGTTGTTCATCACCAAAACTAGCAAAATAGGATAAAAAGTAACATGTGTTAATCAATTATCTATATTTGGTCCTAGTTCCATCAAACTATCTCATCCCCTACATTTTTAAATGTATTTTCTCACAATGAGAGAGAACATGTTGGGGAGTGAGGGGTCGGGGCATTGTGTTATGAAATAAAGTTAATTTTTGTGTAGAACCCTTCTTATATTGTTTCTATGGTAAATCCATAGTTTCTTTGGTGTTGACTAGAAATTTCACCATCTTTTTGCATTGTGCAATGATCTTCTGATATGTGACTCACATAGACAGAAACGAGAATGAGAAATGGGAACCACATGCTTCCAACTTCTTTAGAGTACCCTTCCTAGTAAAAATGTGTCCGACGGTCCATTCCAATTTCTAATTTCCATCCAGTTAGTTTTTAGGGTTGGAATATGGTTTTCAACCCCCACCTACCATCGTTGGAACAAACCCTCACTCTCACCTACCCCAATATTGGTTTTTGTTATTTTTAAAAAATTGAAGGCATTATTTTTTTGAAAATACCACTAGAATAGTTGATAGAGACGTCAAACATATCATCTTTCAAGTTCCACTTCAGTCTTCACCGCCCCTTCTTTGGTGACCAGCCATTCATTATATTTGTGGGAAACACAATAACTAGCCTAGTGGTCACTAATCTCTATCCCTTCATCGCATCAACACTCCCCTAACTAGATGGAATATTTTGAAATTTGGCTTGAAATACCGTAACTAGAGAGATTTAAAAATTCATGTTCCCACGATACATCATGTCGATTGGGAATCCTATTTCCAACATCATTCCAAGGAGATTGAATCTAAAAACTTTGCTGCCATCATTTTCCATGTAGTGAATACTAGAAATGTTGCATATGAAGCCTATACATCTATTCCTAAACCACCACCTAAAAAGGGAACCGTTTGGTTCTTTCAATTCCATTTTAGTGTCGACATTCATTTAGGGTCATCTTCTATAACCTTAGGTGTGGGGGTGCATTGTGGCATGGAATTGAGCATAGTAGCACCAAAAAAAAACCAACACACTAACATTTTTCAAGGCTATGAACATTACTTTGAAAGTTTCACAAGAAGGATGGATGCAAGGGTGTGTCATGATAGTGAGGCATGAGTGTTCGTTAGATACTTACATAGGTTCTAATTCCCCATGCCCTAGGGGACCAGTTACCCTTGAATTTACATAGATGGTTGGGAGGAATCACCCTACATTAGCACACCATGAAGTGTGTGAGGTTGTTGGGTCATTAAATATTGTAGAATATAAAAAAAAAGAAGGTTGGGTCAAACACCTAGATATATTTTTTCTCAATTCCCTAAATTTGTATCCTCCCCTGTAATTTTCAAATAATTTTCTCACAAACATCAAGAAGATGTGGGGGAGTGAGTGGACACGGAACTGTGTTATGAAATTTACCTTATTATTTATGTAGAAACCTTCATGCACTACTTTTGATGGAAAATTCATGATTTCTTTGGTCACGACTTGACCTTTCACCCAATTCCTACACTATGTGATGTGGGAAACATGTGTGTGTCCCACATAGACAAATATGAGAATGGGAAATGGAAATGAGATTCTTCCAAATTTTGTAGTCTTCCATTTCTAGTCAATAAGGCATCATAGGGATTATTAAAATTTCCAATTTCCATCTTGTTTTTTTAGTGTTGAAATTTGGTTGTCATCCCCCTCATACCATCATTGTAACAGACCCTCACACTCAGCAACCTGAATATTGGTTTTTATTATTCTTTTTTAATTGAATACATTCTCTATTTTTTTCATTCTATGTTTTTGTAAGTACAAAGGCATCAAATATATCATCTTTCAAGTTCCACACTAGTCTTCCCCATCCCCTCTTTGGTTATTGATCATAAATTATAATGGTGTATAAGGTAATAACTAGCCTAAAGGTTGCTAATAGTTGTCCCTTATTCACTTGAACACTCCCATAACTATATGGAATCTTTTAAAATTTTACGTGAAAGACTTTACAAGAGAGATCCTAATAAGTGTATAACATTGGAACCAATTGAGTATTTCAATTCCTTTTTAGTGTGGACAGACATTTAATGTCATCTTTTGTAAACTTAGGCATGGGGGGTGCGTTATGGCATGGAATTGAGCATAGTAGCATCACTATACTCCAAACACCAATGTTATTTGTGGACATGGCTATCACATTGAATTTCAAATAATTACCAGAAGGAGGCTGGTTCAAACACATAGCTATATTTGTTCCCAATTCCATAAATCCGTCTCCTCCCCTATATTTTTCAATGTATTTTCTCACAAAAACAATATTTAAAGCATCAAGAAGATGTGGGGGTTTGAAGGGGATGGAGCGTTGGGTTTTAAAATGTACCATTTTTGGATTAGACCCATTTGTGCAATTCTTCCAATGGAAAATCCATGCTTTCTTTTGTCGTGACTCACCCTTTCACCAAATTCTTGCACCGTGTGATGTTGGACTAGTGTGTGACCCATATAGACAAATATGAGAATGGGAAATGGGAACATGATGTTCTCAACTTCCGTATACTTCCCTTCAAATTCAAATTGGCATTATGGGGACCTTTCAATTAAACTTCGCCTATTTACAATGCTATCCTCTCACTTTTACCCGGTCTTGTCTAATTTTCTCCTTACCAAAAATAATAAAGTCAAATGCACCTTCACTTAGAATCTCCACTTAAGAATCTAACCATTTACTATAAAAAAATTTAATATTGTAACTACTCACATTACATTACAACTATTTTTAAACACACCTTACTATATTTGTTCATAATTACCTAAATTTTTTTAGGAATGGGGGTGCATTTTGTGGTGGGGGTTATGTTTTGGCATTTCACCACCAAAACAAATATGACAATGTTATTCATATCCATGGCTATCACTTTGGCCTTGTGACAGGTGGACTAGAAGGAGGCTTGGTCAAACACCTAACTATATTTGTTCCCAATTCCCTAAATTTGTCTCATTCGTGGGAGGTGCACTGTGGATAGGGGTGCTCTTTGACTTGGCTATCACTTTGTCCAATGTTGTTCATAACCATGGCTATTTCAAATTTCCAATTTCCACACCTTCTTTTCTCACTCACTACTAAATTAAATTAAAGGAGATAACGATTGGATAAGTAATTATGTCGACTATTTTGACAAAGGAGAGGAGAGGAAAATATTAACCTTCTAATTTGGTTAAATATTTAGAAAACAATTATTTAAACACCAAAATTTTTCTCACTTTAGGTATTTGAAACGTTACCCTAAACCAGACAAAAATATTCAAAATTCACTCATTGAACATGTACCTAAATCAGACTAAAATATTCAAAATTCACTCACTAACCATGCAAATTGTTGTTACACCTTTGTAAGTAGTTATGAATATTTAATCTCTTGTTTTAGAGATATGTTTTCATTTACAGGGTCCAATCGGCCATGTGAAAATCCTATGAACCAAGAGGAAATATTGGTTTTCGACAAATCTGGAACATTATATTAGCTTGGAATCATTCAAATATTAAATGTATTGGAAATTTAAACTATTTTTTCTCTTTTGTTTCAATTCATTTGGTTTTTCCCTTATTTATTTATATTGATTGCATCTATCATTCTGTTATTTGGTTATATCTCATTCTGGTCTAATATTTTCATGTCCTTCATGTTAAGAAATGTTTTCATCCTCCTCTCAATACAAATCTACAACACCCCCTAAATTACTTTCAGATCTGTAGTTCAGAATTGGGTCATTGAGTGTGATTGCACAACATTGAATTCTCTCCAAGGTGTGGGATCTTGCAAGTGAGAAAATTCTCTAGAGAAAGCTGGTTCTTACTCCTCTGTTTAGGTGTATGCATGAATTTGCAGAGGTTCAATACTGATTCCTATTCTAAATTCCAAGGAGGCAGAGTTAAGAGATGTAAAAGGAAATAAAACTAAGTAAAAATGGTGATACACCGAAGGAGTGATGAAATTCTATCTTCCAAATAAACAAAAATCATAGAGATGTAACACCAAGCATGCACAAATTGATATAATGTAATGAAAGAATTTAAAAAAAATAATATGTGCATGAGAGGATTGAAAGAAATCATCACTCCCCTTCGTCCCTCGACATATAAGCCCCCTTTATTACATCTACCTAGCCATGACCCCTTCACCCTATTAATATTAATTTAAATAAATTAATTCTTTATCCTCACTATATTTATTATTCAAATACCTTATTTAAATAATATCTACACAAATAGTTCACTTAGACACCTCACCAAGCTAACTCAACCTAAGACCTATTCTTAGCAAGTTACCATAACTAACTAAGACTTACCCAAACCCTAAAAATCAATGCCTACACTCCCTCTAACCACATTCCCGCATGCTCACAAGAAGCTCCCAGTCTAATCCATGGGATAATGACACAAGATCTAAGGAAATCAGGAGGATCTCCCTAAGTTTAGTAAACCTAGAAAATCCTGCCTTGACCGACGTCGGTTTCCCCTAACCATCGCCGGTTAAGCTTCCGACCACCGCCATCGGTCACCCTTTTAACCCCTAAACTACCTTATTCTCAAGGTTGGAAAACATTGGGAGAAAAAGTGGATGAGCAAGAATGAAATCTCAAAGAGATAATGCATCTTCAGAGAGCCAATTCCAAAGCAAGAACTGACATCCAAGGAAGGAGATTGAGGATCTTCTCCTACATAGCCTTCCCAACCACATTCTGATCTATCCAAGCAAAAGAGGAGTGTGCATGCAGCCCATGCAAAATATTTTCTTTAGTTGGTGATCACTTGCAGCCTTCAAACCCATCATCAACACCTCCATCCTTCACACATAGACTTTCAGGAATGAAATCCAAGTAAGTACAACATCATACTTTCCTAGTTATTTCATTTTATCATTATTTTATCATCCATTGTTCATCTTGCTCCCTATTGACCATCTCCAACATTTTTACCTCCATAGACCCATCAAAACCTCATAAAAACCTATTCTAGTCACCCAATACCTCATCCCGACTAACCAAATCCTTTGTGTAATCACAAAGGAGACCAAAACCCCATTCTGTGATGTTTCCAAATCTCACAGTAACCGGTGCCGATTATACCTAACCGTGGTCGGTCACCCCTGACGACATCGGTCTCTATGTTTTGCCCACATAGCCTTAGACAGAGACCTATCCACCTAATTTTACCTCACCCTCACTCACTTGTGACCTATCCGAGACCTTTATCAGACCTACAGAACCCAAAACCAACCATTTGACTTATGGATTCTATTCTAGCTTAGCCTATTAGATTAGATCTATTTTCTTATTGTGTTTTTAAGTGAGATACCTAAATCATTTCAAAATAACAATAGGATTTACCTTGTTTTCAGCATTAATTTTTTTAAAATAGTGGACTGACAACCATCTAGGAAGTATCATGCTTCTGGATCTAGCTCACGCTAGGCAGTTCACTGCCCATATTGTTTAATTCTTTCTAGTGGTCTTGCTTTCATTATAGGTAGTTCCTCCTAGCCAAAAGGAAGCTCTCATGGTCAGCTGTGGATTCAGAAGTCATACGCACAACAACCCATCAACCGACATTTGAACAGGTATTCCTCCTATGCCCATTACCCTATTTGTTTCATCAACAATTCAAAGAAACAATCTAAGAAAAAGGTGAAACATTTTGGCACGCTGTGGGACCCATCCGGGGTTCCTTGCATTTCATTCATTCCTAGGAAAAATTTGTGTGTTTTTTTCCCTTCTAAAAGCATACACACTAATTTTCTTCCCTGGTAATCCACTCCTTCTTTCTATTTTCTCTAAAGGAAACTTTTCTTTTGGTGTATTTAAAAAGAATCATTTCTTCATGTTTTCTGCATTTTAGTGAAAGAGCATCCCTCTTCCTATTCATCTTATTGTGTCATCCAATTTCACATTTTCGATTTGGGTTTTAAAATCATTGCATTTCATTCTGATTTTCTACATTAGCTCACATTAATTGAGGGAAACCTATATGCTGGAAGTCATTACCAGTTGATGGTTGAAAAATAAATCGTAGAAAAGCACTTCTATCCTTTTCTCTTTCTCTGAGTCTTACCAAACCACACAAAAATTCAAATACATACATTCTTAAACAACATCTTACTTGGAAGAAGCTATAGGTGATCACATGATCATGACACAGTGGGCACCCAGCTCACTACTCTATCGAGTCATACTTTAGAGTGAAGCCCACCCCCACCATAACAAACCTGAAACCTCACCCTTTAGATATCCTTCTTTGTAGGAAGCCATCCTCACCAAAAACTCTATTTCACAATTCATGTGTCAGTCCCTAAATAGCATAAGCTAAAAAAACATAATAGAAAAGGCACTCTTAGGATCACATTTTCTTAGTGTTTCTGCTTGGTTTGTGTTTTGAGGTGAAAGATCACGTTCATCACTTTTTTTTGTTCATCCTTGCACACTCCTCATCATAGCTGGTGTATTCGGCTTCACCTGAGTGTGCCTAGGCCATATCACCATCATTCCAAATTTCGGGTCCGATTCTACATCAAATCTTAATTCACAACCACTTTTTTCATCACTATTTCAATTTCAATAGTAACCATCATCGTTACCCTCGACCGGCATTGGTTATATCCTATCGACATCGGTTTTAGGTCCTTTTGCTAACCTACTCAAAAGGACATTTTTACTTCACTTTCTTCCACTTTCCACAGTCTTCTGTCACTATCATTTTTCCATTGACATTTTACACATCCCTAGATTTGGCATACTTGTTAGATTTTCCTTTCCTTCACTTGTTTACTCACTGTCCATTTTCTATAGTGACCGGCAGTGGTTACCCCTGACCGATGTCAGTTTTCCCTAACCGGCATCGGTTAGCCTATTTCATATTCCACCCACCATTTGTTACTTCATCCATTTTTTTATCACCAGATTCACTTATTCCTACTATTCTCTATATCATTTACAGAGAAGAAACCCCACCTGATCAAGTACTAGTTCACATGGTACTGAACCGAAGACAAGTGAAATGCCCTCGTGTTCCACACTAGTTGCCAACCACTCCCACCTAGTCCTTCACCACCTTCTATTTTATCACCAGCCATGGATCCTATCCAGCCTACTAATATTGCTACCGAGAGATGAGGAGTTCACATGAATCCTTGACTAGAACCCTGCTGCCTTGTAGTTTTACCTCTCCCATTCATCCACGAGATGCCTCGGGTCAGTTGATATATGGCATGCCCGTATCTATCCCCCTAACTCTCGCACCCACTTCCGCATCAGCCCCATCTAGCTCCATGCTACCTACATCCACCTTACCCCCAGTCATTTCATAGTTAGGTTTCATACCCCCATGACTTCCGCGTCTGTTACCTCTGTGGCACCCATTACATCCACCATACCCTCGATAATTACCCCAAACACAACCTCATCCATCCCTCATGTCTCACACATACCTGTAGCTATGTTCCCACCTCCAGTGTCGGTGACCCCTACCCCATTTTAGAACGTAGTTCTTTCCATTCCACAATCTTTAGCCCCTATTACCACTAGGGTTACCACTGACCCTTCCTCCCCCATATACATACTACCAACAACCACTGTTTCATCTATCATTCATTTTGGGTACGTACCCCCTATTTCCTTGCCTTCTTCTCCACCACCTTACATGGCAGCCCCATACACTAGAATGCCACTCCCATTATATGCCCAAAACCAACCTCCTCATGCTATAGGAGGCATCCAATCATCACAACCCACCAATGACCTAATTAAATTGATGATGGAAAGATAAACATTCATCGGTTTCAGCTCCCGCAACACTCTCACTTATGATGAGATTTGCAATGAGCCTATTCACCCATCCATTCCCATCCGTTCATACCATGTGCATTGGGAAATGCCTAAATTCAACCGCTTCAATAGTAAGGAAGACCCACAACAACATTTATGCTCGTTTAAACATGGATGTTATTTGATTGCTCATGATGATGCCTTACTTTTGAGAACTTTTCCCATGTCCCTCACTGGACCTACATTAGACTGGTATAGTGGGTTACCCAAACACTCCATATTTTCATTCAATCAGGTAGCCCAAGATTTTTTGGATCATTTCTCTATCAATATCACCAAGAAAGTTACCATGACCGATCTATATTCCACACGTCAGTACGAGGATGAATCTATCATAGATTTTGTCACTCGCTGGCACAACCTGATCAATCAACTTACCTTTCAATTGCCACAAACTGAACTCATCGAGCTCTTCACACGAGCTTGCACCAGGCATATCTCCCTAACCTTGCAAGTCCAAACTTTCGAACATTTGATGAGGCATTCACTATGGCATGAAAGTTAGAGATTCAAGCCATCGAAGAGAAGAAAATCCAATTACGAAATAAGAATTTAGCATTCAAGTCAAATGAAACCTCTTCTTCTTCCAAACCACCAACCAATTATTCAAAGGCTAAAGGTACCACTAATGTAGTGGTACTCAAGGCTGGCCCAAACTCATCCATCAATCAAGCTACACCCTCATCTAATCTATCACCTATTCAGATTTTGATTCAGATAAGAGCAGTGAAAATATACCCCAATTGGGGAACCTTACTCTTTTGTCTTAGAAAAGCTTATCAAATCTAGTGCCATCACCCTTCCACCCATAAAACCACACACTGGTTTTGACCCTACTCGCCCCATGCCCGCATGGTATAAGGAACAAGATTTATGTAACTATCACCGAGTAAAGGGTCATAGTGATGGCA
The DNA here is from genome assembly GCA_018340775.1 of Taxus wallichiana var. yunnanensis. Classification (NCBI taxonomy): domain Eukaryota; kingdom Viridiplantae; phylum Streptophyta; class Pinopsida; order Cupressales; family Taxaceae; genus Taxus; species Taxus wallichiana. Next base: position 172,827,147 of record CM031244.1, read on the forward strand.
ACTACATCACTTTTAAGAATATTGTCCAAGAAATGCTCGAGAAAGGTGAGTTGACTATGGATAATCCCAATGCCACCCCAACCAAAATCTACAAATCTTTAAAAAACCATTTCCCAATCATGCCCCTTCATCCAATCAAACAAGTGAGACATCCACTCACGATACCCATACTCGTGAGGTTCATGTGATCTTTAACGAGGTACCTGTCGCCTCTCAATTACCTCACATCCCTTCCATAGAGGAAATCCTAGCCCAAAATCCTCCTTCCACATCTGAACCAACCATCACTATTCCTTCACCAATAGAAGAACACCCTTCATCTCCTACATCACCTACAGAGGAGTCTTCTACTAACATTGAGACCATCTCACCCCTAGCTTCTCCACTTAGTGAACCTTTACCTACCGTACCTCCTCCACCCATAGAGGAGCACCCATTACCTCCTCCACCCACAGAGGAGCACCCATTACCTCCTCCACCCACAGAGGAGCACCTATCCATTCCTCCACTCATAGAGGAACTCCCATCATCCCTTCCACCCATCATAGACCCGTGGGGATACCTTTTCCTCTTGGCGAGCATTCTCCATCCGCTACCCAACATCCAACAAACCTACTTTCAGCTCTCTTACCCACAGAAGTTAAAGCCAGCCGAGTCCCCATCTCTAAGATGCATTTTATGGGAATTCCCATTAGGTATTCACCAACTCCACCCACAAACATGCCATTCTCACGTTTGGCTGATCACTTGGATTATGTGGATAGGGCTTTATTATGGGGGCCTCTTACTCCCTGTCTCAACACAAATGCAAGAGATCCCTCGATGACACCTCCACTATCTACCCAAGCACATTTCCACCCATCAAACCACATACAACCACTACTATCGCAACCCCTTCCATGATATCTGTTAACACTCACACCACACCCTTACCCATAACCCGACCTATGCCTAAACCCAAACCCATACCCACAATATTTACCTCCACTAAACCTATTACCACTTTAGGGGTCACCCCGACCACCAACCTTACTCATCCACCTATTAAACTAGATTTAGCTACATCCTCCAACGTTAAAACCACACCTACTCCGACACCCAAACTAAAGAAAAAACTCATCAACCTCATACCCCTACCACACCAATCACACCCACACTTGTCCCATCTACCTTAAGACCTCAGCTACCCAACATGGTCAAGCACCCTCACCCATTCATAACCCAATAACACAACAACCCATTCCTTCCTCACAAATCTCTAACCTACCTAGGCACACAACATGACTCATACCCACACCTATAGTCTCTTTACCACCAATACCTCGATACCTTTAGCCATTGCTTCACTACCACTACACTTCAGTCATTGTCCCTCACACCCCAAGCACGACCCATGTTCATCTACCTTCATAGCACCCTCGTTATCCCCATGGGTAACTCACCCTCTTCCTCCATCTACTTTTCCTTCTAGACTTATACACCCACATCACCTTTACCCAAGAAGGTGCAACCCAAAAAAAAACCCCACTACCCCACAATAAGGTAGTCACAACAACCCCACACCCTCCTACCCATCCATCTACTATACCCCTACCCAAATGAACTCGACCGATACCTCAAACCACACCGGCACCTAAACCCATCAGCTCAACCCATTCCTACACTTCCAAAACAATTCCCCGACAACCAACCACACCTACACCCAAACCCACATTCACTTCCCATTGTGATCCACTAGTAGGGTCCTATGCCAAAATTTTAACCAACCTCCTCGAGACTTTTGTTATCACATTACCACCACTCTAACCTTATGACCCCCTCAAACCCAAGCCAAAGGGGTTTGATGATACCAAAAATTTGTGCATACCATCATGTGCCAGGGCATGATGTGGAAAATTGCAAGGCCTTGAAAACCATCCTTATCCAATTGTGTCCACCCAAAACCAACTTTGATGATGATGACCTTCTTGATGAGGATCCTGCTTCACCTACACCCATTCCCACATTGCGCACTCAACAACCACAACCTCCACCCTCATAGCTCCTAACCACACACAAAATTTGAAATTAACATGGTTCACATCAGAGAACTTGCCATGCCACCACCCAAATGTCACTACACCCAACTGACCTCATAGGGATTTTCTCCTCCAGTAGGTTTTTTCCCTTCATGTCATTATACCACTTACCCTACACCCTCTCCATTTGACAATTTCCTCAAATCAACATGGTACACATCACTACATGTGTGCGTAGAAGGGTAAAGAAAAGGCTGACCCACCAACCAATCCTATACCCAACATACCATCTGCACCCATACCTAAGATAACTATCTATGGCCCCACATACCCCATTTCTAATGGTGTCACACATCACACCATGCTCAAACAATTACACCAATATCCACTCAAAATGTCCTTATATGACCTCATCTAAACCTCAAAATCCCATCGTCAAGCCCTCATGGAGGTTCTTCAATCTATCGAGGTTTTACCCAATGACCCTACACCCGTAGCCTCCATTATCACACCCCATCATGTAGCCTCCCTCACCAAATTACCACCTTCATCCTCACCTCACCTTGTTCACCAAGTGGCCTCCCTCAGCTTCTCGAGGACAGAGATCGCGCCATACCAAAATGATGACCCAAACCCAGCCCTCTTCATCTTTGTACACATTGATGACATATGGGTACACCATGTGATGATTGATGGAGGCACTAACATTAACATCATTTCATCCCATGCATTTTCTCAAATGTGCATACTTGACAAATTACATGCACAAACATCCGGTCATGTTGCATTCATTCAACGACGCTATCACCTCCACACTAGGCACTATCATCCTTCACATTCGTGTGGGCCCCCACACTATTCCAGAATTGTTTTATGTTTTGGAGGGGGAATTCCAATATAACTTGTTGCTTGGTAGACCCTGGATCCATGTCATGGGTTTTGTTCCCTCCACTTTACATCATTGTGTAAAGTTTGAACATGAAGGACACACTTATACCATTCCAGCTGACCCATCACCTTTTAAAACATGCAACATGCTTTACCGACCCAATGATGTACTCATACCGGTCAAGCCGTCTACTTCGCAACCAATACCACTTCACCTACACCTACACCCACACCTACCAGTACAACCACTGCTTTCACTACACATACCTCCTCCACACCTACCACTGCTATAACCTCCACGGCTAACCCATTAGCTTCCTAATCCATTAACACCAGCTCCACATGACCTCCAACACATCATCCATACCAGCTACCCACATACCAACCATTGATCCCTTGGAAGGTGTTTTTCAACACCTCACTCTGGGGGAATACCGCCTATATAGTGTCAACACCTTCCTTACTCCACATGAGTATGGAAGCCTTCACCAACACCCTCGCTATGATCACCATATAGAGATAATGCCTCCATTATGGTCCTCCTCATCTTCGAACTAGTCTCACATATGGGGGACTTGATACTACCACCTACACACCTGAACCACCATCACAACCCACCCATTTTCCGCTGACTTCCAATCACTTACCAATCACCATTTTTCCCACACCTTCCTGCACCACTGTGTGTGGAAGGGTTTTGGTTTTTTCTTTTAAAAGAAAGGCTGCCATACCATTATTCCATGTACCACCCACAAACATAATGACCGAGTGGTATTGGCTTCCCGACCCTTCTACCAAATAGGCCCACATTGAATTCATTGAGGACCCTAGCCCTTCTCCACCTTCATCACCACCCTCACCGACGGAGTCGATGGATCCTAAATCTATCCCTCCTAACTTTTTTTTTTTTTCATAAACACCATTTCCTTGGGGCCTTTGACTTATCAATGTGAAGGCGAGGCCCCTTCCACTCTCCCATTCCTATATCCTGAGATGATCAATGATGACACACCAACCATTAACATCATTTAATGTCAAGATGATGAATCCATACTCACCTACCTTGGTGTAGAAGACTCATATATTCATCGGTCGTTACCCTCTGAGATGTAAACCATGTTGAATGAATTGACTATTGAGATCAACATTCATACTCAGGATGACCGCACATCCTAAAGATCAAAAAATCTTTAGATGTTTGCTTGAACAAGAAGCCATCACTTCCTTCTCTCGAGATCATAACCATGCTTTCACTTGGTCTTACGCAGACATGCCCGGTATTGACCCCACCATAGTGGTCCACAATATCGTAACCATTCCCTAATGCCAAACCTATCAAACAAAAGCTGAGGAAAATGCACCCTCACATTGCTCTTCTCATCAAAGAAGAACTTAGTGTCTTCTTTCCATTTCCTTCATCTTACCCATTGATTATCCTCATTGGATTTCTAACATTGTCCCTATTACTAAAGCAATAGGGGGACTCTACATTTTCATGGACTTCCGAGACCTCAACCTCACCTACCCAAAAGACAACTTTCCCTTGCCGGTATTGATCAACTGGAGGACCTTACCGCGGGTCACGAGATTCTCTTACTTCATGGATGGTTTCTCGGGTTATAACCAAATTTTTGCTTGCCCTAGAAGATCAGCACAAAACTACATTCATTACTCCTTGGGGAACTTTTTGCTATCGAGTCATGCCTTTTGGCCTTAAAAATGCTTTGGTGCTACATATTAGCGTGCTATGACTTACATCTTCCATGATATCATGCATCAAATATTGGAAGGTTACGTGGATGATCTCTTGGATAAATCTAAATTGTGCCAAGCACCTCATAGTCCTCGAAACCATATTTGACCACCTCATTAAATATTGTGTCCGCCTTCAGCCTAAAAAGTGCATCTTCACGGTTCTCTTAGGAAAGCTCTTGGGATTTATCATTTCCTTACATGGTATAGAAGTTGACCCTGCTAAAGTCAAGGCCATCCTTGAAATTCCTCCGCCCACTAACCTCAAACAACTTCATAGCCTGCAAGGTAAATTGTAGTCCATTCACCGATTTATTTCCCAACTCTCTATCGGATCGTTATCAACCATTTCATCACCTCTTAGGAAGGATGTCTCTTTCAAATGGGATGATGACTACCAAAAATATTTTAAGGCCTTAAAACAATACCTTCTCTAACCACCATACTTATCCCACCTAAAGACGATCAACCCTTCTACCTATACATATCAGCTACCGATCATTCCTTGGGAGCCATGCTCGCTCATCACGATGAACAACATAGGGAGCAGGTGGTTTATTACATAAGCGTACTCTTTTGGACTATGAAACCCGATACAACCATCCAGAAAAGCTTTTCTTAGCCTTAGTTTTTATCACCACCAAACTCCACCATTACCTACTCAACCACAAAACCTATGTTGTGACCAACACTGACCCTTTACACTTCATGTACGCCAAACCCTATCAAAATCAGTGCACCACGTGATGGCTTATGCTTTTAGCTGATCTTGACCTCAAATTCATTCACTCAAAAGTCCATTAAGGGCCAAGCTATCGCTGACCAACTGGCTGACACACCTATTGCCGGGGACCAACCCTCTAATTTTGACTTTCCCGATGAATCCATTGCTACCCTTTCCCTAGATGAACCCCCTTACCAAATGACATTGTTCTTTGATGGTTCCAAGTGTCAGCATGGGGTGGAGCTGGTGTTATCCTCATCCCTCTGGATGGAGAACCCATGCCTTTTTCTTTCAAACTAGACTTTGAATGCACCAACAATATTTCCGAGTACGAAGCACTCGTACTAGGTCTCCAGACCACCTATGCCCTCGATGTCAAATCAATCCACATCTTTGGTGATTCACAATTGGTCATAAACCAAGTCAATGGTATGTACCAATGTCGTAATGAGATACTTCAAAAGTATAAACATCATGTAGACATACTTTTGACCACCTTTGATTGTTACACCCTTCAAACCATCCCATGGTCAACCAACAAATTTGTAGACACTATGGCCTACTTAGCTTCCCAAATACCCACTTCCCCTACCGATTCCAAAATATTTGTCACTGTATAATGCTCCATTCACCTTCTTATTTACCTCATGATGTTTACTCAATCGAAACCGACATCCCTGACCTAAGTGACCTTTGGTATAAACAATACTCCAACTACCTTTCCCTCTCCATCTTACCTCCTGATCTCACCCGTAATGGACAATGCACCTTCCTTAAGAAGGTCTCCCATTTCGTTATCCTAGGGGACTCCTTTATAAGCATGACTTTGATGGTATTCTCTTACGATGCCTCACAAGTTTTGAAATTTATTATACCATCAAGGAGGTTCATGATGGCATATGTGGAGGTCACTTTAGTGGCCTTGCTGTTGATAAGTGTATTCTTCACCTAGGCTATTACTAGCTGACCCTTAACCATGATTATTGTGACTATGTCAAAGCGTTGCATGAAATTTCAACAACATTCCAACCTTCATCATACACCCAGTCATGCCTTACAAGTCTGTCGGTTGGGACCTTTGGCCCTTCTCTCAATGGGGTTTGGATCTTGTCGGAGAAATCAATCCTCATTCTTCCCAATGCCATCAATGGATCATAACTGCTACCGAATACTACACAAAATGGGTAGAATCCATACCACTCATCTCCACGAAAGATAAGAAAATATGTGAGTTCATTAACCATCACATCATTTGTCACTTTGGTGTCCCTCATCGCCTCATCACTGACAATGGAAATTTTTTTCAAAAAAAACTCTGCAAAAGCTTTGTGATGCCTTCAACATTTAGCTTAGTTTCTCCTCACCTTATTACCCACAAACCAATGGCCAAGCTGAATCCACTAACAAAACCCTCAATAAAATTCTCATGAAAGTGGTTGACGATACTGGGAAGGATTGGCATATGCACATTCCTTTTGCTCTATGGGCATACCGCACTAGTATTCGCACTTCCATGGCTACACCCTTTTCACTAGTCTACAGTACGAGGCTGTTCTACCTCTTGAAGTCCAGATCCCCTCACTTCACATTTCTCTCCATGACATGCTTACTAATGATGACTTTCTTTAAGACCACTTAGCACAACTAGAGTTATTAGACGAATGTCATCTTAATGCTCTGGATCACCTTCAAGTTTATCAACAACGTATCAAACGTGCTTATGACAAACGTGTTCATGAACAAACCTTCCAAGTTGGTGACCTTGTTTTGAAATAAAATCAACATGTAACCAAAGTAGAAAAAAGTAAATGGGGAAAATTTTCTCCTAATTGGCTTGGACCATACATCATGACCCATGACTATGGATCAGGTGCTTATCGCTTGTCTTCACTTGATGGTAAGCCCAAACCTGAGCCCTCAATTCCTTGCATCTTCGACCATTCTACTGTTGACCTCTAGTCCTACATCACTATTTATCTAGTTCATGCTTGTCCCTTGAGCGCCATTTACCTTTTCCACATCTCATCTCCAATGACTAAACAAGGATCATGTGATTACCCATCACCCTTTTGCCTTTTCTTAAATATGTGCACCATGGCTCTACACATGGCATGATTCTCATGGATACTTTTCATCTTCTTTTAGATGAGATCCCATGGTTGTTCACCCTTTCCTTCTCAACAAGAACCAAATTCTTCGTTATAGTCTCGTCCATGACTTAAAAGCAAAAAAAACAAGATGAATCCCTCATAAGGACATCTTCCAATATAAGGGATCAACTCCTTGAGTCAAACTTCCAATATAAAAGATGAATCCCTCAAAAGGACATCTTCCACCTTCAATTTTTGTTATAAGTAGACTACTCCCTTGAAGGACAACTATAAAAATCTCACAACTCTCTACATAATTTTTCCAAAAAGAAGACTATTTTCTCAAAATTAAAATTGAAGCTTCCCACATCGATCAGCTTCGCGAAGACCTCAAGGAGCCATATATTCATCCCATATAGACTTCCCACATTGATCAGTCTATCTCAAAAAAAAAGAAAAAAAAAAAACAATTTTTTCATCATGGACTTGCCTATTGTGATCTTGGCTCTATTGCCCATGGCATTCCTTTTCCCATTTTTTGACCCAATTACCTACACCTCCTTACCCGTTGTCTTTTCATGTCATACCTCAAGGAACCTACTGAACCTATGACATTTGGTGATCATGTGACTATTCGTCACTCTTAAAATTATAAATCATGTAATGTCTTTAGGGTCTTACGTTCACTATCCTATCTAAAGATGTGTTTCATACATTTTGATCATTTCTAATCGGGTGGCTTTCTTGACCCTTCTTATCTTTTTATCTTCTTCATTACCTTTTAATCTTCTTATATAGGACTAGAGCCTCGACACCTATCTTTTGAGATTTTCTTCTCCCACCTCAATCCACCTAAAACCACCTTTACCTATCTACCTATTCTCAACCCCAACATCAATGCCCTCAACCTAATTACACCTATGACATGGAATCAACACTACTACCTATCACCTAAAATACCCATACCTATTTACCTATATTCCACCTAACCTAATCATACCTATGACCTCAAATCCAACCTAACTATCAACCTCACTACTTATTATTCTATCTTCTCATATTCTTCCCTAGCTTATGGGAGAACTACATCGGTCTGAGGTCCCTTTTCACCGGGACTATGTAGGTAACACTTTAGGACATGGGGCCCTGGAAGGTTAGCTTGGCCACTCTTTACCCTAACCATTCTCCCCCCCTTTTTACCTAATTTCTTGTTCATATAAAAAATGTTGACATCTATACCATATACCACATGACTTTTACCACTTATATTATTTCACATTTTCATACATAACTAGCATTTTCCACATTTTACACCATCTCATGCATTTATATTGACATTTTTTTATCAAATTACCAAAATAAGCATCCATGCCTAAAGCCAACCTAACTCAACCATGCCTAAACAACAACCTGACTCAATCCATGCCTATCACCTAACTCAATCCATGCCTAAACCAACCTGAATCCACCATGCCTAAATCAATTTGACTCAATCCATGCCTAAACCAACCTGACTCAATCCATGCCTATCACCTGACTCGATCCATGCCTAAACTGACCTGACTCCATCATGCCTAACTCACCTAATTTCCACCCATATCAAACCAACAAACCCATATCTCATCTAATACAAAGTAACACATCCACATCTTATCTAACACAAGCCATAAATCAATATCTCATAAACACATCAACACATCATCAAATACCATGAATCTCATCATATAAATCAATAAATGTGTATCTCAATATACATGCCTATCTCATCATGGCTATCATCTCAAAAATGTCGGCACATAGGCCGATATACAATACAAAATGTCATCAGCATGCAAGCTAGTCTCATATATACAAAACACATGAATGAATCAATAGAAAAAAACTTTGGCACGCAGGCTGGTCTCATATATAATACATACAAAAATGACTCAGCACATAGGCCGAGTCCACAACAGGTCACTATGTCTCTCCCGACCCTCTCTCTGCTGCACTCCTATCGAGGGTTAGCACCTACCTCACCTCCTGCTAATGGCCCCTCACCTGAAGCTAGCCTCTGCACACTAGTGACCTCACCACGACCCTATCCCTAGGCTCGCCGGCCCCCTGTACTCTCCACACTATGAGTGTGGGATCTAGTCCTCTCACTGGAGGCTTATTATGCTCTGTACTCGGCATAAGAGGGCACATCTAGCCCGGTAGCTAACAAATGATCCTAGTAATACCGTGCCTCTCCTAGGGCATCTTTGAACCTAGCCATGGGCACTGTTTGTGGAGGTGCCATGGGTCCCGCTACCGTGGGTACCTGTATAATGGGACCCTATCCCTAAACCTACACTGATCCTTGTACTAGTACTAGAGACTGAGTCGGCCCTAGAGCTCTGTGCCTGTATCTAGGCCTGCAGGGTAGTAATCTATGCTTGTGCTACTGTTAGCTAGCCCTGTAGACCCATAACCTACCCCTACTTGTGGGAAACTAGCCCTGTAAAGCCTACACCTGTGCCTGTAGGGTGGCTATCTGCCCTCCATTTCCACCTACCTCCTCTCCATCTCTATCTCCCCTACATCCACTGTGTAAGTACTCTATCTCCTGCCATGGCTGAGCTTGCAACATCACTATCTGGGGCTGTAATGTTGCAACATATGCCTCTGAACCTATAAGCTGCCCTTACATGATCCCCAGTTACATCACCAAAGTAGCCACCTGCCCCTGTAGGGCGTCTCTCTAAACTGTGATGGTGGCTAAGTCTGGCTGCCCTAGCCTCGGTGGTATAGTTATCGCCTATGCCTCCCCACCACTGTATATACCCATCTGTAACCCCAAGCATCATCAATATGTACATCTACTAGCTACTCCTCCTATCTAGTCGGCACTATGGGTCATGGTGGAGACATAGGTCTCTCCACATCATCTCTTTGGTACTGAGGGAATGAAGGCGGTACACCCTGGACCAATCCAAGCGACGTCTAACCCATTCTAAAGGTATCACTCATGCTCTCCCACTCTCCTCCCCTCTATCCACAGATGTATGTATAGCCCAGCTAGCTTTGTGGCCATCTATCTGTATGAGGGGAAGCCCATGTATGGCCTCCAAATAATGTCCACCCCAGATAGCCCCTCCAACAACCTCCTGTAATAAGCTACATCATGCATAGCTCTGGCACCTCAGGCCTCTCCAATGGTTGGTACCCACCACTTGTAACTAACTCTCAAAACTCTCCATGGGAATGCATCTGCCCGGGGCATCCCCACTAGTCAAACACAAACAATGTGCTCATACGCCCAACAATGTAGTAGTACGATGTAGTAGATGTTGAACCTCTGCAGTCACCCGTAGGCCCATAGCTCTCTATACACCTGTGTCAGCAATGTAGGTGCCCATGTGAACCATGTCGATGTATCATCATGTCATGGAGGACTCCCATCAGTGACCTTGGGAATCTCCCCCTCTACATCTGGTAGTGCAAAGCAGCACACTACCTCCATCAAGAGTACCACTAACCTCATCTCCTCTGGATGAGCTCTATACATCACTCCATAGCTCAGGCTAGCACTATGGAACATCAGGTCCACTACACCCTCACCAAAAATGGGTGCTAGTAGCTCCTCAGACACCTCTGAAGAGATGGAATAAACTTGGGCCCCCAATATGGGCAACTATAAGATCCTGTAGATGTTCTCAAGGGTGATCGTCATCTCATCCATCAGTAAATGGAAGGTGTTGGTCACCGTGTCCCATCTATCGATGAGGGAAACCATAAGACTCACCTCTTGGACTACATGCCGGTAGCGCCACATTCTTATCAATCCCACCTCTGCCACATGCTACCACTCCGCCTACGTCATGATCACCCATACTATCAATAACAAGGGTGGCACTCGGGCCCTCATCCGTAACTCGTCTCGGGCCTGCATCCCATAAGAGCAATATATTAGTCCACCTTCCCAACTTACATAATTTTTAGCCCACATCCTAACCTAATCATTCATTCATTGGCCTTGTTGCCACCCAAACCTACCCAAACCCATCTACCCTACCTATCTACCCTAACCCTCACCCACACCTACCCAAACCCATCTACCCCCTATCCACCCTAACCCTCACCCACACCTACCCAAACCCATCCACCCAAAACTATCTACCCTACCCTCACCCAAAACCACCCTCAACCCTTACCCACCTACCCTACTTTCTCACCCTAACCCCTTCCCCTCTCACCTAACTTCTTTCCCACCCTACCCTTACTCTCTTCCCTTTTTTATCCCAATTTACACTTAGGATTAACCGACCCCGGTTATCCCTTGACCGACCACGGTCTCCTTTAACCGAGACTGGTCACTATTCTTATGATTGGCACTGATCACTACCCACCGACGTTGGCCACAAGTCGACCGATGTCGATCCTTTGTCGTGCCACCCTTTGCCTTGACTTTCCAACCCTACTTTTTCCCTTCCTAGACATTCTACCCACCCAAATCCCACTTTACACCCTTAATTGTTCCTACATTACCCTTTTACACTACCCCCTACCCTTCACTATTACCTTTTCCCTCTCTTTTTCCCATTTTGAAATTATTTCCCCCAAACCCCCATTTTTAAATATTTTCTACATTTTGCATCAAATTCACCAAACAATCAATCAAAAGGTTTGAATCCTACTTGATCCCACCCACCGTTGTGGTGGTACCTCTAGCCTCGCGCCGCTCCTCCCGATCCCTCTCTAGCCTCTGCCATCCTCAAATGACCTCCAACTCTCTCCACCAATCACCTCGCTCGATCCGATCTCACGGCCCCACCTCTCACCCACTAAATCTCACCTCTCGTGGCTTGCAACCAATCTCTTTCTTTGTACTCTTTTGACTTCTTCCTCTTTTCTCTCTTTTTGTCCTCTTCTTCTCCTTAACAATGCATAAATGAATTTTAAAATGTGGGTTTTCCACTTTTTATACCCTACCTGACTCGACCGACGTCAGTTAACCCTTGACCGAGGCCGGTCTAATGCCCTAGCTAACTACTTTCGGTTCCCCTACACTGTCATCGGTTCATACTGACTGGTGTCGGTTACCCTGCATACTCATTGCCCTCACATTCACCTACTTTTCCTTACCTCCCCTTTCTTTTGCCTTCCATACACCTACCTGGACCACTTTACCTTCACCTCTGGCCCTCCACCTTCTTCAACCTCATCGCGTCCACTGTTGAAGCCTCCTTATTTTACCCCTACCTCGGCCTTACCCATGTTGTGATCTCGATATTTGGACCTGGACCATTGCTAGTGACCTTTTGACCTCATGTGTTCACTATACCTTGTGGCACTGTTACCTGTGTTGTTTGACCTAATGACTTTACCTAGCCTATTATCGTGACTATTTATCTTGACCCTACCTTTGGTGTACCGAAACATACCTACATATTCCTGCACCTAACCTACGTTGTGTTTCCTGACCTTATCCTATACCTTGGATACCAGATTCACTTCACCCTTGTTTGGATAAACCTATCGACCTTAGATGATGTAGAGTTTTCCTTCTCTTCAACTTGGTAGTGTGTTGTAGTTTATACATGTGCGTGCATTTGAATGTTGCTACCTTTGACCCTGACCCATTACCTAGATCACCGAGTAGACCTTTCACCCTCTTCCCCTACACCCACTTACCTTTTCCTCACATTTACCTTTTATCAAACCACTCATTGCTTTAGCCTGCTACTTCGTCAGTTCCTGGTTTGAGGGGGATCACCTTCACCCTCACATGGGCCAACCACATCTTATTTTTGTTAGCATCACTTACCAATACAAGCTACGCAAAAAAAGGGGAAAAATGTAGACACTAAAATTAGGTCACACTCCCCCTTCGTCCCTCGACATATAAGCCCCCCTTTATTACATCTACCTAGCCATGACCCCCTTCACCCTACTAATATTAATTTAATTAAATTAATGCTTTATCCTCACTATATTTATTATTTAAATATCTTATTTAAATAATATCTACACAAACAGTTCACTTAGACACCTCACCAAGCTAACTCAACTTAAGACCTATTCTTAGCAAGTTACCATAACTAACTAAGACTTACCTAAACCCTAAAAATCAATGCCTACACTCCCTCTAACCACATTCCCGCATGCTCACAAGAAGCTCCCAAGTATAATCCATGGGATAACGACACAAGATCTAAGGAAATCAAGAGGATCTCCCTAAGTTTAGTAAACCTAGAAAATCCTGCCTTGACCGACGTTGGTTTCCCCTAACCATCATTTGGTTAAGCCGAACTACCATCAGTCACCCTTTAACCCCTAAAATACCTTATTCTCAAGGTTGGAAAACATTGGGAAAAGGTGGATGAGTAAGAATGAAATCTCAAAGAGATAACACATCTTCAGAGAGCCAATTCCAGCAAGAACTGACATCCAAGGAAGGAGATTGAGGATCTTCTCCTGCACAGCCATCCCTAGCCATTTTGATCTATCCAAAAAAGAGGAGTGTGCATACAGCCCATGCAGAAGCTTTTCTTTAGTTGGTGATCACTTGCAGCCTTCAAACCCATCATCAGCACCTCCATCCTTCACACATAGACTTTCAGGAATGAAATCCAAGTAAGTACAACATCATACTTTCCTGGTTATTTCATTTTTATCATTTTTTTATCATCCATTGTTCATCTTGCTCCCTATTGACCATCTCCAACAATTTTTGCCTCCCTAGACCCATCAAAACCTCGTAAAAACCTATTCCAGTCACCCAATACCTCATCCCGACTAACCAAATCCTTTGTGCAATCACAAAGGAGACCAAAACCCCATTCTGTGACATTTCCAGATCTCACAGTAACCGGCATTGGTTATACCTAACCGCGGCCGATCATCCCCGATTGACGCTGGTCTCTGTGTTTTCCCACACAACTTTAGATAGGGACCTATCCACCTAATTTTACCTCACCCTCACTTACTTGTGCCCTATCTCGAGACCTTTATTATCGACTGCAGAACCAGAACCAACCATTTGACTGTGGATTCTATTCTAGCTTATCTGTTATATTAGATCTATTTTCATTATTGTGTTTTTAAGTGAGATACCTAAATCATTTCAAAATAACAATAGGATTTACCTTGTTTTCAGCATTAATTTATTTAAAAACAGTGGACTGACAACCATCTAGGAAGTATCACTCTTCACAGATCTAGCTCACACTAGGTAGTTCACTGTCCATATTGTTTAGTTCTTTCTGGTGGTCTTTCTTTCATTACAGGTAGTTTCTCCTAGCCAAAAGGTAGCTCTCATGGTCAGCTGTGGATTTGGAATTCATACGCATGCAACAACCCATCAACCAAAATTTGAATAGGTATTCTTCCTACACCCATTAATCTATTTTTTTAGTCAATAATTCAAAAAAATATATAAGAAAAAGGTGAAACAACTGCCTAAAATTGGTGGTTGAATGTTGGTTGTGCTCTTTTTCCCATACCAAAGACATTTTTTCAATTTTATCTCACCAAACTCCACTAAATTTTTTTGAATATTCCATAATGTAGAGGGTTTCACAAGCTTTCCAATGACACTAAGAACACAAAAACTAAGCTCGAATCAAAATTTATGCCCCCTCAAGATTCGGGCAAAATCGCAAAATTAGGGCAAAAAATGGATTCGCAGTGAAAATTTTAAATTTTTTTCCTTTTTCCCTTTTGGGAAAAAATCTCCACCGCCCCAACCTCCACTGACACATGGCACATTTTGGTTACTCTACGGGCTCAAACAGTCATTTTACTTCTTTTTTGAATTTGGAAAATTTTCCAAAATTACTCTGCGCCCTCGCCACTCTGGGACACGTGTCACCACCTGGCTGCTCGCGGGATTTCACTTCATTTTTTACCTTTGCACCATCGACCATTTTGGAAAAATTCCAAGGTCCCTCCACTGCTCCAACCCCCACTTTCGACAGGACATGTGGCAAAATTTAATTTCTCGATGGGCCTTCATGCCAAAATTTTCCTTCTCCTCTGTGGGCCAATGGGAAAAACTTTGCCTTTGCGCCCTTTACACCCTTTGAAAAAAATTCTCTAGTTTCATTCTACCGACCTAACCCACACTTTGCCATGTGGCACCTTATTATCTCCTTGTGGGATTTTGGGCCAAAATTTTACTTTTCACCTCTTCTAACTCCCTTGGGAATTTTTTAAACTTACCTCTAATGCATACTACTCCACCATGACACGTGTCATTGTCCTATTGGTTACGGGCCTTCCCAAGGAAAATTTCCCCCAAAAACTCTACCGAGCCATAACTTTCAAAATACAAGGAGTTAGAAGGAAAATTTTACCTTTCTGGAAAGGTGAGAAAATTCTCTATCTGATGAAGCCATTTCCAGATAATTGTGAGTTCCTAAAAACTAAAAAAAATTGACTGAGGTACAAGGAAGGAAGGAATGAATGAAATTTAGCCAAAAATAAGTAGGGGCTTATTTTGGATAACAATTTTGGTGACTCAGAGGGGTCATCTACCTACTAGATGAAGTGACCAGCTTCCTGAAGCAATCCATTAGGCAATGGAGTCATGAACTTAACTGCTTGTTACTCTCAATCCATTAGAAAATCTCTAGAATGAAGATTGTGAGAGTAGAACATTACTTGATCTGGAACATGATCTGTAAAAGATGCATCCTTGGGACAACAAAACTTGTGCCAAAGCACTTAGGGAAATGTAAAACTAAGCTACAACAAAACAATGTGCATAGGCACTTGGAGAAATAAAAATCTATGCTAGTATGTACAAGGTAAGAAGTTTCCCTTCTAGTAGCAATGCTTTAGATGGATTCTATAAACTGGAATCTTCGAGTTCTTCACCACCCAATGTAGACAATTGTAAGGCATTGTTGTTATTACATTTTATGACCATGTAGGGGCCACTCCAAATGGCATCAAACTTTTAATTCCTTCTGGCTTTGCTCGGTCTGCATCCCATTTCAACATTAGATCTCCAACTTGGAAGGTTCTAGCCTTAGCTTTCCTATCAAATCTTCTCTTGATCAAAGCTTGGTCCTTCTCCATTATTTGGGCTGCAAGCTCTCTGATTTCTTGGAGTTCCATTAATTCTACATTTCTAACCTCCATGGGTTCAAACTCCAACAATTCCAATTGCTTCATGAGTTCCAATGTTGGCAACTCAAGTGACATAAGAAATATTGCCTCTCTCCCATAAACAAGTTTTAATGGAGAGTTACCTATGGATCTCTTGGGAGTTATCCTATCAGCCCATAGAGTTGATTTGAGCTTAGTGTGCCAAGTATTTTGATTATCAACAAGATTCCTCTTAATGATCCTTAATAGATTCTTGTTTGTAGATTCAGCTTGGCCATTACCTTGAGGGTAATAATTTAATGAAGTGCTCAAATAGATCCCATTTCTAACAAACCATTCAATGATCCTCGATCCTATGAATGCTAATGCATTATCTAATATTATAGTGGTAGGTATGTTAAACCTGGTTTTTATCCCCTCATAGAATTCTAGAATGCTAGATTCATTTGCCTCTTTGAGTGTCACTGCCTCAGTCCATTTTGTGAAGTAGTCTGTTGCTATAAGAATCCACTTGTGTCCTTGGCTTGAGTTTGGATTAATGAATCCAATGAAGTCCAAACCCCATTGCATGAATGGTTGGTCAACTGAGATTGGGTGTAATGGAAGTGCTGCTAACCTCTCTTTTCCTGTGAAGAATGCACAATTCTTACACCTCTTGATCCATGCATAACAATCACTAAACATTTTGGGCCAATAATAACTAGCCTTCATGATCTTGAGAGCTATCACTCTTGGAGCAAAATGGCCCCCAGCTGATCCACCATGGAACTCTTCTAACATTCTCTCAATCTGATTTGTCTCAATGCACCTCAGCAACACTCCATTGATATCCTTTTTAAACAAGATGCCATCAACAAGTGCATATGGAATAGCCTGCAATCTGAAGTGTCTTCTGTTGGCTTTGTTCATCTTTGGAGGGCATAGGTCTATTTGTAAGAAGTGTATTATGTCTTGGGTTCAACAATGAGTGAGCATACCACCATTTTCTTCTTGAACATCTCTTTGTTCTTGGCTGTGTTGCAAAACCAAAACAACATTCTTTTCTTTTCTTACTCCCGAATAGCTTGGTGACTTTGATCTCAATGTCATACTCCATGACACGAGTAATCCACCCTACACATTTTTCAATTAGATCTTTTTTGAGGAGGAAGTCTTTAACTACCACATGAGAAACCAGAAGTTGAACCTTGTTTTTTAAACAAGATTCTTAAATTTCTTCAAGCTCCTAATCACTACGAGAACATGCTTCTCAATGAAGGAATACCTTACTTCATAGTCCTCCAAGCTTTGGATAAAGAAGGCAATTGGATACTTTGCATTTTCTTCATTTTGCTATACTAAAATTACAAAAATTGTATTATTACCGCCAAATGCATAAAGGATGAAATCTTTAGAGAAATATGGGTTAATGAGAGTTGGAGCTTGTGAGATAGCCTCTTTGATTGCCTCAAAAATTTCCTTACCTTCAACTATCCATTTGAATGCCATACTTTTCTTCAACATCATATTTATTGGCTTGACAAGGGATGCAAAGTTTGGAACAAACCTTCAAACAAAATTGATTCTTCCCAAGAAACTTTGAAGAGCCTTCTTATTTCTTGGCAATGGAAATGTTCTTATTACTTCAACCCTCTTTGGATCAATTGTTAATCCCTCTTTAGAAATAATGTGGCCTAGGATCTTGCCTTTATGAGCTAATAAAATGATTTTTTTGGGATTCAAGGATACCCCAAATCTTCTACATATTTGGAACACTTGTCTCAAATAAAAGAGATGATCTGTTGCACTTTTAGAAAATACAGTAATATCATCTAGGTATATCAGCACTATTTTGTTGATCAATCCTTTAAATTCCATATCCATTGCCCTTTGGAAAGTAGCTTCGGTGTTAGATAGCCCAAATGGAATTTTTCTATATGCATAGGTTCCCCATTTGGTGGTGAAGGCTGTTTTGAACTGATCATATTCCTTTACCATGATTTGATTATACCCCAAGTAACCATCTAGCAATGAAAACCTCTTAGAGCCAGCAACAACTTACAAAATCTACTCCATAGAAGGAAGTGGGTAGTGATCCTTGAGGGATGCTCTATTCAAATCTCTAAAGTCTACACACAACCTGATTTCTCCACTCTTCTTTCTAATTGGAACCAAGTTTGCAACCTAGCTCAAATTCTTGATGGGGAATATGATACTTACCTCTATTAACTTATTCAATTCCTTTTTCATGAGAGGCTCAATGTGTGGATTGACTGGTCTTTGTTTTTACCTGATGGGTTTAGCACTTGGATCTAACTCAATTGTGTGTTGAGCTAGCTTGGGATTGAAACCTTTCAAGTCTTCATAGCTCTAAGAAAATACATCTGGGAACTCTTGGCAAAGTTGCATGAATTCATACCTTTCTTGCTCGGTTGCTACTTTACCAATTTGAAGTGATTTTCCTTCTCCAACTGAGATGGGCTCTAAATCCTCTCCCTTGACTTGGATGTTTGCTTTCTCTTTCCTAAATTGATCATTAGGATTAAATATGGACTCCAAAGTGACAAGTCCTTTTGGTAGTTTGTTGGTTCTCAACTATACCACTTGATCACCATACTGATGTTCTAACTTTTCTTGATTTTTGGTTGAGAAGTCAACTTCTTCTTGTAAGAAATTGATGATTTTTGGTCACTCTCAAACACTTGCCAACTTACATTATTGTCTAGCACTGATGGCCTCATAATCACATGGATTTCTAGCTGCATTTTATCCCTTCTTATACTCTCTACAACATCAAAAGTTGCTCCAACTGTTGTAAGCCTATCAAAGCAGCTTGGTTTTCTTTCCTAGGGATGGAGTTGATGCCAAAGCCCTCAAAATCCTCAATGAGGTCCCACACCCTATTCTTATAACTCTTGAGTAGGTCATTCTTGGCAGCATGTTGTCCTTTAACTTGATTAACAATCAGCTCACTATCACCAAAGACTTGTAAGTTCTTTATGCCTCTCTTCCTTGACCAATGCAACCCATGTATTAAGGCTTCATATTCAGCAGCGTTGTTAGAACATGCAAAATAAAATTTAAAGGTTGAATAATACTTAATTCCTTGAGGTGAAACAAGCATAGCTCCTCCTCTTGTACCTTGTCTACTTCTTGACCCATCAAAGAATAGTTGCGATACCTCATTGTCATCTTTATGGTCTAGCTTGGTGATGCTAAGAATAAGCTGATTTTTTTCATGTATGTAATAAAATCCCAACTCAAATTTCTTTATTTCCCTATAGGGATCAAAATCATGTATCTTGCTTGCCCATTCATCAAGATTCAAATCTGGGATGTTTCCAACTTTGGTGTCATCTTCATGTGTGCTTGGATAATCCTCTTGATCAAATGTTGAACAGTTGGCATTGATTGGGCTTGGAGTATGAGGCTCAATGTGAAATTTTGCAATAGGTTTGGACCTGATTGTGGCCTTAGCTCCATACCTTTTCCTAAACAACATGTGTGACCAATCAGTAGACAAGTAGCCCCAATTTTAGCTGTGAAATCCCTTGACAAATATATGGCGAAGAGTGGTGGTAAATCTATCACTAACACATCTTGTAAAATAGTGACATTGGGGCATGCATGCAGAGTGAGGCTCAAATATTTAATTACCCCAACTATGGCTATTGCTGTCCCATCTAATTGCACCACCCCCTTGGATATGACTTCATATTAGAGGTCTAGTTGATTAGCTATTTGCTTGGGAATCACATAACTACTTTCCCCAGAATCAATCATGAAATTATGTACTAATTTATCCCCAATGATCAATGAAACATAGAATTTAGGGGGATTAAAAACTTTACCTTGCTGTGTTCCAAGCTTTCTATCTAGATGAGTAGCATTTGTGTGTACCTTCTCTTGCATGTGACCTTGCTAGTTTGAAGTTGACCAATTCTTCATGGTAGCTTGTACTAGATCCGTTTAGCACGGGATGGATAGTTCCTCCCACATAGATATGTTTACATTTGTCTTCTTCATTTGTTCAATGATGTTAAATGGGGATGAAACATCTCTTTCCTTCCCCTTAGTCTACACATTCTTCTCTTGTACATGGGTTGCAACAACCGGTATTTGAGTTGGTCTAGAAGGTGGCTTGGGCTATCCTTGCATATTTGGAACTGCATTTTGCTTCCAACACCTTGTGGAGTGATGGAAGGTTTTGGATCACTTGGGGATAATGACTTCCCTTCACCAATGTTCCTCTTCTTTGACCATGTGTTAGCTACTACACTCTGAGCAGGTGTTTGATTCACACCACAAAAATCTTTAGCTTGCCAATTCACAAGTGTAGTCTCATTTGGAGTTGTATCTTGCTGAGATGTTCCTTTTATTGGTTTGTTTCTTGATTCACTTCACCCTCTATACCAGTTGTTGTCACCATTAGAGCTTAGTTTAAATCACCATTGAAGCACATAGACTGGTTGTGAGGTTTATTACATAGGAAACACTAGTCATACTCTACATTATTTTAAAGCGGCACTAAGGATTTAGAAGTAGATGCAACATTGGGATTATAGGGCTGAAATGGCCTATTGGCAGGAGGTCTTGCTTGATTTTGATTCACACCTAGGTTGGGTGGCCTATTAAGCTCATATGGTTGTCTATTAGGCTAAGTTTGAGACTGATAAGAAGGCCTAAAACTTTGAGCTTGCTATCTCTTGAGTGTAACTAGCTCATTGCCTAAATTTTGTAATCGTTTCATAACTTATTGAAGCTCATTTGAGGCACTAGAGGATGAAGTGGAAGTTTCATTTGAACTCTGATTTCTAGGAGTGGGAATAAGAGATAAAGTAGGTGGTTGACTAGTACTTGGGCTTTCCAAGTCTAGATATAAGGGCATCGGAGGCCTAGGTGCAATTTGACTAGCTTGGATCAAACAATTCTCAACCCTAATGGCGATGCGGTAAGCTGCAAGTATAGTTTCACCTCCCATGTATTGAATTAACTTAGAAATGTCAGAATTTAAAGCCTTGAGAAAGTATAAGAAAGAACCTTGAGATTTTGGCCTCACTGTCACTGGGATTCTATCCCATTTCCTTTGAAATCTGAAATTGAAGTATGTTACCTACTCATTAGGATCTCTCTTGATAGTTGTCAGTTTCTCCAATAGAGACAAGTTGTCTCCCTTTTCTCCAAACTGGTTGTGGAGAGCTATGCACAACTGGTTCCAATTTTGAATAGAGCTTGCCTCAAGGCTCCTAAACCATTACAAGGCTTTCCCTTTGAATGAAGATGCCAACAATTTGACAACAATTTACATCTCAAAAATCTCATGGATTGCACAAACATTAGCAATGTCTTTGACATGATCACCAGGAGTGGTATGATTTTCCCCAGTAAAGTATGGAATATTCTTCAATGTTGCAATTGGAACTGGGTTTTGTGCATTGAGAGAAAGTGGGCTGCTGCTAGTAAAGTTGACATAAGGATTGGGTTGTGCCATTATGATTGGCTTGAGAACCCTTGTTGATTGGGTGAAAGGTCTACCAGGTGGAGGAGTTGATAGAGTTCTATTTGGTGGAGATGGAGACCTTTGAATCCTCCTTCCCCTCTCTCTTCTTCCTGGGGATAATTGCAGATACTCAGACAATCCCTCTTCTCTAGCCCTTGACCTTGTTTAGATTCTTCTCATGAATCTTTAGACCTGGACTGTTGAAACCAGTTGATTCTATCCTTTTGGAGTCGCCAGATGTGCAAATCAAGGCTCTTTTCAAGAAAGAAACTTACAAAAAATGCACATCAACTTTGTTTTAATGAATATGAAGACCTCTAAGGTCCCACCGAGCATGCCAAAACTGTTAGTGCAAATCTACAGCACCCCCTAAATGACTTTCAAATCTGCAGTTCAGAATTGGGTCATTTAGTGTGATTGCACAACATTGAATTTTCTCTAATGTGTGGGATCTTACAAGTGAGAAAATTCTATAGAGAAATATGTTTCATACTCCTCTATTTAGGTGTATGCATGAATTTGTAGAGGTTCAATACTGATTCCTATTCTAAATTCCAAGGAGGCAGAGTTAAGAGATGCAAAAGGAAATAAAACTGAGTAAAAATGGTGATACACCAAAGGAGTGATGAACTTCTGTCTTGAAAATAAAAACAAATCATAGAGATGTAACACCAAGCATGCACATATTGCTAGAATGTAATGAAAGACCAGAAAACAATAATATATGCATGAGAGGATTGAAAGAAATCATTCACAAAACATGCATTACCATTCCCAAATTTGATACAATGCATTACACTGGTAGAAAGGCAAAAAATATGTCATAGGTTCCATGGAAGGTTTGAAACTCCTCAAATTCACGTGCCAAGGGGAAGAGGGGAGTTTGCAAGAAACAAAATGTTCAACCCTTTACAAATGAGCCAAATCTGGCTTTTAACGATGAAAAACAGAGTCCAGGAAGGAGAAATGTGGGAAAGTTGAAAAAAATGTTCAACCACTAACAAAATTCATCAAAATGGCATGGGTACCCTTAAAAGTCCATTCCCCAAGATTTTTGACCATGCTAGAGAAGAATGGAAGCCATACTGCATTAAAATTGGTGGTTGAATGTCGGTTCTGCTCTTTTTCCCATGCCAAAGGCATTTTTTGAATTTTCTCTCACCAAACTCCACCAAAAACAAAATTTAATAGTCCATCATGTAGAGGGTTTCACAAGATTTCCAATGACACCAAGAATGCAAAAACTAAGCTCTGAATCAAAAGTTATACCCCTCTGAATATTCAGGCAAAAATTGGCAAAATTAGGGCAAAAAATGGATTCGTAGGCCAAAATTTTATTTTTTTCCTTTTTGACTTTTGGGAAAAAATCCCCAAAAATCTCCACCACCCCAACCTCCACTGACACGTGGCACATTCTGGTTGCTCCACGGGCTCAAACAGATCATTTTACTTCTTTTTTGAATTTGGAAAATTTTCCAAAATTACTCGCACCCTCCGCCGCTCCAAGACACGTGTCACCACCTGGCTGCTCATGGGCTTTCACTTCATTCTTTACCTTTGTGCCATTAACCATTTTGAAAAAAATTCCAAGGTCCCTCTGCGACTCAAACTCCCCACTTCCAACAGGACACGTGGTGGAATTTTATTTCTTGGTGCGCCTACATGCCAAAATTTTCCTTATCCTCTACGGGCCCATAGGAAAAACTTCACTTTTGCACCCTTTGCACCCTTTGAAAAAATTCTCTAGTTTCGTTCCACCGGCTTGACCCGTGCTTTGCCACGTGGCACCTTATTATCTCCTTATAGGCTTTTAGGCAAAAAAAAATTTCTTTGCACCTCCACCAACTCCCTTGGAAATTTTTTAAACTTACCTTCGATGCCCGCTGCTCCACCATGACATGTGTCATCGTCTTATTGGTTATGGGCCTTCCTAGGGAAAATTTCCCCCAAAAACTCTGTTGAGCCATAACTTGCAAAATACAAGGAGTTAGAAGGAAAATTTTACCTTTCTGGAAAGGTGAGAAAATTCTCTATCTAATGAAGCCATTTCTAGATAATTTTGAGTGCTTGAAAAGTGAAAAAAATTTGATTGAGGCACAAGGAAGGAAGGAATGAAGGAAAGTTAGCCAAAAATAAGTAGGGGCTGATTTTGGATAACACCTCCTCTTAGATTTTTTTAGGTTGAATTTTTTAATTAGGTACATAAATATATTATCTTACTAACATCCTCCTTTCGGACGCCTCACAATGTGTTTTACCTACTGTTTTAGGTTGAATTTTTGGTTTAGGTGTGTAAGTAGATTGTTGGATAATTTTTTTCTTATCAATATTTTTGATAAATATTTGAAGTTATCTCAATGTATCTAATACTTGGGAATATGAGATGAATTTTTTTGGGTTAATACGGTGTTTCTATCTAGATTTAATCTCCTTCACAACTTGAACAACATCATGAATCTGCACAAGACACTCAAGGATAGATAGATGTTTTGTATGTCATTTGTAGCAGGATCACACCTATCTGCTTGTTTGCATTCAAGAATTGAGGGAGTGGATAGCACCTTCATAAGGGTTTTGATCTAACCCTCACTATTTTAGGTTGTGCCTATCAACCAAGGCAAGAGAACCTATATTGCAGCCCCTATATGGTAAGGAGATGAAGATATCCTTGTGTTTTGCATATGGTGTGGAGGAGGCTTTGTGAAAACATGATCAAATATCCATTATCCAAACTCAAAAGAGCTGTCACTACTAAATGATGGAAATGTTCTCAAAACAAAGCTAGAGCTGCTAAAGACATGATAAAACCCTGATCAACCTTGTGCATTTTTGTGAAAGGATTGAATTCTTTTGTGGACACATAATGCAGATGTAGGGGTATTGTAGGTAGGATGAGTTAATTTAAAATGAAATTATGATGAGAGACCTTGGAACAAGAGTAGCTAGAAATCATCACCTTCTTTGGGAAACCTTGCAAAAGAATTACAACACCTAAACAATAGAAATGTTTCAATGAATTTGAAGTGCTCTTTCAACCAGGATGTGTGCACAATGGATGCCCAAATCTACACTATTCCATACAAAATTTGATAGCCTGCCACAAAGGCTTGAAGAAAAATATCAATAAAGCATTCAGAACCCCTTGTTAGATCATGTCCTAAGGTACACCCAAAGGTTTACAAACACCCTAAATTTACAAGGAAGGTAAGATGAGTTTAAATCTGTTTATCTTCACACAAATGAATACTCTTTTGAATGGAAGATTGCATATGCCTTCAGACCCTCTACAAGAAATGAGACCATGTATGACCAATAAAGATCCCAAACACAAGATTGCAACATGAGCATAAAACAAAAATTGAAAACATACTGAAATACAAGTGCATGCAAGCTTTTCCAAGAGATAAAACTAGTTAATCCAAGAATTTGATCAAATATATCAACAAGAGAATGTTATTTAAACAATCTCAAAGCTTGTTCATGGCTTTATAGATGAAACCAACTCAACATGATGAACATTTGATGCAAACAAGAATTAAAATGGCTCTCAAGCAGTTTCTCAAAAAAGGAAATGGACTTCTTCCAGTTTTCCCTGTGAAAATTCTTCTCTCTTTTCTCCAAAATTCTCCACAGACTTACAAAATGCCCTCAAAATACATCATATACCCTATGCCAACTTGGATCCTTGCATCCCAAGCAAAGAATATGCCAAAGGGATCAAATTTGTTACAAAACCCTATCCATTTGATGAAAAATGATATAAAACTGTAAAACAACTCGCATATTATTGCGATGCACAAATATTTTAAAATATTGCATGAACTTGGATCCTTATCCATCCTAGGGTCACATTTTTGGAATTCCACCATGCCAGCATGCATTTGCAATCATTTTTCACCTTTTACTCTCGTCATTTTTAACTCTGCAACTTTTCATTTTTTACCTTTTACGTGTTTTTCACGGGCTGAGGAAAATATTTCATGAAAATCACTATAGGGCACCTGAAATAGCTCAAATGAATGATGCCATTACACTCAGAGTGCCGAGGGGATGTAGATTCATATAAAATTTCATGTGATTTGGTGAAGAAATGATGAATCCAAGCTTCCTGGAGCTTCCATGGCGCCAAAGCGAGAATGCCAAAGAACCGTTGATTAAAATCAACTTTAAATTTCTGCCCTCCACGTGTCAGATGGGATCTCGAATATTATCATTTTGTCTTTGGATGAGGTGGGACATGCGCCCAAATACCATTGGACTAGACCTTTTCCTTCAAAAATGCATTTTAAAACTTTTTCGACCTCGGAAAATTTTTGAATATTTTCCCCGCGAGCCCCTTGGACATGCCATGTTTCCTTCTGTGGGCCCCACTAAGAACTCGGGCCAACTTTATGAATTTTTCTCCTTTTTTTAGAAAAGGAAAATTTTCTCAAAAACCTCTGTGGGCCCGAACACCCACTGCTCCTTCTGCCACGTGTCACCCCCTGATTGGATGCGGGGGGACACCTTCAATTTTTCCTCATCACTCCTTGGCAGATTTATTTTTGATTTTGAGATTTTTGCCTCCAAAGGCAAAAAATCCCAACCATTCCCGAATCCCCACTCCCTTTGCTATCATGGACACATGTCCTCCTTCCATTGATCATGGGACTACCTTGCATTTTTTACCCTTTAAACATAGGGGCAAAAATTCATGAACTTCTCCTTCGGCCCCTTCTTCCATCTTGCCTCCCTGACACGTGTTCAAAAATGATTGGCTGCGGAGCCAATCCTTATTTTTTCCATTTATACCAAGGGCAAAAATTCACAAAAACTTTCATTGGCCCCCCATTTCCATTTCTCCTCCCGGACACGTGTCTACTTTCTACTGGTTGCGGGCCTGCGGGAAAATATTGATTTTGGTACTTTGAAGTTAGAATTTCAAAGTCTTGAAAACTTCCGCCCCCTGATATGGCCTTTCCTTGACACGTGTCCACCTTTCATTGGGTGCAAGACCTCCGGATCAAAATTTTCCCCTAGCAATTTGAAGCCAAAAACTTTGAAAATTTTTCAAACTCCCCGCATTTCCTTTTGACATCACTATGCTACGTGTCCAATTCTCATTGGGCGCGGGTTTGCGGGAAAAATTTTTCCTCTGACACCTTGAGCCAAAAAATCAAAAATTTCCCAAGTGCTTTGCCATCCGCCTGGCCCTATTACAGCACGTGTCACCATGCCATTCAGCTGTGGGCCTTCGGGTAGAAATTTGATTTTGAGAAATTTGCAAAAAATGAAGGCAAAATTTTTAAGTGACCTCTGCCACTCGCTGCTCCATCTGACCAATCAAATCATGCCACGTAGGCACACTATGCAAATGCGGGGCTGGAGAAAATTATCCCTTCACCAAAAATTGAAAATTTGACAAGTTATAACATTTTTTCCGACTGCACCCGGCCAATGAGAGCCTGCCATGTCAACATAAACTTTACAATGATAAATTTGACGGGTAGAAGATACCCGTACACCTGTCAAAATGAAAAAATGTAGGGGATGCTTCCAAATCAAATTTTCTCACAAATAAGATGGATTTTTTTTTGGTTTTGAATCCAACGAAACATGATGTGGGGATGATTTAAGCTTGGGGAGCAAGATTTCACCCTCATAAAAATGGAATTCAATCAAACACAAGTTTATTTCACTTTTTGGCCAAGGAAAAAATAACGCAGCCCATGCAACATTTAAAACTAGGGCACAAATAAAGGGGAAACTTTGATTTTGTTTCAAAAAGGGGCAGAATAACAACATTGAGGGTAGTTGAAAGCATCCAACTAAAAAAATGAGTTGCAAATCACCAGCTCGAGCCAATAAAATGTTTTTGAGCAAAAGTGAAGCATGGAAAATTAGAGAAAAGTGTGTAAACCCAAAAATTACACCAACATTGTCTCTTGCCTGGGGATGGGCACTCCCAGTGAGTGCCACAAGAACAAGACGTAGACCAAGTGCCAAAAATCCATTGGGCATGGAGTCAAAACATTCATAAGCAGCCCAAAACCATAACTTTCACCAAAAGCAGAGCGATAAAACCACACCAACAATGGTTGCCAAGGACAA
This sequence comes from Taxus wallichiana var. yunnanensis, assembly GCA_018340775.1. Taxonomy (NCBI): domain Eukaryota; kingdom Viridiplantae; phylum Streptophyta; class Pinopsida; order Cupressales; family Taxaceae; genus Taxus; species Taxus wallichiana. The sequence continues at coordinate 172,855,263 of CM031244.1, forward strand.
AAGGAAAACCACAAGCCAACAACAAGTAAGAACATTGAAAATACAAAACAACAACAAGGGCTATACAAAATGTACAACTTGTTCATACCTCACATGGGGATTTAATCCAAGAAATGTTTTAAATGTCTGCCATTAACAGGTAGCTCCAGCAAATCCCCATCCAAATCCTTGAGAAAAAATGTATTTTCTCCAATCCTAATATCAATGGCATAAGGGCCCATCCATAAAGCATCAAACTTGCCATGCTTACCCTTGTCTTCATGCCTACTATCCCATAGCAAAACCAGATCTCCAACACTGAAAGCTCTAGGGGTGACCTTCTTATCAAACAACTTCTTCAATTTCTCCCTAAACCTGACATGCCTTTGATGAGAATCTCTCCTTTCTTCATCCAAATCAATGATCTGATTGATTCTTGATTCATATGGGCCATGCTCTTGATCTTCCAATTGCTGAGAAAACTGAAAAGTGGATAATTATAGGTGTAATGGCAGCAAAGCCTGAGTTCCATACACTAGTTCAAATGGGATTTTACCGGTTGCTCTTTTTGGAGTTATCCTATCAGCCCAAACTACAAATTTCAACTGTTCTCCCCACTTCTTCTTGTTGATTTCCAAGGTTCTTCTAATGATCTTGAGCAAGTTTTTGTTACTTGATTTAGCTTGCCCATTCCCTTGTGGGTTATAGTTTGAAGAATAGGTCATATTTATCCCATATTCATTGCACATTGCCATCAAAGGCTTGGCTCTAAAACACATAGCATTATCAAACACAATCTTAACTGGAACCCCAAATCTGCATATGATATGATTCAGCAAGAAATCCATTACCACTTGGTGTGTTGCCTTTCTAGATGGAATTTCCTCAACCCATTTTGTAAAATAATCAGTTGCTACAAGGATCCATTTATAACCAGCACTAGAAGGATCTGAAATCTCACCAATAAAATCCATTCCCCATTGTTTGAAAGGAGCTTCAACTAATACAGGCTGCAAAGGAAGGGAGCCTGAAGCTTTCAATCTTCCTGAAAAACGTTGGCAACTATCACACCTTCTAACTAGCCGGTTTGCATCTTTGAAAAGAGTTGGCCACCAATAACCAGCTCTTAAAATCTTATGTGCTGTCACTCTCCCAGAAAAATTTCCTCCACAAACTCCCGCATGGAAATCAGTAATCAACTTGGGAGCTTCATCTTGAGTTATGCATTTCAAGAGGACACCTTCGGGGGTTCTTCCAAGCCACCCAAGGTCTATTATGACATATTTATGAGAAGCCACTTGAGGGCTCTTTTTCGATTTTTATTCAAGTAATTAGGATAGCATAGGTGCTTGAGGTAGAAGACTACATCCTTGTATCATTTAGAATTCATCAATTTTCCAAGTAGATATTCCCTTTCTTCCTCTAGCTGATTTCCTTCTACATTTTGCAAATTACTCTCACCATGAGTTTGGCAAGACCCAAACCTCTTACCAGCTTTGTTTTTTGGATATCCATATCATACTCTTGTAATTTTTTAACCCATCTACATCTCTTGCTTGATATTTCCATGTCAGATAAGATGTCTTTAACCATGGTGTGGGGAACATAAGCAACAACCTTTGAAATCAAAATATAGGGCCACGAAAATCTTTGTTGCTTTTACTAATGAAAATGCTTGTTTCTCCATAATTGTGTACCTCAATTTAGCTACTTGTAAAGCCTTGCTAAAGAAAACAATAGGCCTCTCAGCTCCATTTTCATCCTTTTGTAGCAAAACTGAAGCAATAGTAAATTCAAATGCAAAAGAGAAGATTTGGAAAGGCATCTTATAGTTTGGAGCTGCCAAAACAGGTGCATGCTTGAGTGCATCCTTTATCCCTTCAAAAGCTTGGATGGCAGTCTTTTCCTACTTAATAACCTGATCCTTTCTTAGCATGCTTGTGATTGGAAGAGTCAACTCAGAAAAATTGGAGACAAACCTTCTAATGAAATTGATTTGGCCAAAGAAAGATTGAATACCCTTCTTGGTTCTTAGCATAGGCACCTTTTTGATCGCTTCCAATCTCTCAGGATCTATCATAACACCTTCTTTAGATACAATATGTCCCAGCAACTTGGCCTTTGGCACACCAAAATGACACTTCTTTGGATTAAGTGAAATGCCATACTCTCTACATTTGATCAACATCTTCTCTAGGTGTTGCAAATGGTCTGCTCACTATCTTGAAAAAACAATCACATCATCTTGGTAAACTGCAATAAACTCATTGATATAACCAGCAAAGGCAACATCCATTGCCCTCGAAAATTAGCACTAGCATTCATCAATCCAAAAGGCATCCTTACAAAAACATAAGTCCCCCAAGGAGTAGTGAAGGTTGTCTTAAGTCTTTCTGATTCTTTAAAAACTATTTGATTGTATCCGGAGAAACCATCCAAAGTAGAAAGCATTTTTGACCCTGTCACAAGATGTAACATATTCTCCATGTTTGGAGAAGGATAGTTTTCCTTCATAGATGCTTTGTTTAGATTCCTAAAATCCACACAAAGTCTGATATCTCTGTTCTTCTTTCTAACTGGCACAAGGTTGGCAACCCAAGAAGAGTATCTAGTAGGCTGAATGATGCCACCATCTCTCAATTTCTTCAACTCTTCTTGCATTTTCATGGAAAGTAGTGGGTTAATAGGCCTTTTTTTGTCTAAATGGCTTATTCTTGGCCTCAAGGGGAATCTCATGCTGAAATAAATCTTCTCTATATGCCTTTAGCTCTGAATAAGACCAAGCAAGGTAGTCTTGATATTTCTTTAAAAGTTGGGCATAGGACTATTTTTCTTCTTTGCTGAGATGACTACCCAACCAGATCTTCCTTGGTTTGTCTTTAGTTCCCAAGTTATGCTCTTCCACATCCCTTGAAGTAGACATCTTTCTATTAATGATGCAATTAGCATTGCTAAAATTGGATTCAAGTGCAACAAGACCCTTAGGAATGGTATTTGTTTTCAATTATATGATATCCTTGTCAAACAAAGTTTCTCTACCTTCATTCATGCACACCATTGGTTCCCAATCAATATTCTAACCAGAAAAATCTCCTTAGCATTGTAAGAATCTCAACACTTGTGCATCATCATCAAAAATCTTCCAATGTTTCACATTATCCGGGATAGCTGGCCTTGTTAGAACTTCAACATCATATTCACAAAAAGGTGAAACGGTGCAATTATCAAACTTAGAACCAAGAACAACCAGCTGATCAGCAGCAGCATTAAGACTTCTATCATGGTAAACAATGTTAAAGGAATCAAACATTTCAATCAAGTCCCAAACAACATGCTTATATTGTCTCATACGCTGATTTTTTGTGGCATATAACTTCCTTACTTTCTTGACAACCAGCTCTGAATCTCCTTTAGCAACAATATCCTTTACTCCATATTTCCATGCAGTCCTTAATCCCAATAATAATGCCTCATACTCAGTAATGTTGTTATTACATTCAAAATTGAGCTTGAAGGAAAAAGGAAACTCCTCTAAACTAGGGGAAACCAACACTATACCAGCACCACTTCCAACTTTGGAGCAAGCTCCATCTAATAGTAACATCCATGGAGAACCTACCATACCAACGCACTCGATTTGTCCATCTTATTCTCTTTTCCATCAGCAAAACCAATGAAAGCTGTCAACATCTACATCAGCAAACAACACTTCATAAGAAGCATTGTTGAGATCCTCAATCAAGTGTAACATCTTATTTTCACCATAGAGTTTGACAAGTTTTCCCTCAATGGGAATGGTGGCATAGGACATGTCCATTTGAACACTACCACCAACACTTGCAGCCCACTTTCTTGACAAAAGCATACCCCATTTGGCGGGGCGATCAACAATTACAACATCATGTTTTAAATTCTTACGGATAGGCTGCAAGTTACACCACTAAAACATTCACACATCTAAAAACTGACACTTCCCTTGAATCCATGGCTCTACACTTTCCATATGCTATGTCACCTTGATATCCAACTCATTCATAACTTCTAGAGGCATAACATTACATGAAGCATCGGAATCAAACATGCAATTGTGAAGTAACCTACCTTTTATGAGCAAAGTTGTGAAGAATGGATCAACATTCAATTGGGAATCAACCAAGGATGTCCCAAAATACACTTTAGGTGCCTCCCAAGATCTTCCATTGGTGGTGGCGTTTGAGGCAAAGCAATGCTTTGAATAGGATTCTCAACAACATTCACATTTCTGCTTGGTATAATCTTTTCTTCTTTTAATCCCAAGTATTCAAAAGCTCTTTTCTTGTGTTTAGGGATTCTAAGCAATTCAATAATGGGAACACTCACTTTAATTTGGCTCAATACCTGGACTATATCATATGGAACATTCTTTAGCAAAATAGCATTGGAAGGGAAACCAGAAGGTTCATCATATGGAGAAGTATTCTTGGTAGCTTGGGCATGAAGAGGACTGATATTTTTGCATGGGACAGTAGGGTTCTTAGAAATTGTTTCCCTTATAGGGTTATCTTTGGGAATTCTTGTGAGAAAGGGCATCTTTGGCTTGGCTTGAGGACCAGCTCCTCTAACAACTTTACTTCTAGTAATGTACTCCTTTTCTTGACCAACTACATTGTTCATTAATAATTGTCTATCTTCCTCTAAAGGAATACCACCATCATACTTCTTGATCATTAAAGCCCTTAGCTATTCAAAGTCATTATTAGGAATTTCAAAGGCCTGAACTACATCTACATCATGAGTTTGAGGAAGAGAAAGAAATGGTACCCTCTTCATGCAATCCCAAAAGGTTGCAGTAGTCCTTGCACTTATCGCATTTGTTGATGTTGTTGCTTGTTGTGAGCCCGAAGAGCTACCCATCATACAAATGTCATCATCCATTTCATTCTCATTATCATCTTCTATATCCTTCTGGTCCATTTAACATGGCGGATAAGGAAGAAAACATCATCACACCAATCCATATCAGCCACTTCTTGAGCATGAAACTCTTGCAGTTAGAGGGTCAGGCACTACTCTATTTTCACATGCTTGGGGTTGTCTATTTGCAGATCCAATAATCCCTTTACCTCTATCATCCTGTCTTTGATCACCCCTAGGATGATTGCCAAATCTATCATGGTTTTGAGTTCTTTTATGTCCTTGTGAACTTTTTCCAATTCCTTTCTAAGCCTGAGGCTAATTTGTAGGAAATTTCTTTGTGACCCCTACCAAAGTCTTGACAACATCTTCCAAATTAGTAACCTTGCTATTTTGAGGCTTCTTAGGGTTTATCAGCTTCACATTGTCCCTCTTAAGTGGTTTACCAACAAATTTAATATTATTTTCACTTTGAAGTGCCATGGTGAAAGCTTGCCTCAAGTTTGTAGGATTTTTTTCTCTCAAGTAATAGGCTGCCTTTTTATCAAATGCATATGCATATTTGATCAAGCAAGATTCATCACAAGGCCTCAAAATTACAGGCATCCTTCTCAATTTATTTTTAAACCTTTTATTGAAATCATGAACGGTCTCATTAGGGTTCTTCTTGATGTTCTCAAACTCGAGATAAAAGGAATCTTGGATCTGTTTTGTCTCCATATTGTAATCTAAATGCATTACTCATCTTAGTCACCACAAAGGATTTTCACCTTAGTTGTGCAAGAAAGCACTAAAAATATTCTATCAAATGCATGTTATACTGAAAACTTATAGGGATTCACAAATCAGATTTTCTTCTTCTTAATTTAACCAAAAGCGGTGCATCCAAATCACATAAACTATTGGTAGATGAGGAGAGCAGGCTAAGATTGAAGTCTTTCTTACGCAAAACATCCAGATCTCAAGTATGAAATGATATCTCAAGAATATAACAGCTTAAATACTAGATCACACAAATGTTCAAACTGTTCAAGTACTTCAAAACCACCAAGAAATTGCAAGAAGTCCCTGCAACGGCGCCACACGGGTGTTGGTATCTAGATTTAATCTCCTTCACAACTTGAACAACATCATGAATCTACACAAGACACTCAAGGATAGATAGATGTTTTGTATGTTGTTTGTAGTGAGGATCGACCTATCTCGCTTGTTTGCATTCAAGAATTGAGGGAGTGGATAGAACCTTCATAAGGGTTTTGATATAACCCTCACTATTTTAGGTTGTGCTTATCAATCAAGTCAAGAGAACCGTATTGCAGCCCCTATATGGTAAGGAGATGAAGATATCCTTGTGTTTTGCATATGGTGTGGAGGAGGCTTTGTGAAAACATGATCAAATATCCATTATCCAAACTCAAAAGAGCTATCACTACTAAATGATGTAAATGTTCTCAAAACAAAGCTAGAGCTGCTAAAGACATGATAAAACCCTGATCAACCTTGTGCATTTTTGTGAAAGGATTGAATTCTTTTGTGGACACACAATGCAGATGTAGGGGTATTATAGGTAGGATGAGTTAATTTAAAATGAAATTATGATGAGAGACCTTGGAACAAGAGTAGCTAGAAATCATCACCTTCTTTGGGAAACCTTGCAAAAGAATTACAACACCTAAACAACATAAATGTTTCAATGAATTTGAAGTGCTCTTTCAACCAGGATGTGTGCACAATGGATGCCCAAATATGCACTATTCCATACAAAATTTGATAGCCTGCCACAAAGGCTTGAAGCAAAATATCAATAAAGCATTCAGAACCCCTTGTTAGATCATGTCCTAAGGTACACCCAAAGGTTTACAAACACCCTCAATTTACAAGGAAGGTAAGATGAGTTTAAATCTATTTATCTTCACTCAAATGAATACTCTTTGAATGGAAGATTGCGGATGCCTTCAGAAACTCTACAAGAAATAAGACCATGTATGATCAATAAAGATCCCAAACACAATATTGCAACATGAGCATGAAACACAAATTGAAAACATACTGAAATACAAGTGCATGCAAGCTTTTCCAAGAGATAAAACCAGTTAATCCAAGAATTTGATCAAATATATCAGTAAGGGAATGTTATTTAAGCAATCTCAAATTTTTTATGGCTTTACAGCTGAAACCAACTCAACATTATGAACATTTGATGCAAATAGGAATTAAAATGGCTCTCGGTAGTTTCTCTAAAAGGAAATGGACTTCTTCCGAGTTTTCCTGTGAAAATTCTTCTCTCTTTTCTCCAAAATTCTTCACACACTTACAAAATGCCCTTAAAATACATCATATACCCTATTCCAACTTGGATCCTTGCATCCCAAGTAAAGAATATGCTAAAGGGATCAAATTTGTTACAAAACCCTATCCATTTGATGAAAAATGATATAAAGCGTAAAACAACTCACATATTGCCAGGGATGCACAAATATTTTAAACTATTGCATGAACTCAGATCCTTATCCATACCAGGGTCACGTTTTTGGAATTCCACCATGCCAGCATGCATTTGCAATCATTTTTCACCTTTTACTCTCGTCATTTTTAACTCTGCAGGTTTTCATTTTTTACCTTTTACATGTTTTTCATGGGTTGGTGAAAATCACTATAGGGCACCAAAATAGCTCAAATGAATGATTCCATTACACTTAGAGGGTTGAGGGGATGTGGATTCATATAAAATTTCATGTGATTTGGTGAAGAAATGATGAATCCAAGCTTCCTGGAGCTTCCATGGCGCCCAAAAATGAGAATGCACAGCAACCGTTGATTAAAATCAACTTTAAATTTCTGCCCTCCACGTGTCAGATGGGATCTCGAATATTCTCCTTTTGTCTTTGGATGAGGTGGGACACACACCCAAATACCATTAGACTGGACCTTTGCCTTCAAAAATGCATTTTAAAACTTTTTCGACCTTGGGAAAATTTTGAATATTTTCCCCACGAGCCCCTTGGACACGCCACGTGTCCTCCTGTGGGCCCCACCAAGAACCACGGGCCAAATTTATGAATTTTTCTCCTTTTTTGAGAAAAGGAAAATTTTCTCAAAAACCTCCGTGGGCCCGAACACCCACTGCTCCTTCTGCCACGTGTCGCCCCCTGATTGGATGCGGGGGACGCCTTCAATTTTTCCTCATTGCTCCTTGGCGGATTTATTTTTGATTTTGAGATTTTTCCTCCAAAGGAAAAAAATCCCAACCATTCCCGAATCCCCACTCCCTTTGCTATCATGGACATGTGTCCTCCTTCCATTGATCATGGGACTACCTTGCATTTTTTACCCTTTAAACATAGGGGCAAAAATTCACGAACTTCTCCTTCGGCCCCTTCTTCCATCTTGCCTCCCTAACACGTGTTCAAAAATGATTGGCTGCGGAGCCAATCCTTATTTTTTTCCATTTATACCAAGGGAAAAAATTCACAAAAACTTTCATTGGCCCCCCATTTCCATTTCTCCTCCCGGACACGTGTCTGCTTTCTACTGGTTGTGGGCTTGGGAAAAAATTGATTTTGGCACTTTGAAGTTAAAACTTCAAAGTCTTCAAAACTTCTACCCCCTGATATGGCCTTTCCTAGACACGTGTCCACCTTTCATTGGGTGCAGGCCTCCGGATCAAAATTTTCCCCTAGTAATTTGAAGCCAAAAACTTGAAAAATTTTCTAACTCCCCACTTTTCCTTTCAACATCACTATGCTACGTGTCGAATTCTCATTGGGCACGGGTTTACGGGAAAATTTTTTCCTCTGACACCTTGAGCCAAAAAAATAAAAAATTTCCCAAGTGCTTCGCCATCCGCCTGGCCCTATTGTGCCACATGTCACCATGCCATTCACTGCGGGCCTTCGAGCGAAATTTGATTTTGAGAAATTTGTAAAAATGAAGGAGAATTTTTTAAGTGACCTCTCGCCACTCATTTGCTCCATCGACCAATCAAATCATGCCACGTAGGCACACTAGGCAAATGCGGGGCCATGGAGAAAATTCTCTCTTCACCAAAAATTAAAAATTTGACAAGTTATAACATTTTTTCGACCGCACATGGCCAATGATGAGAGCTGCCATGTCAAAGCATAAACTTTGCGATGATAAATTTGATGGGTAGAACATTCCCATATGCCCGTCAAAATGAAAAACACAGGGGATGCTTCGATATCAAATTTTCTCACAAAGAAGATGGATTTTTTTTTGGTTTTGAATCCAATGAAACATGATGTGTGGATTATTTAAGCTTGGGGAGCGAGATTTCACCCTCATAAAAATGGAATTTGATCAAACATGGGTTTCTTTCACTCTTTGGCCAAGGAAAAATAACGTAGCCTGTGCAACATGAAAAACTAGGGCACAAATAAAGGGGAAACTTTGATTTTGTTTCAAAAAAGGCGAGAATAACAACATTGAGGGTAGTTGAAAGCATCCAACTAAAAAAATGAGTTGCAAATCACCGGCTCGATCCAATAAAAAAATTTTGAGCAAAAGTGAAGCATGGAAAATCGAGCAAAGTGTGCAAACCTAGAAATTGCATCAACATACGGTATTAAGGAAACCTTCCATATGTTTCATTGAGATTTTGACATGAAGATTTTTGTTTTTCATGGTTGTTGATGTTATTGGTTGATGGTGGTGCAAGTTTTGTATTCCAATTAAAGGGAACATATTTTTTTGGGCACTTAAATATGAAATAAATATGAGGACACATCATTTATGTTATTATGAGCTACATTTATCATCATAGAACTCAAAACATGATAGGATAGACTTTGAGTTTGTAGGCATGGGAATTCATTTGTTCTCCAAACTAATGTGTTTAGTGGAGAGAAAGGAGACATGGAGCAACATATATACCTCTGGTTTGACCCTAAAAATATTTCCATATTTACTCTGTTCTCTGAAACATGCATCATTGATTTGGATTTTGTAAGTACAGTTCATTGATTTGGATTTCAGATTATTTGAAAATTATATTCTAATCAAAGTCTTCAAGAACAACAAGGGCTTGGTAGTTAGATATCCATTGAATCAACCCAATAAGATCTACTCAACTTATACAAGGCTAAGAGAATGGGCTACAAGAGGGATACTTGTGAAAACAAATTGTAGAAAAGCGTTATTCCATAATGAGGGGTGTGATGCAAATGTAGCTCATTCACAGTGACCAACATTGGGAAAAAGGTGGTGGAATTTCTTGACTCACAAATAATACAATTATGGCACAATGTGTCTTTTGATTGATGTAAACTATACAATATTGGTTTAATGTATCCCCAAGGGCATATGAGTGTATTTGTCACAAGTATTTTTCTTGTATTGTGTTAAGGATTATTTCATTTTCTTTCTCTTGGAAGTAAGTGACTCATAGTTTATATGGAGAATGGAACAATTTACAAGAGTAAATTATATTGTCTTTCATAGTAATTGAATTTGTGATATACATAGATCCCAATCATGTTTTCTGCTTTTAATGATAAATCAGAGATATAAGTTGTAATAATAAAAAATAGAAAACTTAAATTCATTTACAATCTAAGAAAAAAATACTTGAGTTGTTATAATTTTATGACTGAGATAAGAAAACATACAATTATTTCTACCAAAATAAAATCACCCCAAAAAATAGAAATACCAACTGGCACAAGTTCCTTATTTTTCTACTGAGTAATTTCAATATTATAATATCAAACAAAAAGGTCATATTTTGGGAGAATCATAACAAATAAGGTATATCTCAGGGTGAACATGTAATTTTATTGTAAGTTTAACCAAAAATCAAAATAAAACCATTATAATTTTATGCCAATTTCAATATCAAGGATGCACATAATCAAAATTGAAAGTATGAGTCCTCAAACTTTGAAAATGCACAGCTTTCACTTTCAAAGTTGCGAGGCTCACACTTTCAAAGTTGTGAGGCTCACACTTTGAAAGTTCAAGGATCACATTTTCAAAATGTGAGGCTCGTACTTTAAAATTATGAGCCTCGTAACTTTAATAGTGCAAATATCACACATGGAAAGTGTGAGGCTCTCAATTTAACAATGCGAGTCTCACAATTTGAAAGTGTGAGGTTCACACTTTGAACTTACTAATTTGGGTATTTATTGTTTGTTTTTATTTTTAATTTATTACAATGGTCTCATGACTTATAATAGTTAGTGGTCATTAACCTTACATCGAGGATTTTGCACTTTCAAAGTGCAAGGAAAGTGTTAACATCACCTTTTCAAATTGCAAGGCTTACACTTTGAACTTGCTTTTGTAGGAATTTATTTTTATTTTTATTTTTATTAATCCAACGGGATCATGCCTTATAATGGTTATCGGCCACTAACCTTACATACTCCTAACATGATAGTATAAAAACAATGAAATTTGAATCTAATAATAGAAAAATTAGAATCCAATAATAGAGAAATTGGGATCTAGTAATACCGATATTGGAATCAATAATACTGAAATTGGAACTCAATAAGTCCAATAATGAAGATATTGGAATATAATATTATTACTAATGGAATCAATAATAGTAATAATGGAATTGAGTATAGAAAAAATGCAATCAATATAGGAAAAAATGGCGATAGATTTCTTCCAAAACATGTAATACTTGAGTCAATATTTACTAGAATATGTCTAGATTTAGTGAAATAAGCATTTTTGATCGAACATGCAAAGATTTTTATTCCAAATACACCAAGAATATAATATTTCTTATGGACATGAATATACTAGAGGAATATTTCAAAAATATCAGGTTATAAAAGAAAAGAAAAAGAAATTAGTTGTTTAGTTTGCTAATGTAACTCTATGTTAAGACTCTTGTTTTTGAATTTGGGAGCATAAAATTATGTCTTTAGATTGTTACTATATGAGCTTGTTTTATATAGTAATTCATGAATGTTATTTGGTATATTTTGAAAAAAATATAATATCGAAGGTCCCAATTTGGTTGGGCACAAAAATTAAATCTATTTATATTTGATTAAGTTTATAGTTTAGAAACTATATTATTAATATGATTACTATAATTATTGTACTTATTTTTTTTTAATTTAGATCTAATTCTAAGAAAGAAATGAGCAAGGAGGTTATGTGATTGTTAAAAAAGCCCTCCATTTTAAGGCATTTTTTTGTTTTTATGTGGTATAATTGTTTGAGATAAAATTCTTGGTATATATGTATGTTAAACATGAAAGCATGAACAAGGCACATGAAATGTTCTACAAAAGCGGTAGGTTTAGTGGAAGAGGTCTATAAATACTATGAATTCCTCTTATAACATCATGTACGTGTTGTTGACATTCTTGAGTGAGATGGATACCTTGAGGAAACTCTTTAAATTTATCATTGACATACCAATTAAATATGTCTTGGTTGTGTGGTGTGTTTTCTTCATTTCTTTAGAGAACATTATAATATGACATTGCAATTATTTACAAAAACTCTTCCTTTATAGCTAAATCATCAAAAGCGGTTCATTGTATATTATTATATCAAATATATTTACATAAGTGCATAGGTGGAGTGAGGCTTAAATGATAAATAGATAGATCATTTTAATTTTTCCACTATAATTTTCTAGAGTAATACTCATTAGAATATAACACCGATTAATATGGTATTGGTCAATCCTCCTTATATTTGTTCATCATATATTTAGTTATATTTTTAAAGAACTCCAAATAAAAACTTAAAATAGTTTTGTTTCATGATAGAATATTCTTATTTTTCCTATTATTAATCATCAAATAAGGATTTACTTATATTATTTTGGCACTATTGTAATTTTCATTTGATTGAGTTATTTCCTCCCATGTTTATCTTGATGGTAATGTTGGCCCCCAAATTTGTACCAAGGTGAAAATGAGTGAAATTGATAAGATAATTCATTGTAATGATAATATTATTCACCTAGAATGAACTATTTAAGGTCAAAAATGGGAGGGTGGTTAACCTCCTACTCTTCAGGATTTGTGAGACCTAGGGGAGAGACCCTAGAGAAACCTAAATGATGTCAAATAACATGGATTAGTAAAATAAAATGTCACAAAACCAACCAAACAACATGACCACTATGAATTCCCACCCATTTTTGTCACTAGTAGGATATTCATAAAGCTACCTAAGAATGGGAAAAGGTTACACTCAAATAGATGATGAGGACAAAGATCTCAATAATCTACAAGCTAATTTCTCTCTAGACCAACATAATGTTCAAAGGAAATCTCATAGACATGAATCCAAAGTTATAATTTCTAAAATAATAAAGGATTTGAAAATACAAAGTTATATTTAAGTAAGACATGGAGGTGAATAAAAATATTAACAAAATAATGTGATAAGATGAACTATTATTAATAACTAAATCCATTTCCCAAGGAATCACCAACATTTAAACAAGTGAATGAAAAATAACCAAAATAAGACAACAATCTACATAATTATTGCACATTACACCATACATTTAGACAAACAATCCTACATGTACCACTCATTATGCATTAGAAATAGAAATTATAAGATGAAAACACAATGATATTGGGGAAATTTTAGAATATATAGATAACTGAATACCTACAAGTATTTTATAATTAAACACTTATATATGTCTACACAACAAAAATTCTTATTTGAAAAAAAATGACTTACACAATCAAAACCTTCTGATAAAAACCATAAAAATTTCTCAACATCCTATGATGTTTTATATTATAACTAAGAAATACTATCACTATTCAATTTCTTATAAAAGCTGGAAAATAGAGTGTTGATTAGGATAACCAATTTTCTCAATAGCTAAAATATCATCATGGAACTTACATAAGTTGGAGAAAAATTCTTCATGATGGTACTAAAAATAATCCCTTAGAAAAATTGAAGGCGAAGAGGAACCTATTGTTAGCTATAGACGAAAACATACCATCCACGAATTGGTGAAGAGATATGAGCATGTTTGGATACTCATTATCAAATCGAAGCTGGAAGAAAGAATTTTTTTCTTTAAAGTAAGCTAAATTTTGCATAAAATTAATCCTCGAGGAAACAAAAATGAATATCCATGAGGGAAAATAAATTTACACCCTTGAAAATAGGAGGATGTACATATAAGAGGCTGCAATTTGTTGATTCAAATAAAAACTTGACCTTTTAATCACTACTGATAACTTAACTCTTTAATCATTAAAAAATTTAAGCTCTTTAACATGTTTTGGTGGGACATGAAGAGAATCGATTACAAGAGAGGATATTTACAATTAATAGGAACAATATAGAAGTATAATATGGTGGTTTATAGTCCGATCAAGAAAACTAGCTACAACTACCCCAAATTCTATCACTAAAATATCCCATATCTCTCCACCTCTACCTCTAAAATAAGTCTTTGAGTGCAAACTTTGAATTATTCTCTAAATGATATTGGTATCAAACTAAAAATAACCTTTAGTTGAAATTTATGAGAAAAAATGATCCTCTGGTTATATTCATGGAGTTCACCCAATTTTACATCATTGAGCTTATTTCTCTTTTTAATTTGGTCGTCATATTTAATATTTTTAATAAAATCTGCAATCAATTGCTTCATGCCATTTAAATTCCTCTTAAACTTTAGCTTTAACAAATTTGATACATGTGTCCCTAATCAACATAACTAGTCATTATTGGGTCTTCGATGTATGCTTAGGCCACTAATAATTGACATGTGTCAACCATTTCGCCACCACCTCTACAAGATTTCAAAGCCCTACCCTCCCATAAATCTACTTTACTAATCTTCTCCATGTATCCCAAATTGCTTCCACCACCCTCTAGGAGTCATTACAACCTTGTTCTTCACATCTCCTACCTCACCTATTCAAAACACTTGACAATCATCAGTTCTCATTCCCCTCACATTGGGTTTATTTCCTCATGCCAATGGGAGACACTTGTCACCTATCGACATTCATGATCTCCACATGAATTAAGTCTTTGATTCTTTCCTCAAACCCATTTTAAACACTAAGAACAAACCCATGATGATGAGGACACTTGTTATTGATCGGGAAGCTAATAAACATCACTAGAAACTTCATCCTTATTTATTAAAGTTTATGGTGTTATTAACAAATAAATTCAAGGTTTTGAACTTCAAGTGGATGTTTTAGAGCCGAATAACTTTTAAATATTCCAAGTCTTTTTGAGAAATGATAAGGTCTTTGCATATAATAAATGAATAATCTACAGTAGATAACAAAAAACAAGAGATATTAGTGGGCCAAGATGCCAAAATATTCAATATATGCGAAGGGTAAGTTTAAAAAGATGGGGGCTAAAAGGGGGTCGAGAAAGGGACACGTTTTTCCTAAAATCGGTGGAACCTAAACTTCATCGAATAATTTGGCATGCCTATGCTAAAAATTTGACAAAGTGATAATAATAAGTACCATATAGCTAAACATCTAGTTTCTAAACTTTTTCTTTTTTAAATGGTTGAGATTAAGAGGATAAAATATTGTGTGCACACAAAGTATGTCTATTATTGTGTAAAAATTTAAGAACCTATTGTGTGTGCGCCCCCATTTTTGAGTTTTGTAATTTTTAAAAATCCCTTTAGTATAACGTTAGCTAAGACAATGTACGAGGTCCCACTAAATTTTCATAATTGTTGGATGAATATATAATTTTTATTAATTTCGAAAGTGCACATATCCATAAAATAAAATATTTGTGTGTGCACCCCCATAACTTTGAGAAAAAAGTCATTTTTAGTTTTTAGTGTGTGTAGAATGGAGTTTAGAAAAAACCACATTTTGTTTTAAATTTGGATGAAAAACTCATAAGCGTGCGCCAAAATGTATGCATAGGTTTTTACAAGAAAATAAGGAACTAGTAAAAGAAATTATGGATGAAATCCTTAAACTAATCATATTTTAGAAATAATTATATCGTCATCAAGGTAAAAATGAGATTGACATCGTAGTATAATTTATTTTTGAATATTATATTTTAATGCACGAGATATTGGGGTGCACATGTGAAATTTTGATGTTTTTCTGTCAAACATAGTTTTAATCACGCAATACATAGTCCAAACCTCTAGTTTGGAAATCCAAGCCTTTAGATTGGGTATTCCAAACCCCAACAAGATGAAATATGATCGCGTTATAACGCGCTTGCATTCTTGTTTCCAATGCATAAAATGCCCATTTGGGAGGATAACATGGAAAAACACATAGAAAACCATAACATGAGTGCATTATATTGATAATGCATTACATCGTGAGCATGTTTCAGCTTGGTAAACCTAAGATGTAATGCGATCACGTTCTAATGCAACCTAGTTTTTCCATTTTCATGATATAGCGCAACCGAGCCATAACGCGAGCGCATGATGGCTAAAATGGCCAAAAATAGATTTTTGTCCACTTTTTGGCCCCCATATTTGTGCATACACCCAAATGAATACCCTTAAGTTAAGGCATCACTATACAATGCTCCATAAGTAAGGAGTAACTCCATAATCTCCCAAGATGGGAATCCACTTTGAGGGGACACATCAATATACCTCTACTAAGTAGAAGACTCAAATCATGCATATATCACATATAATAATGGTAGTCACATCCTTTATATAGACATACATTACTATTAATGGATGGGTAACACCTAATCCTAATGTAAGTGACTCATTACCCAATATAACTAATTCCTATATGACTCCATATATTATAAACATATAACTAACTAAGGTGGATGTGTGCCGGATGTCGACATCTCCATCAACCCATATAAATTATAATATCATATCTAAAGGTACATAACATTCCCTCATTTTGTGGGAAAATTAGTGTTAAAGGTAAAGCTATGTTCAAACTGGTGTCTAAGTTGAAAAATGTCAAAGAAAGAATGAAAATATGGAACAAGGAAATTTTTGGTAACATTTTTCCCAAAAAACTAAAGTCGTTGAGGATCTTAAGAGGATTGAGGAAGTCTTGGAAAGTGGGAGGTATGATCAAGAGATTAGGAATAAAGAAAAATTTCTTTTGGTGGAGTATCATAATCTGGAAGCAAAAGAGGAATCATATTGGAAACAAAATTCAAGGTCCTTATGGTTAAAAGAGGGTGATATGAATAAAAAAATTCATCTGATTGCTTCTATTCATAAACAGAGTAATACAATAATGGAAATTGAGGATAGGGGAGGAGTGAGGTTGAAGAATCAAGATGATATTTCTAATGAATTTATAAGTTTCTTCAGTGATTTGTTGACTGCTAGTAAGCAGCCTAACCTTGTCAAGGAAAGTAAAATCGCTGATTTCTTCACACCTATTATCACTCTCTAGGATAATCTTTGAGTTGGTCAAAATTCCTTCCCCCCAAGAAATAAAAGAGGGTATTTTTATTTAGAAGGGGATAAGTCTCTGAGGCAAATGGTTTCCCTAATTTTTTTCTTTCAGGAATTTTGGGACATTGTTCATGATGATGTGGAGGAAGTGGTCCAAGAATTTTTCATGACTGGTAAGTTGTTGAAAGAGGTTAATAGCAATTTTATAGCCCTTGTGCCTAAGATTCCAGGTGTTGGTAAAGTTATTAATTTTAGACCAATTAGTCTATGTAATATTGTCTACAAAATTATTACAAAGATAATTTCTTTCAAGATCAAAGATCTGTTGGATGGTTTTATTTCTCCAAATCAGGGAGCCTTTGTTGAAGGTAGACAAATTCTTGATAGTGTTATTACTATTCATGAAACTATTCATTTTTGGATGTTTCAAAGAGGGAGGCAATGTTGCTAAAACTTGATATGAATAAGGCATATGATAGAGTGTCATGGAGATTTCTTAGGATTATTCTAGAAAGGTTGGGATTCCATGTTCATTTTATAAATTTTATTATGGAATGTATTACCACTCCTAAATACTCTATTCTTATCAATGGTAAGTCTAAGGGGTTATTTTCATCTGGGAGGGGTTTGAGACAGGGGGATCCTTTGTCCCCTTTTCTTTATATTATTGTGGCAGAGACTTTAAGCCGACTTTGTGTTGACCGAAGGAAAAGGAGGATTTTGAATGGTTTAATTATTTCTAATGGTTTGGACCCTATTGCTTTACATAGTTTGTGGATGATAATTTTCTATTGGGTAAGGAAACTACCTCAGAAGAAAGGGATTTCAAGGATATTCTTCAAGACTTTGAAGAAGTTACTAGTCAGCTTATTAATTTTTGAAAAAAATCTATAATTTTCTTGAATGTGAATGAGGAAGTTCATAATAGAATTGCGGTTGTTTTGGAGTGTCCAATCATTTCATTTCCTTGTGCATATTTGGGAATGCCTTTGTTTAAGGGAAGGATGGTTCTAGATAATTGGAATGCTCTTGTTAGTAGGTTTCAAAAGAATATTGCTACTGGAAAGGTACTTTATTATCACAAGCTGGAAAATTACAACTCCTTCAGAGTTCTTTATAGATCCTTAGGTGTATCTTATGTCAATCTTTAAAATGCCTACAAAGATAAGAACTGTGATTACCCAGATTCAGAGGAGATTTCTTTGGTTGGGTATTGAATCAAAGGATAGAATTCCCCTAATGGCTTGGGACAAGGTCACTCTGCCTAAGAATGTAGGAGGCTTGGGTTTGAAGGACTTAAAGAGTATGAATATGGCTCTTTTGCTAAGGTTGGGTGGAGACTGTAGTAGGAGGATGGTTTGTGGGCTAATATTCTTAAAGATAAATACATGTATGCTGAGCATATCTCTTTTATTTCAAATGATATCATCCCTGAAGGATCTTGTTTTTGGAATGGTTTGGTAAAGTGTAGGGGTTTTTGATGAAAGGGAGTAAATGGGAAATTAGTGATGGTAACAAGATTAATTTTTGGTAGGATTGGTGGTTTGATGAAGGACCTATGTTAAACCAGCGACGTGGAGAAATGTTGCTAATCATTTCATTTCTATAATTGGTAGCCTTTTGAGAGACTACTGGATTAGAACAGATTGGGGTTGGTCTTGGAGATATCTTCATTGGGATGGTGAAGATGAGAATATCAAGGAGGCTCTTCAAAATCTCAATATTAATTTGGGTGGTGTTTATATTTTGTCACGTCCTAAACTAGATGCTCTAACATGGGCAGGGAAAAAGGATGGTGAGTACTCTATGAGAACTAGATATTGTATTACTCGTAATGGTCCTCAACCTAACCCTTGGTGGAATTATCTTAAGGACAGTAATCTTATTCCCAAGGTGATAACTTTTAGGCTAAAGGTATGCTTATTCAAAATAGGTGCATTCTGTGTAAATATGATAATGAAACAATTCAACATTTTTCCTCCAATGTCCCTTTGCTCAAAATTTTTCTCCTAAATTATGATATTGTTTGAGGTCTTGTGGGTTCTTCCAATAACTTTTATTGATTGGTATGAACAATGGAATTGTTATTTTTTCTAGGTGTTTTTCAAAATCCTGGAAGTTGGTGTTACCCCATTTCATATGGGGAATATGGCTGGAAAGAAATCATAGGATTTTTAGGGAAAAACAAAAAACTTCGATAGAGTGGGGAATATGATTATGGGAGATTTGATTAGTAATATTTCCATTATTAGATTCAAGGAAGAAAAGAGTGTTCCTAATTGTGAAAAGGAAATCATTCAAGCTCTAGGAGTTGGTAAAATCATTCAGTAGAGTTTGTTATGGAAGAAGAATATCAAGGAAAATGTGAAGTGGGAAAAACCTATGGCTGGATGGATGAAACTTAATTTTGATGGTGCTACCAAAATTAGTTTGGGTTTAACGGTGTGGGTGGTATTATTAGAAGGGACAATGGTTCTTTCTTTATGGCCTATGCTATGCCTATAGGTAATAAAAAAATATTATGGGGAGGCCTATGTAGTTTTGTATGGTTTAAAGTGGGCTAATCATTATCAAATTAGGAAAAATTATGTGGAAGGGGACTCTATGTACATTATTAATGTGATGAAGGGTAAATCAAAATATCATGTTAATTTGAATGCTATTATGGATGATATTAGGAATTTATTATTAAATTTTGAGGAGATTCATATTGCACATGTGTATCGGGAAGTGAATGCTTGTGTAGACATGTTGGCCAGTTATGGTGTATGGGATCATCATAATCATATATGACAAGATGAGGTAGATGCCATCAACTAGGGTTTTCCTTCATGTAGAGTGACATTTATGGAAAGCATGGGATTTGGATTTGTGTAATCCTTTCTCTCATTAGCGTATGTGCAGGCCCAAATTTCTATTATTTTACTCCTAGTTTGGTTTTATGTGGGTAGTTTTCTATTTGGTATGGTTTATTAAAGGTGTTGTATAATTCTTCCATCATGGGTGGTAACAGAGTGAGGGTGGAGCCTTCGTCCTGTTCGGATATGGAAAGGGATATGAATATCTAGGATATTTTTAAAAATGGGGGAGTTACTCATTTCTTTTAGAAGCTTTAGGGTTATGATGAGAATGTTTCGAAGGAGTTTGCATAGAGTGCAGGATAAATGGGTTGTGTCTATGTGTGGTGTGAGTGGAGGAGTTGATTGGTAAGGTTATTGATATGGATTGTAATGGATGTAAGGTTTTTAAGGATAGAAAGTGGTTTTAGGAGGAAGTTTTCAATTTCCTTGATATTGATGAGAATATTGTTCATATGGATGATGGTATAGCCCAAAAATATCTTTCGTGGCATTGGCCTGAGGTTTGTTTTATTATTATGAAGTATTTCACTCTTGATGGGAAGTTTAGGAAGCTCCATACCCAACATTTCATGTTTTTAAATCACTTTCATAGAAATAGGAAGGTGAGCATTCCTTTCTATCTGTTTAATTCCCTGTAAGCTTTGGTGAAATATTTTCAAGCAAAGACTGTGGATGTTCCATTGTACTAAGGGTTAATTCTATTACTACTCAAAGATGGTACCCGATTCCTGACAAAAGTGTTGGAATTAGGTATTGTTATCCAAATTCAACCCCCAGGGTTAATTTGATAACATGCATCAGAATTCTCAAGTCCCAGGCAAATGGATTGATTCAGGGAAAAATCATGTTTCTAGGGTCCCCTCAGATTTTTTCTAACTCCCCTGGCTGAAGAAGGAAAGAGCAAGCTACGAGAAAATGTGAAAAGTTACTGAGAAAACAAGCTTGGGCGGGGAAGAATTGTGAAAATTGGCTAAGTCCTAGTCCCATGGCGAGTCGGGACATTTGGGACATGCAGGCGTGAATCGGCCGAAAGGCCGCCAGGCAGTCTACAGGGCAAAGAAACATCTAGGTCGTCGGGATGCGTGGGACGCGGAAAGCCGGTTTGGCCGAAGGAGAAGAAAATCAACTAACTACTCTGGGACATTTGGGACAAGAAGATGCGAAGAGGGCGTGAACCGCCGGATCGGTAAAAAGAGAACTTTCGCACTAAGCGATTCGGGACATTTAGGCCATGAGGACGAACCGGCTGAATCGAGCGAAGTGGAAGAATTTTTCCCAAACAGTCCGGGACAAGTGGGACAAAGGGACGCGGAAGATGCGGATAGCCGAAAAATCGAGAGCCAATCAGATCACGACACGTGTCACCGGCAGAAAAGGGACAGGGAAGCCCATTTCGGGTGGATCGGAAGTTTTTGTCCCAGACAACATTGGGACATCTGGGACAAATGGATGCAGTGGACACAAAAATCTAGAAAGCCTGAGAACCAATCAAATTACGACATGTGTCACAAGGGAAAAAGTCTAAAAGTCAAAGGGCGAGTTTGAAGGGTCAGCCTGAGCCAATCAGAAGAGGACACGTGTCCTATGGAGCAAGGAATGTGGAGCTCGGGAAGGAGTTAGAGAATTTGGTAAGAATTTCACCGAAAAGCTAAAAGCAAAGGTCTTCCCCATGCCCCTGTCGACCAATCAATGCATGCCACGTGTCATCCAGGTGGCAGAGCGCGGGAAGAAATTTAAAAATCTGTTTCACCTGTTTTGTGCCCTAAATCTTTAGATCTCCATATCTTTTGATCCAGAGCTCAGATTGGCACATTATTTATATCAACGGAAAGCTTATGAAATTATCTATTTGATTCTATGGTTAATCTTGAATTTTGGTGTAGTTTGGAGAAAGAAAATTGAGAAAGCGGCTCGACACGTGTTCATGGCTAGGCGTGACATTTCGGCGACAGATTTAATGCGAATGGGTCGCATTCTCCTGTAATTTGGTCAAAGTGACGGGGTATGGGTTTGTAAGGTCCCCTATGCCATTTTAATGCATCTGTAGTCAAGGAGGATGCACTCTCATGTTTTGCGTTTCTATCTCTTGGGCTCGACCCATGAATGTAAAAGCCAAATTTGGCTCATTTCTAAAGGGAAACATTTTTTGGGCATAGTAGACTTCTTCTTTCACCTCCAACAAGTGATTGATAAAAGGATCAGACCTCTCCAAAGATTGTAACAGTTTGCTTTTACCTCTCTGAGGGTGTAATGTGTGTTTTTGACACTGAAATGATAATGTAAGCTCTACGAATGGGTTTCAGTCCTCTATTTGTATTATTTGTTTCATTTCAGATCCTAAATTATACCTTATCAGTCTGTGTATGTTTTATGTTGTGAACTTTGGTCTGTGTCTATTTGCATGAAAATTATGTTTCACCACTCCTTTTGGTGCATCACCATCTTTAGTTAGTTTCAATTTCTTGCACTTCTACCCCTGTCTCCTTGCAAGTTAGAGTAGGATTAGGATCTAAACCTCTGTAGTTGTGCAAGCATTAGATCTAAATCAGAGGAGTTTGAGGAACCAGCCTCTAATATGGAGATTCCTCTCTCATTTTCACAAGTCCCATGCTTGGAGAGAGGTTTCCATGTTGTGCAATCACATTGGATGCTAGAGTGATCAACCTAGAAGCCTGATCTGCATCTAGGGGTGTTGTGAGCCTGCAACAACAGTTTTGGCATGCCTGGTGGGAGAAGAGGTCTCATTTTTATTGTAGTAGGGTTGATGTGCATCTGCTGCATTTTTCTTGCTTAAAAAGAGCTATTATTTGCATATCTGGCGACTCCAAGGGGAAGAACCAGCTGGTTCCAAGTGCAGGCCTGAAAACTCATGAGAAGAATCACCACAAGGTCAAGAGTTGGAGAAGAAGAAGTGCTATTTGAATACCTACAATTATCTCCAAGAAGAAGGCAAAGAGGAAGAAGGATTCGAGAGGTCTCCATCTCCACCAAAAAGAACTCTCTCAACTCCTCCCACAGTAGGCCTTTCATTGAGTCAACAAGGGTTTTAAGACCAATTAGAATGGCTCAAAACAATCCCTACGTCAACTTCATAGGCAAGTCCACTTGCTCTCAATGCACAACATCCAGTTCTATTGCAGCCTTGAAGAACATTCCCTACTTCTTTGGAGAAAATCGGACTACTCTAGGTGATCATGTTAAAGATATTGCTAACCTTTGTGCGATTCATGAAATCAATGAAATGCAAGTGGCCGTCAAGTTAGTTCGGCATCTTCCTTGAGGGTAAAGCATTACAATGGTTTAGGAGCCTTGGAGCTGGTTCTATCACAAATTGGAATCATTTGTGTATTGCACTTCATGAGCAATTTGGAGAGAAGGGAGACAACTTGTCTCTTTTGGAGCAGCTGACAACCATCAAGAGGGCTCCCAATGAGCAGCTGACCAATTTCAACTTCAGATTTCAAAAAACTTGGGAGAGGATTCCAGTGGCAGTCAGGCCAATAGCAGAAGGTGCTTTTCTCTACTATCTCAAAGCTTTAAATTCTGATATTTCTATGTTGATTCAGTCTATGGGAGGCACAACTATCCCTATGGCATATAGCATTGCCATTAGGGCTGAAAATTGTTTGATCCAAGCTAGAAAACTTGCCCCTAGACCTCCCATGCCACTATTTCCAAGTTTAGAGAATCCAAACACCAGTCAAGCACCTAATTTGGCTCCTTCTCCCACTCCTAGAAATCAGAGTTCAAATGAAGCTTCCACTTCATCTCCAAGTGCCCCAAATGAGCTTCAAGAGGTCATGAAGCAATTGCAAAACCTAGGCAATGAGCTGGTTACTCTCAAGAGGCAGCAAGCCCAAGGTTTCAGACCTTCTTATCAACCCCAAGCTCAGCCTAATAGGCAGCCATACCAACCACAAAGACCACCTAATCCAGCTGCAAATATGAATCAAACAAGGCCTCCTGCCAATAGACCATTCCAGCCCTATAATCCAAATGCCATATCTGCCTCTAAGGCATTAGTGCCAACACAGAACAACATTGCTCAGGAATATGATTGGTGTTTTCCATGCAATGAGCCTCATAACCAATCCATGTGCTTCAATGGTGCTCTCAATCAAGCATTGATGGTGACAACTACTGGTGTGGAGGGTGAGGGTAGTCAAGGAAATAGTCAACAACAAGAAACATTCCAACAACAATCAGCCCCAAATGACACCACATTGGTGAACTGGCAAGCAGAAGATTTCTGTGGCATGAATCAAGTAGTTTCTCAAGGTGTTGCAGCCAACACAAGGTCAAAGAGGAGAAATTTGGGTGAAGAACAGCCATTAGCCCCAGCCAATCCACAACCTTCCACGGCTCCACAAATGATTGGCAAGCAAAGTCCAGTTTCAAATGCACAAGGGCAGCCAAGAACAGCTCTAGGCCAACTCAAATACCAGTTGTTGCTGCCCACATGCAAGGGGTGAATGTGCAAACCAAGGGACAACAAAAGGATACTTCATCCCCGTTCAGTATCATTGAACAGATGAAGAAGACTAACGTCAATATATCAATGTGGGAATCCCTATCTATCCCAGGCCAAAGAGATCTGCTGCAAGCTTCCATGAAGGATTGGCCAACTTCGAATCAACAGGTTCAGATGCAAGACAAAGTGCTTACAAATGTTGCCCAGCCTGAAGGAAGTCATGGAGGGCAACAAGGTAAAATGTTGAAGCCCCCTCCTTTCTATGTTTCATTAATCATTGGAAATCAGCTAGTACATAATTACATGATAGAATCCAGGGCAAGTAGCTCAGTAATGCCTAAACAGATAGCTGATCAGCTAGGGCTCCAGTATGAAATAACATCTAAAGGAGTAGTGCAGCTAGATGGGACAGCAATAGCAACAGTTGGAGTGATTAGAAATTTGAGTCTTACCTTGCACGCATGTCCAAATGTTGTTGTTTTACAAGATGTATCAATCATAGACCTTCCACCACTCTTTGCCCTTTGCTTGTCAAGGGACTTCACAGCCAAGATTGGGGGGTATTTGTCTGCTGATTGGTCACACATGCTATTCAGAACAAGATATGGAACTAAGGCCACAATTAGGTCTGAACCTATTGCAAACTTCCATATTGAGCCTTACACTCCAAGTCAGATTAATGCCAATTTCTCAGCATTTGATCAAGAAGATCACCCTAGCACTGATGAGGCTGACACCAAGGTTGGAAGTATCCTGGATCTAACTCTTGATGAATGGGCAAACAAGATACATGCTTTTGATCCCTATCAAGAAGTAGAAGAATCTGCGCTAGGAGTTTATTGTTTACATGAAGAGAATCAACCTCTCCCCAGCATCACCAAGCTGGATCATAAAGACAAGAATGAAGTATGGAAATTGTTCTTTGATGGGTCAAGGAGTAGACAAGGTGTAGGAGGAGGAGCTATGCTCATTTCACCACAAGGTATAAGGTATTACGCACTTTCCGTTTTCAGTTTTCTGTTCAAACAACACGGTGAGTATGAAGCCTTAATTCATGGACTGCACTGGGCAATGAAGAAAGGCATCAGGAATTTACAAGTATTTGGTGATAGTGAGCTGATTGTAAACCAAGTCAAAGGAAAAAATGCTGCCAAAAATGATCTGTTGAAGAACTACAAAAATCGGGTATGGGATCTTATTGAAGATCTTGAAGCTTTTAGCATCAATTCCATCCCAAGAAAAAAGAATGAAGCCGCTGACAGACTGGCAGCAATTGGGGCTGCATTTGACGTTGTAGAAAATATCAAAAGTGAAAAACCTCAGCCTCATATCAAAGTGGTTGTGAGACCAGCTGTTCCGGATAACAATACAAGTTGGCAAGTCTTCGAGAATGATCAGCAAATTGTTAATTTCCTACAAGAAGAAGCTGAGTTCTCCGCGAGGAATCAAGACAAGTTACATCAGCAAGTATGGTGACCAAGTGATGTAGGCGAGAACTAACAAATTACCAAAAAGCCTCATAACCTTGAAGTCAATCTTCAACTCGAACGATCATCCGGAAGGAGAAAGCGAACATTCAAGTAAAGGGTGAAGATTCAGAGCCTATTTTAGTGGAAGAAGGAAAAACATTGCAGATTGGCAAAGTAAGTACCTCACAAGAGAAATCTGATTTTGTTCAGCTTTGTCAAGAGTTCCCAGATGTCTTTGCT
Organism: Taxus wallichiana var. yunnanensis; assembly: GCA_018340775.1. Lineage (NCBI taxonomy): Eukaryota > Viridiplantae > Streptophyta > Pinopsida > Cupressales > Taxaceae > Taxus > Taxus wallichiana. The sequence goes on from CM031244.1 coordinate 172,881,546, forward strand.
TGGACTTACAAAGATCTAAGAGGTTTCAACCCAAAGTTGGCACAACATACTATTGAGCTGGATCCGAATCCAAGCCTGTCAGGAAAAAGCAAAGGCCAGTGAATCCCCATATTGAACCTCTCATGAGAAAAGAGTTAAGCAAGCTTATTGAGGCCAGTATCATCTTCCCCATCAAACACTCAAGTTGGGTCGCCAACTTAGTCCCAGTCAGAAAGAAAAATGGAGAGATCAGGTTGTGTGTTGACTTCAGAGATTTGAATAGAGCCTCTCTCAAGGATCATTATCCACTCCCTTCCATGGAGCAAATATTACGGTTGTAGCTGGTTGAAAGGTTTTCGGTACTTGATGGCTACTCGGGCTATAATCAGATTATGGTGAGGAGGAAGATCAGTTCAAAACAACCTTCATAACCAAATGGGAACATATGCCTACAAGAAGATGCCATTTGGCCTATCAAATCTTTGGAGCCACTTTCAAAGGGCAATGGATATGGCATTCAAGGGGTTGATCAATAAAATAGTTTTGATATATCTTGATGACATCACTGTATTCTCCAAAAATGTAGTGGATCACCTTTTTCATCTGAGGCAGGTATTTTAGAGGTGTAGAAGATTTGGGGTATCATTGAATCCCAAAAAATGCATATTCCTGGCTCATGAGGGGAAACTTCTAGGCCATATTGTCTCGAAAGAGGGACTGATAATTGATCCAGAGAGGGTTGAAGCCATAAGAGCACTACCATTGCCAAGTCACAAGAAGGCTCTTCAAAGCTTCTTGGGAAGGATCAATTTTGTCCGCAGGTTTGTCCCAGATTTTGCAGCCCTTGTCAAGCCCATCACCAAAATGTTAAAGAAGAGCATGGCTTTTAAGTGGACAGCAGAAGGCAAGGAGAGTTTTGAAGCAATCAAAGAAGCTATCTCTCAAGCACCAACTCTCATCAACCTCAGACTTCTCAAGGATTTCATCCTCTATGCATTTGGAGGTGATGACACTATTTCTACCATTCTAGTACAGCAGAACAAAGATAATGATGAGCAGCCGGTTGCCTTCTTCAGCCAGAGCCTAGATGACTATGAGGTGAGGTACTCTTTTATTGAGAAGCATGTGCTTGCAGTAATCAGAAGCTTGAAGAAATTCAAGCATTTAATCTCAAACAACAAGGTCCAGTTGCTGGTCTCACATGCTGGAGTTAAGGACTTCCTCCTCAACAAGGATTTGAATGAGAAAAGGGCAGGTTGGATCACCCATGTCATGGAATATGACATTGAGATCAAGGTCACCAAGCTGGTAAGAGGAAAGGATTTGTGTGAGAAGCTGGTTTTGGGAAGCAAAAAGAAGTATGCAACAAAGAAGAAGCTGTTTTGATCGGGACAGCCATGAGCCAAGTGGCAATCAAGAAGAAGACAATGCTTTCCCCACTCCTTGCTGGACCCAAGGCGTTATACACTTCCTAGGTATAGGCCTGTGCCCCCCAGAGATGAACAAGACCCAAAGGAGACACTTCAGGTTGCAGGCTGTTCCGTATGCCATTGTTGATGGAGTTTTGTTCAAGAAAGATGTGAATGGAGTGCTGCTGAGATGCATTAGCACAAATCAAATTCAAAGGGTGTTGGAAGAGTTTCATGGTGGACCAGTTGGTGGCCATTTTGCACCAAGAGTGACAGCTCTAAAAATCATGAAGGCTGGTTATTATTGGCCTAAAATCTTCAGTGATTGCTATGCATGGATCAAGAGGTGTAAGAATTGTGCATTCTTCACAGGAAAAGAGAGACTTGCTGCCCTCCCATTGCATCCAATCTCAGTTGACCAACCATTCATGCAATGGGATTTGGACTTCATCGGAGTCATCAATCCCATTTCAAGCCAAGGGCACAAATGGATTTTGATAGCCACAAACTACTTCACCAAATGGATGACGGTAGCACTCAAAGAGGCAAATGAGTCTAGCATCTTAGACTTTTATGAGGGGATAACAACCAGATTTGGTGTACTGCCACAATAATCTACGATAATGCATTGGCATTCATTGGATCCAAGGTGAGTGAGTGGGTTGTCAAGAACGGTATTTACCTAAGCACTTCATCGAACTATTACCCTCGGGGTAATGGCGGTGAGTCTACAAACAATAACTTGTTGAGGATCATTAGGAGGACTCTTGATGAGAATCGAGAGGTCTTGGCATACCAAACTGAAATCAGCCTTACGGGCTAATATGATAACTCCCAAAAGATCCACAGGTAACTCTCCATTTAGGTTTGTACATGGAAGAGAGGCAATCTTGCCCATGTCACTTGAGTTGCCAACGTTAGAACTCATGAATCAGCTGGAGTTGCTAGAGTTTGAGCCCATGGAGGTGAGGTATGCGAGTTGATGGAGCTGCGAGAGATCGAAACCGGGCATCCCAAGTAATGGAAAAGGATCAAGCTTTGATCAAGAAGACCTTTGATAGGAAGGCCAAAGATAGATCTTTTCAAGTTGGAGATCTAGTGTTGAAATGGGATGTGGATAGAGCAAAACCGGGAAGGCATTCAAAATTTGATGCCATTTGGAGTGGCCCATACATGGTCACAAAGTGCAAGAATAGCAATGCTTTCCAATTGGCCTCATTGGATGGTGAAGAACTGCAGATTCCAGTCAATGGAATCTATCTCAAGCATTGCTTCTAGAGGGAAGTTCACTACCTCTGTAAATATTAGATTAGATTTTCTTTCCTCCAAGTGCTTGTGCACATTGTTTTGTTGTAGGTTAGTTTTGTTTTCCCTAAGTGCTTTGGCACAGCTTGTTGTCCATGGAGATGTTTTGCAGTCTTTTGCTTTCATCAGGTGATATTCCATCTTCCTCCTTACACATTCTTAGTCAGTTGGGATTCTAAACTGAATGTTTGATAACTCCATGCCCAATGGACTGCTTCTAGCTACTGGTCTTTTCACCTAGCAGGCAGGTAACCCTACTGAGTCGCCAATTGTTATCCAAATTCACCCCCCAGGGTTAATTTGATAACATGCATCAGAATTCTCAAGTCCCAGGCAAATGGATTGATTCAGGGCAAAAATCATGTTTCTAGGGTCCCCTCAGATTTTTTCTAACTCCCTTGGCCGAAGAAGGAAAGAGCAAGCTCTGAGAAAATGTGAAAAGTTGCAGAAAACAAGCTTGGGCCAGGAAGAATTGTGAAAATTGGCTAAGTCCTAGTCCTCGCAAGCAGTCGGGACATTTGGGACATCCGGGCGTGAACCGAGCCGAATCGGGTGAATCGGAAGAATTTTTCCCAAGCGATGCAGGACAAGTGGGACAAAGGGATGCGAAAGACACAGATAGCCAAAAAAGATGAGAGCTAATCAGATCACGACACGTGTCACCAGCAGAAAAGGGACAGGGAAGCCCATTTCGGGCGGATCGGAAGTTTTTGTCCCAGATAAACCTTTGGGACATCTTGGAAAAATGGACACGATGGACATGAAAATCTGGCAGCCCAAGAACCAATCAAATTACGACATGTGTCACAAGGGAAAAAGTCCAAAAGTCAAAGGGCGAGTTTAAAGGGTCGGCCGAGCCAATCGAGAAGAGGAGGCGTGTCTATGGAGCAAGGAATGTGGAGCTCGGGAAGGAGTTAGAGAATTTGGTAAGAAGTTCACCCAAAAGCTAAAAGCAAAGGTCTGCCCTGTGCCCCTATCGACCAATCAATGCATGCCACGTGTCGTCCAGGTGGCAGAGCGCGGGAAGAAATTTAAAAATCTGTTTCACATGTTTTGTGCCCTAAATCTTCAGATCTCCATATCTTTTGATCCAGAGCTCGGATTGGCACGTTCTTTATATCAACAGAAAGCTTATGAAATTCTCTACGTGATTCTAGGGTTAATATTGAATTTTGGTGTATTCTAGAGAGAGAAAATTGAGAAACAGATCTGACGCGTGTTCATGGCCAGAAGTGACATTTCAGCGACCAGATTTAATGCAGAATGGGTCGCATTCTCCTGTAATTTGGTCAAAGTGACTAGGGTATGGGTTTGTAAGGTCCCCCATGCCATTTTAATGCATCTGTAGTTAAGGAGGGATGGGCTCTCATGTTTTGTACGTTTCTGTCTCCTGGGCTCGACCCATGTAATGTAAAAGCCAAATTTGGCTCATTCTAAAGGGGAAACATTTTTTGGGCATAGCAGACTTCTTATTTCACCTCCAGCAAGTGATTGATGCAAGGATCAGACCTCTCTAAAGATTGTAATAGTTTTCTTTTACCTCTCTGAGGGTGTAATGCATGTTTTTGACACTAAAATGATAATGCAAGCTCTGTGAATGGGTTTCAGTCCTCTGTTTGTATTAGTTGCTTCATTTCAGATCCTAAATTATACCTTATCAGTCTGTGTATGTTTTATGTTGTAAACTTTTGTCTGTGTCTATTTGCATGACAATTATGTTTCACCACTCCTTTTGGTGCATCACCATCTTTAGTTAGTTTGATTTCTTACACTTCTACCCCTGTCTCCTTGTAAGTTAGAGTAGGATTAGGATCGAACCTCTGTAGTTGTGAAAGCATTAGATCTAAATCGGAGGAGTTTGAGGAACCAGCCTCTAATCTGGATATTCCTCTCTTAGTTTCACAAGTCCCATGCTTGAGAGAGGTTTCCATGTTGTGCAATCACCTTTGGATGCTAGAGTGATCAACCTAGAAGCGATCTCGCATCCGGGGAGTCTTGTGAGCTGCAACAACAGGTATGTTAAATATTGTGAAGAACATTTGACTCTAGATGATAGATCTAGGCTCAATGTTTTGAAAGATAAGGCTAAGAAGGATTTGGATGCATATTTTTCTCTTCAATTTAATGCAGGGCATAATCCAGATGAAAGTACTTTGGAGGGTTAGAGTAAGGGAAATGTTTTCATAAATTTACTTGACAGTAAAATTGAAAGCCTTGAATATATGGTTACTCAGTTGAAAGTTAAGAATAAGATTTTAATTAGAGGAGCTCAACATTATGGCAGAGCTTTAGATGCTTAGCAATAGGGTGGATATCATTCAGGAGATGGTAGCAGCTGAGATGGGGAAGAAAATAATGTGGGAGGTTATAAGCTCTTTAGATGATGATGATTCTACCAATATGGGTGGGGATGCGAGACCGAGTTTGAGGACTCGGGCCAAAAGTACCTAAGAGGTCATTTTTGGCCTTTTTATGACCTTTGTTTTGGGTCATTTTGTTTTTTTGGTCTATTGTTAGGTTGGGTAGTTTTTGTCTCTCGGTTGTCTTTGCTCATGTAGAGTCGATCCTTCATGACTCAAGCGGGGTTTCTTTTTGTTGGTATTTTTTATTGTTTCTTATGGATATGATCTCACATTATAATATCTTTATGTATATGGCCCTTGTAGCCTTTCCAAACTTTATCTATAAAAAAACATTCCCTCCCTCCTTGACATGTTTATCCCAAAAAAATAAGAAAAATCCATATAATGAGTGTGGTTTAAATCATTACACACTTTTTGCCATGCTTGATCATCCATCTACCCATATGAGATCTTAATGGTTGATGTTTGTCTAAATCTGATTCCATATTCCAATGTACTCCTTTTATTCCATTCATGTATCTATGTGTTCCTCCTTGGCATCTATGGATGTCCATAATAATTATTCCTATGATTCCATGTCATATAATTTTTTCTCTATTGATTTCATGTATATCCATAATGATTGCTCCTCCAATTACCTATATATCCATATAGATTTATGCCCTTATGTGTCTTAACATGTCTCTATGATTGTTTCCTCTCATGATGATGCGGGTGTCTATATAGTGCAACCTTAGTATCCTTAACCTTATCAACCTTTTCCTCAACTTTATTTTCCTCTTCCAACTTGTTTTTTATTTATTTTTCTCTTGAGTAGATCAATTATTTCTATATTTTTCAACATTTTATTCAGATCTCCTTTTGAATCATCTTTATTTTGTTCTTCACCATATTCGAATTCATCTTCATGCCCCTTTTTTAAATTACTTTTTCCTTGCTAAGTGTGATATCCTGCTGATGTAATTTTCTTTCTCTTGTACCATAATATCATGAATTTATTTTACACATTAATATTGATTGTTCCCAAGGTCTATAACTAAGGATATCCAAGAACAATATCCATACCATCCATATCTAAAGATATTAGGAAATTAGTGTTCTAGTGTGAACATATAGGTTTGAAGATTAGTATTATTTAATATTTAAATAATACATGAGTGTGGAAATAGTTGTAATGCACAAATCATAGAGATAGTGGTGTGGGAGTAAGACTAGGGAATAGAGGAGATATATGGGGATAATGTGATAAGACTTGAATCCATGATTCTAGGAGAAATTAATTGTATAAAATTTCCTCAAATGTTCAATAGAAATTACTCCATCGTATTTATGTTATACGTTGATTCTTTGTTTCTAAATTTTCTCCATTTCATTTACTAATTTTGAGCTATTGTTGTTTAAATTATATATGAAAATATATATTTTTGGCATAAATGCAGTATCAAAGAAAATATTTCCACTTTTTTAATGGGGTAATGAGTGTAATGGAAGCAGTGATATTGTGCTTTGTCCCTATGAAAGAGAGGAATTATTTGTAAGAGAATTAGTATTGTAGAAATATATTTTTATTGACTAGTTTTCTTCTTTCACATAGGTGTGTGTTGTCATTTTTTTACATTTACTGAGAATAACCCAAGCTCACGGTGTAAGTATTTATCTCTATTAATTTAGATATTCATCCACCTTTTTAATCATAATGGAGACTCAAACAATTAGCTCGTGCGCCACCTATCATTCGATCCTACATGTATTCACTCTTTGACATTTTTAGGGTTTTCATAGTCGAAAGGGTCGGTTCATGATTGGTTTCTCATTAAATGGTCTCTAAGAAACAAAATTGTATATTTAAGATCTTATACATTCATCTATGTTACGGAACCTTGATCACGAGGTGAGTAATCGGAGGTGGGATACGTTTCTTTCTTACATATGCAATTGTGCCCACACGTCCTCAATATCACCACATTCTACATTGTTTTCTCCATTTATTTGATTGGATACCATTCAATTTGGTTATGATCCTCCATGCCCGTGTCTTCTAGCTCATCAATAAAATTCCTTTCCATATTGATCAAATGATTGAGCGGAGTTGAAGGTGCTTTAATTTTACAATCGTATGGTCTACAATTTATAAAGGTCAATGTGGTTAATATTCATAAATTAATGTTTATATATTGGTTATTGAGTCTTATGTCATTGTGTCTACTAGATAAGATTAACATTTTATTGTTTATGATTTTTTTAGTGACATCAAGGTCAAGATAAACATGGAAGGGAAGTTATTTAAAGTTTTTTTAGTATGCATTTTCAAGTAGTTTTTATTTATGTTAGAGGATCTATATGTTGGTCAAGTAATTAAGTAGTTTTTAGTGTGGTCATAATAGTGTTTATAATTTATTAATCATTTTTTTTGTTTCTTTGAGTCATTGTAACATTTTTGTGTCTTAGTTTTATTGTTGTCAAAAGTACATTTGTCTAGTCAGTAGAGTCAGTGTCATGTAAAAGTGTTGAATAAATTCAAAAAATTCCTTATGGACGCATTTTTGGGGTAAGTGACATCTGATTTGTAATCAATATGTTATTGAGCTTCAAAATTACATCTTGCTCAGTTAAGAAATGACATGATGGAGGTAGGAGGAAATAGAGGAAGGACGCATGTTAATGACCTCTCTTCATGCACCATCGCGAGGCCGCAGTACCTATTTGGTGGCCATGTTTTTTTCAGTTTTGTTTGGTGTGTTTAATTTCAACATGTGTGGTAGTAAATAAAGAATAAAAGGATAATTCTTATTCATAGTTAGGAACATATTTTCCTATATATTGTTCTCTTTTGTAAAATGTGAGTGGGGAAACATGTACGCTGCTATGGAGTGGTTGGTGGTTCCACTAGAAAACTAATTTGTGAGTTTGTAGATCTCTTTGAAAAAAACATACAGAGTGGTTGATGGTTCCACTTGAAAACCAATTTTGAGTTGGTGGTACTCTTTGAAAACCATCGTTTTGTAGATCGGGAGAAGGTATTTGATAGAATTCACCCATGTTAACATTAAGGGGTGAATGTTATGAAATAAATATTCTAGTGTGAACATATAGGTTTGAGTATTAGTATTATTTAATATTTAAATAATACGAGTGTGCAAATAGTTGTAATGCACAACTCATAGAGATAGGGGTGTGGGAGTAAGACTAGGGAATAGAGGAGAGATATGGGGATAATGTGATAAGACTTGACTCCATGATTCTAGGAGCAAGAAATTGTATAAAATTCCCTCAAATATTCAATAGAAATTACTCCATCCTATTTACATTATACATTGATTCTCTATTTCTGAATTTTCTCCATTTTATTTATTAATTTTGAGTTATTGTTGTTTAAATTATATATGCAAATCTAGAGTTTTGGCATCAAAAGAATACAAATATGAATGTAAAACATATTTATATATAGAGATATTTAAATATTCAAAAACTTAAATATGCTTACCATCTACTTGAGATTCCTTGATATGCTTTTCTTGACATGTAGATGTTGAGCTACATCTATACTAGTGAAGTTATATTTTATGTTAGGGTTTATTGAAACAATTACCTTTTTCCTTTTAATGCACCCTTCAAAATGAAATATTGAAGCTTCCTTCCTTGGAGATGCATTATTTGAACTCATATATTGATCTATTGTCTTTCATTCTAAATCATCGTGGTGACTTCAACATGAACATTTTCTTCTTCTTCTTCTTCTTCCTCACTATTATCCTTAAACTCTTCTTCTTCCTCCTAATTTTAATTTTTTCCAGTAGCTATCTATGAATTTTTTACCGAGTTGCTTCCAAGAACAATTAGAATTTTCTTTTTCTAACTCGAGAAAACCAAATATGTGCAGGGCCACTAATACAAAATTTGAATATCTAAATACCTGATGATGTACAATAACTCTCCCTAAATTTCTTCCACCATTCTCTTGCATCAATCTCTCCATCTCCATAAAAAAATTTCATCCCCATGATCCACAAAAACTAGGTTTTAGGAATATACCCTTTTAATCAAAACTTGTTCTAACCCTTTCGGCTAGAGGTCGGACAAAAATTAGAAAACACAAAACACAAAACAAAAAATCCAATTATATTTTTGAAATATATTTGAAAATGTAAAAAAATTATAAAATTTCCCAATATTGCAGTATGTGGAGCAAATTGTTGAAAAACCATAAAATTGTAATAAATCTATTAAAACACATCCAAATTTTCTGAAATGTTATGGGTATCAACTTTGTTAAATGTATTCACATACACCAAAAATATTTGAAGACCTAATTTTTCATAATTCGGTAGATATAAATGAAACCTTAAAATTAGGGTTTGACCCTAAAATGGACATATATTTTGCAAAATTGCTCCAAAAAATATGAAATTTTGAGGTAATATCCCTTGAATGATTTCTCCACTTCACAAAAATAAAATCTCAAGAATTCAAAGCTGGTATGCAGATATAGGTGAATCACCAACATTAGGTTTTCGTCCCATAAATTTCTGGATTAATGCTCGATACCACTTGATAATATCTTTGCATATAATAAATGAATAATATGCAAAATATAACAAAAAATAAGAGATATCGGTGGGAAAAGATTCCCAAATATTTAATATATGTAAAATAATACCCTTAAGGTAGAGCAACACCATACAATGCTCCTTAAGGAAGGATTAACTCCACAATCTCCCAAGATGGAAATCCACTTCAAGGAGACACCTCTAATATATGTATACCAAGTAGAAGACTCAACTCATACATCCATCACATATAATAATGATACTCACATCCTTTATATAGACATATATTAATCTTAATGGATTAGTAACACCTAATCCCAAAGTAGGTTGACTCATTACCCAATATAATTAATTCCTATGTGACACCATATATTATAAAAATATAAATAAATAAGGAGGATGTGTGTCATATGTCGGCATCTCCATCAGCCCATATACATTATAATATCATATCCCAAGGTATATATAAACAAACCTCTACACATGCGAAACAAGGAAGGAAATGTTGGTGGGTTCTTCATCATATTTTACATTAAGACATTAATAGAAGAAGAAATCACAAAGAACAATATACCCTTTGAAAGGAAAAAAACATTGTGAGATACTATAAGGTCCACTAAACATTATAATAATCCATTGAAAAAGGAAGAGTAATGGAATATTGGAGGAAAATATGGATCAATGGGGATATGTCGGACATTGAAGAAATCTGAGAAGACTATAGGAAGTTGTAGAATGAAGGAAAATCCACAAATTGAAGAAAAAGACCAGAGTTGAAGACACAAATTCACCATCAAAAGAAGTGACCATTAGGTATATTAGATATTAAATAATTATTGTAAATAATTGTAATATAAGTATAGACACACAAAAAAGAGAGATGAATAAGGAAAATCATAGATAAGTAAGGATAAAGATATACCAAGAGATTCAAAAATATAGTAGAAAGAATTGAGAGAGAGATAATTAACTATATATTTAATTTGTTTTAAAAATCCATTATAAATAAAATGAAATATTCCAATATTGCATGTTCTTATATTCTTATTGTTATGATAATTATGATTTATTTAGACTCTTTGATATCGACATTCCCTGAAAAAGGAATGAACTACTTAACCCTCACGATAACGTCAAGGCTTAAGGTCAACAATAAACCATTTTTAGAAAGTTTAAAAACATAAGGATGTCAAAAATGATAGTCTTATCACTATTAAAACTTAAAATTTTGACTCTAAGGTGAAAAAACGAGGTGAATAATTTTGGTTGCCAACATTAGATATATTTGCGGGATGGATACCCTTTTTGGGTAACTAAAGAACCTAAAAGACCAATGAATTATCCATGAAAAAATTAAAACTCTTAAATATTTTTGTACTACCCCCCTTGTAGAATGTCCTTCACTGATGGGTTTTGACCTTCTACTTTCTTTGAAGCAATTTGGTGTTGCCTATTCACCTTTTCCGAGGTTACTCTTGATTGTTTCACACATGAGTGAGCTATTAAGGATATGATTTGGGAAATTTATCTCAATAGTGCAATCTTACTGAGATAAATTGGTTATGAGCTTGGCTTGTCAAGATCATATGGTGCTCAATTTTTCGAGTGTGGTTTCGGGTTGAAGGTGAGTTATCGATATTTTTATGATAGTAATAATAATAACAATAATAATAATGTGGTATTAAAATTATATATATACTCACATATTGGTATGTTTAAAATTATATATATGTATATACACACACAAATAATAAAAGAATAATACAAATAAAACCACATAAGGGGAGCGTTAGGGCTAAAAGGATAATACGGTTTATTTGTATTTTTTTCGATGTTTTTGGGAGTTAGGTATATGTTGGGGAAATAGATGTCATGGGATAAAAGGATATAAAACCTTTAATCAAATACATATGGCAGTTGTGAAGCCGAGACTCACAACATTTCCACCAAATTCACCCAACTTGCGTCATAATAGGAGCTTAGAAATAGGGTATGGACTTTATCAAGCATATTAGAAAGGGTATTTTTACTAGAGGATTTATAGTTATAGTGCCATGGCATACTTGTATGTAAATTTGGAGGCATGGATAGGCAACATGAATTGTTTTAAAAATACCCGAACTAAATAGTATCACATAGAACACACCCTAACCATAGAAGCTTCATTTTTTTATTGGCATGCGATTTGCAGAAGTCCATTGGATAAAGGCTGTCAACACTTATATGGCATGAGTTCCCCTTAAATAATCAACAATTTTTTATTCATTTTTGTGTGTGATTGTAATTTTATCTTTGTTGACTACCTTGTGGAATCCTAAACTTTATCTTCAACATGCCAATTAAACCTATGGTGGTTGTGTGGATGTGTTTTGTTAGTCCTTAAAGAACACACGTGAACATGGATTCACTTTTAATAAAAAATCATACTTTTTAATTGGTTATTCAATTGATGTAGATACCATTTCTTTGGGTTGACATATATGTGAAATGATGAAATCTATTACATCTCTCACAAAAAAAATATCTTACAACAAATTGGGGAATGGAATTAGTTTCAATGGGAAATAAAAACATACTCAAAGGTTCTTAATGACTCAATATTTGTTTGGGAAGCATAGAACAAACATTTGAATGCTTCATGGGAATGCCTAAAAATTTGTTCCCTCATGGTATACAATGGTTATAGAGTATGCCAAAAATGGAATTGTGAAAAGGATTTTGAACCACACAAGAAAATGTAAGCGGCACACGTAATGTCAAACTCCTCATCTCTTGCTCTCTAGATTGATATAGGCATGGATTCATTCCTCCTTTATAACATGATTTTGAATTTTCACTCCATTTATAATAGTTTAAATGTTAAATATGAAATTTATTTTTTTATCAAATCATATTATAAACCACACAATATTATTTATGCATCTTGTTACACTAGTGCCGTAAATAGTCACCTTGGACACCATGTCAATAAACTAGGCCTTGAACTTGATAAAAAATATATATAATGTGTTAAGAATTTCTCATGTTCTATGATAGACAAAAATGGATTGATAAATGTGCTTTATAATACACAATTTGGTAATTTTAAATAGCCTTGAGTTGTGCAAAAGCCTCTCAAAGCGACACGTAATAAGTGTCTTTATACCTCTCTAAAAATTTTAAACTAATACAACCTATTCCTTGTCATATTATGATCTCATTACAACCAAGAAACGTCATTAACACCATTGGATAATAGGTTTATGAAGTGGGTTTCAGCTTACTTTGGAAAATTGGCTTCTCGCAACAACTTCTTCTTATGAATGAATCCTCCTAGAATCATCTCAAAATTTGTGCCTATGGATTTCAGAAGTAAAATTTGTGCCTAGTGTTTTTTTTTTTATCCATTCCCTCTTAAAAGTGCTTTTTATGCACCCATTTTAGAGTCAAATTGGTTTAGTTTCTTTGGAGGAAAATGGCTGAATTCAACTAATTGGCTCTAAAATGTTGTTGTAGTTTGAGATCTAGTTACTAGTTTTAGAACATATAAATTTATTGTTATTATTTTTATAGTATAAAATTGGATAGGACTAATAAAAATCTCATTTTGAGGTTTCACACCCTTTTTACTGGTATATTTTGTGGCCACTTGGGCTAGCTTACATGGAAACACAACTAAGACCTATGGACTCATGTTGACCTCTAAGATTTGTTTGATGGGTAAAACTAGCATGATGTTTTGAAGTGTATGATGATGGTAATTACATTTTCCAGTACACTTAAACAACATACATAACGGAAAGTTATAATCACGTATTTTGGCACATTTACCTAGACCCTTGTAGTGAGAACATGAATGAGAATCGTGTTAGAGGTTGTAAAACTTGTAATAATTTGAAAGTATTTTTGGAATTTAATGTTTTGTATCATTTTTTTGTGTTTTCTCTCACCCTCTTTGAGCATAAAAATGTACTAGTTTACTTGTGTAAAATATGAGTGGTTTTTGTATCTATCTCTCTCTAAATATTGGAAAGTTGTCTTGGGTTGAAAAGTATGGAAAGTAAATATTTTTATCTCTCTCTTTTTCTTACCATGTTTTCATAATTTGATAGGTTGCAGGTAGCGTTGTGGGATTAAAATTATTGTTGAAAAATCTAAGTTTAAAGTGGTCTATAACTTGAAAAATGTGTAATGTTGACAGAATAAGACATGTATTTTATTTAATCAATTGTACTTAAATGAATTGAAAGAAGAAAAATTGGTTTATAACAAGTATTTTATTCGATATGAAGTTCTAAATCAACATTGTACTTTATAGTTAAGTTTTATAAAGGAATTATACTTGGTCATCATGGTATTTTTCATGTATGTTGCATATTATTTAGTATTAAACATAAAAACTATAACTATTAAAAACTAAATGAGTTCTCTAAACCTATCCTTCATGTTCCTTCTCTCAATTCTACCATAGTGTAGGAAGGAACATTGTGAAATGACCCCCTTTGTAACATACTCATCCCTCACCATGTCTAGTACCCGGGATTCATGTGTGAGTGATATTACTAAATCCTAAAGGTAATATTTGTGCATTTAATGACTATTTATAACTCAATCTCTTAACATATTACTATTATATTTGAGAAGGATATTTGGTACCAATATCATTAAAAATGGATATGTGATTTGAATATGAATAAGAATTATGTCTTTTGAAAATATTGAAGTTTGAAAATTATTAGTCGTAAACTGCGTAGTATATCATACATAGTAAATAGCGGGATAGATTTGAGTGAGTATTTCAAATTTGGTAAATAAGTTCCTAATATGTATCTTTATGTTTGAGTGGAAAATGATTAACCTTGAAATGTTTTTAATTATACCCTTGGCTCATTTGTTTCTTTGGTGAACTAATACTAGGAAAATGAAACCTATAAACCCATAAAAGGGATCCATGTAAAATTAAAATATTTTAGGGTCTTTTACATATAAGTTAGGACTTGAGAGGAGGCCAAGTCTCATAAATGGTTAATGAAACATGTTGATATTTTCCTTTGCATGAGATATTGTGTTGTTGAGATCTTGTCTAGTTTTTGAGCTAGAACTCTTTTCTTGTTGGTTACTAGCTTAAGGGGATCAAGTCACGTGTGGTACCTATATTTTAGTACCCCTTTTCCTTTATATGTGAGAATAAGTGGTTTTTTAGATCTATTATTGTGGTTCCTCTAGTATTTTATACCTAATGAATTGTTACCCTTAAGGAAATGAGATCTCACTTCCTAGGTTTTCCCTACTCTAGTGCCATGCTCCCCTTAAGCTAGGAAAAATTTCCTTGTGTATTCCTTCTCTTATGAATCACAAGTGAATATCACTAGTCTATAAAAAATCTTGTGGAATTAGAATGTCTTAATTAGTCTAGTGTGGACCTCATAAAATGTTGGTACACCTTTTAAGTGAAAATAAAAATAAATTAAGTATATGACATGTGAATAGAATAATTGTGGGAAAGTTTGGTAACCTATAACTAATTTGAAATTGGGTCTTTAAGATGTGACAAAAGTATAAGGTAAATCTCAAGTGTAGACACTTTGAAAACTTACACTCTCCCATCTTCACTTAATCATCCCATTCACATTTGTAAAACATCACTACATTAGATTAATTACATCAATATCCTGTACCTACCCCATTCTTATTTAATTAATTAAATACACATAATTATCAAACTCCATAATATTATGTATTTTCTAAGTTATTATAATCCACTTAAGTTTATTTATTTCCTAAAATCTATTTAAAATAACTTCTAATTCCCTTATCTCGACACACCTATCATAGGAATTTATACACTCATCATTATCTTAACAAAATCCTAATCTTATATTTGTACGTTTAATAAATCCTAATCAAAACCACCTAATATCTATCCTAAACAAACTTAAGCCAAATTAGATGATATCTAACTAATTACATCCCTTTCTTGACACGTTCTCAATCACCTCACATCATCTCCCTCGAAAGTAAGAACAAAACATCAAATTAGTGTATTATTCTAACAATTTACTAAAAAAACCTAAAATGAATGAAATCATTGGTGATTTGGCAAATCACCAGTGATTATTTAAGCCCATTTTCTAGTCTCTTTTTAGGATCATCTTCTCACATTTTCAAGCTAGATTTTTTTATCGAGTTCACCATTTTTTTATTGTATCAACGTTAAAACATTACTATCCAACATTGGAATTCTCAATCATTAGTATTTTTAGCAATCATTTTGGATCTCATTCAGGGATCAAAAAATAACCATCGAGCTTTAAGTCTCACCAGTTTCATTCATCATTTCCAATAAAGGTAAGAATTCATTTATATTTTTGTTTACACATTCGGGTATATTTATCTATTAATTTCTTCATCTCATATTATAATATAAGTATTTGGAATATCATATTTTCAAAAATAATTGGCTAAATATCACGTCTATATCAGTCTATTTATTATCCACTAGAATCACCTGTGATTCATGTCTTCTTTGTTTCCCATGACATTATTCAAATTTTATTTATCAATTATACTTTATCTCCTTTGTTCTTTAACACATTGTCAGTATGGATTGTTTAGATGATATTAGGTGGCCAAGGTCAAGAAATAACTAGCATAAACATTTTACCTATCATACACCATCCCTTACATTGGGAACAATATGATGTTTTGCATGACCTTGAGTTGTTCCCCATTCATTTTGCCCCATTCGATAAACTACGAGATCATTTTGAATCCACTTAGATCAATAGGAAGATTAATTAGAGGAATTCAGCTCGAGACTTAATCTAAAGATCAAATCAACTCAAAACACTCATATTCTAATTCGATTCTAAAACAAAAGAGGAGGAATGAGAGTACATTTCAGATTTCCTTGAGGAATATTACATTGACTACGAGAATTCAGATTACCCTGAAGACCTTGAGCTTACTGAAGAGGAGGATTCACCTTCATCGAGAATTCGACATTGATTTAGACTCCAACTTTAAGCCATAGATCATCTATCTCATATTTCATTATCAAATACATGTTTGTAATAAAATCTTAATTTTTTAGAACAATTATTATTTATCCATCATATATCATGGTTTGTTTCTAGAATAACTTGATTGTATAAAAAAAGGATTAACATCCTTATGAGGAATTAATTTGACTTCCAGTCTTGGTCTTTTCCAAAGACTTTGGCCTTTTCTAGGAAATCCACTTAATATTTTTACTAATAAATATCTTGTGTAGTTTTGTTGGTTTACTAGAAAGGAGCTTACACCTTTGCATATATAGAGCACAACCATCAAGCATCACTTATCTACATCTGTGGGTATCACTAAACCCCACCATACTGAGGTTAGGTAAGTTTTATTCCCTTACTTATTAGGTTAAGTTGAAGAGGTAAAATTTATTCCTAACATCTTGGCATGCCCAGTGGGACACTATCCCTTGTCTCTTTGTTTCATTCTATTAACTAAATATCATCCTTTTCTTTCTTTTCCTCTATGTGATAATCACCTATGATTGGGAAAATCACCAACAATTTGTCTATTTTTTTGCATTATCTTATAGTTTTCCTTATACTTCTTGTTTTTTGTTTCCTACTTTTTGTTTCTCCTAAATTGTTTGTAGGTTGTTGTTCTTGGAGATCTTATTTGCTAGATTGTTGGGTTATTTGCTATAAAAATTGCTAAAAAAATAGGAGCATTTAACTTTGATTCTATAACTTTGCTTTATTTGTTTCAAGTATTGCATTTTTTTATTGTCTTCATCGAACCCAAAATTTTGATTTGAGTTTTAAAATAATGATTCATCCTTCTGTTTCACATAGGATTAATTAGGAGCATAATCTATTGCAATCAATTTTATTTCCCCCAAACATAACTAAACTACTCAAACATAAAATGCATTTAAAAAAACTCCCACCGGTGGATACCTACTTGGATTTGATCACAAAGAGGAGAAACCGACTCGGTGTTCTGGCCAAGTATAATTATCTGTTTGTCGGTATATATTGGCTAAGCACCCGACACCCTTATCATTACAAGACCATAAAATGAAGGGGTAGGCCTAATACCATGCTGCATCAACAATATTATAGAGTTTTTTCTCATGTAACTTTGGGTATATCGAGAATTCATCCTTAAATAAACATGAAACCGATCATAACTTGCCAATTCTTAGGACCTTTATTAATAATCTTACAAATTCCAATTTTTCTAATTAAATCAAGAAAATTAAAACATCCATTTTTTTGTTTATCTTGTTGTTTGTAATTCACCCATTTATTAATTTTCATTTTAAGGTGATTGTGTTTGGTTTGTGTGTCTATTTATAATGGTACAAATAAGACAACAAGCCTGTGACAAACTTCTAAAAACATGTCTCAACCTTTATCCACACCCTTACTGATAAAAAATCCCACTATTTACTCCATTGTCTACACCATTTCTGCACATTTATCAATTTGTATCTACTCCATTATTTACCACAACATTACAACAATAAAATCCATTTCATCAACCAATTACATCCACTCCTTCATTAGTAGATCAATAATCTTGGAATGAAATAGAGGAACATTATAATGAGGAAATGAGACAACGTCTCTTAAATTTTGTGGGTAATTTTCATATTCAAGTTTTTAACACATCAAAACAATAAGAAACAAATCAAAAATAATCCCTCAACTCACAATCATATTTTTGAACCCACTTTATTTGAAAGAGGAGGCCCGATTTCGAAGAAATGCTATACTCAAACCCCATTTCTCTCAACACATATCGATAGCTAGGGTTTTCAACTCCGACCATTTATACCAGATCCATCCTCAAACATTACTGATCCTTTATTCAGCTCCTCACAACAACTTAAAACCGAACCATATTTAAACATTCTAGATCCTTTCTCGGGTTCTTCACAAAAACTAGAAACTGAACCGACTTTGAATATCCCGATCCTCTATCCAGTTCTTCACCACCCATTGATTCAAACCAAAAATTTGAATCTGAACCATCATCATATGTCCCTAATCCTTCATATGGGGTTTCACATCTCATTTATCTAAACTACCAAGATGTCATTCAACTAATCCATTCATATCCACCTTTAAGTCAACCTTAAACGTTAGAAGTTATGTCTTCTATTATTATTCTTAGTCTTCAAATGGTTTCTTCTCAAGACATGACCACCCAAAAACATGCATCCTCACATGAGCCTTATAGTGGTTCACAAAACTCATAAAACAATACTAGTGCTTCATCATCTACCCCTAAAGCATCCTTGATTAGCCAAACACCTCCAAAGAGATGTATTACTACTTCTATTATTGTATCTCAACCAGTTAGCAGTATTCAAAATATCACTATGATCATTCTGACATCTAGTTCTTTAATCAATACTAGTGCTATCACCACCACTCACCATGTTTCATAGTACCTACCACAATAATCACTACCATTAATCTCAATACCAAAATCTAATCTTGCTCAAAATATTCAACAACAAGCACCATATTTTGCTACTTCTACTACACCCTTTCAACAACCACCTCCTTATTCACAACCATTTACTAGTACATCTACCCAACACCCTTATCAATATATAAAACCTTCACAACATTTAACATCTTAACAGTACATTTCACAATACAACATTGCACAAAAAAATATACCACAAAAAAGCATTCCTACCTATAGTATTCCATCACAATAATACATCCCATAACAAAATATCCCTTTACAACAGATTATTCCTTCTCAGTAGTACATTCCTCAACAAAATATACCTCAACACAATATCCCTTTACAACAGACTATTCCTTCTCAACAATATATTCCACAACAGATTATCCCTTTATAATAGACTATCCCTTTACAATAGACTATCCCTCTACAATAGACTATCACCTCACAACGAGTATTCCTTCTCAATAGCATATCCCTCAACAAAACATTCCTCGGAAAAACATTCTGATCACTTATAATATCCCACAAAAAATATACCATAGAAAAATGTTCCTTATCAGAAAAATGGTCCTTAATAGAACATTCTTTCTTAGTAGAAAATCCCTCAACAATATCGAGATAGACTCACAACCTAGCCAGTTTTCATTTCAACCTAGCTCATCCTTATAGCAATCGGCAATAGATGACCCCCTTCAAGCTCTCATGAATCGCATATCCATTCTAGAAGCTTCCTCATCTACACCTAAAAATATGCTCTCTTACGATCAAATCTGCAATGAACCTATCCATCCCTCAATCCCATACAAAACATATTCAAATCATTGGGAATTTCTGAAATTTATTAAAAAATTTAGTAAGGAAGATCCTTAGAGTGTATTTTGCTCTTTTTCCATGCTTGTTATCTAATATCCCACTAACAAGACCTCATATTGAGGACTTTTCCCATGTCCCTCACTGGTCCTGTGTTAGATTGGTATAATAGCATTCTGCAATACTCCCTTTTCTCCTTTGCACAACTCACACAATTGTTCTTAGAACACTTATCTATAAACATAGCCCACAAATTCACCATCAATGACCTTTTTGCTATCAAAAAATTCTAGGATGAATCCATTGCTGGTTTTGTTGATAGTTGGAGGGGTACAATCAATAAATTATCCTTTTCATTACCACAATCTGAGCCGATTGAAGTTTTGTGTCAATCATGTGCTAAGCATATTTCATCAACAATAAAAATTCAATCATTCCAAAATTTCGATGAAGCTTTTACCATGGCCTATAAGTTAGAACTGCAAGCTCTAGAAGATGGCCATGTTAAGATTCCTCATAAGCAACCACAAACTGATTTTCCTTCTAAGTCATTCTCTAGTTCCAAAAAATCCAAATCAGCTATTAATGCAATAGTAGTCAAATCCTCTCCCAAGGAAAATCCCCTCTTCGAACATTCTCATCCACAACGTAATTACACACCAACAAGAGAGAATTATAGCACAATATTTGATAAATTACTCACTACAAATATGATGACTCTCCCACCTATCTGACCCATCAATACATCTATATCTAAGCATTATTGGTATCGAGATAATGACTATTGTAAATACCATAGGGTCAAAGGACATGATATTGAAAGGTTCATACATTTCATAATGTTATTCAAGACTTGATTGACAAGGGTGAACTTCATTTGGATAATCCCAATGCACCCCCAAATAAAAACTTTGATATGTTTAAACAACCCTTTCAAAATCATCCTTCATCCAATGATCAACCACAAATAAATGTTGTTCACGCTCACCACATCATTAATACCATGACTAAAATGAAACATATTCTGAATCAACATCCACATCTACCTGAACCAACATCTCACCGAGCCAATATCCACATCTCTTGAACCAATAACCATTCTTTCTAAACAAACATCCGCATCCACACAACCAATGACACTACCTACTAAACCCAAGTTTGTCTGACTACATCCTTTTCTACTATTAACATTACTAAAACTATCCTTCCATCTTCATCATAGGTTATTACCAAATCTATCCCTCCACTAATCATATCCTCTAGTATAATTATACCTATAACTACACCCTCATTTACAAATATAACTATGATAAGTCTTGAAATGTCTTTGACACAAACACCTCCAACTAAGGAAATTACAAGCCACATTCATCCTCTATCTGAAAAATCAATTACATCTACAATAACCAATCTCAAAACTAAAAAATCCACAAGTCATTCATATCTCATAAATTAAATTATCCAAACCCCCTTCCTTCATCAACAACTACCTCTACATCCATACCTATCTCATCCAAAATCACTGAAAGCACCTAAAAATAAGGTATTATCTAGGTTTTCAAAATTCCTCCTTATACTTTTCTTGAACCATATCGATTTCGTGGTCCTTGGAATTTTCTTCCACCTCCTCATAGAAGGTTCATTTTAACTCATAACAATTATCATACCATTTCGTATCAAGACCTCCTAATCAATCTTCCCCATTAGGCCATCAATCCCCATTTACTATACTATCTAGGATTCATCAAAAACAAACAAACAAATAACACGAAATCAATGCCTTATTACCATTAGAAGATAAAATACCTACAACTTCATCCCCATCCACATCAACACCTAAGGGGAGTTATTGCAAGCATTTTAGATGAAATCCTCCGAAATCACTTATAACATTTCCATCACAAAAATTATCAGATCCATGAGGATAGAAACCCACTTGGTATGATTACAACATATCGTGTGATTATCATAGAACATGAGGACATTCCATTGAGAATTATACAGCCTTCTAGATGATTGAACAAAATTTGGGAAATCTAGCCTCCGTTCAGGGTGAATGACATGCAACACTAACATCAACATCGTCATCATCCTTTTCTAAATATAAAGAACCCATGTCTAAAACTCCTTCCCATTAGGTTGATGCCATACATATCACTACTCATTCCTAGAATTATGACACAAATCAATCTAAATATAAGAAAGGTAAAAAATTGGTAGTTATACCTCTTCCTCCGAAATGACTCCTCTATCAGATAAACCCAAATTATCCATTCCTATAGCTCCTGAAACATACGGTCAAACAATTTCAGCTAAAACTAGGGTTTCCATCCTCTCCACACCACCTTCACCATCCACTACAATGCAAAAGGTTATTATTAAACAATTACACCAAGATTCTATCAAAATGTCACCATACAAACTCATACAAACATCACCTCTTTATAAACAAGCCATGATTGAAGCTCTACGATCGATAACAAGTACCTTGAGATGATCCTTCATCCTTTAAAAATTTTGAATGATCCCTTTAAACATCTGCTGCCATATCATTTGAACCATCCAAAATACCGTCTCTTAACCAAAAGATCATGACTTACCACTTTTCATTACAACTCAAATTAATGAAGATCGTATCAAAATGGTAATGATTGATAGTGGTGCCACTATTAACATTATATCCTCTCTTAATTTTGATCAACTTAAGCTACCTAACACTTCGTTATCACCCGGACTCTAGTCTTACTATGATCCTTCAATGATGCTATCACACATACATTAGGCAATGCCATCCTATCACTCAAGGTTGGTGTTAAGACCTTACATGAACTCTTCTACATCATAGAAGGATAATTTCAATATAATATGTTACTAGGACACCCATGGATACGCACCATGCATTTTATTTCATCGACTCTCCATCGATTGCCTTAAATATGAACATGAGGGCCAAATATTGGTGTTCTTACGGATCTGAATCCTTTCATCGATTTTTACATGATGTATCATCCAAACGATGTACTTGTTCCTAAATCCACATCTGAATCATTTGATGAAGAATCTACTAGCACATCCATACCTTCCTCTAAACTACCAGATGATTCCTCCCTCAGTGATGTTGTACAATGTCCGATGTCGGGAATACCGTCTCCTCATGCTTAATCACATTCCTTCACCTAAGACTTATGGCCTCCCTAACAAACAACCCAAATATGATACTAATGTAGGAGATGTTATCTCCTACGTTCCTACTTACCTTATCATCCAAACGATGTACTTGTTCCTAAATCCACATATGAATCATTTGATGAAGAATCTCTTGGCACATCCATACCTTCCTCTAAACTACCATATGATTCCTCTCTCGGTGATGTTGTACAATGTCCGATGTCGGGAATACCGTCTCCTCGTGCTTTATCACATTCCTTGACCTAAGACTTATGGCCTCCCTAACAAACAACCCAAATATGATACTAATGTAGTAGATGTTATCTCCTACGTTCCTACTTACCTTAAAAAATTGTCTATGGGGGAATTGTTTATCCTTCATCCCATACAATTAATCAACACCATGCCATGCCTTTTGCATCTAATTTCAAATCTTTAGCTAATCTAACTTTTTCTCGCATGTATCTTCACTTTGTTGTGTGTGGAGAGGTTTTAGCCTTGGATGTTATGAACAAGGAATACATTATTTAGTCATACAATGTTCCCTTAAAACTTGTGAGAAATATGGTTTAGGTTATAAGAAACCTAACTCTGAAACATTCGAATATACTACATCCAAACCTGCCATATCCATGCTCATTCCTAAATTAGACTCGTCGTCACCCACAAAATTTGAAGATCCAATGGATTTAGATGATGTTGTACCCATCTCACCTAATTTTTTTAGTCAATACCATATCCTTAGGACCACTCACTTATCATTCCAACCATGCCATTAAAAAAATCCTTCTTATTTGGCTAGAAATGGTAGAATAAGATTTTTTTATTGGTTAAAGGTTTTGGAGGAACATTACCCAAGAGTACAACCATAGGCTCAATAACTAGGATAGACATAATAGATAAAAGTGGATAAGGGGACACACCATAGTCAAAAGAAGAAACTAAAAATTACTAGAGTAGGGGCCATCGCAACATGAATCCCTACTATGAGGAAAACTACAAAAGTTCAAAGCACTACAACAACATCATAACAACATTACAATAGTTACACCAAATAAAGAGGAACACATAAACAAATTGATGGATTTATTATAGACCTTGATAACAATTATGAGTGCCTTATATAGATTCAAAGAAACAATGATATTTGGATCCCAATTTAAGGCTTTGAATTTTTTTGTGAGCTTTCCATTCTTCCATGCAGACGTTGGTATTCCATTAACATCACAGATTTGTCAAACGTGCACTTATAGGAGGTCAAGAAATACCATGTGGATGGCTAAGAATTTTTATGTTTATCTTCTAGAGTTTTGAATTTAGTGGCAAGAGTGTTAAAATCCTCTCTCGAAGCTTGAGATGGAGTTAGCAATTGACTTTTTAATTTTAAATTTGAGAAGAAAATCCACATTATCTTCCAGTGTTTTCAGAGTCTCTGCTTGAAATTGTATTTTTCTAGGACTATTTCTGATCACTAACATCAATAATATTAGGGAGATACTATTAGTGTGAAATCACAGCACCCTGAATAGCCTAATTGTGAAATGGTTAAAATGGGGCATTCAGTTTGATTGCATAACATTGGATCATCTCTCAAGCTATGGGACTTGTAAACCTGAGATGATCCTCTAAAGAAAGCCGAGTTCTTAGTCCTAAACTACCTACCACAAGCTACTCTAATGCAGGAAAAGCTAAACTATCCTAACCTAACCATTCCAAGGAACCAGAGAGAAAGAGAGAGTGAAATAAATCCTACACTAAAGTGGTGATACACTAGAGAAGGAAAGGGGTGAGATACCTATTGAAGGAGGATGAAACAAAGGGAAAAGGAAGATGGGAAGGTCAAACAAAAGTGACATAAACCCAGATCCAAATCCATGATCAAAAATCCATGAAACACAACACCCTACACCTGTAAATGTGAAATACATGCACAAAAAATAGATTTGAAAGGGAGAGGCATGGGGAAACAAAAAAACAATGCAAAGGGTTGAAGAAACACCAAAAAAACACATTTTATTACTCTATAAATGTGCATAGACCATTACATTCTTTCATAGAGGCACAAATCCACTTTTCAGGCATAGGAGAAGGTTTTTAACTCAAATGGAGTTGGAAACAAGTTTTGATAGAGTTTCCCTATGCCCATAATGTCTCTCCTCAAATGAGAAGTTTTACAATATATAGAATGAAAATCAGAGAGAGGGAAAGAGAGAAATAGAATTTTACACCCACCAACCAATAGATTCATTAAAAGTGATACTAAAATTCAAGGGTGCTTGAAAAAATCCATTTCTAAATACATTTGAGCTTGCTGGATAAGAAATGGGTGCCATACTGCATTAAATTTTGGTGGTTGGGACTGGTTCTGTGTTTTTCCCAAGCTGAGCACGTTTTCTCATTTTTTCCCACCATAATTCACCAAAATTCAAATTTAATGCTTCCATGGCATAGAGGAGGTCGAGATCTTTCCAACGGTGCCAAATTTGTTGAGTTTTAGGAACTAGGTCAAAAGATATGTCTATTTGAATGTTTGAGTTAGGTCCATACAAAAATGGCAAAAACCAATTAGTAGAATGGGTCAGCGGGCCCGAAACTCACTTTGTGCCTTTTGCCACCCAAAATACAAAATGCAAAATTACCTCGTAGACCTGTAATTCACTTTTGGCAAAACATCATCTTTGGGCCCGCCAGCCCGCATTTTCCATTTGGATGAAAAGTCCCTCCCAGGCCTGCTGACCCACATGCAATTAAGGTTTAACACATGGCTCCTTGGGCATTAGTGGAGGTGCAGCTCATTTTTTCACTTTATGCCTTCTCGGGGCAAAAATTCAAACTACCTCCGATGACTTGACTTCCCGCTTTGACTTTTCAACATGGCCATGTGTCCCTTTGTGGGCCTTAGGAATTTTTCTTCATTTGGCTTTAAGATCCCCCATGGGCTTGCGGGCCCAAAATTCACTTTGTGCCCTATTTGCAAAATCACAAAAGTTCCAAAACTCCCTACAAACTGTCATCTTGAAATTTACTTTGGAAAATTTTCCTCCGTGTCCATGTCTGCAACCCTAAAATTTTCCACTTGGAGAAAAGTCTTCCCTGTGTCTGTTGGCCCACCTTTAGGCAAAAATCCTTCCAAGGCTTGCAGCCCATAATTTCCAAAATATGAGGAGTTAAAAGGACTTTTGTATATTTTTGGAAAGGGGAAGAAATTTATCACTGATGAAGATACTTTCAGGAAGCCTTAAGTAATTAGAATATCTAAAAAATTGGATTAAAGCACTAAAAGAGGAAAAATGGGTGTAGTTAACCAAAAATAAGCATGATCTTATTTTGGATAATAGCTACTATCCCCCATGACTTATTTTCCTTTGTTTCTCCTAATAACCATTTTGGGGGGTGGTTGAATAATAGGGTCCTGATACATGGGATTCTTGGAATGGATATGGGGATGCTTATGGGGCGAGTGGGGCAAGTGGGGATGAGGATCATTGGTCACAACACCAATAATGTAATGGTGGATGAGATGTATGACCTCCTAATCTAAAGGAAGTCCGTTTATGACCCTTAACCTCCTCGATTGACTTGTCCAAAGATTGTAAGATATAGTTAGAAAAACACACCTTGGCCTCACGCCTAAAATGATTCAACCGCACGAGGTGATGAAGTAGGATTGTAGAAAACCATCCCTCAAGAGTGATATAATGAGCCATCATATGAGCTACATCATCAAGGGATTCAGAATTGTGTCACAAAAAAATTCCTTCCTTCTTAATTTCTTGGTGTTTCCCATCATCTGGGAAGATCTTTTCCTCAGCTTCTTTATTGAATTTGTTCCTAAAGAACTTATTGCCATCCATTCTTAGCCTGGTTATAAAATAGATGAACTATTTAGAGACATTGATATCTCTACCTCTGTCTTTGGATGTTCCTCCCTTTCAAATTTTCCACAAATTCAAGAGATATGTGTTGGTCATTCCTGTATGCAAGATTTAGTGTCATACTAATTAAAAATATAAGTATACGAAAAAGTAGGATGACATGAAAATCCATATTAAAAATAGTTGTCCATTGCTGAAAAACACCCACTCAATGCAACATAAAAATGGATGCAATATGAGAAGGAAACAAGTTCATTTAACAAGGGAATTAAATACGAGCACACATATTCCAACCAACAATGGTCAAGATGGTTGTACACTTGTTTTGTTATCAAGATGAATATCCCAACATGTTCGTGATTGGTGACAAGAGTTAAAAATGATGCCTTGAGAAAGGATACATGCAAGGGAAGATGATGAAGGACAGGGTCCAAAGGAGAAAGCATTGTGCACCATGAAATAAAGATTGTGTAACTAGATGTGCCTCAGTGCGATAAAGAAAAAGGCTAGCTTTGTAAATGGTTGTAAATCTGATGATCAACGATTCATTTGATCTGTGAAGATGTGAAATTTCCAACAAGATATGGAAAGAATACCATGCACAAGACACAAGTTTTAAATTGTTATGAGTTTGGTTTACCTAGTTTTGTATGTTTTCCAATTTTTAGGATTTGAGAGAATTTTTTAAATTTTTTGGATTTTGGATGGATATATATTTTTTGTTTATGATTTTTGATGGTGTGGATACGTATAAGAAGCTAGAAGAATTGGTAAGAATATCCCAAACGTAAAAGAAATACCTCAAGGAGAAGAAATAAGCGATAGAAGCAGAAAATAATGCCCCAACATAATAAAAAAAAATAATAATTATTTAATAAAAAATAATTATTCATCAAAATGTGTATAAGAAGGATGTCACCTAGAGCAATAAAATTGACCAAGTGAGAAGAAATGAGTACCAGATGGAAAAGAGTGCCCTTGCACAATGAAAAATAATTATTTAAATAAAATAATTATTCATGGTGAAAAGAAGAAGAGTTAGATCAACAATGGTGGTCAAAAGCAGGTCTCCCGGACATCACAACTAGTGAGAATGGTTTAATATACCCCACCCGGGGGGGTAAATCATCATGAGCAATTCATTTATTACTGACCACTACTGAAATTTACTGTGAGACATTCGATAGCGAAGAGGACGATGGTGAGAGGATGATCCCACAGGATATGCATTGACCAAGTTTGGGAGTATGCCTGACATGAAGACGATGGCTCTTTCATGAGTAGCTTGACCTACCTTGTCAATTATGCACTTAATGTTGTAATTAATGCATTAATTATTAGGCTAGACATAGGGTATAGTGCATGAACAAATGCATGGGGGTGTAAGTGCCCTAAAGGTGGTACAAGCACCCCCTGAAGCATATACGTGCAAGAGCAGATACATAAAATACATGTACGTGCATGTGCATACACCACAAAAGCATATGTGCACCCATGCACATGTAGATAACATCTGCACATATGCGTAAGCTCTGAAACCCTAGCACACACACAACAAACACCTACGCGTATGCGCAGGTAAAAAACATAGCACAATCACCCCTGAGGTGGATGAACACATGTGCGTGCATGCCAAAAGTAGGGCGCATATGCCAAAATGAATGCACATACCTAAAATGGAATGAAGACACCAAAAAGAGATGAATAAGAGGGGAAAGATGCCAAAAAAATGACACTTAGAAGAAGAAAAATAGAATAACTTATAGTAATTATTAGTGCCTAATACATGCATTGTTTTGTAGAGACATTTGCTAGTGCTACAAACGTGAGAGTGATAAAGTCACATAGCCAAGATGGAATCAAGCATACAGCAATGAGACCATTGTGATATGGTGGTAATACTAGAGGTGGTCAGTTTAGGCCATGTAGCATGGATGCCATCAATCACTCTAGATCATGGCCTACTGACCGCTTTGATTGAGCGGTGGCATAGTGAGGGCCAGTTCTTTAGGCTCCCTACAAGAGAGATGATTGTCACACTAGAGAACATGTAGCAGATTCTTCACATTCAAATTTTTGGCTCGATGATTAAGTACACAAGTGATTTCAGTTGGATCATTGTGGTAGTTAGTGACATATTTGGCCATGATGAGATACCCCACGAGGGTATAATAGTTTTGTTACATCAGTGTATATCTGATCCAACCATTCACTAGGGACCACTCTACTTGATGGCTCTTATAAGTGGGTTCTTACTCACTGATAAGACAAGGACATTGTTTCCAATGGGATTGATCACATTAGTTCATGGATTGTTCAGTGGTGAGTGATATTGCTAGGGGCGAGTGTATCTTGGTACATTTATAATAGGATGTGCATTTGATCACCTACCACCGTAAAAATATGGTGGGGTCAGTGTATTTATTACAGATTTGGTCATAGGACCATATAAAAATTGGGTGCCCCATAGGTGCATTGCATTCCTGAGTTCGTAAAGATCGACATATATGGCATGGGTCTCTGTGGGAGATGATGTATGAGGACACCTAGGTAGCATCTATTATTATCGACGAGAGTTCAATGAGCTGCTAGAGAGAGATATCATCTGGAGGCCCTATAGGCACATACAATGGATTGAGGATGGCGCAAAGCTTAGTTTCTATGTGATAGAGAACTTCCTTCTTGGAATTCATAGCTATATTATAGAGATATAAAGGGTAGACTGATGTCAGCCATAGTTGGGCATGATTCAGGGTGTCCCTCTACCTGATATGTGGTATGCTCACCGTGATGCAAAGAGATGGGCCATGTGGCTGCATATTTAAGTGACCTAAGCTAGGGCTAGTTTCTTACATGTGGTACCATAGGTTTGAGCCCTTGTCGATAGGTTTGAGATCCATTTATTTCACTTGATTCTTATATCTTTATTTGAAGTATTGACAAAATAGATAGGGTAACGGTGTGAGAAATACCTTTTCAAATGATGGCTGATGGGTTGTTGTATGCGTATGACTTCTAAATCAATAGCTGAATGTGAGAGATTCCTTTTGGCTAGGAGGAACTACTTGAAATGGAACACAAGACCACGAAATAAAGTTAAACAATGTGTGTAGTGAACTACCTAGCATGTGCTAGATCCGGGAAGTGTGATACTTTCTAGATGGCTTTCGATCCTTTTTTAAACAATTTAATGTGGGAAATGAAGTAAATCCTATTATAATTCAAAATGATTTTGGTATCTCACTTAAAACAAAATAAGAAAGATCTAATCTAATAGGCTAGGTTAGAATAGGATCCGAAGGTCAAATAGTTGGTTACGGTTCTCTGCCAGTGCGTCCATGCGAAATCTTATGTGGGTCACAGTGCATGAGGGTTATATAGAATTAGGTGAATAGGTCACATTACGATTTGTATGGGAAAATATAGAGATCGATGCTAGTTAAAGGTGACTGGACGCGTTAGGCGTGATTAATGTCGATTCTTGTGGAAAATCGGGAATGCCATAAAATGGGTTTTTGGTCACCTTTGTGATTCCACAAAGAAATTTGGTTGGTCGGGATAAGGTATTGGGTGATCTGGGTAGGATTTGGCAAGGTTTTAATGGGTATATGGAGGGGGAGTGTTGAAGGAGGTTAATGGGTGGCTAGGTAAGCAATAGGTGATAATATAATGATGAAATGAAGTGAACCGAGAGAAGTATAATGTTTGACTTACTTGGATTCGATCTTGGATGATTTGTGAGTGAGGGATGGAGTCTTTGGTAAGAAACTAAAGGTGTAGGTGATCACCAATCACAAGAGAGCTTCTTCATGGGATTCATTTCCATTCCTCTTTTTTGGTTAGATCGAGATCATTATTGGGGTGGTGTGTAGGAGAAAATGCTTGATCTCCTTCCTTACATGCATGTTCTCACTCAAATTTGATCTCATAAGTTGCGATATCTCTCGGGAAGATATCAATGCTTACCAACTTTCTCCAATATTTTCCAACCTTGAAAATAAGGTTGTTTTGGGGATTAAAAGGGTAATTAATGGCGGTTTAAAGCTTAACCAAAGAATGTGATTAGGGCTAATCGGGTGTTGATCAAGGTGGGATTTCCTAGGTTTATTAAACTAGGAGATCCTCTTGATTTTTTTGGATCTTGTGTCATCAACCCACAGATTAAATGGGAATCTTCTTGTGAGCATGCAGGAATGTGGTTACAGGGAATGTAGGCATTGATTTTTAGGGTTTGGGTAAGTCTTAGTTAGTCATGGCAACTTACTAAGAATAGGTCTTAGGGTGAATTGGCTTGATGAGGTGTCTAGGTGAAGTGTATGTGTGAATATTATTTAAATTAATATATTTAAATAATAAATATTGTGAGGATAATGAATTAATTTAATTATATTAATTAAACTAATACTAGTGAGGTGAAGGGGGCTATGGCTAGGTGAATGTGATGAAGGGTGCTTATTTGTCGAGGACCAAAGGGAGTGTGACCTAATTTTAGTGTCTACATTTTTCCCCTTTTTGTTGCGTAATGTGTATTGGTAAGTGATACTAACAAAAATAATATGTGGTTGCCCTATGTGTGGGTGTAGGTGATCCCCCTCAAACTAGGAACCGCGAGGTAGAAGGAAGAATCGGTGAGTGGTTTGATAACAAGTAAATGCGATGAAAAGAAAGGTGGGTAATAGGGGAAAAAGGAGAAAGGTTTACTTGGGTAAGTGAGGTAATGGGTCAGGGTCAAAGGTAGTAACAGTCAAATGCATGCACACATATAAACTATAGCACACTACCGGGTTGAAGACCAATCAAACTCTACATTGTCTAATGCCGATAGGTTTATCCAAATGAGGTTGAAGTGTTTCAGGTATCTAAGGTATATGATATGGTCAGGAAACATGATGTAGGTTAGGTGTAGGAACGTTTAGGTATGTTCAAGTACACGAAAGGTAGGGTCAGGATAAACAATCATGGCAATAGGCTAGGTAAGGTCATTAGGTCAACAATACAAGTAATGATTGCCACAAGGTAGAGCGAACACATGAGGTCAAAAGTCACTAGCGATGGTCAAGGTCCAAATCTCTAGGTCATAATATGGGTAGGGCTAAGGTAGGGGTAAAGTAATGAGTCTCCAAAGGAGCACAAAGGGAGTTATTAAATGATGAGGTTGGGAATGAAAGGTAAATGGTTTGGGTAAAGGTGGGGTGGGGTAAATGATCAGGGTGAAGGTTGGGTGAGGCAAAAGAAAAGGAGGTAGGGGTAGGGTAAATTGGTGAAATTTAGGGCAATGTGCAGGTGAGGGTGACCGATACTAGTCAAGGATAACCAATGTCAGTATAGGTCAACCCAAAATGATTAGGTAGGGTATGCGACCAATGTCGAGTCAAGGATAACCAACGTCGGTTAGGTTGGGTTTGTTATAAAAACAAAAAATCCACGTTTTTGTTATTCATTTGTCTTGTAGCTATTTGAGAAAATGAAAAAAGAGAGAGAAAAGAGAGAAAAGTGCCCGGATGGAATGGAGCATTGAGTTGGTAGTGTGAATGATGGGTGATCGGTTGGTGAGAAGTGGGTCCATAGGATCAGTGTGAGGCATTTGATTGGGTAGAGGTTGCGGGTAGTGATTTGGTGATGGCGAGAGGTGGAGGGGGATCGGGCGGAGTTACGGGGCCGGATGTGCCACCGAGACGCACGACAATGTGATGATGGTAAGCACCCTACTCTATGAGTATTGGATTAGATAGATTAGAGGATTAGGATATTGTTGTTTGTAGGTTTTGTTTGTTTTTTGTTTTTGTGGGTGGTAAAAATTAAATTTAGGAATGGGGGAATAGTGGGTAAAAAGAGGAATGGGGAGGGTAATAAATGGGATAGAGGGGGTGGGTGGAGGTCCAAGGGTAGTTTAGGTCATTGTAGGTGGGTAAAAGGGGCAAGGGGGAGGTTTTTAGAAAGAGGGGGTTTTGGGAAATCATGGGTTTTACCGTGATGTGATGACCGACATCGATCAAGTTTGGGTTTGGTGTCGATAAGGTGAACCAAGTATTGGTCACCAAATAGGTGACCGATGTCGATTAAGGGGTGATCGGGTTCGATAAGGGTGAATCGTATCATCACCAAACAGGTGACCGATGATGGTTAAGGGGTGACTGGGGTCGGTAAGGGTGGCAGTATCGGTCACCAAACAGGTGGACCGATCTTTGGCTAAGGGGTGACCAGTGGTCGATAAGGGTGAACTGGTACATGTTAGGTTATTGGGAACAAGGGTCCAAAATTGATGTGGGCTAGGTGGTTGAGATGGGCGAGGGTGAAACTAGGGTTTGGAAAATGATAATTGGTAAATATGGATATAATAAATGTAGATTAATGTTTTGTTTGTATTAGATGCAGGGGAGAGCATAGTTACATATGCGGGATAAGGTTCTACCTCTACTGGTGATAGTACACGGTACAACGACCCCGGAGGAGCTGCAACATGTGGAGAAAGTGGGCTTAAGTGGAGTCTAATGATATACACATGTAGTCTGGTAGCCTAGTTTGATGGTCACGCTCATCGATAGATGGGATTCCGTGACCAACACGTTCCACCTACCGATGGGTGAGATTACTATCACCCTGGAGGACGTGTTTCAGATTCTTCGGTTACCCATATTGGGTGCATAGGTCTACTCTATCTCCTCTGAGGTCTCATAAGAGCTAATTGTGACTATTTTTGGAGAGGGGATGGCCAACCTCAGATTCCATAGCGCCAGCTTGAGCTATGGAGAGATGTACCTATCCCATCCATAGGAGACGAGGTTAGTGGTTCTGTTGATGGAGGTAGTGTGCTACTTTACACTACCAGATGCAGAGGGTGGACATTTTCCTTGATCACTGATGGGGGTACTCCATAAAATGATGGTGGATGAGACCTGCTTTGCCTAGGCACCAACATTCTTGTTGCAACTGTACATGGAGTTATGGGCATATGGGTGGCTATATCTGTTCAAACCTATGTTGTACATTCTTACTACACTGTTGGGCATATGAGCACATAGTTTGTGTGTGGCCTATAGGGATGCCCCAATCAGATGCATTCCCAGCGAGATTTTTCGGGTGGGGTATAGGCGATGAGTGTTGAAGATTGGAGAGTGGAGATCTGAGAGGCCCACACATGATGTGGCCTATTTCTAGTAGTTACTGGAGGGTTTTTTTGGAGTGGACATTATATGGAGGCCGTATGTGGGATTCCCCTCATATAGGCATATGCATGAGGAGCTAGCTGAGCTCCAACTAGAGAAATGGATACGGTGGTCATCATGTTGGGGAGTACGAGATGATCTCGGTAGATAGAGTCTGGCGGTAGTTTGGGCTAGTATAAGACATACCTCCGCCCTTCCTAAAGTACCAAAAAGACAATGTGGAAAGGCCTTCACCTCTACCATAGCCTACGGTGCCCGCAGGTAGGAGGTGTAGGTAGTGGTGGCGAGATAGATGACGTCGGGTGCATAGACATGTATAGACAGTGGTGGCGGCTCACTTGTGAGCCATACCACCTAGACCGTGGTAGCCAAATCTAGCCACCATCATGGTGTAGAGAGACACCCTACAGGGGTAGGTGGCTACTCTGATTACCTAGTTGGGTATACTACATACACAACTAGAGGGCTCTGAGGTGGAGGTAGCAGAGCTACATGTACAAGTGGCCAATCAGGTGAGATGGTGATGGGGGAGATGGAGATGGAGAGGAGGGGGATGTGAGGTGGCAACCTTATAGGCTTAGGTGGCGAGGTTTACAGGCCGCCGATTGGCCATAGCCTAGAACAAATTGGGGTCTTACAGGCCCAGATATAGGCAATGTGGGTAGGGGCACCACCATCACGAGCACCATGACCGGGTGTCATTTCATAGGTAGGAGTAGGAAAGGGTCCCATAGGACATGTACATAAAGGCTTGAGACCTATGGGACCACCACAGACCATACTTGTATCTAGGTTATGGGATGCCCTAGGTGAGGCTAGATATTATCAAGACCAACTGATGGCAGCCATGATAGACTTCATATCCTATGCCGAGTACAAGGCACAAAATGCATCCAGTGAGAGGATGAGATCCTGCACTCATAGTGTGGAGAGCACAGGGGGTCAGCAAGCTCCGAGGCCCGATCAGGAAGAGGTTACTAGTGCATGGATACCAGCTCTGGTTGAGGCACCAACAAGGACCTAAAAGGCTGAGGGTATAGGTGATACGGAGATGGAGGACATTTGTCGAGATTCCTGATATGTGGTCACCTAGTTTTTAATGTATGATAGTCATTTTTATGATATAAAACCGGCTGCGTGCAAGATAGGGTTACTTTTTATCACATACCGGCTGTGTGTTGAAGAAAATGAGGATGTATGAGAGGTTTTATATATTTCAAGCATATACCAGCTGTGTGCCGAAGATATTTTGTATTGATTCATTATTTTACTATATATATAAGACTAGCTGCGTTTGATGACATTTTGTATTGTGTATCAGCCTACACGCCAATGATCTTGAGATGATGGACATGACGAGATAGCCATGTATATTGTATTAAGATACCCATTTATTTATATGATGAGATACATGTGATTCTTGAGTTATTGATGTGTTAATGAGATTTTGATTTGTTGTTTTGTTGATTTGTTATTTTGATATGGATGGAAATTAGGTGAGTTAGGCATGATGGAGTCAAGTTGGTTTAGGCATGGATCAATTTAGGTCAGTTTAGGCATGGATCAGTCACATTTTTAGGCATGGATCGAGTCCGGTTTGTTAGGAATGGATCGAGTCAGGTGATAAGCATGGTTGAGTTAGGTTTGTATAGGCATGGTTGAGTTAAAAAGTAGGTGAAGTTGTGATTCATTATTTTGTGCAATGAATAATAATATGGGTCATATGTGAGATGTGGTATAATACATGTATGATGATGTTAGAGAAATGGTAGTCATAGTAAATGTATGTTGCGATAAGGATTAAAATATGAAGTAACTTGTTGTTTGTTTGGTTTAATTTCCAATTTGGAAAAAAAAGGGAAACGAAGCGAGGTATGATGTAATGGAAGATGAATTATTTAGGGTAGAGAATGGTCGAGCTAACCTCTAAGGGCTCCATGCCCTCAGAGTGTTGCCTACATAGTCTGGCGAAAAGGGACCTCGGTAGCCGATGTAGTTCTCTCATGAGCTAGGGAAGAATATGAGGAGGTATAAAAATGAGTTAGTAGGTTTTAGGCATGGTGTGGGTTTTAGATCTGTTAGGTGTGGGTGGAATATAGGTAAAGTGATGTAGGTGGGGTCGATTGTGGCGAAAGAAGAAGATTACACCAAAGGTAAGCGTCGAGGAACAAGTCTTGTATAAGGTAATAAAAACGTAAACAAAGAGGGTTTAAAAGATAAGAGGGGGCAATAAAGCCACCTGATTGGGTCGGATCATACCGAGTAGATCATACCTTGGAGGAGGTGATGAACATAAGACCCTAAAGACATTGCATGATTGATTGTTCTATGGTGAAAAGTAGTCACATGATCACCAAATATCTAAGTGCCAAGAAGTCCCTTGAGGTAGTAGGAAATGGGAGTGGGAATGGGTGAGAAGGGTTAAAGGTAGTTTAAATTTTTATATGGTATAGGTAGCATGCACTTGAGGGCAAGAGAACCTAGGTCACAATGGGTAAGTCCATGACTAAAAATGTTTGTTGTTTTGACTTATAGTTGAGATAGACTGATCGATGTGGGAAGTCTATATGGGATGAAGAAAATTTAACTCCTTGAGGTCTTCGTGAAGCTGATCGATGCGGGAAGCTTCGGTTGCTCTCATTTTTTAAAGAGATTTACATAGCTATCCTTCAAGGGAGTAGTCTATTTATAGCAGTAATTGTCGAGAGGAAGATGTCATTTTGAGGGAGTCATATTTTGAGTGGAAGTTTGACTCAAGGAGTTATATCCCATGTGAGGGATTTGAATTCATGGACAAGACCAAGGTGGAGGATAGGAATCTCATGCAAAAGGCAAGGTGAAACGACCATGGGATCTCATCTAAAGGTAGACAAAAATTATCCATGAGAATCATGCTATGTATGCTGATCTTAGTGGTACACATATTCAAGAGAAGATAACAAGTGACGGGTACTCACATGATTCTTGTTTAATCATTGGTGAGGTGTATGGAGTGGATAGCACTCAAGGGATGAGCATGGAAAGAGACAAAGGGTGAGGTAGGACTTAGAAGTCAACAATAGAATGGTCAAAGATGCAAGGCATTAAGGGGCTCAGGTTCAGGTTTACCATCGAGTGAAGATAAATGATAAGCACCTGATCCATAGGTATGAGTCATGATGTATGGTCCAAGCTAATTAGGAGAAAATTTGCCCCATTTTATTTTTTCTACTTTAGTTACATGTTGATTTTATTTCAGGACAAGGTCACTGACTTGGAAGGTTTGTGCATGGACACATTTTTCTTAGGCACATTTGATACATTTTTGGTAAACCTGAAGGTGATCCAAAGCGTTAAGACAACATTTGTCTAATAACTCTAGCTGTGTTAAACGGTCCTGATGAAATTCATCATCATTGAGCATGTCATGGAGAGAAATACAGAGTGAGGGTATTTGGACTTTGAGAGGCAAAACTACCTCTATAACGTAGACAAGAGAAAATGGTGTGGCCATAGTGGAAGTGCGAATACTAGTGTGGTATACCCACAAGGCAAAAGGAATGTGCATATGCCAATCCTTCCTAGTATCATCAACCACTTTCATAAGAATTTTGTGTAAGGTTTTGTTAGTGGATTAAGCTTGGCCATTGGTCCTGTGGGTAATAAGGTGATGAGAAACTTAGCATTTGAATGCCAGAAGGCATCACAAAGTTTTTGCAATGTTTTTTTTTGAATTGTTTTCCATTGTCGGTGATGAGGCGATGAGGAACACCAAAGTGATAAATGATGTGGTGGTTAATGAACTCGCATATTTTCTCAAAGTTTCATGGAGATGAGTGGTATGGCTTCCACCCATTTTGTATAGTATTGATGTAAAGCTTGATGATCCATTGATAGCGTTGGGAAGAATGGGGATTGATTTCTCGACAATATCCAAACCCCATTGAGAGAAGAGCCAAAGGTCACGGCGACCTATAAAGCATGACTTGGTGTATGATGAAGATTATAATGTTGTTGGAATTTTACACAACGCTTGACGTAGTTGTAACAATCATGGTTAAGGGTTGGCAATAATAGCCCAAGTGAAAAATACATTTAGCAACATCAAGGCCACTAAAGTGACCTCCACATATGCCATCATGAACTTTATTAATGGTATAAGGAATTTCAGAACTTGTGAGGCATTGTCACGAGAATTCCAGGATGACTTAACGAGAGACCTTTTTAAGGAAGGAACGTTTTCATACGGGTGAGACCAGGAGGTAAGATGGAGAGAGAAAGATAGAGTATTTTTATACCAAATGTCACTCGAGTTAGGGGTAGTGGTTCGATCGAGTAAACATCATGAGGTAAATTAGAAGGTGATTGGAGGCATTATACAAGAACAAATATTTTAGAATCGTTGGGTGAAGCGGGTATTTGGGAAGCTAAGTAGGCCATGGTATCTCGTAAATTTTTGGTTGAATATGGGATGGTTTGAAGGGTGTAGCGGTCAAAGGTGGTTAGTAGTATATCTACATGATGTTTATACTTTTGAAGTATCTCGTTACAACATTGGTATATACCCTTGACTTGGTTTACAACCAATTGAGAATCACAAAGATGTTGATGTCTTTGACATCTAGGGCATAGGCAGCTTGGAGACCTAGGATGAGAACTTTGTATTTGGCGGTATTGTTGGTGCATTAGAAATATAGTTTGAAAGACAAAGGCATGGGTTCACCATCAAGAGGAATGAGGATAATACCATCCCCACCCCAACACTAAAACTTAGACCCGTTGAAGAAGAGTGTCATTTGGTAAGGGGTTCATCCAGGAAAGGGTAGCAATCGACTCATCTCGCAAAGTCAAAATTAGAGGGTTGATCCTTGTAAATAGGTGCATTGGCCAATTAGTTAGCGATAGATTGGCCCTTGATGGAATTTTAATGAATGAATTCAAGGTCAAGATCAGCTAAAATCATAAGCCATCATGCGGGACACCGATTTTTATAAGGTTTTGCGTACATGAAGTGTAAGGGGTCGGTGTTGGTCACAACATAGGTTTTGTGGTTGAGTACGTAATGACGAGAGTTTGGTGGCCATGAAAAATAAGGATAAGAATTTTTTTTTGGGGTGTTTGTATCGAGTTTTATAGTCCAAAAGAGTATGGATTATGTAATAAACCACCTCCTCTTTATGTTGTTCATCATGATGAGCAAACATGGCTCCCAAGGAATGATTGGTAGTTGAGATATATAGGTAAAAAGGTTGATCATATTTAGGTGGAATGAGTACGGGTGGTTGGAGAAGGTATTATTTTAAAGCTTCAAAAGCTTTGTGGTGGTCATCATCCCATTTAAAGGAGACATCCTTCTTAAGAAGATGGTGAAATGGTTGACATCAATCAGATAATTGTGAAATGAAATGGAAAATAGATTACAACTTACCTTGTAGGATACGGAGTTGTCGAAGGTTAGTGAGTGGAGGAATTTCGAGAATGGCCTTGACTTTAGCAGGGTCAACTTCTATACCATGTAAGGAAATGATAAATCCCAGGAGCTTTCCTGAGAGATCCGTGAAGACACACTTCTTAGGCTAAAGGTGGATGCAATATTTAATGAGGTGGTTAAAAATGTTTTAGGATGGTAAGGTTCTTGTAGTAGTATTTATATTTGGCCAAGATATTGTTCACATAATCTTCCAATATGCGATGCATGATGTCATGGAAGATGTAAGTAATAGCCCGATGATATGTGGCACCAACATTTTTAAGGCCAAAAGGCATGCCTTGATAGCAAAAGGTCCTCGAGGGGTGATGAACGAGGTTTTGTGTTGATCCTCACGGGAAAGCAGATTTGGTTATAACCCAAGAAGCCATCTATGAGTGATAGCATCTTGTGACCAGATGGAAGGTCAACCATTTGGTCATTACGGGTAAGGGAAAGTCATCTTTTGGACATGCTAGGTTGAGGTCACGAAGTTCATGCAAATGTAGAGTCCCCTATTGCTTTAGTGCGGGGACAATGTTAGAAATCCAATGAGGATAATCAATGGGTAAGATGAAGGAAACAAAAAGAAGGCATTGAAGTTCTTCTTTGATGAGAAGGGAAATACGAGGGTTCATTTTCTATAGATTTTGTTTGATAGGTTTGGCATCAGGAATGGTGACGATATTATGGACCACTATGGTGGGGTCAATATCGGGCATGTCTGCGTAAGACCAAGCCAAAACATGGTTATGGTTTCTAAGAAAAGAAGTGATGGCTTCTGTTCAACAACATCCAAAGATTGAC
This sequence comes from Taxus wallichiana var. yunnanensis, assembly GCA_018340775.1. Taxonomy (NCBI): domain Eukaryota; kingdom Viridiplantae; phylum Streptophyta; class Pinopsida; order Cupressales; family Taxaceae; genus Taxus; species Taxus wallichiana. The sequence continues at coordinate 172,921,892 of CM031244.1, forward strand.
CAATCTTTAGGATGTGTGGGTCATCCTGAGTATAAAATTTGATTCCAATAGTCAATTCATTCAACATAGTTTGTGTATCGAGAAGGTAACGAATAATGAATATATGAGTCTTCTACACCAAGGTAGGTGAGTATAGATTCATCATCCTGACATTGAATGATATTAATTGAAGGTGTATCATCATCGATCATTTCAGGATACAAGAAGGGAAGAGTGGAAGGGGCCTTGCCCTCATGTTGATAAGTCAGAGGCCCTAAGGAAATGGTGTTTATGAAAAAAAAAAATTATGAGGGATAGATTCAAGATCCATCAACTCCGTCGGTGAGGGTGGTGATGAAGGTGGAGCAGGTGAAGAAGGTGGAGAAGGGCTAGTGTCCTTAATGAGTTCAATGCGAGCATATTTGGTAGGTGGTTTGGGAAAGCTGATACCACTACGGTCGTTATGTTTGCGGGTAGTACATGGAATAATGGTATGGCGGCCTTGCTCGTAAAATCTAATATCAAAACCCTTCCATGCACATTGGTGCATGAAGGTGTGGGAAAAATGGAGATTGGTAAGTGATTGGAAGTCAGCGGAAAATGGGCAAATTTGTGATGGTGGTTTAGGTGTATAAGTAGTAGTATCAAGTCCCCTATAGGTGAGACTAGTACAAACATGAGGAGGAACATATAAGAGATGTTCTCTATACGGTGATCATAATGTGGGTGTTGGTGAAGGATTTTGTACTCTTGTGGATTAAGGAATGTGTTGACACTATATAGGTGGTACTCCCCTAGACTGAGGCATTGAAAAACACCTTCTAAGGGATTAGTGGTTGGTATGTAGGTAGCTGGAATGGATGAAGTGTCAAAGGTTGATGCGGAGGTAGAGTTAACAGATTGGGAAACTAATGGGTCAGTCATGGAGGTTGTGGCAATGGTAGGAATGGAGGAGGTATGTGTGGCCGAGGTAGTGAATGTACTGGTAAGCAGAGGTGTAGGTGAAGTGGTGGTGGTCACATAGGTAGATGATTTAATGGGTATGAGCACATCATTGGGTCGGTAAAGCATGTTGCATGTTTTGAAAGGTGATGAGTTAGTTGGGATAGTATAGATGTGCCCTTCGTGTTCAAACTTTACACAATGATGAAAAGTGGAAGGAATGCACCCCATGACATGAATCCATGGTCTGCTAAGCAACAAGTTATATTGAAACTCCCCCTTCAAAATGTAAAATAATTCTGGAAGAGTGTGGGGGCCCACACAAATGTGGAGGATGATGGTGGCTAGGGTAGAGGCGATAACATCATTAAATGAGCGCAACATGATGGGATGTTTATGCATATAATTATCAGGTATGTGCATTTGAGAAAATGTATGGGATGAAATGATGTTAATGCTATTGACCCCATCAATCATCACATGGTGTACCCGTATATCATCGATGTGGAAAAAGATGAAGAGTGCTAGGTCCGGGTCATCGTTTTGGTGTGGTATGATATTTTCTTTTGAGAAGCTAAGGGAGGCTACTTAGTGAATAGGGTGGGTCTAAGATGAAGGTGGTAATTTAGTGAGAGCAGCTACATGATGGGGTTTGATAGTGGAGGCTATGGGTGTAGGGTCATTGGGAAAAACCTCAATAGATTAAAGAACCTCCATGAGAGCTTGACGATGGGATTCTAAGGTTATAATGAGGTCATATAAAGAAATTTTGAGGGAGATTGGTGTAATTTTTTGAGCATGGTGCGATGTGTGACACCATTAGAAATGGGGTGCATGGGGCCTCGGATAGTGATTTTAGGTATGGGTGCAGATGGTATGTTGGGTATAGGGTTGGTTGGTGGGTCAGTTTCCTTTTCTTTACCTTTATCCTTATGAGCACGTGTAGTGACATGTATCATGTTGATCTAAGGGGAGTTGGAAAATGGATAAGGTGTAGGGTGAGTGGTATAATGAAATGATGGGAAAAAACCTACTAGAGAAGGAAAACCCTATGAGGTGAGCTAAGCGCAATGACATTTAGGTAATGGCGTGGCAAGTTATCTAATGTAAACCATGTTAATTTCAAATATTGGGGGTGGATTTAGGAGCTGTGAGGGTGGAGGTTTTGGTTATTGAATGTGAGTATGGGAATGGATTTCAATGAAGTAGGGTCCTCGTTGAGAAGGTCGTCATCATCAAAGTTGGATTACGGAGGACACTGTTTGGATACGAGATAGTTTTCAAGGCCTTATAGTTCTCCACATTGTGCCCCTGGCACACGATGGTAGGTAAAAATTTTATTATCATCAAACCCTTTTGGCTTGGGTTTGATGGGGTCATAAGGTCCGAGTGGCGGTAATGTGATGAAAGAAGTCTCAAGAAGGTTGGTTAAAATTTTAGCATAGGACCCTACTAGTGGATCGCAACGGTAAGTGAACATGGGTTTGGGTATAGGTGTGGTTGATTATGGAGGAATGGTCTTTGGAAGAGGAGGATTGGATTGAGCTATGGTTTTGGGTGTTAGCATGGTTTTGGGCATTGGTCATGTTTGTTTGGGTAGGAGTATAGTAGGTGAATGGGAAGGAGGGTGTATGGCTATTTTGACTACCTTATTGTGGGATAGTGGAGTTTTGCTTTTGGGTTACACCTTCTTGGGTAAAGATGATATGGGTGTATGAGGTCTAGAAGAAAATGTATATGTGGGAAGAGGATGAGTTTCCCATGGGGATAACATAGGTGCTTTATGAAGGTAGAGGATGTGGGTCGTGTAGGAGGTGTAAGGGACAAATATTTTGAAGTGTAGTGGGTAGTGAAGGATTTGATGAAGGTATTGGAGGGATGGGTGGTAAAGATGTCGTGGGTGCAGGTGTAAATCATGCTAGGTGTGCAGGTAGGTTAGAGGTTTGTGAGGAAGGAATGGGTTGTTGTGTTTTAGGTTTATTGATGGGTGGAGGTTACTTGACCATGTTGGGAAGCCGAGGTCCTAAGACAGTGGGATAGGTGAAGGTGTTATTGGCGCAAATTGCCCTGAGGTATGGGTTCCATAGGTTTGGCGCTCTGTTTGGGTGTTAGTGTAGGTGTGGTGTTGACTTTGGAGGATGTAGCTAAATCTAGTTTGATAGGTGGATGAGTAAGGGTGGTGGTTGGGGTGACCCCTAAGATGGTAATAGGTTTAGTTAAGGAAAATTCTGTAGATGTGGGTTTGGGTTTAGATGTAGTTTGGGTTATGGGTAAGGGTGTATGGTGAGTTATGATGGGTGTCATGGAAGGAATGGTGATAGAGATGGTTGTATTAGGTTCGATTGGTTGAATTTTTTTGGGTAGATAGTGGAAGTATCAAAGAAGTGATCTTTGCATTTGCATTGAGGCGGAAGTAGAATGACATGTCTGTGGGTGGAGTTGATGAGGAATTAATGGTAATTCCTATAAAATGTGTTATAGAGATGGGAAATTGGCTAGCTTCAGCTTCCAAGGGTAAGAGAGCCAAAGTAAGTCTGCAAGATTTTGGGTAGGCTGATGGAGAATGCTCACTAAGAGGCAAAGGTATCTCAACCTGTTCTGTGATGGGTGGAGCAGATGATGGGTTCTCTCTCTGTGGGTGGAGGTGGTAATGGGTTCTCCTCTGTGGGTGGAATAGGTAATGGGTGCTCCTCTATGGGTGGAGGAGGCATTGTGGGTATCGGTTCTCTAAGTGGAGAAGCCAAAGGTGAAATGGTCTCGATGTTAGTGGAAGACTCCTCTGTAGGTGATGAAGGAGATGAAAGGTGTTCCTTTGTGGGTGGAGGAGTAGGTGTGGTGGGTTCCAACGCAAAAGGAGGATTTTGGGCTAGGATTTCCTCTATGGAAGGAATGTGAGGTAATTGGGAGGTGACAGTACATCATTAAAGATAGTGTGGACCTCGTGGGTATGGGTATCATGAGTTGAGGTCTCACCGGTTTGATCAGATGAAGGGGAATGGTTGGGAAATGGTTTCTTGAAGATGTGTAGGTTTTGGTTGGCAGGTGCATTAGGATTATCCATGGTTAACTCGCCTTTCTTGAGCATTTCTTGGAAAATATTTTGAAAGTGATGCAATTGCCATCACTATGACCCTTTACTCGATGATAATTTACGAAGTCATGTTCTTTAAACCATGTAGGCATGGGGTGAGTAGGGTTGAAACCAAAGGTGTGGTTTTATAGGTGGAAGGGTGATCGCTTCGACTTTGATAAGCTTTTCTAAGACAGAAGAGTAAGGTTCCTCAATTGGGGTGTATTTCCGTTGCTCTCGTCTAAATTGAAAAGTCTTGACGGGTGAGAGATTAGATGAGGGGGTAGCCTAATTTGATAGGTGAGTGGGGACAACCTTGAGTACCACTATGTTAGTGGTGCCCTTAGCTTTGAATAATTGTTCGTGGTTTGGAAGAAGAAGAGGTATCATTCAACTTGAATGCTGAATTATTATTACGTAATTGGATTTTGTTCTCTTTGATGGCCCGAATCTCTAACTTTCGTGCCATAGTGAATGCTTCATCAAATTTTTGGAAGGTTTAGACCTACAAGGTTGGTGAGATATGTCTAGCACAATCCCATGTGAAGATGTTGATGAGTTCTATTTGCGGCAGTTGGAAGGTGATTTGATTGATTAGGCTACGCCAGCGAGTGACAAAATCTGTGATAGATTTGTCCTCGTACTAACACGTGGAGTATAGGTCGGTCATGGTAACCTTATTGACAATATTGATAGAGAAATGATCCAAGAAGGCTTGGGCTACCTGATTGAATGAGAATATAGAGTGTCTAAGTAACCCACTATACCAATCTAATGTAGGTCTAGTGAGGGACATGGGAGAGGTTCTCAAGAGTAAGACATCATCATGAGCAATCAAATAACACCCATGTTTGAATGACCAAAAATGATGCTGTGGGTCTTCTTTGCTACTAAAATGATTGAATTTAGGCATTTCCCAATGCACGAGGTATGCAAGAATAGGAATGGTAGGTGGATGGGCTTGTTGCAAATCTCGTCTTAGGTGAGAGTGTTGCGGGAGCCAAAACCGATGCCTCCAATGTTTACATCTTGTCCAACATTAATTTGATTAGGTCGTTAGTATGTTGCGATGATTAGGTGCCTCCTATAGCGTGAGAGGATTTGTTTTGGGCATATAATGGGAGTGACACTCTAGTGTATGCTGCTACCATATAGTTTGATTGAGAAGAAGATAGTGAAATAGGGGGTACATACCCAGAGTGAATAATAGATGAAGCAGGAGGCTACCGATAATATGTATATGGGGGTGGAAGGGTTGTGGTAACCCTAGTGGCAATAGGGACTAACGATTGTGGAATGGAAAGGACTGAAATCTTAAAAGGGGTAGGGTCAGTCACGACACGGGAGGTTGTAGTGTAACTATGGGTATGTGCAAGACATTAGGTGGGTGGATGAGTTTATGTTTTGGGTAGTTGTCAAGGGTATGGTGGATGTGGCGGGTGCCATGGAGGTGGAAGACGTGGCAGTCATAGTGGGTATAGGACCTAGCTATGAAATGACTGGGGGTAAAGTAGATATAGGCGATGAGCCGAGATGGGGTTGATGTAGGAGTGGGATCAAGGGTCGGGGATAAATACGGGCATACCATATATCAACCTGACCTAAGGAATCTCGAGTAGATGAATGGGAAAGGTAAAAATATAAAGCAGAAGGGTTTTGGTCAAGGATTCGTGTGAACTCCTCATCTCCGGTAGCGATAGTGATAGGTTGGATGGGATCCATGGCTGGTGATAAAATGGAAGGTGGTGAAGGACTAGGTGGGAATAGTTGAAAAATGGCATGAAATACGAGTGTGCTTTCTTGTTTTTCGTGTCAAGCACTATGTGAACCAAGATCTTGATCAGTAGAGGGGTCTTCTCTGTAAATGACATAGAAAAATAGTAGGAACAGGTGAATTTGATGGTAAAAAGTGTATTAGGTACCAAATGTTGGTTGGAAAGTGAAACAGGTGAACCAATACTAGTTAGGGATAACCAATGCCGGTCAAGGGTAACCACTCGCTGGTCACTATAGAAAATGGACAGTGATTGAAAAACAAGGTAGAAAGTCCAATCAGCGGGTATGCCAAATCGATGGTGTTTACAACGTCACTTGGAATGATGGAAGTGACATGGACTATGTAAAGTGGAAGAAAATGAATAAAATGACCTTATGGTTAGGTTAAAAAAGCACTTAGAATTGGACGCGGTTGGGTATAACTGACAACGGTCAGAGGGTAACCGACGACGGTCACTGTGAAATTGAAACAATGATGAAAGAATAGTGGTTGTGAATTAAAATATGATGTGGAATCAGACCCAAAATTCTGAGAATGATGAGAATATGGCCTAGGCACACTTAAGTGAATCTGAAATACACCAGCTATGATGAGGAGTGTGTAAGGATGAACAAGAAAAATTAAGAACGTGATCTCTCACCTCAAAACACAAGCCAAGTAGAAACACCAAGAAAAATGTGATCCTAGGAGTGCCTTTTCTATTATGTTTGTTTAGCTTACGCTATTTAAGGACTGACACATGAACTGTGAAATAGATTTTTTTGGTGAGGATGGCTTCCTACAAAGAAGGATATCCGAAAGGTGAGGTTTGGTATGTTATGGTGGGGTGGGCTTCGCTTTGAAGTATGAATCGATAGAGTGGCGAGCTAGGAGTACCGCAATTCTCATATCGGTGCGGTTGTTGTGATTTACGAGGAAAGATGTTGTTTAAGAATATGTATTTGTTTTGAAATTTTGTAATTTGGAAAGACTCGAGAGAGAGAGATGTGCTTTTACGTTTAATTTGTCAACCATCACCTGGTCATTACTTCTAGCGTATAGGTTGCCCTCAATTAATGTGAGCTAATGCGATAAATCGAATGCAATAAATTTATTTTTAAGCCCAAATCGAAGTGTGAAGTTGGGTGAAACAAAAGATGAAGAGGAAGAGGGATGCTCTTTCACTACAATGCAAAAACACAAAGAAATGGTTCTTTTTAATTACACCAAAAGAAAGGTTTCTTTTAGACCAAATAGAAAGAAAAGTTGGGTTACCAAGGAAGAAATTAATGTGTATCCTTTTGGAGGAAACAAACACACAACTTGCTCGGCCCCTGGAATTTTGAAAAATTATGAAGGCGCGTAGGCACATGGGATTCCAATTATAGAATGGTGCAAGGAAAAATCATGTAGGAGAAAGGTTTAAGAAAGCACATAGTGCATGACGCATAAAAGGAGGTTCAAGACTTATCCAATTTGAGAACCCAGGGAAGAACACGTGAAAATCATGATCGGTTACGCATGGATAAGATGCCAGCCTGATGATAGGCTGGCCTAGGAAAGAGCATGCCCTAGATGGAATCTTCTAGAAGATCATCATGAGATAAAGTGGAAAGCTCAGGCCTGGAGGAGCATGCTCGCATGAAGGACCACAATCGACACTTGGCATCCGATCTAAGGGCACTAGAAGGTGAGTTGGCAGCCGGAAAAGCTATAAATACAAGTTCTGTGGAGTAGAGGATATGCTGATATACACATATAGATCTTTATAGAGATACATGGAGACATATAGACATGTGGGGACATATACATAGGGAATAGTGGGTTAGAAAGTGAGTGGAGCTCTGTAAAATTGTTGCGATTGGATATTTTGGGTTCAAGAAAGAATGTAATAATCATGGAATTTGTTATTTTCTTTTTTTAGCTTAGTTACATATGTCCAAAGATACGCATGACTATGGTCTACTCTCTGTGGCACTCTATAATGAACCAATGAATATAATGAGGTTACTGTTATAAATAGATATGGATATCAATGTTTTTAATGCACATTTCTCTCATATGAGTTCTCTGTCCTTTCATGTTAAGAATGGATGTTTGTATATTTATTTTTGTTATAATATATGTTCTGGATTACATTAAAAGCATTCACTATGAGTGAATGCAAGGATCTAGAGGCCATTCTGAGCCCTATGGTTCTTGTTTATGTTAAGTTCCTAAATACTCTTACAGTAATCATAGATGATGCTTCCAATAAACTCACATAAAAGAGAGACTCGGTACCAGCACGTACCTCGGGTGAGCACTCAAATTTTGCTGGGTGATAGGCTAGCGTGCATGGGGTTTCTTCCTTTTTTGATAGGAGTAAAAATGACTACATCTTGGTTCCGTTTCTAGGACCTATTTTCAAATTTGTAGTGGGATATAGCATACATCATGATCTATGTAATGAGTAATGACAGAGTGGTTGACATTGGAGAACATTGAATCATGGTTCAAGAGCACGGAGGATGAATTTGCTTAGAGATACAACACTGGACCTAAGTTTAATACACGTAGATGGGTAGAAGAGAACCTCTACCATGATCTGTATGAGACCTTCTTCTACTACTTCCCAGTAGAGTTATATGAATGGATTTCAGCCTATATGTCTAGATCAAGTTGGCATTATGGATCACATGTATGGGCAAAGAAGACTACCAAAGGTTGCAGGATGCAGATCTGACGTGGACCTGTGTTGTCAATCATTGGTGGAGAGGAGTACTAACTAGCTACACTTTGGAGTATGCCATCTCTACGTATTCTTGTCCAGAGGTTGCTGAGTTTGAATTTTTGTGAGAACCTAGAGGAACATTTCTACATGCTATTCCTCTAGGTATGAAGATATTGATGGTTACCACGAGTTTAGAGGCACTCCCAATGGCCGAGATAAACCATTATGAGCATTGGGTAAGGGAACTTGGGTGGAGGAAGATGGAAAAAATCATGACAGAGAAGGAGAGGGAAGAAAGATGGCTCAAGTATAGTGAAGCACATGAAAGGGAGATTACTAAATGACGCAAGGCTACTAGTGTTATGGATCTATGGAGACAGACGTTGCAAGAAGGAATTAAGGTTCATACGAAGGACGTGGAACCTGAGAATTTTGTACTACCCCATCTTGGCAAGCACGTAAGGGAGAACCCTTTAGCTTCTGGTGATATTTTGTCACATAGAGAGAGGAAAGTCATTGGTGCATATCTGAACCCACCCAGTGACTAAGCCCTAGCACTTAGATTTCCCAATCCAAGAAGAAGTGTTATTAACCCTGTTGATATAGGTGGAAGAGACAGATCTACACCTAGGAGATATAATTTTTTAGTTCCTTCTTTTATGGCTGCACATATTCTAGTATTTGGAGGAGTCTTTGGAAAAGGGGCAGGTATACAAGCTTTTGGTCTCACATCAGGGAGTGGTGTGGGACAAATTTGAGGTAGTGGGGTGCTATCACAGACCATCAACACACAATTCAGTGGGGCGGGGCGCTTGGCACAGCTCCTACAATACCTATTAGACCCAATGGTTCTAGTGGATCGGTGGATATGGATGCACAAGACTCGGTGGACGTTGTGGATCGAGGTAGTGTAGGAAACACTGATGGGAACCAAGGATTAGGCTTGAGAGGATAGGGACCCCAACCACCACCTCAAGTATTCTTTGAAATGTCTCTACACTTACCAGATTATAGGGGCATTGAGGATGTAGTGGAACATGTTCATAAATGTGAGCTTCTATGGCACGCGAATGGTATCACAACCCTAGAATGAAAGGCTAGTCAGTTTGTGACCAAATTACAAGGGCGAGCGCATAGCTAGTATAGAAAGTATGACCCGCATCAAACGGTGGTGGAGTAGATTGCTTTAAAGAACACATTCTTGGTAGAGTTCCACATTCCTGAGTTTGAGCAGAAGAGCATCAGCACTTTGAAGGAGATTCAACAAGGAATGGCAAGAGTGTGTTGGAGTATGATGCATGCTTTAAAACTCTCTTGTCTAAATTATCATATGATATCCATCCTTCTCAAAGCATACACAAAGTGGTTTTGAAGGATTTATCAGCCCTTTTAGAAGGGCCTTATATCATAAGACTTTTATATACCCATGCAAAACATTGGAAGCTACCTTGCACACCGAGGCTATTAGTAGTATTGATCTTGGCGGTAGCCCATTCTTGAGCTTCATATTTCTGCTATGGCAAAACAGTTGGAAAAATTCTCGCAAACTCCATGAGACTCGCATTGGTTTATGGTGCATAGATTGTGAGATAGAGGGGCACGTTAAGGATAATTTCCCTCGGAAGACAATACACGTTGTGACGGTAGATTGTGAAATTTTTCATGGGGAACATGATGCAAGTAGGTTTCCCTTGCTGTAGCATGCGATTAGGAAGAATGTATCATGTTATTACAAAATTTGTACCACCACAACCCATGATACTAAGGTCCAGTAGGCTCATTGATCAGATCCATGAGGCCATTGATCATGGGGTATGCCAGACCAACATTTCCAGTGGTTCTAAGAATGATGATCACTTTGTTATGAGAAGTGTGCGAGATGGAGGCATGCATGGGAGAGGTTTTCAAGGATGGTTTCGTGGTCGAGGTAACCACAGAGGAGTAAGGAGTGAGTTCCCATGTGGAACATGTTTCAACTGTGGATCTATAGAACATTACAAACATGAGTGCCCAGATTTGTTGTAGTGCTCATGGTACGGAAAGAAACATAAGTATGAAGAGTTCCTAGAATTATTTGAGCATATGAATCAGCATCACGAAGGACAAGGGCGCTGCAAATGGTTAGTATTAAGAAGGCAGACATACAGTGGATGCCTTGGGTAACACAAGATGAAGGTTTGGAGCTTGTCTTGGTAACAACAAGGGTGGAAGCTGCGCACGCAAGAGAGGTGCCAAGACAAAAGACCACGGTTATGAGGGAGGAGGTCATTCATGGAAAATATCCAGACCCGTGCATCGAAGGATATATATCAAGAAACCATGGATGTTAATTTAAGCTTACAAGGAGAGATCCGATTGTCTAAAGGATAAATCTAGGAGGGAGGAATAAGGAAGGAGATTCGAGGCTCAACAGATGACCTAGATGTGGTTAGGGAGGTGTGTAAAATGCTAAGGCAGAGTACGTCACTCCTTTGCTAGGATCCTAGTTGAGAGAGAAGGTACCACATGCGGGAGTGCAAGAGATAGGTCATGCATGCGAACCTTCCCCCTCACAGCCTCGACTGTGACAAGGAGATTACATTAAATGCAGTTTTGGATGGATGGCTCCTCAACAATATACTCATCGACATAGGCGGGGAGGTTAACATTCTAAATTTGGATGCATGGCATCAGATGGGGAGACCTACATTTCAGCCATCTTTGAATGTGTTATATATGGCAAACAAAAATAAGGCAATGCCCATCGGTGTCTTGAAGGATGCAACTATTATTATCCAGGGAGCCAAGTTTATTGGGGACTTTGAATTCTTAGCGCTTGCTGAGGCGAGACAATTTCCCAACACTACTTGGGTGCCCTTGGTGTTACAAGAATAATGTGGACCTTCGAGTTTATAAAATGGTACATCAGCTTTGAGAACAAGGAGGAACATGTCATTATACCCTTGGTTGATGGAAATTTGATGCCATATATTGAACCATTTGGGGAAGAAGTTTTGGACAAGATTTATGTGTGCTCAATCGAGAGGCCCGAGTTGATGCACCCTACTAATGGGGTTATCCAGTTTGAAGATGCTCATTTAGTGAGTGATACCACCAGCTTGGCATGTGATAATTTGGCACATGGAACTTACAAATTAATGGGATGGAAGTTGAGAGGGTTGGTGACCAAGGTAACAAAGGAACACATGGTTAGGCACCTTGGAAGAAAAGAAGCTCAGCAGAGGACCCTTCCTAAGATATTTCTGCAGGAGGTAGAAGCTCAATGGAAGGATGTGAAATAATGGAGAGGGATGTTGAGTTACATCTTGCTTGGCACAATAACTCATTAGTGGGCCACACATCAGGAGATCCTTTTAGAGTGGTATGAGGTAAGGATTGCTCTCTCTGTCATTTTTCTAGGAGTAATGTACCCACCATCATCAAGGACTACCATAGGAAGGAGCCCACCTCTTTCCATATCTAGGAGTGTGAATAGGTCTGGAGAGAAGGCGTAAAAGCTTTTCCACTATCCCTCTAGGTGCAAAAGTTGTATTCTACACTACAGGGTTGTGTAAGCACATGGTACATTCATTCAGAGACATGCCACCAAATGAGGAATTGGAAAGAGATTGCGGATAAACTTATTCAAACCTTTTAGTATCGGAGTATAAATCCATCAATTGATAAGGCCTTATAGGGTATCAGGTGCTTTACCATGGGGGATATTTCCAGGATGGAGGATAGGTTGTTAGAATTATTAGGTGAACCAGGTGTAGTGGCATACTTTGAAGAAGTTGAGGAAACAGGAGAGTTATAGCTTGAGCACGCGTGTTTAGGAAAAGAGAAGGGAAAGTTTTTATATGTGATTGATGGAGAGGAATCAGAAAGCTTAGATGTTAGCCATTCTATAGGGACATGTAAGGTAGTGAACAGTGTAGATGCTCATGCGTGTGCCTACCATGAGCCCTTAAAGATGAAGAAAATTAACATGTAACATCCTCAATTTAAAACACCAGAACAAGGGAATTTTTTTTTTTTTATATATAACGTTCTCTGTTATGAATTATAAAATTCAAACACACGTTCAAGATTTAATAATTGTTCTCTGCCCAAACAACACAGTTTGGATCATACAATTTCTTTTTAAAACGAATGTTCCCTGTTCACATATTTACAATATGGAACACACATTCAATGCCATTCAATCTTATAACAGATTCTATATGCTGCTGTAAATGACTCGATGAACTACCGATCCTTCCATTTTCATGGCTCGGAGTTTCAACGATCCTTCATTTCATGACTCGGCAACAACCGATCCTTCATGTACATGACTCGGCAACAACCGATCCTTCATGTTTGTTTATGCATAGTATATTTTATATACTTGTTCTCATAACCTTCCCCGGTTATCGAAGTGATCCATTTAAGAAGCCTATCTGAATATCTGTTACTGATATTCATCTGACATCCTGCATCTTAAATTAAGTGATAAGGACAACGCAACCAGCAATTGCGATACTTTGGCCAAAGATTTTCACATGCTTTGCATGATCATATTCCTGGATGTGATACACATCTACGGAATACGTCCTTCACTTCACTTCACCTGTTATCTAGAATGGTCTTTCCTGGTTCCTACCAGTCCTCATCGTTTAAGTTCAGTTTTTAAATTTTCAATTCCAGCTAGTAATATGAACGGGTATAGGAAGGCACTCCTGGTAACTAAAGATACGCAGACATACGGTGTCGTTACCCCACGACTCCGTGTGTCTGATTATCTTTAGTATTCCGGAGTCACTCCGTATACCAGATCATACCCTATCTCCACCCCAGCTAAGATCTACACATTCAGCCTATGTATTCTAAATGTTTTAATTCGGGAGGGCATTGCTATATGTCAGCTGCAACATTGTGTCGTCATGAAGACCCCGTCTTCATGAAGACACCTTGCTGTAGCTGGCGTATGCCAATGTCCTGCAGAATCCTCCCATCGAGAATACACATCCTGCCCAAGTGACTTAGCCACGAGTTAATAGTTTAAGCAATTTTCAGCATCCACGCTGATCCCTTGATCCTCGTTTCCGTTGCAGTTGTATATAACTAAGAGGGACTAAACTGTCCATTAGTTTGCCAAGTATCGTCTCCTTCGTATCGAAGGGCTACATTTCCTTACTTGGTTCATTTCTTAATCATTGGATTAAGCAGCCCGTACCAACGGACGTAATAAGTTTAACCTATTAAACTTAACCAAGATGTTTCCAACTGCAACTAATTTCAGAATATTAACTTATTAGACGTCATTCAAACGAGGTCTAATCTTCGAGAAATGAATTCATTTGTTCCCCTTAACATTATATAGTTAAGGATCATTAGTTATGGATATATGTATCCTATATCCTTTAATCTGAATTTTATCAAACGGGATCAATGATGGAGTTCGAAAACGAAGTTCGAATACTCCAAATTTAAATTGATATTCCTTAGCTCCTAAGCTAATCCTGAATACCCTCTGATTATGAAATCATATTCTTCTTAATCCTTTTTAATGTCAATTAAAAATTCATCTTTACCCAAGTATGAACTAATTGCATTGTTCAACTTAAAAGTTGTATTTAAGTAAGAATAGATATCAGTTTCAATTCAACATCCATCCAAGGATAATGAAACAATTCCAACTCAGGAAATAACATCATATTTCCAATTTAAACAACAATATCAACTGATATAATTATTGAAAATATCACACTTGTAACTGTATTCAATATTGTAAGTCATAATTTGTACATTTGCCAATCCAGCTGATTGGGTATAGTTTTTACAAAGCATCCATACAACTCATGGACAGAAGAATACATTTTCTTCGTTCACAATTCCTCAAAGAGGAATGAAAGCAACAGTTACAATTTAATTTACATCTAATCAAGATGCATCAGAAGACAGCCAAGTCTTCATTCTAATCAAATTCCATCTGCAAAATGAATTGCACGGGTCAGTTCAATGAACTGAGCACATTAAGCACTTATCCTTAAAATAAGATGCTTCAACAAATTGTTTCAATAAAAGAACCCTGCTTTTATGAAACAACAGCAAAACATCAATCTCGAAAGGCACAAAAGAGAGATCAGCATAACCACTGAGCTATCACAAATATCATCACAATCAGCCAAGGGACTGCTGTCCCGTTTCCACATAATCAATGCAAATATCAATTTACAATATTTGTCAAGTTAGGAATACAAGTAGTTTGCTGCCTATATAGCATACAGTTATCCTTTCCACGCCTTTCATTAATAACCAATGCAAAGGATGAAACTAACTGAATATAAATCCATTACTTTCCCTTCCGTTCATGAAGCATGTTAAATTTAAAGCATTCAAGTTCAAACAAGAAAGCGAACAGCAATGCATATAGTAGCTCCCATCCAAACACTATAAAATTCATCATTCACGAATTCCAGATTTCCAACTGAATGAAAGAAGAAAGATCATTTTTCTACAACATTCATTCATATCTCTATTTCTTTCCACATGACTGTCCTAACAGTGAAATCCATACGAAAGACAAATCAAAATAACAGTTCAGAGTGAAACTTACAAAATCCACTCGGAATTCACTTTCCGGGAGCATGAATAATTTCATAAATAATCAGCTTTAAACGAAGACAGGAAAGAATTCACCATTCATATCCATACTTCATTGGAATCAGACTCCTTTAAGGATCCAAAACATATTAGTACAACATTAGGTACATCCGAGATCAAACAATATAAGGTTACATACCATATAATTGCCATAATAAAGAAAATCGTATTTCTTTCGCTGCATACTTAAACAGAAATAGTATTTCAATCATGCAGTCAATTATTCACATAATGATCTAATTCTAGTAACGTTCCCCGTTCAGAATAACATTTATTCATCACTGTTACCTACAGCAATCCATTATTCTCATGACGATGAATTTCATCAGGATAAAACAGCAGGCAGGAAAAGAATTCATTCTCTTTAAATTCCACTATGAAACACCATTTGTTCAAGACGAAATCAAACACCTAATCCGTGTTCATCTCAAACAAGACAGCTCATTATAAGTATAACAGAACAGTCGTTCTTATTGAAAACAAACTCTCAAGGCCTGTACCGTTCATTCCAATACCCCAAACAACTCATATTCAACTGTCCATACTTCTATAAGAGCAAACCCGAACCAGGTGTTAATTGCACGAGCTCAGTACAGCCAGAGCAAACTCAGAAAACAAATTAGATCCCAAATTTTTTTGTATATAAAAATATAATCATTCTTTGCATAGAATTCAATCAAGTGGAAACTGTGTCAGCAGTTCGCATAAGAAGACCAACCAGCATTTATATAACACAGTGAAACCACCTTATTCTTTCAATCAGAAGAAATGAAATCCAGAGATAACTTTAAGAAGGAAAAACAGTTATCCTTTTTCCCTATTTCGCGAATACCCAATACGTATTCGCTTAGTTTCTACTCAAGAAAAGGTACAGCAATGACATTATTGCTTAAACTTCCTATGGTTCGAGTTCAATTACTCACAGTAAACCCGAATGCCACTTCCATCCAAAATCCCAAAACTGGAGAAGGGAAAGGATCTATATCCTTGAAACTTTCAATAAGAAACAATTTCAAACACTAATGCTTCTTTTATTTTAGTCCATCAGAAAAGGACGTATAGTTTCAATGCCAAAAACAACTCAAGTAACCTGTACAGTTTACCTTCCATTCCACAAGAATAACCAATTAAAATTTCCATAAAATACCCATAACCAGCACCTCATGGAGGTAAATCCATTCGAGAAGAACAAAACAGTTTAACACAGCAACGGAGAAACAATTTTCTTAACCTTTCCGAAAGAAAAGACAGCAAGGGTCGACAAACCCAATTCATAGAAATATACACGGCGGTATCTCCACTTCACTCTTTTGTTTACATGCAAGGACAGTTCTTAATATGACAGCAAGAAAAGATTATACTTAAAGAAACAATTTCACTATAAGGAGCGATTGCACAGCCTATTCCAATTTCGAGCAACATGAACAGTCAAGGGAATATCCATTTCAAACCATTTATACAGTCAACAACCAATACTGTAAATCATTTCCAACATGACTCGAGCAAGGACAGATCAAGGCCGAGCAACCAAAAGCAAATCTTTTTATCATTTTCCAAAGAAAAGGAGCAAGAACCAACAAAATCCATTTCCAAATCAACTCAACAACAATCAAGCAATCCCAACCCAAGAGCAGGGTTGTTTTAATGAAACATTTAATCAAAGCAAAGATTTTAAAGAGAAGGGCTTAACATGCCTGAAACCTCTTTTCCAGAGCTCGAAGAAAACGTTGTTTGCCGTGTTTTTCCTTCCACAGCAACAGCACAATCTCTCCAACACTTCCTTCCTTCTTCAGGCTTAACAACAGCCTCCAAATCTCCACAAAATGTCAAATGCCAAGAGCTGGTTCGACCAAACCAGACGGTCAAAAACCAAATGCAGAGCAACTTTACAAAAGGCTCGAACCAACAAAAATGAAAATCAATTTTTCCTCATGCTGTTTCCAAGGCGAACTGGTCGCGAGGATCAAAAACCATTAATGCATTAAAGGCTTTGCCTTTTTCCTCACTTTCCGCGCCACCGCCACTTGGGTTGGCGAGTTCTAAGTTTCAAATTTTCCAAGCAAACTGAACTTGGCTCTATTTCAAAATAGATGCCTCTAAATTCCTTACCTGCCCCGCCAAAACTGGCGCCGTCCACGAAGGGACAGTTCATTTAATTCCAATGAATGCCTCCTTCCCATCCTTATCCCTTTCTTCCCAAGGGTCTGCGTACCCCTTAGTTTAGGATTAGTTTAGGTTACATAACTCATTCGACCTAGGTCTTAGTTAAACCTTAGGTTTTAGAATTTAGATTTATTTTTTTCCCTCTTTTTTTTTTGTAATTTAAAAATCCACTTAGGATAGTAGTGTAGGATGTATGTTAGGTCTTAGGGTTAGTTTAGGTTTAATTCACACTAACCACTAACACTAACAACTTCCTTCCAGCCCCTTACTAACATTCACGTTAACGCAGAGCAGGACGTTCCGTCCTTCAGATTACAGGCCAAGGCCACCCGTGTCCAGGCGTTTCTCACCCCACGAGGTCCCGAATTCGACAGTACAGGGTTCAAGAATCGAACCCCTGTCGTTGGCATTTTCGTGCTAGCTATTCACACCTGTAATCAGGCGCTGCACGCTCATAATAATCCTAGTCCAGTTCAAGTGTGAATTAACATAGAAAACACAAGAGGACCTCAGCATACTTGAATCAATGGAGTTGATTCAGGGTATGCTGTCAATCAGCACAAGAGCAAGCAATTATACGACAATCTGTCGTCACATCAGCAAACACACAAGTACAATATTTGCTGTCCCATGCAATAAATCACAGTATGCAAGAATCCAAATTAGCAACACATTCTCTTAAGATCAAGACGTATCTTAACATGTTTGCTTTCATTCCAAGAGCTATAACAGTATGTAAAACATTTACCAAGTTAACATACAAAATCAGAGTGTTACATAACATCGGTTCGAGAAGAAGAACCTAAGGAAGCTATTATTCAGATTACTCGACAAAGAAGGAAGTATCAAAGATCATTGATCCACTACATGAATTTGAGGATTTATTCCCACATGGGTACCATGAGTTCAAAGGAGTTCACCACTCCTTGGGGAAATGAAGATAAAGATGAAGGACAAGTGCGTGCCTAGTAAGGAAAAGGCTCTACCGGATGAATCACAATTTACAAGTGAAGGTTAAGGAGGAGATGGACAAAATGATAGCTTCTAGAATCATTGACGTAGTGGAAGAATCAGAGTGGATAAGCTTAATGGTAATCAGCATAAAAAAATATGGGCGGATTAGGATTTGTGTGGATTATAGTGAATTGAATGCAATTTACGTCATTGATCCATTTTCGACCCCCTTCACTAAAGAAATTTTGGAAGGAGTCGCTGGGCACAAAATCTACTCCTTTACGGATGGATTTCTAGGGTACCACCAAGTCTAGATCACAAAGGAAGACCAGGAGAAGACAAATTTTTCCACCGAGTGGGGAAGTTTTACATATACAGGTCATGCCCTTTGGGTTGAAGAATGTTCCTACTATCTTTTTGTGCATAGTGGTGCAAGCATTCTAGGACTTCATCCATAATTTTCTTCAGGTCTATTTGGATGACTGGATAGTATATGGTCTGGTTAAAGACTATTGTGACAATTTGAGGTTAATGTTTGAGAGTTGTAGGTAGTTGAGGATATCCCTCAACATTAAGAAATGTGTGTTTTCTACCCCCTTTGGGAATTTATTGGGGAATATCATATGTAAGTAGGGCTTGCTAGTAGTTATCACTAAAGTTGTAGTTATTGTGGGGTTAAGGAAGCCTACTACTAGCTAGAGTGCGGTCTTGCGCAGATTCCTTGGGCATGCGGGCTATTACAGAAAATTCATTAAGGGATATGCCAAGATCGCCGCACCATTAGAGGAACTACTTAGACATAAAAGTTCCTTCCATTGGGGAGAGGCATAGTAGAGGGAATTTGATACATTAAAAGATAGGCTTATTACCATGCCTATTTTATGGTTTCCCTCTTGGGACAAGCCCTTTCATGTTCATGTAGATGCCTTAGGGACTACCATTGGAGTAGTGCTTACGGGCGGAGTGAAGGGATTATTGATCATCCTCTCTATTTTACAAGTAGAAGCGACACAGCGTGAGCAAAATTATATCATAATCAAGTGCGAGGCATTGTTAATGATCTACGCACTCTTCAAGTTTCAACAATATCTATTGGCAACACCCTTTGTGTTTTACACCAACCACATGGCATTAAAGTATTTGGTAAACAAGCCCATTCTTCAAGGGCACATCTATTGATGGGTGTTATTGTTTCAAGATTTTGAATTCACCATTGTAGTAAAACTTGGGAAAAGCAACTGTGGGCTTGATCATCTATCAAGAATTGATTCAGGGGAGGATGCACAGAGTATTGAGGAAGCAATGCCACACATGAAATTGTTTAGGTTGTGGCGTGTACCCTCGGATTTAGAGGAGATTGTAGTATTCTTAAAGGAAGGTGTGGCGCTGGATGGAATGAAGGCATTGGAAAAAAAAGTAGTTGGCCATACACACCACACCCTACATGTTAATCAATGGAGACTTATACAAGTTGGGACATGATGAAGTTTTGTGCATGTGTGTATTAGAGCATGAGTGCCTGGCCATCATGGAAGAAGCACACGAAGGAAGTGTGGGTGGGCATTATGCAGGTGATGCCACCGTGCGTAAGATTTTAATGGTAGGATTATGGTGGGAAACCTTGTATAGGGATTGTAGAGATTATTGTAAAGCATGTGACCATTATCAGTGCATTGGCAAACCAAGAAGGAGAGATGAAATGCCTTTGTGCCCTATCCCTAGTGTAGAGCCTTTTGAAAAATGGGTGATAGATTTTGTGGGACCTATTGCACCAAAGACCGTGTAATCTTTGGGTCAAGTTATGTCATCACTTACATGGATTATATCACAAGGTGGGCAGAGGCAGCCCCAACTAAATATTACATGGCAGCAACAATAGAAAAGGCAAAGCAAAAGGCTTGGCATGATTTCCATATTAGAAACAAGAAGTTTGAGGTTGGGTAGATGGTGTTATTATATGATTCTAAGTTTCTGTGCCATCCTGGGAAGTTGAAAGTCCATTGGTTGGGTCCTTACACAATCTCATACATCCTTGATTTGGGTGCGTGCCAGTTACAAGTGTTAGATGGGACAAAGTTTCCTAGAAACTTCAATGGTAGTAGGCTAAATCCCTACTATAGATAAGTCTTCTTGGTGTTTGTAAATAAGGCAGTTTTTCCAGTTAGTTTAGAAGTTTCCTTTTTTTTTTTCCCTTTCTTGTGTTTCCCTTTCGCGTTGTTGTTTCATTTTGTGCCTTGGGTGCCGGTAACCTTATTGTTATTTTTGGAGAATCTGTGAGTGTGTAGAGGACCTCACATAGATTTAAGTGTGGGGTGGAGAAAGGTGGGGAAGTGTGTGATAAAAGTACCGGGAAAGTTGTGTTGAAAAGCCTTGTTGAATGGTCGGGTTGAAAGAGGTATATAAAGAGAAGATAAAAGAATGGTTAGTGTCAGGTAAAGCTACTTGTAGATCCCACATACCGAGAAGGAGAAAGTGCATTTTAAAATAACACGAGGTAGGAAAGATAAAGGATCAGGAAAGAAGAAGTGCCTTCGGTGTGGGTTACGCGTGTGCAAGAGTCTCTAGTCAGTTGGATTGGTTACGCGCTTGGAAGGTTGGAAGATTTTTGTGTAAGGTTGTGCGCGCAAGTGAAAGCTTTCGAAGATGGGATTTTCTTGAAAAATCTACATTAAATGAGTAAGGTATAGTGGTAGGTGAAGTAGCATTTAATGATCAAAAAAGGGAAAAACTATAAATAAAGGGTCGAGGCACTTTCATTTTCACTTTGTGAATAGAGAGAAGTGATTGTGCATTTATGGAAAACTAGGGCTTCCAAAATTTGAGTGTGTGAAGAAGAATCTGTAAGGGTGAGGTGTGAGCAGCTAAGTTTGAATCTGCAAACCAGAAGGGATTTCACGGGTGTTAGAAGGATTGTGAGGAGGCTCTGTTTCATGGAAGGATTATCCCAAGTTATGGAAGCTAGGGCATGAAAAAAGAGATTTTCTTCACAAAATTGAGATCTAAGACTGGAGGAAGTTAAAAATTAGAGTGACAAGGAGTAAGTGAAGGGGTAAGAGGACGTAGACAATGGCACCAAAGAAAGGAAAGGCCAAGGCCAAGGCCAAGTAGTAAGAGCTCGAGATAAGTACGAATGAAGAGTGGTATGTAGAGATGTAGTACCTCGATGGGGTAATGATGGGTAAGGAATGGGAGTCTCACCTGAGGAACGTGCCTGTGAGTGATTACAACCATTGAATGAGTGCAATCGAGAAGGAGATGACACTAGAGTTAGTGTACCCCACAAATAAACAGACACCATAAGGGTTGCCCATTTACAATGATGATGTAAAGGTCAAGATGGAGAAGGTGGGATTGTTGTAACTCTATGAGTTGCCCTATTTTGGAAAGCCAGAGTGCCTATATCAATGGCTGATGTCATGAGTACATGAGGATTACTTCCATTTTGTAGGGCGTAAGATGCGCATTACTCCTCAACTCATCTCACAGTTCATGGGCCTCAAATGCCAAGGAGTCAGCCTAGATGATGACCTGAGTGACAAGGAGGCAATTTAGGAAACCATTACTGAATACACCTACAAGAAAGGGTCGAGATACTATGAAATATCTTGACAACAAGGACCCAGTGATGAAGATGGTTCTACATCTAGTAATAAAGCTAAATGGTTAGGAGAGATGGACTCAAGTCAATAAGCCTTGGTTACATGTCTGCAGGAAAATTGTAGAGGGAACCATCTATAACCTACCTGCATACATCACGAGAGGAAATTGTCAGTTGCGTGAAGGAGGGGGACAAAATCCTCTTTGGAAACATCTTGTTAACTATAGTGTTTTGGAGATTGGAGTACCAGATGCATCAGACAAGTTTGTATGGGAATACCCTACCGAGGACCCTTCACCCACGAAGAGGTTTGAGAAGTATGCATGCGACACAATGTCAACACCCCACAAGGCGTGCCTAGAGAAGTGGTACACACACCTGAGGAATGCATTCGGGGTAGAATGGAGGATTCCTGAGTAACTTTTGGTAGTCATTGAAGGAGAAGCCAAATTTTTGGTGTACCAACACTTCTACCTAGGTAGGTTTAGACTAGTAGATGAGTCTTGGAGCCCATGGTGCAAGCTTCCCTTCACGTTCATAGCTCAATACTTCCAAGCAGGAGTAAATAGATTCGTGGAGTCCAAAAAGTTGAGGCTGGAGCTGGGTAGTCTAGACTGGGAGCACAAATAAATGTGCAAGAAGTTGAACTACCCTAGAGGCAAGTGTGCATACATAGAGAGATATGTATCACATGAGATACAAATGAAAAGGCCAATAGCGCTGCCCATTGCTGGAGCATCCGCGACATGCATGTACCTCTGCATAAGGCCCAATTTTGAGAAGGGCACATACCTGGAGAATGAGGTCTCCATACCTAAAGATCCCATGGGTAGGAAGAGGCCCATGCCCAAGAAGAGGGGAAGAGAAGGAGAAGCACCAAGTGTGCAGATGGCTCAGACAGTGAGCATGCCATCGAAAAGTGCCAAGCCCAGTACTTACGTGTGTAGAAATAAGTCCTTGACAAAATAGAAGACACCAAAGGAAGAGGCACTAGAGTAACCCCTCACCAAGAAAAAGTAGAGGATAGAAGAAGAAGCTGACTCAGAGGAGACCGAAAACTTGGAGAAACACTTGGGTGAAAGAGAGGATGAGAGTGGAGAAGGTGACAAGCGGGGAGGATGAACCTAAAAGGGACCAGAGACACATGTCCTAGAAGTATATGACTCTAGAGAAGAGAGTGGAGAGGAGAAACAGGAATTCATTTTCGCACGGTGAAAGAGTACACAGGGTGAGGAAGGCATGCAAGACATGGGAAAGACTGAGGATAGCGCAGAAAATTAGGAACCCATAAGCTTCACAAAGGAGCAGATCATCGAGGTGGTAGAGAGGGGCAAAGAAAATGCTCGAGGCCTTGGTTGACCAAGAATTGGAGCGCAACACTGATATAGTGTTGGAGGAAGGAAAAGAGGAAGACAGTGAGAGGAAGCAGGCTAGTATGGGAGGAGGTCCTAGCCTAACTGTAAGTTTTCCAAAAGGAGTGCACTCGAGGAGAAGGGATCTTGATGCAGAGAAAAGGCTAGTAATGAGCTACATTGATGACTCAAGGAAGGTGTTATGTGCATGGTTCCAGAGCACTATACCCACTGAAAGGATTCTAGCCATGGGGTCATTTGAAAAGGAGGGCACATACCCCAGGACCAAGAAGATGCTTTCTTGGGCATTTGAGTCCCACATTGATGAGCCAGACTTTGAATTCTTCCAGAAAGTGCTCATCACATTGCCAGAATCTAAGGGAGACAACCCCTTAGTGAATGCTCAGGAGCTCTCAGATGAGCAAGTATGCAATGCTCTTAATAAGGTCGTGGTTGAGATAGAGGCAAGGCTATTTGTGTGAAATGACAACATAAGGGCTCTAGAGGGGAAGTTAGCCAAGAAAGAAGAGGAGCTGGCTGATATGGCCAGGAACTTGAAGCAAGAGGATTTTATCAATGCGCAGCTGAGGCACAAGCTCAAAGATGAGAAGACAAAGGTGTAAGAAGTCTACAAGAAGGTGGAGTCAATCAAGAGCGCCATCATATTGAAGCACCCAGACCTAGTGCCAATCCCTCAAAGGTACGCATCAACTTTGGAATGCTTAGAAGACCTAACACACATCCTCACCATGGAGAGATGACCATTGGCCTTGGAGTCTACAGAGGAAGTAGCAGTGTGCTTGAAGGAAGAAGACAAGCTGAAGGTGGTAGCACTCATTGCTGAGTATAGCAAGGTGCTCACAGATGTAAAGATTGCTTCCCAATCTATTGAGGCCACATATGAAAAATGTGTGGATAGGGATAAGGTAGCAAGTACCTTGGTCGCTACCCATGAAGCAGAGCTAAAATAATTCCAGGAGAAGAATAAAGGAAATAGGGCGGAGAGGGATAAAGTCCTGGCAGATGTAGAAAGAAAATCCAAGGAGATTGAGGCACTAAGGGGCTCAATCAAAACATGATTGAAGGAGCTATACCCTCAGATCACCAGAAGGATGGACACACTTGAAGACCTAGGTAAGGAGATGGAAAAGATTGTTGACACTTTGGGCGCCTGGGGATTGGCCTAACTTTTGATGAGGTAAACATCCTGGTCGGCGACCTCTACCAGAAGGCGAAGGGTGAGGTCGATGCATGGAACAAATTAGAGGCTGACTTACAGAGGGATTTCCCTAGCCTGCTAAGCTAATGCCCCCATTATTTCTTCTCTCCCCATTCTTTCATTCCCTTATTCTTTTGCAAAATGTAAGGCTATCGCTAAAATTCTTTAAGGTAGTGTGCATCTTAGTTAAGTAGATTGTTTCTGAGGATGGAGAAAAGGCGTAGTGTGGGGTGATTTTGGGCCCTAAAATTTTGACGAAGTATTAAGGCACGTAGGTGCGTGGGATCCCAATTATAGAATGGAACGCAAGGAAAAAACATGAAGGAGAAATGTTTATGGAAGCATATAATGCGTGAGATGCGTAAAAAGAGGTTGGGACTTAGCCAATTTGAGCACCCAGGGTGGAACATGTGAAAAGTGTGATCGGTTGCACATGGATAAGAGGCCCGCACTGCAATAGGCTGGCCCAGGAAAGAGCATGCCCCAGATGGAATCTTTTAGAAGATCATCATGAGATAAAGTGGAAATCTCAGGCCTAGAGGAGCATTCTCACATGAAGGGCCACAATCAACACTTGGCATCCGATTTGAGAGTGCTGGAAGGTGAGATGGTAGACCAGGAAATCTATAAATACAAGTGCCTATAGAGTAGAGGATATACTAATATACACATATACATCTTCATAGAGATACATGGAGACATATAGACATATGGGGAGATATACATAGGGAATAGTGGGTTAGAAAGTGAGTGGAGCTCTACAGAATTGCTGTGAGTGGATATTTTGGGTTCGGGAAAGAATGTACTAAGCATGGAAGTTGTTATTTTCTTTTTTTAGCTTAGTTACATACGTCTAGTGATACACATGACTGCGGTCTGCTCTCTGTGACACTCTGTAATGAACCAATGAATATAATGAGGTTACCTATTATAAATAGACATGGGTATCAATGGTTTTAATGCATATTTATCTCTAATGAGTTCTCTATCCTTTCATGCTAAGAATGGATGTTTGTATATTTCTTTCTGTTATAATATATGTTTTGGATTATGTTAAAAGCCTTTAGTCTGAGTGACTGTAAGGATCTAGAGGCCGTTCGAGCCCTATGGTTCTTGTTTGTCTTAACTTCCTAAATACTCTTATAGTAATCATAGATGATGCTTCCCACTAAACTCACATAAAAGAGAGACTCGGTACCGTGCATGCCTCAGGTGAGCACTCGGCTTCTAATGGGTGATAGGCTAGTGCACATGGGGTTTCTTCCTTTTGTGATAGGAGTAAAAATGACTACAAAACTTTTCATAGGAATGAATAAAATGAAAGTAACCCTGAATGGGTCCCACTGGGCATGCCAAAATGTTTCACCTGATTCTTAGATGTTTCTTTGAAGTATTGATGAAACCAATAGGGTAACGGGTGTAGGAGAAATACCTATTCAAATGCTCGTTTATGGGTTATTGCAGGTGTATGAATTCTGAATCCATAGCTAAATGTGAGAGCTTCCTTTTGGCTAGGAGGAACTACCTGAAATGGAACACAAGACCACCAAATAAAGTTAAACAATATGTGTAATGAACTGCCTAGTGTGTGCTAGATCCAGGAAGTGTGATACTTCCTAGATGGCTATCAGTCCATTATTTTAAACAATTTAATGTGGGAAATGAAGTAAATCCTATTATAATTTGAAATTATTTAGGTATCGACTTAAAACACAATAAGAAAGATCTAATCTAACGAGCTAGGTTAGAATACCATCTAAAGGTCAAATAGTTGGTTCTGGTTCTCTGTAGGTCTGACAGAAATCTCAGGAAGGTCACAGGTGCATGAGGGTGATATAGAATTAGGTGGATATGTCACTATTCTGAGCTGTATGGGAAAATATAGAGACTGATGCTAGTTAAGGGTGGCCGACGGTGGTTAGGCATGACGAGTCTTGGTTCTTGTGGAAAAGCTGGGAATGCCATAGAATGGGTTTTTTGTCACCTTTGTGATTGCAGAAAGGACTTTGGTTGGTCGGGATGAGGTATTGGGTGATTTGGGTAGGATTTGGCGAGGTTTTAATGGGTATATGGAGGAGGATGTTGAAGGAGGTTAATGGGTGGCTAGGTAAGCAATTGGTGATAACATAATGACGAAATGAAGTGAACCAGAGAAGTATAATGTTTTCTTACTTGGATTCGATCCTGGACGACCATTTTGTAAGTGAGGGATGGAGGTGCTTGGTAAGAAGCTAAAGGCTTTAAGTGATCACCAATCATAGGAGAGATTCTGCATGGGCTGCATGTGCATTCCTCTTTGCTTGGTTAGATCATATCATTGTTGGGGTGGTTTGTGTAGGAGAAAATGCTTGATCTCCTTCCTTGCATGCATGTTCTTGCTGAAATTTGATCTTAGAAGATGTGATATCTCTCAGGAATATCTCAATGCTTTCCAAATTTTTCCAATCTTTGGCAACCTTGAAAATAATGTTGTTTTGGGGGTTAAAAGGGTAACTAATGGTGGTACCGGCTTAACCGGTGATGGTTACGGCTAACCAAATACGGTCAAGGAGGGATTTCCTAGGTTTACTAAACTAGGAGATCCTCTTGATTTTTTCAAATCTCGTGTCATTAACCCATAGATTAAACTAGAAGCTTCTTGTGAGAATGTAGGAATGTGGTTAGAGGGAATGTAGGCATTGATTTTTAGGGTTTGGGTAAGTCTTAGTTAGTTATGGCAACTTACTAAGAATATGTCTTAGGGTGAATTGGCTTGATGAGGTGTCTAGGTGAAGTGTATGTGTGGATATTATTTAAATTAAGATATTTAAATAATAAATATTGTGAGGATAATGAATTAATTTAACTAGATTAATTAAA
Source organism: Taxus wallichiana var. yunnanensis (assembly GCA_018340775.1). NCBI lineage: Eukaryota > Viridiplantae > Streptophyta > Pinopsida > Cupressales > Taxaceae > Taxus > Taxus wallichiana. The sequence continues at coordinate 172,949,121 of CM031244.1, forward strand.
CTAATACTAGTGAGGTGAAGGGGGCCATGGATAGGTGAATGTGATGAAGGGTAATTATTTGTTGAGGGGCCAAATGGGAGTGTGACCTAATTTTAGTGTCTACACCGACCACCGTGACCGGATTATCTGGCATTGTATGCCACTATCCTACCATGAAGATTGACTATACTTGATGGGGCATATGCAGCAGAATTCGAGCCCCATGAGAGATCATGTACAATAGTGATGAGGATGATGACACTAGTGCAGTTCATGTTAATGATCCATCTGATAGTCAGAGACATAATGGTGGGAATGATCGGTAGGGTCAAGTTCATGATCCGAGATAGAGATGACGGGAGTTGAGGGAAGGTTTAGGACCATAGGCCTAGAGTACAAGTGCAGTGTACGGGGACATGATCAAGGACAAAGCTTGAGGAAAAGTTCAGGGCTATAGGCCCAAAGTAAAGGAGCATGGAAAGGTTCTTGTTATACCTTAGAGGTTTCCCCGAGCTCGGGGGGGATGACGGGGATAGTTAACTACCTTATGGAAATAGCTATTGTAGGTGGTAGAAGAGAGAGACTAGGACCAAGCTCACATTCGTGTTCCGAAAGATGAGCGGGACCAAGTGAGAGCCTAGGAAGACTAGGGAGGATATGGTGTTGTACATTTTCAGCTGATATATAAGTTGGTCACCCAGATGGCTTAGGTGATGAGCTTACACACTTCAGTCCCAAACTCAAATACAACCAAAGTGATATCTAAGAGAGATCAGCTTCATGTAGAGAAAGTAGTGGGTAAGGTGAGGTTGTGCGACTATCAACAAAGGTAACATCATTTCAATGCATATATGGGATAGTGGTGACAGCGCGCACCCATAGAGACTTGGAGACAGAAGAGGGAAGAGCTCCTATTATCGGTCTTTATACTATGAGCTAGTTCCAGTTAGTCAGTGGGAACCTACCTATAGCTAGTAGTCGAGTGGGTCAACTAGATCAGAGTGGCCTCAAGCATTAGTGGAGTAGCCACAAGGGAAGCCTACATGACCACATGGTACATAGGTCATGGGTCCTTCCCTATCTCATAGGTCAACTAGTCCATCTTAGGGTTCTAGTCAGCTATGACTCTCGTTATATTTATTGATTGTACTTGTGTTATTATATACATGCCTCTTATGAAGGTGTTATCATTCTTGACAGATGTATATGATGTACCATTTTTTTATGTACACCTATGATGAAGGATTTAGCACTTTTTTGATCGATGTATAACATTTTTGATGTACGTCTTTGATGAAGGAATTTATGAGTTGTGCCCTTTGATGGCCCATTTTGTATCGATGATGTATATCCTCTTTGAGATAGACATTTTATACCTATATATATGGACATTTTGATGTGGCACAGTTTGTTATGGGATGATGGATTTTATTGTTTTGATGATTGATTATATGGATTATGGATGTGTCATGATGTTATATGGTTTGGTTCCTCCTTTTGTATGTATCATGTCGTTGATGTATCGCATGTGTTTTGATTTTTACATGATAGATCTGCAGATGATATCAATTGTATTGTTCATGTGATGTTCTAGATTAGTGGACGAGGATGACATGATGATATTGGTGCGAGGGGATAGAATTTTGATATTTGTGATCCCTCTTGCCCCCATTTGATGATACAATATGTGATGATTAACTTATCATTCATGTATGATGTATACTCATCTTTTTATTTAGATATGATGTAGATATGATGTTATATGTGATGATATTGATGGAAATATGATGATGTGATAACAAAACTATGTACATGTGACAAGCAGAAAGAAGAAAATGTTAACAAACCTAACCAAATATATAGTGCTAACCAACATAAATTAACACAACTATGTATAATTATTTACAAGCATGTAAAAACACTCTTTGTATGTACAAGTAAGAATGAAACTTATCTAAGAAAGAAAAGATGAATCTTATCAAAGTATGTCTAAGCAAAAACTATATAAATTTCCAAACAAGAAGAAACTATACAAGAAAACAATGTACACACACAAAGCAGTAAATAAGATAAAATAAGTAAACTAAAGTAAAGTTTTTGTAAGATTGTTTTGTGAAACACTTTCTATTGTTTTTGTGTTTTGTGTTTTTATTTTAAATTTCAAACATATTTGAATGTTTTTGTGATTTTTGAACACATTTGAATTTTTTTGTGATTTTCTAAGGTTTTTCAAAGCTATGCACAGGTAACCAAGAAATGTGGATGCCCCCAACATTAGATGAAGAATATACAAGGGGGGGCCACATGTTTATAAATAGGAAGGTGAAGTCATGGAAGTGCCCCCAACATTAGATGGGGAATATACAAAGACCATCCCTTCACCGATTTATAAGAGGAGAAAAATATGGATCAAGGCTTGATATGATAGGTTCACAGGAATCTCGAATGCAGGTGAAAAACTAAACCTAGGATAAGTAAAAGTACCCTCTAGATGCAAGATTCTTGTGAACAATGAATCCTCCCAAGGTGCCGAAATCAGTTTTCACCAAGGGACCTATCCAAAGTGCCACAATTGCATGGTTTTCACATATGGATGACCTGCTTTCTATTTTTCTTTTTCTCTTTTGTAATTAATTTTTTTGTATCTTGATCATTTTAACCTTTTTGTTGTTTCATATTTTTTATTTCCGTGCTATGTTTAAGCATAGAAACTCTTGAGGTCCATGGCATTCATAGGCTCATGGAGCTCATTGCCATTAGGATGGGAAATTTTGTATGCTCCTGTTCCATATTTTTCTACAATGACATAAGGTCCTAACCAATGTGGTTCAAACTTTCCTTTCTTATCTCTTTTCGCCCTTATGTTGAACTGATTTTCTTTCATGACCAAATCTCGACCTCAAAATAACAAGGTATGTTCCTTTTGTTATAATTTTTGGAGAATTTATTCTGATACTCCTTGAGATGGTTAAGGGTGTGGATGCACTTTTCATCCAAGAGTTCTAATTCTACCAGCCTAGCCACTCTATAATCCTCATCCTTTTCCAAATAATCCCTAAGATATATTCTCAGGGAAGGAAACTCGATTTCCAATGGGATGATGGATTTGGTTCCAAATACTAGGGAATAGGGTGTCACACCAGTAGGATTGTGAATGGAGGTTTTATAAGCCTATAAATTTGGGTGAATTTGTAAATGCCATTGCGACCTATCTTACTCACCATCTTTTCCATGATTTGAACTAAAGTTTTGTTAGTGGCTTTGGCATTCCCATTACCTTGATGGTAATATGGCATAGATAACTTTAATCTTATTTGAAATTGATGACAAAGATATTTCACTATCTTGTTTTTGAAATATTTTCCATTTTCAAGAACAATGGCCTCAAGAATGACATACCAGAGATAAGGTGATTCTTGATCAACTTTAAAATATGAGAACATGTAACATAAGTCAAAGGAATAACCACCACCCACTTAGTGAAATATTTCATAGTTGTGATGATTTGGGTATGAACATCGATGAGGTAGGTGTGATCTTCCCTGGTAAATCAAGTCCCCATTTTGAAAATTTCCATGGGGTTGTGATCGGCCGCAATGGATGTGATGGCACATGGATGAAATTTCCATACTTTTGACACAATACACACTTCCTCACATAGTTATAGAAGTTTTTTTCCATAGTAAGCCAATAGTAGCCTATTATCAACAATTTCTTAGCTAGAACCATCTCGTTTGTATGGGCACCACACATTCCTTCATGTACCTCTTTGATTGTTTGAACCAACTCTGTTACATCTAGACAACACAATAGATTCCCATCATAGCCAGGATGATAGATCGTATCTCCTAAGAGGGTGTAATGGGATATCTAGCAGATAAGGATTTGTTTTTTAGAATGGGAGATGTTAGGAGGGAAGGTGTTATGTTTAAGATAGGCATAGATGTGTGTATACCATGGAAAATTGGGACAAACAACTTCACAAGCCAAACGAGAATTCTAGCATGTCATACACAAAGCCGGGCGTAGATTCTCCATAAAGAACGACATATCATTTCTTTCTAGTAGAATTCATAGCATAGAACCTATGGTTTCCATAGTGTCTACGGATCTGTTTTGTGCTCTTGGAATCTGTTTGAATGTAATATGCACAAAATATTCTTTCAAAGTTTCCACCAGTTTCTTGTAGGGGATGAGCTTCTCATCCTTGACTTTGTATTCATTGTTGAATTGTTTGATGATCAATTGCGAGTCACCAATGATCTTAACATGATGGATATCCCATTTGATTGCTAGCTTCATCCCAGTGATGAGCACCTCATATTCCATAATATTATTTGTACAAGGAAAACCAAGGCAAAAATCTTGAGGTATGGGGTCACTTGAAGGAGTAATTAATACCACACCTGCCCCCAAACCATGAAAAGTAAAAGATCCATCAAATTGCACTTACCACATGATAGATTCCTCAATATACATTAATGAAGTATCTTTCACATCCATAATCATAGGATTTGTTCTGGTAATGCAAATGCTTTTGCTAACCGATTGGCAAGTACTTATCCTTTAATTGACTTTTGGTGTACATACTCAATGTCAAATTCACTTAGTAGAATGATCTAATTAGCCATTCTTCCTGTAAGGGTGGGTTTTGACAACAAGTATTTGAGTGGGTCAACTTTGGATATAAGCTTGGTTTTAGTATTTAACAGGTAATGGTGAAGTTTTGGAAGGTAATAACTACATACAAACAAGATTTTTTGATCTGAGGGTAATTGAGCTCATAATAAATGAGAGTACGACCGAGATAGTACATGGATTTTTCTTTTTAGTTAACGTCATATTGGGTAGAAATGTACCAATAAAAATTGAGTAGTAGAAATATATAGTAGGAATGGCTCACCGGGAGTTGGAGGCATGAGGATAGGTAGATTGGCTAAGTATTGCTTAAGCAAGGTGAAGGCCTATTGTTTCTCTAGTCCCCAAATAAAGGCAACATCCTTTTTAAGTAGATGGGTGAATGAATGACATTTGTCAGCAAGTTGGGAAATGAAGTGACAAATGGCTTGTATCTTTCCTTACAAGTTGTGCATTTGTTTGATGTTTTTAGGAGGAGGCATTTCAGTAATGGCGGTAACTTTAGTTGGGTCTACCTCAATCCCTCTTCATGATACAATGAATCCAAGTAACTTTCTTGACAGTATGCTAAACACACATTTCTTTGGATTTAATCTGACTTTGTATTCCCATAGGCGTTCGAAGATACGTCACAAAATATCAAGGTGATTTTCTCTTGTCTTGGATTTCCTGAGGATATCATCCACATAATACTCCATGATGTCATGGATCATATCATGGAAAATCATAGTCATTTCCCTTTAATAGGTTGCACCGTGTTTTTAAGGACAAAGGGCATTACTTGATAATAGAAAGTCCCCCAAGGTGTTGTGAAGGTTGTCTTGTGCTGATCTTCATCGGATATTTTGATTTGATTGTAGCCTAAAAACCATCCATAAGAGATAACATTTCATATCCTGTAGTTGATTCAGCAATCATATCAATATTGTGCAATGAGAAATCATCTCGTTGGACATGATTTATTGATGTTCCTAAAATCTATATAGAATCTGATCTCAACATGTTTCTTTTGTACGAGGACTATACTTGACATCCATTCTAAATAATCAATAGGTCTAATGAAGCCCACTTTGCTAGAAATATTTCTACATCTTCTTTAACTATCACATCCACCCATGGATGTATTTTTATGAGATTTTTCTTATTGGGCTTAGTGTCTCGTGTGCACAACTAGGTTATGCACTACCAAAGTTGGATCCAAGCCCAACATATCCTTATACGACCATGCAAATATATCTATAAATTCTGTGAAGCATGGTGAATGTATTTTGTTCCCGTGCTGAGAGTGAAGCTCCTAGTTTGACTATTTTTGGGTCATCTTCTATTCCAATATTCACATCAATGGTTTCTTCCAATAGAATTTTTGATAAATCCTCTATACACATATGATCGAGAGGAAGGTTGAGATCTTCTTCCAAGGGTGTCTCTATGATATTTTCACCCTTGGTGTGGTCACTTTTCTTGTCCATTGATTTTTTTACTTATTCGTCAGCCAATGCCTCAAAGATGTTTTCATTGTGTGACTTGGACTTTTGTTTTTTCCAAGGCTTTTTGTAAGAATTTTTCCCTCACCTTTTATTAAGTTTTAGTGACCATGAATCTCATCTTCATCTCTCAAGTAAGCACAAGTATATAATTCAATGTAGAAACCCTTCTTATGGTCTCTAATCAGAATTATATCCCAAATTCCCATGAATTCCACAATGGCCTCATCATTTTCAAAGAGGTCCAGTGGTACATGACATTGTTAGTACCATTCAAGAAGGCAAGGGTAAACAAGGTCAATTTTAGGTTCAGTGGGGGTTAAGGTAAGGACAACAATAGTCATGAATAGGTTTGTGGAGGAAAGATTCTAGTACTGGCTACACTGGGAATTTGTGTTACTGTCTAAATAATCGATCTATCTTTGCGCTCGAGAAAAGGTAGTGTCTTTATCATTGGGGTGTAATCCATAGGGTTGATTATCAATATTGTATCTTCATGTCTTGAAATGTGGGAGAGGAACTGGTTCTCTCGATCCATTATCATTCTTTCCACATCCTAAAACCTTGTAGCCCATAGAATACATCATTTGGCTAGAATTCTCATACTCAAAGATTTGGTAGTAGGTTGGTTGAGTATCTTCTGGGACCCAAGTCATAGCTAGGTCCAAAAATTTATCTTCAGTGAGTAATCCTCCAGGTAAAAATTACCCAATAGTTTGCTCATCTCTAGGATTTCTGAAATGATAGTTGGGTCGGCCTCTAGTTTTAGGTGACAATGATAGGTCTGAAACCAAAAGATCTTGTTGCACATTATATTCTCCACAACTGTATTCCAGAACCTTCATCTCCCATGAATCAAAAGGAGAAGTTGATGTAGAAGCTTCACGAGCACAAGAACTTAGGGAATCTAAATCTACCCATGATTCCATGGCTTTGGATTGAAGAGGAATAGCTATATCAGCAGAGGGACACATATAGGAACCCTTACGTGTAAAACTATTGAGATCTCTGTAGTGAGTGAAGGGCTTTGGATCTCCTTGTATTGTGATAGTGTGTCCCTCATGTTTCAATTTGATGCATTGATGGAATCTTGAGTGTATGGCTTGCATGGCATGAATCCATAGTCGAGACAAGAATAATATTATATGAAAGTTTTAAGTCCAAGACATGAAACTTCATTTGATGACAAGTTGGTCCTACCTCCATTGGTAATGTGATTCTCCCAGCTAATTCTCATTCTCGCATTGTCATAAGCGATTATGGTTATAATATGGGACTCTATATCTTTTTCTTTATGTCCCGATTGCTTAAATAGTTTCAAAGTGCATATATTCAACCCTGATCCATTGTCCACAAGCACCCGTTATATCTTTCAGTGGGTAATAAATAACTCAATATATAGGGGAGATTATTTGCATGATATTCAATAGGGATCTCCCTATGATTAGAGGAGATGTACTCAGTTGGTGCAATATTTACAACATCTTGAAGATGTAAAGGGTCTACTTCTAGTGGCACTCTTGACCGCTGAAGATTTTTTTACAATATTTCCTTATGCACATTTGATATTTTAAGAAGATCCAAGATTTAAATCTTGGCTGATTTCTTCTCAAGATTGTAAGAGGTTATACTTACCATCTTACAAGGTTGATGGAGAGATTTTGGGAATCATGAGGCGGGCGCACCTTGTTACCGTAGCATAATCCTTTCCCTTGATTTGAATGGTATTCACATGGTTATTAGGAAAGAAGATACATCTAATGAGGGAATTGTAATGATTATTATCATTCTTGGTATATAGATAATTTGTTGCTTTGTAACTCTGGGATGACTTTCATCAATCTTGGTGTTTTCTCATTTGACTTACCATGTTTAGGGAATGGTTATTTGAATATTCCCATATTTTTTTTTGGCATCTGATTTTTATCTGGGGTGTCAACTTCTATCTCCCCATTGTCCATGAGATCTTGGATGTAGTGACAAAGTCGTAGAATGTTTTTTGTTTTGTGTCCCTTGACATGATGTAATTCACAATAGTAATTCTCTTTGTACTATGATGGCTTAGCATTTTCATTTCTATATCCATTTTGCCCAAATTTTCAAGAAATGTTCATTTGCTCGAGATGGTGGTCTGCAATTCATCTTTTCCAGTTAAATGCCTTTGAAATTGCTCACATTATCATGATTTTTCCCTAAATTGAAACAAATTTCCAAGTTCCCCTCTTTTGTGCCCTAATTTCTTCATTTTTTGGCCGAGTCATTTTCCCTTTGTCAAAATCGTGAAAAGACTCAAAATGGATCAAATCCGAGTTATTTGCTATTAAAATATCATGCCCCAAGTCGAAATCATTGTTAAATCATGCTTCATTGGATTCAAAACTGCAAAAAATCCGCCTTCCTTGTGAAAAAATTCAATTTCTAGGGCATCCTCTGTATTTTTTACGTTTTGACGGGCATACGGGTGTCATTTTCCCATCAAATTAATCATCACAAGCTTTTGGTGATGTGGCAGGCTCCTATTGGTGAGGATGTGCGGGAAAACATTACTAACTTGTCATTTTTGAAATTTTGACAAAAGGAAAATTTTGGTCCGGAGCCCCGCCTGCTACAGTGATGTGCCTACGTGGCACGATGTGATTGGTTGAGGAGTGGTGGGTGGTGGAAGTCACTTAGAATTTTCTTCCATTTTGGAAAAATTCTCAAAATCTAATTTTTTCCCGAAGGCCGCATCCAATGGGAAGTGAGACACGTGGCGCAGAGGAGATCAAGATGGAGAGGAGTTGGAAATTTTTTTGTTGTTTTTGGCTCAAGGTGTTAAGGGGAAAATTTTGACCTAGAGGCCCGCACCCAATGAGAAGTGGACACGTGTCTAGGAAAGGCCATGTGGGGGGAAAAGTTTTGAAGACTTTGAAGTTTTAACTTCAAAATGCTAAAATCAATTTTTTTGCCCGAAGGCCCATGACAAGTAGGAAGGAGACACGTGTCCGGGAGGAGAAATGGGAATGGGGGCCGAAGATATTTTTTTGTGAATTTTTTCCTTGGTATAAAAGGAAAAAAATGAGGATTGGCTCTCAGCCAATCATTTTTGAACACGTGTCCAAAAGGTGGTGGAGGTTTCGAGAGGGGGAAGAGTTTCAAAATTTTACAAATTTTGGGCAAAAATCTCAAAATAAAAAATTGATCCGTGGCCCTGAAGAGGAAAATTTGGAGGTGTGCCCCCACATCCAATCAGGGGGTGACACGTGGCACATTTCAAAAGTAAAAAGGAGAGCACGGGCCCACAAAGGTTTTTGTGCTCGTGGAGGTTTGAAGGAGAACTTGGAGGGTCGGCTCCTGCAGCGAATGGGAGACCGCCACGTGGCAGGGGAGAGAGCGGGTGTTGGGCCCGCAGAGGTTTTTGAGAAAATTTTCCTTTTCTCAAAAAAGGAGCAAAATTTCATTATTTTGGCCCGTGATTTTTGTAGGGCCCACCTAGGGACACGTGGCGTGTCCAGGGGCATGCGGGGAAAATTTTCAAAATTTTCCCAAGGTCAGAAAAGGTTCAAAATGCATTTTTAAGGTTGGGGGCCGGTCAATGGTATTTGGACATGTGTCCACCCTTATCTAGAAGACAAAAAGGATTTTTTTTGAGCCTACGTGTTGAATCTCATCAGGACACGTGGAGGGCAGAAATTTAAAGTTGATTTTAAATCAACGGTTGCTATGAGTGTTTTCATTTTTGGGCGCCATTGGAGCTCCAAGATGCTTGGAATCATCATTTTTGCACCAAATCACATGAAATTTTATATGAAATCACATCCCCTTGACCTTCTTTGAGTGCAATGGCATCATTCATTTTTGAGCTAATTTGTGCCCTATAGTGATGTTTTTTGATGAAAATTTTCTCACCATGTGAAAAAACGTGAAAGGTAAAAAATTAAAAGTTGCAGAGTTAAAAATGATGAGGGAAAAAGGTGGAAAATGATTGCAAAATGCATGCTGGCATGGTGGAATGACAAAAACATGACCCTGGGATGGATAAGGATCTGAATCCATGTAATATTTTAAAATATTTGTGCATCCTGGCAATATGTGAGTTGTTTTATAGTTTGATGTCATTTTCATGAAATGGATAGGGTTTTGTAACAAATTTGATCCCTTTGGCATATTATTTGCTTGGGATGCAAGGATCCAAGCTGGCATAGGGTATATTATGTAATTTGGAGGCATTTTGTAAAGTCTGTTGGGATTTTTGGAGAAAGAGAGAAGAATTTTCAAGGAGGAAAACTAGAAGTGTTCCATTTCTTTTGGAGAAACTACCTGAGAGCCATTTTTGATTCCTGTTTGCATCAAATGTTCATCATGTTGAGTTGGTTTCAGCTGTAAAGCCATCAAAAAGCTTTGAGATTGTCTTAATAACATTCCCTTGCTGGTGTATTTGATCAAAATTTATGGATTGACTGGTTTTATCTCTTGGCAAAGCTTGCATACACTTGTATTTCAGTATGTTTTCAATTTGTGTTTCATGCTCATGTTGCAATCTTGTGTTTGGGATCTTTATTGGTCATACATGGTCTCATTTCTTGTAGAGGGTTTGAAGGCATCTGTAATCTTCCATTCAAAAGAGCATTCATTTGAGTGAAGATAAACAGATTTAAATTCATCTTACCTTCCTTGTAAATTGAGGGTGTTTGTAAACTTTTGGGTGTACCTTAAGTCATGATCTAACAAGGGTTTCTAAATGCTTCATTGATATTTTGCTTCAAGCCTTTGTGGTAGGTTATCAAAATTTTGTGTGGAATAGTGTAGATTTGGGCCTCCATTTGTGCACACATCCTGGTTGAAAGAGTACTTCAAACTCATTGAAACATCTCTGTTGTTTAGGTGTTGCAATTCTTTTGCAAAGCTTCCCAAAGAAGTGGGTAATTCCTCATCTTCTCTTGTCCAAACTTATCCCATCATAATATCATTTAAACTAACTCATCCTACCTATACTACCCCTACATTTGCATTGTGTGTCCACAAAAGAACTCAATCCTTTCACAAAAATGCACAAAGCATATCAGGGTTTTATCATGTCTTTAGTAGCCCTAGCCTTGTTTTGAGAACATTTCCATCATTTAGTAGTGACAACTCCTTTGAGTTTGGATAATGGATACTTGATCATGTTTTCACAAGGCCTCTTTCATGTCATAATGCAAAACACAAGGATATCTCTACCTCCTTTACCATACAAGGGCTGCAATATAGGTTCTCTTGCCTTGGTTGATAGGCACAACCTAAAATAGTGAGGGTTAGATCAAAACCCTTATGAAGGTGCTATCCACTCCCTCAAATCTTGAATGCAAACAAGTAGATAGGTGTGCTCCCTAGCTACAAATGACATACAAACCATCTATCTATCCTTGAGTGTCTTGTGCAAGTTCATGATGTTGTTCAAGTTGTGAAGGAGATTAAATCTGGATACCAACACCCGAGTGGCACCATTTCCGGGGAGTTTCTTTGATTTCTTGGTGGTTTTGAAGTATTTGAAAGGTTTGAGCATTTGTGTGATCAAGTATTTGAGCTGTTACATTCTTGAGATATCATTTCATACTTCAGATCTGCATGTTTTGGGTAAAAAAGGATTTCAAACTCAGCTTGCTCTTCTCATTTACTAGTAGTTTATATGATTTGGATGCATTGTTTTTGGTTGAATCAAGAAGAAGAAGATCTGATTTGTAAATCCTTGCAAAGTTTTCAGTCATAGCATACATTTGATAGAATATTTTAGTGCTTTCTTGCACAACTAAGGTGGAAATCCTTAGTGGTGACTCCATGCTATTTGGATCTTGAAATACCAGTTGTCTTACACATTTTTGTCATTTGAAACTTGTTGTTTAAATTTGTCAAGTTGGAGGGAAGGAGATCCCTCTTCATCAAGGACTCTTCTAAGAAGTTTCTCACCGAATCAAGAAGCTCAGAACTAGAAGGAAGAAGAGTGTGGAAAGTGGTTGGTGATTTGGTTGCAAGAAAAGAGATCCCCATAGTTGAATTTGAAGGAGAGCAACCTGTTATTGAAGATTATAATTCCTCTTCAAGTAGATCTGATTCAGGAAATCTTCTTGCTGATTTTCATTCTCCATCAGGTGAGGGACCTTCTTGTGTATTTAAAAAACTTACTCCTAGATCTGCTCCTGTGGTTTCTAAGTTTGCTAAAGTTTATCAAGAGAGAGAGCCTTTGGGGGTTGTCATTTTAGAGATCATTCATCTATTCCAATCAGACCCATTACTACTCCTCATCAACTTGTTTCACCTCCAAGATCACCCCCACCAAACAATATGGCTCAACCTAGACCTCCATTTGTTGTTAACACCTTTGGTCCTATAAATTTTGGAGGAATGGATGGTTATCCAAATGTTGTCCCACAAGATGTGAGAAATAGGTTACCAAAATTCCAAGGTAACAATGCCATTACTGGAGATCAACATCTCAAACTCTTTGTTAACATGATGGAAGATTTTGAGATAGAATTTGAGGATGTGTATATTAAGTTGTTTATCCATACACTTGAGGAAGATGCAAGGGATTGGTACAAAGCTCTACCTGATAACTCTATTGACTCATGGGAAGAGATGAGTAATGCATTCAGATTACAATATGGAGACAAAATAGATCCAAGGTTCCTTCTATCCGAGTTTGAGAACATCAAGAAGAACCCTAATGAGACCAGTTCATGATTTTAATACAAGATTTAATAAAACATTGAGAAGGTTGCCTGTCATTTTGAGGCCTTGTGATGAATCTTGCTTGATCAAATATGCAGATGCATTTGATAAAAAGGCAGCCTATTACTTGAGAGACAAAAATCCTACAAACTTGAGACAAGCTTTCACCATGGCACTTCAAATTGAAAATAATATTAAAGCTATTGGTAAACCACTTAAGAGGGATGGTGTGAAGCTGATAAACCCTGAGAAGCCTCAAGCTAGCAAGGGTGCTGATTTAGAAGATGTTGTCAAGACTTTGGCAAGGCTGTTAAAGAAATTTCTTACAAGTTAGCCCAGGCTGAGAAAGGAATTGGGAAAAGTTCACAAGGACAGCAAAGAACTCAAAACCATGATAGATTTGGCAATCATCCTAGGGGTGATCAAAGACAAGATGATAGAGGTAAAGGGCTTGTTGGATCTACAAATAGACAACCCCAAGCACGTGAAAATAGAGTGGTGCCTGACCCTTTGACTGTAAGAGTTGCTGTTGTTCAAGAAATTGCTGATATGGATTGGTGTGATAGATGTTTTCTTCCTCATCCTCCATGTGAAATGGACCAGAAAGATATTGATGATGATAATGAGAATGAAATGGATGATGACATTTGTATGATGGGCAGCTCTTCAAGCTCACAACAAGCAAAGCAACATCAACAGATGTGATAAGTGCAAGGACTACTGCAACCTTTTGGGATTGCATAAAGAGGGTACCATTTCTTTCTCTTCCTCAAACTCATGATGTAGATGTAGTTCAAGCCTTTGAAATTCCTAATAATGACTTTGAATATCTAAGGGCTTTAATGATCAAGAAGTATGATGGTGGTATTCCTTCGGAGGAAGATAGACAATTGTTAATGAATGTTGTGGTTGGTCAAGAGAAAGAGTACAATACTAGAAGTAAAGTTGTTAGAGGAGCTGGTCCTCAAGCCAAGCCAAAGACACCCTTGCTCACAAGCATTCCCAAAGACAATCCTAGAAAAGAAACAATTGCCAAGAACCCTGCTGTCCCATGCAAGAATATCAGTCCTCTTCATGCCCAGGCTGCCAAGAACACTTCTCCATCTGATGAACCTTCTTGTTTCCCTTCTAATGTTGTTTTACCAAAGAATGTTCCATATGATATAGCCCAGGTTTTGAGCCAAATTAAAGTGAGTGTTCCAATTATTGAATTTCTTAGAATACCGAGCATAAGAAGAGAGCATTTGAATACTTGGGATTGAAAGAAGAAAAGAGTATACCAAGTAGAAATATAAATGTTGTTGAGAATCCTCTTCAAAGCATTGCTGGCCTTGAAACACCACCACCAATGGAAGATCTTGGAGAGGCACCTGAAGTATATTTGGGGACATCCTTGGTTGATTCCCAATTGAATGTTGATCCATTCTTCACAACTTTCTCATAAAAGATAGGTTGCTTCACAATTGCATGTTTGATTCGGTGCATCATGTAATGTCATGCCTCTAGAGTCATGAATGAGTTGGATATCAAAGTGACAAACAGCATATGGGAAGTGTACAGCCATGGATTCAAGGGAAGTGCTGGTTGTTGGTTGTGTGAAGGGTTTAGTAGTGCAACTTGCAGCCTATCCGGGTAAGAATTTAAAACTTGATGTTGTAATTGTTGATTGCCCTGCCAAATGGGGTATGCTTTTGTCAAGAAAATGGGCTGCAAGTGTTGGTGGTAGTGTTCAAATGGACATGTCTTTGCCACCATTCCCATTGAGGGAAGCCTTGTCAAACTCTATGGTGAGAAGAAGATGTTACACTTGATTGAAGATCCCAACAATGCTTCTTATGAAGTGTTGTTTGCTGATGTAGATGTTGATAACTTCATTGGTTTTGCTGATGGAAAAGAGAATAAGATGGACAAATCAGAGTGCCTTGGTATGGTAGGTTCTCCATGGACATTACTATTTGATGGAGCTTGCTCCAAATTTGGAAATGGTGCTGGTATAGTGTTGGTTTCTCCTAGTTTGGAAGAGTTTCTTTTCTCCTTCAAGCTCAATTTTGAATGTACTAACAACATTGCTGAGTATGAGGCATTATTATTGGGATTAAGGATTGCATGGAAATATGGAGTGAAGGATATTGTTGCTAAAGGGGATTCAGAGCTAGTTGTCAAGCAAGTAAGAAAGTTGTATGCTACAAAAAATCAGCGTATGAAACAATATAAGCATGTTGTTTGGGACTTGATTGAAATGTTTGATTCCTTTAACATTGTTTATCATGATAGAAGTCTTAATGTTGCTGCTGATAAGTTGGCTGTCCTTGGTTCTAGATTTGACAATTGCACCATTTCACCTTTTTGTGAATATAACATTGAAGTGTTAACAAGGCCAGCTGTCCCAGATAATGTGAAACATTGGCAGATTTTTGATGATGATGCACAAGTATTGAGATTCTTACAATGCCAAGGTGAGTTTTCTGGTCAGAATATTGATTGGGAACCAATGGTATGCATGAATGAAGGTAGAGAAACTTTTTTTGACAAGGATATTATACAATTGAAAACAAACACCATTCCTAAAGGTCTTGTTGCACTTGAATCCAATTTTAGCAATGTTGATTGTATCATTAATAGAAAGATGTTTGCTTCAAGGGATGTGGAAGAGCACAACTTGGGAACCAAGGATAAACCAAGGAAGATCTGGTTGGGTAGCCATCTCAGCAAAGAGGAAAATAGTCCTATGCCCAACTTTTAAAGAAGTATCAAGACTGCCTTGCCTGGTCTTATTCAGAGCTGAAGGCATATAGAGAAGATTTATTTCAGCATGAGATTCCTCTTGAGGCCAAGACTAAGCCATTTAGACAAAAACAAAGGCCTATTAACCCACTTCTTTCCATGAAAATGCAAGAAGAGTTGAAGAAATTGAGAGATGGTGGCATCATTCAGCCTACTAGATACTCATCTTGGGTGGCAAACCTTGTCCCAGTTAGAAAGAAGAATGGAGATATCAGACTTTGTGTGGATTTTAGGAATCTAAACAAAGCATCTATGAAGGACAATTACCCCTTTCCAAACATGGAGAATATGTTGCAGCTTGTAACAGGGTCAGAGATGCTTTCAACTTTGGATGGTTTCTCCGGATACAATCAAGTAGTTGTCAAAGAATCAGAAAGACTTAAGACAACCTTCACTACTCCTTGGGGGACTTATGTTTTTGTAAGGATGCCTTTTGGATTGATGAATGCTGGTGCTACTTTTCAAAGGGCAATGGATGTTGCCTTTTCTGGTTATATCAATGAATTTATTGCAGTTTACCAAGATGATGTGACTATTTTTTCAAGGCAGTGAGCGAGACCATTTGCAACACCTAGAGAAGATGCTAATCAGATGTAGAGAGTATGGAATTTCACTTAATCCAAAGAAGTGTCATTTTGGTGTGCAAAAGGCCAAGTTGTTGGGACATATTGTGTCTAAAGAAGGTGTTATGATAGACCCTGAGAGAGTGGAAGCAATCAGCAAGGTGCCTATTCCAAGAACCAAGAAAGGTATCAATCTTTCTTTGGCCAAATCAATTTCATTAGAAGGTTTGTTTCTAATTTTGCTGAGCTAACTCTTCCAATCACAAGCATGCTAAGAAAGGATCAAGTTATCAAATGGGAGGAGGCTGCCATTCAAGCTTTTGAAGGAATAAAGGATGCACTTAAGCATGCACCTATTTTGGCAGCTCCAAACTATAAGAGGCCTTTCCAAATCTTTTCCTTTGCCTCTGAATTTACTATTGCTTCAGTTTTGTTACAAAAGGATGAGAATGGAGCTGAGAGGCCTATTGCTTTCTTTAGCAAGGCTTTACAAGAAGCTGAACTGAAGTACACAATTATGGAGAAACAAGCATTTGCATTAGTAAAAGCAACAAAGATTTTAGACCTTACATTTTGAGTTCAAAGGTTGTTGCCTATGTTCCTCATACAATGGTTAAAGACATCTTATCTGACATGGAGATATCAAGCAAGAGATGTAGATGGGTCAAAAAATTACAAGAATATGATATGGATATCCAAACAACAAAGTTGGTAAGAGGTTTGGGTCTTGCCAAGCTCATGGCTGAGAGTAATTTGCAAAATGTAGAAGTGAATCAGCTAGAGGAAGAAAGGGCAGGTCTACTTGACAAATTGATGAATTATGAATGGTACAAGGATGTGGTCTTCTACCTCAAGCACCTATGCTGTCCTAATTACTTGAATAAAAATTAGAAAAGAGCCCTCAAGCTGGCTTCTCAGAAATATATCATAACAGACCTTGGGCTGGCTTGGAAGAACCCTGAAGGTGTCCTCTTGAAATGCATAACTGAAGATGAAGCTCCCAAGTTGATTGCTGATTTCCATGGGGGAGTTTGTGGAGGAAATTTTCTGGTAGAGTGACAACACACAAGATTTTAAGAGCTAGTTATTGGTGGCCTACTCTTTTTAAAGATGCAAACCAGCTAGTTAGAAGATGTGATAGTTGCCAACATTTCTCTAGGAAGATTGAAAGCTTCAGGCTCCCTTCCTTTGCAGCTTGTATCAATTGAAGCTCCTTTCAAACAATGGGGAATGGATTTCATTGGTGAGATTTCAGATCCTTCTAGTGCTGGTCATAAATGGATCCTTGTAGCAACTGATTATTTTACAAAATGGGTTGAAGCAATTCCATCTAGAAAAGCAACACACCAAGTGGTGATGGATTTCTTGTTGAATCATATCATATGTAGGTTTGGAGTTCCAGTTAAGATTGTATCTGATAATGCTATGTGTTTTAGAGCCAAGCCTTTGATGGCAATGTGCAATGAATATGGGATAAATCTGACTTATTCTTCAAATTACAATCCACAAGGGAATGGGCAAGCTGAGTCAAGTAACAAGAACTTGCTCAAGATTATTAGAAGGACTTTGGAGATCAACAAGAAGAAGTGGGGAGAGAAATTGAAATTTGTAGTATGGGTAGATAGGATCACTCCAAAAAGAGCAACTGGTAAGAGTCCATTTGAATTGGTCTATGGAACACAAGCATTGCTGCCCTTACATTTGCAATTGTCCACATTTTAGTTTTCCCAACAGTTAGAAGATCAAGAACATGGCCCATATGAATCAAGGATAAATCAAATCATTGAGTTGGATGAAGAAAGAAGAGCCTCTCATCAAAGGCATGTCAGATTTAGGAGAAATTGAAGAAGTTGTTTGATAAGAAGGTCACCCTAGAGCTTTCAAGTGTTGGAGATCTAGTTTTGTTGTGGGATAGTAGGCATGAAGACAAGGGAAAGCATGGAAAGTTTGATGCTCTATGGATGGGCCCTTATGCCATTGATATCAGGATTGGAGAAAATACATTTTTTCTCAAGGATTTGGATGGGGATTTGTTAGAGCTTCCTGTTAATGGCAGACATTTAAAACATTTCTTGGATTAAATCCCCATGTGAGGTATGCACAAGTTGTACATTTTGTATAGTCCTTGTTTTTGTTTTTTTTTTTTTTTCTTGTTGTTGTTGGCTTGTGGTTTGCCCTTTTGTCCTTGGAAACCATTTTTGGTCTAGTTTTCTCGGTCTTTTTGGTGAAATTTCTAGTTTTTGGGCTGCTCTGCATTTTTATACTCCTTTGCCCAATGGATTTTGGCACTTGGTCTACGTTGTGATCTTGTGGCACTCACTGGGAGTGCCCATCCCCAAGCAAGAGCCAATGTTGGTGCAAATATTCACTTTACACACTTTGCCCTATTTTCTATATCCATTTTTGCCCAATTTGTCAAGAAACGTTCATTTGCTCAAGCTGGTGGTCTGCAGTTCATCTTTTCCAGTTGAATGCCTTTGAAATTGCTCACATTGTCATGATTTTTCCCTAAATTGAAACAAATTTCCAAGTTCCCCTCTTTTGTGCCCTAATTTCTTCATTTTTTTGGGCTGAGTTATTTTCCCTTTGTCAAAATCATGAAAAGACTCGAAATGGATCAAATCCGAGTTTTTTTATTAAAATCTCATGCCCCAGGTCGAAATCATTGTTAAATCATGCTTCATTGGATTCAAAACCAAAAAGTCCACCTTCCTTGTGAAATTTTTTGATTTTTAGGGCATCATCCTGTATTTTTATGTTTTTGACGGGCATACGGGTGTCATTTGCCCCATCAAAATTATCTTTACAACATATTAACATGGCAGGCTCTATATTGTTGGAGGATGTGTGGGAAAATTTTATAACTTGTCACTTTTTGAAATTTTGACACAAGGAAAATTTTTTGGGTCCAGCCCCACTCCTGCTATAGTGATGTGCCTACATGGCACGATGTGATTGGTCGAGGAGTGGTGGGTGGTGGAAGTCACTTAGGAATTTTGCTTCCATTTTGGCAAAATTCTCAAAATCCAATTTTTTCCCGAAGGCCCACATCTAATGGGAAGTGGACACGTGGCAGGGAGATCAAGTGGACAACATGGGAGTTGGAAATTTTTTTGTTGTTTTTGGCTCAAGGCGTTAGGGGAAAATTTTGACCCCGAGGCCCGCACCCAATAAGAAGTGGACACGTGTCCAGAAAGGCCATATGGGGGGAGAAGTTTTGAAGACTTTGAAGTTTTAACTTCAAAATGCTAAAATCAATTTTTTTTTGCCCGAAGGCCCTGATGAGTAGGAAGGAGACACGTGTCCGGGAGGAGAAATGGGAATGGGGGCTAAAGAAAATTTTTGTGAATTTTTTCCCATGGTATAAAAGGAAAAAAATGAGGATTGGCTCTGCAACCAATCATTTTTGAACACATGTCCAAAAGGTGGTGGAGGTTTGGGCGGCGGGGAAGAGTTTCAAAATTTTACAAATTTTGGGCAAAAATCTCAAAATAAAAAATTGATCCGTGGCCCCGAAGAGGAAAATTTGGAGGTCCCCCCACAGCCAATAAGGGGGTGACATGTGGCATTTTTCAGAGGGGAAAAAGAGAGAGCATGGGCCCATAAAGGTTTTTTGTGCTCATGGAGGTTTGAAGGAGAATTTGGAGGGTCGGCTCCGCAGCGAATGGGAGACCGCCACGTGGCAGGAAGAGAGCGGGTGTTCGGGCCCATGGGGGTTTTTGAGAAAATTTTCCTTTTCTCAAAAAAGGGCAAAAATTTCATTATTTTGGCTCATGGCTTTTAGTAGGGCCCACCTAGGGACACGTGGTGTGTCCAGGGGCATGGGGAAAATTTTCAAAATTTTCCCGAGGTCAAAAAAGGTTTAAAATGCATTTTTAAGGTTGGATGCCCGGTCCAATGGTATTTGGACATGTGTCCACCTTATCCAGAAGTCAAAGAAGATATTTTTGAGCCTACATGTCAAATCTCATCAGGACACGTGGAGGGTGGAAATTTAAAGTTGATTTTAAATCAACGGTTGCTGAGTGTTTTCATTTCTTGCCGCCATTGGAGCTCCAAGATGCTTGGAATCATCATTTTTGCACCAAATCACATGAAATTTTATATGAAATCACATCCCCTCAACCTTTTGAGATGCAATGGCATCATTCATTTGAGCTAATTTGATGTGCCCTATGATGTTTTTCATGAAATATTTTTCTCAACCCATGTGAAAAAACGTGAAAGGTAAAAATTAAAAGTTGCAGAGTTAAAAATGATGAGGTAAAAGGTGAAAATGATTGCAAATGCATGTTGGCATGGTGGAATGACAAAAATGTGACCCTGGGATGGATAAGGATCTGAATCCATGCAATATTTTAAAATATTTTGTGCATCCTTGGCCATATGTGAGTTGTTTTATAGTTTGATGTCATTTTCATGAAATGGATAGGTTTTGTAACAAATTTGATCCCTTTGGCATATTATTTGCTTGGGATGCAAGGATCCAAGTTGGCATAGGGTATATTATGTAATTTGGAGGCATTTTGTAAAGTCTATTGGGATTTTTGGAGAAAGAGAGAAGAATTTTCAGGAGGAAAATTGGAAGTGTTCCATTTTTTTTGGAGAAACTGCTGAGAGCCATTTTTGATTCCTGTTTGCATCAAATGTTCATCATGTTGAGTTGGTTTCAGTTGTAAAGCCATCAACAAGCTTTGAGATTGTCTTAATAACATTCCCTTGCTGGTGTATTTGATCAAAATTTATGGATTGACTGGTTTTATCTCTTGGCAAAGCTTGCATACACTTGTATTTCAGTATGTTTTCAATTTGTGTTTCATGCTCATGTTGCAATCTTGTGTTTGGGATCTTTGTTGGTCATACATGGTCTCATTTCTTGTAGAGGGTTTGAAGGCATCTGCAATCTTCCATTCAGAAGAGCATTCATTTGAGTGAAGATAAACATATTTAAATTCATCTTACCTTCCTTGTAAATTGAGGGTGTTTGTAAACTTTTGGGTGTACCTTAAGTCATGATCTAACAAGGGTTTCTAAATGCTTCATTGATATTTTTCTTCAAGCCTTTGTGGTAGGTTATCAAATTTTGTGTGGAATAGTGTAGATTTGGGCCTCCATTTGTGCACACATCCTGGTTGAAAGAGTACTTCAAACTCATTGAAACATCTCTGTTGTTTAGGTGTTGCAATTCTTTTGCAAAGCTTCCCAAAGAAGTGGGTAATTCCTTATCTTGTCTTGTCCAAACTTCTCCCATCAGAATATCATTTAAACTAACTCATCCTACCTATACTACCCCTACATTTGCATTGTGTGTCCACAAAAGAACTCAATCCTTTCACAAAAATGCACAAAGCATATCAGGGTTTTATCATGTCTTTAGTAGCCCTAGCCTTGTTTTGAGAACATTTCCATCATTTAGTAGTGAAAACTCCTTTGAGTTTGGATAATGGATACTTGATCATGTTTTCACAAGGCCTCTTTCATGTCATAATGCAAAACACAAGGATATCTCTACCTCCTTTACCATACAAGGGCTGCAATATAGGTTCTCTTGCCTTGGTTGATAGGCACAACCTAAAATAGTGAGGGTTAGATCAAAACCCTTATGAAGGTGCTATCCACTCCCTCAAATATTGAATGCAAACAAGCAAGTATAGGTGTGCTATCCCCTAGGTTCATGATGTTACAAGTTTTGAAGGTGATTAAAATGACATACAAACCATCTATCTATATTGGGGCATTTTTAGTGCAATAAAAGTACGCCATGGTTATGTCATGTTCTATGTTATACAAGAAGTGTCATACAAACCTTTAAGATAGTTCGAGGCCATGTGAAAATAAACCCACGAGGTAAGCGAATGAACCATTCTAAGGCTTTTCCCCTAGACTCTTTGGAAAGATTCGTATGAGGTAATTATCACTATAGGCCACTTCTTGGCATGCCATGTAAAAATCCTTCACATGGTCTCGTGGGTCACCTTTCCCTCTATATTTTTCAAATTTTGGCATGTCAAAATTTTTAGGGAAGGGTTGAAGTGTCATAGTTTTATCAAATGGATGGGGACATAGTTCTTCATATTGATATTTTCTATTATTCCCCATAGTACTCTCTTGGAGGCTTGTAAGTGTCACTTTCATAGATTGCATTTCTTGTGTGAGTAATTTTTCTTTAGTAGGAGAAGTAGGGATATATATGCGATTGTATTCCATATTGTCTCCTCCTTGACTTTCCATGTGAAGTTCACTAATTTTGACCTTAGGTTTTGTCTTTTGTACATTCTTGTTTGTTTCTTTTTGTACATGAGATGTTAACAAAGCTAATTGTTGACTAAGGTTGAAATTTTTTTGTTGAATAGTGACTTCTTCTTCATGACATGGAGGTTGTTCAAATTTTCATGTTCTATTCTGACTTTATGTGGTACTTTAATGAAAGGCATTTTATATCCCACTACATTATCGTTTCCCACATTAGAGGTAGAAGCATGTCCATGTGTTAAGATATCCTCCATGTTAATGAGAGGTTTCTCCTCATCATTAGTATCATTTGTAGGTGGGATTATCTCTTGTTCAATAGGCATTCTATCTCCTAACTCCACAACTCGTGCTAGTACCCGATCTTTATTTCTAAAGAGGAATTCATCTAACAAGGTGGGGTCAAAATAAAATTCGTGTGTGGTGATTCTAACTCATCACCTGCTATGATCTATCATTTCTTCTACTTCTTTCTTAGTGGATATTAAAGGCCCAAGATCATGGATAATAAAGGTATTTGACCCTTGATTTTTTTATGCTTCCCAAGTTTGTGTTTTCCTTGCTTCTAATGCCTTCTTTTTGATCCCTAATATTGTTTTAGGGGCCATAATGTGTAATAGTTTCACTAAGGTGTCTGTGAATGTGTTCAAATATTTTTTATCAAACCTAAGTGAAAAAAATGATGTCAAGAAATCAAGGTATATTATGAATTTAAAAGAACCAATGTGACATAGTGATTACTCTTAAATGAACAAGTTAATAGTGACAAGAAAAATTCAATCACACACTTTTTAGTTTTAAACCAATCAATCAAATGAAGTACTTCCTAAATCTATTTTCAAAAATGTAGGTGGTGTCGTATGATGATTAAAAAAATGTCCCTACTTATGTCAAGTTCAAATAAATGAACAAGGTGTAAGTAATAGTAAGAAGTTAACGTGACCTCCAAACAAAGTACACTAGAAGCAAGCCCAAATTTAATCAAGACCTATATTCAAAAAAATTTTCAGTTACGATTGTGAGTGACTTAACAATTTCATCAAAATATGTTAACTAAAATTTGCGAGAAAGTAAGGTATTGATATAACACACACAAGTGGTAACACTTAACAATTTTTAGAATTGAGGTAATAATTAGATTCAAACTAAATTTATAGTATACCTAGGAATTGTTAAAGTGTATATAGAGTGACCTTACAATATAGATATTTAGGTCAAGTTTACAAGAAACAAGGCATAAATACAAAAATTTAGTGACACGATATAAACAAGATAACCATTCAAAAGGGAATCAAAGTGATGAACCAAGCCTAACTACGATGATGATCTTGACTTGGGTATCAAGATCAACAAGGCTACCAATGATATTAAAATGTCTCCACACACTTTAGATGTTTAACAACTCAATCGTAAACATGGATGAGTGTAAATGGACACAAAAGTGGTTAATACAATCAATTAGTAACACAAGGGTACTCACTCTTCTTCTGATCAACAAAGTGTCAAAACAAAGTGAAGGAAGTAGATCAATAGGTGTTGAAAAATGTTGGCCTCACTTTGGAAGAGTTTCACCTCACCTTAGGGAAAGTGAAAAACTAATAAAAAGTAACACTTCACACGTTCGTGATGAAAAATGGCTCTTAACTCAAATTGGATATGATATGGTTCAAGTTGGCTCCTAGTCAAAGATACATTCCTAGATGGCTCAATCAACTAGGTATCACAATTCAGGTAAGAGTGAGCTCGATTTACCAAGAAAAGTCACATTGAATAATTCTTGGAGTATCTTAGCTTAACTTTACCCCCTTCAAGAATAGTGGGAAATAAATGCATCCATCATGTACTCTCACTCAGTCATGATACGACAAATTATGATGCTAAATCTCACAAATTGTAATACTAGTCAAGTAGGTTATGTGGAGCACTTCCCATTTTGTCCACAAGGTTCCCTCTTGTGTGGAATACTTTGGGGTTTTCTAGGATCACCCCCATTATTGTAGCTTAAGGATTAGACCAAAGGGGTTATGTCCTAGTTTTAAGTGGACAAGGCATACCCTTATCCTAACCTATAAATATAGTGTGTTGATTGTGGTGTATTTTTTTATTTTTTTTAATTGGATGTGGTTTCCTTGAACACCTTTTGAAACCTACACGAAACTATATTATTAGTTTAATTTTGTTTCAACTCCACCTTTATTTGAAAATCATTTTTGGTTTTGCACAATGGATTAGTAATTTTCCATGAAAAAAATAAATGTCATTTCGATTCTCAAGATCACCCTAAGATGTAAGAGAAGAGCATACGCGATGTAAAATCCAAGAAATAAACAAATGGAAACACTTAATTCAAACAAAAATATATTCATCTTTTCTCAATTTGGACATTCAACACATTTTCGAAGCAATAAAAGATATAAGAATCATTTCTGATTCCCAAGATCACCCCAAAGGACGCGAGGGAAGAGCATACATGACCTTACTCTTATAATTAAGCATGCAAGGTTTATCCAATGTCTAGTCTAGAAAAAGCATGTAAACATACCCATGTAAAAATAAAACATGCAATGATGTTAGCACTTTAGGACACAAACCTTTAGAAACCTGGAATTAATATGCCAACTCAGCTGAAACACCTACGCATACGTTAATGGATGTGCACATCGGTTAGGGTGTTTGTACCCCTTTATATAAATCTAGGTCTCGATGTACGCTGTGCCACCCGAGAGATGCCTATGCTAGGATATGTGCGTGTGCGCTAGGGTATAGGCATGTGCACCCGGTCAGCAAAAAAGACAATACAAAAATTAAGATATGATGTGTGTGTTGTTTGTGAGATGCATGCACTAAGATATGGGCATCGCACCACAGATACAAACACAAAATGTGTGCGTTAGAAAAATGGTACATGTGCCAAGGTTATGGTATCCACACCGATATTAGGGTGCTTGCACGAGCTTGATAGGATTTCAACAATAGATAAGGTATATTATAAAAGTAGTGTGTGTGTGTGGGAGGATGTGTGCCTACACGTGGTTTAGTGTGTCTCAGTAACTAGGTTTGTGTATCTATGCCTATCCTGCTATAAAAATACGGCCAAATAACACTAACAATTTCAAAATTCTCCAAATTTTAGTATGTTAGCTTGAAATTGACAATAATCCATCATAATTAAGTCTCTAAATGAGACTCAACACATGAAAAGTTTTAAAAATCATAAGAAATTTAACATTATTTCAAACATGTGCATATTAAGGGTTAGCCAAATATTGAGATAACAACAAAAATTAAACTACAATGTTAAGGGACTAAGGACCCGTCCCACCAGGTGTGCCAAATGTATGCAAGAGTTAGTTATCTATGTAAGTATAATTGAAACTAACACCTAGTAGCTTCAATACAATGCTAAACTAAACCTATGCATCATCATACTAAGATCTTAAGAAAATCTAACCTATCAACATCTCTACATTAGAACATGAAATGAACATTTCAAGCTAATATGTTAAACAAATTAACTTCTATCTCTTATTGAATGCTAAATGAGATGAGATTGAACCTATGTAGATCTCTAGCAATCAAAGAGTTGATTGTATGCTTGAAATCCCAAGGTTTTCAAGAATGGAGTCTTGTCAAATCATGGCTACAAGACCACTTGACATATCTCCATATGAATTCAAAACTTGGGTGGATGAATGCAAGAAATGGAGAAGGCTAACTCTTCTAATGGAAGAATGCTCTAAGATGATAAAATGGCTATAGTGTATGCTCTATGCTCATTTAGGTGTAAGAAGAAAGGTAGGAGGAGGGCTCCTTATATATCCCAATGGATAGAAGAATCTCTACATCCCTCTTCATGTGGGATAAATGGAGAGGTTGGGTTAGTTGTGGATAAGGAAGGTTTAGAAAGGGTTGAGTCAACCTTAGGAGAGTTTAGTTTGTCCTTTAGTGACCCATGGGGTTTGAGGGGATTTATTAATTAACCAAAGTGATTAATTAATAGGTGTGAAATCTTGATGGTTGTCATATTTCCTTCATTTAATCAACTCTTAGTTGATGTCATATTCAAACCAAGGGTGTGTCTGAAGCTATATGCAAAAAGAAGAATCTTAGTGATCTAGTAATTGATTATAGGTATCTATTATTTTTTATATTTTCTAGGGGGTTTTACATTGTCTTTAGGATTTCTTGGCCAAATCCTTATTAAATATAAACTATGAGGAACTTTCTGAAATAAACACTCATTGCTGAAATAAAGAAATATTCACAATTAAACATGTTGTTAGAAATAAACACACTCTTGCATAATGAAACAAATTAATGGAAGTAAAACACACTCTTGCAGAAGTAAACACATAATTGCAGAAGTAAATACACGTTTGAAAATGTTGTTAAATTCTTGCAAGGAAATAAGAGTCTAATCTATAACACATGTAGGGACAAGTACAAAATTTAACTGAAGAATCAAAAGCAGTTACAAAATTAACACTTAAGAGATTTCATGAATTACTTAGAAATATAAATACTAATAAAACAAAGAATCCCACTTCTTGGAGGAGTGGGCATTCCAATAAGTTCCATAGCTAAGCGTGGGAGTTCTAGAACTAAGTGCTAGAGTTCCATAACTAAGTCCAAAGGTTCCAAAACTAAGCAATAGAGTTCCTTTGTTGTGTGATGGAGTTCGAACTAAGCTTGGAGGTTCCAGAGCTAAGTCGCTGTTTTGAACCCAATGTTCCCAAAAATGTAATGGTTGCTTCATACTTTGTTCTTCCGATGAATGTTCCTTGTTTTATTACAAAAATAAATTTCCACACACTTTGTTAGGAATTACAAAGTTTTTAGACATTAGAAATAAATCAAACAAAAGATTGAAAATTACATTCTAACTTATACTAGATTAAAAAAGTCACAAAATGTCGTTAAACTTGATAAAAATGAGAGTAAAATAAGATAATTTATTGCACATTGATGAGGCATATTTTGGCCTTATCATCTCCCCAAACTTACTTGTTTGTAATTCCTCTTACAAAATTTACTCTTCAATACTTGTGTTGTGAATTCTGCATTCAATTGACTACTAAGGTGAAATGGCTGAATGTGAATATCTCAATGCTTCAGTTCAGAAGTACTATACCCTAATCCTTATTCTATCTTTCTCTGCTACTCCTCAAAGTGAGTGGGATCCTAAGGCTCTCTTTGTTGCCATGGTGACATGGGAGTGAGAAGGAGAGGATGCCTTGTTCTCATTCCCTTCCATATTCCCCTACGTTTTCATTGACTGAGGGATTGGTGTACATAGAGCTCTAGCTCTTTCCTGAGACTTAAGTTCGTAGGAGATATCACTTTTCTTCTTCTGAATGCAACTGTGAGAAAATCCCATCTCTTCAAGCATCCATCATAAATATCTTCAAAGTTTTTCTCCTCATAAGAGGTGAAGGCATCAATAATTTTCTGCAGAATGGCAATATAATGTGCCTTGAATCAACTGTCAAAGGCATGGGATCTGAAATGTATAGAAAAGGAAGATGGTTTTCCATAGTGAGCTCTCATGCAGAGGCCAGATGAACTAGCCTTTAATAAATGTTTAGAATCCCTCTCTTTCCATGTTATCTGATTTTGAAGTATAGAAACAAATGCATTTAGCTGGCTTTCCCCTACATACAAATTGATCATGAAGCTTATATTCTTTTCCAGCATAAAATTACAGAGATAGAATTTGTAGAGAAGATTTTTCTCTCTGCACTGGTTGAGGAATATGTTGTCATGAACTCTGATTCATATTTTATTTCATGTGGAAGGCCACATGCAATCCTTGATAGTTTCTAATGAATAAATTTCTCTTCCAGAAAGACATTGTATATGCAGGAGAAGGTCTCTATATGTGAGTAATATTTCACTCATTATGTAGACCATTTGTATCTTTACCAGACATTTAAATTTGTCTTCTTCCATTTTGTAAAAATTTCTTCCCATTCCTTCCTTTCCTTCTTCTCTTCTTCCATCTTGCTTCTTAGTTCCTCATTTGATGTTTTAAATTCATTAAGATTTCTGCAGGTATCTTCCCATAACTACTAAGTAAGTGGCGATTAATTCAATTTTGTATAACCCGATTCATTGAAGATACCTTTGACATAACACTTTTTTACTAGCCAATTGAAATTCTTTTTTTTTCTACCATTTGTTGTTTGAAAATGTCAATTCTTCAATCCTATCTATGAGCTAAGTTTTTAGTTTCTCAATGAGCATTTCCTATGCTCTAATTTGTTCTTGAGGAAGTTTAATTCCTCATCCTTCTCCGTAATGATAAGTTTTGCTCTAGAAAAAATAGAGCTTATCTAACTTGTTGTTTCTCCTCTTTTTCTGAAATTTCCTTAGGGAATGAGCATTGCTCTTCCACCAAAGGGGATTTCCTTTTTGTTTCCAAGATGCCAATTCCTCTTCTTCATGTGAAAGTGTTGCTATTGATTCACCCATCTCCTGAAAAGTTTGTTCTTCAAATATTTCATCTTCTTTCTCCACCTCAATTTGACTTGGTTGAGGAGGAGACATTGCCATGCTACCCAGAATATCAATAACTTCTTTCTCCAAACCATCATGTTCTTCAATATCCACTGGAGTTTCCCTAGACCTCTTATGAACTCTTCTTCTTTGAGGAGCTTCAAAATGTCCTAAAGTGGGCTTCCTCCTAGAGATTCTTCTGATTTTTACTTCATGATCCATCTTAGGTGAACTATCACTATCAGAGATAGATATTATTTCTTTTGGTATTGTTGTAGAGGAAGGAGTTTCTTTTGAAGGCATGAGTAGGTTTTGCAGCTTTGATCATTCTTTCAGATCTCCTCCTCTTTGGCACATTAACCCCACTTATTTCCTTCTTTTTCTCTACAGGGGGATCAATCTCCAAATTAATTTTAGGGGAGAAAGGGGTTGGTATTCCCCTCCTGATAATATCAAGGCTTTTTTTGAATTTGTTAAGGAACTTTTCCCATGCTTCTTCTCCATTTTTCTTTGAGATAAAATGGTGTTGACATACTAGATGGACTAATCCATGATGTCTAATTGTCCCAACTCCCCAAGAATACCTCTAATCCATTGTCTAGATGGATTAAAAAAGGAACCCTGGAAGGTTTACTATATATTCTAGTTTTGCATCCCCATACCTAAGATATATTAGCATCTTAAGGACCTCTCTTCCCATAGTCCCAAATTGACCATCGCAAGTTAGGTACTTAACTACCCAAAATGCTACCTTGTCAAAGGGTTTGGGAAAGCTAGCTCTTCTGACCCCCTTGATGATTTTCTTAGTGTTATAAATATATTGGGGTTCAAATTCCCCCTCTTGTATCAAGGTTTCCACCAATTATTTTAGGGTCCCCTTGATAGGATTTGGGACATGTACAATTGGTACCCAGATACATTGCTCATTGTATTTACAGTAAAGGGAATTACAATGCTTTTAATCTTAGTTATGGATTCTTCTAAATTTATAAAAATTCCCTTACCAATTCGTCATTATACTTTGAGAATTTCTTTAGAACTCCAACCACCCTGCTTGTTCAAAAATGGTTGCCACTTCTCCATCTGCAAGAAGTTGTGTATCATCCTCTGGATCTAACTTCTTTTTGATCCCCATGAGGATGATTCAAATTCTTCCTTCTTTCAAATCCTTACTCATTAGGAGATAGATGTGGAACTACTAGATTTGGTTGCGGAACTTATTGGATTTGGCTGTAGAACTGTTGGGTTTAGCTACATAATTCAAATATAATTCTATTGTTTCTTCCTTGAATTTTTCTACAACTTCTTCTCAATTTCATTTATTCTACCAAAATGATAGCTCATTATTAATACCACCACTTTTACTTGTTCAATCGACATCACCCTCATGATTACTTGCTTTTAATCATAATGTATAATAAATGACTCATCATATCGACTACTTAAATCAAGTCTAATCACACATGCAAACTTTTAATTTAACCTTTAATAAGATCAAGACATAATTACCATCCTTGTTGATGTAATTCCTCCACCTTGATGACTCATCATTCCTAAAAAAAAGTGAAAAAGGAAAAATGGTTAGAAAACAATTTGGAATTCAAAGAAGTTCATTTTATTTTTAATTAGCCATTTATTGAGGAGACCAACCACCATTTCTAGTTTTCAATTGGTCTTTGAGATATTTTTTGGGAAGAGAACACCATTTATTGGTTTTCATTCCCTCCCTTTATTTTTTTTTTTTTAATTTGATTTTTTTTTTTTGGGAAGAGAATGCCATTTGTTGTTTTCATTATCTTCCCTTTATTTTGGATCCATGCATCTGATTACTTGATCATTTTGGAAGAACTAGGTTCTTCCATATGATCAAATTCCTTGTTTGCTTCAATCTGCTTCAAGAACTCATCCTTGGTAGGAGGCTTCCTATAAAGTTTCAACCTATGTCCATTAACCAAAAGTTTCCTTATGTTGCCATTAATGGGAAGTAGTTGAATAGAGTCATTGTCAAATATTTACTCAATCTGATAAGGTCCTAACCACCTGGTTCTCAACTTGCCTTTGAATTGCTGGTACTTGGAATCAAACAAGTAATGCCCAATCTCCTACCTTGAATTGCCTTTCCTTGATATGTGTATCATTCCACTACTTCCTTTGGTCTTGGATTATCTTTTCTGTTGAAGTGCTTCCAATCTCATCTCATCAAATTTATTGAGTTGTAGAATTATTTCCTTTTATGTTGCATCAATTCAATACCCAATTTAGTTGTTGTCCTCAATGTTTGTAGTTCAAATTCAATGGGTAACAAGAGATTTTCCCATAGAATAAATCATATGGTGAGAACCCTATTGTAGTCTTCCAAGTTGTATTATAAGCCCAAACAGCCTCAGGTAACCTCTTCACCCAATCTCTTCTACCTCTTCCAACTGTTTTGGTGAGGATGTTTTCCAATTCTCTTGTTTGTCACTTCGCTTGCCCATTTGATTGTGGGTGATAGGGAGATGACTTCATATGATTGATCTGATAGTACATTTTGAAGGCCTAGATCATATTGGACATGAATTGTGGACCTTGGTCTGAAACTATACTTCTTGGTGCACCAAACTTCATCATAATCTTTGGTAAAATCAAACTTACATCTTCATTAGCATTTGTTAAATCTTGCACCTCTGCCCACTTTTTCACATAATCAATACATACAAGAATGTGCTCCTTTCCTTGTGAAGGAGGACTAAAAGGGCCAAAAAATCCACCCCCACCTTTCAAATGGTTCAATCACTACTTGAGGTTGCAGAGAGGCATTTCACTGGTGAAAGTTGGTTGTCCCATCCTTTGACAAGGATCACACTGCTTGATGTATTTCTTCACATATTTATACAAAGATGGCCAATAATAGCTAGTGCCAAGTATTTTTATGTTGTTATTTTTACTGAAAAAGTTCCTCCACTTGGTTCATCATGACATGCCCCGAGTATGTCAAATATTTCATCTTCTCGCACGCACCTGCGTAAAACCAAATTAGTACCACATTTAAATAACATTCCTTTTAACCATTTGAATTATGCACTAGTTTTGATTAATCTTTTTATTTGTTTCTTGGTAAAATAAGAGAGAAAATTCCCTGTTGTAAGATAATTTTCCATATCTAAAAACCGTGGTGTATCAGCTAAAATAAAAAATAATTGTTCATCTAGAAAGTTGTCCTTTATTGGATCTTGCACCGTTATAGTGGTTAATCTTTACAAGAAATCAACTACCACATTATATTTCCCTAGATTATCCACAATGGTAATACCAAATTATTTTAAAAGTAATAACCATATAATTATCCTACCTCCAACCACTGGTTTGTTCATTAAGTATTTAATTGATGAGTGATTTATATGTACAAATATTTTATAACCTATAATATAATGTCCTGAACTTATTAATTGCATAAATCAAAGAAATAAATTCTTTTTAGTGGTGGTGTAATTTATTTCAGTGGAAGCAATATTTTTACTAAGGTAGTAAATAGCATACATTTTCCCTTCTTCATCTTTCTATCCCAAAAGCGCACCAATTGAGTTATTTGAGGCATCTGTTTGATGTGAATTTTTTTCTCCCAATTAGGTCCTCTAAATATTGGGGCGAGTGATTTTTTTATTAGATTTAGGCAAAAAAAGGGATCACTTTTCATCCCTGAAATTCACAATCCATGTAAGAGAGGAATGCAAACTAGAAACAAAATTTAAAAAAACTTTGATAAAACACCTATAGTATCAAGATGAGTTAAAATGATTAACTATTCATGCAGGATCGAAAGAAGAGTAAAAAAAAAGACCTAATTTTGTTTTGGTCAACAAATTCCTCAAAATGTGGTGTTAGAACAAAAACCTCTATCAACATCATCAAAAAACTAAGAAACAAATGGTGTTTCTCCATCTTGATTAATAACCATCCTAGATTTTTACCACCACTCCTCCTCAAAATTTTATATGTACATGGGAAGGTTAAATCTCCTCCTTTTTATTTCCCTTCAATCCCCTCTAATCATTTTAATACTACTGTTGTTAAGCAAAAATTTAACTTGAATTTCCAACTCCTTCAAGAATCGTGTTTTATCCAAATGGACTTGATCCGTGACCATTTCTTCTTCAAAATGTTAAATGATTTTTAGAATGGACTCCCTTTTCCCCTCATTCATGTCCTCCATGGCTTTTAGGACCCTTCTAAATACAACATATTTCTTTTCTTCAAATACAATGGGGTCTCCCACACATTCATTCTTCCTGAAGTAAGGGAAAACCCTCATTTTTGGCTTTATCTTTCTCATTCCCTATAGGATAAACAAAAATTTACCCATTTCATTTTAGTTAGACACAATCGCAAGAGTAATATCATCTTCCTCGGCAAACTCCTCTAAGATATGTTGTCAAAGGATAATCCAGAACCAGCTTGCCATTCTCAACTAGAAGAAGAATCAGGCCCTCATGGAGGGGCAGCTCAACTTTCTCATTCTGGAAAGCCATCAGCGAATTCAAAAGAGAGGTGGTAAGAAAAAGGGAATACTAACCATAAACTTGTGATGGAACATGTTGAGGAAGGTCATGTGATGGGCATATATTTTTCTATACTTACCCTCAGCATAATATATTTCATAACTTGAAGGAAAACATCCTTCCATACCCCAGGAATGGACGAATAAGTAATGCCATCCGTGAAGAAGTAACATGTCTCCTTGCCAACAAAACATTAATCAATTTCTCAAAGGGTTATTTCCTTGTAGATCTTTATCCCTTCCATCTTCATATCAATCACCCCGGATGAAATATTGGACTCCAAGACCTTAACCTCCGGTGTGACGGATAGTAAAAACCCCTATCTCCACGCTTTTCCAAAGTCCTTTTTGAGTGGTCATAAGCATGTAATTTAGCAATATAATTACTAAATCCTCTAACTTTAAGCTTGTTCCAAAGATCCTAGTTACTCTACTCCATGTTCGATGGTAGGGATTCCACTCAAATCCTATCGCCACCCATCTGCATGTTGCCAAATTAAAAACTAACAAATCCCATAAAATATTTCCACCAACCAACAAGTTGAATATTTTCACCCTATCAAAGGTCAAAAAACAAATTTTTATAAAACTATCATGGTACCTAGAATACTTTCCCCGGTGATAAATACCATCATTTATCCTAGCGCCTTTCTCAAATCCTTAATGATTTCATCATTAATATTGGAAAGTTATTACAGTAATCTCTCTCCTTTTCACCAAATTTTGTACTCATTACTAAGGACTCCCAAATTGGCCATCTTGTCTTCATATTTATTTCCCTACCTCAAGGTATGATTGATAGATATCTTATTAAGTCTTACTTTAACAATTCCTTGATATCTTAAATGATATTTTTAATGACTAATTGATCTTACTCCTATTGAGGAGATATTTTATTAACAATTAAGGATCAATCAGCATGGAGGAATTTGGATGTCCTTAAGGCATTTTTGATGAAATTGATGAAAATACCCCATGGGAGGACTCTAGCCTCAGCCATGTTATTAGTCTACTTTCCCAAGGGACCCGTAGATGAACAACTAATCACCCTCACTTTTCCTTAAGATACACCCTAAACTTGATTCAGATTGAGTAAGCCCCATCAAAATTGATCTTGATCATATTTCCCATAGGTCTAATCAAGTAAACATTCTTACTAGGGATTTTGATTCTGAGGCATCCGGATGGATATGAGGAAACTTATCCAAATTCTTGCTCTCATTTTAGGAAATGATTAATTTTTATTTAATTTCTTCAAAACATGTTGACATTTTTCATCCCAATGAAATTCCAATCCTTGGTAAGAAAACCAACATGGGGAGAAAAAATTTAGTAGAATCTTTGATAAAACACCTATAATATCCAAAATTCCCTAAGAATGACTTGATATCCGTGGGTGTTTGAGGAACATGTAATTCTAAAATAATCTTGATTTTGTTTTGGTCAACTTGAATTCCTCTTTTTGAAATGTGGTGTCCTAGTACAATCCCCTCATCAACCATCATCAAACATTTCTCATGACTAAGAGACAAATGGTGTTGCTCACATCTTGTTAATATTTTGTCCATATTTTTCAAGGCATCATCAAATGTTTCTCCATGCACAGTGAAATCATCCATGTATACTTCCACACAATCATTGGTTAGATCTATAAAAATTGCTAGTACAGCCCTTTGGAAGGTTGTTTGAGCATTACATAGTCCAAATGGTAATACCCTGTAGGCAAAGGTACCCCATGGAAAAGTAAAGGTAGTTTTGTCTTTATCCAGAAGCCACATCCCGATTTGATTATATCCACTAAAACCATCTAGGAAGAAAAAGTAATGTTTAGTGGAAGCGTTGTCTAAAACTTGATCTATGAATGGTAATGGAAAATAATCTCTAAGTGTAACTTTTTTAATTCCCTATGATCAACAAAATTTTTTCATTTTCCATTATTTTTGGCAAAATCCCATAAGAGGAGACATGTGAATATCTAAGATAGGGTAGATAAATCCTACTTGCAATACTATCTTTTTTTTAATTTCTTTCTTGACTATGTCCCTCAAGGTTGGTTGATCCTTCTTTGAGGTTTAGGACTAACTAGTTTTAAATTTTTAGTATAAATGTGATGGGTACAAATAATTTAATGAATTCATTTCATCCTTTATAGGAGAGTTAGAAAATATCTAGTATGAATTTTCAAAACATCAAACAATTTAGCTTGAATTGATCATTTTCCAACTAGCTGTTAATGTTCAATATTTTACCTAGTTTAATTTCAATTTATTTGGTTCCAGTGTGTGATGAAATGATTTGTTGAAAAGGTTCCATTAGGGTGTTTAGTGAACATGAATGTGGTAACAACATATGATATGCATCAATGTCTCTAAATTTACCTTGAGAAAGAATAATGAACAAATGATAGTAGGCAAAGTTATGATACTTATCTTGTTATTGGTCAAACTCCTTGTCACCGCTGCTTTCCAAAATTCCTCATCATTCCCTGATATCTTTGAGACCAAAGCTAATGATTCTCGTAGCTATTTTTTTCCTCTCCCAAAGATAAATATCATTCCTCTGGAGTGAAATTATTTTACATCTTCCTGGAATTCCTTTGTGTTTTGGAAGATAAGTATGCATGTTCAAACTAAGTCTAAAGGTTCTAAAACTAAGTCTAAAGGTTCTGAAACTATCCCCGATTTTTTTCAAAGATAATTGGTGATCATTCAATGGATGATTAATCATATTATCCACCTCCCGTACATGATCCTGCAATGTTATCATAGCCAAAGAAGACAAATTTTGTTTATTAGTATCAAGATCATCAACCCATAATTGTTTTTGATTATCAATAAAATGTCTATGCAAAGGATATAAGGAAATTTGCTTATAATTCTTACCATTTGAGATAGTCATATCCTGATATACAATCAATTAAGGAAGAAACTATAGCTAACCATGGTCTACCCAAAATAATGGGATAACCAAGTGTTTTACCTTTTGGCCGTAATATAAGGAAGTCCACTGGATACTCCCATGACTCCACCATAACTGCCACATCTTCAATGATTCCTTTTGGTTTTGCTACCGACTGATTTTCCATCTGCAATATGGTGCTAGTAGGTTGTATACCTATTAATGGTAATGTTTTCAAAGTTTCCACTGTCATCACATTTATATCTACTCCCAAATCAACCAAAACATTATGTATATCTTTATTTCCTATAGAGATAGAAATAACAGGGCTTCTAGGATCCCCATATTTGGGAAGTAAGAGTTTTCCTACTAATAAATCAGCAAGTTTCCCATCTACCTTAATAGTCCTAGGGTACTGCTTCTTCCTTCCAGGTCTTTTCAAACATAACATTTTGATTAATTTGTTTAATTTAGGAATGTCCTTGATTTCTTGCAACAATGGTATTTCAATATTTAGTTTCCTTAATTCTTGCACTAATTCAGATTCCTTGGTCTCAATAACTTCTTTAAATCTTTTTGGAAATGGAGTTTCAATAGAGTTGCTATCTGGCTCCTTCTCTTTTTATTTTTCATCCTCCTTAGGAATAACTGAACTAGGAGTTTCAGTTTCTTCTGTCATCTCAGTAATTATAACAGGTGGAATATTAATTATTTTTCTATATCTTGTTTGAATATCCTTACAGTCCATGGCATTAAGATCAACTAGTTTTTCTTTCTATTCCGTAGACAGGGGTTTGTTTGTTTTTTTGGGATTAGCCATTGGTTGTGTTGGCATTTGTGTTTGAACCACATTTTCAGTTTGTGAACCTTGTGCTAGAGAACCCATTATGGCATGTTGATGTTGGTTGGGATATGTTCTTCCTTGAGCATAGTTATTAGGGTTCCACCTAGGTTGTGACCAAGTATAAGGGTTACTCTAACCAGACCATGGTTTTGGTGTCCCTAAGCATACCAAGCTTTTCCTACCCAATCTTGGGGATTCCATGTTGGTTGAGGGGTCCAAGGTGGTTGTCCCCAATTTTGTGGCACTGTCTGAGCTACCCATGGCATCATCCAGGGATTAGGAACAAATCTTGGTATGAACTACCCTTGGCTAGGTTGTCTTTGGAAAAAGTTTACTTCTTCTATAGTGGATGAAGTGTTAGTTTGTTTAAATCTATTTTTATGAATGGAAGAAGAGAACAAACATTAGCTTCATGTTCCCTAGATTCACAAATAAGACACATTTCTATTTTATCCAAAGGACAATCTCTTATTGCATGCTTCTTTCTACATCTAGGACAATACATAGCTAATGGTTTAGTATTAGCATTTTTTTGGCTTACAATCCATCCATGGTGGAATTTAATTGAACTAGGATGTCTGTTTTAAAGTTTTCTAGTTCATCCATAAGTTTGTTCATGTCTTGATTTGTAGTTTTCATAGTTTTTCCTTTCTTAGGTCCACCCCTTGTTCTTGAATAACTTCTACAAAGGTCTTTAATATCATTCATTCTTAATTGATTGATGTTTCCACCTCCCATTAAGTTAAGGGATTCCCTAGATTCATCATCCAAGACCTTTAAGAAAAATGTTTTTCTTAGCTCTTCTTTAAGTACAAATCCACACCTTTTACTTACAAAGAGGAATCTATCTAAATAATCTTCCATATTCTCATCCTCTTCTGTTTGATCTAAAAATTCTTCCTTCATGTTTCTCCCTCAACATTAGTCTTGGTATTTGTCTAGGAAGGTATTTTCATTTTTTCCCAAGTGGTAATAGAATTGGATGTTAATCCCATAAACCACCTCATTGTTGCATCTTTTAGAGTGGATGGAAACAACTTGAGTTTTTGATTTTTTTTTTGTAATCATAGGTCTGACACAATACTTTAAATTCAAACAAGAATTGGTTAGGTCCTTAGATGACATCCCTCTAAATGTAGGCAAGTGTGTAGGTGAAATATTATTCATAGGTGTATCATCATCCTCTAATTGAATTGGATAGGTAAAGGTCCTATTAGGTTCTCTTTCAACTTCTCGTGCCATATCTACAATATCTTCTAGATCTTTTTCCCAATCAATGTGGTATGTGATCCACTTTGGTGAAGGTGAAAATTTAGGAGTAGGAGGTTGACTACTCAATTGAGAATCAAAACTTTCTCTAAGTGGGTCTTGGGATATAATCCTTCTCCTAAAAGTTCCACTTCCTTCTGGTGATTGATCCAAAAATTCCAAAGGTGGAAGTTCTTCTTCTTATCTAACAAGAGACAATGGTGCTTCTAATTCTTTCTCAACCTCCTTATTTGAACCAGAGGATGCTGATAGTTCTTGTTGAGATATTTTTGGGAGAAATATACCCTTTGAGTCTCTTGGTCTACTCATAAATTTTATGATAACATAGGGAATATTTTTCAATTACTAGATGTATGATTGTTGCTCTTGTTGACACCTAATTAGACAATTCTAACTAGTGGTCCCAACAATGGCACCAAAAATGATGGGTGTCATTATTCCCTTCATTTAATCAACTCTTAGTTGATTTCATATTCAAACCAAGGGTGTGTCTGAAGCTATATGCAACAAGAATAATCTTAGTGATCTAGTAATTGATTGTAGGTATTTATTATTTTTTATATTTTCTAGGGGTTTTACAATGTCTTTAGGATTTCCTGGCCAAAGCCTTATTAAAGATAAACTATAAGAAAATGTTGAAATAAACACTCATTTCTGAAATAAATAAATCTTCAGAATTAAACATGTTGCTGGAAATAAACACACTCTTGCATAATGAAACAATTTTAAAAATAAAAGTAAAAACAAATTTGAAATAAACAGAAGTAAACACACTCTTGCTTTGAAATAAACACACATTTGAAAATGTTGTTGAAAATTATTGCAAGGAAATAAGAGTCTAATCTATAACACATGCAGGACAAGTACAAGTACAAAATTTAACTGAAGAATAAAAAGCAGTTACAAAATTAACACTTAATAGATTTCATGAATTTCTTAGAAATATAAATACCAATAAAAAAAGAATCCTGGTTCTTGGAGGAGTGGTCCCTTGCTCCACCTTGAATCATGAGTTGACAAAGTATGATTCTCTCAAAATGAAATGGTTATCTTATTACTTAAATCTTTTGTCTTACAAAATTCACTATATATCTATCATATATATCATCTATTGTCCTCTTCTAATATATCTATATGTCCTTATATATATTTCATCATCCGAAGATGAATTTACAATCATAAGTGCTTAATATTTTTCCATCCATCAATAGGTTCTAATGAAACAAAATATTTCTCAAAGTAGATGTGGAATTTAGAAACCTTGTTGGACATACAACTATCTGATCCTGCATACGTATTTCTAGAGTATGAAGAATCAATAATCTATTGATTTTTCCTGATTGGAAGGTCCATTAATTGACCTATCACCAGATGTTTTCAAAATAAAAAGTTTCCCATTGATTTTAGAACTTTGGAGAAGTTCCGGAACCAAAGGGAACTATTCCATAACCAATTACAAATTTTCCATAGCTAAGCGTGGGAGTTCTAGAACTAAGTGTTGGAGTTACAAAACTAAGTCTGAAGGTTCCGAAACTAAGCGATAGAGTTCCTTTGTTGTGTGATGGAGTTCTGGAACTAATCTTGGAGGTTCCATAGCTAAGCCATAGTGAAGCCAAAGTTCCCAAAAACATGTTGGTTGCTTCATACTTTTTTCTTCCGATGAATGTGACCTTTTTATTACAAAACTGAAGTTCCACACTTTGTTAGGAATTAAATATTTTTAATGTTAGAACTAAATCAAACAAAGGATGTAAAATTATATCCTAAATTATACTAGATCAAACAAAAGTCACAAAATTGCTGTCAAACTTGATAAAAAGGGAGAGTAAAATAAGATCATTTATTGAACATTGATGAGGCATATTTTTTGCCTTATCAAAGCTTATAGAATCTTTTTAGAGGAATAATTAGCATGATTTATACTATGGGAAGGATTTAATCAAATAAATGATGATTTATTGATTTAATGGAAGAGGAATCTAATTAATTAATGGAGAAATATTTCATCCTTTTACTTACTCATGGAGTGGGAGTGGGACTAAGAGCGGGACCGAGAGCGGGATTTTTCAAAATTTTAAAGCGAGCAAGAATGTCTAGATTCGAATCTGTAGGGAGAACTGGAGAAGAACTTGACAAAGGAGCATGTGATCATGGAGCCCATTGGAAACAGGGAAAAGGATGGGAGACCAAGCATGTGGGCGGAACTTTTGGGGGAAAATTAGGATCCAAGTGTCTCGAAGAATCTAGAACCGGTTAAAGAAAAAGGTAATCTTTCCCTCAAAATTCTTGACTCTTTGTTGGCTAGAACTAAAGTTTCCATGGAAGGGGAACTCTTTGCAAAATGTATGGGCTCTAGACCAAATATAGATTATTTTAGAGGTTGGGAAAAGAGACGTTGGGTGGCTAATGGCTCCATTGAAATCTCAGCTTACGCTAATGGGTACTTCTTAGCTATTCCTAGTAAGGACCATGTGGTGAAAAATTTTAGTAAGGACCATGGTTCATTGGAAAATCTCATATAACTGTTCAAAAATGGGAGCTAGCTTTCAATCCTTATGGGAATCCTATTACGGAGTTCCCGATATGGGTCAACCTTCCGGGCTTACCATTGGAATTCTAGGAACTAGAGGTCCTTTTTGGTATAGCGAAAAGTCTGGGCAAACCTATTTCCCTGGATCCAGTAACTAAAGCAAAACTAGACTCACTCATGCCAGATTCTATGTGAATATGCGTCAAGATTCATGTTTGGAAAGTAATATTAAGCTTATGACCCCGAGGGGATTGGGTGTAGCATTTTGATTATGATCCTACCCCCTTTGCATGTAAAAATTGCAAGTTGGTGGGTCATGATCAACGCTCTTGTCCAGATCTCAAAAAGAAGAAGCCTGAAGCAAAAGTTATGCCTCAAAAGATGGTAAATGAAAAAGAGGTGAAGGAATGGAAAAGGATTGGGAAGAATGGAAGGGTTTTTGAAATCAAGGAACAGGAGGTTCTCCAGTCAGATCCTGAAGTAGAGCCATTGAATCTACTTATCAAAACCAGAGAGGAAGGAGTGGGAACTAGTACTCAACAACAAAGAAGTACCAATAAAGAAACTAAAGAAAAGGAAGATGAGCCTGTTCATCAGGTATTGGAAGAAGAAATCCAAGATTTGGAGGACATGGAAAGCAAAGACATGGAAGGCAACAAACTTTCTCTGCTAGTTGTTGATGGACTATCACTAGATGAAGTATCATCTATAGGGTAGAGCTCTTTTGCACAAAGAAAAGAAGAATATTTAACAATGTCAAATGGGTTCAGGATCCTAACAGATTTTTTAGCTAACACCTGTGAGGTTATAGGATCACCAAAGACACCTATGAGTAAATCCAAACCTGTTACTCGTAGTAGCTCAAGAGCTAACTTTGGTAAATATTCCAGCCAAAAGGGTAGGAAAAGTAATAAGGAAGTAAGGGAGACAAGTTCAAGAAAGGAAGTGGATGTAGGTATTCAGAAAACTCTGGGGAATCTATTCCCCTGTAATAAGAAGTGTTAAATGATTCTTCTCTCCTAGAACATTAGGGGGTTGAATAACCCCAGCAAACACAGAATAATAGCGAAGGATCTTAGATTGAAAAATAAACCGGATATTTTCATGATTCAAGAAACTAAAATGAGTATGGAAATATTTAGAGAAGTGGGAAGGTCTATTTGGAAAGATAGTTATTGGGAAGGGTGCAATTCATTGGGAGCTTCTGGAGGGGTTGTCATGCTATGGGATCCCAACATTGTGCATGGTATTCCTATACTCACTGTTCCGGGGCATGTGGCAATGTGTTTTATGAATCTAACCTCAAAGAAATCCTGGTATGTATCCAACATTTATGCTCCTAACCTAGTAAGTGAGAGAAGAAAATTGTGGCAAGATCTCTCTAATTTTAGGAATTTATTCAAAGATAAAGATTGGATTATTGGAGGAGACTTCAACTCCCCCTTTCTCCAGGGGAAAAAAAGGGGGCATCACTTCCTTTACTGAGAGTATGGAGGACCTTGCTGATTTCCTTAATAATAATGGTTTGGTGGATTTGGATTTGGAAGGTTCAAAGTACACCTGGGCTAATAGGAGAGTTGGGACAGAGCTTATCCAAATCAGACTTGATAGGTTTGTTGTAAGTCATCTCTGTATGATCAATCAACTCTACTCACTGAAGTCTCTCCCCAGAATTGGCTCTGATCATAACCCTATCCTCCTTAATCTTGGTTTAAATCCAGTCAAGAAAGCTAGACCCTTCAGATTTGAAAAGATTTGGTTAGACCACCCTGACCTTTTCAATAAAATTCAAGAGTGGTGGAATGTCAGGGTCTTTGGGGTGGCCAGTTATAGACTCAGTTACAAATTAAAGTATCTCAAAGGTTTCCTCAAAAAGTGGAACAAAGAGGTCTTTGGTAACATCATCCAGGAAAAAAATAGACTGGCTAAAGATTTAAGGAATATTGAGGAACTTATCGATCTTGATGGTCTTAATACGGTGTTTAAGGAGCAGGAACAAAATCTTCTAGTTGAGTATCATGATATTCTGGAAAAGGAAGAATTCTATTGGAAGAAATAGTTGAGAGTGAAATGGCTTAAGGAGGGGGACATGAATACCAAATTCTTCCACTTCTCAGCCACCTCCCGGAAAAACCTCCTCAAGATAAATGAAATTAAGAATGAGAATGGTGAGATCCTCTTAGAGAGCAAGGAAATAAATCAAGTCATCATAAACTACTTCAAGGATCTTTTTCAGCAAGGTCAGGGGATTGAAGAGTAGAATCAAAACAATATCCTGAACCTGTTCTAGAAAGTCATCTCCCGGAAGAAAATCATGAGCTCTTAAGGATCCCTTCTGAGGAGGAAATCAGATTTGTGGTCTTTGATATGGAACCTGACAAGTCACCTGGGCCTGATGGTTTTTAGGCTTTCTTTTACCAGAAATTTTGGAAGTTGATTAAGAAAGAAGTCATTGAAATGGTCCAATATTTCTTCAATAATGGGAAGCTCCTCAGCTAGCTTAATAATACTTTCTTGGTCCTTATTCCAAAATTGTAGGGCCAATGAAGTTAAATATTTTAGACCGATCAGTCTCTGTAACACGAGTTATAAAATCCTGACTAAAATCTTAGCTGGCAGAATCAGATTGGTTCTCGACCATTTTATCTCTAAAAATCAAGGTGCCTTTGTCTTGGGAAGGTAGATTACTAACAGTATTGTGGTGATTCAGGAAGCCATCCATTCCATTGTTAATTCTGACAGATCAGCTATGTTCC
Source organism: Taxus wallichiana var. yunnanensis (assembly GCA_018340775.1). Taxonomy (NCBI): domain Eukaryota; kingdom Viridiplantae; phylum Streptophyta; class Pinopsida; order Cupressales; family Taxaceae; genus Taxus; species Taxus wallichiana. Next base: position 172,992,834 of record CM031244.1, read on the forward strand.
TTAAGTTAGATATGCACAAGGCCTATGACAATTACATGGTCTTTCCTTGGTGCCATCCTGAATAAAGTGGGCTTTGATAATACTCTGGTTAGAATGATTATGACCTGCATATCTACTACTAGTTATTTGGTCTTGGTCAATGGCAGTCTGGAGGGATTCTTCAAAGCTGGTAGAGGCTTGAGACAAGGTGACCCCCTATCTCCTTTCCTCTATGTTATAATGGCTGAATATTTGAGTAGAATTTGTAAATAGGCTTTACTTTCTAGGAGTATTCAGGGAATCAAGATTTCTAATGGTCTCCCTCTGATCTGCCTCAATCAATTTTTTGATGATAACTTCCTGATGGGAAAGGCCTCTGTACAAGAAGCCACCAACTTCAAATCTACTCTCAAGGACTATGAGTCGGTCTTGGGGCAGATGGTTAATTTTCTCAAAAGTGTTGTTTTCTTTATTAATGTGGATAAACAAGTCCAATTAAGGCTCACTCACATTCTGGGTTGCAAAATCAAGTGTTTTCTAGACTCTTACTTAGGAATGCCTCTTATCCACAAAAGGCCTGACATCTCTGTTTGGAATGCCCTATTGGAAAGAGTTAACAAGAAAATTTCCTCCTAGAAAGGTCTCCTCCTCTCTTAGGTGGGTAAGATCCAACTCCTTATGAGCTCTCTTCAAGGAGTCCCCATTTTCATTATGTCTCTCTTTAAGCTCCTAGCCAAAATAATTGATGCTCTGGAAAAAATTCAGAAGAGATTTCTTTGGGCTGGGGCCTCAGAAAATTTTAAATTCCCTCTGGTGGCCTGGGAGAAGGTCACAAGGCCAAAGATGTGTGGTGGTCTGGGTTTGAAAATTATACCTATCATGAACAAAGATTTGGTTGCTAAAGCTGGCTGGAGAATTTCTAGAGAGGAAGGACTATGGATTGATATAATAAAAAAGAAATATCTATGGAATTTAGGTAGAATTGACTCATTCTTCTCTCATGAAAATCTCCCTAGAGGATCCTTCTTCTAGAATTCTCTGTTGGATTCAAATATATCCTCTCAAAGGGATCCCTATGGGAGATTGGTAAGGGGAACATGATCATATTTTGGTGGGATAGTTGGATAGAAGATTCCCCTTTAGCAGATTAGGAAATTTGGAAGGAGGTTGCTCAATTTTATGAGGAGAATGGTAAAATCTAGATAAGAGATTTTTGGAGTCATGATGATGAGGTCCAATGGGAAACCATAGTTCCCCAGGTTATGATGGTGATATCAAACCCTTTCAAGATCTCAATAAGAAACTCAGGGAATTCCACATCCCCATATTCCAAACTAAGGAGGATTCCATCATTTGGAAAGAGGAAGACTCTGGAAATTATTCTATTAAATCAGCCTATAGCTTACATTTCAAGAAATATTTTCAAAAAGAGTATTGGGGTAAGTTATGGATCAAGGACTTGATCCCTAAGATCAATATTTTTATTGGTATGGCTGCTCAAAATAGAATCCTGACAATTGAAAATCTTATAAAAAGAGGAATGCAGATCCCTAATAGGTGCACACTTTGTCGGAGAGGGGAAGAGAATGTGAATCATATTTTTTTACATTTCCCTTTCTCTAAAGGTGTCTTCTCACTGATTTTAGAACTTTTAAACATGCAATGGATTATGCCTTCGAATATGGAGGATTGTTGTACTCAATGGGAGAGCCCATTTAGGTTTCTTTATCCGGCTTGGGCACGGAAGATTACTCGCTTCATCTCTTATGGGGTCTGTGGAAAATAAGGAATGATAGTGTTTTTAGAGATCAAAACCTCTGATTGTGGTGGCTAAAAGGAAAATCCTTGCTACCATTAAGGAAAATCTCAAACTGTTTAAAGGTAAAACAAAAAATCCTTGTCTGAAATGGGAGCAGGAAGTCCTAGATAATTTCACCTATAGTCAGGTCAAGAACAAAAGCCCTGGTAAGAATGTTAATTGGATTAGACCTATGGGAAATATGATCAAGATCAATTTTGATGGGGCTTCAAAGGGGAATCCTGGTCAAGTTGGGGGTGGGGGTATCTTAAGGAATAGTGAGGGTGATTGGTTGTTCATCTATGTAGGTCCCCTGGGAAAGTAGACTAATAACATGGCTGAAGCTAGAGCCCTCCTTTGGGGTATTTTGGTCACTAAGGAAAAAGTCCTTAAGGAAATTTAGATTGAAGGTGATTCCTTAATTGTTATAAATTCTCTCCTCAATAGGAGTAAGATCAATTGGTCGTTAAAAAACATCATTCAAGACATCAAGGAATTGCTAAAGTTTTTTGACAAGATATCTATCAATCATACCTTGAGGAAGGGAAATAAATGTGTGGACAAGATGGTGAACATTGGATTCCTTAGTAATGAGTAAAAAAATTGGTGCAAAGGGGAGAGATTACCCTCTAATATTAATGATGAAATCATTAAGGATAGAAGGTGCTAGGATTAATGATGTTGGCACGAGTGGGGGAAAGTATTTCAGGTACCAAGATAGCTTATACAAAAATCATTGTTCCAGTTCGAACTTTGATAGGGAGAACAATTTGTGGGTTGTGAAAATATTTTGCTGGAACAAAACTTAGGAAAAGTGCAGATGGGTGGAGACAAGATTCGAGTGGAACCCGCTAGTCAAAACATGGAAGAGAGCAACAAGGATCTTTGGAACAAGCTTAAATTTGGTGGATTTAGCAATTTTATTGCTAAATTACATGGCCACGACCCAACTCTATCCAAGGACTTTGGCCAAGCTTGGAAAGAGGGGGTTTTTACTATCGTGGTGTGGAGGTTGAGGTCTCAGAGTCCAATATTACCAGGGTGACTGATATGAAGATGGATGGGTTAAAAATCTACAAGGAAAGAACCCGTAGAGACCTCAAGATTGAGTGATTTTTATTGGCAAGGAGACTTGTTTCTTCTTCACTGATGGTATTGCACGTTCGTGTATTCCTGGAGTCTGGAAGGATGTTTTCCTTCAAGTTATGAAATATATTATGCTAGAGGGTAAGTATAGAAAAATCTATACCCATCACATGACCTTCCTCAACATGTTCCATCACAAGTTTATGGTCAAGTATTCCCTTTTTCCTGGCCACCTCTCTTTCAAACTTGTTGATGGCTTTCCAGAATAAGAAAGCTGAGTTACCCCTTCATGAGGGCCTGATTCTTCTTCTGGTTGAGAATGGAAAGCTAGTTTTGGATCATCCTTTGACTACAACCCTAGAGGAGAAAGATGAGGAAGATGAAATTACTCTTGTGGAGTGTCTTACTAAAATGAAAGAGGGTAAAGGTACCCGCAGGGATGAGAAAGATAAAGACAAAAATGAGGGTGGTGGTGGGGAAGCTAGTGCTTCCAGGAAGAATGAATGTGTGGGAGACCCCATTATTTTTTAATAATGGAGCAAGAAGATGTTGTATTTAGAAGGGGTCCTAAAATCTATGGAGGACACGAATGAGGGGCAAAGGGAGTCCATTTTGAACATCATCAACATTTTGAAGAAGATGGTCGTGGATCAGGTCCAGATAAAACATAGAATGAAGGAGCTGGAGATTTAGGTTAAAGTGCTTTGCTTGATAGAGTGGAGGAGATTGAAGGGGAAAAGAAAAGGAGGAGATTTAACCTTTGCATTAGTAGCTTAGAGGAGGAGTAGCTATTTGTTGGTTCGGACTCCTGGATGGTTGTTATCGGTCTTGATGGGGTCTCGGTGGTTTTTTCTTATCATGGAGGCTTTGTTGGTCTCTAAACTATGTGGACTTCGGTGAACTATGGTGCCCTATTTTTCTTGGTCTTTTTGTCCTTTTGGGGGTCCAGATCCTGCAATGTAAGAGTTAAGCCTGTTTAACTCATTTTTCTGGGACCCCTTCTTGGGTTTTCTTTCTATTTTGTTTCTGGTTGTGTTCCTCTCTTTTGTTCTAGCCCCTAGGAGCCGATCCCTATTTTTTTCCTAATCTAATAAAAAAATTAATTAATACTAATTAATTATTATAAATAGAAAGGGATTAATTAATAGAAGGTCATTAATTAGTGTAATTGTTTGATAGAAGGGTTAATTAACTAGCGTAATTGTTTGATACATTCACACTATGGCAACCACGAGCGATGGAGAAAACTATGGCAACGCGGTTTCTGCAGTTCTGGCTGCAGAATGTCTGCGCACTAAGCTTAAAATTGCTGAGGAGAGGCTGATCTGTGGCCAGAATCGGATGATTGTAAGCACGAGTACGAGTGAAGGAGAAAGCACTGGAGGTACTGTCAGTGTAGTTTCTGCAGTTCTGGCCATAGAAAGTCTACGCACTAAACCTAAGAATGCTGAGGAGAGGTAGATCTCCACCAAAATCAGACGGTTATAAATGAAAATGTGGAAATGCTGGGATCCACACCTATGGCCTGGAATAAGTTGCTTCAAATCCCTAACATCAAGGTGGGTCCGAAAATTACTGGTCAGTTCACGTGGGAAAAGGACAATGAGGGTGCCACCTACCTGAGGGTCCCAGATGGATGTGTTGATAGAGCCTTAAGCAAAGCGAATCTCTCCCTTGTTGGTAAGTTTCTTGGCTCTAGACCTAATATTGATTTCATTAGAAAATGGGCTTTGAGAAAGTGGAAACCTAAGGGAGCCCTGAGCATTACCATCATGCCAAAAGGCTTTTTTCTGGCAAAATTTAATCAGCAAGAGGATTTGGAATCGGTGCTTCTGGGAGGACCTTGGTGGCTGGGTAATATGGGCCTTTTTTTGAAAAAATGGTATCCTAGATTTGACCCTAATACTGAAAATATAAACACCATCCCAATCTGGTGTAGGTTACCTAGACTACCATTGCATTTTTGGGATGATGAAATTCTACTAAATATTGCAAAATCCTTAGGTGCCCCTATCGGGCTGGATGGGCCCACGAGAAATAGATCCAGACTTGCTTTTGCTCGTTTCTGCATTTTCTCTGCAATGGAACAGGAGTTTCCGGAGCACATAATCTTGAAATCTAGATATGGGATATGGACCCAAAAAATTGAGGTTGAAACTTTGAGATGTAAACATTGTCATAGCATTGGACACTCTGAAAAAAGTTGTTCCAAGAAGAAGACCCCTACAATGGAAGCTGAACAGCCTGTGGAGGGCTCAGTTCTAAACAAGGATAGTAGGGTTCCTAGCACGGATAGCCAGAATGAAGACAAAGCCCCTAGTCAGAAGGAGTTGGAGTTAAATAGAAAGGAAAAAAAAGGGGTTTTAGAACTCAAATAAGGAAACATCTGGTCTGGCGTCCCAAAGTCTCAGCAGCAGCTTTTCCTGAAGCACCTAAGCAAAGAAGACTTGGAAAATCCTGTGAAGGTATCCATGGTGGTGAACGAGCAAGAAGGCTCTGTGAAGATTAATATAGTCCCTATTGAGAAATTTCAGAGTAGTAAGGAAGTCGAGATAGATAATCAGTTGTGCATCACTGAGGAAACTTTGAACAAGGACTGTATGGCTCTTAAAGAACCTTTGCAGAAAAACTCTCCTAGGGGAGATGGTAATTCTTTTGTAGATTTACCTCCTTGTTCCAGCAACATATCAGCGGTTTCACCTGCTTGCTTCAGCACCAGAACAGCTGATACACACACACCTGACAGGATTCAGAAAGAACGTGAAGAGGGAGAAGTTACGCCTATCATGGATGAGGAGGATCCAGATTCTGGATTCACAAAGGTCATTTCAAAAAAGAAAAAAAGAATGAAAGGTTTTGAAATGATCCCAGAATCACTTTACAGTGATAAGAAAAAGAAAAAAGACAACTGGGACACCTCAACATCTAGAACAACTAGATCTTCTGCTAGATGAATAGTTGACTTTGGAGGAAGTACAAAAAGAGGAAGACCCTCTAAAAAGGCTCTTAGATCTAAGAGAATGGAGAGGGACATTGCAGATGGAGTTCAAAGCATCAGTTGAACCATCAGGAAATTCCAACCACCAATCATTCCAAATGAAGATTATTTCTTGGAACATCCGAGGCCTAAATGGAAACTCCAAGCAGAGAATCATCAAGGAGTTACGGGATTCCAGTAATCCTAGTATTTTGATTCTGTAAGAAACTAAGATGAAAGCTAAGACCCTAGAAACTATTAAAAAGAGTTTTGGGATAACTCTGAAATGGCGGCTATTGACTCCCAGGGAGCTTCTGGAGGACTGGCTACTCTTTGGGATAAAAGACATTGTACTGGTATGGTTCTCAATGCTAGTATTAATCATCTTGCAATCAAATTTGTTGCTATTGAGAATAATGGTGAATGGATCCTTTCTAACATTTATGCCCCTAATACGGTTAGTGGTAGAAGGAAGCTTTGGGCTGACCTTAAAACATTTAGAAACCAGCATTGTTCTACTAACTGGCTTATTATGGGGGATTTCAACTCCCCACTAAACCTAGGTGAAAAGTATGGAGGTACCTCCAGCTTTTCTACTGGTATGGAGGATTTTGCTGATTTTATTGCTGAACATAACCTCTTAGATGTGGATCTTCATGGGAATAAATACACTTGGAATAATAGAAGGTTGGGAAAGGAGTTTATCCAGGTGAGATTGGATAGGGCACTAATTTCAGTGAGTTGGATTCTCAGTCAAGACTTCCACCTCTCTTCCTTGCCCAGAGTTGGATTGGATCACAATCCGATTGCTTTAAATTTTCTCAATTGGACTAAACCCACCAGAAGCTCATTCAAATTTGAAAAGATGTGGATGGAGCATGACAATATCTATGACAAGATAAAAGAATGGTGGGGATGGAATGGCGAAGGCACTGCTCAATTTAGATTGGTTCAAAAGCTCAAAAATGTCAAAAAGCAAGTCAAAATCTGGAATAAAAGTGTTTTTGGTAATGTATTTGACAATAAAAAAAAGTTAAAACAAAAACTTCAGGATCTGGAATTAAAAATGGATACTATGGGGAGATCGGCTGAAGACGAAGTTAATGAAAAGAATATTCTTTCAGAGTTGCATACGATCTGCAGCAGAGAGGAATCTTTATGGAGACTTAAATCTAGAGCTATTTGGCTTAAAGAGGGAGACAGGAATACAAAGTTCTTTCATATGACCACTTTGAAGCACAGAGCTGTAATAGGATCTTAGAAGTTTCTAAAAACAACGGAAATATCATAAAAGATCCCAATAGCATCAAGAAAGAAGCACTTGATTTTTATAAAAAACTTCTTGAGGAGAGGAATATCATCAACTCTGAAGCTATTTCTTTTATGTTGGAGGCCATTCCCCAAAATAAAATTGAGGAACAGAAATTTAGAAGTATCACCAAAGCGGTCACGCTTGAAGAGCTGCAAAAAGCTATTTTTGCTTTAGAGGGTGACAAGGCTCCTGGTCCGGATGGGTTCTCCATAAATTTTTTCCAGAAATTTTGGGAAATCTGTTCGAGGATCTTCTCAGAGTGGTGAATGAATTCTATAGAATGGGAAATCTTTTAAAAGAGCTTAATAACACTCACATTGTGCTGGCCCCAAAAAAAATGGATGCTAAAGATTTCAAAGACTTCAGACCTATCAGCCTTGTGAATGCCATCTATAGAATTTTTACCAAAATTATTACTACTAGGCTTCAGCTCATTATGAATGAACTTATCTCAAGGCAGCAGAGTGGCTTCATCAAAGGCAGGATTATACAAGACAGAGTGATTATGGTTCATGAGACCATACATTCTATGGAAAATAATAAAAAGGAAAATATGGTCCTCAAGCTTGATATGAATAAATCTTTTGACAAGGTCTCTTGGGTTTTCCTTGACAAAGTCTTAACAAAATTTGGGTTTCAGGAAATTTAGAAGAATTATTAAGGCTTGTATCTCTATGGCCAGATTCTCTATGGTAGTTAATGGTGAGCCTGTGGGTTTTTTCACTAGTAGTAGAGGACTTAGACAAGGGGACCCTATCTCCCCCTTACTCTTCATTCTTTTGGCTGACAGCCTTAGTAGAACAATTGGCAAAGTGGTTAATGACGGGCTTTTAAATGGCTCTAAGCCCACTTCCATCAGTCAAGCTGTCTCCCATCAGCAATTTGTGGACGACACTATCCTTCTTCTTCTGGCATCAGTCATTGAAGCCAAGGCTACCAAGGCTTTACTGTGGCTCTACGAATCTACTTCTGGGAAAGAGATCAATTATGATAAAAGCACCATCTTCTTTTTCAACACTCCTGAGGAAAGGTAGCTTAAAATTGCTAAAATTTTGGGTTGTAAAATAAGTGCGCTTCTAGCCACTTACTTGGGCCTTCCTCTCGGCACTAGGAAAGTCTCTTGCAAGGTGTGGGATGATTTATTGGAGAGATTCCAAAAAAAAATGGCTGGTTGGAAAGGAGCCATTTTATCTAGTGCTAGTAAGTGCCTGCTCATTAAAGTACTCTTCAAAATCTGCCCATTTATGTCATGTCACTCTACAAGATCCCCTCTTCCTTCAGAGATAAGATTGAAAGGATTCAAAAAAAAATTATGGCAAGGCATGGAAGAGAAGTTCAAATTTCACTTAGTGGCTTGGGATAAGGTTTGCACCCCGAAGTTTATGGGAGGTCTGGGTATAAAAGATATTGAGAAAATGAATGAGGCCCTCATTGCTAAAATGGGCTGGAGAATGCTATCTGAGAAACAACCCTGGATTGATTTAATCAAAGCAAAATATTTAAATCATCAAACTGTGTACTCTTTCCTACAAGATGAGCACCTCCCCTATGGTTCCATTTTTTGGAATAATCTGGTCAAGAGCAGAAATTTCATCAAGCAGGGCAGTAAATGGAAAGTGGGGGATGGTAGGGACATAAACTTCTGGGAGGATAATTGGTTTAATGGAAATCTCATGGATAGATTTGGGACGGTTAAGGACAGTCTTATAAGCAAGTATGGCATTAAAATCAAGGACTATATTGAAGGAAATGGTACTAAAGTAAGAATTGGAAAAAACTTACTGTGGAGAGAAATGATCTAAAGCAAATTACTTCCTCCCTTCAAGATCAATTAGATCTTATTCCATTAAGTCAGCTGGATTCCAAGGATGAGCTGGTATGGAATAATTCCAATGATGGGAATTACTCTGTCAAAATTGGATATAATAATTTCTTCCACAGTAGTCAAACAGAGTTCAATTGGAACAAGATTTGGATGTCTGAATTAACTCCCAAAATAAATTTTTCCTTTGGCTAGCTATCAGAGGCAGGATTCTTACCACTGACAACCTGATGAGAAGAGGATTTATAATCCCTAATAGGTGCCATCTTTGTAAGAAAGATTCTGAGGATATCAGCCACCTGTTCATACATTGTGAGTATGCCACCAGAATATGGAGTTTTTCCCTCTCTAAATTTGAAGCTCTCTGGGTGTTGCCGAAGGATCTTAATCAGCTATGGACTCAATGGAACCCACCCTTTAGGCATTGTGTTGTTAAAAGGATCTGGAAGCTGGTTATCCCTCATTTAATCTGGAGGATATGGAAGGATAGAAATGATATTATCTTCAGAAATAAGAAGCAAAACTATAAACTTAGTATTGGTAAAATTTCTAATGGTATCAAAGAGAATATTGCTAGATTTAAACCCCCCAAGAACAAGAGATATCCAGAGAATGAAGAATACATCTTATCCAATTGGCAGATTGGAACTATCAATAGTCGGAGCAATCCCGGGAATAGCATTGATAGATCTTTGATTAAATGGCATCCTCCTGATTTTAATTGGTATAAGTTGAACTTTGATGGGGCCTCTAAGGGAAACCTGGGATTGCGGCAGGGGGAGGAGTGATACGGGATCATAAAGGTAATCTGATTGCTGCGTATGCTGGGAAAATGGGAATTCAAACTAATCATTTTGCCGAAGCATTATCTGCTCTATGGGGCCTGAGAATTTCCCAGACTCAAAATATTCAGAACCTCATTATTGAAGGGGACTCCCTGAATATCATTAATCTTCTTAAACAGTGCTCATCTCCAAGTTGGAGCATCAAGGATTTTATCTCAGAGTCCATAAGTATTAGTCATACTTTCAATAACATCAGGATCATGCATACTTACTGGGAGGGTAATAAATTGGCGGATGCGCTGGCTAATTATGGCATTAATGTTAACCTCACTGTTTGGGATAATAATAGCATCCCTAAGCAGCTTCAAAACAACATTCATGTGGATTTCTATACGCAAGCAATATCTAGAGCTGAGTTATGATTTTTGGGTGTGGATCAGCATCAATAATACTCCCACACGTGTTGACTTAAAGAATATGATTATGAAAATCATGGGAAATAATCAAGATAGTGTGAAATATATGGGGAGTTCCAAGTGGAGTTACATTGATTTGAAAATCATGCATGCGGGCTGCACTGTGACTGCTAAAAGTCGGATACAAAGCTCCACGGAAACCGAAGACAGTAGTAATGTGATTGATGATAGGGAGCGGGCTATTCCCACATGTAATTTTCCATGCAGGCTCAGATCAGTAAACACGCAGCCGTTCGTGGGAAAAGCAATGGCTCTCATTTCCAATATTGTGTGGATTACAATAGCAAAAAGTGGACTGGCTTCAGCGCTCACAAGAATTTGGGAATTTGTTGCAAACAGTTAAGCACAGAGAAGATGGGGGGTCCCCCTTGCCAAATTGAGCCTAGTGCGGACCCGGACTGGAAGGATAATATTGAGCTATGGAGCATACTCAGCAAGGGTGGCATCACCAACTTCATGGAGAAGGTTCAGGGGCATGATCAAAGCATCTCTGTGTGTTTTGTGAAGGATTGGAAGGAGTGGACTATAGAATATGGGGGGCAGAAGATCTTGGTCAATGAAGAACTTATTGCTGAAGCGACCAGCCTTGGCTTGGAGGGCTACCGTTTCTTTAACAAAAGGGTCGACAAAGATGTTGAAGAGAGGAGATTTGTGGAGGGATCTGAGAAGCTGATCTACGTTACAGTGGGCCTGCTTGTTAGCTCGATCCCTCCACCTTATGATGAGGTTACTCGCATGATGATATGGTTCATCTCCTTGGAAGGAAGGTTTGTCACTGTGTACTGTTAAGCACCTTATCTTTCTTAACCACTTCGTAGGAATCGTTTGGTTTGTTTCCCCATTACTTGCTGAACTCTCTTGAGCACTCCATTTTGGAGTTTCAAAAGCATACCCGGGTGGTTCCTTTACACCAGGGCTTATTTTTCTGCTTCATAAATGTTGTCTTCTTAAGTATCCTGGTCTCCCATCCTCTCCTAGCTCGGTTCCCCCTCTGCCGGGTTCTGCTGCTGCCAGCCCTGTTTCTCCATTCTCTGCCCCTGCCACCGCTGCTGTCACCCCCTACCGGCCATCCAGGCTTCTTCTTCCATTCCCCCTACTGCTGCTCCCACCCCCACTTCACCTCCACCTCGAACAGACCGGTTACCAGGGCTTCTAGAAAGCTTAACCTTGAGACTCTTGCTGTGGAGAAGGGTCCTCATGAAATTGAAATTACACATGACCTCCTGAATATTAGCAGTGCCAGTCCCCAGGATGTGCATATGGAAAGCTCTTCAAAAAGGCTGGAAGCCTTAGAGGCTGATATGAAACTGTTGAAGGATGAGGTTAAGAACTTGGCAAAATAGAAAGGTAAGAGGAAGAAGGAGGAGGAGGTGGATATTGATAGCAGCCAGATTGATGATATCTACAAGAAGCTGAACTCCTTAGACTCCCATTTAGGGAAGGCCAAAACTCGACATGATTACAACATGGCCATCTTTAGGGCGATTGAGGAGTTCATTGAGCAACATGTCAAAAGTGTCTCCAACCTCAGTGGAGTTCCGGCAACACTTTGGGGTAATGATAAGGAAAGAAAAAGGACCATTGAGTAGCTGGATAATACTGACGCTGCCCACATGAAAACTTTGGGTATGTTCCATTCCTAGAAGAATATCAAGACCAGCATAGACAAAGCTACCAAAAAGTAGTTGTAGATGCTTTAGCTATTCTTGTATGTTTTTATGTTGTTTTTTGCGGTCTCTCTACTACTTTTTTGTAGTATTTTTGTTGTTTTGTCTTGTTTGGGTAGTTGTTTTTTGGCTACTTTGAGCTTCATTGTCACATTTGGATTCTGATCCTTTTCTCTCTGGTTCTCATTCCTATTCTGGCTCCTAGGCCATCTTTTGTACTCAAGGGTATAGTCCCTTTCAAAAAACTATTTGCCAATAATAATTAAAAAAAACTAGCGTAATGTAGCTAATTAACAGTGATAGAAGTACAAGTGTGCTAGATTGACGATATGCCATCAATTTGTGGGAAAGAGGATAATGAGAAAAATTTAAGTATTTAAATTGCTTGGGTTAAATTATAGGTGTTTATAGTGCCCCTTCATCCTCTAAATAAAATTTGGAATACCCCCAATGTTAAGGGATTCCCAGATCTCTACATTTTCCTTCCATTGAGGATAAAAAATAGGCTCAACTTGACATGGAGAGCCCCTCATAGTGAATACAGATGACAACCGTAAAGTGTAGCAATGATAAATAACTACAAATAGTCTTATCAACAACACGCCAAAAACCTATAAGCTTGGTAGTTACAGAGATGAACCCGACTCCTTGCCCTAATTCTATTTGAAAAGAAAAAATAACTCATTTTTGAGGTGAAGGGGTAATAAGGAATTTTAATATCAATTTACTTCAGAAATCCATGCCAAGGATTCCACATGTGAGAGAGCCACCAGCTAGGGATTTGCATTTGCTTCTTTAATGATGATTTGGTGAGCTTCATGAGGGGTGTCATGTAAATCATACCATTCATTGTACTTATTATTGCATACCCCTACATTAGCCAAGATGTCCACCAATTTATTCCCCTCCCTATATACATGTTGAAACATGATGTTAATACCATTGCATATAGAAAGGGATTCATTGATAAAATCACTTATGCTTCTACTAGGAATTTGGGTCTTAGAAATATTATTGATAATGTTCATTGAGTCGCCTTCCATAATGATGTTAGCCACTTTGAGGTTCCTAGCAATTCTGATTCCCAGAGAGATGTAAGAGCCTGAATGATCAAAGAAGATTCACCTATCATAAACATCTTCCAATATCATGATGACTAGGTTATCCTTTCGAGATATGGGAGTTGAGGATCATTTTCTATAGAAATCCTTACCATCTAATACACTAAATCTCCTCAAATAATATACTATAGACATTAACTTAGTAACCCCTCGGGATCGTTTCATAGTTATGGTAGGTAAATCATTAAATCCATAGGAGTTAGATGACTTCACCGCATTCTTATCAAAATATTATCAAGATTTCGTCTCGCTCATTTTGATATGCCCATAATTGACCCCAATATTGTTTTACATAATATTGTCACATATCCAAAGTTGAGCCATTTAAACAAAAACTACGTAAAGGCATCCATGCATAGCTCTTATTGTAAAAGAAGAGTTACAACAAATTTTATATGCTAACTTTATTATACCTATTGATTACCCACAATAAATCTCTAACATCATTACCTTAAAGCCTCATGAAAGTTATGTATCTACACGAATTTAGGGATCTTAATATTACTTTTCCTAAAGATGATTTCCTATTCCAAACATAGATCAACTTATTGAATTAACATCTAGACATGAAATTCTTTCCCTTACAGATGGATTTTTCGCTTATAATTATATTCTTATTGCAACCGATAACCAACATAAAAACTCTTTCATTATTCCTTGGGGAACCTTTTGTTACCTTGTCATGCCATTTGGATTTAAAAATGCAAGAGCTACTTATCAATGTGTCATGACTTACATTTTTCATGACCTCATCCACAAAAAGTTGTAGATTATGTGGATGAACTTTTAGGAAAACCCAAAAAATTAAAATATCATCTTGTTGTTCTCGAATCCATCTTCACTCGTCTCATTCAGTATTGTCTTCATCTCAATCCCAAAAAAATGTGTTTTCGATGTTATCACTGGAAAACTTTTAGGATTCATCATTTTTATCGCGTATTGAATTTGACCCACTAAAAATTAAGGCCATAATTGAAATGTATCCATCATCTAATCTTACACAATTACGTAGTATTCAAGGTAAATTATAGTCCATTCAATGTTTTATATCACAACTTTCTAACCATTGTCAACCATTTCATCATCTTCTCCATAAAGATGTTGATTTCTACTAGGATTTTGATTGTTAGAAAGCCTTTAATGAAATTAAACAATATCTTCTATCACCACTGTGCTTACTCCACCTCGTAAAGGGGAACCATTTTACCTATACATATCCTCTTTAGAACATGCCCTTGGAGCCATGCTCACTCATCGTGATAATCAAGGTCATAAACAAGTTGTGTATTATATCAGCCACACACTCCATGAGTATGAAACCCATTACACTTAAGTCAAAAAGATATGTTTTTATTTATAATTTTCCACTTCAAGTTATGTCATTATATTCTTAATCACAAAATGTATGTCATCACTAGATTCAATCCTCTCAAAACTATACACTCTAAACCATACCATAGTGATCATATCACTAAATGGCTTATGATTATGACCAAGTTTGACCTCTAATTCATATCACAAAAATATATTAAGGGTTAGGCCATCACAAACCAGCTCGCTCATGATCCCTTACCGATAATTAGCTTCCTCATGAATGCTTTGAGATGAATCCATTAGCAATGTTGAAAAATATGAATTCTTCCCTGTCAAGATGCCTCTCTTCTTTGATGGTTCTAAATTCCAGGAGGGAGAGGAGGTGGTGTTGTTATCATACCTCCTTGGGGAATTCCTATTCCATTATCATTCAAAATTATCTTCGAATATACTAATAATATGATAGATGATGAGGATTTAATCATGGGTCTCACAATGCTATTCTCTTAGGTGTTCACATCCTAGACATCTATGGAGATTCACAACTAGTTATCGAGTCAAGTCAAAGAAGTATATCGGTGTAAAAATGAAATATTACAAAAATATAAATCCAACGTTGACTTTATCCTTGGTGCTTCGATCATTACATTATCCAAGTCATCCCATAATCTTCTAATAAGTTTACAGATACAATGGTATATTTAGGAGCCTTCATCCTATTAGAAAAGAAATTTAAAAGATAACACTAAAGTATCCATCATTGTTAAACGATTGGATAACCCCTCACATCAAAATGAACTTCCTCTTATAAACATTATTGATGATAACCCAACTATTTTATGGTATACTCAAATATACGACTATCTTTCCGAGTTAAAAATTCCATCTCATTTATCACGTAACACTAAATGATCATTTCTTCAATACGCTACTCGCTTTGTCATTATTGGTGGTATCCTTTACAAACATAGTTTTTATGGTATCCTATTAATGTGCCTTAAATCACATGAGTCATCTAAAGCAATTTAATAAGTCCATGATGGAGTTTGTGGAGGATATTTCGTGGAAATTACATTGCTAAACATGTTATACGAGTTAGGATGCTACTCTTGGCCTACTATCACCAAATATTGTTATGAATATGTCAATAAATGTGTTAAATTTCAAATTCATTCATATCTCATCCACGTCCCTAGTGAATCATTACAACTCTTTGAGTACTTATGGCCTTTCTCTAAGTGAGGGTTAGACCTCATTGGTGCTATTAATCCTAAATCATCCCAACAACATCACTCTATTATCACAATGATATTTGAATACTTCACTAAATGGGTCCAAGATATTCCTTCAACATCCATTAAGTCAAGACATATTATCAATTTCATATATAAATGTATTATATGTAATTTTGGCATCCCATATAAAATTATCACAGATAATGGAGAATCTTTTAAAAATAAAGAAGTTAAAAAGATCTGTGATACCTTCAACATAAAACTCATATTTTCATCACCATATTATCCTCAAGAAAATGGAAAGGATGAGGCCTCTAATAAGACACTCAATAAAATCCTTATGAATAAAGTAAATGATGTAGGAAGGAACTAACATCTCCAAATCCCATTTACTCTCTCTGGTCTTATCAAACTAGCATCTGTAATCCTACAAGAGCTACACCTTATTCACTCGTCTATAACTCGAGGCTATTTTATCTCTTGATGTTCAAATTCCATCACTTAGTGTATCACTTAAGTAATTCATCCCCGAGGAAGAATATCAACAAGACCATTTAGCAAAACTTGAACTGTTAGATGAAAAATTTCTAATGTCCTTTGAACACCATCAATTTTATCAAGAACATATTAAACGAGCATATAACAAACATATCAAAGAGTGTGACTTTAAAATTGGTAATCTTGTTCTTAAATAAAAATAAAATATCACTCAATTATAACAAAGTAAACATGGAAAGTTTTCCCCTAATTGGATCGGTCCATATGTCATTTCTCATAAATATGGTTCGGGAACATATCATCTAACTTCCTTTAATGGTGAACCTAAAAAGGAACCATGGAATGACTTTCACTTGTGGTCATTTTAGTGTTAAATGATTGATCATCATGACGATAGTTATATTTAAAACATTTTCATTCCATCATATCATCCATCTTGTCATAGTAATGATTTGAAAGCATGTGGTTATCCATCATTACACTCACCTATCAATAAAAATACATGACATGGGGTATGAATGTGTAGATCATATACACATATTTTCCCCTCCTTGAAATGGATTATTAGGGTCTTTCCCTCAGCTCAAAATATATGTATTAAAATCATTTGGATGCATTTCTCAAAAGTCAAAAATAAATGATAGATTGATCCCTTGAAGGAAAGCTATCCATCAAAATCATAGACCAATCCCTGAAGGATGACTATCTGTAAAAATCAAAAGTAAAAAGTAGATTGATCCCTCAAAGAAAAGATACAGTCAAAAGTGTAGAACATATCCTCAAAGGATGGCTACCCATAAAAAGGATTCTCGTATTGATCAACCTTCAAAATAATATCAAAAGCATATAGGAAAGCTTCCCACATTGAACATCTTTCCCTCATAGCAAACTTCCCGCATTGATCAATTTGCTTTAAAATATGATGTGCAAAGTTAGGGAATTTCTAGATAAGTCTTTGGAAAAATGAGAACCTTATTCCTATCTCGACCTACACATGTTAAAAATCCCTTTCATGTCCTAAAAATAAACATTCATTTAATCCACATTTTATTAAGTATTGTGTAACTACCCATTGATGATCTTATTTAACATTCATTAAGGTTGCTAGTGTAAGTATGTTCAATATTTCAAAACCCATCGAGTATGTATCAAATCCATCGTGGGGAAATCATTTCATTTTACTTAGTTATATAGTCACATTTTGAATCCATTTGATTAATTAAATGATTAAATGTTTTATCAAACATATTCACAAAATATAACAACTAATATCAGAGACACCTATAATTTAGATCGAACAATTTAAATACTTAAATTGTGCTAATTATATCATTTTCCAAAAATTGATGACATATAGTCAATATCACACATTTTCTCTACTATCGTCGTTAAATAATTACATTATGGCAATTAATTAACTCTTCTATCCAACAACGATGCAAATTAACAACCTTCATTAATTAGCTCCCTTTCTATCTAGATTAATTAATTAATTATAATTAATTAAGCTCCGTTTCTATCTAGATTAATTAATTATTTCTAATTAATTAAGCTCCCCTTTTTATCTAGATTAATTAATTATTCTTAATTAATTAATTCTCTCTTCTATTTAATCAATAAATCATCATTTATTTGATTAAAATCCTCTCATAACATAAATCATACTAACTATTCCTCTAAAAAGCTTTTATAAGCTTACACACCTATTAATTAATCACTTTGGTTAATTAATAAACCCCCTCAATCCCCATGAGTTACTAGAGAAGAAAAGAAACTCTCCTAAGGTTGACTCAACCCCCTTTTAACCATCCTTATCCATAACTAACTCCACCTAGCTATTATCCCACATGTAAAGAGATGTATAGATTATTTTATCCATTGGGATATATAAGGATCCATCCTCCTACCTTTCTATTTACACCTTTACACACCTAAAACGAGCATAGAGCCTAAAATATAGCCATTTTCATCATCTTAGATAATTCTCCATTAAAGTGGAGCTAAGCATCATTCCTTTGCATTCAATCATCCAAGATTTTTGTGAAGAAAAATGGAGTTAATCAAGAAAGGCCTAATAAGCCATGGCTTGATGAACCTCAATTTTTGATCATCTTGGATGAAAATAACAACTATCAACCATTTGATAGCTAAAGGATCTACATAGGTCTATTTCATATATTTAGCTTTCTAAAGAGTAGAGAAATAAATGTTTACATGTTAGTTTGAAGTTCATTTTCAAGGTTCTAATGCATAATGTTGATGTTTATTACTTGTTTATCTCTTAGCATGATGGTGCATATATTTTAGTTTAGCATTGTATTGAGACTATTAGGTGTTAGTCTTGATTTTATTTGCATAGCTAACTAATTCTTGCACACATTTGACACACACGGTGGGATGGATCCTTAGCTCCTTAGCATTGTAGTTAAAATTTTGTTGTTATTTCAATATTTGGCTAACCCTTAATATGCACATGTGTGAAATAATGTTAAAATTCTTATGATTTTTCTAACCTTGCATGTGTTGAGTCTTATTTAGAGGTTTAATTTTGATGGGTTATTGTCAATTTTCAAGTAATATGTTAAAATTTAGAGATTTTTGAACTTGTTAATGTCATTGGACTATATTTTGACATCATCACCAGGTATAGTTTTTGCAGGGGGTGCGCAGGTACACAAAACCTCACATAGGCACTAATCTCAGTGCGTACACACACTGTTGTAGTATTGTACCTTGATTCTATCAGAAATCTGTTAGGTTAGCATAAACACCCTAAATGTAGAACATACACCATTATGCTAGTGCACACGCTCTATGTTTGGATTAGTGGTGCATGCACCCATTTGCTAATGCAAGTATCCTTTTCCAAAGTGCACACACACTATCATAAGTTATTTTACCTTATATTTTGCTTCCCAAACACGGACATCTATCTACTGGGTGCAGGTGCACAAATACAAGCACATGCATCTTTCGGGTAGTGCAAGAACTCTGTTGACCCACTAAGTTTACAGAGGTGCTCGAGACACCATAACCCATGTGCACACACCATAACCTACACGTAGGTACCTCAGTCCAGACTTACATATCAATTCTGTGTTTACAAAGGCTTGTGTCATTAAATACTAACATCATTGCAGGTTTAATCTAATTAATTTTTATTTTGTAGGGTATGTTTACATGCTTTTGTTAAATTGTATTAAACTTGGATAAACCTTGCATGCTTAATCATAAGAGTAAGGTCGCGTATGCTCTTCCCTCACGTCTTTTGGGGTGATCTTGGCTTCCAATCATTTAACTAACATAATCATTCATTTCAGAGATTTGTCATTCTAAACCAGTGGTCATGTCCTAGGCAAATATGCAATGGAGTCTAGAGAGTGGGTCTGTTGGGGGTTGTTTAGTTTAATGACTATTCTATGGAAATGCAATTCAAATCTATGGAAATTAAATACAGTTCTATAGAATTCAACTATTTGCAATGAAAGGAATTTTAACAACTAATCTTCTATTGTAAAATGAAATACGCACACACTTATTCTTAACAAATGAAATCACAACTGAATAAATGGAACTTTAGGAAAGCAAGACTATTCGTTAACTAGATTTGCATAACAAAAGCATCTATTCTAAGTGAAAGTAGTAATGGAGAAAGAAAGATATAGTTAATCAAAGCATGCATGTAAGATTTATCAAATGACAATTGCAGTAAATCTAATCAAAGAACTGTATGCATGAACTCAAAGTAACCTCGTATCTCCTCGGTGAGTGGGCCCTTGCTCTTCCTGGGATAGAGGGATTAACAACTTTTGATTCTCAAAATGTCATGGCTTTCATTAACTTAGAAATAAGTTCATAACATAGAAAAAATATCAAGAACTATATGCAGATAATCTCCTTCAATAATCAAAAAGTGGTACTACCAAGTTCTGAAGATGAAGTCTTCATATAGATAATGTTGGTTACAAGATCCACCATATCAGGTGGCATTAAACATTGTCCATCAAATATCAATTAAAACACATAAATTCCTATGGGCCATTAGGATCAAGCCCAGGCTAATAGGTCAACTTGATGGAAATAGTCTTCAGCCACATGCTTCAAACTCGGGCTCCTTAACCACCAACAACTTCCATCATTCCTACACACATCATCACATTTGATCTCACAAAGATAGTTAGTAGGAGGTTCATGTGATAATCGGTTTTCATAAACTATAGCAAGGAAAATGCATCAAACCTACTAAGATATAACTACACAAAACATCCCCATATACTAATAAGTCATATCAAAAAGAGTATTTTCGGCTGAAGAAATGATATTAATGAGCCAAACAATGCACTCATCATTTTCCCCCTGACTTTACCTATTGCATGTCCCAATGCAACTCATCTGTGCCCCCGCCTCACCTACCAAGTTGTTCACCATGTCATACTCCTGAATTGATCAAGTGTATTGCTTTGTGGTGTTCTTGCAGCCCTGAGTATTGGAGGTAATTTCCACCCATGCAGTGAAACTATCATGGGACTGTGTTGCATTGTTCTGCCAGGTAGTGAGAGGGCTCAAGAGGAGTGGTGGCCATACTTGGAGGCCTACCCATTCATCATTGTACTGTTGGCTAGTTTTCTCTGTAGTTTGTTTGATAATGGTGATGAGGGCATCACCCCTGCGCATGCTCCAGCTCAAGTTCTGGGGAGAGAGAACCTCCCTACATTTCAAAGGTAGACTTAAAGTATCCCATCTCCTATCACAAGCTTGCCAAGTAGCTCCAAAATTCTCCTGACTGTAATTTTCAAAATCAATAACACACTGAAGTAAAATCTGAGAAGTATTCACCCCAACCCCTGCCTGATAGTAAAGTGATTGAAAGTTTTTCCATAGGGTGACATCTGTATGATGAGTTGGGTGAATGTGAAATCCGATGGACTGAGTAGTGTGATTGAAAATGTCCATTTTGTTGCCCCCAAATTATCTGATTCCGTAATACAGACTGAAAGGATTTAATTTGAAAATCACCCACAAATAGGTTGATCAAGAAATCAGGGACATTGGTAACTATCATGTTATGTAGATAAAATTCACAAAGCAAATTTTGAATTTCCGGAGTACTGCACTTGTAAACTGATAAAAAACTAGGGCCATTGGGAATTTCGTGAGGGGCTTGAGAACACAATTGAAATAACTGCCAAGAATAAAATTGTTCTTGGACAAACATGTTGTAGACTGAAGAGGGTTTCCTACAGGACAGTAGTTTGAGGGCCAAAGGACAGACAAAGTCTAAAATAGATGTTACTTTTTGTTTTTCCTCCTCTATAGATTCTTTTTCCTTTTTTAATTTTTGATTTTCCTTCCACAATTCCCTTTCCTGAAGGGACAACTATTGGAAACTATTCAAGAGGGTAAGACTCTTATCACACTGTCACTTTAAACAACTCACTTCAAGTCAGCAGTAAAAAATCTCCCAAACTTTTTCTACTGTCTTTTGTGTAAATTCAGCTTGTAATAAAAGGTTTGTTTCTTCCATACCTTGTAATTGAGATTTTCAGCAGTGTGATTTCCTCCAGATAGTTGTGAGAAGGTGCCACTTGGGTGTCAAGCATTTTAGGAGCCACAGTGTGAATTTCCGTAGATGATGGAATAAAGAGATGATGGAGTGGCCAGGTCATCCTCCTTATGCAGTTCCTCCCGAATGTGGGTGGTATCATCAGGCAAGGACTCTGATTGGAAACCACCTGTCTCTACAAAAATGAGCTAAGCCATCGGGACCATAGTTGCATGGAGGAAGATGGGGCCATGGCACACTTGCCTTTTGAATCAGAAATGGAAGGGGATGGACCCTCAGGAGTACCAACTATGTCCGCATGCTCAGAACATCATCGCTTGCCTCTGCTTGGCTATGTGAAGGGCAAGGGCCCGATGCAAGGGTAGACCGAGGTGTAGAAGAGAGACCAGATTTTAATTGCTTTGGCCTAGACCCTTCACCACCAACATGTCCCTCGAGCCTCCACTTTGGTCTAAAGAAGACTTGGTGTGAACACAACAAATGAATCAACCCCGGTGTTTAATCATAGACTTGCCTCCACGGACCGGTGCTTCTGGAAAACTTTAATGATGGAGTCTGTGAGGTATTCTAGCAGATTTACCCAAAGGGCCTAGTTGACATGTCCCTTTTTAAGGTGGATGAGCATTTTAAGTGCATCACCACCTGAACAAGAGGCCTGACCATCGCATATGAAATACCGGTTGACCCATTTCACAATCTCACTCTAGATTCTAGGTAAACTTGTCCACTTAACACCCTTCTGGACACCCAATGGAGTCAGGATGACCTCCGGGAGTGCCTCTCCTTCATCGTGAAACTGAGCAATCAGGATTTGTAAAGGGGCATTTTCATAACCTTTAAACCAAAGTTTGGCAGGCCAGATAGGTCAGAAATGACCTGACTGGTAATTTCAACTCGTCTTCCACCAACTTGAATAGGTGGACTCAAAATTGTTCAAGAATTCTTCCACAATGCCCTCATCGAAACCTTCAAATTCCGAATGAAATCCAGCCATCCAAAATCATGAAATACCTATGAAAGGGTGGCATTCCAGAGTAAGGCATCTGGTGAAGTAGGTTCTGATGTCTTTCGTGGTCCCATGCTGAAGCCAAAGGTGAGTAATACTAGGTAGTAAAAAAAAATAACAGAGCATCTCTTCCACTTCCCATCTAGTGACTGATAAAACCAATCATGTTTGATGTGCATACAACAATGGTAAGAAGCAAAGTTAGTAGAAGCATTAAATTTCAAATGACACCATATTCCTTGGGTGGTGGCACAACATCAAGCGAAGGTGATGGTGGAAAAATAGTGAATGAGACCGGCCACCCATGTGAGTTTAAGATTTTTACGGTGGCACATATCCCATGGTTGAGGAGTGAGCGCCACCATCCTTGACTTTGGAGAGTGTGACACATCAAGGCATGTGGTGATTATGAGCCATTACTCCTTTTATGTCATCATTCATAGAGCCGGATTTGGAAAGAGATCCGAATGACCATAGCAATCATTTCATGATGGCGTAATGATGACAAATGCATACATGGGGAAATGTTTTGCATGGAAATATCATTAGCAAGTTAAAATGCACTTACCCATGCCACATTTAGTCAGCCGATATCCGTAGATTCCTACACCCTGTAGTTCGAGATGAAACATGATTAGTGGTAGTAGAAATAATGAAAATTCCTACATTTATTGGAAATAACAATAAGAAAAACTACTAACTAAGGGAAGAAGATCGAATGAAGGATCATCTTCCTTTATTGAATTTGCAAGAGATTGATTACTCCATGCTTGAGAGGTAAAGAGCCTCCTCAACATGCATGTCTGTTCGTAATAGAATGTCATCGGTGAAAGTCTTCTTATCCAGTGGTTGGTGATAAACTCGAGCCTATGCCCATTCACCAGAAGAGTCCATTTGTCTCCATCAATCGGTATCAATCAAACAAGAGCCATTATCAAACACTTGATTTACCTGATAGGGACCCTAACCAATGTGTACGCAACTTGCCTTTAAACTACTGATAGTGGGAATCAAAGAGTAAAACCCACTGTCCCTCATGAAATGTCCTTTTTTTGATGTGAGCATCATGCCAAGTTTTCCACTGATGTTGTAGAATTTTTGTCTGTTGTTGTGCCTCCATCCACATTTCATCTAATTCATTCAGCTGCAACACTCATTCATGTTGTGCTTCATCCAAATCGATCCCAACTTCCAACAATGTTGTTCACCAGTGTGCAATTCAAACTCAACAGGTAACAATGGTTTCTTCCCAAAGACCAGCTCATAGGGAGAAAAACTAGTAGTTGTTTTCCAGGTCATGTTGTAGGCCCAGACGGCCCAGAAGCTTTGGTACCCAATTCTTTCTATCAAGCATTGACCACCTTAGTTAGAATATTCTTGAGTTCTCGATTGGTTACCTCCACTTGCCCATTGGATTGGGGGTGATATGGTGATGATTTCTGGTGCCTGATTCTATAGATTTCCAAGAAAGCTTCAATCATATTTGAAACAAATTGAGGACCTTGATCAGATACAATGGCCCTTGGTGCTCCAAATCGCAGCAATATCCGATTGTAGAGAAAATCAGCAACAACATCTTCATTGGTAGATGCCAATGCTTGAACTTCAGCCCATTTGGTGACATAGTCCGTGCATACCAAGAGATACTCCTTCCCAAAGATGGAGGATCAAATGGTCCAACAAAGTCAATACCCCATTTCTCAAATGGTCCTAGAACCAACTGAGGATTCAGAGGCATTTCCATAGAAAGTGTAGGTTTTCCCATTTTGGCATGCATCACACTGCCACACATACTTTTTGATAGTCTTATGGAGGGAAGGCCAATAGTACCCTGCTCCAAGGATCTTGTGAATTGTTCATTTCACTGAATAATGTCCACCTCCTGGCTCATCATGACATGCTCGCAGTATGTCATGTACCTCATCCTCTCGAACACACCTACATGAAGAACCATGTCAGGACAACATTTAAATAAGAATCATTACACCATTTATATGTTGCACTATTTCTAACCAATCACCTTCTTTCCTTATGAGTAAAATAGGTAGGAAACTTCCCTGTTGTTAAATAATTCATGAGATCAGCAAACCAAGGAGTCTTAGTAGAGATAGAAAACAAGTGTTCATCAGGAAATTGGTCTTGGACTTGCTTCATCACCTAAAACATTTATTCTAGAAAGAAAGTCAGCAACAACGTTAGATTTCCTAGGCTTATCTATAATAGTGAGATTGAATTCTTGCAACAAGAGTAACCAGTGAATAAGCCTTCCACCAACCACTGGTTTGTTCATCAAATATCGAATGGCAGAGTGGTCAGTGTAAAAATTTTTTTATATCCAGTGATGTAATGATGAAATTTATTCAAAGCATAGACAACAGCCAAAAACTCTTTTTCCGTAGTAGTGTAATTCTTTTCCGTAGGAGTCAGATATTTTTGCTGATAAAATAAATTACATACATATGATCTTCTGAGTCTTTTTGTCCAAGGACAAGCGCCCATGGCTGTATTAGAAGCATCAGTGTGGATATGGAAAGGTTGTCCCCAGTCAGGGCCACGTAAGACAGGGGTTGTTGTCAGCTTTTCTTTGATAGAATCAAATGCCTATTGACACTGAGGAGACCATTCAAAAACACAATCTTTGGTTAGCAATGAAAACATTGGGGTGGCAATTTTGCTAAAATATTTTATGAATCGGTGGTAATAACCTGCATGGCCAAGGAAACTTTTGATGTCAGTCTGATTAGCTAGTGTAGGTAATTGGGTGATGATTGATATCTTTTTGGGATCCACCTGTATACCTTGGGCTGAAACATGGTGACCTAAGACAATTCCTTGATCAACCATCATTAGACATTTTTCATGACTCAGAGATAGTTGGTGTTGTTCACATCGACTGAGTACTTTCTCAAGATTATTCAAAGATTCTTCAAAAGTGGATCCATGGATAGTGAAATCATCCATGTAAACCTCAACACAGTCGTTAGCAAGATCTACAAAAATGGCCAAGACTGCCCGCTGAAATGTAGTAGGGGCATTACAAAGCCCAAAAGGTAAGACTCTGTAAGTGAATGTACCCCAAGGGCACGTAAAAGTAGTCTTATCCTGATCAGCAGGGGCAATACTAATTTGATTATACCCACTAAACCCATCCAAGAAAGAAAAATATTTCTTACTAGCCAAATTGTCCAAGACTTGGTCAATGAAAGGCAGGGGAAAATAATCCTTCTTGGTGGCTTTGTTAAGTTCCCTGTAATCAACACATATTCACCACTTACCATTCTTCTTGGGAACAATAACTAATGGGGAAACCCACTGACTATCAGATATAGGATAGATGAAACCTACCTTTAGGAGTTTTTCGATCTCAGTTTTGACTATGTCTCTCAATGCTGGATTGATTCTTCATTGTGGCTGCCTTATAGGTTTGACATCATCGGTGTAAATATGATGTGTATAGATGCTAGGATGAATTCCTTTCATATCAGTGTAATCCCAAGAAAAAGCATGGGAATGTTTCTTCAGAACCTCAAGCACCCTAGCTTCTTGATTGACCTCCAAGTCACTACCTATAGTCAGCTCTCTACCCATACTGACAAGCACCTGCTTGGTATCATTCACAAGAGCAAGCTCTGTACTAGTGATAAAAGAATTCAATGGGAAAACATGGGGCTGAAGCATGTGCAGGATGGATATGTTGTCAAAAGATAGAACCTTGGTTAAAGGACAATAGAAATCAGGAACTAAATGTTTGGAATTATAAGCATAGAGTTTCCTACCAGACTCAGCAGAGGTAATGTCTACTAGAGAAATAGCAGAAGAGATGTCTAATGCTGGTATTCTAGATTCCGTAGCAATAGTGCTGATTTCCGTAGTCGCAGAGTCCTTAGAATCAGTCAGTGTATATGACTCCACACTTCCGCCATATGATTGTGTACTGTAATAGTGGCTAGAAAAGAAGAACTCAAAGAGTTAGCATCCAAAGAATCCACCCATACCTGGTCACAATTGTTCGTATAAGGCTGGGCAGGAGGATATAATGAAATGTGTTTGGATTTCTACCCATTTAGAATTGTCATGTTGCCTGACCTACAGTCAATGTAAGCAAAGCAACCGTAGCCAACCAAGGTCTTCCCAAGATGACTGGATATCCCAACTTCCGAGCTTTAGGCTGCAAAACCATGAAATCAACTGGGTACTCCCATGATTCAATAGTGACCATTATATCTTCAACCACACCATCAGGTACAACAATGGATTGATTTGCTAACCTAGTAATAGTGTTGGTTGGTTGAAGTCCTGTTAAGGATAGCAGAGTTAAACATTTTATGTTGTGATGACATTAATAGCAGCACCAAGATCCACCAAAACATTAGATATTGACTGGTTGTTTATACAAATAGTAATGACAGGCTCCCAGGATCCCCATATTTTGGTGAGATAAGGGTGCCAACAACTAAATCAGCCAAATTCCCTTCGACTCTGATAGTCTTTGGGTATTTATTTTTCCTTCCTGGTGTCTTTATACACTCATTTCTAATGGTTTGGTTTAGTTCAGGGATGTCCCTTATTGCACGCAAGCAAAGTGGAACCTCAATATGTACTTTTTTCAATTCCTGAACTAGTTTTGTTTCATCTGCAGTTTGAGTGTCCTGTAATCACTCAGGAAAAGGGGTTGTAGTCTGTTTGGGTATTTGATCATCCTGTTTATCTGGCATTGGTGAAGAACCAATATTACCCTCAAGGTTTTCTTCCTTATCGGCATCATCAGTAGTTCTGTGATAACAACAGGAGGGTTCAATATTTTCCAGATCGTAGTCATAAATTACCAATAGTGTTAACCTGCATGGTGTTACCTGAGTCTGTGTCATCAATCAAAGTTGTCTGTTGATTTTTAGGATTGGATACTGGCTGGGCTGGAAGTTGTGTTTGTGTTGCTTGTCCTTGATTTTGGTAGGCTTGAGGTGGAGGCATTAAAGCTTGTTGTGGCTGCTGGAACCTGTGTTGTTGATTACCATTTTGTGGTGGTGCCCAGGACTGATTTTGGCTAAAATTTTGTTGAGGACCCCACTATTGATTGTGCCAAGGATTGGTTATGGGTGGTGGAGCCCAACCCGGCTGAGTGTAGGGATTTTTCCAAGGTGGTGGATATGGATAAGTCATCCAGTTTGAGTTTTCCCACTCAGGTTGTCCCCAAGAAGACTGAGAGGCTTGATTGGCCATGGCATTCTCTAGGGATTCTGAGTTGGTCTAGATGGGAACCCACCCTGATTGTTTGGTCTTTGGACAAAATTTAATTCAAGCACTTGTTTGAGAGATGGCATTCAAACCTCCCTTCAACTGTGGTAAAAGTGTGCAATGCTTAGTGTCATGGTCAGTAACTTCATAGATTAAGCACATGTCTGTGACATCCAAAGGACATTCTCTCAAGGGGTGTCTCTTCAACATTTAGGGAAATACATGTCCAATGGTTCTTTAGCAGGGGTGGATTTTTCCTTGAGTCCATCTATGGTGGATGTTAATTGCAGCAGAATGTTTGTTTTCATGTTGGCCATTTCTTCTAGAAGTTCAGAGGTACCCAAAGACTTGGATGTTTGTTTTCTTCGTATTCCTCCACGTGTTCTAGAATATCTTCTACATAGCTCAGTGATTTGTTCCATGGTGAGTTTATGCATGTCTCCTCCTCCCATGAGATGGAGGGAATCCTTGGTTTCCTCATCCAGTCCTTTAAGAAAGACTATTTTAGTGATGTCTGCATGTAACTCATACCCACTGTGTTTATGGAGAAAGAGGAATCTATCTAGATAATCCTCTAGATTCTCATCTTCCTTTTTCCATATTTGGAAGAACTCTTCCTTCCTATCCCTTCCCCTACAATAGTCTTGGTACTTATCCAGGAAGGTTGTTTCCATGGCTTCCCAGGAATTAATGGAGTTAGATGGTAACCCCATAAACCATCTCATAGCAGAATCTTTGAGAGTGGAGGGAAATAGTTTGAGTTTTTGATTGTCAGTTCGGTAGTCATATGTCTGGCACAGGATTTTAAATTCAAACAGAAACTGATCAGGGTCTTCTTTGGTCATTCCTCGAAAGAGGGGGAGGATGGATGGTGAGATGTTTTTCATGGGTGCATCCTCATCTGCATCGAGGACAATGGGATATGTAAAGGTTCATCCTAAAGGTTGGTCTTCAACATTCCCAAGGTCCCCCATTACCGAGTGGTGTGAAGAGGATACAAAATGCTCAGAAGAGGTTCTAGGTGTTGAGTTGGAATCTATATCACTCTCAGTGTTTCTTCTTGTGAAGTGTCTAAAGAGATTTGTTGAATATTGTGTGCTATAAATCTCCCTTGGTTATCTCGTGACCTATGCATCCAAAGGTTGGTTGGTTTAAATCGAGGTCCGAGAGAACTACTGGTTTCCTATATGAACTCCATTAACACCCATAGCATATGGAAAAAATAATGGAGCTTATGGTTATGTCCCAAAATGGCACCAAAAATGATGGGTCATTGTATTCTTCCAATCATTTAACTGACATAATCTTTGTCAGTGTCATTCTAAACTAGGGTTGTGTCCTAGGCAGTATGCAATGGAGTCTAGGAGAACCAGTTATATGTTGGGTCTATTGGGGGTTGTTTAGTTTAATGACTATTCTATGGAAATGCAATTCAAATCTATGGAAATTAAATACAAGTTCTACAGAATTCAACTATTTGCAATGAAAGGAATTTTAACAACTAATCTTCTATTGTAAAATGAAATACGCACACACTATTCTTAACAAATGAAATCACAACTGAATAAATGGAACTTAGTAGAAAGAAAGACTATTCGTTAACTAGATTTGCATAACAAAAGCATCTATTCTAAGTGAAAGTAGTAATGGAGAAAGTAGATATAGTTAATCAAAGCATGCATGTAAGATTTATCAAATGACAATTGTAGTAAATCTAATCAAAGAACTATATGCATGAACTCAAAGTAACCTCGTATCTCCTCGGTTGAGTGGGCCCTTGCTCTTCCTGGGATAGAGGGATTAACAACTTCTGATTCTCAAAATGTCATGGCTTTCATTAACTTAGAAATAAGTTCATAACATAGTAAAAAATATCAAGAACTGTATGCAGATAATCTCCTTCAATAATCAAAAAGTGGTACTACCAAGTTCTGAAGATGAAGTCTTCATATAGATAATGTTGGTTACAAGATCCACCATATCAGGTGGCATTAAACATTGTCCATCAAATATCAATTAAAACACATAAATTCCTATGGGCCGTTAGGATCAAGCCCAAGCTAATAGGTCAACTTGATGGAAACAATAGTTTCACCGCATGCTTCGAACTCGGGCTTCTTATCCACCAGCAACTTCCATCATTCCCTACACACATCATCACATTTGATCTCACAAAGACAGTTAGTAGGAGGTTCATGTGATAATCATTTTTCATAAACTATAGCAAGGAAAATGCATCAAACCTACTAAGATATAACTACACAAAACATCCCCATATACTAATAAGTCATATCAAAAAGAGTATTTTTGGCCTGAAGAAATGATATTAATGAGCCAAATTGTTTTTGAACTTGGCATAAGTGGTGACATTTTGTTTGTCATCTTATGCGTCAAACTATTGATTGATTGGACACTTAGGAATTACTCCATTTGATTGATTAGTTTACAAAAACAATTGTGTGATTATGTTTCATTCATCATATTTACATATCCATTTAGGATAATCACTTTGATCCATTGATTCTTTATCCTTCATTATTCTTTGATCTGTAATTTGGCTTTGTGTTTTGAACTTACGTGATTGTTCCTTGTGTTTATCCACCTTATAAACTTGTTTCTAG
This sequence comes from Taxus wallichiana var. yunnanensis, assembly GCA_018340775.1. Classification (NCBI taxonomy): domain Eukaryota; kingdom Viridiplantae; phylum Streptophyta; class Pinopsida; order Cupressales; family Taxaceae; genus Taxus; species Taxus wallichiana. Next base: position 173,023,329 of record CM031244.1, read on the forward strand.
GATAATCCTTTGGGTCTTTCATCCTCTTGGTCTTCTTGATTTTTCCTATGTTCATGGTCATTTTTATTATATTTTTCAAACCTTGGCAAAAACATTTCCTATCAAGAAACTTTTGCATCAATCAAACATTTAAAAATTTCCTTTGTATCCTTTATGTTGTTAAAAATATGATCAATCATTTGACATTTACGCCTCCAAACTTGTTCTCCAAACCTTTTCAAATTATCAATCTTGAGTCATTACGATGGATGTCTTCCTTTTCTTCCCTTTTGGAAAATCATGTAAGAATCCCCATATTTACAAAATTTCTAGTTGTTTTTCATTATGTTTCACTTTGAAGCAGTTTGATTATACAATCTATGTCTAGGAATTTGAACCCAAAACACACCAATAATGACTGATTATCATAAGGTCCTTTATACATATGATAATAAGGAATCAAACTTTTGGCATTCATATAAAAAGATGCCCATCATGACCAAATATTTTTTGGTTCTTTGCACTAGAGAACTCATCCGGGTAACCCGTTCCCCACCTTCATCTCATAGTCGGTGGTATGGTTTGGAAATTTATGATCCAAATTATTATTTGGGTTCCCCTCACTCTTCTTCTAATTCTAATCCAAACATTTCCTCTTCTTCTGAGGATTCCAATCCAAATATTTCCTCCGATTCTTCTAATGATTCAGATCCAAACTACTATTGATTCATCTAATTTGAATCCTAAGTCATGGTTCTCCCCTTCTTCATGGGACCTTATTTATCATCCATCTAATTTTATTTGTGAATCAAAGTCCTTCCCTCCTTCACAGGACCTTCTTTATCATTCATCTAATGTGATTATTGAGTCGCGGTCCTCCCCTTCTTCATAGGACCGTATTTATAATGCATCTAATGCAATTCTTCAATTGTGGTCCTCCCCTTCTTTGTAGGACTTATTTTATGAGTCACCTCAATGAAATCTTCCTCATTTGAAGATTCATGTGACTTAAAGTAATTCTAGTCAATCATCTAAGTTGACTCCTATGTCACAATCTACAGAATTTTTGATACGAAATCCTCCTATTCTTCCTCCACAATGTTGTCTTATAGGGAAACCTATACCAAAAAATTCTAAATCCACATCTTCTTCTACTCATGAGACATCTAGCCTTAATTATACTTCATCTCTTGAGTCATCTTCTTTTATCAATCATCATCAAACATCTTCTAATTCTTCCACACCAATTCAACCTTTTTCTTCTAATCAAACCCCTATGGTCAATCAACAACCCATACCAATTGATTTATTTTAGAATAAAGGAGCGATCATGGCATTTATAGGGGCACACAAATATATCCCTCTAACAAATTACAAGAAAGGATTCTCTTTAGACTTCGATGCATCCATGTATTGTGAGGAAAATGTTGATTCCTTTTATCAAGAAATGGAGGAAGAGCCTCAGATCATGCAATTTGATCATCCTCTTATTCTTCCATCTTCACATTCTTCATTACATGATGAAACTCCTAGGTCTTACATTGATCCATGGCCTATATTATCATCACCCAATCAATATTTGTCTATCACAATTCCTCAATCACAATCTCTTATGGGGTCAATGCCAAGTATCCCTTCATCTTCATCTAGGTGTGGGTCACTTTCTAGTAGACCTCCCTCTATTATTTTTGGGACATTTTTAGTAGTCCACTATCTTCTATTCTTGGGGCATGTCCAACTAGCCCCTTATCATCTATGTATGGGTCACCCCAAGTATTCCATCATCTTCTATTCTTGGGCCACATCCTAGTAGCCCATCATCTTCCAGCTATGAGTCACACCCTAGCATCCCTTCTTCTTCTATTCTAGGTCAAAATCCTAGTATCCCTTCATCTTTTGTTTGTGGCTCACCTTCCATTAGCCCATTTTCTTCAATCCTTGGACCATATCTTTTCATCCATCACATTATTATTCTACCAAAGATTGTGGCAAGCCCATCGTCATTTCTCACATCAATTCTAAACATCCACATTCTTCTCCCACTTCTCGGGATCAGACAAGTCAAGCATTAGCTTATAAGAAACCTAGAAAAGTTTTTACCAAGCTAAGACAAAAAACCGAAGAGCTCCAAAGCTCCCAACAACTCAAATGATTATAAAATTCAAAATAAAATGCAATTCTAGAATGCACACCAACATACCCATCAAGTATGGTGAAAAGTGTAGAAACCTATGGATAGGGAACTCAAGCTCCCACATACGAAACCCATGTTTCAAAACAAATCACAATCATTTGTTGAGTGTGAGCTCACCATGATCATCGAGATTGGGGATAATATTACACTTGATAGACAAACACGCTTAGTCTCTCTTATCAAATAAATCATGAACATCGTTGTTGGATCCTATCATGTAGAGTGACATGTTTCATTCTGATAACCATACAAAAATTAAAAAATCATAAAATAGTTCAAAAATACAAAAAAAGAGAAAACATAAAAACATTACAAAAACAAAATCAAAGGTACAAAGATCAAACATTGCAATCAGTATTGCATACACATGTATGTTCTTTCTTCCCTTTATTTCATATTCCTTTGCAAGTCATCCACCATTTTCATCCCTTTGATGATATTTTGGATAGCTTATTTCATACACATTTTATGACATTTATCTCTATGGTATCTATTTGAACTTTGTCTTTCATCACCTTGGTAAATTAAAGAACGAATGACCTCTTAGAGATCCTATCACTATCTACATATAATAAACTTATTGGGAAGAATTTTTGGGCATATTTTTTAACACTATCCAATGTCTTCATCAAAATCACTTCCACATCCTTCCATTAAGCCATCAGTGGTTCTTAACCCCTTGTCAAACAAGAGAGATGAAATAAGTTTTCAGAAAGAAAAATAATCAAAATCAATCAATCAAAAAGTAAAAGATAAAAGTAAAATAAAATTGATATATAACTCTCTCTTGGGGTATTTCCAATAATCTCTACCAAGGATATGGATGCCTGACTGGTAGTAGAAAAATGTTGTGATTAGAATCAAATGCATCTCCTGTCGTAGATATGGATGCCTAGATGGAAGCGGAGAAATTTACGGTTCTCCCTCCATAATCCATTCACAAATAACCTTTCAAACTAAATCATTCCTACACATTGGCTAGTGTCTTCGGTTTCTATCTATCAACTCTTTCCTTCAAGAGGTAATTCATTTCCACATGCATAGATAACATCTTGATGAGTAAACAGGATTAGTATGTTACCAAGTGTTTATTTTTGACCTTGTTCAAACTCTTTCTTTAGCACATGTCTTTTTCATGATTTTTTCCTTGGGCTAATTCAATGTTTCATTGACCGTATTTTAAATATTTTCATAGCATCCTCTATTCTTAAAAAATCATTTAGAACATCTGTGTATAGGATGTCCTCTTTTCCATGTTTATAAACACTTTTGTCCCCTTTTAATAAGACAACTTTTCTACTTCCTTTATCTCATGTGTTTATTGGCCGACTTATGGTGGGGGCATCCACACTTGTTTGTATTCTTGTAAATATCTTCATAAAAATTTGAAAATAAAAACATTCAAATATGTTTCTAAAAAATAAAAAACAATAAAAATCATCCTACAAAACATCACTCTTTGGTTCTCGCTTGTTCTTGTGCATGACTCATGGATCATCTTGATCTACCTCTATCAACAAAGTTAGTTTGCTTACTATGTCTGTACTCTAGGGCATAATGAGTTTCTTGGTATTGTTTCATAGTGCACGATTTATTTTCATAGGACCCAAGTGTCCTCCATTATTCCCCTTACATATATCCTTTCTTGGGGCACCATATTTTAACCCTTGTCATTAATTCGCATAGGTCAGAATCAAAGCTTGATAATAAAAACATTTATTAATGTTTCTATTTTAGGTTAGCTTATTTACTTTCTTGTATTGCATTGAATTATGTATGTTTCAAGGAGTTAGGAATATTTTACTTTCTTGTATTACATTACATTTTGTATGTTGCATGGATTTAGTATTTTCAACAATGACAATTTTTTGTATTATGGATTTCCATGTCATTCTAATTTTGTTGTATGCTTATATTTTTAGTAAGGACTGATGACATATATCTTTAACAATATGATGACATTAAAGTTATTTTAATACAATGGATGAAAGATTACTCTTTTCTTTCCATATTCATTCCTCTTCTACAACATTCTCCTATCAACACTATTCTTTTGATTCACTTGGGGCATCCCTGTCCCTATCCATTTCTCTCACCTTTTTTATCGGCGATTGCCTTCTTTCATCACCTCATTGACACTCGAGGGGTCATATCTCACTTCTACTAATTTTTCTTCTATGTCTTAAAATTTTTATATATATACTATCTTTGAAGTGGTGTCACTTATGCCACCCCAAAGAGGGGAAAATGTAGACACCTATAATTTAGCTCGAGCAATTTAAATACTAAAATTGTGCTAATTATACCCTTTCCCACAAATTGACGACATATCGTCAATATTGCACATTTTCTCTGCTATTGTCATTAATTAATTACATTATGTTAGTTAATTAACTCTTCTATCCAACAACGACACCAATTAACAACCTTCCATTAATCAACTCCCTTTCTCTCTACACTAATTAATTATGCTCCCCTTTATATCTAGATTAATTAATTATTCTTAATTAATTAATTCACTATTCTATTTAATCATTAAATCGTCATTTATTTGATTAAAATCCTCTCATAACATAAATCATACTAACTATTCCTCTAAAAATATTCTATAAGCTTGCACACTTATTAATTAATAACTTTGGTTAAGTAATAAACCCCTTAATCTGCATGAGTCACTAGAGGAAAAATAAAATCTCCTAAGGTTGACTCAACCCCTTTCAACCATCCTTATCCACAACTAACTCAACCTAGATATTATCCCTAATGTAAAGGGATGTAGAGATTCTTTTATCCATTGGGATATATAAGTAGCCCTCATCCTACCTTTCTATTTACACCTTTACACACCTAAATGAGCATAGAGCCTAAGCTATAGCCATTTTCATCATCTTTGAGCATTCTCCATTAAAGTGGAGATAAGTAGCATCCCTTTGCATTCAATCATCCAAGATTTTTATGAAGAATAATAGAGTTAATCAAGAAAGGCCTAATAAGCCATGGTTTGATGAACCTCCATTTTTTTTCATCTTGGATCAAACAAAAAACTATCAACCCTTTGATAGCTAAAGGATATATATAGGTCTATTTCATAGATTTATCTTTCTAAAGAGTAGAGAAATAAATTTTACATGTTAGTTTAAAGTTAATTTTCAAGGTTATAATACATAATGTTGATGTTTATTACTTGTTTATCTCTTAGCATGATGGTGCATAGATTTTAGTTTAGCATTTTTGTAGTCATTTTTACCCCTATCACAAAAGAAAGGAACCCCATACACGTTAGCCTATCACCTAGCGGATGTTGGGTGCTCACTCGAGGCACGCATGGGTACCAAGTCTCTCTTTTATGTGAGTTAAGTGGGAAACATCATCTATGATTTGTGTTTAAGATATTTAAAGAGGATTTAAGACATACAAGAACCATAGATCTTAGAATGGCCTCTAGATCTTTGCAGCCATTCTAGACAAATAATACTTAACAAACTATATGACTTGTATCATAACAGAAAGAAGTATACAATCATCCATACCTAGTATAAACATAAATGAAGAGAACTTATGAAAAAGATGTATGCATCAGAATCATTGATATTCATATATATATATATATATATAAACTGGTAACCTCATTACATCCATGGAGCCATTTGATGAATGTCAGAAGAGAAGTAGACCATTACAACTGGACTAATGTAGCTAGGCTAACAAAGAGAAAAATTACAATCCCCACACCAAATACATCCTTTCCCAAGTCCAATTACCCACTAACAGATTTCTTGGTATTTATTTAGAGCTCCCCCACTCTCTTGTTCTCCCCTTCTTACTTTATAGGAGCTTGTATTTATAGCCTTTCTAGACTACCAACTCATCCTCCAGTGCCCTCAGATCGGATGCCAAGTGTCTGAATGTGGTCCTTCATGTGATCATGATCCTCTAGGCCTGAGATTTCCACTTTATACCATGATGTGCTTCTAGAAGATTCTACCGTAGGCATGCTCCTTCTTGGGCCAACCTGTCACCAAGATGGCACCTTATCCATGCATAGTTGGATCATGCTTTTCACATGTTCTACCCCAAACATAAAATTTGACTAAGTTCCAAAACCTTGGTTCTATCTACGTGCACCACATGTGCCACGAGTTTCTTTAAACACTTTTCTTAAACCTTTCCTTATGAGCTTTGTCCTTGTATGCCTATGCACTTTCTATACTTAGTCAATAGTCTAGTGGCCCAACATCAACCCACACTAACTTTGTTATTCGTCAGTGGGAACACTTCCCTTAGTGAAATAAATAATGCAATAGGCTTATGCCTAGTAGAAAGAATAAGGGGATGAAAGAATGGGGAAAGAAGAAATAATGGGAGGGTGAAAGAATCACTGTAACAAACTAGGAAAATCCTTTTGCAAGTTGGCCTCAAAATTATCCAGGCATAGACTTCGTCCTGCTCTCTCTAATAGAGGTCACCGACAAGGGGCACTCACCTACCCAAAAATTAGTCCATCTCCTTACATGTTCATAGTATCAGTGATCTTCTCCAATTCCTTGCATATATCCTCTAGCACATCCATTCTTCATGTAATGTGCGGATATAGTTCCTTCAACCGGTTTTTGATTGAACCCCTTAAGGTTTCAATGGCTTTAGAATTTTTCTCAACCTTGGAAAGGATTTTCTCTCTTTCTGCCCTATTCCCCTTGTTCTTCTCTTAGAACTCCTTGAGTTCTACTTCATGAGTGGTGACCAAGGCACCTACCACTTTGTTTGTATCGTGTAATTGTCGTATGGGGCCTTTGTGGTGCTGGGAAGAAGCCCTTACATCAACAAGCACTTTGTTGTATTCAACCATGAGCACTACGATCTTCAACTTATCCTCTTTTTCTAGGCATGCGGCCACTTTGTGTACTGAGAATCCAAGGATAATGGCTATCTCTCCATGTGAGCACCCTTGTTAAATCCTCCAGGCATCCCAAGGTAGATCCATACTTCTTGCGTAGGCGATGGTAGGGCCGGAAGCTTTAATAAGTATAACATCATTGATGGATTCCACCTTCTTGTACATAACACTCACCTTGGCCTTTTCATCCTTCAATTCCCGCTGCCACTGGGTGCTAATTAACTTTCACGGCTCAGCTCCTTTGTCAATGTAGCTATCTCTTTCTCTTTCTTCTTTGTCTCCCCTTATAGATATTTAACCCTATCATTATACCTAAAGAGCCAGCTTCTATCTCAATGGAGACCTTGTTGAGTGCATTGCATAGTTTCTCATCCGAGAGCTACTGGGTATCCACCATTGGGTTGTCTTCTCTTGGTCCTGGAAATGTTATTATTGCCCCATGGCTTACCTCAAACTCTGGTTCATCAAGGTGGGACTCTATAGCCCATGAGAGCATCTTCCTTGTCCATGGATATGTAGCCTCCTTGTCAAAAGATGACATTGCTACAAGCTCCTCTACCAGAATGGTACTTTGGAACCACGCAGAACACTTTCTTGGGGTCATCAATATAACCCATCTCTAGCCTCTCCCCCTCGTGTGCCTTCCTCCCATGCGTGTAACCTTAGGTATACTTATAGTTAAAACCATGCCTCTAGTGTTTGCATTCCTCTTCTACGCTCTCCTCCTTGTTCAATACTAGCTCAACGCCATGTTCCACTTTTTGTCCTTCACTAGGTCTTAATGTCCATTGTCTCTTATTCTTTACCACCTTGGTTGTTTGCTCCTGCGTAGAGCTTGGAGCCTCTTGCTTCTACGTGCTAGCCTCCTCATCTTTTCCCATGTCCTAGGCACTTCCTCCTACCTGGCCATCCTTACACCACACAAAAAGGAACCCTTGTTCTTCTTCTCCACCTTCCTCCTCTGAATCATGCACATTGAAAACAGGTGGCCCTTGATCTTTCCTGGGGTCCTCTTCCCCACTTCTTCTTCACTATCATCCTTTTCTCCTATGCACTTATCCAAATTTCCAACTTCTTCCAAGGTTGTCTCCTCTTCTACCCTCTGCTTCTTCCAAACTAGAGATTCTTGTGTAGGTGAATTTATTTCTTCTTCTTCTGATGACTCTTTATCTAATGGATTTTTGGCTCTGGAGTCTTCTCTTTTACTATAGGATTTTTATTACATGCGTACATACTAGTTTTGGTGCTTTCCCTGAGAGAACCTATTACCTGTGTCTCCACCACACTTGGTATTTTTTTCTCTAGCTCCTTATCCTCCCATTTGGGCATGGGTCTCTTCCTACTAGTTGGATCTTGAGGTATAGATACCTCATTCTCCAAATATGTTCCCTTCTCCGACTTTGGTCTTATGCAAATGTACATGCGTGCCATGGATCCTTCTGCAATGGGAAGAGTCATGGGCCTTGTCATTTGTACCTCATGTGATATGTACCGCTCCATGTATGCGCACTTTCTAGGGTACACCAACCCTTTGTGCTTTTCCTGTGGTCCTGGTCCAGATTACCAAGGTCCAACTTAAAATTTTTAGACTCCTTGAACCTATTTACTCTTGCTTAGAAGTATTGAGATGTGAAGGCAAAGGGGAGATTGCACCATGGGCTCCATGTCCCATCGGATAGTTTAAATCTATCCAAACAGAATGTTGGTACATATAAAATTCAACTTCTCCCTTGGTGGCTACTGGTAATTGTTCGGGAATTCTCCATTTTGCCCCAAACACGTTCCTTAGGTGCATGTACCACTTTTCAAAGCACGCCTTATGCACTGTTTTCATAGTGTCACAAGCATATTTCTCAAACCTTTTGGCAAGCGAGGGGTCTTCAGTAGGGTACTCCCATACAAACTTATCTGATGCATCTGGTACCCTAATCTTTGAGAACATGATGGTTAGTAGCACATTTCCAAAGAGGATCCTATCACCTTCCTTCACGCAGTTAATAATTTCATCCGATGAATGCAGAAAAATTGTAGATGGTGCCCTCTAAAATATTCCTACACACATTAAACCATGGATTATTGACTTGGGTCCATCTCTCCTAGCCATTTAACTTTGACACCAGTGTGTGTGGTCCTCTTCATCACCAGATCCTTAATGTCCATGACATCATAATACCTTGACTCCTTGCATGCGAAAGTAGTGATAGTTTCCTTAATCAATTCTTTTTGGTCAAATTATCCTCCAAACCGTCTCCTTCACAGATGAGGCCTGTGAAATGTGAAATGAGCTGAGGAGTTATGTGTATCTTGTGCCCTATGAAGTGGAAATAGTCCTCATGTATGCACGACATCAGCCACTGATATAAGTGCTCAGGTTTCCTGAAGTAAGGCAACTCAAAGAGTTGTAATAACCCTACCTTCTCCAATTTAACCTTCACATCATCATAATATATGGGCAAACCCTCTAGTGTCCTTTTGTTTGTTGGGTGCACTAAATCCAGCACCATTTCCTTCTCGATTGTGTTTTTTTGATTATTATAATCATTTACAAACATGTCCCTAAGATGGGACTCCCACTTCTTCCCCAACAACACTCCATCTGGGTACTGCATTTCTGCATACCACTCCTCATTTGTGTGTGCTTCAATTTCTTGCTACTTGCCCTTTCCCTTTCCCTTGCCCTTCTTGGGTGTACTAGTTGGTTTCTTGGGTGCCATTATCTAGGTCTTCTTCCCACTTCAATCACTCCATGTTACTCTATTCTTCCACTCTCTCCAACCTTAGATCTCGAACTTGTGAAGAAAATTACTTAAACCCATGCCCTAGTTCTTCAAACCCTAACTGGGATACTCCTTTCACAAGATGACATCTTCTCACAACTTCTCCTACGCCCGTGAAATCCCTTCCTCCTGGTTCGCAAACCTGAACTAGTTACCCATGCTTCAATCTCTCCAAATTTTTCTTCACACGGATCAGTTTTTGGAAGCCCTAGTTTGCAAAGGTGTAAAAAGTGCTTCATTCTCCTTATACGTAAAGTGAAAAATGAAGTGCCTTGACCCCTTTATTTATAGTTTTTCCCTTTTTGAGCATTAAGTGCTACTTCACCTACCACCATAATTTTTTCATTTAATGCAGCTTTTTCAAACAAAGCCTGACTTAAGCGCTTTCCTCATGTGCCCAACTTACGCAGACAATCCTCCAAACTTCTGGCGTGCAACCAATCCAACATGATAGGAGACTCTTGCACACACGTAACCAACATTGAAGACACTTCTTATGTCCTAATTTTTCTCTCACCTACCTCATGTTGCTTAATGCGCTTTCTCCTCCTTTGTATGTGGGATCTATAAGTAGCTTTATCTTGGCACCAACCATCCTTTTTCCATCTTTTCTCTCCAAGCATCTCTTTTAACAGGGCCATTCAACAGGATTTTTAACACACGTCCTGGCAATTTAACCATGTGCTCCTTCACATTACTCTACCCCATACTAAAATGATGCACGGTCCTCTGCGGGCACTCGTAGATTCTCAAAAAGTAGCAATAAGGTTACCGATGCCTAAGGTGCAAAACAAAAAAACAATGTGAAAGGGAAAAACATGAGAAAAGAAACGCATAAAGGAAAATTATAAACTAACTGGCAAAACTACCTTATTTACAAACACCAAGAAGACTTATTTATAGTAGGGCTTCAACTTACTCTCATTGAAGTGTCCAGGTAACTTCATCCCATCCAACACTTGTAACTGGCACACGCCTGAATCAAGGATGTACGAGATGGTGTAAGGACCCAACCAATGGACTTTTAACTTCCCAGGATGGCATAGAAATTTAGAATCATAAGTAAGACCATCTCGCCCAACCTTAAACTTCTTGTTTCTTATATGGTGATCATGCCAAGCCTTTTTTGCTTTGCTTTCTCTCGCTATTGGGCTCCACTTGGTGAGTGATCGTCTCTCATCCAGCTTCATTAACTTATAAATTCTCTCTTCCAGTGATTTCTCATCAGCTAACCCTCCTGTGCACACTATTCACGAGAGAAGTTAACATGAATTCAACAGTTAGAATGGATTCTATGCCAAAACCAACTAAAATGGTGTGGCTTTGTTCAACCTTTCATAAGTTGTCTTGTAAGCCCATAACATTGTTGATACTTTTCATTCCAATCTTGTCTTCCAACATCACAAATTTTGGTGTGGTATGACTCAAGTATTTTATTGAATGCTTTTTGGTTCCATTTGCTTGTGGGTGATAGGGTGTAGTCTTGTGATGAGCCACCATGAATTCTCGCTAAGAGGATCCTCACAATATCATTCAAAAACTATGTACCCCTATGGCTGGTCAAACTCGAACGACATCCATACCTTGTGATAATGTTCTCCCACAAGAATCTTTCCATTGTGGCTATTGTGTAGTCTTTAGTTGGGGCTGCCTCCACCCACCTTGTCAGATAATCTATGCAAGTGATGACATAGCGTGACCCAGTCCTATGTGTCACCATTGGTGTAATAGGGCCTACAAAGTCTATTGCCCACTTCTCAAAAGGTTCCGCGCTGCTAGGATAGGGTGCAAAGGCATTTCATCTCTCTTTCTTGGCTTACCAATGTGCTGAAAATGGTCACACACTTTACAATAGTCTTTACAATCCTTGTACAAGGTTTCCCACCACAAACCTACCATTAATATCTTACACGTGGTGACATCACCTGCATAATGTCCACCCACACTTCCTTCGTGTGCTTCCTCCATGATGGTGAGGTGCTCATGCTCTAATACACACATGCGCAACACCTCATCATGTCCCAACTTATACAAGTCTCCACTGATCAACATGTAGGGTGTAACATGTATGGCTAGTTACTTCTTCTCTAATGCCTTCATTCCTTCCGGTGCCACACCTTCCTTTAAAAATATTACAATTTCCTCCAAATCCGAGGGCATGTGCCACAACCTAAATAGTTGCACGTCTAGCATTGTCTCCTCAATACTCTGTGCATCCTCCCTAAATCAATTCTTGATAGATGATCAAGTCCACAATTGCTCTTCCTAGGCTTCACTACTATGGTGAACTCAAACTCTTGAAATAACAATACCCATTGACATATGCACCCTTGTAGAACGAGGCTTGTTCACCAAATAATTTAATGCCATGTGGTCGGTGTAAAATATAAAGGGTGTTTGCTAGCAGATACTTCCTAAATTTGAAAAGTGCGTAGATCATTGACAACGCTTTGCGCTCAGTCATTGTGTAATTCTGCTCTGCTGGTGTTAACTTCCTACTTGCAAAACATAGAGGATGATCAACAATTCCTTCACCTAGTTATGTAAGTACTACTCCAATAGCGGTTCTGAGGCATCTACATGGACATGGAAGGGCTTGTCCCAAGAGGGAAAACGTAATATAGGTGTGGTGACAAGCCTATCCTTTAATGTATCAAACACCCTCTGCTGCGCCTCTCCCTAATGGAAGGCACTTTTATGTTTGAGAAGCTCTTCTAAAGGTGTGGCGATCTTGGCATACCCCTTGATGAATTTCCTGTAGTAACCCATATGCCCAAGGAATTCACACCTTTGTGCTCTGGCTAGTAGGCTCCCGAACCCCATAATAATCGCAACTTTAGTGAGATCTACCATCAAGCCATCCTTACATATGATATACCAAAATAAGGTGCCAAAGGGTGTAGAAAATACGCATTTCTTAATGTTGAGGGATATTCTCAATTGTCTACACCTCTCAAACATTAACCTCAAATTGTCACAATGGTCTTTTACTAGACCATAGACTGTCTAATCATCCAAATAGACCTAAAGAAACTTATGGATGAAGTTTGGGAACACTTGCACCATTATGCGTAAAAAATAGTAGGCACATTCTTCAACCCAAAGGGCATGACCGTATATGCAAAACTTCCCCACTCAGTGGAAAAATTTGTCTTCTCCTAGTCTTCCTTTGCAATCTAGACTTGGTGGTACCCCAAAATCCATTCGTAAAGGAATATATTTCGTGCCCCAGTGACTCCCTCCAAAATTTCTTCAGTGAAGGGGGTTGGAAAAGGATCAATGACACAAACTACGTTCAGCTCCCTATAATCCACATAGATCCTAATCCTCCCATCCTTCTTGATGTTGATTACCATCAGACTTATCCATTTTGATTCCTCCACTGCTTCAATTATCTTAGAAGATATCATTTTTCCTATCTCCTCCTTAACCTTTACACACAAATTGGGATTCATCCGATAGGGTCTCTTCCTAATCGGGTACGCACTATCCTTCATATTTATCTTCATCTCCCCAAGGAATGGTGAACACCTTTGAGCTCATGGTACCTACGTAGGAATAAATCCTCAAATTCATGTAATAGATCAATGATCTTAGAGAAGGGAAAACCAGTAATCTCGATAATAGCTTCCTTAGGTTCTTCTCCACGAACCAATGTTAATCTTCTTTATCTTTAAGAGCTCATGGTAGGCACGTATGTGAGTGAGCACTATCTGTAGAAATTAATCTGATCTAATATAAAGAATCTATGAAATAGCTACAGACAATAATTGAAATCAACAACTCTATATTATATTTTTATTATTATTACACTCCATTATATAGGAGATGTAAAATAACAATCCTTACAACAACATTTGTCTTCATATACAACCATACACCCATATGGTTTCAACCTCTCACCAATATAATAATAAAACAATACTAATTGTTTTATTATTCTAACTTACTAACTTACCACATACTAACCACATTTTACATTTACTATTTACATTTACATAGTAAATGTACTTTCACTAATTTACCATAATAATAATTACACATGTAATTATTATTCACACCTCCGTGTCATATTTTAAAATGGAGCACTAAGATATATTTCCTAACATTCCCCCCCTTAGTGCGAACATGGGGAAAACCTGCCTTATACTTGCACCTGCTCATGATCTGATGATTTTATAGGATGATCATAAACCTAATAGATGGTTTTTCATAGGGTTGACCATAAACCAAAAATGATGGTTTTGCAATTGGTTTACCATAAACCAAAAAGGGTGATGGTTTTGCATAGGGTTTACCAACAACCAAAAATGGTGGTTTTACAAGTGGTGTACCACAAACCAAAAGGGTGATGGTTTTGTATAGGGTTTACCAACAACTGAAAATGGTGGTTTTACAACGTGCCGGGTTGGTGTACCAAAACCAAAAATGAAGGTTTTCAAGTGGTTTACCTACAACCACATCACGATATGCCAAGTATTATTATTAGCCCTCATCACATCTCACTTCTGCAGGGAATAACATAGGAAATTTCACCCTTGAAATCTGCTTGCATATATAGAAAATACATGAAATGTAGAAAACTAGAAATGGAACATTGAGATCATGTTCCCCCCTCAATGTGAAATGGAACACTGCAACCAAACACTCTACCAGAAATACAAAGAAACAACAGGAACACACTGTATTAAAAAATAATCACCATAGTTGATATGGCCCCGTCGTTGGTGACTGACGAGAGGTCGCTGAATGACCTCCAACCTCTTGTGCCTCCTTCCTCCAAGAACTTCACTTAGTATAGAAATTCTTCATAGTTATAGTCAATTTTATCTGTTATTTTTTCATCTCTAGTTTCCCATTCTACAATTTTGCTTACATCTGTAGGTTTTTTTTCTTTTCCATCTACTATCCTCCATAGATTTTTATTCATTAACTGCATCTGGATTTTTACTCTCCATGTATGGAAGTTCAGCCCATTAAATTTATCTAATGGTATATCCATTTTATTGAATCTAAATATCCAAAAAAAATTGAATGTAGATTTGAATTACCTTTGATTCTCTGATTTCTTCAAAAAACAACAGTGATCAATGTGCTGTATAGTAAATTGCACTTTTCTCCCAAAATACGAACTGGGTTATGCTGAAATTTCTCTTGTAGCTTTCTATATAATAGATCATTCCACGTACAAAATTTTGGAGAAACCCAGATCACGAAACAAAAGTTACAATATCATCTTCGAGACAGATTTAACCTGCTCTGGTACCAAATGTAGAAATTACTCTGATCTAATACAAAGAATCTATGAAATAGCTACAGACAATAATTGAAATCAACAACTCTATATTATATTTTTATTATTATTACACTCCATTATATAGGAGATGTAAAATAACAATCCTTACAACAACATTTGTCTTCATATACAACCATACACCCATATGGTTTCAACCTCTCACACGAATATAATAATAAAACAATATTAATTGTTTTATTATTCTAACTTACTAACTTACCACATACTAACCACATTTTACATTTACTATTTACATTTACATAGTAAATGTACTTTCACTAATTTACATAATAATAATTACACATGTAATTATTAGGGCCGTCTGGTATACAAATGGAGCACTAAGATATATTTCCTAACACTATCCACTACCTTGTGCGTCCCTACAAAATGGCTAACGTCCAAGCTTTCTGCTTCCTCTCCATCAATCACATACACCAACTTACATTTCTCCTTTTCCAAACATGCGTACTCAAGCTGTAACTCTTCTGTTTCCTCTACTTATTCTTCAAAGTTTTCTTCCAAACCTGGTCCACCTAGTAAATCCAACATCATATCCTTTTCCATGGCAATATACCCCATGGTAAGGCACTTGATACCCTGCAAGGCCTTATCAACTAATGGATTGGTACTTCGATACTCAAAGGTTTAAATGAGGTTAGCTGTGAGCTCTTGCCAATTTCCTGTCTAGCGGCGTGTCTCTGAATGAATGTACCATACGCACACGTAACCTTGTAGTGTAGAATATAACTTGTGCACCCAAAGGGATGGTGGAAAATCTTCCACACCTTCTCTCCAAATCCTTTCACACTCCTAGATATGGAAAGAGGTGGGATCCTTCCCATGGTAGTCCTTGATGGTGGTGGGAAGCGTTGCTCTAGAAAATTTGATAGAGAGATTGATTCTTACCTCACGTCATTCCAAAAGGCTCTCCTAATTGGTAGCCCACCACCGTGCCATTGTGCTGAGTAGGACATAACTTAGCATCCCTCTTTGTTCCTTCTCATTCTTCCACTAAGCTTCCATCTTCTACAAAAATATCTCAGGGAAGGTTCCTCCTGAATACTTAGGCAACTCCTTTCCTCCTAGGTGCTAGACTATGCATGCCTTTTTCACCTTGGTCACTGACCCTCTCAACTTCTATCCCATCAATTCATAAGTTCCATGTGCCAAATTATCACATGCTAGACTAGTGCTGTATCACTTTTTGACTAAGCATCTTCAAACTGGATAACTCCATTGGTAGGATGTATTATCTCTTGGTCCCTGATTGAGCACACACATATCCTATCCAGAACTTCTTCTCCTAGGGGTTCAGTATAGGGCATCAACTTCCCATCATCTATGGGTATAATGACCTTTTCATCCTTATTTTCAAAGCTGATGTACCCTTTGTTGAACCTAAGGTCCACATTGTTCTTGTAACACCATGAGTGCCCAAGTAGAGCTATAAAATTGTCTACCTCGGTGAGTACCAAGACTTTGAATTCACCAGTAAACTTAGCTCCTAGATAGTGATAGTTGCATCCTTTAAGACACCGATGGGAATTTCCTTGGTCTTTTTTGCCATATAAAACACATTCAAAGATGGTTGTAATGTGGGTCTTCCCATCTGATGCCATGCATCTAGAGTTAGAAAATTAACCTCTGTGCCTATGTCAATGAGGACATTACTAAGGAGTCATCCATCTACAACTGCATTCAATGTGATCTCCTTATCATAGTCAAGGTTGTGAGGGGGAAGGTTTGCATGCAATACCTACCTCTCGTGCTCTCCTTCGATGTGTGGTACCTTCTCTCAACCATGATCCTAGCAGGGGAATGATATTCTCTTGCCTTAGCATTTTACACACCTCCTTGACATCATCCAAGTCATCCTTTGGTGCCTCGACTCTCCTCCCTTGTTCCTCCCTCTTGGACTACTCCTTTAGACACTAGCTTTCCCCTTATAGACTCTAAATAACATCCATGGTGTCTTGGTATACCTGCTTTTGACATGTAGGGTCTAAGTACTTTCCATGAACTACTTCCTCCCTCGAAACCAGGTTCTTCTACCTTGGTATCTCTTGAGCACGCATGGCTTATGATCTTGTTATTACCAAGATAGGCTACAAACCTATGTCGTGTGTTACTTGAGACATCCAGCATGTGTCTTCCTTCTTAATACTGACCATTGTAGTGCCCTTGTCTTTCGGTGCTGCTGATTCATGTGCTCAAACAACTTCGGGCACTCCTCATACTTATGCTTCTTTCCACACCATGAGCTTTACAACAGGTCTAGGCATTCTCATTTGTAATGCTCTGTAGACCAAAAATTGAAACAGTTCCACAAAAGAACTTAGTCCTTCCTCCTCGCAGATTTACCATGACCACGGAACCTCTCGTGAAAATCCCTTCGTGTGCACCTCCATCTATGCACTCCTCATAACGGTGATCATCACCCTTGGAACTACTAGCAATGCTAGTCTTGTGCACCCCATGATCAATGGCCTCATGGATCTGATTAATGAGTCTATAGTCCTTAGTATCATGGGTTGTAGAGGTGTAGATATTACAATAACAAGATACATTATTTCAGATTGCACATTGTAGCAAGGGGCACCTACTTGCATCATGGTCCCCATGATAAATTCATCATAGTCTATCTCACCACGGTCGTACTATCCTTTGGGGGTAATTACCCTTAACATGCCCCTCTACTTCACAGTCTGTTCACCATACACCACTGCGAGTCTTATGGGCTAAGTTCACGACAAATGTTTCTAGCTGCTTGGCCATAGCAGTAATCTAATCCTCACAAATGGGCTAATGCTAGTATCAACACTACCAACAACCTCAATGCATAGAGAAACTTCCAATTCCTCACGTGGGTCTGTAAAATTTTTATGAGATAAGGTCCTTCTAAAGGGTGTGATCAATCCTCCAACAGACCACTGAGCATGCTGTGAAGGGTGAATATCATATGAAAATTTATACAAGAGAGTTGTAAAGCATACATCATACTCCCACACACTCTTTTCCATTCTTGTTAAATCTCCTTCAAAGCACCGATGCTCTTCTCATTCAAATTCGGGAATGTGGTATTCTACCAAGAATGTATTCTTTAACGTGTAGTATAGTCCACCTTTGCTTGATGAGGGTCATATTTCCTATACCGGTTATGCGCGCACCCTTATAATGTGGTTACAAACTGACTAGCCTTCCATTATGGGGTTTTGATACCCTTTACGTGCCATAGTAGCTCACACTTGTGAAAATGTTCTGTAACATCCTCAATACCTCTATAATCGGGAAAATGTAGAGACATTTCAAAAAAAACTTGTGGGGGTGGTTGGGGCTTGAATCATCTGAGCCAGAGCCTTGGTTTCTACCTATGTTTCCTCAATCACCTAATCCACCAGTCCACCAAGTCTGAACTACCAAATCCACCCAGTCCACTGTGCCAGCCGAACCATAAGAGCCAATATCTCATATTCCTCTTGAACCACTAGATCCACCAAACCCATCGAGTCCTGCGCAGTGGTTGTGCCAAAGGTCCCCACAATTCCACTAAGTGCGCACCTATGGTCTGTGAAAATTCCCCACTACCAATATTATACCTCACACCACTCCCAGATGTGAGACCAAAAGCTTGTGTGTCCATACCTCACCCAAAAATTCCTAACACTAGGTTGGTGTTTGCATCCATAGAAGGCCCGAACGAGAAATTATACCTCTTGGGTGTAGACCGATCACCTCCAATGTAACCAACTGGACTAGCAATTTTTCCCCTGATCTAGAAAACTAAGTGCCAGGGTTTGGTCACTAGGTGGGCTCAAATGTACGCTAATGGTTCTTCTTTCTCTGCGTGACGAACTCTCATCAGAACCCGAAGGGGTCTCTCTTATGCACTTTCCAAGATGGGGTCACACAAACTACTCAAGTTCCACATCCTCTTCATGAACCTCAAACACCTCCCCAACATCTACCACCATACATCCATCACACCTATAACCTCACGTTGTCTAGAAATCTCCCTTTCATGTGCTTCACCATACTTGAGTCATCTCTCCTCCCTTTCTTTCTCCATCGCAACATCTGTCATCTTCCTCCACTCTAGCTTCCTCACCCAACACTTAGAATGGTTTAGCCGACCATTAGGAATGCCTCTAAACTCATGGTAACCATCAATATTTTCATAGCCATAGGGATGGTACATAGAAACGATCCTCTGGGCTCTCTCGAAACTCAAACTCAACAACCTACGGAAAATAATATGTGGAAATGGCATACTCCAAAGTGTAGCTAGCTAGTACTCCTTTCCACCAATGATCCACAACATGGGTCCATGTTAGATCTACATACTGCAGCCCCTGGTATTCTTCTTGGGTCCACACATGAGATGCATAGTGCCAACTTGATCTAGATGCATAGGCTAAGAGCCATTCATATAGTTCCACTGGGAAGCATCAGGAAAAAGTCTCATACAGATCATGGTAGAAGTTCTCTTCTACCCATCTACATGCATCAAACTCGGGTCCAGTGTTGAATCTCGAGAAAATTCATCCTCCATGCTCTTGAACCATGATTCCACACTTTCCAATGTTAACCACTCTGTCATTACTCACTACATAGACCATGATGTATGTTATTTCCGTCTACAACTTCGAAAAGAGTTCTGCAATGGAACTAAGATGTAGTCATTTTTACCCCTATCATAAAAGAAAGGAACCCCATGTCCATCAACCTATCATCCAATAGATGTTGGGAACTCACTCGAGGCACGCATGGGTACCAATTCTCTCTTTTATGTGAGTTTAGTGGGAAACATCATCTATGATTTGTGTTTAAGATATTTAAAGAGAATTTAAGACATAAAAGAACCATAGAGCTTAGAACATAATCTAGATCTTTGTAGCCATTCCATACATATAGTAATTAACAAACTATATGAATTATATCATAACAAAAAGAAGTATACAAACATCCATACCTAGTATAAACATAAATGAAGAGAACTTATGAAAAAGATGTATGCATCAGAATCATTGATATTCATATATATATATATATATATATATATATATATATAAATTGGTAACCTCATTACATCCATGGAGCCATAATAGAATGTCATAGAGAACAGGACCATAGTCATGCATTACAAATGGACTAATGTAGATAGGATAACAAAAAGAAAAATTACAATCCCCACACCCAATACATACTTTCCCAAGTGTAATTACCAACTAACCAAGTTCTTGTAGTATTTCTACTGAGCTCCACCCACTCTCTTATTCTCCCCTTCTTACTCTGCAAGCACTTGTATTTATAGCCTTTATGGACTACCAACTCATCCTCCAAAGTGCCATCATATCCAATTCCAAGTGTTTGAATTTGGTCCTCCATCCGAGCATGGTCCTCTAAGCTTGAGCTTTCCACTTTATACCATGATGTGCTTCTAGAAGCTTCTACTGTAGGCATGCTCCTTCCTGGGCCAACCTGTCGCCAGGCTGGCACCTTATCCACGTGCAGTCGGGTCATGATTTTCATGTGTTCTACCCCAAACATCCAATTTTACTAAGTCCCGAACCCTTGGTTATGTCCGTGCGTGCTAGATGCACCACGGGTTTCCTTAAACCCTTTTCTTAAACCCTACCTTATGCGCTTTTTTTGTGCATGCCTATGTGCCTTCTATAGTTAGTCAATATTCTAGGGGCCCAACAATTTTATTGAGACTATTAGGTGTTATTCTTGATTTTAGTTGCATAACTAACTAATTCTTACACACAAATACATCCATCAAAATCCATCTAACACTAATACATTTAAGTTAAAAACATATATTAAACATGCGTTAGCACATATAAGTCATAAAAACTCATCATCATCATCATATCAATCAAATCCATATACATTTTGATCATTTTCATATCAATGTCATAGAAAATGGGATTATATGATCGTATGTCAAAATACATCATATAAAAATGGGATTCAATGAGCCGTATATCAAATACATCAAAAGTATCATCGGGTAGTAAACTGAAAGCCTCTAAGGGATTAGCTAGGAGTTCTGCACCACCGTCACCTCCTAATCACCGACATCACCAGCAATACCACCATCTCCTCCAAATCCTCTCTCACTTTCACCTAATCTATCTGGTCTTTGAGATGGATGACCTACACTCACAACACTAGTGCTAGGTCCTACCACCTTAGTGGCCAAATGATCAGCATACAAAGTGGAATTAGGATAATCATGCATAATCATATCAACATAATAATAAATCTCTACCTATAATGCCTCATAATGAGCCCTATAAACCATATCGGACCCCACAGGTGGGCTCGATCCATTAGCCCCTGGTCCTTATTCGCTATTCTAATCTCTCTCTATAGGCCTGTGCCATCTCCACCAACTTTGACAAGAAACAAGGCCTGTAAGCCCTAAGGCATTTCTCATTCCTTCTCTCTTTCCCTTATACCGATTCCCGATTGTAATGGCCTCGAGACAATTACACTTTGAGATCCTCTCTCTCCACTATCACAAGATACCTCTTAGTAATCAAACCATATCTCTCCATGATCAAAGTATCCCCAACACCTAGGAGGTTATATGGCTCTCTTCAAGACACATCCCTCTCTCCCTCTACAATGGCCCTCTCGACCATCATTACTACAATAACATGGTCCAAATCACCATCAACCTCCTCCTCACTATCATCTTCAACACCCTTTGATTCCTCTCGGTACTAGTGCTCCTCCCACCACCGAGCATGTACCCATAAACTCTCTATGCTACTATTTGTGTAACCCAAACCCCGTCAAAATTCCTCAATGGTCGGGTTCACCGAGATGTATACTTAGGATTAAATCCCATGTGATCGGTTGGAATTATCTCAACCTCATCATTGGGCCCCATAGCCCCCGTTGATCTATGATAATCTTGGGCTCTATCACAATTACTGTAGGTTCTCGAGGCACCATCCTCTTAGCTATATTGAATGGGGATCCTCGGGTACTCCCTATAAAAATCCAAACCTGTCTACTAAAATGATCAAACCAGAGTAACTCACACTCACCTATTTGGCATTCTTTAACCCATATATCCTACTATAAACCGACCAACTCATCAGAAACTCAAGTGAAATAGGTAAATCTAGGTATGGCCTCCACATCACATCTCCCACTTGTAATCCAGATAATAGCTTTTAATAATATCCTTTCCTCCTCTTCATCCCACGACCTACATCCTCCCTCCATATCAAAAAGATAGGATTCCCATCACCAATCCCCTAAGGAAATCCCCCGGTTGGGTAACGATAATGTGCTTAAAGTCCCAATACTATAATAAGAACCCAACATTAATACCATATTGCTTATGGACCTTCCAGCCCACAACTCTCAAAATTTCTGTGCAAGTAGGGTAGGACCCCACTCAAAAATAGTACAAAAGTCCATCATCTCAACCACCACCCCTACCATTATCCATGAAAATCGACCACCTCTAAAATCTAGAAAAACAGAATAAATGATGGCCATCATCGTCATGGTCATCTGAGTATGACCCTCTATCTCATCTGAATATAGTTTTCCATAAGCAAATGCCCCTAAATCAAATCTAATATCCCCTACATCCTCTCCATACAACCTAGTCATCACATCATCTCTCTCTACCTCAATAATAATGTATACACCCTCTCCTCGGATAGGTAGTCTTAGGATGTGGTGAACATCCTCTAAATTGATCGTGATCTCTCTAGTAGGCAACAAGAAAGTATTGGTGGAAGGATTCCACCACTCTAACAAGACCAACATCAAACTCAAACATCTGTGTAACTGTCTAAATGTCTCATGGCACCAAAAACAAAAATCTCTACATGTTCCAAATCATATTCGTACATATCAATCCTCACCTCATCTAAAATCAGTGGTATGTGATCATGGATATTCAACTTAGCATCCACTTGCAAACACAAAAACACACAAACAAATATTAGTATCATTGTCACAAAATATCAAAAACATTATCCACAACATATCAAAAATTATTTACATCAACATCAACATCATCACATAAAAATACCAACAACATCCAAAACATCAAATAATTGCAACTATAAATCACTATCTAGAATTATAATACCATGTTCGAAAGAAAAAAGTAACTATATAAAATGGCTTAGACATCAACATTAACGTCATCACAAAACATAATCAATATCAACATCAACACTCATGGCTACTCTAGAACCACAAACACCATGTAAAATTCCAAAACATTTTTAAAAAATTATGACAATAATCACAAAAGAAAACTAACTACATTGCGAGTGAATTGTTGGCGATTCACTTCAATCACTTTGGTGATTGCATGAATCAACGAAGATTATTGCATTTTTACCATAGGGAATCAAAATTCCCCAATATGGAAAGAAAACCTAAAAACTATACAAATCAACACAAAACAATAAAAATCAGGATAAAACACTTACCTTGACCATTACGGGCTTCTGTTTCGATTGAAGTCATCATTTCATCCAAGATTCACCTTTTTCTCTCTCGAAACATGTTTTCGTCACTCTGGGCAGTTCACGGTTTACCACAAAGTAACAATGTGGTAATATAACCATGAGTTGGCTATTTATAGCCCATATTTTACCTTGAGGAGAATCACAGTGATTCCCTCAATCACCAATGATTTCTCTATAATTGCGTGTGATTTGTATTATTTTGACATATGTGCCCATTTTGGCCCCAAAACATGATTATCAACACCTTTTTAAAAGTGTGTCCAAATTTCAATGGACCCTAGTCCTTGAAACATTAAATATAAGAAAACTAAATAAATAATAGGATTCACCGTTCATCTATGGGATGTGTGCCCTTTGTCCCCCATCACTTGGATTTCCCACTCTTTTAGCCTACTTTTATGAAACATACGTCTATAGGTGTCAAACCCTTTGGTTCCCCTATCATTTGATTCCTCAGTAGCACATCTTGTTTCAGAATCCCTTAGATTGGGGATTTTTTTATGAAACACATTACATGCAAACATTAGAGTTCTTTGTATTGTGTTACAATTGGATCACCTATATAACTTTTCATTATTTTTGTCTAACACTTTTCATTAAAACCGCTAGACAAAAATGGGAAAATGTAGACACCGAAAACTTAGACTCTCCCATATTCAATTAATCATCACATTCACATTTGTAAAACATCACTACATTAGATTAATTACATTAATATCTCATTCCTCCCCCATTTTTATTTAATTAATTAAATACACACAATTATCAAACTCCAAAATATTATGTATTTTCTAATTTATTCTAATCCACTTAAGTTTATTGATTTCCTCAAATATATTTAAAATAACTTCTAATTCCCTTATCCCGATACACATATTATAGGCATTTATACACTCATCATTATCTTAAAAAATCTTGATCTTATATTTGTACGTTTGATAAATCCTAATCAAACCACCTAATACATATCCTAAACAAACTTAAGCTAAATTAGATGATATCTAACTAATTACATCCCTTCCTTGACACGTTCTCAACCACCTCACATCATCTCCCTCAAAAGTATGAAAAAAACTTCAAATTAGTAAATTTTTCCAATAATTTACTAAACAAACCTAAATCGACCGAAATCACCAGGATTATTTAAACCCATTTTCCAATCCCTTTTCAGGATCAACTTCTCACATTTTCAAGCTAAAGTTTGATTTATCCTTATTCACCATTTTTGCATTATATCAATGTCAAAGTATTACTATCCAGAATTGGTATTCTCATTCATCAGGTAATTTTAGAAATCATTTTAGAGCCTCTTCGAGGATCAACAAATCACCATCCAGTTGCAAGTCTCACTAGTTTCATCCATCATTTCCAATAAAGGAAAAACATCATTTATATTGTCATTTACACTTTCAGGTCCATTTATCTATTAATTTCTTCATCTTGTATTATAATGTAAGTCTTTGAAATATCATATTTTCAACAATAATTGGCTAAATATCATGTCTTTATCAGTCTGTTTATCATCCACTAGAATCACTTGTGATTCCCATAATCACCTACAATTCATGTCTTCTTTGTTTCCCTAAAACATTATTCAAATTTTATTTATCAATTATACTTTATCTCATTAAATTCTAACACATTGTTTAGTATGGCTTGTTTATATGGCATTAGGTGGTCAAGGTCATGAAATAACTAGCATCAACTCTTTACCTTACATTCATGAACAATACGATGTTCTACATGACTTTGAGTTGTGAACCATTCATTCTGCACCATTGGATCAACTGCATACCATTTTTGAATCCACTCATAGGATTCATGATGCCAAAAACAAGTTTTAGGAGGCTTATTTTTAAGTCTTATGTATGCAAGTAGATTTGGCCTTGTTTGAATATCAATATGAAGTGAATTATAGGAATAGTGTAACACCCTTGACTATTGTTATTTTCCTCCTTCACATTCAAGTGTTGATAGGTGATTTTCCTTATAAGGATATGATCTTTTGATATTTGGAAATCATGCTTGGTATGGATAAGTTTTTTCTGCTCTTAAAATCCTATGGTCGACTGGTGTGAATTTTCTAAATCCACTTTTCAGTTCTAGAAGGTAAATTTCATTCTGGTTTAAGAATTGTAAACTTGTCTTTTTCCGACTCATCCTTGGATCAATTTAAGTGATCTAAGGAATTTTTTTAGTAATGCTATGTGAAGTGAATGGTAAAATCGACATTCCATGTGTTAGGCTTCATGCTGAAATGAACTTTGTTTTTGCAAGTTCTTTTAATTTTATGTGAACGCACTTCCATTCAAAGACGATGTTGGCTTAGGTCCTTAAAGGTCGACCATGACAGTCACCGCAGAGATAATGATGGGAATGCAGCTATTCACAAAACTAGAGAAAGATACCCTAGAATCCTAAGCTAGGTGAAAGTATCAGTACCTAAGCTATGCTACTTGATATAATTTTGTTGCTAACCCAAACTTGATGTAAAGGGGTTAGAAGGGTTCATAAGTACTAAAACTTTAACCTAACATTACAAAGTCATTTGATGACCTAACCTAGTTCCGTCAAACTACAATATTATTGGTTCACTCATTTGAGTGGTTACCTAACCTATTTGCTAAGAACTATGTTAGAGGTTAGTGGTTAGTGTTACATCCTAAGGTACTAATGTAAATCCTACCTAAGATCTAACCTAAGCAATCTAACCTATCCTAAATTAAAGGATAAGAATTGGAACAAAAAGGGCTCACATGTATCATGGTGATAGTTTCTAAAAAACTAAGAAGGTGATAAGGTTTATTTATTTCCTACGGATTTTGCCGAATTTGGTAGAGGCTAATTTGAATGGCGGAGGCCTAGGTGTGATATTACTAGTAATGGAAATTCATGTTTTATTTGATTTGGAAGCTCGCTTAGTTTGGAAAGCGGTGGAAAGGAAGATTTGGGTGTTTCGCTCGTAATGTTTGGCCACGGGAATAGAGTTGCTTCTATCCTTTCATTCCTTTTAGAAATAGATAGGGTTAGGGCTAGGAGGAATACTGTTAAATGTCGAGATGGTGTGCGCGTACCATAGAGAAAGATCGGGTTGATGCGAAGAACTCCTTTTTGTCTTGGAAGGACTACTGCAAATAAGACAATAAATGAGGAAACTGCCTTGGGCCTGTGAAATATAAAAATTCCTTTTCAAGGTGGTCAGTTTCTCCTAATATGAATTAACACAAAAGACCGTAAAGTATCAATTAAATTACTTCGTTGGAATGGATAGGGGAAAGGCTGATTTTCACGGTTTAGTCGTGGTAACCGATACGGTCTCTCAGTAACCGATGTCGGTAGGGTTTAGGATCTGTAGATTGGTTGTTTTGTGGGGTGTTTGTGTTATTTGGTAGCTGTGTTATTTGTAAGGCTGTAAATGGGTGATATTAGGAAATGAGGTGATGAGAGGTAGATGAATGATGGTTAGATGAAATGGCACGCTGGGTAGTGGATTCAGAAATGGATTTATGAGGACTGTGATTCAAAAGGCATAAGAAATGTTATAACAGAAGACATGCAAGATGTGACTTACTGGTTTTGACGAAGATGCAAGTTGATCTCCTTTGCTGCAAATGCTTCTGGTTTCTTCACTTGTCTCTGCTCGGTCAGGTGAAGATCTGGACTCTGTTGATCGCTCCCAATGATCTCTATTGATTCAAAATCCTTCCACCCCTTGATTTTGGTTCGGGGAGGCCATTTACAGGGAGCCGATGGCGGTTACGTAACCGACGGCGGTCGAGTAGGAACCGGCATCGGTAAGGAAAAAGTAGGCTATTTTTAGTAAAATAGCCCACCTTCCCTGCTTTTCTCCCGAGAGATTAGTTGCGGGCTTGGTCAAGTGACTAGAAGGTCGGTTTTAAAAGTGCGAGAAAGGGGTCATTAGTCATGGGTGTAGGTAGGTATAGACCAAGTTTTAGGTCTTAATTAGGTTAGTTTAGGATTAGGGCTAGGTCATGATGAGGTGGCAAAATGAGGTGGTAGGTGAGGTGATGGGGATTTATCAATTACAAGGTAATTAATAAATAATTGTGTAAGGTTTAGGTAATGAGGTTAGGTTGCGAAATGGGATGCGGGTCACAAGGGGTCGTAAGACACGAATTTGGTGTCTACATTAGCCCCTTATTGTCGTGTAGCTTGTGTTGTAAAGTTGCGCGGACAATAATATGAAGTGGTTTCTCCTGTTAAGGATATAGGTAATCCCCCTCAAATCTAGCACAGATTGAGCGAATGGGAAATCAGGGATAGGGTTGATAAAGGGTAAATGTTGTAGAGAGGATGGTAAGGTGGTGGGGTAGGTCCAAGGAAGCAGACGCATGTTGAAATGCAATCGTACGACTAGGGTACATGATTTGACGAGCAAACCAGCAGTGCATAGGCAAAGGTCGATAGTTTATCCAAACAAGGGTGATATAATCCTGGTATCCAAGGCATAGGAAGTAGCTCCGTGGTATATAATGTAAGGTACAGAACGTTTAGGCATGTTCGGCAAGAGTACCAAATGGTTGGTTTGGTTGAGATAAACGTCACGGTCTAGGTCTAGGCAAAGTTGGTCGACAGATCAAGTCAAGGACCCTAATCATGCTAAAACACAAACAGGTGAGCTCGATTGAACAAAAAACTACAGGATGGGTGGATAAAAGTGTATGGTGTTGATTTTAGGTAAGGTATTGAGGTGGTACGGCCATGGGTCGGGCCAGGTTGTTGGGTTGCGGCCTTGGCTCGGGCCGGGGGGGTAGGTTGAGGCTTTGGGTCGGGCCAAATGGTTAGGGTGAGGCCGTGGGTCGGGCCGAATAGGTAGGTTGAGGCCTTGGGGCGGGCCGAATAGGTAGGTTGAGGCCTTGGGTCGGGCCGAATAGGTAGGTTGAGGCCTTGGGTTGGGCCGAATAGGTAGGTTGAGGCCTTGGGTCGGGCCGAATAGGTAGGTTAAGGCCTTGGGGCGGGCCGAATAGGGTAGGTTGAGGCCTTGGGTCGGGCCGAACAGGTAGGTTGAGGCCTGGGTCGGGCGGTTAGTAGGTAGGTTGAGGCCTTGGGTCGGGCCGAATAGGTAGGTTGAGGCCTTGGGTCGGGCCGAATAGGTAGGTTGAGGCCTTGGGTCGGGCCGAATAGGTAAACAAATGGTGTTCAGCAAAGGTGGATATAGGCGATATGTGGTTAAAAAGGGGCAAATGGTAAATAAGGGAAAAAAATTGGGGAAAGTTGGAAGAAAAACCGATGTCGATTCTACATGACCGATATCGGTTAAGGGACCGATACCGGTTCATTAGGGCAAAATGAAACCGATATCGGTTAAGGGCGAAAAACCTATAAAAAGAAAAATACGGCTTGTCATTGTCACTTGTGTTATTTGAAAACCAAATTGATTTGTCTGACGTGGAGAGTTGAGATTGGAGGTTTTATTGAGTGAGGTGGAGCTATTTTGCTAGAGGAGTGAGTTGTTTGCGGGCCCGAGTGAGGAGGAGGCAGCAGTTGATTGGCCGGGGACCCAGCAGATCAGAATTGGAGCTATGGCACAGGCAGGAGGAGCAGGAGGGGCTGGACCAGCTGGACCACCACCACCCATCCCACCACGATGACGTGTCATCGTTCGGGTAGGTTCGGAACTCTTTATTTTGTGCATTTGAATGGTATTAAGCTAAATTGGGGGTTTGGGTAGGAATTTACATGTTTTAGGAAATAATGAGTAAATGGACGTAATTTGAAAAACGAAGAGGATAGATGGGTAAAATAGGGCAAGGCGGCTGGGTGGGTAGGTTTTTAGGGTGTTTGGGTGGGTAGATAAGTAGAAAAATGCAAAAATGTGGGTGGGGGGCCGCGCGGGGGTTCGGCTCCGGTAAAATACAGCGACCGATGTCGGTTGCTAAGCGACCGGCATCGGTCGCAAATTGTGTGGACAGGGTGCGTTGGGATGGACCGGCGTCGGTCGTATATCGGCCGGCGTCGGGTTGGGTTTGTGTGGGTTTGTTTTGTTTTGGGGTTGGGTGGGTTTGGGTTTGGGTTGGGCTTGTTTTGTGTTGGTGTGTTTTGGGGTGTGGGTGGGGTTTGTTTTGGGTGGGGTGGGTTTGGTTTTGGGTTGGTTTGTTTTGGGTGGGGTGGGTTTGTTTTGGGTTGGGTGGGTTTTGGGTGGGGTGGGTTTGGTTTTGGGTTGGGTGGGTTTTGTGTTGGTGTGTTTTGGGGTGTGGGTGGGGTTTGTTTTGGGTGGGGTGGGTTTGGTTTTGGGTTGGTTTGTTTTGGGTGGGGTGGGTTTGGTTTTGGGTTGGGTGGGTTTGGGTGGGGTGGGTTTGGTTTTGGGTTGGGTGGGTTTGTATGGGTATGGGATTTGTATGGGTTGGGGTTGGGTTGGGTTTTGGGTAGATTTTGGGCTTTGGGTCGGGTAGGGGTTTGGGTGGGTTGAGTTGTGGGTAGATATGGGATTTGTATGGGTTGGGGTTGGGTGGGTTTTGGGTTGGGTGGTTGAAGGTAGGTTGCTAGAGGGGGGTGGTATAGAGTTGGGGTGTGGTCGGGGGATAAAAGGGGGTTTAGAGGGTAAAGTAGATGTTGTGATAAAGAGTAGGTCTAAGGATGTGGGTTGGTTTTGCAGGCACGTCAGCAGTTGACGATGCGGGATAGGATGCCCCCGCTGTTGGTGCGGATGCGGCCACACGTATCTGCGGCTCATTGGGCGATCATGCGCGAGGTGGGACTCGGCGGAGTCCAGCGATACAGAGCTATTGATAGAGATCACAGCCTGATGGTCGCCCTCATCGAGAGATGGGATCCGGCGACCAATGTGTTCCATCTCCCGACCGGAGAGATGACCATCACATTGGAGGATGTGTATCGCATCCTTCGACTGCCGATCGAGGGAGAGGTAGTCTTCCAGGTAGATTCGGAGACAGCGATGGACAACATCCTGCAAGTTTTTGGAGATGCAGCCGCGCGACTTACCTATCACAGCGCGAGTATCGGGTATGGTGACATGTACCGTGCGCACCGACACGAGACACAGCTGGCTGTGCTGATGATGATTGGGATCACCTGCTTCGCCCTCCCGGACTCAGAGGGAGGCCGCTTTCCACGAGCATTGATGGGGGTGTTGCTTGAGATGGTGGAGGAGCATACTGCTAGCATGCGTGGGCACCAGTGTATCAGTGTAAATATACAGAGAGCTCGGGGTTATCGCCGGATGCGGCGATTTGGTATTTGTTCGACTTTTTTACTTCTTCACTGTTGGGCATATGAGCACATCATATGCATCGATCGATAAGAGGCTGCCCCAGCGCAAAGCAGTGGGGCCAAAGTTATATACAGATACGGCTTTGAGGTGGTTGGGAGTCGGGGCAGCCACGAGCAAAGTGCTTGCGGGGAGAGACGTTGCCTACTACAGCATTTATTAGAGGGCCCGACAAATGTGTAGATATTGTATGGAGACCTTACAGAGGTCATCACCCTCGTGGAGGAGCCCGCTTACGATTGCGTCGATCCAAGACACATTCGGATAGCAGAGGGAGGCCGAGGAGAGTACGAGAGGATACCCTGAGAGAGGGTACGCAGCAGATGGGGCTGCGACAGATGAGCCACCTCCCTTCCCTCAAGATAGAGGGATGATGTAGAGGCCCCACCGCCCGCACCACAGCCCCTTGGATCAGATTGGGTTCCGAGAGGCAGCAGATGACACAGAGATGATGCTTTGGGTGTACAGGGGCATTCATGGTGTGGTGGGTGGTCGAGAGAGCAGTAGGATAAGCACCGCCCGCACAGCCAGACTTGGCAGCAGTGATAGCAGAGAGAGATCAGCTCAGGGGTCAGGTGCAGCTCTTACAGGGCAGTAGTTACCGCGAGCAGCACGATAGGGGTCTTACAGGGGCAGCTAGCCCAGCTCGTGAGTGCACAGCACAGCAACCACCACCACCAGAAGCAACACCCACGGCCACAAAAGTGCAGTACAGGCAGCAAAGACAGCAAGAAGAAGATAGGTACCGGGCACCACCGCGGCCACGAGCACCAAAGCGGCACCAAAGATAAAGCTCGGGGGCATTAGTATTAGGTGCCAGGGGACCAGCCCCAGCTCCTTCAGTGGCTCGAGAGCGCTATATGGAGGTTAGAGCGGAGGCCCGATACTATCAGGATATTCTTGATGGTACCGGAGTTGAGTATCAGCCTTATGCAGCTCATAGAGCAGAGACCTCTCACAGCCAGAGATCTCAGGGAGGTGCAGCCACAGCCGGCGTGTCTGTGACAGGCAGGAGGCGAGAGGCACCACAGGGACCAGCGGGGAGAGGTGCTGAGGGCGGTGGGGAGAGCTGAGGGAGCCCGGACATGGTTTTTGTATTTGTATATTGGATATGGGCACCGGTCTGCGAACCGGTTATGTTTATAGAGGCCTGCGTGCCTACATATTACTCATTTATTCATTCATTCATTTATTGTATACCGCCTCATGAGCCGAGTACGGGTCAGACAGCTGTACTGTACCGGCTGCGAGCCGAGTATATTTTTGATATGAGGGACCGGCCTGCGAGCCGAGTCGAGATTATTGATAGTTATTGCGGCCTGCGTGCCGGCTTTGTTGGATTATGAGATCACAGAGGCCCCGATGCAGGGCACAGTGTATATTTGAAAACTTGTATATATATATAGAGATGATGTTTTGATCCATATGCGGTGTTCAAAATGTTTTTAAGTATTTCGTCAATGGTTTGTGATATATAGAATGTATGATGAGTTTAATTGACATGTTGATATATGGATGATGTTGATGTCTTTTGTACGTATATATGGATGGCATGTTATATGAGGAAATGTTGCATGTTTTGGTGCTGGTTTTGTGACATTGTTATATATGTATCTGATGAGCTGTATCCAAATGATGTATAGATTAATAATTTTTTGATATCCTTAGTTGATGGTTTGTGTGTTTTTGTAAAATAGATGATGTTAATGAAATTGTAATGATATGTGTGGTGGATGGAGAAATATGGATAATGGTGTTTTTATGCAGGAAAAAGGGCGGGCGCGACAAAAATTAGGTAGAAAATGAAGAAAAGAACCATGTTTCAAAAAGGCAGGTGTGTGACCGACGTCGGTTACATAACCGATGTCGGTATAGTATAGACCGATATCGGCTAGGGAACCGATACCGGTTATTTGAAAATGAGATTTTTCTAAAAATAAAAAAGGTGTAGGTGGCAACTGAAGTTCTGATTTTGAGAGCCATGCAAGATGTTAAATACGCGAATGCGACGCTGTTTTAACGACTGGGACATGTAATTGCATGAGAGATTTGAGTGATTAGGAGTAAAGAGACAGGGAAAGTGATTGTGATCTGAGATTCAGAAGACAGAAAGGCAGGTTTGAAAAAGGTGGTGATAATGGCAGGACGAGGAGAAACATCCAGCAGGCAGGGACAAGAGGGAAGACAAGGGCCACCTCAAGCTACTGCAACCCAAGAGGTAACGTTTTGTTTGTGATTTGACTACTGCATGTTTTGGGAATAAGCTGAGGGAGAGTAAGTGGGTAGATATGAGAAAGAAAACATGATAACAAGGGTTATAGATGAGGTGAGTGTTATGGGGTAGATAATCGGGGTTTTCGGGTATGTCTGTATACCGAGCGGAATAAACGATCAATGTTTTTGTCGTAGGTGGTTGTTTTTAGGCAAGGTGCATATAATTGATAAAGGACCGATACCGTTAGGGATAACCGATATCGGTTACTAAACCGATAGCTGGTTACTTATAACTGTACCGTTAATTCATCGGAGGAACTTCGTAATGTGAAAAAACCCGTGGTGATTTGATTTATTGAAGCAGCTTATTGGTTTTTTGACGATGCGCAGCAGGCGGTGGCTAAGGATGAATGATAGTGTACCAGCCATTGTTGTCACGAATCCGAGCGGATGTAACACCAGCTGAATGGATGTTGATAAATCATTTGGGGTTAAGTGGGATCCGCTATTATTCACGAATTGCACGGAACCATGCTATGTTGCAGGCGTTGATTGAAAGATGGAATCCTGAGAAAAATACCTTCTATCTGCCAACAGGGGAGATGACAGTAACATTGGAAGATGTGTTCCGTATTTTGAGACTCCCTATTACAGGAGAACCAGTATATCAGGCATTACCTAGCATGGCGCGGGGAGCGATAACAATAGTATTTGGTCCATACGCATGAGATTTGACACAGCGAGGTTTATCATTTACGTATGGGATAATGTATGCAGCACATCCTGAGGAGACAAGGTTAGCAGTGATATTAATGATAGCGGTAGGGTATTATGCATTACCGAGGGCAGAAGGGGGAAGATTTCCAAAGGCATTGATGTGTGTTATCTGGGAGATGATAGAAAGGAACGTGACTTTTGCATGGGCACCTGCATATTTGGTGGAGTTATACAGGGGTTTATGGGCTTATAGGTGAAATCACAGGACGACACTGGATTGTTCATACTTATTACACTGTTGGGCCTATGAGCACATTGTTTGTGTGCGACCAGTAGGCCGATCCATCCAGTCAGGAGAAACCGGAGTACAGAGGTTGGGATTCAGACGATGGGTCAAACAAATGAACAAGAGGCAAGATCTCAGGCCGTGACGGGTGACATTGAGTATTATAGGCAGGTATGGGAGAGGGTGACGATTGCTGATATCTGTTGGAGGCCTTACGGGAACTATATGGTAACAGAGAATATAGCTGAGGAGTTGAGGGGTGTAGAGCGATTGAGGTGGATCGCAGGGCACAGGCCAGGTGAGTATGAGAGGATTCCTCTAGATCGCGTGCGGTGACAATTGGGATTGGTGCAAGACATACCGCAGGCTTATAGACCATATATGAGGATCGACGCCGAGGCAGCATTCTCACCTCCCCGGCCAACACCTCCAGAAGGGCCAGAGGAGATAGCAGCCGATCGCAGTGTAATGGATGCAGGAACGACAGAGGCCTATAGGTTATGGTGGGTAGCAGAGCTGCGAGGTGTACGTGATCGCCCTGACATAGCTGTGATTACAGCAGAGAGAGATCGTCTGCAGAGTTTAGTTCAGCAGCTCCAAACGCAGGTGAATGAGGCAAGAGGATTGTTAGTGGTTGCGGAGTCACGGGCGGAGAGACTAGAGGCTGGATTCCTCCATGTGAGAGGGCGTATTCATATGTTACAGGAGAGATTGGCAGATCAGTGGGTGGTACCAATAGCCGTGGTACCCTTGAGGACAGAGAGGCCTGGCGAAAGGTGTCGACGATCACGATCATCACCTGGGTCGGGATGAATCGTGAGGGTTTAAGTAAATGTTATAGAGGTATAAAAATAAAGATGTCGACCTGCGTGTCGATGATAGAGAAGATGTATTTGTTTAACATCTAAATAAAACTGAATATGTATGTTGATTTGAGTTACGATAATAATAAGAATGTTTGTGTTTTGATTTTCGGTGTTTTGAAAAAAGGATAAAGAGGAATGTGATGAAATAGAAATACACAAAAATATTTATATTTACCACACATGATAGGTTATGGTAGGGGATGGTCGAGCTAACCTTGGGAGACCCCATGTCTCCTAAAGTCTACCTACATAGCCCATCGCACAAGCAAGGAAGGGCCTCGGACCGATGTAGTTCTCCTTAGGATCGGGAGAGGCGAATTCGTGCAATTTAGTACGGTTTAGGCAATTGGTTGGTTGGTAAGAATATTGATATTAATATTGGTAAGGTAAGGTTGATGGTGTTGGCAACGAATTGGTGATGTTGTAAAAGGTACAAGAGAAGCGAAAGTTAGCCTACCCGAGTGGTAGGGAACCATGTCCCGATTAAGATCAACACACAATCCTAGATGCGAGGAAAAAAGGAAAGATTGCTCCGTAGGTGAAAAGAGCAAAACAAACCACACAACATAGAACGCACTTGAAGCCCTAGGTACCGGTGCATAGACGAGAAGTCAATAGGTGAAAAGAGTTGTATGATCACAACCTATCAGGTGTACGACACGTCCCTTGAGTTGAATAAATGGTGAGGTGAGGTGA
Organism: Taxus wallichiana var. yunnanensis; assembly: GCA_018340775.1. Classification (NCBI taxonomy): domain Eukaryota; kingdom Viridiplantae; phylum Streptophyta; class Pinopsida; order Cupressales; family Taxaceae; genus Taxus; species Taxus wallichiana. The sequence goes on from CM031244.1 coordinate 173,059,013, forward strand.
ATGGTATAGTTGAGGTATAGAGAACTCATTACAAAGTGAGTGTTCTGACGAAAGAGAACCTACCCTAAATAGACAAGTCCATGACTCAAAAGTTCTTTTGAATGAGGCTTTTATTTTACTGAATGTAGACCGATCGATGGGAAGTCTACAAGGGATATTGATTGTATTATTCTTGAGGTCTTCACGAAGTTGATCAATGCGAGAAGCTTCGATAATAAAGGTGACGTGTATAGCTATCCTTCGAGGGAGCATCTATTTATAGTAGCAGTATATGATTTTAGTGCATAGCAGTGTCCTTCGGGGAGCAATCTATATATAATAGCAGCAATAGTTCGGCATATAGCTGTCCTTCGAGGGAGCAGTCTATATTTAATTTAGATGACTAGATGTTCTTTTGGCGTGAAGCATCTAGTTTAGTAGGAAGTTTGACTCAAGAAAATCCCATAAGAATATGGCTTATTTTAATAATTTGAAGTCATGGACTAGACTAAAAAGGGGAAGGCATCGTTTAGGTGAGGTGAGAATCAAACTATGTGAGCTTGATTTTTATTATGAGGTGTAGGAAAAAAAGGGTATGTAGCGGTAAATGAGCTCAAGGGACGAAAGTAGGTAGATAAGAAGTGATATAACACTAAATTCAACAAGTAGAACGGTCGAATATGCAAGGCATTAAGGGGCTCAGGCTCAAGTTTACCATTAAGCGAAGCTAAACGATAAGTGCCCGATCCATAGGTGTGAGTGATTATATAAGGCCCAATCCAATTGGGAGCAAATTTTCCACGTTTGCTCTTTTCTAGTTTGGTGACATGTTGATTCTCTTTGAGGACAAGATCACCAACCTTAAAGGTACGCTCATGAAGTCGCTTATCATAAGCACGTTTGATGCGTTTTTGATAGATTTGAAGGTGATCAAGAGCTGTAAGACGACGTTCGTCAAGAAGCTCCAATTGGGCTAACCGCTCTTGGCGGAAATCATCGTTGGTGAGAATATCTTGAAGAGATATTCTAAGGGAGGGTATTTGTATTTCGAGAGGCAAAACAGCCTCTGACCGTATACCAAAAGAAAAAGGTGTGGCATTAGTGGAGGTACGAATACTAGTACGATAAGCCCAAAGGGCAAGGGGATGTGATCATGCCAATTTCCGGATTCATTGACAACTTTCATGAGGATTTTGGTTAGTGTTTTATTAGAGGATTCGGCTTGTCCATTTGCTTGTGGATAGTAGGGTGATGAGAAGCTAAGTTTGATGCCAAAGTTGTCGCAAAGGTCTTGCAACAACTTGTTTTTGAAAGATTTTCCATTATCTGTTATCAGGCGATGAGGAACACCAAAACGACAAATAATGTGGTGGTTAATGAACTCTACAATTTTTTCTTTTTTAGTTGAAATGAGTGGAATAGCCTCCACCCATTTTGTGTAATATTTGGTTGCTGTGATAATCCATCGGTGACGTTGCGAAGAGGACGGATGAATCTCACCAATAAGGTCTAAACCCCATTGTGAGAAAGGCCAAAGATCTCGTGCGACCTGCACGTGAGCGGATGGCTAGGAGTATGTTGGAGGTTGGCATGTTGTTGACACATGACACAACGCTTAACATATTCGAGGCAGTCATTATTGAGAGTAGGCCAATAATAACCTAGGCGAAGGATTCATTTAGCCACGGCAAGACCGCTAAAATGTCCACCACAAATACCATCATGGACCTGTTGGATGGTATGGGTGACCTCCGCGCCGGTGAGACATCGAAGGAGGATGCCATCAAAGCCACGTTTATAAAGGAGTCCCCCCATAACTACATAATGAGAAACACGTTTAAGAAAAGCGCGTTTACCAGTACTAGTAAGGTCAGATGGGAGAACAGAGGTTGTAAGGTAGTCGTGAAATTGGTGATACCAAGTATCCTGTGAATTAGCAGACACATTATTTATCATACAAACAACCGGGGCTGAATAAGATGGGGCAAAGAGTTGTTGGACCAAGACGAAAATGTCAGAGTCAGTTGATGAAGCTGGAATTTGCGAGGCTAAGCAAGCCATAGTATCCGCAAATTTGTTAGTGGAGCGGGGAATAGTTTGGATAGAATAATGAGTAAATAAGGCTAGAAGCGAATCCACGTAGTGTTTGTATTTTTGAAGTTCCTCATTTTTGCATTGGTAAATGCCCATAACTTGATTGACTACCAATTGAGAGTCACCGAAAATATTGATAGATTTGATACCTAAGTGCAGCGCAACCTGGAGACCCAGAACAAGGGCCTCGTATTCCATTTGTATTATTAGTGCAAGGGAAATCGAGTCGGAATGAAAGAGGCATAGGCTCGGCGTCGAGAGGAATAAGAACAACGCCGGCTCCTCCACCGCATTGGCATTTGGATCCATCGAAGAAGAGAGTCATTGGATACGACTCCTCCTTGAGTGAAAGAGTGGCGATGAGTTCGTCGGGGAATGTAAAATTGGTAAATTGTTCCCCAGGTAAAGGGGCTTCCGCAAGTTGGTCTGCGATGGTTTGTCCTTTGATTGATTTCTGGTGGACGAACTCAAGGTCGAGGTCGGCGAGGAGCATGAGCCATCGGGTGATGCGTTGGTTTAGATGAGGTTTGGCATACATGTAATGGATGGGGTCCGTGTTGGTGATGACGAAAGTTTTGTGATTCAGAAGGTAGTGTCGGAGCTTGGTAGCCACGAATGATAGGGCTAGGCACAACTTTTCTACATGTGTATACCTAGTCTCATAATCCACCAAAGTACGACTTATATAATAAACGGCTTGTTCTCTATTCTCAGAGTCACGATGTGCAAGCATGGCCCCTACAGCGTGGTCAGTGGCGGAAAGGTAAAGGTAGAAAGGGTGGTCGTCTTGAGGTGGGATAAGCACGGGTGGCTGCAAGAGATAAGTTTTGAGAGCTTCAAAGGCTTGGTGGCACTCTTTGCTCCATTGAAAATCAATGTCCTTCTTAAGGAGGTGATGGAAAGGTTGACATCGATCCGAGAGTTGGGAGATGAAACGTCGGATAGATTGAAGCTTACCTTGTAAACTACGCAATTGTTTGAGATTAGTAGGTGGGGGCATTTCTAGAATAGCTTTGACTTTAGATGGGTCGACCTCAATGCCACGCAAAGAGACGATAAAGCCAAGAAGTTTTCCGAAAGGACACCAAAGACACATTTTTTGGTTGAAGACGGACAAAAATATTGTAATAAAGCGATCAAAAATAATGGTTAAAACATCGAGATGTTCACCGCGATGTTTAGACTTTGCCAAGAAGATCGTCGACGTAATCTTCAAGGATTGTGTGCATAATGTCATGAAAAATGTAGGTCATAGCCACGATGATAGGTGGCACCAAAGCATTCTTAAGGCCGAATGGCATTACACGATAACAGAATGTTCCCAAGGAGTTATGAAGGCGTTTTATGTTGATCGGCAGGGGCAACCAAAATTTGGTTATATCCTGAAAAGCCATCCATGAGAGAGAGCATCTCATGGCCTGCAGTGAGATCAACAAGTTGGTCAATGCTTGGTAGGGGAAGTCATCCTTAGGGCAAGCGAGGTTAAGATCCTGGAAATCCGTGCATATCCTAAAGTCCCCCATCGCTTTAGTAGTGAGTGTACGATGTTAGAAATCCATTGAGGATAGTCAATAGGTAGAATGAAGGAAACAGAAAGGAGTCGTTGGAGCTCCTCTTTGACCAAGAGGGCAATGCGTGGATGCATTTTTCTCAATTTCTGTTTAATTGGCTTGGAATCGGGTTTCAGTGTAATGTTATGGACAGCAATGTCAGGATCAATTCCTGGCATGTCAGCGTAGGACCAAGCGAAAGCTTGGTTGCGAGCACGGAGGAAAGTAGTAAAGGCGACTTGTTCTGATGCGTTAAGGGATTGTCCGATCTTCACAATGTGAGGATCCTCCTCCGTGTGGATGTTGATTTCTATAGTAGACTCGTTCAGCATGGTTTGGGTTTCAGATGGTAAGGCTCGTTGAATATAAGAGTCATCCGCGCCAAGGTAAGTGAGGATGGAGTCATCATCCTGGCACTCAACAACGTTAATTGAAGGGGAGTCCTCTTCAATCATGTCTGGATATAGAAGGGGAATAGAAGAGGGGTGCTCATTATCGCGTTGATAAGTGAGAGGACCTAAGAAGATAGCATTTATGAAAAAAAAAAGTTAGGAGGGATAGATTCGTGATCTATCGACTCGATTGGCAAGGGGTGATGATGGCAAAGTGGGTGATGATGGTTTGGTAGGGGTAACGTCGTTCTCTTCCAGAAGGCAACTGTCACGAGGTTCTGTCGATGTAAGTGTTTCCGGAAATCCGAGACCACTACGATCATTATGTTTGCGTGTGGTGATGGGGATGAGCGTATGTCGGCCTTGTTCATAAAGACCAAAACCAAAGCCTTTCCAAGACAAATGAGTCAAGAAGGTGAGGGCGAAGCGACGATTTGTCAGGTATTGAAAATCGGATTGGAAAGGAACCACACCAAGAGGAGGCTCAGGGGCAATGGAAGACGCGTCGACACCCCCATACGTTAGGTTAGTGCGGCAGTGAGGTGGTCCGTAGGAGATTACTTCCCCCACACGACGGTCATAGTTAGGATGGGCATGTACCTGTCCGTACTCCTGTGGGGTATGGAAAGAACTAACGTTATATAGGCGATACTCCCCCAGTGTAAGGCGCTGAAAAACATCTACTAAGGGGTCCGCGGTTGGGATGTTAGCTGCGGGAAGGGAAGTGGTTTTGTGATGGTAGTTTCATCGACCAAGGCGTAGGTGTGGTTGAGGTGGATGGTTGAGGCACAAATAAGAGGATGGTTGGGTTGAATGAACGGGTGTCTTGATTGGTACAAGCACATCGTTTGGGCGGTATAACATATTACAGAGTTTTAAAGGGGGAGGATCAGCTTTACGGTGTAGGACTTCCCCTCGTACTCAAATTTTATGCATCTATGTAATGTTGAGGGAACGCATCCCATGGCCCGGATCCAAGGATGACCCAGCAATATATTATATTGGAACTCTCCCTCAAGGACATAGAAGAGTTCGGGTAAAGTACGTGGTCCTACCCGAATGTTGAGGATCACGGTGCCTAAGGTAGAGGTAATAGCGTCATTGAATGACCGCAACATGATGGGGTTGGCACACATGTAGCTAGAAGGGATATTCATTTGTTGAAAAGCTTTTGAAGAGATGATGTTTAGGCTAGCACCCCCGTCAATCATAACACGACGTACATGAATGTCCCGGACGTAAGCTGAGATGAACAGGGTAGGGTCAGGATCTTCTGTACCAAAATCGACAATTTCATCTTCAGAGAAACTGACTGCAGCAGCTTGTGGTACAGAGACAGAAGTGGTTGGGGCGGTGGGTTGTTTGGTGAGAGAGGCAACATGATTGGGTGTTAGAATGGAGGCAACGGGTAGGGTTTCATTAGGTAAGACCTCGATCCCTTGAAGAATTTCAACGAGAGCTTGTCGATGAGATTCAGAAGTCTGAATGAGATCATATAGTGTCATTTTTACGGGTGATTGGTGAAGCTATTTAATCATGGCTCGATGGGCAGCTCCATTAGAGACGGGGTAAGCAGGTCCACGAATAACCACTTTGGGTGGTGGTGCAATCGGGATGTTGGATGGAGAAGGAGAGGACGCAGTGTGCTTTCTTTCGCTTTCTCATTGTTTTTCTGCGCTCGAGTAGCAACACTAATCATATTAATTTCGTAGACCGAGATGAGGAAGATGATTGGGATAAATCATGGTCTTCAAGAGGTGGGGTTGTAATAATGACAGATCTTGGTGAGGCGGGGATAGATGGTATAGGAGAGGGAATGGAAACTAAAGGTCTCTCCCTTCGTAAGTTGTCTTTCTTAACCTTTCTATCTGGGAGAGGTGACTGACGAAGGATGGTTTTTAAAGCTTTGCATCCCTCCACATCATGTCCTGGTGTGCGGTGATAAGCGCAGATTTTAGACTCATCGTAACCTATAGGGCGAGGTTTAGAAGGGTCATAAGGTCTAAGTGGGGGTAGAGAAATGGTCGCATTCTCCACCAACATAGCAAGGATTTTGGCGTAAGATCCTTTGAGTGGGTCAAAATCGGAGGAGGATGAGGGCATTGGTTGTGCAGGTTTCGGTAATGTTTGGGCGTGGTTGGTTCGTACGGGTGGTGGTTTAGCCAAGGGGTGTTGACACGTGGTTTTCACCAAATGTGGTTTCTTTGGCGCAGGAGCTACGTTCAGCTGGTTAGATGATAAAGCTACAGATGACATGGTAGTGGGACACAACCACGGAGAAAGGGGAGTAGCAGAGAATAAATCCTTTGATGATGGAGTTTGTTTAGGGTTGATTGGTGGACCGGATGCGTGGGGTGATAATGTTGATATACCCTTTGATCCCTGTATGGGTGCAGAAGGCGTAGGTCGTTTTGAAGAAAACGCAGGAGGTATGATATATTGGTGCAAGGTGGAAGGATGAGGTCCCAATATGGAAGGTAGGTATGATGATGATGGTTTTGATTGTGATAGAGGCACGGGTTGAGTGTGTCTCCTAGGTGGCGGGGCGGCTTTATTCTTGGACAAATCTAGTCGCTTAGGCGGGTGTGTTAGACTGGGTATTGGCGAGGTCCCAAGTGTAGGGGAAGATTTGGTTAGGTTGATAGAGGTGGATGGGATATTGAGTATAGATACGGGGGGTGAGAGTGAGGACATAGGCATTTTGAGTTTCTGTAAACACTTCGGGTATATGGTAGAGGTATCGGGATCGGTCATCTGCATTTGAGTAGAATAGGGAGTACTCAAACGTTCCCATAGGATTCGTCTATCTTCTGAAGAATGACAGTCTTCAGGTTTGAATTGTAAATTTTGTACGGAAGAAAGGTGGGTTGTGATTCCGGTCCACTGTGGGTGTGATACAGGGGGTAAATGAGGCACTGTATCAATAGATGTCAAGAGGTCAACCGGTCGTTGAAAAGATTTAGGCGATGAAGAACTAATAGGTAAGAGGGCATGTTCGAGAGGATCCGTCATGGTTAAAGAATTTGGTGATGTCGGTGCAAGAGATTCCTCGTCTAAGGATGTCAAAAGGAGTGGCGTACCTTCCTCTTGTGCAGCAAGAGGGGTAGAAGGGGAAATCTGGGAAATAGATAGGTTAGATAACATCCGTTCGCAATCTTGTAGGGATGTGGTATAAGAAGACTCATCGATGGGAAGAGAAGTCTGGGCAGTTAACTCCTTTATGGGTAAAGGAATGATTTCACTTTGGTTCGATGGTGGTAAAGGAGGTTCGGGCTCCTGTGTTAGTGAAGAGGCTTGATTCAAAATTTTCTCGATAGAGGCTTTTGGCTGGGTATCGAAGACTGCATGGATCTCATGAACACTCTCCTCGGCTAAGATATCCGGTTTTGTTATTCTTGTTGGGAGAGTGATTCGGGAATGGTTTGTTGAAGATTTTCAAATTTCGGTTGGCAGGGGCATTAGGATTATCGAGGGTTATATCCCCTGCATCAACCATTTCCTGCACTATGTTTTTCAACATCTTGCAGTTTTCATGACTATGTCCTTTTACGCGGTGAAAGTTACAGAAGTCATTTTCTTTGTACCAGGAAGGTATAGCGCGGGTGGAGTCAAACCCAGAGTGAGGTTTAACAGGAGGCAAAGTGATAGCTCCGGCTTTGAGCAATTTTTCCAAGATGACGCCATAGGTTTCTCCTAAGGGAGTGTAATTGATGGGCTCGGCTTTGTACTTATAGGTGGTTTTTGGTGGAGTATTGGACGGCGCTTGAGATTTGACCATCACCGCGTGGACAGCTCCTTTTGATTTAGAAGAAGTGGACGCGTGAGGAGTGGTGGTATTTGGTTTATTGGTAGAATCAGGAGTTCGGAAATTGGGGTTTTTGTTGCGCAACCGCAATTTCTCTTCTTCTAAGGCTCGAATTTCTAGTTTCCGAGCCATGGTAAAGGCCTCATCAAATGTGCGGAAAGTTTGAATTTGAAGAGTAGGAGAAATGTGCTTAGCACATGCCCGCGTGAAAAGTTCGATAAGTTCAGTCTGAGGCAAGGCATATGTAAGTTGGTTGATAAGGCCGCGCCATCGTCCGACGAAATCTGCGATAGATTCGTCTTCGAATTGTCGAATGGCATAAAGGTCGGTGATGGATACTTTCTTAGCAATGTTAATGGAGAAGTGATCCAAGAAAGATTGGGCTAGTTGGTTAAAAGAGAAGATTGAGTGTTGGGTTAAAGCACTGTACCACTCCAAGGCGGGTCCAGATAAGGACATGGGAAATGTGCGGAGTAACAAGGCATCATCATGGGCAATCAAATAACAAGCATGTCTAAATGATCGCAAGTGTTGTTGAGGATCCTCTTTACTATTAAAACGAGTAAATTTCGGTAATTCCCATTGAGGAGGATATGAGTGAAGGGGGACAGAAGGGTGAATAGGCTCCCGACAAACTTGCTCGTATGTCAAGGCGCTACGACTTCCCGACACAGAAGCCTCCAGATTTTGCATTTTGTCCATCATTTGTTTGATGAAATCCGTGGTTGGATGGGATGATGGTGCGGTTGTGGTAAACGGAGGCAAATTGGGCCAAGGGCCTCCGCTAGACAATGGTGGGGTTAAGTGTTGATAAGGTATGGAGGATGAATATGTTGAGGTGACAGAATAGGGATGTCCCATATAAGGTGTTGAGGTTACTGGATACGTGTATGGGAATGAAAAGGTAGGCGGAGCTTGAGAAGGAAAGCTCGTGTGGATAGGTGGCAGAGAACAAGTCATGAATGGAGTAGTCTGCAAGAGAGATGAGGTAGGGGCAGTCGGTGGTAATGATATGTGGGGTCCAAGATTAGCCAAAGGAAAGCCAATCTGAGTCGTATGAATCTCTGAAGCTGTCGGATTGGGAGATGGGGCTAAAGGTGCAGGAAGCAAGGCGGTGTTATCAGGCGGAGTGGGAGCTAAATGAGCAGCTATACTAATAGGCATGCCAACAAGGAGCTGACCATCAGGCATACGGTCAGGGGCATGAGACAAATAGTATATGACAAAGTGCTAGGATTAGCATCCAGAAATTTGGCAAATTCCTTATCTCCCACAGGAATTTTGGGGATTTCACTGGTGTCCGTAGGGTTCCCTATAGAATGTGAAGGGGGTGATTCAGGCAAAGACACAGAGCAGGCATGTGAAACCATGGCGGCGGCTTGCTTCCGAGTGATGACAACCATGGACAGTAAGGTTTCAATCTATCAAGAACAGAAACAACCTCAGAATGATGAATTTGGTAGGAGGAACCGATATCGGTCCAATAACCGATGTCGGTCAAAGAATAGACGACGTCGGTCAGTTAACCGATGCCGGTGTCAAAAGTCTAGGATAACAAGGTATAAAAGGATGCTAATTTGATTTTTAACAACGCTTAGTATATTTGTCAAATTATTGATCACAGAAGACAAAGTATGACAGAGAAAACAGAATTTGAAAACAAGCAAGCTGCACACGCAAATCCAGAGACTAACCCTAGGGTTAATTTTAATTATTGTGGGCTTATGCCTTTAGACGTAGAATGATGTCAGAATCCTAAACAACAAGACCTAGGGGAAATGTCAAGTTTGTTTTGGCTTATAAGGTTACCTCAATCGGGCGGAGGAATACCGCGGAAAAAAGGGGGGATGTTTGAGCTATTGTGTTAATTGTGAAGTGATTCGGTATGTGTTGTGCAGTGAATGTAAGATTAATTTCTTGTCAATACCGTGGATATCACCCCCACGTGTACGACCTGTTACTTAATCTATGTTCACTAGAATTGAAAACAGCAAGAAAGGATGCAATGCACGTGTTTTAAACCCAAATCGAAAATGATATTCGATGAAGCAAAAGAGATGACTTTCACTAATGCAAGATGCAAAAACAAAGCAAGTTCTTTTACCAGAATAATAAAATACCTTGTGAATATCTTTAGAAGAAGAAAACAGCAAGTATGCTCCCTATATGAAAGCAAGCAAGAAATAAAGAAAAACCCAAAATGGGTCCCACCGGGCGTGCCAAAATGTTTCACTCGGAATGTTTCGGCTTCTGGGAATAGAGTTGCTTCTATCCTTTCATTCCTTTTAGAAACAGATAGGGTTAGGGCTAGGAGGAATACCTGTTAAATGTCGAGATGGTGTGCGCGTACCGTAGAGAAAGATCAGGGTGGCTGGCGAGGAACTCCTTTTGTCTTGGAAGGACTACCCGCAAATAAGAACACAAGACCACAAGATTTTGATTAAACAATAAATGAGGAAACCGCTTGGGCCCAAGAAATATAAAACTTCCTTTCGAAGGTGGTGGGTTTCCTGCTAATATGAATTAACACAAAAGATATAAAGTATCAATTAAATTACTTCATTGGAATGGATAGGGAAAGGCTGTGGTCAGAGTTGGAGTAACCGATACGGTCTCCAGTAACCGATGTCGGTAGGGTTTAGGATCCGTAGATTGGTTGTTTTGTGGGGTGTTTGTGTTATTTGGTAGTTGTGTTATTTGTAAGGCTGTAAATGGGTGATATTAGGAAATGAGGTGATGAGAGGTAGATGAATGATGGTTAGATGAAATGGCACGCTGGGTAGTGGATTCAGAAATGGATTTATGAGGACTGTGATTCAAAAGGCATAAGAAATGTTATAACAGAAGACATGCAAGATGTGACTTACTGGTTTTGACGAAGATGCAAGTTGATCTCCTTTGCTGCAAACGCTTCTGGTTTCTTCACTTGTCTCTGCTCGGTCAGGTGAAGATTTGGACTCGTTGATCGCTCCCAATGATCTCTATTGATTAAAAATCCTTCCACCCCTTGATTTTGGTTTGGGAGGCCATTTACGAGGAACCGATGGTAGTTACGTAACCGACGGCGTCGAGTAGAACCGGCATCGGTAAGGAAAAAGTAGGCTATTTTTAGTAAAATAGCCCACCTTCCCCTAACTTTTCTCCCGAGAGATTAGTTGCGGGCTTGGTCAAGTGACTAGAAGGTCAGTTTGGGTGTAGAAAGGGGTCATTAGTCATGGGTGTAGGTATAGACCAAGTTTTAGGTCTTAATTAGGTTAGTTTAGGATTAGGGCTAGGTCATGATGAGGTGGTAAAATGAGGTGGTAGGTGAGGTGATGGGGATTTATCAATTACAAGGTAATTAATAAATAATTGTGTAAGGTTTAGGTAATGAGGTTAGGTTGCGAAATGGGATGCGGGTCACAAGGGGTCGTAAGACACGAATTTGTTCTAACTATTTTCATTAAAACAAATTTTCTCTATTAAGATCGTGCATTCATGCTTAGATGATAAAATGATAGATGGGTTTGTAAGAAAATCTGTTTTCATTGCATTTGGTGTCTGTGTGTTCTTAAATCGGTGGAAAATTTTATTCACACTATCTATTCATAAAGTAACCGCACATACTTAAACAAAAATAGTGACACTGGTTGCTTCTTTAGTGATTTGGAATGTTTGTTGGGTGAACTAGTCATGTCTTGTGTATTCGAACTGGTAAAATTCAGTCTTATTGAACTTGTTTGCTAGTACTAGCTTCAGTTGGGAAACTTGTTTAGTAAGAGGAATATAATTGAGATTCTCAGGGTTTGTTAGCATACATTTTTGATCCATAGATAAATAAGATATGAATATAAATGTATGGGAGCTAGGAATCGTATTCTTCTTGAGTAAGATTGTTGACTGTTAACTGGTTTCATGTGCACTTTATGTAAACCCGTATATGTCTTGTTGTTTTGTATTTTACCTTGAGGAAATTTGAGGGTAGAAAAGTTGCATGCATGGATAAACCATATACAGTTGGTTCTATGTTTCTCCTTGTGAAAACATGGTCGGTTATGGAAACTTGTATGCACAAGAAAATAAATATAAGTGCTAGTTTGTTTTAATTCTACAAACTTGATTGATCTTGGACTTGTGTTTGTTATCATTTTGGATAACCTGACTGTAACTCAAGTTGCTTCTGTATGTTGCTTGTGGAGTCTTGATCTTCTGACCACGTTAATGGTATTTAGAGATTCTTTGTAAACCTGATTTGAGAGTCATCCTTTCTGAGCTTTGTCTAAAGCATCTTCACTCCGTTTTGTTCAGAAATAAGGTTGATAGGATGTTAATGGAAAAATGGAAGCATTTCTTCTTATTTCAAACTGTATGCAATACTTTTCATTGCTCTCGGTCCAGTCTTACAATGTTGGCGTATTATATAATTGTGTTGTGGTATTGATATCCTCCACTATACTCACCATTTATTACTTGATGTTCTTAATGGAATCGAAACCTAAACATGGTGTAGTTTCAGGTATTATGGCCTTTTGATCTTGTAATACACTTTTTAGGGAACATATAGTTACCCTAACTTGGTTACATATATTTGAATGGTCTTGATACTTCAATAACGTTTATACTTGGCCGTGTGCCAGAATTGTAAACCATTCCTGGACTATACATATTATTCTTTGATGTTTGATATTGTCTCTTGATTGGATACCCATTTTATAAATTTGGTAGTGATGTGTTGGCATACCGTTAACATGGTTCTACCTTTCCGAACTCATTGGATAGTCTTAAGTCTTAGTCATTACTTACATTCCTACTTCTTATTTGGTCTAATAAGGGTATATCATGTCTTATAAGATTAATCACAGTCTTAAACTAGTTTGAAGGTGTTGAAGCGACACTGTTGAATTTATAAGATTCTATAAGTAGCATTGATAGCATGATTACTTCTTATTTGTGGCTGTCTTGAACCAATGGGAAAACATTTAGTTTTTAAGGAAATATTATTAGAAGCTCAATAATTCTTGAACTTGTAAGAGCTAGACTATTTTATTATCTCTAACAGAAAGTAGAAATTTATGCTTTTGAATGAGATGATTTAGAAAGAAAGTTAGTTTTGGTACTCTATCTCTTTCTTTGGAATGGTCATTGTTTCCCTTCCTTGAAACTCCTAAATGAGCTTAAACTGTATGAATGCTAGAAGGTAAAACTATTCTATTGCGTTGAAGGAAATTATTTGAGTTTGAGATCATATTTTAGAAGACTCCTTCTATAATGTAGTTGGGCTAAGTACTTTGATTTGCACCTCCTGATTTCTATTCTTAGTGAAATGAGAAAACAACGCTTGTTAATCTTGATTACTTTTCATTTGACTGACGTGATTTGGAATTAGATTAAAGTTAGATTGGAAAATGAAATTGAAACTAATAGACGACTGCTAATCTATTACTTCTCCTTGGATTTCTTTTGTTTGGATCTGTTGATAAATATATTATATTGTTCTGTCTTAAAGTAGAATTACTTGAAAGGAATAGTTTAAATCATGGCCTACTCCAGTTTCGGCCTTACTGATGATTATGTACGATGGCAATGGAACTTTATCTTTTCCTCTTTACTTGAAAGATTATGCTGTAAACATTTAGGAATCTTATAGTAAAGATATGTGCTATACTTTATTGAAAACTTCGAAACAATGATATATTATGTTTTGTTGTTTAATAAAGATATTTGATAAAATCAATTATACTTTAATTTATAGGGCAGGTATTATAGTTTATATCGTGTTCCTCTGTATGTTAAAATCTGTTTTGTGTTGATTTTCTTTTATTCAAATTACTTATGCTTGGGAGTATGAATGACTAATTGTTCATTAAAGAAGGGTTGTTTTATTAAAACAATTAGTGGAATGCACTTTGTTCTAATGCTTAGTACTTATCATGCTCTGGGATTCGTTGAAATGACCTATGCTTAGCAATTTTTGCGAGATGGACTTCGTAAGTGATAAGAGAAGGAAAAAATAATACGATGCATTGGTTGATCTATGTTGCTTTTTGAGAAGAATTTTAATTTGTTATTAAGTTGTATTGAGAAAAATTTACCTCCTTTTGAATAAAGGCTAATATCATACAATATGCTTGTAATGAGTAAGTTTGAAAATGAATTAAAAGATGGAAATTTACTTGTGTAGATTGTGTAAATTATCCGGTTTTGAGAATAATCTTCTTAGTTATCTTTATGATTGGATGTGTATTCACGATGGTATTATAAAAGGAATTTACATAAGTATCCTAAGTAAGCTGCAGATTAAACAAGTTGTAGAACACATCATTCTCATCTAAGTTATTCATTGAATCTTGTGATGTGAAATAAAACATGAATTATTGTAAGTATAAATGACATTATAGGGTATGTTAAGCCCTAGAAGAATGTAGCTACAAAGAGGAAGGTATGATGGTTAATCATTAAGACTTAAGAATAATAAGTTTGATATGTTTTCAGCCTAGTAGGTGTTGCACTTCCTTAATTAGTTAAGTTAATTAGAATAAAGGAACATAAGTTGATGTTGTTTTGCTTTTGGATAATGGGTTGATAGGTCGAATTTGTCAAATCTAGAACAATCTTAAGTTAATTAAAAGTTCTTAAGATTACATGAACATGAAATGTGAAGAATAACTATAAGAGTTTGAGCTCGAGTTAGTTAGGCTACCATATTTTGTCATCGTTTAATGTAAATTTAATTTAACATGAATAAATTCTTAGAGGTATGTACATCTTCACGAGGCTGTTCTATAGGATGTTGACACACGTCAACTGCAAGGTTGTACCTCCGAGAAGATTAGGATCTTCTTGAGGATACAAAAATGTAGTTAACATGTGGCAACACCCTTCTGCATTGATCGTCAAGATCTACACACCTTTGAACTTGACCAAGATTTTCCTCCAAGGACGGTTAGTATCATAGCCAGGATATGAAGTAGCCCTTTTAGGACTCAGGGTACCTTGGCACATGGGGTTAACCTAGGTTGGCCCAGTATGCCAATTTACCCTAAGTCTTTATGAGCCTTTTTATATCATGACCTATGTTGTTAACCTAAACTAGAGTTAAACCTTGAGCGAGGAACGGTGATCAAGTCAGTTTACGAAATTCTAGATAATAGTGGAGTGGGGTGAAGGACATATTCTGGTTTGATGAGTATGCCATCAAGGAATAAGTAATACAAACAATATGTTAGAAATATTTGGCCAAAGTATCGCAAGCTGCTGATTGCGTTGTCCTATGTCACCTAGTCTAAGGATCATGATGCCGATGAATATTGGTAACAAATATTTAGTTAGGTTCCTTAGGTAGATCACTCAGAACCCAAAATAGGGTAAGAGAACTAAGAACATGAAGTATTCAGAAGAATACTCAAAACTCAATGTTACCCATGAATAAATAGGTAGTTATTGAGTCATGGAATGAATAGATCGGTTGCTCACCAAGTCATTGCAGCTGCATATGGTTATCTGTTGAATGAATGGTTGTTATGAAATGTGTGTTCTAAATTATGTATTTAGAACAAAGAACATTAATCATGCAGAAAAAAAAAATTCCTTATTTCTAAAGTCTTAAATTTTGGAATGTTACATCTTGGTATCGAGTGAAGGTTGCAGCTCTTGGACCTATTGTGTCCATAATCTTATAAAAGATTAATTTTCTTGTAATAGAAAATGGTTAGGACAAGAGGAAATGTTGTGAATAATGCTCCACCCGAGGAAGGAGCAGCAACAGCCTAAAAGCTTGATGAGATCCTTGTTACCCTGTTGGACACAAGAGATCGTTTGACTGTGCTCAAAAAACAAGTGATGGGTAATGAGGAGGAAGAAGAAGCTGGTAATAACAATCAGCCACCTCCTAAGGAAAACCCCGATTTGGGTGTTGATAATAACAATGTTAATGTACCCGTTCAACCAAAAAACAAAAAGGCAAGGTTGGCAGTTGAACTCACTAATGATATAAAAAGGATAAGTCCACCTAAGTTTGATGGCACCACATTAGGTGATGGGGCTGAGAACTGGCTCAACGAGATGGAGAAGTACTTTGCAATAAGGAACTTCTCCGAAGAGACCAAAGCTATTTGGGGAGCATATCAGCTTTCCCATGAAGCATCTTCATGGTGGGACAACTAGAAGGCTGAGCTGAACATTGATGAAACTAACATCACTTGGGATCAATTTAAAGGTTATTTTAGGCAATGATGGCTACCACAACTTTATTATGATCAAAAAATGACTGAATTTCAGAACTTAGCTCAAGGGAAGTTAACTATAACTGAGTATTGGGAATGGTTTATGAAACTACTCAAGTATGTACCTCAGTATCAAATTGATGAGAAGTTCAGGATATAGAAATTCATCATGGGGCTGAATCCCATCATTGGGGGAGAGGTTGATGTTCACATCCCAACCACTATAGTAAGGGTTGTTAAAAATCCATAAGGTAGGAACAAAAGTTAAAGGCTATTTCTTCTCATAAAGAAGAAGTGTGGAAGAAAGTTCCAAACTCTTCTTCAGCTTCATTTGCACCTAAGAAAGGACCATGGAAAAAGTTTGGTAACAAAAGTAAGTTTCCAACTGATAATAATAAGAAAACAACAATGAATAAGACTATTGGTAATACACGGAACAATTTTCCAGAAATAGCAATAATGGACAGAAGTCCTATGGAGGTCAACATAACAACTTCAAGACTGGAATTAATTCGAACCAAAAAGGGACCGGTAGGAGGTTGTTATAACTATGGAAAAGATCATTATGTGAATCAATGTCCTTTAAAGAAGGATGATCATAATTAGCAGCACAAGATATATGATGCAGTAGCTGACAAGCAAGCTGAAAAGTAAGTTACACCTATTAAAGTTCCTGGTAAGTTATTTGACATACCTGTAACTATTCTATTTGATATAGAGCTACTGAATGTTTTATTTCTAGTAAACTTGCTTCAAAACTTAAAATAAAAGTGGGAAAAATGGATAAATCATGGATTGTACAATATGGTAATAATTTGTTTATATAGTTAGTATGTGTCTTTTTCGGGGCATTCCTTGACTTACCTAGCTTTTCCACTAAAGTTTATCTCTATGTAGCACCTTTGGGATCTTATGATATAGTCATAGGTGTAAGCAGAGCATCAAGCAAAGGTAGCCTATTTTGAAAAACATATTAGTTGTTTGGATGATCTCGTAGAAAATAGCAGAGATTCAAGTTAGGAAATTAGGAAATCATCTATGCAACTTAAAAAGGCCAAAAATAAAGATTATACCTTATATGCGGTAAATATTTCTGAATATGTGGAAGAAAATAGTGATTTCATGGAATGTTATCCACTGTTACAGAGCTTTGGTGACATGTTTCGGAAGAATTACCAGGACTACCACCAAAAGGGAGTTTGACTTCACGATTGAAATCAAACCAGTTATTGAACCAATTTCTAAGGCACCTTATTGGATGACTACCACAGAATTAGTTGAGCTTAAGGATCAGTTACAAGAAATTTTGTCTAAGGGTTTGATTAGACCAAGTGTTTCACCTTGGGGAGCACTAGTGATCTTTGTGAAAAATAAGGATGAAACACTTAGATTGTGCATTGATTACAGGATGTTAAACAAAGCAACAATCAAGAATAAATATCAACTTCCTAGAATTGATGATCTATTTGATCAGATGCATGGAGCATCCATATATTCTAAGATATAATTTCGGTTTGGATATCACCAACTATGAATTAAGGAAGAGGACATTCATAAAATGGCCTTTAGGACAAGGTATGGACATTATGAATTCACGGTATTACCCTTTGGATTAATGAATGCACCTGCAACTTTCATGAACTTAATGAATAATATCTTTCAAGAATACTTGGACAAGTTTGTGCTTGTATTCTTGGATGACATTCTCATATATTCTAAAAGTGTGGAGGAGCACCATAAACACTTAAAAATAGTTTTGGAAAATTTGAGAAAAAGACGGTTATATGGTAACTTTCCAAATGTTCTTTTCTATGACACTGAAGTTCACTATTTGGGTCATGTCATAAGTAAACATGGGATTGTTGTGGATCCTTATAAAATTATAGCTATAGTCAAGTGGCATGTACCCAAGAATGTACATGAGGTTAGAAGCTTCATGGACCTTGCAGGTTATTATAGAAAATTTGTTAAGGATTTTTCTAAGATGGCTGCACCAATAACTTCATTGCAGAAGAAGGATAAGAAATTTGTCTGGGATGATAAATGTGAATCTGAATTTAAAAACTTAAAAGGTCAGTTGAATTCAGCACCTATTTTAGCTATACCCCATCCAAATGGAGAGTTCACAGTTGTAACAGATGCATCTCGGGAGGGTCTTGGAGGTATTACATTCACAAAATGATCATGTCATAGCTTATGAAAGTAGAAAATTAAGTTACATGAGTTGAATTATGCTCCACATGATTTAAAGCTTGCTGCCATAGTTCATGCACTCCAAGTTTGGAGGCATTATCTGCTTGGTAAACCATTTGAGCTGAAAATTGACCATCTTAGATTGAAGTACATTTTCACTCAGCCCAATCTGAATGCAAGACAACGAAGGCGGTTAGATTTTTTGTCTCAATATGATTTTGATATAAGCTACATTAAGAGAAAATAGAATAGAGTAGTTGATGCTCTAAATCGTAGGAAGCACATTTCTGCTCTTATAACATTAAGAACTCAGTTTAAGGATGAAGTAAAAAGAGCTATGGAATCTGATTCATACTTTTCAGCAAGTAAAAGTAGCACTTGCTGCAGATCCAAAAGATGAAAGGTATAAAGGTTTTCACTTTGATAATGAAGGAATCTTACGTTATGAAAACAGAGTATACATACCTTTACTTAATGAATTGAGAAAGAAATTGTTGACAGAGTTTCACAATTCACCTTTTTCTGGGCACCTAGGTATTACAAAAATGCTTGCTGATATAAAACAACAATATTTCTAGAAGGGGATGAAAAAAGATGTTATAGATTTCATGACTCATTGTCTAGAATGTCAACGAGTGAAAGTAGAACATATGCATCCAGCTGGTTTGCTATATCCTCATAGCATACCGCAGTACAAATGACAAGTAATAAGCATGGATTTTGTGCAAGGATTGCCTATGTCAAGAAATAAACATGATGTTATTTTGGTAGTAGTTGACAAACTAACGAAAGTAGCTCATTTTATTGCTAGAAATCTAAAGGATGATTCTCCTATTTTGGCTAAAAGATTTGTACACAAAATTTTCAGATTACATGGAGTACCTGAATTAATCATATCTGATAGAGACCCTACAATGATGTCAAGGTTTTGGCAAATGCTTAACATAGCTCTTGGCACTAAATTGAACTTCAATTTGTGTATCATCTAGAAACAGATGGATAGACTAAAAGAGTAAATCAAGTTTTAGAAGATATGTTATGAATGTATTATATGGATCAGCAAGTATAAGTGGGAGGAGTATCTCCCATTAGTTGAGTTTGCATACAATAATACATATCATGCTTCTCTTAAGATGGCACCTTTCAAGGCACTTTATGGAAGAAAATGCAGAACCCCTGTTAGTTGGGATAGCATTGAGGATAGAGAAGTAATTGGACCTGAAATCCTTACGGAAATGGAACAACAAGTTAAAATGATTCGTGAACAATTGAAAGAGGCAGCAGATAGGAAAAAGACTTATGCTGATTTAAAGCGGGTTGACAAGAAATTTGAACTTGGTGAGAAAATTTTTCTTGAGTTATACCGAAAAGAGTTCCATAACTTTTGGCAAGGCTATCAAGTTATCACCTCATTATGTGGAACCGTTTGAAATAGTTGAAGTAATCAATGTTGTAGCTTATCGATTAGCACTACCACCTACTTTGTCATGAATGCATGATGTTTTCCATATTGATTTGCTTAAGAAATACATTTTAGATTTATCACATGTGTTAAATTGGAATTCCTTGCAGGTCCAAGACCTAGGAATAATTGTGGTTAAACCCACTCGAGTGCTTGAAACTCACCAATTGCATTTAAGAAATCGTGAAATAAGACAATGTAAGGTCCAGTGGGACCAGTTTAGTGAAGAAAGTGCAACTTGGGAAAATATGGAGGATATTAAAATTGCTTTTCCATATCTCGCTTGAATAGAATTGAATCATTGACTAAAAAAATATATGAAATTATTCTTTAAATGATGATAAGAAAGATAGTTTTGGGAAAATAATTAGTTGAATTGAATAAAAGGTTATTTATTACTGACTTACCTCAGTAACTATGAGGTTTGGAAATACTAGACTTGGGATAAGAGGAGAGAATGAATTGATTGTCCATGATGTAAATTGTTAAAAGAGGTAATCATCAGGATGATGATACTTTTTAGAAGGGAAGCATGTAACACCCTTGACTATTGTTATTTTCCTCCTTCGCATTCAAGTGTTGATAGGTGATTTTACTTATAAGGATATGATCTTTTGATTTTTGGAAATCATGCTTGGTATGGATAAGTCTTTTTGCTCTTAAGATCCTATGGTCAAACGAGTGTGAATTTTCTAAATCCACTTTTCAGTTCTGGAAGGTAAATTTCATTCTAGTTTAAGAATTGTAAACTTGTCTTTTGTCGACTCATCCTTGGATCAATTTCAGTGATCCAAGGAATGTTTTTAGTAATGATCTATGAAGTGAATGGTAAAATCAACATTCCATGCATTAGGATTCACCCTAGACTGAACTTTGTTGTTGCAAGTTCTTTTACTTTTGTGTGAATGCACTTCCATTCAGCAGGATGTTGGCTTGGGTCCTTGAAGGTCGACCATGACAGGTCATTGCAGATAACGATGGGAATGCAAGCTGTTCACAACACTAGAGAAAGATACCCCAGAATCCTAAGCTAGGTGAAAGTATTACTACCTAAGCTATATTACTTGATATAATTTTGTTGCTAACCTAAACTTGATGCAAAGGGGTTAGAAGGGTTACTAAGTACTAAAACTTTAACCTAACACTACAAAGTCATTTGGTGACCTAACCTAGTTCTTTAAACTACAGTATTATTGGTTCACTCATTTGAGGGGTTACCTAACCTATTTTCTAAGAACTATGTTAGAGGTTAGTGGTTAGTGTTACATCCTAAGGTACTAATGTAAATCCTACCTAAGATCTAACCTAAGCAATCTAACCTATCCTAAACTAAAGGATATGAATTGGAACAAAAGGGGTCGCATGTACCATGGCGATGGTTTCTAAAAAATTAAGAAGGTGATAAGGTTTATTTATTTCCTATGGACTACCGACTTTGGCAGAGGCTAATTTGGATGGTGGAGGCCTAGGTGGCAGTATTACTAGTAATGGAAATTCATGTTTTATTTGATTTGGAAGCTTGCCAGTTTGGCAGGTGGTGGTAAGGAAGATTGGGTGGGAGATCGGGAAATTAATGTAATTAATTTCCTTGTTTGACGAGCCGAACCACTTTGGTAGGTATGCCAAGTGGATTTTTGGTTGAGTTGTTTCACTTGCATGCTTTCGATTTTCATTCTACTCGCACTCTGGTTTTTCAAACCAGTAGTTAAACTATGTTGCATGGCTATTTTTGTGGTTACAAATCTATTTTGTTTCATGGAGAGTATATGAGGCAATGTGGAGGAAGTATTTTGATGTTTTGGCCTTTCGTGGAGAAGAAGGGAAGAAGCGAGCTCAGCTAAGAAGTCTTCTTCGATTTTTCGGTGACACTATCAGGCATGATAGGCCCTAACTATTAAAATCTCTTGCTTTCTTCTAACTATTTTCATTAAAAAAAATTTGCTCTATTAAGATCTATGCATTCATGCTTAGTTGATAAAATGATAGATGGGTTTGTAAGAAAACCTGTTTTCTTTGCATTTGGCATCTGTGTGTTCTTAAATCGGTGGAAAGTTTTATTCGCACTATCTATTCATAAAGGAACCATGAATACTTAAACAAAAATAGTGACACTGGTTGCTTCTTCAGTGATTTGGAATGTTTTTGGGTGAACTGGTCATGTCTTGTGTATTCGAACTGGTAAAATTCAGTCTTATTGAACTTGTTTGCCAATACTAGCTTCAGTTGGGAAACTTGTTTAGTAAGAGGATTGTAATTGAGATTCTCAGGGTTTGTTAGCATACGTTTTCGATCCATAGATAAATAATCTATGAATATAAATTTATGGGAGCTAGGAATTATATTCTTCTTGAGTAAGATCGTTGATTGTTAACTGGTTTCATGTGCACTTTAGGTAAACTTGTATATGTCTTGTTGTTTTGTATTTTACCTTGTGGAAATTTGATGGTAGCAAAGTTTGCATGCATGGATAAACCATATATAGTTGGTTTCTGTGTTTCTCCTTGTGAAAACATGGTCGGTTATGGAAACTTGCATGCACAGGAAAAGTAATATAAGGGTTGGTTTGTTTTAATTCTATGAAATTGATTGAACTAGGACTTGTGTTTGTTATCATTTTGGATAACTTGACTATAAATCAAGTTGCTTCTATATGTTTCTTATGGAGTCTTGATCTTCTTACCACGTTAATGGTATTTATAGATTCTTTGTAAACCTAATTTGAGAGTTATCCTTTCTGAGCTTTGTCTAAAGCATCTTCACTCCATTTTGTTTAGAAATAAGGTTGATAGGATGTTAATGGAAAAATGGAATCATTTCTTCTTATTTCAAACTGTATGCAATACTTTTCACTTCTCTTGGTCTAGTCTTATAGTGCTGGCATATTATATAATTGTGTTGTGGTATTGATATCCTCCACTGTACTCACTATTTATTATTTGATGTTCTTAATGGAATTGAAACCTGAACATTGTGTATTTTTAGGTATTATGGCCTTTTGATCTTGTAATACACTTTTTAGGGAACATATAGTTACCCTAACTTGGTTACATATATTTGAATGGTCTTGATACTTCAATAACGTTTATACTTGGCCGTGTGTTGGAATTGTAAACCATTCCTAGATTGTACATATTATTCTTTGATGTTTGATATTGTCTCTTGATTGGATACCCATTTTATAAATTTGGTAGTGATGTGTTGGCATACCGTTAAGATGGTTCTACCTTTCCGAACTGTTGGGTAGTCTTAAGTGTTAGCCATTACTTAGATTCCTACTTCTTGTTGGGTCTAATAAGGGTATATCATGTCTTGTAAGATTGATTGTGGTCTTAAACTGGTTCGAAGGTGTCAAACAAAATTGTTTAATTTATAAGATTCTATAAGTAGACATTGATAGCATGATTACTTCTTATCTATGGTTGTCCTGAACATATGGAAGAATGTTCGGTTTTTAAGGAAATATTCTTAGAAGCTCAATAATTCTTGAACTTATAGGAGCTAGATTGTTTTGTTAACTCTAATAAAAGTAGAAATTTATGCTTTTGAATGAGATGATTTAGAAAGAAATTTATTTTTGTACTCTATCTCTTTCTTTGGAATGGTCATTGTTTCCCTTCCTTGAAACTCCTAAATGAGCTTAAACTATATGAATGTTAGAAGGTAAAACTGTTCTATTACGTTGAAGGAAATTATTTGAGTTTGAGATCATATTTTAGAAGACTCCTTTTATAATGCGGTTGTGCTAAGTACTTTGATTTGTACCTCCTAATTTCTATTCTTAGTGAAATGAGAAAACAATGCTTGCTAATCTTCATTACTTTTCATTTGGTGACGCGATTTGGAATTAGATTAAAGTTGGATTGGCAAATGAAATTGAAACTAATAGATGATTTGTCAATCTATTACTTCTCCTTGGATTTCTTTTTTTGGATCTGTTGATAAATATATTATATTGTTCTGTCTTAAAGTAGAATTACTTGAAAGGAACAGTTTAAATCATGGCCTACTCAGTTTTGGCCTTGCTGATGATTATGTATAATGGCAATGGAACTTTATCTTTTCCTCTTTACTTGAAAGATTATGCTGTAAACATTTATGAATCTTATAGTAAAGATATGTGTTGTACTTTATTGAAAACTTTGAAACAATGATATATTATGTTTTGTTGTTTAGTAAAGATATTTTATTAAATCAATTATATTTTAATTTATAGGGCAGGTATTATAGTTTATATCTTGTTCCTCCGTATGTCAAAATCTATTTTGTGTTTCTTTTCTTTTATTCAAATTACTTACTCTTGGGAGTATGAATGACTGATTGTTCATTAAAGTAGGGTTGTTTTATTAAAACAATTAGTTGAATGCACTTCGTTTTAAGGCTTAGTGCTTATCATGCTTTTCATTCGATTAACTACCCCGTCTAGCAATTTTGCAGATGGACTTCGTAAGTGATAAGAGAAGGAAAAAAATAATCGATGCATTGGCTGATCTATGTTGCTTTTCGAGAAGAATTTTAATTTGTTATTAAGTTGTATTGAGAAAAAATTTACCTCCTTTTGAATAAAGGCTAATATCATCCAAAATATGCTTGTAATGAGTAAGTTTGAAAATGAATTAAAAGATGGAAATTTACTTGTGTAGATTGTGTAAATTATCCGGTTTTGAGAATAATCTTCTTAGTTATCTTTATGATTGGATGTGTATTCACGATGGTACTATAAAAAGGAATTTACATAAGTATCCTAAGTAAGCTGCAGATTAAACAAGTTGTAGAACACATCATTCTCATCTAAGTTATTCATTGAATCTTGTGATGTGAAATAAAACATGAATTATTGTAAGCATAAATGACATTATAGGGTATGTTAAGCCCTAGAATGTAACTACGAAGAGGAAGGTATGATGGTTAATCATTAAGACTTAAGAATAATAAGTCTGATATGTTTCAGCCTAGTAGGTTGTTGCACTTCCTTAATTAGTTAAGTTAATTAGAATAAAGGAACATAAGTTGATGTTGTTTTGTTTTTGGATAACGGGTTGATAGGTCGAATTTGTCGAATCTAGAACAATCTTAAGTTAATTAAAAGTTCTTAAGATTACATGAACATGCAATGTGAGAAGAACTATAAGAGTGTTGAGCTCGGAGTTCATTAGGCTACCATATTCTATCGTCCTTTAACACAAATTTAACTTAACATGAGTAAATTCTTGGAGGTATGTACATCTTCATGAGGTCATTCTTTAGGACGTTAACACACATCAAGCTGCAAGGTTGTACCCCGAGAAGATTAGGTTCTTCTTGAGGATACAACAATGTAGCTAACATGTGGCAACACTCTTCGCATTGATTATCCAGATCTAAACTTTGAACTTGACCAAGATTTTCCTCTAGGGTGGTTAGTATCATAGCTAGGATATGAAGTAGCCCTTTTAGGACTCGGGGTACCTTGGCACACAGTGAGGTTAACCTAGGTTGGCCCGAAGATGCCAATTTAACCTAAGTCTTTACAAGCATTTTTATATCATGACTCGTGTTGTTAACTCGAACTAGAGTTAAACCTTGAGTGAGGGGACTGACTGATGTCAAGTATAAGACATTCTAGATAACATTGGAGTGGGGTTTGAAGGACGTATTCGGGTTTGATGGGTATGCCATCAAGGAATAAGTAATACAAACAGTATGTTAGAAATCTTTGGCCAAAGTATCACAAGCTGTTGATTTAGTTGTCCTATGTCACCTAGTCTAAGGATCATGATGCCAATGAATATTGGTAACAAATATTCAATTAGGTTCCTTCGGTAGATCACTCAGAACCCGAATAGGGTAAGAGAACCAAGAACATGAAGTATTTAGAAGAATACTCTAAACTCAATGTTACCCATGAATATATTGGTAGTTACCGAGTCATGGAACGAATAGATCTGTTGCTCACCGAGTCATTGCAGCTGCATATGGTTATCTGTTAAATGAATGGTTGTTATGAAATGTGTGTTCTAAATTATGTATTTATAACAAAGAACATTAATCATGCAAAAATAAAGTCTTAAAATTGGGAATGTTACAAATAGATCTTCGAGATGAATCTAAAGATCAAAATGACTTGGAACAATCATATTTTGATTTCGATTCTAATATAGAAGAGGAGGAACTAGAGTACATTTCATATTTCTTTGAGGAATATTACATTGACTACAAGAATTTGGATTACCTAAAGACCTTGAGCTTCATCAAGAGGAGGATCCACCTCCATCTAAGAATTAGGACACGATTTAGACTCGAATTTTAGCCAAAGATCATATATCTCATATTTCATTATCAAATACATGTTTGTAATAAAATATGATTTTTTTAACATTTTATATTTATCCATCATATATCATGGTTTGTTTCTAAACTCACTTGATTTTATAAATAATGGATTGACATCCTTGCAAGGAATTCCTTTGACTTCCAAGGACTAGACTTTTCCAGGAAATCCACTTAATATTTTACTAATAAATATCTTATGTAGTTTTAGTGATTTGTAGGAAAGGATCTTACACATTTGCATATATGGAGCATAACCATCAGGCATCACTTATCTACATCCGCGGGTATCACTAAACCCCACCATAATGAGGTTAGGTAAGTTTTATTCCATTTCTTATTAGGTTAAGTTGAAGAGGTACAATTTATTTCTAACATCAAGTTCTTCCCCTTTAATGTAATGTAAAGTGAAAGTTGAGCCCATCACTTAAACTTAATGTTGATCCCTCATTATGTAATATAATAGTACTAATGGTCCCATGTGGGTATATAACTTGTAAATCATGGAATCCTAACTTGAAACAAGTGGTATGTGATTTATATATTTTTATGGATGGTGTAACTAAATGGTTAAGATGTATAAGATAATCGCAATAAAGAATTTTAGTAAATGAAATGAGAAACTTGGATTTGAAATTGAAAAAATATGCATATGATAGTTAAATGCCTTTAAAATCAATGTTGTAAAACAAATGAACCAAATTGTAATAAATATGTAACCACATGAAAACTATGTACATTGTGGATAGTGTCCTTTTTTCCTTTCCTCCCGTGTGGTTGTACTAGTGTATCATTGATCACTCCTCGATGAATGTATTATTTTTATGGATCTTTTGTTGTCATGATAGTATGTAGACTCGACCCTTATAATGTTCAAATGGTAGGGATTTATGCTATTTATGTAGAAAATATTTTTCATGGATATATAATTACTCCTCCCTCATTGTTTTTGTAGAAATTGAAAGTGACCATATTCTTATAACATGAATCCTTATAAAAGGTAATACTACATTTTGAGAAACATTTACCTAACCTAAAAATGATTTTAAGATCCAAACCTAATTTTTGTTAGGCACCATCCTTGTCCTCTTGTTGGTACGTTGTTTTGAAAACCCCTTACTCTTATTTCTCTAAGTATTATTAGAATTGGTATAATCCCTGTGTTCTTTAAATATTCTACTAAAGTAGAAGAACAAGTAGTTATATAAATTACACTAGTTTTGTAACCTCGTATTGTACCTATGGGTTTTGTAAGTGATAATAATCGTGAGTGTGTGGTTGAAATGAACCAATTAGTTATAATTTTATTTATAATGTTGTAAAAAAATTAATAGGGTCTTAGCAGTCATTTTGGGTTGTGAAATTATGGGGTGTTACAAATTTAGACTTTTGCAAGTAAAAATTCAGCCCCACTAAAAATTGTTTTTTTAACAAGAAAAATAATTTACTACAATCTAAACATCCTCTTGATTGCATATATCGAGAATAAACCTCCAAGAACCCATGGATGATGAGCAATGAAATGAACAATGAATAAACATGTATATGTATGCATAAGAAACCAACAAGGAAGAAAACACTTATTTACACTATACAAGGGACTTCACTTTATTATTTATCTAAAAATGTTTCCAATGAATTCTATTAATAGGGAAATATAGAACTTATCCATTCAAATCCACGAGGAATAAACTATTTTCTCCAATGCGGATATTAATGGCATATGGCCATATTTAGTATGGATTAAGATTTACATGTTTACCCTTATCTTCATGTTTGTTGTCTCACAACATCACAATCATTTAATTCAAAATATCTACAAGAGTCCTTTTATATCAAACATTCTCTTCATCTTACTCTTAAATTTCAGACATCTTTCATGGGACTTCCTCCCAATCTCATGTAACTATCTTAATTTATTTATTCTATCATCAAATGGATGAACCTCATCAGAGTTTACTCTTGCAACAACTAGTAGGTAGGAAGCTCTAATTTTAAAGAAAAGGTAGCATTCATGTCATAAAATATTTTAAATGGTCTCCTTTCTATGGCCTTCTTGGGAGTAATTTTGTATTCTAAAATAGCAAACCTCAACATCTCTTCCCACTTAGTTTTGTTAAGCTCAAGAGTCCTTTTGACTATTATGAACCTATTATTTATAATAGAATCATCTTGATTGTTTCCTTGTGGGTAAAATTTAATGATTAAGTTAGGTTGATTCTAAATCATTCACACATATTAAAAAGAGAAAACCCTCAAACACATAGAATTCTCAAAAATCTTACCTGGGTACCCAAAATCTTGTGATATTATTAGTTTACAAGAATTCCATCACCACTATGTGGTTTGCATTTTTGGTTGGGATGAATTCAACGTAATTGGTGAAGTAATCAGTTACAAGTAGCATCAAATTATTTCCAAAACTTAATTGATCACTTATTTCAAAAATGAAATCCTTCCCCATTGTTGAAAAGGCATTTCTATAACAGCTATAAATAAATGGAGAGTAGTAGAATCCTTAAGTCTTAATGAAAAATGTTTTCATTAATAACATATAATCACAACCTTGAAAATGTCAACAAACAATGTAGGCCACCAATAACTAGCTTTGATAATCTTATGGGAATTTATTTGGGTTGCATAATGACCTCCACATAATCCATGACGGAACTTTAAAATTAGGTTTTTAGTTTTCTCCTCATTCACAAATCTCACAACATATCCTTTTTTATTCCTCCAAGATAAAGATTATTTCATGAGTACATATTTATGGGTAGCTTATTTCAAAGATATGTGTTTAGTTTATCAAAATGATGGGGTAGATTAGATTTTTAAAATAATAAAAAGATATTTATGTCAAGATGACCCCAAAAATTCATCTTTAGTTGATACATCACCTTCTTGTTTCAAGTTAACTTTTGAAGCATCCATATTTTATTGTGTCATAAGCATGGCTATACCCTTTCCCATTAAAATAGTTGTGTTGTGCACCTCAATGTCAAATTATTGAAGTTTTTTTACCCATATACATATTTTCCTAGAAGCTTATAACTAATTTAAGATGTCCTTAACCATGGGATGAGACATATGTGCTATGATCTTAGAAATGAGAATATAATATCTGAAAGAATTAATTTATTTAACTAGAGCATAAAATTATTTATTCATAATGAAATATTTAAATTCAGCATGTTGTGATGTTTTACTTAAATAGGAAATGGACTGTTCATGCCCATCATTATTTTTCTATAAAAAACATTGGCTATAGTATGAGGAGATAAACAAGAAAATATTTGAAAATATTTACCATAATTAGGACTAACTAGTACTAGGGCTTATTTAAGGGAGTCTTTGGCAATAATGAACCATGTTCTTAAACATACCATCTGGATCACATGATTTTTCTATAACTTGTTGGTGACAGGATAGTGATCTTAATAAAATGTGATATGAAATTCTTGAAAAATTAATTTGAGCTAAAAAATTATTGAATGCTCTTTTTTGAGTGTGGGATAGGAATACCATCAATTTCCTTTACCATTATAGGGTCAATCATTACTCCCTCTTTTATACATAATGTTCCCAAAAAAATTACTTCTATATACACCAAAGATCCATTTTTGAGATTGAGAGATATTTAATAATCTATGCACTTCTAAAACCATTTTACATGTCCATCTCTCTTTCGCAAAGGTATCATTGCGATGTCAACTTAGTAAACAACCATGATCTCATTAATTATATTTGAAAATGAATATTCCATTTCCCTATGAAATTTTCTCTAACATTTATGAGAAAAATGACATGCACATATAAATATATGTACCCCAAATGCATTGTGAAAGTATTTTAAAACCTTTGACCTCTTTAACAACCATATTATAGCCACAAAACCCATCTAACATAGAAATGATCTAAAAAATAGTGACGTTTTGTAATAGGTGATACATATTGGGCAATGGATAATTTTCCTTTAAAGACATTTTGTTCAAGTTTCTAAAATCCAAGCAAAATCCATTCCTCTTTCTCATTGGTATATGATTGGTAACCCATGAAGAGAATATGATTTGATGAATGATTCCTCCTTATTTTAATTTATTTAACTTATCCTCAATTTTATTTTTAAATGTCGGATTGATTGGCATTTTAAAAAAGTTTTGGTGTCAAGATACATAAGAATTACATGCTAAAACAAGTATTATATAAATGCTTTAATATCATCATAGACTAGGCCATACAATATTTATAATTTCTCAATATTTTAATAATATCAAAATTTTCATCTTATTTCAAGTTATTTCCACTAAATATAGTTCTAGGAGACAAAAATAATTCGAAGTTAACTTCCTCATTATCCTACATTGTTTTTATGTCTCCTTGTCTTATTCTATAGAAAAAATAAAAGGATCTCTCAAGTGAAACCAATCCTTATGGGATTTTTTTGTATTTAATTGAATTACCTCTTTTCCCAGGACAACATCCTTCCTTTTGTGATTTTCAATGAAGGGTTCCAGGTCCATAAGTTGATCCTCAAACTAAGATACATTATTTAAAATCCCAAGGATCTAACTTCCATCTTAAAATATTTTTCAAAGATTCACATTATTTGAAATGAATAGACTCACTAATACTTCAACATAATATTTACAACAAGGAGAAATCATCTTATTTTGATACTCGATAATCATGGTTAACAAGCTAGTCTATACTTGTGTTCAATGATATATCAACGCGAATATGTTGGAGTCAAAAATTCAAGGAGTCATACCCATCATTTATATACTACTTACTCACCTACTGTGTGTAATTCATTTTGAGTATACCTTGAAAACCACATCTTTTATCTTGAATTTAAAGGCCATGTTGAACCCAATTATAAAATATTCATACTATATTACATTATTAGTACATTCAAATTCCAACTTGTAAGAAAATTTGTAAACACTTCTTTTCTCGGAGATTATAAAACAACTCTATCTCCTTCCATTCCTATTGAACATGTTCCATCAAAGATAATAATCCATATACCATCAAAATTAATACTGCACACTTATGGGAAGAAACTAATATCAACTTGATTCTTAATTAAACAATTATTCCCCAATATTCTTTCCATATCCACAAAAACATATAATACTTCATTCAAGGATATATATGTATTTTTAATCAAGTGAAACATTATTTATCTTTGCAAAGCTTGACTTTCTCTCCTTTGAGAGGTATAATTACATAATAATTATCCATATGACTGTTTCATACAACTGAGGTATCCCACTTTATAGATAGTAACATACTCCACTTGGGGAGTAAAATCCACCACAATAGCATCCATAGCCAAAAGATTTCCAAGATAAGATCCAAGTTAAAAATAATCCCCTTAACACACCTCACCATGAGCACTTCTCTTAAATCCATAACATAACATATCCCATAAGAATTTGAGACACTATATCAATGCGAATATGTTGGAGTCAAAAATTCAAGGGAGTCATACCCATCATTTATATACTACTTACTCACCCTTGTGTAATTCATTTTGAGTATACCTTGAAAACCACATCTTTTATCTTGAATTTAAAGGCCATGTTGAACCCAATTATAAAATATTCATACTATATTACATTATTAGTACATTCAAATTCCAACTTGTAAGAAAATTTGTAAACACTTCTTTCTCGGAGATTATAAAACAACTCTATCTCCTTCCATTCCTATTGAACATGTTCCATCAAAGATAATAATCCATATACCATCAAAATTAATACTGCACACTTATGGGAAGAAACTAATATCAACTTGATTCTTAATTAAACAATTATTCCCCAATATTCTTTCCATATCCACAAAAACATATAATACTTCATTCAAGGATATATATGTATTTTTAATCAAGTGAAACATTATTTATCTTTGCAAAGCTTGACTTTCTCTCCTTTGAGAGGTATAATTACATAATAATTATCCATATGACTGTTTCATACAACTGAGGTATCCCACTTTATAGATAGTAACATACTCCACTTGGGGAGTAAAATCCACCACAATAGCATCCATAGCCAAAAGATTTCCAAGATAAGATCCAAGTTAAAAATAAT
The DNA here is from genome assembly GCA_018340775.1 of Taxus wallichiana var. yunnanensis. Taxonomy (NCBI): domain Eukaryota; kingdom Viridiplantae; phylum Streptophyta; class Pinopsida; order Cupressales; family Taxaceae; genus Taxus; species Taxus wallichiana. Next base: position 173,091,090 of record CM031244.1, read on the forward strand.
CCCCTTAACACACCTCACCATGAGCACTTCTCTTAAATCCATAACATAACATATCCCATAAGAATTTGAGACACTAATTTTTAACTCATTTAACATAACTAAAGGCATTATGTTGCAAGAGTATCAAGAATCAAACATGTAGTTGTGCAATAACCACCCATTCACAAGCAAAGTCATGTAGAATGGATCCACATCTAGTTGAATTTATAATAATTATTTTCCCCAAGTAAATAACAAGAACCTACTCCATATTTCTAGCAATAAATTTATCTTCAACAATATGGGTAGATGGGGAATTGATCTTTGGGAACCAAGGTAAGTAAATGCTTTTTTTTTCTCTAGGTATGTATAAATCTAACTAAGGGAGTTTTATTTTAAATTGGATGAGAATATATGCCATATCACATGAATTTTATTAAGGAATTGTGTATTGGGATCCTAGGTGATGAAATTAATTCAAGTATACATGAGTCAAGGGATTGAGAAATGGAATTATTTGAATCAAAGGATGAAGGATAATTATTTTAGTCAAGCTTTTAGGCTCATATTATACCCTCTCGTATTTTTTCAGCAATTTTTTAGCACATGAAGTCCCTTTAGTTACAATGGTAATAAAAGGAGACTTACTTTTCATATTTTGTTAAAAAAATAAAATTGGTTTATTAAATTTTAAAAAAATTATGCTTCATTGGAACAAAAATAGCCTTCTTAATAATATAATCACCCATAATGTCATAATTTTAACATGGAATGTATTTAGGATAAATTTTTGTGTTCAAATCCTCCTGTATTCTCAAGTTATGATTACTCTTAATATGTGATTTTGTAACATTTTTCAAAACCAAAAAATTCTCATCAGGATGTCTTCCACCATCATACTTATTAATCATCTATGTTGTCACATACTGAAATTCACGCACGTGCAACTCATAGGTTTATTCCAAATTAACTCAATCATCATCATAATCAAGCATGTAAACTAATTCTAGACTTTTCTCGATCACTTCCAACATGGGAAGAGGAGGCATTGAATACAAAAATAACATAAGGAGTATGGGGAAGAAAACAATATTCACACCATGATACATCATCCATATAATTTACCTCACTAGTAGTGGTAGTAATAGGATCATGTATATCTATGTCATCACCACTTTTTTAGGACTTCTATCCTTATGAAAGGGCTTCTCACATTTGTCAAATGACCTAGCATGTGTAAGCTCTATTTCCTACTTATGTTTCCTTTCATTCAAATATTTATTAATTTAAACAAGAGGAATTGTTTTTATTTCTAATAACTCTATATGATATATAATTTAATTAACTCTTCATTTTATCTAGTTTTTCATCCAAAATCAATGGAGTACGTGGAGAAGTCTTAGTTAATGGTAATAGCTTCACCTCACCCCTTTTAGATGGATTTCCAAATTATTTGAGGTTAGTTTTAATACTTATTTTCATGGTATAATCCTACCTAATACTTTCAAATTCACTCATGATATGTCTAGAGTCTATCCTTTCACTAAATTGCAATTTATATGATCTTGTATTCTCATGCCATGAATCTATACTTCGATTAAGTAAAGTGTCAAAATAGTCATGTGAATTTTATCCTAGAGTATGAATAAATATTTTGATAACAACATCCTCATAGATAATATAATAATCATCAATTAAATTACCAAACACTCTCATGTGTTGATCACCCAAGATGGCATTTTTTCCTTGAAACTTAAGTAAAATACTTCTAATATCAGTAGGGAATTCATTAGGATAGCCTTATATTTAAGTGAAATCAATCTATATAAACTTATTTTATACTATAAAGGGGTGAGTAGGTCTAAAATTACAGCTAAATACATTCAAATATCTACCGTACCCAACCATATTTTGATCTATTTCAGGCTGATTTGTCTCGGGAGGGTGATTAGGAAGAAAATCATTATGGATGATGGCATGAGCAATAATATCTTATTTTTATTCCTATTTTAATAAATCAAAAGGAATATTAGCTAAGGGAAGTATAGTGATAAAATCCTTGAAAGGACACTGATATTGGGTTAATCCTTTTCTTTTAAATAGATATGAGAAGAAGAGGTGATGGTCTTTTCCAATTGCAAGGATTTTACTATTACTCTTGTGGTTAGATTTTTTTGTTGAGGACAATCAACAATTTTAGGGAAAATAATATATCCTCTTTAATGGAGAGGTTTCCTTATTAAATTAAAAAAAAAACCTAATTATTTATAAATCTACAAACTTATTAATTCTTGATGAGGATATCGGTGATCGTGAATTGATTCATAGTTCTCAATATATAAGATAAACGAGGAAAAGGAAAAGAGAAATTACAACAACAAGACTAGGATAAGACAAGTTGATAAGAGAAACACAATTACAAATAACTAACTGATCAAGGATAAGCAAAGCCTCCTTGGTTTTTCCAATATTACTAACTAATTATATGAGAGATGGAAGGAAGAAACAACACATTCAAATTATAAGATTGTAGAACTTTATCATACTCATGTATGCAAAAGGAACTAAAGATCACATATGTTTACATAAAAGAAAAATTACAACACATAGAATACATATTGAATCAAACTTAAACACATTTTACTCCATGTATTAGAACACAAAATTTCATATTTTAGATAGGACAAACAACACATTAACAAGATCAAGAAAGTGAAATCGAAAGAACTTGAAAGAAAAAAAGAGGGTTTTATTCTCGTATTGCTCAAAATATCTATGTTTAAATTCAGATACACTAATATTCAACCCCTTTTACAAATGAAATGAATCCTTATATAGGATAAGGGGAGGATGTAACTTCCTTTTCTAGACAATTTTCAAAGTAGAACAATTAGAAGTCTTATGAACTGGAAGAGGAAGGAACAACAGGAATAGTTAAGGGTGAAACCTTGATCTTGAATATGTGTATCTAGAATTTTGATAATGTAGTTAAAATCTCTATACTTTTTGTAAAAATGTTGTTTTCAAGAGTAGTTAACCAACTGCCAAGGTCATACTCCATTTCTTTTGAAATTCCACCATTTTGCACAAGTTCTTTTGTTGTTTCTACCACAAAATTGTTGAGCTCTAAAAGTTCTTCCATATTTTCCTTGTTGACAAATTATTCTTTGAATAACTCCTCCTTGATTACTAATTTTAAATTTTCTTTAAATGGATCAAATGAATTCCTTTCCGATGAAATTTCCTTGAAGAGTTGACAACAAAGAGATTACACTTTTTAAAGATGTCATCTTTCAATGATTCACCCTTTTGGGCTATAGTATTCAACTCGATTGCATCTTCCTCAAGTAATTTTATTCTCCACTCCACAGTGAAGGTCCAATTTCTTGACAATTTGTTTATAACACCTACATTAGAATAACCCCAAATTAAGATATATTTTTATTTTAGAAAAACCCCTTAACCCCATTTCATGCCTTTAATAATTTTACATGATAGGAATAATAATTCAATAAGAAATATAGTTTACAATACATAGGATAACATCTTAACCATGTGTAGTAAAGTTAAGTTAGATCTCCTCGATCCCCTTTATCATCACTCTATTTGAGTGTACATAACTTTTATGTAATTGGTTAACCTATTCATTTAGGTTTGAGAAATAATGCAGTTCCAAGTGTCTACCTAAAAATAAGTTAATTAAGTTTCATATGACATCTCACACCATTGTTTTGGAACTCAGTGAATTGACGGTGTATTAAGCTAGTACACTAATTAGGAAAAATATTTTAAGATATGATTTTCATGCTTATTTTCTTAACTACACATAATCCCAATGAAAATTTTCTCATCACCGCATAGTCATCTCTTCACATTTATCTATATCACATCTCGTAGTTAAATTTTTTTAGTTCACGTATTAAGAAAACCTAAAATCTAGGTCTTGCCTTTAACTTGAGTGTACACTCAATAACGGTTCCATCTTAGAACCCATATGGGAAAGATAATGATTACTTAATGAATATTTTCATGAATTAATTATTATCCTTCCCTTAGCCATCCTAATATGGTACGATTAGAGTATAATCAATCCAAATTACGGGACTTAGAGTCCACACTTACTTAATACATAATACAATTAAGATAGTTTTCATCATTTAGAGATTAAGTCAAGTTATATGTTATCGACAAGTCATTAGTAACTTAATAGTTACTATCATTTGAAGTTTCCAAACTCATAGTGTGTCTTTATGACTCTCATTGTTAGGACTAGGTTTAGTTTAATTTGTTAAGTTTAGATAATCAATTCAATCTCGATCGAGATAATGTGTAAATCCACCTTAACTTTATTTGTCGTTAATTAGCTCTTAGGAAAGAGATATATTATTTTTAAAGACTAGAAAAAGTTTTAATATCAACAATAACCTAAATGTATCATTCACATTTCACATTAATAGCTTATTAAAGTTAATGTACTTTTGACATTATTTTGTCGTTAAACAAGTTATTTTCGTAAAGGTAAAACTAGTCATCCATGAATTATTTAAGTTGTACTAAATAATGAATCAATTATTTAATTAGTCTCTTTATGATCAAGTCAAAGAAATGTAATTATTTCACAACTCTACATCGTTGTCCAAAACAACACTACTATTTAAATCCTTTTAATTTAACATTTAAATGATGATTTCATGGATAAGATTGTAATAAATGACATTTAATCATTCAGATTAATTACTATCATAAGTAAAATTAACTAATCAAGTAAAACTTATTTTCATAATCATTATCAAGTACAATCCGTTGTTGTAAACAACATAAATCATCATTACAAATCATAAGAGATAGACAAATAATTAATGTATTTATTTAACTCATTAAGGATAACCCTTATTATGTAACCTATTATAATAATTTCTTATTAATACAATAGGCCAACTTCCATATACAACTTCATGAAATTATAATTCTCTCAACAATAAATAAATAGTCCAAATCTGAATGAACTTTCAATCAATGTTTATAATCATATAAACAATGTATCATATGACGAGCATGCATGTAATTAATCTAATTATATCCTTGAAATAACTAATCCATGATGTTATCTATAAGATAAAAATAATAATGTACATGGTCAATTCATATAATCTGGCATGGATTAAAATAAAATAATAGTTGCTTCATTACAAAAAAATTAAACATCTTGTTTGAGTTAATGATAATAGATCAAGTATCTTATCAACAATACATGTACACTATAACAAAGTGATATAATTCAACATAAACAACGTTTCTATCATCAACAAATTACAACATCCCAATACTTTAAGTGACAATAACATTGACTTAATTTGAAACTCAAATTACATTACTCGATCCATCTTCCTTTTCAACATCAATTTAACAAAAGTAATTTACACCCAAAATTACATTCACAATAATCAACTAGTCTATCCTTTTGGAAATCATAAAATGGAAGCCAATTATTTCCTCTATAATAATATTTCCCCATATTACCTTAATTACAATATATAACTATTAAACATTCCTCTTTGACTTCATAATTTAATTGACAAGTCAATTTATGTCACAATTATTTGCATTACGATGAACAATCCAAATGTTTATTTCACAAAATGAATATTTATAATATGTCCTTAGCATATAATCATTAAGCATAGATTCTCATTTTCATACTAACAATGTATTCCGCCACTTAAGAAAAGTCAATAAGCAACACATTTCTATAACCATGTCTGATTTCAAAATTACTTCCTACTAGACAAGCTAACCTAGGAAAGCAATAATCACTCATATAGAAGGATAATATGACAAAATTACTCTATAATTAAGCATTCACAAATAAAATATCAGCCTTACTTATTATTTAAATGTTATGGTACTGAGTCACTACTAAGTGATTAGGAGATTCATTTTCTTAGTAGGGATCTCCTCGTACGTCCTCATCTCCTTTCATATCAAGAAGATGAAGAAGTGAAAACCTCAACTTATATACATACATGCAGGGTTATAAAATTTAGATCCATTCATCATTAACTCAAGATCATACTTACAAGGATAAGTTTAACTAATTTGGAACAATAATTTGACTTCAATCTTGATGATCTCTACCTATATTTTGATTCCATGCACAAAGTATTTCAGCCCAAACAAATAACAAACTTATATGTAGGTCGGAGAAGCCCATTCACATAAATACCAATATTAATCATGAATACCAAATACCCATTACACAAAATTAGTAAAAACTGATTTTGATAAAATAAACAGTTCTAAACAATCATCCTCACAGTCTCATGTATAACTTAAATGAGGTAGGTATTTCCCTGTCTAGTTTTGAAGCTAAGGGTGATTAAATCACAACCCTCTATACAAGCACAATGATCATACACTTAATGTCTTCATATAAAACTCACTCAAAATTCCTAGATCATATTTTTGATTAAAATGTACTTAAAATAAATAAGAATAGTCATAAATCTGAATGGAGAAACCCACAAAAAGATAGAATAAAAAAAAATTATTTGAACACCCAAATAAGGGCTTAACCCAGATCAAAAGATCCAAATAATTGTAAGAAAACACTATATAAAATCATTAAAATAGCCATCCAGAAGTCGCTCAATCATTTCAAAATGAAATAAATAGAAAGAAGGGTGTAAACCCATATCTAGGAAGTTAATGTTCCTACAAATATTATCTCTAAATTTCTTCAATAAATTTCAACCATTCCCACAATATTTCTTCACTATGTTACTCACACCAATCTCACAATAATACGGTCCAGATTCAAATAATAACATCCCCATAAACCATGCAAACTAGTCCTTAAATATTTTTGAGTCCGCCATCTAATTTCCACAATTATCTTAACAAAAACAGCTCTAAAATCCCATGCATAGTACAATGGAGGTTTGAATGGCTATAGGAAAGGATATCACAATAAAAAGAACAATAATAATAGGTTACCAATTTTTCATGAAGGTAGCTTCTATAGGAAGCTTATCGATTCTTTTAAGACATTAAATTCCTTCCAGTATTGCAAGTTCCATGTAGTGGGTGACTCAATAAATGATCTCCACCATCTCCATCTCCTTCCATTTATCATGGAGTGTAAAATTAAATAATATATTAACCTTTATCATGGTTTGAATATCATCCAATCTATAATTTAATGCCTTATGAGGTTTTTCCAAGACCCACTAAAATTCCAATGATCAAAATCCATGAATATGGTCAAAGACCACATAGCTTATCAAAATAAAAAAATATTCAATGGTATATGGTCAAAGACCATAATACTAAATTTTTAATAAAAACAATTTTTTTACCTTCCACCATCTCACTTACAAATAAAATGGAGTATGATATAAACAAATCATCATAATCATAACATGTCAATCACATAACCATTATCCATCGTAGTCATCAATGTAAATGAAATATACTAAGTTATTCTATATATTTAAATGTCCAATAAAATGGTATAAGGCTTACTTGATCCTTAAAAGTCAACAATCACTCAACATGGAGGATAATCAATCAAAGACAATATTCAAGAAAATGAATTTTGATCCATCGCATATTGCGATCAAGTAATTCGATCATCAAAATAACATTATATGTGCTACGATCAAGCTTGTTGAAAAGTCAAATAGATAATCAACATAAAATAAACTTAAATAATATATTATTGTAATATAATACTTGTATATGATCATAGATATAAATATCATAAAGCTAAAATTAAAAATTTACCTTCAAGATCCAAAGATTTACTTGTCCTTGTTATAAGCCATCATATTTCTTTGTGATCAATGACCATCATAATGCCAAAAGGGTTAGTAACTTTTAAACATTCATGATTATTTCCAAATACCAAAATTATACATTATAAATATGTATAGATTCAAAATACTTATTTATTCATTATGGCCAGAAACAAGATGAATCATATTATCTATAATAGGTACGATAATCAAATAGTATTCCCAAGTATCAAAATCATCACTTACTCACATTACAAGAAAGTAAATTCATATAACCAAGCAATAAAAAAATCATTAATGTAAAGTATTTCTTGAGTGTTTGGTGATAGGTTTCATTATGCGGTTGGGTTTACAAATACATTTAAGTATGTATATCCTTTCTAGGGTATACGTATGTATACTTAGTTACGATACCGATCGAGTAATGCTTCCTATTTGTAAGCCCTTGTGACCACTTCACGTTAAATAAATCAATTTTGTGACAAAACAAAATGAAAATGTGGAATATGACATACTTCCCCTTAATGAATCATCATCTTGATGATTTTACTCATTAGATAAAAAAATAAACCACACACATATTTATATCATATGGATAAGGAAATAGTCAAACATTTTCATCCAAACTTGAAATTTTTCCAAATTTTCAGCTTATCTACAATCAATTTATTTACTACATCATCCTTTAAAAACATCCATTTTCATCATACATTTGAAATATGACTAAGATTTTTCATTTCAAATGCTTGCTTAATTATAAAATAATATCAATTATAACTTAATAAATTAACAAATATCATTTTTATGATTGAAATAGATAAGGAAACATTGTTTTAATTTCCTCCAAATTCTCCTAGGTTGCACTTTATTTTGAATATGTTTCCCATCGTACCTTGCATTCAGTAATTTCTCTATTTATCAGTGCAATCTGTGAGTTTCTAAAACTCGATAGTTTTACTACCACAATACCCAAATCTTGAACCTACAAAGAGTTCCAATTAAGTACATGCGTTACATCTGAAACATATTTCTTAAGCAAGGAAACATGAAAACAAATCATGCATTTTAAAAATTTGAGAGGCAAAGCTAGGTGATATGCTATTGAACTTATGATTTCTAGAATTTCAAAAGTTCCAACATATCTTGGTGATAGCTTGGTAGCCTTGCCAAACATTATTGAACTCTTTTTGGGCTTAACCCTTAAGAATGTCTTGTCTCCAAATTCAAAACTTCTATTTATTATTTTCAGATTTGCATATCTCTTCTTTCTATTGAAAAATTATTTCAATTACTCGTATGATCTTCACTTTCCTTTCCATTTTCATTAACATTTTATGTCCCACTAAAACTCTATCATATGTACTATCCTAACTAATGGGAGTTCTACACCTTCTTCTATACAACACTTCAAAAGGAGCCATTTTTAGTGAAGCATGATAGGTGTTATTGTACGAAAAATCAACCAATGAAAGGTATTCTTCCCACTTGTACTACTGATCCATTTAGTACATCCTAAGCATATCCTCCATAACTTGGTTGACTCATTCAGTTTGACCATCTGTTTCTAGATGGTATGTTGAACTAAAATTCAATTTTGTTCCCAAGGCTGAATTTAAAGTTTTCCAAAATCTATATGTCATCCGTGGGGCCCTATTCAAAATTATTAACTCCGAACCCCATGTAATCTGAAAAGATCATGCACAATTTTTTTCCAAGCACGGAGAATCATATTTCATATTTCTAGGTTTAAAATGGGCTACTTAGGTTAAATTTTCAACAACAATAAGTATCATGTCATGTTTTTTTGGCATAGGTGACCCCTAAACAAAATACTTAATAATAACTTTTCATTTATATAGTGAAATTTTTTGTTGATACAACAAACTAGTAGGGGCGCAGTGCTCTTATTTTACAAGTTGACATTCTAAACAATGAGAAACATAGTTTATCATGTCTTTTTCATTCCCTTCCAGAAATATTGTTGTTTTACATCAGCAAGCATTTTAGTCACTCCAAGATGCCCAGAGTATGGTGAATCATGAAATTATTTCATAACTTTGATCCTTAAGTCATTTCCTAAAGGTACATAGACTCTACCTTTGTATTTTAAGATTCCCTCATTATCAAATTTGAATCCTTCATACCTTTTATCATTAGAATATGCTGCTAACGCAGCCTTAACATGCTGATAGTATGAATTTATTAACATTTTTTTCTTTACCTCATCCTTGAATTGAGTCCTAAGGGTAACAATCATGGAAACATGCTTTCGACAACTTAGTGCATCTACCACTCTATTTTCCTTTCCTTTTATGTAACTTATATCAAAATCATATTGTGATAAGAATTCAAGCCATCTATGTTATCTTGTATTTAAGTTGGGTTGTGTGAAGATATACTTCATCCCCAAGTGGTCTGTTTTCAGTTTGAAAGGATTTCCCAACAGGTAATGCCTCCAAACTTGAAGTGTGTGTACTATGGAAGCAAGATCTAGATCATGGGGAGCATAGTTCATCTCATGTACCTTTAATTTTTTTCTCTCATATGATATCACATGGTCATTTTGAAGAAGAATTCCACCCAAATCTTCACTAGAGGCATATGTTAACATAGTGAAGGTTCCATGGGGTCCAAAAACTTCAAAATAGGTGTTGTAATTAATTTCTCTTTCAGAAAATTAAATGCATTCTTGCATTTTTCAGACCAAACAAATTTCTTATCCTTTTTCTGCAAAGTGATGTTATTAGAGTAGTAACTCTAGAAAAGTCTTTTATAAATTTTCTATAGTAACCAACCAACCCCATGAAGCTTTTGACTTCATGAACGTTCTTTGGAGCTGGTCATTCTATTATAGCCTTGATTTTTTATAGATCTACAAATATTCCTTCCCTTTTTATTATATGATCGATATATTCTACCTCATTTTGATAGAAGGAACACTTATAAATTATTCCATATAGTTTCCTTTTCCTAAGTATGTCTAACACTATTCTTAAGTACTCATTATGCTCTTTAATGTTATAGCCTTGAATTTTTATGGATCTATAAATATTCCTTCCTTTTTATGATATGACCGAGGTATTGTACCTCATTTTGATAGAAGGAACACTTATAAATTTTTCCATACGGTTTCTTTTCCTAAGTATGTCCAACACTATACTTAAGTGATCATTATGCTCTTTAATGTTTTTGGAATAGATCAGAATGTCATCCAAGAAAACCAATTTTTTTATCTAAGTATTCTTGAAAAATGTTAGTCATTAAGTTCATGAATATAGCAGGTACATTCATGAGTCCAAATGGTAAAACTATGAACTCATAATGACCATATCTTGTCCTAAAAGTAGTTTTGTGTATGTCTTCATCTTTAATTCTCAGCTAATGATATCTTGATCTTAAATAAATCTTGGAATAGACTGATGCATCATACATCTAATCGAAGAGATCATCTATCCTTAGAAAAGGATGTCTGTTCTTTATTGTTTCCTTATTAAGCATGTGATAGTCAATACATAACTTTAGTGTGTCATCTTTATTTTTAATAAAAATGACAAGTTATCCTAAAGGATACATGCTCGGTCTGATTAATCCTTTGGATAATAACTCAAGAATTTGCACCTTGAGTTATGCTAGTTCTATTATGATCATTCGATAATGATCCTTAGAGATAGGTTATGTTCCATGTTTTATATCTATCGTGAAATAAAATTCACGTCTTAGAGGGAGTCCAAGTAACTCTACCAGAAAGACATCATTGTACTCTTGTAAGAAGAGGTAAGATATCAAAAAATTAGTACCTTCTTTTCTCGAAATATGATATCTTTATTGCATAAAACATGCAGCCTTTGTTTTTATCCTTTTTGAGTTGCATTGTAGAAATATGCCTTACTTCTATGTCTCTTTTTATGCCCTGAATGACTATTATTTTCTATAGGTCATCCAAGCACTTGATTTTATTTTCATAATAGTTCACAATTTCCTTATGTTGTGATAACCTAGTTCACACCTATAATGACATCGTATGACCCTAAAGGAGATACGTACAGGTCTATTTCTGTTGTAAAAATGGGAAGCTCCAACACCACACTAAAAAGAAATATATTTATTGTGTGAACAATTTTTTTCTCTTATTACACACTCCATGAGTTGTTCATGTATCTAGATTTTATTTTTAATTTTTCAGCCAACTAATTTGAAATAAAAAATTCAGTGACACTAGTATTAAAAAGAATAGTTGCATGTTATCGCATAACTTACGGTACTTCAATATGTGTTGATCAAAGAATAATTTTCAAAGATCACACAAGGAGTCTGTGCGGGATAGAAGGCCTAGAACCAAGGGCGTGGAAGGATAGGAAGGACCCACGCATGGAAGGAAAGTTCAGATTTTAGGAATTAGCCGATTTTGAGCATGAAGACCTATTTTTGGAAGATGGCATGTGGACCACATCAACGATGAAGAGATGTGCACGCCATGCATTGTCTATATGTGGAGAAGCAGTTCAAAGCGTCTATACATGGAGACAAGCTGAGAATAGAATTTACAATTCGGTTAACCGCAAGAGGAGTATAGATAGTGAACTGTCATGTGTGGCTATGATTGTAAATGGTGTGTGGATATCAATAGCATGTGGCCTATTTCGGAATAGATAAGAAGTGAAGGGAAAGTCCCCACCATGTATATATGATGTTAGGTGCATATTAGATGTAGGATAGAGAGTTAGATGTATGTATGTGTAATGAGCATATACACATATGACTGAATCATTGTATTAGTTCCATACACGCATTAGTATAGATTGACAATATTGTAAGGAGATTTTGTATTTATTAATAGATGGAAGATATTGGCTGAATCTAAGTGTCATTCTATGTGTAGTTGAATAGTGCATGTTATTAATTTAATCATGATTACTGTTTAAGCTTGTTCTTTTATGGATATGAGGGTAACATGCATTGTAGAATGGTGGATTAGTTATGAATCTATATGTTTCTTCCTTCATCATGTTAACATCATGTTACATTAACCCTAAAGAGGTATTTTGTACCTTTGCGCACTTGGGTGAGAACTCAATCTAGGGTGAGTGATGTGCCGGTGCGACTAAGGTGTTATCCGGTAAATTCTAGGTTACATCATTAGTTCCATTACGAGACATTTTTTTCAATTGTTTTCAAGATCGTAGTGGTTAACTCTAGAAAGTATTGAGAAATGGATACATGATCTGGAGGAATAATATGCATGACGATTCAGTAGTGGATCTGAGTTTAACACATGCACTTGGGTAGAATAGAACTTGTATGGTAGCTTATATGAGAGATTTTTGCTATCTTTCCAATAGAACTATACGAGTGGCTTACTACTTATGCATCTTAGTGGAATTGGAGGTATCGCACACTTATTTGGACATAGGAAGAATTTTAGGCCCTCTATGATGTTGATCTAATTTGGACTCGCGCTGTGGATACATGGTTTCATGGTGTTCTAAACAGTTATATTCTGGAATATTAAATTTCAACATACTCTTTCCTAGAGGTAGCTGAATTCTAGTTTTTACAGTATCCAAGAGGAACATATTTGCAAGGTATTCCACTGGTGATCAAGATCTTAATGGTAACTTTGAACCTGGAGAGTAAACCAATGGCTAACTAAACTTCACCATGCATGAGGGCAGGAATAGGTTTGGTTTAAGATGGCAAACCTAGTGGTAGAGAAACAAAGAGAGGAAAGGCAACTTAAGTATAATGAGGCATGCAAGAGGGAGATAGAGAAGCAACATTTTGTTGCAGAGAGTATGGCATGGAGGAGAGAGATGGCTTGTGAAGGATTTACAACTCACATAGAAGACATGGAGCCAGAGCATTAGGAACTCCCCCATCTTGGAAAGCATGATAGAGACCCCCTCAGCCTCACATAGAAGTGTGCCAATAGAGACTACTTGGGCTGCAAGCGCACATCTTAATCCACCTAGTGACCTAGCCTTTGCACTTGGTTTTTCAGTATCTAGTATGACAAGTAACTAAAAAATTAAATTGGGAAGTAGAAAGCAGGGTAAGTCGAGATCAAGTACATCAATGGAATGATAGATAAATTCAATGTCATTTGGAGGAGCATTCTTAGGTGCATCATCCACACAGAATGTGAGTGCGCAGAATGTTGGATTCACCTCTGGAAGTGGAACTACCTCATAGACTGTAGGGGTATAGTATAGTACTAATATCAGAGCATAGGGGAGTACATCTACAAGCCCTATTCCAACTACATGTGGTAGATCAAGAGGTATAGGTGGTTCTAGTTCTAGTGGATTTGGTGGTTTTGGAGGCAAAGGAAACATAGGAGGTTCCGGATCAAGTGGTCAAGGTCTGCAACAACCACATAATATCTATATGGAGATGTATCTTTGTCTCCTAAAGTATAAAGGTATAGAGGATGTTGTTGAACATGTGCATATGTGTGAAATCTTATGGTGCACTATAGGGATCACAGCTACTGAGTGGAAGGCAAGTCAATTCGCCACTACATTACAAGGGTGCATACACAGCTGGTATAGGAACTTTTACATTGATAAAACTTTCATGGATTATGCAAGCATTGAGAGATGCTTTGTTAAAAGAGTTCCATATCCCCGAGTTTGAGAAGAAGAGTATAAGTGCACTCAAATATATCAAACATGACACTACCGAGAGTGTACGTGAGTATGATGCTCATATTTAGACACTTATATCTAAGATGTCTTATGATATTCATGCTAGAAAACATGCAAAATGGTTTGTTGGAGGGTTGATTACACCTTTTAGAAGGGTGTTGTCACATAAGACATACACTGATCTGTGCAAAGCACTGGAAGAATTTTTGCTTGTTGAGGTATTTGGGAGCATTAAGATTGGAGTTAGTTCATTTCTAGAGGCACATATTGCAGCTATGGCAAAGCAGTTAGAGAAGCTATCAGCAAATTCAGCCCATGAGACGTGCTCAGGAATTTGGTGTACAAATTGTGAAGTGGAAGGTCACACCAAGGATAGTTTCCCTGCAGATCTGTATGCTCATTACTATTAGAATGTGAAATTTTTCATTTGAATCATGATGCTAGTCATTGTCCTTTGTTATAACACATAACAAAGAAGAATGTATCTTTCTTTTACAAGATTTGCAGGTCCATGAACCATGATCATGCGGATTGTCAATTGATTGGTCAGATCCAAGATGCTATAGACATTGGAGTATGACATACAAGTATAAAAAATAGTTCTATGGGTGAAAATGAGCACCATGATTGAGATCATAATCAAACACGCTATGACAGGAATGAGGGGCGTTTTGAAGGAGGTCATGGAAGGGGATGTGGATATCATGGTGGATATGGAGGATGAGGTTGTGGTGGAGGAAGAAGAGAGTTACCTCATGGAACATGCTATACATGTAGATATCTTGACCACTATAGGAATGAATTTCCGAGAATGTTGCATATTCTTTATGTAAAAAGAACCATAGCTATGAAGAGTTCCCATATTTATATGATCATTGGAGTAAGTAACATAAGCAAGAAAATAAAGGCACCAGGATGGTTAGAATCCAACGCGCAAAGAGAAGACCATTAGATGCCCAAGATAGCGAAGGACCTAAGGTATTGACAATGAAGATAACTATACGCATTGAAGTAGCACACGAGAGAGAGGCATTACACCATAATCCTATGATCACCAAGGAGGAGGTTTTACATGTGAGGTACCTAGATCCTGCTCATTAGAAGGAAGTTTACCAGGATACCATGAAAGTACTAAGGAATCTTCAGGGTGAGATACAGTACCTAAAGGAGCAAAAGAAAGCATCAGAGACAGTCCAAATTGATATTGATGATCTGCGAGAGGTGTGTAAGATGTTGTGCTAGGAGAACATTATTCCACTATTAGGAAGTTGGTTAAAAGGGAACACTCCATGTGTAAGTCTTGAGACCAGACGATAGATTCTGCATGCAAATATTCCCCCTGATAGCATTGAATATGATAAAGAAATTACTCTGAATGTTGTTGTGGATGGGTGGCTATTGAGCAACATATTGATCGATACAGTGTAGAGGTAAATGTGCTTACATTAGATGCATGGGTAAAAATGGGGATGCCTCTATTGCAGCCATCATCTAATGTGTTATTTATGGCAAACTCAGACTAAGGCCACTCCTATAGGAGTTTTGAAAGATGCATCTATAACTATACAAGGGGCCAAGTTCACTAGGGATTTTGAGGTATTAGCACTTATAGAAGCAAACAATTTTCCAGCCCTGCTTGGACGCCCTTTGGTGTTATGCGAATAATACTGACTTGATATTCAATAAGGGGTATATCAGATTTGAAAACAAGGAGGAAAGGGTTGTGATACCTTTGTGAGATGGTAAGTCTACACCCTATGTTGAGCCTCTAAGTGAGGAGGACTTAACCAAAGTCTATGTATGCTCTATTCAGACCTGAAGTCAACGAGCCATCAAAAGAAGGCATCCTAAAATGGGAGGATTCTCATTCTATTAGTGATACTACGAGTATTGCTTGTGACAATTAGGATCATGGTACATATGAACTAGTAGGCTGTAAGGTGAAAAGTGTGGTTGTGCACAAAAATGGATTTCATTAAATTTGATGGATAGGTAGCACAAAGTACCTTGGTAAACAGGCAAAAGATCTTCCTGCATTTTTGAAGACCATGGAAACACAGTGGACAAATCAAATTACAAGGAGAGATATGTTAGTATATACACTGCGCAGATAGTAACACGCTAGTGGGTAGTCCACAGAGATAATCTTATACACTGGGAAGAGATTAAAATAGCTTTGTCTACCGTGTTTATAAGGAACAATGCACCTATGCAAATATACACTTATCATGGTTATCGACATATTCAACATCACATTTAGCAAAGTGTGAAAGACTCTAGATAGTAAGATAAGAAGCATTACCACCTTCAATTTGGGTGCATATATTGTATTCCATGCTACAAGGATGCGCACACACTTGGTATGTATATGCAAAACTACATCGAGAAACTGGAAATTGGTAATATTAGACTGCAGGTATGATCCAAAATTTTGACTACTTCTTGACTAAACCTCCTATAGTAGAGGCATTAGAATTTGACAAGCGCTTAACTATGGGAGATAGTGCAAAATTAGAAGATCATGTTCAGGAATTGTCTTGGTAAGGCAGATTTTAGAGCATGTTTTGAAAAGAAAGAAGAAATAGACTTCAAACTACTTGAACACGATTTCCTTAAGAAAGAGAAAGGAAATATGGTTTACGTCATGGATGACAAGGAGTTAAAAACCTAGATATTGAACATTCACACGAGGTGTGCGAGGTCTTGGACAGTGCAAACAAGGATACGTGCACCTACCATGAACCCATGAAGACAAATAAGGTGAATATAGGTTCAGAGGCTGAGCCTAAGGAGGCCATAATTGGAGATTACTAGTCAGATTCGGAGGTAACAAAGATCATTGAGTTACTCAGGGATTTTCAAGACTTATTCCCTTGAGGATATCATGAAATTAAAGGCATGCATGAATCACTTGGGGAAATGAAGATCAAACTTAAGGACGATGCATGGCCAGTTAGAAAGAGACCTTATATAATGAATCCTAATTTGCATGAAAAGGTAAAAGAAGAAATTGATAAAATGTTGAAATCTGGAATTATCAAGCCCCTTGATGAGTCAGAATGGGTTAGCCCAATGGTGATCAGTATCAATAAGGATAGATAGATTATGATATGTGTGGACTATAGGGAGCTAAATGTTGCATGCATCACAGATCCATTCCCTACACCATTCATTGAGGAAATACTAGGAGTTGTAGGGCACGAAATATACTCCTTCACAGATGGATTTTCCGGGTATCATCAGGTTAGGATTGCTCATGAGGATCAAGAAAATACAACATTTATGATTGAATGGGATAGTTTTAATTATACTATGATGCCATTTGGATTGAAAAATGCACCTGCTATATTCTCATGCATAGTTGTTTAGGCATTCAAGGATTTTATTCACAACTTCTTACAAGTCTACCTAGATGATTGGACAATATATGGGCTTGTGAAAGATCATTGTGACAATCTGTCTTAATTTTTGAACGATGCAGATAATTGAGTATCTCTTTGAAAATCAAGAAGTGCATATTTTCTACTCCATTTGGGATACTGTTAGGACATATAATCTGCAAGGAAGGTTTTCTAGTTGATCTAACCAAGGTTGGAGTTATTTGAGGCCTGGAAGCACCTACTAGTCAAAATGAGGTGTGCAGATTTTTAGGTCGTACAGGATATTATAGAAAATTCATAAAAGGGTATGCCAAAATTGCCACACCCTTGGAATAATTGCTAAAGGGGAAAGGTACATTTTATTGGGGAGAACCGCAGCAGCACATGTTTGAAATTTTAAAATATAAACTTACTACTGCACCCATTCTGTGCTTTCCCTCATGGGATAAACCATTTCATGTGCATGTGGATGCTTCCGGTATGGCCATTGGCACTATGTTAGCTCAACTGGTAGAGGTATTATAAATCATCCAATCTATTTCTCTAGTAGGAAGTTGACTCGCTGAACAAAATTATACAACTATAAAGCGTGAAGCTTTGTCAATGATCTATGCATTATACAGATTTGACAAGACTTATTAGCAACACCATTTGTGTTTTATACATATCGCATGACATTGAAGTACTTAGTAAACAAGCCCATCTTATAGGGGCACATATGCGAGATGGGTACTCCTATTTCAAGAGTTTGCCTTCATAGTTGTGGTGAAGCTAGGAAAATCAATTCTAGACCAGATCATTTATCTAGTATCCATTCAGAGAGGATGCACAAACAATTGAAGAAATGATGCCGATACATAGTTATATAAGTTATAATGTGCGCCCATAGAATTATAAGACATTGTTGTCTTCCTATGAACACGTATGGCACCGTAAGGAATGAAAGCATTAGAAAAGGAGTAGCTTGCTATATGTGTGGCACTATTTATGGTAATTAGTGGTGACCTCTACAAGCTAGCTAGAGATGAAGTATTATGATGTTGTGTATTAGAGTATGAGCGTAAAGATATTATGGAAGAAGCTCATGGTGGTATTGCAGGAGGCCATTATGTAGGTGATGTGACTTCCCGAAAGATCCTACTTGTTGGATTATGGTGGGAGACATTGTATAAGGACTGTAAATAATATTGTAAGGTGTGTGATCATTGTCAGCACCTAGGAAAACTAGGGAAAAGAGATGAGATGCCTTTGAGACTGATTACTAGTGCCGAACCATTTGAGAAATGGATCATTGATTTTGTAGGACCTATTTTGCTAGCCGCGCACAGGAATGGATCATGTTATATCATTACTTGCACAAATTATCTCACATGGTGGGCAAAAGAAGCACCTACCAAGGACTGTACAGTAGCTACAATAGCTAGGTTTATGTGGGATAATGTTCTTACACGATATGGATGTCCATTAAGCTTGACAAGTGATAGAGGTACACACTTTTTGAATGAGATAATAAAGATCCTATTAGATGAGTTTATGGTTGCACACCATAAAAATACACCTTATCATCCTCAGAAAATGGAACTGTTGAGGCTTTCAACAAGAATTTGGCCAAACTTTGACAAAAATTGTGATGTTGGAAGAAATGATTAGAATGATAAATTATCGGTTATTCTTTGGGAATATAAAAACTTACAAGAGATTGAACAAAGCCACACCATTTTAGTTGGTGTTTAGAGTGGAAGTTGTTCTCCCTATAGAATTTATGTTACCTTCTTCATGCATTACACACACCGTAGCTCTAGCTGATGAATAGGATTTAGAAGAGAGTATCAAAATGATGATATAACTGGATGAGTGCCTTTGAGCCATAGTACGATGGAGTCAAAAGTAGGAAAAGGCTAGTGAAGGCATGGCATGATAGAAACATAAGGGATAATAAGTTTGATATCGACAAATGGTAATTCTTTATGACTCAAAGTTCTTGTGCCATCCAGGAAATCTCGAAGTACATTAGTTGGGGCCGTATGTTATCACTTCTATACTTGAATTAGGTGCTTTCCAGTTAGAATCACCTGATGGAACATGGATACCTAGTTAGTTTAATAGGAGTAAGCTGAATCCCTACTATAATAAGTCTTCTAGGTGTTTGTAATAAGGTAGTTTTACCATTTAGTTTAGGTTTTCAATTCTATATTTCCTTAATGTATTTCCTTCATAATCGCTATTCTTTTTCAATTTAGTTGTTGTTCTTTTGTATTAAGTGTGCTTGCACGTTCAAGCTAATTATCCGTATCAAGAATGTTTATACGCAGAGGACTGCACATACTTTTTTATTTGGGGTGGTTTTTTTTTATCCAAGAAAAATACTGTGGGAATTAAAAGGTGAAAGGAATAAGGTACTACAAGTGTGCTTTAAGCCAAAATAAGATTACTTCTCAAAAGTGACCAAGGATGGAGATGAATGAAACAAAAGTATAACACGAGATAAGCAGAGGCCATGATAGCTACCAGGAAGCTGCAGTGTGACAAGGTACTTGGGCGTAGGAGCACACATTGAAGAGAAGTCTATGACCAAAGGGTAGGAATGTGTGATAGAAGCTTATAAATGGGCATGAAGATGTACCATTCAAGCGAATGAATTTGGTCAATTAATGAGGGGATATTTGGTAGGTGAAGGAGCAATAAATGCATCAAAATTTGAAAATTTTATATAAGGATGGGATGCGATTAATTTTAACCATTTTGACTAAGATTATTTGAAGAAAGATCCAAGTGTGAAGAGCCGAGTAATCGAGCTAAGGTGTGAAGGGTTTGAAACCAAGTGTGACAACCAGATCTATGTGACAATAACCTCAGTATCCCCAATGGTGAAGGGTTTGAGAAAAGAAGGAGATAGAAAAGAGTTAGGTTACAAAGTTTTCACCTAGGGTATAATTGAATCAAGCTAGGTCTGATTCATAGAGTTACGTGAGTTGAAGAGAAGACATTTACAAGGTAAAAATGGCACCGAAGAAGGCATCTACAGTAGCAGTAAAAGGAAATAAGAAGGTAGTCATTGAGGAGGAAGAGATGGCACCTGAAATCCATTTTTTAGAGATGTAATATCTAAAAGGAGTCATCATCGGCCAAGAATGGGATTCACCCATCAGAAAGATAAAAGTAAGTGAATATAATCATAGGACTTCAGAGAACAAGAAGGAGCTTGATTCCTTTCTCACTGCTAGAACGAACAAGCACACGACAGAGGACATGCTAGTATATGACGATGCAGGTGAAAATATTTTAAAGAGAATTGGGGTCTAATAGTTATATGAACTTCTATATTTTGGGAATTATGAACCCTTATATCGTTGTCTCATGAGAAAGTTACACAAATACTTCTTCTAATTTGTAGGATGCAGAGTTAGAATTTCATCTATGCTTGTCTCATCAGTTACAAGTCTAAAGGCCACAGGAGAAGACATAAAAGGTGACCTTATAGATAAATCCATGATTGTAAAGACCAAACAGGAGTTGGGGTACTGAAGGGTCCATGTGGAATGGACATAGAAAAATTGAAGAATTGTCCAATTGTACAAGTTGCAGCACACCTTGTTACCAAGTTGAATGATCAAGAGTAGTGGTCATAGGTAAATACTATGTGGTTACATGTGGCACATAAGATGTTAGAAGGGACAATCTACAACATTGCAAGCTATATTGCAGAGCAAATAGTCAAAGAAGCACGCACAAGAGGGAAGATCAGCTTTGGGGATGTTCTACTATCACTGGTATTTATGGAGATCAGAGTACCAGATGGACCAAAGGAGAAATTATGGGAATACCCCATGGAGAACAAGTCTCCAGCTGAAAGATTCAACAAGTACCTATGTAAGGCTTACCATGACAAATGAAATAAAGTAAAGGGTAGAGAAGTGGTATGAAAAGCTCCATGTGGAATTTGGGGAAGAGTGGTGCATCCCAAAGGACCTACCAATAGTGGTAGGGAAATAAGTTTAGTTTTTGTATATCAGCATTTCTACATCACGCGCTTCCCAATGAAATATTGAGTCTAGAGCCCTTGGTGCAAGTTGCCTTACACATTCACTATAAGGTATTTTCAAGCATCTATTCATAGATTTACAGACATGCACCAACTGGTCTTCAATGCAGATAAGGTAGACTATGACTACCATACATTGAGGAATAAGTATGTGTATCCTGGAAGAAGTGCTTATACAGAGAGGATCATTTCAAAATTATTGAACATAAAATCAATAAGTTTGGTTGTAGCAGATGTGGGGGAAGAATTGGTGTATCTCCAACTGAATCTAAAAATGAAGAATAAAATATATGTGGAGTGTGAGTTCTCACTTCTAGCACCACCAAAGCAAAAGCATACAATGGAGAACATCCCAAAGACCTAATCCCACAGAGCCAATTGAGGTGCAAGATGAGGAGGAGGAGTGTGAAGATAGTGGTGGTTTAGAGCATAGGGGTAGGAGACATCCTACAAGTAAAGGTGAAGATGAACGTGCCATTACCCCACCTTAGCCATAAGAGGGGGATGATGAGGACTTGAATGCACCCAAGGGGAGCATAGGTATAAAAGGGTATTCGTGGAGAAAAGGGACCCAAGGTGCTACTCCAACCACTATGCACAAATCACCTAGACTCTCTCCAAATAAGGAGGATACAAATTAGAGGAGGAAACTAAATTTGAATGAGGAAGTGGAAAATTCAAATGAAAGTGTGCCTAAATATCCTACACTTTTAGAGGACACAGAAGAATAGGGTGAGGCATCAAAGGAAAAAGAAGGGGAAGAGAAAAGACCAGAGGAGATAGCTGCAGAGGATGTTCAGGACATGGAGACACAAGTCCCAAATTTGGAGGCTAAAGTTTCTAAGAAGAAAAGGTCTAGAAGGATAAGTGGAGAGCACATTCCACCAACCATGGGGTATGTAGAGGATGTAGGAAAAACTATCTACACCCACTTCCAGAGCACGATAGTGCAGAATGATTTATTCGGCTAGGAGTTAATGGATGAGGATATGGAGACTGTGTGCACTAGAAAGAAATTATCATGGTCAATGAACACCCACATGGATGAGCCTTAATTTGATGTGTGTGAAGAGTGATGAATTTCGAGGTGAATGAAGAAGGCACCTCAAGATAGACGCATGCATGACAAGCAAAGCCTCACCGTCATGTCAAATGAGTAGGTCAATAATGCATTGGTGAAATTTTTCACGAGGTTGCTAGAAGAAACATGGATAAAGTTTCCACGATCAGAGCGTTGCACGAGGAGTTGAAGACAAAGGACACAGAAGATAACATGCATAACACAAGAGAGGGAATTCATGCAGAAGAAGAATGAGGTGTTTGAAGCATCACAGAGGAGATGGGGACAATGTGATCAAAGAACGACCACACTTAGAGGCTAAGGTACCACAAACATTTCCTTCAGTGATACATTATGTGGGAGTGTTGGTGGACTTGGTACTCGAAGATGAAACTCTACGTATGCAAGCGTCGGAATGCTCTAAAAAATATTTCAATTGAGAGAAAGAATGTGATGAGAAAAATTACATATTATGAAGGGTTGTTGTGAGCATTCCATGAAGTATCAAGAAAGAAGACCAGGCTTTACATGTATGCACAACTCTAGAGGTGCTTATCAACATCAAGACCCTCGAAGAGAATAACGAGGTCTAGAAAGTGATGAAATATGAGACATTGGGCTGTAAAGGTTGTCAATGGTTAAAGAAGCGAGGCCCTAAAAGAACAACACAAGAACCACATAAGACTCGGCTAGAAGAGCTTAGAAAGTTGATTGTGCAAAAGATGGACCTTTTAGAAGGAATAATGACATCAATGTCTAGTGTTAGGTTGGTTCTGCGAAATGAGAAGGGGGAAATTGTGAGGGATGAGTTAGAATCCATTGTTGTGGACATCCCGAAAATGTAGAGCAAGCACTCACTTAACTGGAAAGTATTGGAGGCCGAAATAAAGGAGTATCCAGAGTTGATAGTGCAAACTGATAAAGAGGAGGTTGCTAAATAACCCCATAAAAATTATTTATTTATCTACATTCTTCCATTCTTATTCTTTCCATTCTTCTATTCTTTACTTTAATTTTTGGAGATACCCATTGTTGGGAGGACAATAATATTAGTGTGGGGTAATGTTGATCAAAGAATACTTGTCAAAGATCACACAAGGATTCCACATGGGATAGAAGGCCCGGAACCAAGGGCGCGAGAAGGACCCGCATGCAGAAGGCAAGTTCATATTTCAGGACAGTCAATTTTGAGCATAAAGACCTATTTTTGGAAGATGGTGTGTGGACCACATCAACAATGCAGAGATGTGTGCGCCATGCATTGTCTATCTTTAGAGAAGCAAGTTCAAAACATCTATGCATGGAGACAAGCTAAGAATAGAATTAACACTCCAATTAAGCTGCAAGAGGACTATTGATAGGACACTTGCATGTGTGGATATGATTGTAAATGGTGTGTGGCTATCAATAAAGATACAACCTATTTTTGGAATAGATAAGTGGTGAAGGGAAAGTACCCACCATATATATGATTTTAGGTGTATATTAGATGTGGGATAGAGAGATGGATGTATGTATGTGTAATAGATAATATACGCATATGATTGAATCATCAGTATCGATTACATACACACATTGGTATAGATTGACAATACTGTAAGGAGCTTCTATATTTATTAATAGATGGAAGATATTGGCTGAATCTAAGTGCCATTCAGTGTGTAGTTGAATAGTACATGTTATTAATTTAACCATGATTCTTGTTTAAGATTGTTCTTTCATGGATCCGAGGGTAGCATGCATTGTAGAATGGTGGATTAGTTATGAATCTTTACGTTTCTTCCTTCATCATGTTAACTTCCTATTACAATAACCCTAAAGAGGGACCTAGTACCTTTGTGCGCTTCTGTAAGCACTTAATCTAGGCCGAGTGATGTGACAACATGAGTAGGGTGTTATCTAATAAATTCTAGGTTGCATCAATAGGTGTGGCTTGTTTTTCTACTTGCCTATTTTCTATCAAAAGCATTAATTATCTTCTTTTGGTTATTATATTTTTCTTCAAAGGAAATTTGTTTATGTAGTGATCACCACTACACTTAAAACATCCATAAAAATACCCTTTCCTTTCATTTTTATTTTATTTGATGGCGTCATTGTTTTAACAATTTTTCTTATGGTTTACAACAGGTTTAGCTATTGTATATTTCTTCCCATTCTTAGTTTTAGTGCCCACCTTCTTCCACCAAGTCTTATTTGGTGTTAGTGGTGATGGTGAGCTAAAATTCTTTTTCCTTTTTTTCATCACGGTGAGAAAATATAACCTACATATTCTTCTCTTGACATATGGCTTTCTTGAAGACTTCCTATATGGTCAAGGACCATACACATACACTTCCCTACCTATGATGAGATTAAGTCCCATGATGAGATTTATTATTCAAAAATTCTTATCACTGGTACTAAGGAATGTATTTCAACAATTTAGAAAAATTTTCCCAACACTTTGTTAAAATCAACTTTCCCTAAACTAAGGTCTAGAATTATAACATCTTTTAGTCGTAGTACAACTGTGGTAACCAACGCTATCTAAAATAGAACTTGAACTGATCTCAGGTGATGTTATATACATAAAACCCAAGTTATACCTTTTGGATATCCCACCATGAGGAAGCCTTGTTTGAGAGCTAATCCACACCCCAAACTACCATAGTTTCTTTAGAAAATATCCTGATGGTGAAATAATTTTCCATTTCATTAAGCTAATTCTCATCTCCACCCCTTAGATTTTTCCCATAAAATTTTGGGGGACTTATATGCTTTATTGAGTTTGTGATTGTTGCCAAAAGTTCCCTTATATTTTTAGGTTGGTTTTGATCTATAGCATTAGGATCTCGGAACATTAACATTATTATTTAGAGAATTCAAATTATTATTTACAACATTAGGATCCACTTCTTTTGGCTAACCCTAATGGTGCACAACAATTTCAATTTTCGTTCTTACTTCCTTAGCCAAAATTTGTTGTTCTAGAATAACAATGTGATTATGAGTTTCTTGCATGACAAGTATCTCATCTAATTTATGTGTTGTTTCTGCATCATCCCTAACAAGTTGATTTTTCACAACATTACCTCTTTTCCTAATCATTTTATTATGTTAGACAAGAATTAAAATTTTTGTTAGTGTAAGGATCCACTATGTCCGTGAGTTTTAAACCTTAAGCTCGATACCAAAATGTAACACTCATACTATAATAACTCCAAATTAAGGGGATTTTTTCTCTCTTAAAACAAACACTTAATCTCATTTCATGCCTTTAATGATTTTGCATGAAAACAATAATAATCCAAGAAGAAATCTAGTTTATAATCCATCCGATAACATCTTAATGATGTGCAGATGTAAATTTCAATTTGATCCTTGCGATCACCTTTATCATCACTCTATCCGAGTGTACATAACTTATATATAATTGGTTAACCTATTCATTTAGGTTTGAGAACTTATACAGATTCCAAGTTTCTAGCTATAAATCAATTACCTGATTTTCATCGACATTTCACACCATTGTTTTGGAACTCAATGAATTGACATTGCATTCAACTAGTACACTACTTAGGCCAAATATTTCAAGATATAATTTTCATGCTTAGTTTTTGAACACACATAAGCCCAACAAAACGTTTCCCATCACCGCATAGTCATCTCTTCATATTTATCTAGAACACATCTCATAGTTAAAGTTTTTAGTTCATGTATTAATAAGGCTTAAAATCTAGGTCTCGCTTTGACTTGAGTGTACGCTAACGATTCTAGTTTAGGACCCTATATGCACCAAAAATTTCATGTGCTACATTGAGCGGGAAAATAGTTATAAAAATCCCCAAAGTGATGATTAAAAATCCTTTCAAGCAGGTTTTTGAGCTCCAAAATCCCATTCGTAGTATATATTTGTAGCCTAGATAGCCTTGCTTGTCTTTTCCTTACATTTTTCTAGCTTCCCCCTTCTTTCTATGCTTGTTTAGGCCTTAAGTGTCGGACCGCCGACTCCGCCTTGGGCGGTGGTCTTGAAATTGCCACCCGCGTAGAGGATAGTGGTCCTTCTCACTTTTTCAAGAATCTTCATGCAATAAATTTCATGTGATGATTCACTTAAGTTTTCTTTTTGAACGCATCCATGAACCGATTTTGCTAAAAATAGCTTTGTTTGCTTGGTTCTCCTTGTTCCTTCTATTTTTAAATAGATTTAATAAGTAGAAATGTCTCTTGATTTCCTTGTGCATGAAGTAACCTTCCATCCTTCATTCCTGTATATTCCATTCTTGTATTCAAGCAAAAGGCCCGAGAATTTTGTGTATCTTGTATTATTTTTCTTCCATAATCTCACTAGAAATTACATAGCCAAGTTTAGATCTCTTGTACTATCTCTCTTCTACTTGCATTGTGTCCAGATTACTTCCAAGCTACCATTTCTCAAGCACCATCCTCGTGTTTTTGTTCTTTGCATTCCCAATCCCTTGGACTCACATGAACACTCAGAGAAATAAAGGAAAGAACTGAGGGGACAGATATTGATACTACTAGATTTGCTAAGGTTCTTACTCTTCTAGGTTGGAGTTGTGTATTTGTTTTCTTTGTTTATCAAATTGTCAATTACGAATTGTTAATTTCAATTCCATATCAAATAGAGTAGAAATCAATGTCTTTTCATTTATAAGTAGTTAGTTAATTTCCAAGAGGGTTTGAATATTTCATAGCGATCCCGGTGGTGAGATCCTCTTCTTCCCATCCCTATGGATCTGAAGGAAAGAATATTTGTAAGAGGTTTTCTACACATCATAGATCATTTGGAAAATCACTTGTTTTAGGTTAGTTTAGATTTAATACATTTCAAAGACAAGAAAATAACCACACTAGGTTATTTTCTTGTTTAGTTTTAGTGTAGAAGTAGATTTGATTATTTAGAATCAAAGTGAATTATTGTTTGTGATTGTAATATTTCAGTTCTGTGATTTTTGTAGATTAGTTTCCTTTCAGCAATAGCGTAAATTATTAATTTCATTCGGTTTACACAGATAGTTCGAACTAGTTTGGTACTTAGATCTAAATTAGGTAAACAAACCATAGGGAATTTACGCTACCCATTCATAGCCTCTAAGTCTCCCCTTTGTCAACTTAGCTACCAGGAGATTACACTACCAGATATTAGTCACTGATCCTCCTATAGTTAGACACACACATTCAAACATCAGCTACTCTGGCATGACCTCAGGGGGTTGAGTGCGGTTGAAGGTCATGTGTTCATTTTCATCTGTACAAATTGGTGAACCCGACATGAAATGAAAAATTCCTTCTTGTTTACTTTTATTTCATTGATATTACATCACCTCTCCATTTCTTTCCCTTTTTTAGTAGGTATTTTATACTTTCTAAAATATGTCTGGAAGAGAGTTTGGTGGGCGATTTGGCTCTAATAGATATTATACCAACATGCAACCATAAAAGTCCCCTTATTTTTCAAGATGAGATGATAATTACACAAGAAACATCCAAACCTCCCCTAGTTACATTTCAAACCCCATTAGCTATGTAAGGATGGAAGAGGTTGATCAACCATTAGACATGTAATACGGTCAACCCAATATAAATCACGTTGTTATCATAAATGGAACAAGTTATTACCATAGAGTCTTGTTAAGACCTCACATTGCCATGCAATCAATAGAGGATGATCTATTTGCACAAATAACTATTCCTCTTCATCAGATAGATGATTCTTTGGATATAATGAAGGCTTTATCCTATGATATTTCAAATACCTATCCTAAGATTCTTACTTTTGAGGAAGAAAAGAATTATAACATCGAACAATTCATGACAGGGTATCATGAGCTTGCTCAATCAAACCCTATGCCACAAGCACCCCAATAAGGGACTGAATCCTCTCCCAAAAATCTCATTTCTAATTTAGTGGGGTGGATTAGAGAACTAGAAAGTTCCCAAAATTCACAACCAACACATGCAGTAGGGAAGAACACGGGGTATCAAGTTGATAGGAAAGGATACATCCCTTCCAATGAGAAACTATCTCAATATCATATACAACAAGGTTATCTAGATCATTCAAATCCATGTGATCTTCTCACAGGGTTAGACATGCTAGGATGCATCCTCATCCTTGACAAGCTTATCCTACACAAGGGCCTGGCCGAAGTGCATTCTCAAATACCACCACAATAGGCAATGCGAAGTTCCTTGGTTTAATGCCCGCTAGTCCATGTGACTGGAGCTATCCCACCTTACATGCATATGTATTCAAAAAAATCCCAGATGGACCCATATACCATTTTTGATCCCTACATGCCATATCAAGGGACCCCATACGTTCCCGTCAATACTTATAGTGCAGATCCTCCTCCACCTCCTTATAAAATATTTTTAATAGTGGAATCTTACGTAATGGGTACATATCTTGAGTACTTAAAGGAGCCTCTAGACCTCACCATGTGTGGTGTCATGCTTCCACGTCCATTGTCGGATCTTCCAAATTTTAAGGGAGAAAGAGACCCGAATGCTCATATCAAGGCCTACACTAATGCTATCAGGGAATTGCTTCCTTGGGATGCTGTGGTGGCTAATATATTTCCAAAGACTCTTTAAGGAATCACATTGGATTGGTATTATAGGATACTGGAAGCTTCTATACATTAATTCAAACAACTTGTCTTTGAGTTCATCAAAGCATTTAATGTGAACAAGTTGTTGCATATAGGGATTAGGGAGTTCCTGTATATTTGATAGGAGAAAAATGAATCTGCTACCCATTTCATCCAAATATGGCACCAAGTTCTTTATTCCTCTGCAAGTGCACCCAACATGGACCAGATGGAAATTTGAAATCTTTTCCTTCACTCGCTCAATTGAGAGACTAATGAATAGGTCGAAAATTCTCCTTTTCATAGTTATGATGAAGTTTTGGAAGGAGCACTTCGAATTGACCAAACATCTATAGACATTGGGCATAAGACCTATGGTCCTAATGGGAAATTGGTATCACCAAATCAAAATAATGCAAGTTATCAAAATAATGGTGCTAACAACCAAGGACCTAAGGATGTGAATCACAATCATGGTGCTACCATGAATGGTGCTACTGATCAAGCCAAGAACGTTGGTTTTCCAAACAATAGAAAAACTAAAAATAATAATTTGGGAAATCAAAGAGGTGCTAACACTATGTCTTCTGTCAAAATGGTTGATGTAAACCATCCAATGTAAAACAAATTCAAACCCAAAGTGCAAACCAGTATCAAAACTCTGGCCAAGGGGCAACGAATCATGGTTATAACAATAAATTTCAAAATTACAACCGAAGTTATAATCAACAACAACAAGATGCTTATCAAAGGCCAAGAGATTATGAACCTAACCTATATTGTGGTTTCTATAAGGTTTGGGTCATGATGATAGGACTTGCCATGATTACAACAAGTTTCTACAAAGACTTCCTAAAAACCAAAGGCAACTCTTTGTAGATATGTTCCTAGAAAATCCTAAAACAAACTCGCAATCTGACTATACATGACCTATAACTCCTAGTAACGCTAGTGTTAGCATATTTCGAGATCGATCCCTATAAATCATGAAAATTTCAAGGTGAATTCACAAAACACAAACAAAGTCATTCCTATAGGAAACAATGATGATGAAGCCTCAACTTCCAATAACTCTCAAGTTGCTCCTAACCTTTGTTCAAATGATAAAACAAAAATATTGGGATTAGATAAGCTATAGGTTGAGCGTGAAATTAACGCAATGACCCAGATGAAGGAGTACGCTTCAAAACCCCTACCCAACCTTTTTTTCCCACAGGATGATGTTCCTACAATTACAAAACCAGTAGGAGCCTAAAATTCAATATCATATTTGAACAAGACCTTTTCTCACATTTTATTCCTAGATTTGCTAAAGAATTCACCTGCGCATCACTCTGCATTACTCAATGCACTAGGCCTTGGTCATCTAATCCATGTTATGCCACCTCTTAGTGCTCAAATAAATCATATTGAATTTGACATACATCCTCCAGACAGAACGGTAGGGATATTGGGTTTGTTTTTGATATAGACAAGATGCCATCTGACGCTGAAATTACCCAAAGAGGTGATATTTCCTTATTTTTACAAGTCTAGGTTTATAACAATTAGATTAAGAGAGTCATGGTTGACAATGGGGCTACTATAAATGTGGTTCCTTTCTCTTTCTTGTAGAATTTGGGATATAGAGAGACAAATTTTTCCTCTATAAGAAACACGTTATGGGGGTACGATAGTCTTAAAGCGACCTCGATTAGAACCATAGTTCTTCTAGTCACACTTGGTCTAAAAACTATCTTGACAAAATTTTACATTATCGACAGGGAAAAAAGTTATAACATGATCCTCGAAGACCCTGGATTCATCAAATGAAGGCTATTCCTTCTACACTATTCCAAGAAATTAGATTCCTCCATTTGGGGAAGGTCTTCATCACTCAAGGGATCCTCATCCATTTGATATAAACTTAGAAAAACTCAAGAAGAAGAAAGGAGTCCATATGGAGTATGAACTTCCTATAAACCAATTGAACAAACCACCTCCAACAAAAGAGTTAGTCCTAGTCACCCCGGACATTCCAAAGGTTGAATTCATTAACCCAAAAACATTTGAGGTGGAAAAAACAGATAAGGGTAAATCAATATCTGTGGAAACAATGTCCACTAAAACCACAATGGAAATTATGAAACTCTTAGAGAGTGATGATCCGATCTTCCTCTTGTTTGAACCACAGGGAATGGGTATTCTTCTTGGTTTAACATCTCTTCCCTCCGATGACCTAGATCTAGGTGTGAACATGATAGAGTTAACAAATGAAGAAGGGAAATTTGAGATTGAAACAATGCCCATAAAAACCATCTCTGGGGGTTATTCTATTCTAAATCTTGGTTTTGACCCATGTGCATCTGAAACTAAGTTTTCCATATCCATGGGGCAAGGCCTCATCATTCAAAGCAAGAGTTACAAGTAAACACAATGCTCCACATAAGATATAAGGCTGAGAAACATAGTCATGCTCACCCACACATCATGTCTCAAGAACATGACAAAGAGCCACGCAAACACCTATTTCAGACAAATGATTTTAATGATTGGACATATACACTTCCGGGTAAGGGTTATAAGTTTAAACCTAGAATGGTAGGCCCTTGTCAAGGAAACAAATTTTTTGAGGATAAT
This sequence comes from Taxus wallichiana var. yunnanensis, assembly GCA_018340775.1. NCBI lineage: Eukaryota > Viridiplantae > Streptophyta > Pinopsida > Cupressales > Taxaceae > Taxus > Taxus wallichiana. The sequence continues at coordinate 173,123,206 of CM031244.1, forward strand.
GGTTCTCCACTATGTACTTTTAGGGGTGAAGAATTCGATATTTGTAAACTTTCTTCACCTTATACATCATGACATGAAGTTTCACTTGTATTTTCATATGTACATTATCGCATCTCGCATTGCATTTTATTCACCAGTTCATTTTGTAAATTTGTGATCGGGGACTTATGCTTATAGCAAATCCTAAAAACTTTTGAAAACATTGCCAAAACATTCAGATCATATCTCTTCAAATCTTCATAGTATCATCAATTATTTATGAATCATTTCATCAGTTCAAGTAAGATAAGACAAAGTTTATACCGTGATCATACCAAGGCCTACATACTTGGTTCTACTTTTGGACTCTTCATAGGATATGTGTCTTTTGTTTATGGTCTGTTCTAGAAGCTTCATGGTGTCACATCTATCCCATGTACATCTCCTTAGAAATAAGAACATTCTAAACATTTTCCCCAAATAAGTAAGTCAAATGCCAATCAACATAAAAATTTATTTTACACATTTCTTTGACCTACCAACCTTCGATATTGAGCTTGCATCTCTTACTAGTGATGTAGGGTTGGGAAAGGAAGGAAATTCCTTTACTCACCTATGCGTTGTCCATGATGATAAGCCCGTGCTTCCTACTGGTAGCATGGGGCAAGGTTTAGGGGGTCTCTTTGATAAATCTGAAAGTCATAAAAAATTAAATCAATTATTGTGAAATCCTAAGTCAAAACAAAGTGAATTAGATGTTCAAAATTCCAAGAGAATTCAAAACCCTAAAAACCAGATTTTATCAACCAAGTGGCCATCTACAGATCTAAGTCTAGATAAACTACAAAGTAATTCACATTCTGTCAAACCGTTGTTTTTCTCTCATCATAGCCATTCAAAAAAATTCATAGTTTGTGCCCTTTCTAACTCTTAGTGTTGAGCCCTCACATCTTACTAGTTGTGAGGGGTAAGGAGTGGGGTAAGCATATCTATTTATCATATCACTATATCGTCATGTTTTTTCAAGACAAATATGAAGTACCGAAGATTGCAAAAGAACTAAGTTTAAGATCACATTGTGTTTAAATCATCATATATCAGCATCATAAAAAAGAAGGAATCATTCTCGTTATCATTTCACATCCACCGCATACATTCGAAAAGCACAAAAATAGAAATTCTAAAACATCTAGAGTACACATGAGAGATAATCCAAAGAGAGTCAATTCGGATACAATAGAATGATGAACCAAAAATAGAGTATGTATATATCATAATGGATCAAGTTTGTATACAATGTCATCATGCACTAGGCATGGTCAAAAAGCTCAATGGCATGTTAATCCTCGTGGGATCCCTCAAATGGTGCGTGACTACGTCTAGGGCTCCTATTATGGCTGCAACGACATTGAGAGTGGACTGGATGGTGTGAATGCTCATGGTGGTGCTCGTTGCCCGTAGTCTCACTATGAGAGTGGCATCACCTCATCGGGTGTTTGGCAGTCTCGCACCTAGCTACTTTGGTATGAAGGTAGGTCATCATCTCCACAATCTTACAAATGGGAGAAAACACGTCAAGATGTCAACCGGTAGCTAAGATCTGTTCCGAATAACCAATTAATTCAGCCTGTGTCTTCCTCGAAGGAGTCAACAGGTATCTACAAACACCTGATGAATGAGCTCTCACCACTCATGTGCGGATGCTACAAAATAAAAAGAGATAGTGAGCTAGAAGGAAACCAAAGATAGAAAATCAAAATAAAATTCTAAACTAAACATGTAAAAATTAATAGCAAGAATAGAGAAAGGAGTATTGAACATACTCAGGTCTCCAAGCATCCATGTGGGATTAGCGGCTACGATACGGTAGGTGTTTTTGGTGGCTATAGAACCTCCCCGAATTTGAAGGCATGGTGTTGTCCCATCATGGACTCATCATCTCCTCCAAGGGTCTCCTCTAAGACCAGAGTCTCTCCCTCCACGCTCGCCTCCTCACGCGCTACTCTAAGGATCTCCTGAGTGTCATGCCACTTAGGATCATTGTTAGCTCTCTCCAAGGGTCCTACTCCCTTATCCTCATCTCCTCCTCCGACTCCCCTCCGTATCATATCCTACCCTACTCCTCAGAGTTAGATTCTAAGTCAATCAACTTATCCTCCTCCCCCCCGTGTGAGTAGGATCTACCCCAATCTGAAGTAAGGGTTCCCGAGGAGTACCAGCTGCTGCTTGTCGAGCCTAAACTACACACCTAATAGTAATAGGCACACCTGGAGTAATAATTATACAACCAAGATCCCCCTAGGACCTCTCTCGTGCCTCCCGAATGTTTGTGTAAATAGGATTCACTGGAGGAAGCATGGTATAATAGGGAAGACCAAACCGCTGGGGTACCTAGTCAAAGGGTGAATCTCTAATCTCTTGATTCTCACAACAAGTTGGCTCGTGGAAGAGCAAGCTACCAATGTCATGGTTTCCTCACCCCATATCCATGTCATGTCTTGATAGGGTGTGGGATTCATGTCTTCCATAGTAAAAGAGGCCATTGACTAATGTAGAGTCCGGAGCATTGAAATGCCTTTCCATCTAGCTTCTTGGATAGCCTTTGGATCTAATACCTGCACCCCTCTACCATACGGGATGAAGCGGTCATAGACCCAACTCATGACTAGAGTGGGTTAGCTCAAGGACTGGCCCTATAGTCTGACAACTCTGTATAGATCATGGTATGTAGTCCCTAGAATATATACTACCCAAGCATACTTACAGCCATGAGCCTCAATCTGTGCAAATATGGGGGCCCAATAGTACAAAATTTTGTCTCCCCCTTTTCCCCAATCAGTCTCAAGGACAGGGTACCCATAATGGCTCTACGAAGGATGGGAATAGGAGCAAGATCTTGATAGACCAAACCTTCATCCCCTTCTTTGAGCCAAAAGAGATAATAGCCTATTGTGTCATCACATCCCTAGATCCCACCATTTCTAATGTTAGTCTCTTACCAAGAATCGAGAGACCAAGAATGTGGTATACATCCTCTAGGGTGGTCCACTCCCGTCTCGACACCGAGAAACCAAAAGTGTTCCAGTCCGCATCCCAAGAAGAGAATAAGTCACACAGAATGTTACTAGTAAGAGCAACATGGGGCACTCATGCTATTCACCGAGATACATACCCATTGCAAAAGATCTATCTTAACCTAGGTCACCTGATCTAAAATCCCAGGAGCCAATCACACTCTCTTTGTGCTCCATGTATGTACTCAACCTTCACGCATCCACCAAAACATGAGAAAAGAGCAAGTTAGTAAAGCACATCACAAAATAAGCTCATCAAAAACATAGTAAACTCTCAAAAATAAAAAAAAAGTTGAGTTTCGAGCACGTTTTGACACTCTATTTAGAACCTCCGCCCAATGCAGGCGATGGTTCCTGGACCGTCACTCGCCTTGGGTGGTGGTCCTGTGACCACCACCGCTTTAGGTGGCGTGCTAAACCGACTTTCAAAATATGCCGTTAACTCTAAAGAAGACAAAAAATTCTAAAATTGATCATTTTCACTAAAATAAAAGCATGCCCTATAGGTGCCCCCCCTTATTCAAGAAAATAAATTTTGAAAATCTCCCCCCTAGGTGTAGTTTTCAACATGTAAACTTTTAGGGTGCAAAAAGAAAAAGAAGGAAATAACTAACATGGGAGTGTGCTAGTCAATCTCCCACACATGGAGGCATGATCACGATGTCGACATGAACGTATTGAATGTATTCTCATTGAAAGAGTTCAGCGTGAATCTAGAGCTCCAAATCAATCAAACAATCCAAATCAATAATGCACAAATGAATTGGAAAATGAATTTTTTTTTATATATAAATGATATTTCTAACTTTGTTTTGAGTATATGTGTTTGCAGGGCTAGAGCATTGGCACAAGTAAATTCCTACATCCCCGCGCAAATGGTAAGTCCTCTTGTTGTTTTAATTTAGTGTTTATTTTTCAATATTTTATCTATCTACACTTGAGTCTTCTTTTTCTCTTGCAGGTAGTGGGAGTTTGGATGGTGATATTTCGACACACTGGCATGCCAGGTATATCTTCTAACTCCCCATTTTGGGAATGCCATACTTGGACTCCATGCCTTATGCCTCTTTCATGGCTAAGATGATTCTCTGAGGGGGTAATATGTACGCACCCAAAATTACATGTGCTACATTGAGAGGAAAAAAATTATAAAAATCCCTAGTGATGATTCAAAATCCTTTCAAGAAGGTGTTAGAGCTCTAAAATCCCATCCACGGTATATATTTGTAGCCCTGGATAGACTTATTTTCTTTTCCTTGCATTTTCTAGCTTCCCCCTTCCTTCTATGCTTGTTTTGGCCTTGAGTGCTAGGACCATTTCCCTACTCGAGTGGCGTTTAGTAAACTACCACCCTACCTTAGGTGACATCCTCAAACTACCGCCCCACATAGGGCGGTGGTCCTACCCTCTTTTCCATAATATTCATGTGATAAATTACATGCGATGATTCACTTAAGTTTGCTTTTTGAACACATCTGTGAACTGATTTTGCTAAAAATAGCTTCATTTTCTTGGTTATCCTTGTTCCTTATATTTTTAAATAGATTTAATAAGTAGAACTACCTCTTGATTTCCTTGTTCATGAAGTAACCTTCCATACTTCATTCCTATATATTCCATTGTTGTATTCAAGCAAAAGGCCCGAGAATTTTGGGTATCTTGTATTGTTTTGCTGCCATAATCTCACTAGGAATTGTATAGCCAAGTTCAGATCTCTTGTGCTATCTCTCTTCTACTTACATTACATCCAAATTGCTTCCAAGCTTCCATTGCTCAAGCACCATCCTCTTGTTGTTGTTCTTTGCATTCCCAATCCCTTGGACTCACATGAACACTTAGAGAAATAAAGGAAAGAACTGAGGGGACAGATACTGATACTACTGGATTTGCTAAGGTTCTTACTCTTCCAGGTTGGAGTTGTGTATTTTTTATTTATTTATCAAATTGTCAATTAAAAATTTTTAATTTCAATTCCATATCAAATAGATTAGAAATCAATGTCTTTTCATTTGCAAGTAGTTAGTTAATTTCCAAGAGGGTTTGAATCTTTCATAGCAATCCCTCAGTGACAGATCCTCTTCTTCCCATCCTTGTGGATCTGAAGGAGAGAATATCTATAGGAGGTTGTCTACACATCATAGATCATTTGGAAAATCACTTGTTTTAGGTTAGTTTAGATTCAATACACTCAGCACAGGAAAATAACCACACCGGGTTATTTTCTTGTTTAGTTTTAGTGTAGAAGTAGATTTGATTATTTAGAATAAAAGTGAATTGTTGTTTTGATTGTAATATTTCGGTTCTATGATTTTTTTAGATTAGTTTACTTTCATCTGTAGCATATATTATTAATTTCATTCAGTTTACATGGACACTTAAAACTAGTTTAGCGCTTAGATCCAAATTAGGTAAACAAACCATAAGGAATTTACGCTACCAATTCGAGCCTCTAAGTCTCCCCTTGATCAACTCAGCTACCAGAGATCACACTATCAGATCTTAGTCATTGATCCTCCTATAGTTATCCACACTGATTCAAACATTGGTTGCTTTGGCATGAACTTAGGGGGTCGAGTGTAGTTGAAGGTCACATGTTCATTTTCATCCGTATGCACGAGACCCTCTAGAAACATAATGATTAATTAATTAATATTTTTGGGAAGTAATTATTAACCTTACCATAGCCATCCTAAGATGGTATGGTTAGATTATAATCAATCCGAAGTGTAGGAATTAGAGTCCATGCTTACTTAATACACAAGACAATTAAGATAGTTTTCATTGTTTAGAGATTAAGTCAAGCTATACGTTATCAACAAGTTATTAGTAACTTACTAGTTACTATCATTTGAAGTGTCCAAACTCAAAGTGTTGCTTTATGAATTTCATTGTTAGGACTAGGTGTAGTTTAACCAAATTTTTAAGTTTAGACAATCAAACCAATCCTGATTAGATAATGTCATAAATCCACCTTAACATTATTTTTTGTTAAATACATTTTAGGAAAGAGATATATTATTTTTCAACATTAGAGTTTTTTTAATATCAACGATAACCAAAATGTATCATTCACATTTCATATTAATAGCTTATTAAAGGTATTGTACTTTTATACTTAGACATCATTATGTCATTAAACAAGTTGTTGTCATAAAGGTACAACTAGTCATCCATGAACTATTTAAGTTGTACTAAATAATGAATCAATTATTTAATTAGTCTCTTTACGATCGAGTCAAAGAAATGTAATTATTTCACAACTCTACATCTTTGTCCAAAACAATGTTACTATTTAACTCCTTTTAATTTAACATTTAAATGATGATGTCATGGATATGATTGTAATAACTGACATTTAATAATTCTGATTAATTTGTGTCATAAGTATAATTAATTGATCAAGTATAATTTGTTTTCATAATCATTATCAAGTACAATCTATTGTTGTAAGAAACATAAATCATCATTACAATTCATAAGAGATAAACAAATAATTAATGTATTTATTGAACTCATTAAGGATAACCCTTATTGTGTAAGGTATTACAATAATTTCCTATTAATATAATAGGCCATCTACCATGTATACAACTCACAAAATTATATTTTTCTCAATAATAAATAGATAATCCAAATTTGAATGAAATTTTGGTCAATGTTTATAATCATATAAACAATTTATCGCATGATGAGAATGCACGTAATAATTCTAATTAGATCCTCATAATAACTAATCCATCATGTTATTTTTAAGATAAAAATAATAATGTACATGGTCATTTCATAGTTTTGGCATATATTAACAACTCTTTTCCTAGTTGTTTCATTATGAAATAATTGAACATCTACTATTTGATTTAATGATAATAGATAAAGTATCTTATCAAAATGTATGTACACTATAAAAAAGTTATCTAATGATATAAACCAAGTTTCTATAATCAACAAATTACAACATCACAATACTTTAAGTCACAATCACATTGACTAAATTTGAAACTCAATTTACATTACTCAGATCCATCTTATTTTTAAACATCAATTTAATAAAAGTAATTTACACCCAAAATTAAATTCACAATAATCAAATAATCTATCCTTTTAGAAATTAAAAAAAGGGAAGACAATTATTTCCTCCCTAATAATCGCCCCATATCAACTCAAGCCACAGGGGAAACATATTGGAAAATTAATAACATCATCACTAAGGCTAGGCTCTTGCTTAATTCATTTGAGAAAGTGGAGATTAACCATGTTTATAGAGCCGAGAATAAACCAACCGAGACTTTAGCTAATCATGGGAACAACATCTTTGGAAAAGGTGATATGGCAGGGAAAAATTATACCATGGAATAATGTATTAAACTTAGTTAATGCTGACAAGACATCCCTTATTTTGGTATTATAGCCTCTTGGGCTTGAGTGATTGGTCCCGTGGGAAGGTGAATTATTTTTTGAAAAGGGGATTTAATCTCCGATTTGGGCTTAGTACTTTTATTTTGGGTCTGCAATTTCATTCTTATTCACCTCAAGTTTGAGAAGAGCATTGGGTTAAACATGGGTGGAGACAGATTCTAAACCGAGACGTCTACCTACCTTTATATCAAGAGGATGCCACGCTATGGATGTGGTTGTGAAGAGGTGGCTTCTCCAACTACATCAAGAGACTTAAAGGTAACGATCTTGGGAAATTTGGATATCAAAATTTGAAATTATTGGGATGTGGGATGTGTAAAAATGTGGGGCATGGATATTTTACTCACTAAAGAGTCTTTCACCGAGGCCATGGGTTTATCTTTGGAAGGTCTTAAAATTTTTATATTTAAAACTAGGTAGAGGCATGAAATATCTACTTTATTTGGTGCAGATGAGATAATTCTCATGTTTGATGACAATATTGAGAGAAGCTTCCTCCCGAGAGATGGCTAGATGTGTGCTTGGTGGCTATGAATTTCCTTAACTTGGAAAGAAATTTTAGAAAGATAGTTTCCTACCATTTTTATATCCTCAACTACCTACATAGGAAGAAAGCCACGAGTTTACCCTTATTTCTCCTTAGAGCCCTTACCTCCTCTATCAATTATTATCAAAATTAGAAAGGAAAACTCCATTGCATCATGGGTTGATTCTGTTAATGTATCAAAAAGGTAAACCACTACTCCCATCCCAACCCCCTGGTCATATGGAGGTGGATTAGGATAATGAAACCCTTTCGACCATATTAATTGCATTAAAAGGAAGGACAACACGACAATCGGGATGGCATTTTTGTGAATATCCTCTTCAATCTGAAATAGGAAGATAAAGACCTTAGGGAAAGTGCTTCTAGTAAGGAAAGGGAAAGAAACACAATGGATTGGTAAGCTGAGATTATTAGGATTGAATCCATGGCTGATACGATCTTTTTGGTCATTAAAAAATATTGTTCAAGAAATTAGGGAGTTTGACAAAAAAATTGATGTACAAAATAAGAGAATAAGTAAACTTAATGTTAAAATCATCATACAGAACAACGAATATTCATCCTTTAGGATAAAATATCCATGTTTGAAGTAGTGGAAGGTAAGGAAAAATATGCCTAGAGTTGATAAGATCGAAGGATGATGAGCTCATGGAAATGGAAGGTAAGGATCCTACTGAGAATTTCCCTAAAAAGGTTACCATTTTGTGGACAGATGATCTTAGGGGATCCATGGATAGGGGACCTAGTGTGAGAACTAGAAGTAGAGCCCGATCAAGTAAAGTAAAGCGATGACGACCCTTTTGTTGCACTTCTATACTAAAATGATGTTGGTTTTTTACACTATAGTTTCCATCAATTTTATTAAGTATTATTTTAATAAACTTATCCTCTGTAGACCTAGTGTGGGTCGTGCCTTACTCCAGGGTGCTCTTTTGGTCAAGTTTGTTTGACTTGGGACCCTTGGTTTCTTTTTGGTGGATTTTTTGTTTCTTGGCCTTTTTCTTGTAAAAGGTTATTTGGTCCCTTCAAAACTAAACTTTTTTACGTTATAAAAAAACAACTAATTATTAAATGAGTCCTCTTTGACTTCAAAATTTAATTTATAAATCAATTTATGTCATAATTATTTACATTAAGATAAATAGTTCAAATGTTTATTTCACAAAATGAATATTTATCATATGTACTTTGTATACAAACAATAAACACAAATTTTCATTTTCATATTAACAATGTATTCAATCGTTAAGAAAAGTCAATAATAAACATATTTCTATCACCATGTCTAATTTCCTAAATTGCTTCCTACTAGATAAGCTAACCTAGGAAATAAATAATCACTCATATAAAAGACTAATATGACCAAATTACTCTACGAGTAAGCATTAGAAAATCAAACCTTATCCTTATTTCTTGTTTAAATGTTATGGTATCGAGTCACGCTAAGTGATTACGCTATTCATTTTTAACAAGAATCTTCTAGTACATCTTGATCTCCATTCATAGAAAGAAGATGAATAAGTGATAACCTCAACTCATATACGTATATGCGGGGTTAAAATAGTTAGATCCATCTTTTATAAACTTGAGATCACACTTACAATGATAATTTTAAGCGCTTTGAAACAATAATATGACTTCAAGATTGAAGATATCTACCCGCAATTTGATTCCATGCACAAATTTTTTCACCCAAAATAAACAATGAACTTATATGCAGGCGGAGAAGGCCATTCAAAAAAATACCAATAATAATCATGAATACGAAATACCCATGATGAAAACTTGGTTAAAACTGATTTTTATAAAATAACCAGTTCTAAAAATCATCCTCATAGCCCTAGGTACAACTTAAATGAGGTAGGTATTTCCCTATCTTGTTTGAAGCTAAGGGTGATCAAATCACATACCTCTATAGGATAAAAATGATAATACACTTAATTTCTTTATATAAAACTTACTTGAAATGCCTAGATCATATTTTTCACAAACATATACTTAAAATTAGCAACAAGCATAGTCATAAATCCAAATGGAGAAAATCAAAACTAAAAAGGGCCTAAACATGAAATTATTCAAGCACCTATATAAGGGATTAACCTAGATCAAAAGATCTGGATATTTGTAAGAAAAACTATGTATAATCATTAAAATAACCATCCAGAAGTCAATCAATAATTTCAAAATGAAATAACCGAGAATGAGGGTGTAAATCCATGCATGGGAAGTTAATGTTCCAGAAAATCTTTCTCTAGATTTATTCAATAACTTTCAACTAGTCTCATAGTATTTCTTCACTATGTTACTCACATCAATCTTATAGTCTTGTTTTCTATACTCAATGCCTAGGTGCACTAAAAATTCATTCATAAAGATTTGAATGTTCACCCAAAGCACATGAAGCCTACCGAGGCCCCTCCTTTGCGTTATATTTTCAATATGTTAGCATGCATGTTTATGGTTACCATTATCAAGAATACATTTATTTGTAGACTATTACAAACATTATAAGGAAACATAATAAATCAAATCATTATTAAGATCAATTGCACCAATAGATCACCATAATCAGATACATTAATTATTTGAATCCAACCACATTGATCCATTATTAACCAAAGATTATATAGTAGAATATGAATACATAACAATAGTAATACCAATCTCCATAAAGTTATGCTTGCTAGAACATCAAAGGAACATAACAATACATAAGGTCTATATTACTGGTCATGGTCCCAAATAAAATTAAGTACAAGTAATATAAATGGGGGTGGGGACTTTCCCTTCACCTTCCATGTATCTCAAAATAGCTTGCATGCTCCAAAAATAGCCAAGAATATCTACAAAAGCAACTAAAACGCATGCATGCCTTCCTACAAGCCTAATAATATATGAAATATATAAATCAAATCTTTTTAAATCCTATTATTAGCTCAAACTATGTATGACCTTTGATATTCATCTCATATGTGCTTTATCCAAAATAGATCTTTCTTGGCCACCAAGTGTCCATGCTTTTCTCTAGATCTAGAACGTTGCTTGATCAACACTCAAACTTTACATCATCTATTTTTAGCCTGTAGCTGCAAAATTGGCTAAGTCATGACTATTTCCTACTTGGGAATAGTCCTTTAACACTATCTATTATGTCCTACATGTGCCTTCTTGCGCACATCTAAAATATTCACGTGCTACTTGTACTTATTCAAAATGGGTCATGTAACATTACCCCACACTAATTGGATTTTCATCCTCGTAATATCTTAGTCTCCTATAAACATATGTAATCACTAAAACAAGAGTGACTTGATGTCCAAAAAAATCTTTATACTTACAAACATAAACTCATGCATCATTTTGTTGAAATATTTTTGGGACGTTAGCATCTATTTCACTCTCCACCTTCCATTCATCATGTTTTGTTGTAGCCTTCTTGGGTTACGATTCTACAATCCACGACACTTGGTTATGTACAAACTCTTCAAACTTTCTCTTGAGCTCCTAAATTACTTTGTTAGTTACGCATATACTCCTTATATCCTATCTATGTGGACCAATACTATACTCTAGAACTAGCTTATCCAGATCTTTAACTTTTCTTGTTTTGCCTTAATGACTTCTTTCTATTTTTTTACCTCAACCATAACTCAAGTGTGCTTAATTTTATTTATGGGAGAATTCTCCTAGATATCTTTGAGAAATAATTCCTTATATATCACACGCACATAAATAATAGGTTCAAATTTTTGGAACCTATTAAAGGCCATATTAGCCTTACCACTTGTTTCCTTAAGCTACCCGAACATACCTTCCAGCTCTAAAATTATAGGGTCAACATCAAACTTATTAGCTTCCTTATCCTTTGAAATTTATTATTTTGTTATCCCCACACCATACCTTATGTTCGCGAGAAGCATACCAATAAGATATTCTAAATACTCCATCTCATCATTATAGTCCATTTGTCTTAGTTCACCAAGGCTAGGCACTATCCTAAAATTTGTTTCACCATTGTGTGAGCCCTTTCATATACTTCCTTAGTGTGATTATATTATCCATGGAGGTCCTTCTTCAAGAAATTTACCTCACACTCCTTCTCTTTCTTATCTACTACTAAGACCTTCATATTTGTACTCACATCTAGGTTCCTACAACTAACATCCATGGCTAACTTGTTTAAGGCATTGCATTACTTCCCATCAGTGAGGTACATAGGGTTGAATGCCTTATAATTCATCCCTAGATCATTATTTAATTCAATTATACTAATGGATTTATTACTCACCTCAAACTCGGGTTCTTATAGAAAATTATGTAAGTCTAGATCAACATCTTCCTAGTTTGTGACACTCCCTTTGCTTATCCATCATCTCCCAAGCATACAAATTATGATTTGGCACTATGTTATGAAAATTCACCCTTAAGACATTCTTAAGGTCATCCAAAAAATCCATGTGTGGCAACTTGGGCATCCATCTCTTCCTTTACGCATTTGCCTTTGTCCTTATTTTCTTCTTTGGAGTGAAAACACATTTACTTTCCCTCGTTTATGAGCCCTTATCTTCCTTGATAACAAAAGCATCATCAATCACCTTATTTCCATACACCTCCTCTTCCATAGGATTTTTTTCCATAGTTGGAATTTTATTCACCTCTCCCTTTGTTGTACACTGGGGTTCATTTTAAGAGACCTCTTGGAAATCGGAGGTGGAGAATACCTGGTAAATATCCCGAACCGGTTTCGCGGGAAGGTGAATTTTTTGGGGGTTGTATGAAAAAATTTCACCTAATTGTCAAGTGCTACGACAGAAGGCTGCAGACACATGATGGGAGATTTTGTTGTCGCGCGTCAAAAAAATGCATTGATGCACGTCAACAGACCTCAGTGACGCACGTCAACAACCGTAATAGCGTCGTCACCGAGGTCTCTGTGACGGGCATCACTGAGGGTGCTATTCGATGATGTGTGTCAATGACCTCAATGACATGCATCATTACTATTGTTGACATGCGTCATTGAGGTCTGTTGATGCGCGTCAATGCATTTTTTTGATGCGCGACAACAAAATCTCCTGTAAATGCGTCGCCTCGCGCCTCCGACCTCTGCTTTCTCATCAAAAAATCTCCATGTCATGCATCAACAAACTCTTTGTCATGCATCTGCTATGCGTCAATATCTATTGTACCTCCTTGTCACACGTCAACTATCCGTCAAGGTCACGCGTCAACAAATAACCCTCATTGACACGTGTCAACAGACCTTAGTGACGCGTGTCAACAACCGTAATGATGCACGCCACCGAGAGTGCATTGACGCGCATCACCGGAGGGTGTTGTTCGATGACTGACGCCGCGTCAACAACCGTAATGACGCATGTCGCGAGGTCCGATTGGCGTGTGTCACTAAGTCTTTGTTGATGGCGTGTGTCAACAGCACCTCGGTGGCGTGCGTCATTACGATTGTTGACGTGCGTCACTGAGGTCTATTGACGTGCGTCAATGCATTTTTTTGATGCACGATAGCAAAATCTCCTGTCACGCGTCTATGGCCTCGACCTCTACTTTCTCATCAAAAAATCTCCATGTCGCGCATCAACAAACTCTTTGTCGTGCATCTGCTATGCGTCAATATCTGTTATACCTCCTTGTCACGCATCAACTATCCATCAAGGTCACACGTCAACAAATAACCCTCATTGACGCACGTCAATAGACCTCTTTGACTCTCAACAAGGTTGTTGACGCGCGTCAATGAGGTCTATTGACACGTGTCAATGAGGTCTGTTGATGTGCGTCAATGCATTTTTGATGCGCGGACAAGTAAATATCTGTCAGCGTCGCAACCTCTGCCCTCTTCTTTCTCATCGAAAAAATCTCCATGTCGCTCATCAACAAACTCTTTGTCATGCGTCTACTATGCGTCAATATCTATAGAATCTCCTTGTTTGCAAACCCTCCTTATCACGTGTCAATAACTTACCCCTTGTCAATTAAATCTGTAATACAGGATATATCATATTGTTGAAAAATGTGAAGTAGAAGTGTTCTACCTAGTGAATAATCTAGGTTTATATAGGGGATATTTTTCAAGGGTAGGCGAAGCCGACCCCTAAAAAAAATTAAAGTGTAATTTTTAGGTGAACAGGTCACTGACCCGTGCCAAAAAATTCACCTTTTCAAAATTTTCTAAAATGGAATATTCGCCACTAAAATTTTCCCTGGTTGTACGTGACTATTTATAATCCTTAGGATTCTTCTTCTTTAACTTCTTAGCCCATTTTTCTCAAGATCCATGCATAAATTTTCTCCTTTTATCTCCAAATTAGACTCCTCACTAGTATCTAAGCTGGAAACAACTATCATCTTCCCGTGTTTGACTTTTTCCTTCTTCGTGTTGTCTTGCGGTGGCTAAGATGTTAAATTGCCACTATTGTTTCTTCTTATGTAGTACATTTTATTGTGCCAAAAATATCAATTCCACCTTCCTCTTCTTCCTCTTATCCCTCATTAGTATCTTTACATGTTCTCTTGGTGTGGCACAATAGTCCATCCTAGCTATAGGAAGGTAGAATCTGTAATCTTCATCTCCACTCCTCCTTGGGTATTTAGCCTCAACACCAAGAAGACTGTATATCATCCCCTTTATTGTAAAATTCATGTGGGGGCTAAAATCCAATGTGTTTGTCTCCATCATCTCTAAGTATGTAGGTCTTGCATAAAATATACAATTCTGAATATATCTTATCAGCATCAAAAGTAAATATTTGTACATCCTTTATTCTGTTCATGGTGCACTTGGAGTATCGTACAATAAATGCAAATGAAAGCTTGCACTAAGGACTCATCTCCCCATCCCTCATTCGAAACGTGCAAGCTTATAATGTTACATCAATACAAACCATTCTTGCTCCCCAACCTTTATAGGAAATTCATATGGAATGTGTCATTCATTCTCAAAGGCCTCTCCTAATCATTTGTAACACTTGTCAATTCTCACCTTGTACAAATTAAAGATTGTGTCATCATAGGTATATCCAGAAAACTATACAACAAGAGATTTTTTTACGTGGTGGGTCAACCCAACAATCAATGTCTGGCCCATCTAGTACTCCAATATCCCAAAATACTATGAGGAGGAGGATCAAACCCTAAGTTATATTCGCTTTTTTTTTTTTTTACCCTCACCTCTTCAATAACTCCATTGGAAATGTATTACACAATGTTGTAGTGGGTCTTGTTTTCCATTCTATGCACAATGTACAATTGTTTTTTATTCATGTCAACCCATAATTCTAAGGCACCTAAATTGCAATTGCATAATCGACTACAACCCTAGTTTTAGGGTTTGTGAGGTTTTCAATAATCATAGACCTTCCCCCCTTCTCATAATTTAGTGTTGCATCCAATTCATAAATTTTGGTATTTTTCTTCAAGTCCAGTCTAGATCCTCCCCTCTACTTCTCAATCCTATAACACTCTCAATCGGTTGAGTTGTAATTAACATCATCCAACCCGAAAAATAAAATAAATCCTCTTATACCCTAGACATGAGCCACTAGTATAAATGTGCGGGCTTTGCGAAGAAGGAAAGTTTGAATAATTACAAAACTCCAACTTTCTCCGGGTTCCTCCGTAGTGAGTTGTCGACCAACACTTTCCCTTCCTCATTGGTCCCCGAAGTTCCCACTACAAATTTACCTTTATAAATTTCTCGTGCTCTAAAGATTTGTGACTTTATTCACTAATTTTACACTTGGGAAGTTGAGACTTCCAAGTCTAGACCCTAAGTACTCCAGAGGGTATTGAATTTCTAAGTATATATCTTCCGGGGCTCTTCCATGTCAAATTCAACCCTCTTTATATGATGTTTCCTTCCTTTAGGTATCATTGTATCTATAAATTTATGCCCTAGGTACTCTGTCCCAACACACTTCCTTTGTTATTCAAGCGTTGTGAACCCTAGTTGTTCAATTTTTCTCACAAACCCTTCTCTCTTAGCCCTAGCAACTTGTAACTATTGGCTCAAAATTAATTTTTCACAAGGATCGACACACAACCTTATACACACGTTACTTTGGTTTGTTTCTTATTTTATCTTGCTCTCTCACATAAAGTCTCTTGATACCTTGATTGCTCCAAATTATTTTAAAATTCAAGGTGTTGAATGACCTCAAAATTTTCCCTTTTATAATTTTTCAAATCCCATCGAATTACTTTTTCCACTTAACACACACTTTTTCTCACTTTAAAACTCTTAAGTTATTTTCTTAATAAATTACCTTATTTGATTTTTGATTTATTATGTGACTTCCTTTTGCATGTTGCAGTAGTTGTAACCTTTTGGCATGGCTTACTACTTTCCAAGCCATAGAACTAATTTGTGTGTCTCCTTGTAAAAAAGTACATAATCCTCTGCACCATATACCAAGTATTATATCATTCCACTACCTACCTCACATTATATTGTGCGATCATTCTTCTCACATGGTCTTCAATTTGAGAAACAATTTCCTTAAAAACACCTTCATCTAGAGTACTGTAATACCTTTTTTCTACATGCACCAATTCTGCACTTAATTATCAACACCAATAGCTTCCTTTTTCTTATACCTGATCCACCTCACACTAAAATTATGTGTGGTCCTTTCCACATGGACTCAAACAATAATAATAAGATTATTGTGCATAAGCACATTTATTACAACAAAACATGAAAATAAATTGACAAAACATAACAAGGATGAAAGGAAATACATGAAAGGGAAATCTAATCTAAGTGGCAATACTACCTTATTACAAAACACCAAGAATATTTATTTATAGTAGGGATCTAGCTTACTCCGATTAAAGTAACTAAGAAACATGCTATCATCGAGTGCTATGTGAATCGACAAGAGCCTAATTCGGGTATATGGGTTACTACAAAATGTCCCAACCAATGCACCTTTGATTTACCTAGATGGTTTACAAACTTGGAGTCAGAGAAGGACCATATTTCCAACCTCAAATGTCTTATTACTAATATGTCTATCATGCTATGATTTCTTTCTTTCCTTCTCAATCTTCGACTCCAACATGTAATGGTGCACCGATCATATAATTGCATTAGTTTGTTAATGCACTCTTCCACAACTTACTCATCAACTAGTCCTCTTGCAAGTGTAATATGCAAGGATGGTAAAATGAATTTAATAGGAAATATAGCCTCTGCACCAAACACAAACTGAAAAGGTGTGGCCTTATCCAACCTTTTCTAAGTTGTCCTATATGCCCAATGAACATCAAGGAACGGTGAAAGAACTATACCCTTAGATTACCAAGAGGATGGACATGCTCAAATACCTGGGTAAGAAGATGGAGAAGATTGTTGACACTTTGGGCACCCAGGGTATTGGCCTAAGTTTTGACGAGGTGAGCATCCTGATCGGCAACCTCTGTCAGAAGGCACAGAGTGAGGTCGACATATGGAACAAGCTGGAGGTAGACTTACGGAAGGATTTTCCTAGCTTGTTGAGTTGATGCCCCCATTCTTCCTTCTTCCCCAATTATTTCATTCCTTTATTCTTTTAAAAATGTAAGACTACACCTTGGTTCCTTAAGGCAGCATACATCTTGGTTAAGTGGAGTGTTTCCATGGATAGAGAACATGCATAGTGTGGGGTGATGTTGGACCCCTAGATTATTGACCAAGTATGAAGGCGTGTAGGTGCACAAGGTCCTAGTTATGGAATGAAACATAAGACAAAAGTGTGTAAGAGAAGGGTTTAAGGAATCCCATGTCACGTGATGCAAAAAGACAAAACCGAGGGTTCGGGACTTAGTAAATTTGGATGTCTGGAGAAGAACATGTGAAAATTATGACCCAATTGTGAATGGATAAGATGCTAGCTTCATGATAGGTTGGCCCAGGAAGGTGAATGCCTGCAATAGAATCTTCTAGAAGAACATCATGGGATAAAGTGGAAATCTCAGGCCTAGAGAAGCATGCTCGCATGGAGGACCACATTCGGACACTTGGCACCAGATTTGAGGGCTGGAGGGTGAGTTGGTAGTCCAGGAAAGCTATAAATACAAGTGCCTGCAGAGATAGAAATATATACATAGAGAGTGGGTGGAGCTCTACAGAAATGTTGTGAGGACTCTGTCAAGTGGATAGTTGTATTCGGGAGAGGATGCATTAGGCTTGGGGGTTGTAAATTTTCTTTTTGGTAGCTTAGTTACATTAAGTCCAGTGCAATGCATGACTACGGTCTACTTCTCTATGACCCTCTGTAATGGTTCCATGGATGTAATAAGGTTTCCTATTATAATATATACATGAATATCAATGATTCGGATGCATACTTCTCTCTTATGAGTTCTCTTTCCTTTCATGCTAAGTATTGATGCTTGTATGTTTCTTTCTATCATACTACATGTTATGGATTTTGTTAAGTACTCGGTCTGAAATGACTGCAAGGATCTAGAGGCCATTTTGAGCCCTATGGTTCTTGTATGTCCTAACTTCCCTTCTGAAATATCTTACACAAATCATAGATGATGTTTCCCACTAAACTTGCATAAAATAGAGAATCGGTACCCACCCATGCCTTAGGTGAGCACCCAAATTTTGCTAGGTGATAGGCCAATGCACATGGGGTTCCTTTCTTTTGTCATAGGAGTAAAAATGACTACATCTTGGTTCCATTGCTGGGACCCTCTTTTTAAAGTTATAGTGGGATTTAACATACATCATGATCTGTGTAATGAGTAATGACAGAACGGTTAACGTTGGAAAGTGTTGAATCATGGTTCAAGAGCATGGAGGATGAATTTTCTTATAGATTCAGCACTAGACTTAAGTTTGATGCACATAGATGGGTAGAAGAGAATCTCTACCATGATCTGTATGAGACATTTTTCTGCTCCTTCCCTATGGATCTGTATGAATGGCCCTCAACTTATGTATCTAGATCCAGTTGGCATTATGGATCAAATATGTGGAGCTAAGAAGAATACCAAAGGCTGTAGGATGCAGATCTGACATGGACCCATGCTGTGGATCATTAGTGGAAAGGAGTATTGGCTAGATACACTCTGGAGTATGCCATTTCCACATATTCATGTCTAGAGGTTGCTAAGTTTGAGTTTTTGTGGGAGCCCAGAGGATCATTTCTACGTGTTGTCCCTCTGGATTTGAAGATATTGATGATTACCATGAGTTTAGAGGCTTTCCCAATGGTCGGCTAAACCATTCTAAGTTGGGTGAGGAAGCTAGGGTGGAGGAAGATGGTAGATGTTGCAGCAGAAAAAGAAAGGGAGGAGAGATGACTTAAGTATGGTGAGGCACATGAAAGGGAGACTGCTAGAAAACGTGAGGTTACAGGTGTGATGGTTGTATGGCAGACGTTACGGGAAGGATTTGAGGTTCACAATAAGGACATGGAACCTGAGCAGTCTATGTGACCCCATCTTGGCAAGTGCATGAGAGAGAAAACCCTTCAGCTTCTAATGAGAGTTCATCGTGCGGAGAAAGAAGAACTATTGGCACACATCTGAGCCCACCTAGTGACCGGACCCTGGCGCTTGGTTTTCTAGATTAGGGGGATAATATTGCTAATCCAGTTGGCTACATTAGAGGTGATCGTTCTACACCCAGGAGGTATAATTTCTCGTTTGGGACTTCTATGGCTGCAAACACCAACCCAGTGTTAGGAATTTTCGAGCAAGGTATAGGCACACAAGCATTTGGTCTCACATCTGGGAGTGGCACGGGGTATACTATTGGTAGTGGGGAATTGTCGTCAGACCATAGGTGCATAGCTCAGTGGAACTGTGGGGACCCTTGACACGACCACTTCAGGACCTAGTGGGCCTAGTGGATCTGGTGGTTTAGGAGGAGTAGGAGCTGGTGGATCTAGTGGTTCAGGACCTAGTTGGCCCTGTTGATCCGGTAGTTTAGGAATTGGTGGACCTAGTGGATCAGGCAGTGGAGGAAACACATACACAAACTAAGGATCTGGTAGAGGAGGATTTGGGTCCCAACCACCCCCATAAGTTTTCTTTGAAATGTCTCTACATTTTCCCAATTATAGAGGTATTAAGGATGTTGTAGAACATGTTCACAAATGTGAACTAATATGGCACACGAAGGGTGTCACAACCCTAGAACGGAAGGCTTATTAGTTTACAACCACATTGCAAGGGTGCACGCATAGCTGGTATAGGAAGTATGACCCTCATCAAATAGTGGTGGAATATACTACTTTAAAGAATGCATTCTTGGTATAATTCCACATTCTTGAGTTTGAGTAGAAGAGCATTAGCACTTTGAAGGAGATTCAACAAGGAATGGCAGAGAGTGTGCGGGAGTATGATGTGCACTTTAAAACTCTCTTGTCTAAATTATCATATGATATTCACCCTTCACAGCATGCTCAAGTGGTTTGTTGGAGGGTTAATCACCCCTTTTAGAAGGGCCTTATCTCATAAAAATTTTACAGACCCGCGTGAGGCATTGGAAGCTACCCTACACACCAAGGCTATTGGTAGTGTTGATACTGGCGTTAGCCCATTCTTAGAGGCTCAGATTGCTGCTATGGCCAAGTAGTTGGAAAAATTGTCTGTGAACTCAGCCCATGAGACTTGCAGTGGTTTGTGGTGCATAGATTGTGAGATAGAGGGAATGTTAAGGATAATTTCCCCCAGGAGGATAGTACGTGCCATGGTAGTAGATTGTGAAATTTTTCATGGGGACCATGATGCGAGTAGGTGCCCCTTGCTGCAACGCACAATCAGAAGAATGTATCTTGTTACTATAATATTTTCACTTCTACAACCCATGATACTAAGGACTGTAGGCTCATTTATCAGATCCATGAGGCCATTGATCATGGGGTACGCCAAACCAATGTTACCAGTAGTTCCAAGGGTGATGATCACCATTATGAGGAGCGCGTAGATGAAGGCATGCGTGGAAGAGGTTTTTGAGGAGGATTTCATGGTCGTGGTAACCACAAGGGAGGAAGCAGTGAGTTCCCATGTGGAACTTGTTTCAATTATGGATCTACGGAGCATTACAATCATGAATACCTGAGACTCTATCACAATGTTCGTGGTGTGGAAAGAAGCATAAGTATGAGGAGTGCCCAGAATTGTTTGAGCATATGAATTAGTAGCACTGTAGAAGGACAAGGGTGTTGCAATGGTCAGCATCAAGAAGGCAGATATACAGTGGATGCCTCGGGTAACACATGGGATGCAAGGTTGGAGCTTGTCTTGGTAACAACAAGGGTAGAAGCCACACGTGCAAGAGAGATACCAAGACAAAAGAACCTAGTTTCAAGGGAGGAGGTCATTCATGGAAAGTATCTAGACCCCACGCATCAAAAGGAGATATATCAGGACACCATGGATGTCATTTAGAGCTTACAAGGGGAAATCCAATGTCTAAAGGAGAAATCAAGGAGGGATGAATAAGGAAGGAGTGTTAAGGCACCAAAGGATGACCTGGATGAGTTCAAGGAGGTGTGTAAAATGCTAAGGCAAGAGAATATCATTCCCTTGCTCGGATCATGGTTGAGGGAGAAGGTACCACATGTCGAAGGAGAGTGTGAGAGATAGGTCTTGCATGTGAACCTTCCTCCTCATAGCCTTGACTATGACAAGGAGATCATGTTAAATGTAGTTGTAGTGGATGGCTCCTCAAGTAATATCCTCATTAACACAAAGCAGAGGTTAATGTTCTAACTTTGGATGCATGACATAAGATGGGAAAATTACGTTACAACCATCATCAAATGTGTTGTCTATGGAAAATAAAAATAAGGAAATTCCCATTGGTGTTTTAAAGGATGTAGCTATCACTATCCAGGGAGATAAGTTTACTAGGGACTTCAAAGTCTTGGTGCTCGTTGAGGCGGACAATTTCCCAGCACTACTTGGGTGCCCTTGGTGTTACAAGAACAATGCAGACCTTCGAGTTCAACAAAGGGTACATCAGCTTTGAGAACAAGGAGGAACAGTCATTATACCCCTGGTTGATGGGAAGTCAACACCCTATATTGAACCATTGGGGAAGAAGTTCTAGACAGGATATATGTGCGCTCAATCAGAGACCCAGAGATGATACACCCTACTAACGGGGTTATCCAATTTGAAGATGCTCAGTTAGTAAGTGATACCACTAGTCTAGCATGTGAAAATTGGGTGCATGGGACTTATGAATTAATGGGATGGCAGTTGAGAGGGTCGGTGACCAAGGTAACAAAGGTACGCACGCATGGTTCGGTGCCTTGGAGGAAAAGAACTACCCAAGTATTCAGAGGAGCCTTCCCTGAGATCTTTCTGTAGGAAGTGGAATCTCAGTGGAAGGATGAGAAGGAACAAAGAGGGATGTTAAGTTATGTCTTGCTCAATACAAAGTGGCTCGGTGGTGGGCTACACATCAGGAGAGCCTTTTAGAGTGGCGCGAGGTAAGAATTTCTCTCTATCAGATTTTCTAGGAGAAATGTGCCCACCATCATGAAGGACTACCATGGGAAGGAGACCACCTCTTTCCACATCCAGAGTGTGAACGGGTCTAGAGAGAAGGTGTGGAAGATTTTCCACCATCCCTCTGGGTGCACAAGTTGTACTCTACACTACAGGTTAGGTTAGGTGCACGCATGGTTTATCCATTCGGAGACATGCTTCCAGACAAGGAATTGGCAAGAGCTTGTGGCTAACCTTATTCAAACCTTTGAGTATCAGAGTACCAAACCATCAGTTGATAAGGCCTTGCAGGGTATCAAACATCTTATAATGGGAGATAGTGTCAAGATGGAAGATACGCTATTGGAAATACTAGGTGAACTAGGATTAGAGGCATGCTTTGAAGAAGAAGTAGAGGAAACATATTAGTTATAGCTTGAGCATGCATGTTTGGAAAAAGAAAAAGGAAAGTTGGTGTATGTGATTGATGGAGAGGAATCGGGAAGCTTGGATGTTAACCATTCTGTAGGGATGCATGAGGTAGTGGACAATGCTAATACTTGTGCATGTGCCTACCATGAACCCTTAAAGAAAAGAAGGTTAACATTGGTTTAGGAGAAGAACCTAAGGAAGCTATTGTTGGAGATTACTAGTCAGAGAAGGAAGTTTCTAAGATCATTGATCTAATGCACAAATTTGATGATTTATTCCCTCATTAGTACCATGAGCTTAAAGGTGTTCATCATTCCTTGGGGGAGATGAAGATAAAAGCGAAGGAAGGTGCACACTCAATTATAAAAAGGCCCTACAAGATTAATCCCAATTTGCGCATGAAGGTTAAGGAAGAGATAGAAAAATGATATCTTTTGGGATCATTGAGGTAGTGGAAGAGTTGGAATGGATAAGTCTGATGGTAATCAGCATCAAAAAGGATGTGCAGATTAGGATCTATGTGGATTATAGGGAATTGAATGCGGTTTGTGTCATTGACACATTTTTGACCCCCTTCACTGAATAAATTTTGGAAGGAGTCGCTGGGCATGAAATCTATTCCTTTACAGATGGATTTTAGGGTACCACCAAGTCTAGATTGCAAAGGTCCAAGAGAAGACGACTTTCGCCACTGAGTGGGGAATTTTTGCATACATGGTCATGCCCTTTGGGTTGAAGAATGTGCCTACTATATTTTCTCACACATAGTGGTGCAAGCATTCCAGGACTTCATCCATAAGTTTCTTCAGGTCTATTTAGATGATTAGACAGTGTATGGTCTAGTTAAAGACCATTGTGACAATTTAAGGTTAATGTTTGAGAGGTGTAGGCAATTGAGGATATCCCTCAACATTAAGAAGTGTGTGTTTGCTACACCCTTTGGGACTTTATTGGGGCATATCATATGTAAGGAGGGCTTGTTGGTAGATCCCGCTAAAGTTATAGTTATTGTGGGGTTAGGGGAGCCTACTAGCCATAGCAGTGCATGGATTCCTTGGGCATATGGGCTATTATAGGAAATTCATCAAAGGGTATGCTAAGATCGTCATGCCTTTAGAGGAGCTACTTAGACATAAAAATGCCTTCCATTGGTGGGAGGCGCATGAAAAGGGCATTTGATACAATAAAAGATCAGCTTGTCACCGCACCTATATTGCCTTTTCCCTCTTGGGATTATCCCTTTCATGTCCTTGTAGATTCCTCGGGGACCACCATTGGAATAGTATTTGCATAGCCAGTGAAGGGATTGCTGATTAACCTCTATGTTTTGCAAGTAGAAAGTCGACACCAAGAGAGAAGAATTATACCACAACCGAGTGTGAGGCATTGTCGATGATCTATGCGCTTTTCAAGTTTAGGTAGTATATCTACTAGCAACATCCCTTTATGTTTTACACCAACCACATGGCATTAAAGTATTTAGTGAATAATCCTATTCTAAAAGGGTGCATATTTCGGTGGGTGTTGTTGTTTCAAGAGTTTGAGTTTACCGTGTAGTGAAGCCTAGGAAAATCAATTGTGGGCCTGATCATCTGTCAAGAATTGATTTAGGGGAGGACACGTAAAGTATTGAGGAAACAATGCCGACGCACAATTGTTTAGGTTGTGGTGTGTGCCCTCAAAATTGGAAGAGATTGTAGTATTTTTAAAGGAAGGTATGACACTAGAAGGAATGAAGACATTGGACAAAAAGCAACTGGCCATACGCGTCATGCCCTACATGTTAATCAAGTGGAGACTTATACAAGTTGGTATGTGAAGAAGTTTTGCATAAGTGTGTATTAGAGAATGAGTTCCGACCATCATGGAGGAAGCACACAAAGGAAGTGCGGTGGGCATTATACGAGGTGATGCCATTACGTGTAAAATATTAATGGCAGGTTTGTGGTGGAAAACCTTGTACAATGATTCTAAAGACTATTGTAAAGTGTGTGACCATTGTCAGTGTATTGGAAAACTAGGGAGGTGAGATGAAATGCCTTTGCACCCTATACATATCATAGAGCCTTTTTAAAAGTGGGCAATAGACTTTGTAGGACCTATTACACCAACAACATGTAGGACTAGGTCACGTTATGTCATCACTTACATGGATTATCTGACAAGGTGGGAAGAGGCACCTCCGACTTAATATTGCACAATAGCTACAGTGGAAAGATTCTTGTGGGAGAACATTATCACAAGGTATGGATGCCCATTGAGTTTGACCAGCAATAGGGGTATGCATTTCTTGAATGATACCATGAGGATCCTATTATTAGAGTTCATGGTGGCTCATCACAAGACTAAGCCCTATCACCCAAAACCAAATGGAACCGTGGAAGAATTTAACAAAATACTTGAGTCATACCTTGACCAAAATTTGTGATTTTGTAAGACAAGATTAGGATTACAAAGTATC
The DNA here is from genome assembly GCA_018340775.1 of Taxus wallichiana var. yunnanensis. NCBI lineage: Eukaryota > Viridiplantae > Streptophyta > Pinopsida > Cupressales > Taxaceae > Taxus > Taxus wallichiana. Next base: position 173,148,569 of record CM031244.1, read on the forward strand.
GGCAAAGATTATGGGCTTATAGGACAACGTATAAAAGGATGAATAAAGCCACACCATTTCAGTTGGTGGTTCGCATGGAAGCTATTTTACCAGTTGAATTTATGTTTCCTTCTCTACGAATAATGTGTGTAGGAGGTTTAGTCGATGAACAAGAGAGCTGGAAGAAAGGATTGATGAGTTAATGAAGTTTGGATGAGAGACCATCACTCACCGTGTGGAGCCAAACAAAGTAGAAAAGAAAATTAGAAGGCTTGGCATGATTGCCACATTAGAAACAAGAAGTTTTAGGTTGGGAAGATGGTTTTACTATATGATTCCAAGTTTCTGCACCACCCTGGGAAGTTGAAAGTCCATTGGTTGGGTTCTTACACAATCTCATACATCCTTGATTCGAGTGCGTGCTAGTTATAAGTGCTGGATGGGACAAAGTTTCTTGGACACTTCAATGGGAGTAGGCTAAATCCCTACTATAAATAAGTCTTCTTGATGTTTGTAAATAAGGTAGTTTTTCTAGTTAGTTTAGAAATTTCATTTATGCTTTCCCTTTCTTGTGTTTCCCTTTCACGTTGTTTTTTTGTTTTGCGCCTTGGGTGCGGTAACCTTTTTGCTACTTTGGATAATTTGTGAGTATGCGAGAGGACCGTGCATCATTTTAAGTGTGGGGTGTAGTAATGTGAAGGAGCGCATGGTTAGAGTGCCAAGGAAGTGTATGTTAAAAAGCCCCATTGAGTGGCCGGTTGAAAGAGGTGTATTGAGAGAAAATATGGAAGAAGAATGGTTGGTTCTAGGATAAAGCTACCTTTAGATCCCATGTACTAAGGAGGAGAAAGTGCATTAAGCAACATGAGGTAGGTGAGAGCAAGAATCAGGATAGAAGAAGTACCTTTGGCGCAGGTTTTGCGCACATAAGAGTCTCTTGTCGGGTTGGATTGGTTATGTGTAAGAAGGTTGGAGGAGTTTTTGCATAGGTTAGGTGCATGAGTGAAAGCACTGAAGATGGGCTTTGTTTGAAAAATCTGCATTAAATGAAAAAATTATAGTGGTAGGTGAAATAGCATTTAATGCTCAAAAAGAGAAAAGCTATAAGTAAAGGGTCAAGGCACTTTCATTTTCACTTTATGAATAGAGAGAGAAGTGATTTTTGCATCTATGAAAAACTAGGGTTTCCAAATTTGATCGTGTGAAGAAAAATTTGTGAGATTGAAGTGTGAGCAGCCAGTTTGGATTTGCAAACCGGAAGGGGTTACATGGGCGTGAGAAAAGTTTTGAGGAGGCACCATCTTGTGGAAGTTTTATCCCAGTTAGGGTTTGACAAACTAGGGCATGGGTTCGAGAGGTTTTTCATCATAGATTTGAGATCTGAGGCTAGAAGAAGTGGAAGAATAGAGTAACAAGGAGGGAGTGAAGTGATAGGAGGACCTCGACAATGGCACCCAAGAAAGGAAAGGGCAAGGGCAAGGCCAAGCAACAAGAACCTGACATGAGTAATATGAATGAAGAGTGGTATGCAGAGATGTAATACCCAGATGGGGTAATGATGGGTAAGGAGTGGGATTCCCACCTGAGGAATGTTCCTATAAGTGACTATAACCATTGAATGAACATGATCAAGAAGGAAATAACACTAGAGTTAGTGCACCCCATGAACAAATAGACACCAGAGGGCTTGCCCATCTATAATGATGATGTTAAGGTCAAATTGGAGAAGGCAGGGTTGTTACAACTCTATGAGTTTCCCTATTTTGGAAAACTAGAACACTTATACCAATGGCTAATGTCATGAGTACATGAAGATTACTTCCATTTTATAGGGCATAAGATGCGCATTACTCCTTAACTCATCTCTCAATTCACAAGCCTCATATGTGAAGGAGACAACTTGGAAGATGACCTAAGCAACAAGGAGGCAATTCAGAAACCATCACCGAATATGCCTGCAAGAAGGGGTCAAGGTACTATGACATCTCAGACATCAAGGACCCAAGTGATGAAGATGGCCGCACATCTGGTAACAAAGTTGAATGGCCAGGAGAGATGGACCCAGGTCAATAAACCCTGGTTACATGTCTGCAAAAAGATTGTAGAAGGCACCATTTACAACTTATCTACATACATCACGGAGGAAATTGTTTGTTGCGTGAAGGAGGGGGATAGAATCCTCTTCAGAAACATCTTGCTAACCATTGTATTTTTAGAGATTGGAGTTCCTAACGCATCAGACAAATTTATATGGGAGTACCCTACCGAGGATCCTTCTCCCAGAAAGATTTGAGAAGTATGTATGTGACACAATGACAGCACCCCACAAGGCGTGACTAGAGAAGTGGTATATGCACCTGAGGAATGCGTTCGGGGTAGAGTGGAGGATTCCTGAACAACTTCCAATAGTCACTGAAGGAGAAGCCAAGTTTGTAGTATACCAACATTTCTGCCTAGGCAGGTTTAGGCTAGTAGATGGGTCATAGAGCCCATGGTGCAAGCTTCCCTTCACTTTCATAGCTCAATACTTCCAAGCGGGAGTAAACAAATTCAAGGAATCTAAGAAGCTGAAGCTGGAACTAGGTAGTCTAGACCAGGAGCACAGAGAGATGTGAAAAAGGTTGAACTACCCTAGCAAGTAAGTGCACGTACGTGGAAAGGTACATGTCACATGAGGTCTAGATGACAAGGCCAATAACGTTACCCATTGTAGGAGGATCCACAAAGCATGCGTATACCTCGTATAAGGCCAAAGTTTAAGAAGGGAACGTAACTAGAGAATGATGTCTCCATACCTAAAGATCCCATGGGTAGGAAGGGGCCCACACCCAAGAAGAAGGGAAGAGGTGAAGAAGCACCAAGTGTGCAGACTACTCAGACAGTGAGTATGCCGATAATGAGTGCCAAGCCCAGTACTTGCACATGGAGAAAGAAGTCCCGATGAAGGAGATGATGCCAGAAGTGGAGGTGCCTAAGCAATGCCTCACTAGGGAAAAGTCACCAGAGGAAGAGGAAGAGGCCGAATCCCCTGTCAAGGAGCCACCTCTCAGGAAAAAGTAGAGGATGGAAGAGGAAGCTAACTAGAGGAGACCAACAGCTTGGAGAAGTACATGGGTGGAAGGGAGGACAAGAGTGAAGAAGATGACAAGAAGGATGAGCCTGAGAGGGATTAGGAGCCACATGTTTTCAGCATGTATGACTCAGGAGAAGAGAGTGAAGAAGAGAAATAGGAGTTCGTATTCACGCGGTGCATGAGTACCCAGGATGAGGAAGGCACCCAAGACATGGGAAAGAGTGAGGAGGTTGGCACGGAAAAGTAGGAAGCCATAAGCTTCACAAAGGAGTAGATCACCGAGGTAGCAGAGAGAGAGGCAAAGAAAATGCTCAAGGCCTTAGTAGACCAAGAGTTGGAGTGCAGCACTGACATAGTGCTAGAGGAAGGAAAAGAGGAAAACATTGAAAAGGAGCATGATAACATGGGAGGAGGTCCCACTCTAATGATAAGTTTTCCCAAAGGCACGCTCGGGTAGGAGGACCCTTGGTATAGAGAAAAGACAAGTGATGGGATACGTTGATGACTCAAAGAAGGTGCTACACGTGTGGTTCCAGAGCACTGTACCCACAGAAAGGATTTTAACCATGGGGTCTTTTGAAAAGGAGGGAATGTACCCCGGAATGAAGAAGATGATCTCTTAGGTGTTTGAATCCCACATTGATAAGCTAGACTTCTAAGTCTACCAAGGAGTAATCATAACAGTACCAGAGTCTAAGGGAGCCAATCCCTTGGTAAATGCCCAGGAGCTCTCGGATGAGTAGGTCTGTAATGCACTCAACAAGGTCACGGTCGAGACAGAGGCTAGGCTCTTTACACATAATGACAGAATAAGAGTGCTAGAGGGAAAGCTAGGGAAGAAAGAAGAGGAGATGGCAGAGAAGGCCAAGAACTTGAAGCAAGAAGAACTGATCAGTGCACAGCTGAGGCACGAGCTAAAGGATGAAAAGACAAAGGTGTAGGAAGTATACAAGAAGGTGGAGTCTATCAAGAGTGCCATCATTTTAAAGCACCTAGACCTAGTGCCACCCACGCAAAAGTACACATCCATTATGGAATGCTTAGAAGATATAACGTGCATCCTCACCATGGAGAGATGACCTTTGGCCCTAGAGTCTGACAGAGGAAGTGGTCGCGCACTTAAAGGAAGAGGATAGGTTGAGGGTGGTAGCACTCATTGCTAAGTATAAAAGGTGCTCAGAGAGGTTAAAATTGTTTCCCAATCTGCTGAGGCCACATATGATACTTACATCAGACATGGATAAGGTAATAAGCACCTTGGTCACCACACTCGAAGCGGAGCTAAAGGAGTTCCAAGAGAAGAATAAAGAAAATAGGGAAAAGAGAGATAAGGTCTTTACAAAAGTAGAAAGAAAATCTGAGGCGATTGAAACATTAAGGGGTTTAATCAAGGCATGGCTGAAAGAACTATACCCTCATATTACTAGGAGGATGGACATGCTTGAAGACCTAGGCAAGGAGATGGAGAAGATCATTGACACTTTGGGCACCCAGGGTATTGGCCTAAGTTTTGATAAGGTGAGCATCCTGATCGGCAACATCTGTCAAAAGGCACAGAGCGAGGTCAACATATGGAACAAGCTATAGGAAGACTTATGGAAGGATTTTCCTAGCTTGTTGAGTTGATCACCCCCCATTCTTCCTTCTTCCCCAATTCTTTCATTCCTTTATTCTTTTATAAAATGTAAGACTACACCTTGGTTCCTTAAGGTAGCATACATCTTGGTTAAGTGGAGTGTTTTGAGGACAGAGAACAGGCGTAGTGTGTGGTGATGTTATACCCTAGATTATTGACCAAGTATGAAGGTGTGTAGACACATAAGGTCCCAATTATAGAATGGCACACAAGGAAAAAGCACGCAAGAGAAGGGTTTAAGGAAGCTCGTGGCATGTGATGCGTGAAGACAAATTGTAGGGTTTGATACTTAGTCAATTTGGATGTCCAGAGTAGAACACATGAAAAGCATGACCCGGTTGCACATGGATAAGATGTCATCCTAGCGACAGGTTGGCCCAGGAAGGAGCATGCCTGCGATAGAATCTTCTAGAAGAACATCATGGGATAAAGTGGAAATCTCAGGCCTAGAGAAGCATGCTCACATGGAGGACCACATTCAGACACTTGGCACCGGATCTGAGGGCACTAGAGGGTGAGTTGGCAGTCCAAGAAAGCTATAAATACAAGCACCTATAGAGACAAAAATATATACATAGAGAGTGGGTGGAGCTCTGCAGAAATGTTGTGAGGACTCTGTCAAGTGGATAGTTGTATTTAGGAGAGGATGCATTAGGCTTGGGGGTTGTAAATTTTATTTTTGGTAGCTTAGTTACATTAAGTCCAGTGTAATGCATGACTATGGTCTGCTTCTTTGTGACCCTCTGTAATGGTTCCATGGATGTAATAAGGTTTCCTATTATAATATATACATGAATATCAATGATTCTGATGCATACTTCTCTCTTATGAGTTATCTTTCCTTTCATGCTAAGTATTGATGCTTGTATGTTTCTTTCTATCATACTACATGTTATGGATTCTGTTAAGTACTCGATGGTCGAAATGACTGCAAGGATGTAGAGGCTTTTCTAAGAAATATGATTCTTTTATGTCCTAACTTCCCTTCTGAAATTTCTTACACAAATCATAGATGATGTTTCCCACTAAATTGGCATAAAAGACAGGACTCGATGACGGCGCATGCCTTGGGAGAGTGCCCACTTTCACTGGGTGATTGGCCAACACACATGGGGTTCCTTTCTTTTGTGATAGGAGTAAAAATTACTACAAATATCTTCATCCCCTTAGGCATCTTTCTAATGCACAAAAATACTACAATATCCTCCAAGTCTATGGGCAGATGGTTTAACCTGAAAATTCATGCATTGGGAATTGTGTCCTTAATGCTCTGTGTGTCCTTGTCGGGAATTGATCTTTGAAAAATGGTCAAGACCTGAATTTCTCTTTCCATGTTTCAAAATAATGGTGAAATAAAATTCTTGAAATAGAAGTATCCACCTGTAAATGAGCCCTTACAAAACAGGATTGTTGACCAAGTACTTAAATGGTGTTTCCAATAAGTACTTCCAAAATTGTGATCTATATAGAAAATGAATGGTGTTTTCAATAAATACTTCCTAAAATTGTGCAATGCATAGATTATAGACAAAGCTTTGCACTCATTAGTTATGTAATTCTACTCCTTGGTGTCAACTTCCTACTTGTAAAGAAAATGGTATGATCTACAATTGGTTATCCTATTTACGCCAACAAAGTGTGCCAATTTCCATGTCGGAAGCATCAATATGAACATGAAAGGATTTTTCCAATGAAGGAAATTACAAAATAGGTGCAGTGGTCATCCATTCGTTTAGGGTTTCAAATTCATGTTATTGTGCTTCTCCACAATAGAATTTCCCTTTCACCTTCAACTATTCCTCCATAGCGCAACAATATTTACATACCCCTCAATAAATTTCCTGTAATAACCTATCTACCCTAAGAATCCACGCACCTCACTCTAATTGGTAGTATCTTCTAAACCCAAGATCACATCTATCTTGGCTAGTTCCAATGGAAATGCTTCTTTACAAATGATATGTCCAAGTAAATTGCCAAAATGTGTTGCAAAGATGCACTTCTTAATGTTGAGAGAGATTCTCAAATTCCTCGTACCTCTCATACATGAGCCTTAAATTGTCACAATGGTCCTTTAATAATCCATAGAATATCCAATCATCCAGATATAACTGCAAGAACTTATGAATAAATTCTTAAAATTCTTACACAACAATGCCCAAGAACATTGTTGGTGCATTTTAGTCTAAAGTGCATAACTATATATGTACTGCTTGTTTCCCATTTAGTGGTGAAAGTATTATTTTCTTGATCTTCCTTCACAATTGGCACCTAATGATAACCTAAAAATTTATTTATAAAATAATATATCTCACACCTAGAAACTCCCTCAAGAGTATCTTCTATGAACAAGGTGGGAAAAGGACCAATAAAACATGAAGCCATCAATTCCCGTAATCCACACAAATCCTTATCCTCCCATATTTCTTGATTCTTATAACCATAGGATCAATTATTCCGAGAATAGAGAATATTTTCAATTTCATCCTTTACCTTCACATGTTGATTAGGATTCATCTTGTAAGGCCTCTTCCTAACTCGGCGAGATGCCTTCTTTCAGCCTTGATTTTCATCTCTCCTAAAATGGCATACTCCATTTAACTCATGATAACCCCTTAGAAATAATTTTAAAAGTCACACATGAGTTCAATAATCATATACAATTATTTCTCTCGACCATTAATCACCAATATTTGCCTCCTTAGGCTCTACCTCCGTACCAATGTTGACCTGATTTTTTTTCATATGAGTATGATATGTGCGTTCCTTCTCATCTACACTATCCATCACCTTGTGCATATCTTCAGTGTAGTCAACATCTAGATTATCCACTTCCTCATCATCTATCATATACACTAGTTTACCCTTTTATTTTTCCTTCTAGAAATAAGCCATATCTTCTTCATCTACTTCCTCAAGATCAAGGCATGCGTCAATATCATATTCTACAAATAATTCTAACATAAGATCTTCAACCTTTGTGCTATCTCCCAAATTAAGCCACTTCATAATTTGTAGTACTTCTTTGACTAGAGGCTTAGTAGAAAAGTAATCAAAAGTTTGGATAATACCTAAGGTCAACTCTTTCAAATTTTCAGTATCCCTTTTCAATTTCCGCATGGACATACCATATGCACCCGCATCCGAGTAAGGTGGAATAGAAATTATGCACCTAGAGTGATGGAAGTAATCCATCCTTGGATTATGCCCAAGATCTCTCACACTCCTGGATGTGATGAGAGGTAGGATATTTCCCATGAAATTTTCATATTTGTGTAGGTACATTATTCCGAGTGAACCTCGTAGAAAAGGAGACTCTCACTTATTACAATTCCAAAAGGCTGTCTCTATGTGTTTCCCACCAGTACGCTATTGTCTGCATAAGGTATAGACCAATATATTTCTTCTATCCCCTTCATTCTACCACTCGCGATTCTCTATGGTGCTTAGAAATGCGTCACGATTTCCTTCACCAATATACCTTAGCACCCTATTAAATCAAAACCGCCTCACCATGCATGGTCTAATCATCATGGTGACTTTTCCTTTCACTTCATTCCTGACCATTTCATACGTTCTATGAGCCCAGTTATCACAAGAGACACTGGTAGTGTCATTTAAATACTACACGCCTTCCCAACAAAGTACACCCTCTTTAGATGGTTCTAAATTCTCTGGATTTTGCATTGACTACACATATATTTTGTTAAGATCTTCTTCACTTAAGGGCTCAACATAGGGCTTTTCCTTTTATTGAGCAAGGGTATAATCACACGCTCCTCATCATTCTCAAAACTAATATATGTTTTATTAAAGCACAAATCTTCCTTATTCACATAGCACCAGGGTCATCCAAGTAATGTTGGGAAGTTATCTACTTCAAAAATATCTAATACCTCAAAATCCCGAGTAAACTTTACGCCTTGAATTGTAATAGCTACATCCTTCAATAACCCAATCAACATGGACCTAGTATTATTTCTCATGTATAACACATTCATCGATGGCTGCAAGTTTGACCTACCCATATAATTCCAAGCATCTAGATTCAATATGTCTACTTCCATACCAAGATATCAATAATAATGTTGTGTAATATCCACCCATCAATTATTGCATCAAGTGTGATATCCTTATCAAATTCATGATTTTGAGGTGGTATATTTGCATGAAGTATTTAACTTTTGCACTCGATCTAAGGCATGGTACCTTTTCTTGTAGCCATTCCCCTAGTAGAGGATTGAAGTTCTCCTTACATAAAAACTTGCAAAACTATTTCAAGTCATCAAAATCCTTCCACGAAGTTCAACTTTCACCGCATGATCATTGTCATCCACCCTCTCCTTTAAACATTATATTTATCCCTATAGTGCCTTGAAAACTTCCATGGTATCCTGATAAACTTCCTTCTAGTGCGCAACATCTAGATACTTAGTATGTATCACCTCTTCCTCAAAATGAGTGGCTTAGTCATCAAAGGCTTGTGTGTATGTGCAAACTTAATACGTTCGGTAACCTTTAAAGTTTGTAATTCAAGATCATGAGTCTTCTTTAACATCCATTGATTGGAAATAACATGCTACACCTTAATCATTCCCATGCCCTTTTTATACTCATTATTCTTACTCATGTGATCATATAAATATGGGAATTCCTCTAACTTATGCGGCTTCCCACACCATGAGAAATTAATATTATGAGGGCACTCACACTAATAATGATAAAGAGATCCACAATTATAACAAGTTCCTCATGTAAATCTCATTGTACCACCTATTGGTTCTCGAATTAATCTCATCCCTATTTGGTTAAGATTTACCTTCGTCATCTGTTATATTTTCTGTTTTCCTGTGGGGGTGCGAGTTGATCTTTTGGTTCTCCGTATGTGGATTTTTCTTTCCTCTTTTTGGTCGAGGATCATGTTTGGATATGCATTATTTTGAAAATTATTGTGGGGAACTAGTTGTGTTTTAGGTTTGAAATCTGAAGGATCACCCATTTAAAAATTTTCTTGGTCGTGTTTTTACTTGCATTTTTGTCCCATCACCCATTGGTATGTGGAATTTCCCAATTGAATGCGGTATGGTAGGTCTAGCTTGTAAACTTGTAACTTTCTATCACATTCACAAAATGAAAAATCAGCCCCATGACCCAATGAATATTCTTCGAATATTCACAATCATAAAGTGACACAAAAAAATTCTCGATTCACCCCCAAAGGTGTACATTTTTCACAAAATAAGTGGATGCAGGGAAGTGGTGCATAATTGTATTTTTGCACACTAAGAATAAAATTTTAAAAGTGTAAAAAGGTTCCTCGAGACATGTAAAGGACACGTGGCTCTTTCTTATGCATGAAGTGGGGAGGTAGGTCATCGGAGCACTTTGAAACTTTGGGTTTTAAACTAGAAAGGGATTAATATTGCATAAAGGGCCCACAATTCCACTATCTTATAGACTTAGAGGAATTTATTCATTTATTAAATGATCTTAATTAGAGTGAGTATTTGAAATCAATTAAGCATAGCCACATCACCTTAGTTGGTGCTATCCCACTATCGATTCAGTTCCTATAATTGGTATGGCATTGTGTTATGAATTATGACCCAAAGAAAAGGGAATTATTAGATGGAAGTGGTGATGTAGTGTTAACATTGACACCTGTATCCATCAGAATAATGCTTAAATTGTCTGTAATCACAAATCCAATCACCATTTGTATAAAATTATCTTTACGAGATTATGAAAAGAAGAAAAATGACTATGCTAAGATCATAAATACAAAATGGCTCATCATGGAGAAAAAGGAAACAACTAGAATTCCTAAAAGGATAGTTAGGGCACAATTTGTTGAAGAGGCTGAAGATATTATTATGTTATTAAGTTGAATGGTGAGATTGGAAAATGCAAATGAATTCAAGGAATGGATGTGTACCTACATGTGGATTATTTTGGAAAGAAAAGGGAACATCTTTTGGGAAACTTTTATTACGAAGCATTCCATAGTCACATGGTCAATTTTACAAAAAAATTGAGATGGGTGACAATTCAAAGCTGGAATTCTACATGATGACCTACCTAATATACAATGATGAAAGGCATAGACATTTCTTAGGCTTATTACCACATGATGATTTCAAACAGTGTCAAATGCACAAAATTTTTCCTCAATTGATGCTGGTGAATTGGAGTGGAAATGTGAGGTTGGTTAATGATGATTTTTTTACACCAATTAGTTTCCCTTTTCAAATCGAACAGGAGCAATATAGAATTTCTGAACAATCCATGAAAGTGATTTTGGAGTATGGGTGTTACTTCATTCAATATAAAAATTCACATACATAAGGGTTAGTGGTTTTGAGGGTAAACCTTATAAATTGCCTAGATATTTAGATGATAAATTAGCTTTATGTGAATTGGCAAGGCAGTTAACACCTGTGTATAAATTGATTTCCGAAGGCATAAGACAAATATCAAGTTCCCCATTAGAATTGGAAGGTATTCATGCCCTTCCATCATAAAATCCAGATTGATTGAGGATGAAATGAAGAATTTTGACATGGAAAAATTTGAGGCAAGGGCCAATTATGACATCATATGGGTATTCAATAACATTGCAAATAATTTTGAGCATGAGCATCATTTTGAAGATTATTGGATGAATTTTAGGGATGAAGAAGAGGTTAAATTAAGGGATTTCTCCATAATGACCCTTTCACAAATAATAGACTTCAAAATTACAGTTATCCCGAAGGGAATTGTGGATGATCCACATACAGTAAGAAAATATTACATTGATCAGAAGGTGGAAGGTTAGCCTATAGCCCCTCTAAATTGGAATGAGATAGAATTTGATGATTTTAATATAAGGATAATTGATGTAATGAGGAGGATTGTGAATTGTTTAGCCCAAAATAACATTAACTTGTCAATCCAAAATACAAGAAACTTAAAAGCTTTAGGAGTTTAAGAAACTTAAGTGATGATATTCCACCCTCGGGATGGCGTAGATAGAATTGATCCATTGAGAGTAAAATACCCTCGGTTTCCCTCCAAAATTCCCACTTCTAAACTCATAGATGAGTGGAATCGGGCCACTAGCAAAACTGGTACTTCTATGTCGGTTCTCGGTGCAAAATACTAAAGAAATTCTCTTAAATCTATGGAGAATGCCCCCATTAATTTTTCAATTCCAATTCAAGAAAAGGGGAAAGGTTTGACATCTCATATGGTCTCGCTTGGGTGCTTTTCCAAAGCCACATAGTGCTAAGAAACTAATGAGTGGAGCTATAATAAGTGGTCATACTCAGTCTAAGTCACATAAGGAGGAGCAAAGAGCAACACCTGATTTGAAGAAGTTTGAAAGAGAACATAAGAAACAAAAGGTGTTATATGAGCTATTTTTGGTGAGGGTGGGTGCCCACATGCCCAAAAAACACAAACATAGAGATATGGTAATTTATCCTCCTAAGTTTGAAAGGAATGATGTTTTTTAGGCACAACATGTTGCATCACTACCACAAGTAGAATAATCAGAACTCTATTCCCACCTTGTTTTTTGGAGGAAATAACAAAGAAAGGTACTTAGGATCAAGTATCCTAAGAAACTGTTGTAGCTAATCTAGTAGGAAACTAATTTTTAACTCTAGGTATGAAAATATCTTAGACCTTGCCTGCTAAGGATGAAAATATGCCTTCGGTTGAAACATTGCATGATTTTGAAAAGATTCAGCTGATGTGATTGATGTTGATATTGGTGAGGTATTTTCTATGTTAGATTCCCTTAATTTATCTATGAGTGAACTAGTAGATGGATTTCAAACAAATAAGGAATTGGAAATAAATACTCATGTGCTAACCAATGAAAAGAAAGTCCAAGATACAAAAATCCTTTCTATAGGACAAGTATTTTTAATCGACAAACTAGGATTTCTTGCGCAGAGAAGACACTAATGAAGAGGTATTAGTTGAATAAATTACTTCCCTTTTTGTTAAAGTTACTATAGTTGATGAACTTTCTCACGTAGGAAAATCTATCTTTGAGGATAAAATATAAGTGGCACAACATAAAACTACTGGCGAGAAAATCATTGTTGATAGGGATATACATCCTCTAGATGGAAATGTGAAGTTGGCTTTAGAAGAAAAACCTACCATGACATTACCAGATGCATCATCAGAACATAAGGATAGTAGGATGCCAACTCAATAGATTTTGGGGAAGGAAGAGCCTGCAAGCTAGTCACTGGTACAAGAAAATGTTGGAGGAGAAATTGGGTCTAGTATGGCATCAATTGGAGAAATAAGGAAGGAATATCCCTTGACTACTAACAAAAATCAAGAAAATAATGATCAATCCTAGGTTCTAAACCAAGGAGAAGGAAATTTGAAATAATTATTAGCACAGGGTGAGAGTAGAAAAGTGGTTATCAAAATAAATGATGAAGAACAGGAAAAATCACTGGCTCGGGATGAACAAGGGGTGTTCAAACAATTGATGGTTGTCCCTAAGAAACCCCAATAGAAATCACAAGAAGAAAAGGCTGGAACAAGTCTGGCTAAAGGGTGGATTGGTGAATTAATTTCGAATGAGGAAAAGGAGGTCCTCCCTGTTCAAGCTATTGACCTTACTAATTTTTTATTTTCCAAAGGAAGTAAGAGCTTCAAAAAGGGCTAGGACTATCACCAAAACCCACACTGATTCATTAGGAGCCAAGACTCTAGAAATAACAATCCCTTTTAATGGAATAACTAGAGATAATATAACAATGAATGATTATAATGTTTAGATCATTCCCTAAGGAAATAAATCTAGATAAAAAATAAAACAAGGAGTATATAAGGTAGTGAATGACCTTTTTGCAAATGGTGGATGGAGATAGAATGATGAAAGGAAGTTAAAATAATAGGTTAAAGCCCTTAGTTCTAGTTTGTAGAATTTGATTGGGTACCCTAGACAAACTCAAACAAGTGCCTCTATAGATATCCTTGAGGGAATGGAAAGGATTAATAAAGCTACAAGAAGGTCTAGGAGGTGGATACATGGATTGAAAAATTAACCAAAAATAAAAAATAAGTAATTACAGAAGCAATATAAAAGCATGAAGAGCTCAAGAATAGAATCAATGAAATCAATGAGATAATTGAACAATGTAACAATGATATCTTCTACTATGAGGGAATTATTCCCAAACTAGACCGCATAACCCATCTGAGTGATGAATTTTTTTGAGTAGGAAAACATTATGCCAAAGTGGAATTCAAAGGAAGCTAACATGCCATAGAAGAATTATCAAAAATTAGAGTGGAAACCTTGAATGGGATCAAGGAAAAGCTCGAAATCAAGATAAATTGGGTTGATGACACTCTTGATGCCATTGAATTGAAGTTAGAAGATATGGTATCTGATAAATTCAAAAAGAGCTACGGGGATCTAAAGATTTTATTTTTCTTAACTCTTTTGAAAATAATATTCAAAAGGATTATTTCTCCTATGAAATAATTAAAACAATGAGAAAGGTTGAGAACAAAATTACAGAATTAAAGGCCAGGCCATTGGATTACAAACAAGATACGAGGCATTGCATAGATGCAATAGCTAGGAAACAATAATCTTCTAGTACCATACTTGACTAGATGAGGAAGAGGTAAATGAGTTGCTCCAAAGGTATGATGCATATGTGGCAAGATTTCCAAAAGAACAAGATGCAGAAATGGAAGATGAGGAGGAAAAGAATGCAGATACAAAAGATGATGAACATGCTTAAGCATTGTTCCTTAAGTTGTATTCTCTTTTCATACTCCTTTAAACTGATGCTTTAAAATAATATTTTTGTTACATGGGATGTAATTGTTATTCTAAACTTTATTGTTTCCTTATTTCAATTGTAAAGTGGAAGAATGTAGTAGTTTCATATTGACTTAGATAAATTTTTACATACATTTGGATAAACATGTAAACTATTGATATTTTTGTGCTTCTTGCATTTTGAATAAGGAACAAAATGGGGTTCTATAGGGGCCCCTTCCCATGATAAATAAATATATACACATTCCAAAAGTAGAGAAAATGAAAGGAAAGAAACATTCAGACATTTTTCAGTCCTATTTCATAGTTTCCTCCCAGTAGGGGAAGCTTATTCAAAAGATTATTCTTTCTCAAAGCACGAACTCGCTTGAACCTTGTGTTGTCTAAAAAAAATAACTGACCCTACCAAGTCTTGCGACATTCCCATGTCCATCAATGATTCTAGAGTCATTCTAGGATGAATCATGATCTATTCAAGCTTGATTTTCTTCTATTTTTATGATACCCAATCCAAAAGATCCAAACCTCCTGTGAAGAACGTAATTTTCCATTTCCCCTTGTGAAGGTTTGACTTAATAGGAGTATTTTGAGAAGGGATATTCGGGGTGATTGGAAGGAAAGCACTATATGTTATTGACATGGATAGGTTACAAGGTATTCAACCTGACCTAGTCTCACACTTCCTTATAATGGGTGGATTTTCTCTTGGAGAAGGAATGTGTTGAGGTCCCAAAAAATCATGCTCAGACTAAGGAGCATGCTGCATTAAATGGGTGGATGAATGAATTACAAAGCTTCCCCTTTTTCTTGATTGGAGGAGATTGCTTCCCTGGAATGACAAGTAGATCATGATTGATCTTCTTCTATATTAGAGATAATGATTGTAAGTTGAGGTTGTGGTTCACCCTTTCTATTACCTGAAGATGATGTTGGTGCTGAGCCTAGTTGCGAGGACATAGTCTTTAATTGTTTTTTCTCTAGGGAGTTGATCCTCTGCTCTAACTCATCTATTTTGTGGGAAATGATAGGCAAAAGTGTCAATAGAGGATTTTTCATATAGCACATATGATTCCTTGGGAATATCCTTTGATACAAATCCCTCATCGCATAAAAAGGGACATTGAAAGATGGTTTTCCCATATACCTGAGGTCTTCTCTCGACCCAAGTATCTCTTTAAATCTTCAATATATTTCAAGTGCTCCCATTTGAAAAGATGAAAATACATGACTTCAAAGGTTGAAAATACAGAATTAGTCCTAATCAGCCTTTTCAAAAGTGCTAATTAGATCTGCCAAGTATGTCAAAGGCCCTTTGGTATCTCCTAGAAACTTTATGTCAAATAGATACCTAACAAAGGCTTCATCAAGACCAATCAAATCAAATATTTGATTTATATCTTCTAAAGAAATTTCCTTCATACTTGTGTGCTATAAGTACCTTTGCCATTTTTCTGATGAAATTCCTTATATTAAGAATAAGAAAGGAAATACATAATGATAATGAATTTGAACTAGGTTTTATAGTGAAAAGGGTGCATATGGTTTTGATTTAGAGAAATATTTCCCATGAGATGAGGGAGATTTTTCTCATTTCACACAAAAAGGATTTAAGAGTTAGAAGAGATTAGGAATGAGTAGATCTAGTAAATCAATATGATTTGATAGGAACCGTGTATGGAAATTAAGCTAATAAGACATAAAATAGAGTGTGTATAGCACCCAAGGTGGATTATTGAAAGGTGAATGTGGATATATGTCATATCAGAGTCATCTGGAAGTGTTCAAATATCATTTGAAATGATTATCTAATCAATATCAGAAAGAATGATTAAAGTAATTTTCTAGAAATGATGACCTGATATCCCAGTTGAGCACAAGTGGAACCAATTGAAAAGAATTGCATTTTGTACACCTGGTAGTTTAAGGTAAAAATTTTAAATGTCATGTTCTAGAACAAGTATTGTAAAAGGAAAAATTCCTTGGGATATTCATGATTTTGAGGGGAAAATCTTTGAAGTTCAATAAATTAATGGGTGATATAAAAGTAAAGAAATAATCATGCCAGAAGGGGGGTTAATTTTTCAGAGAATTATTCAAATAAAAGAAAACTATAGAAGGATGAGAGAAGCCATTTTCTCAAAGAAATTATCTAAGAAACTTGTTGTTTCCTGTGTGTCTTTAAATTTGATCACATCAAGATGGTTGCAACTCTCCAACCATTGAAAATCTTTGAGATTGTAAATAAACTTTCCTTTTCGAGATTTTGAATAACCTTGAGTAAATCATGTTAATCATGAGCATAGTTGTTCCTGATTTCATTTTGAGATATCTTCAAGTAGTTATCTATGTTCCTCTTTCATTCTTATGTTAGGAGTTCCTTGAATTACAAAAGATATTTTCCTTGTGATAGTATCATGGAATTTGCAATTACATTATGAAGAGAGATTTCATTTCATGATGTAATAAACAATTTAAATTCACTCTACTTTCATTATGATGATACATATTGTATGTTAGTCTATGATTTTATCTTAGGTGTGTTAAATTAGGGATTTAGAATGTTTAATTAATTCTTTAATGTGAGATTTTTTTTTAATCCTTGAAGAATGTGTGAAACCATGTATCTTTGTGCTTTTATGGATGCACATCTTCTAGTTGAAGGTTCATTCTGACTACTTGAATCATTGTGTCATCTTACTTTCTAGATGTTCCAACATTTATTACAATTTCTCACGAATTTGGTATAATCAATTTTATCTTGCTTAACTTCCCAACAAAAATCTATACATTAAGTGATGAATCCTACAAGAACCACTCATGATTGCACTGTGTATCCATAAATGCTAAGGAAATTCATTGAGTTTTCCCATCCTTTACCAAAATATGTAGGTGCAATCAATTTTTATCATTGTCTTTAGTAACCTGGACCTTTTCTAGAAGACATCTTCATTCTCTAGGGCATGAGAGTTATATTATGTTGCATTGACCATGTTTTCTCAAGGTCTCCTTCAAACATTGCAAAGGGAGAGTCAAATATTGTTGATTCATTGATATTCTTCACCAACACATGTTACAAAATGGGTCCTCTCACCTTAGTTGAAGGCACAACCTAAAGTAGTGAGGGTAGGTCGAACCCTTAGCATGGTGCTATCCACTCCTTTCCAAGCCCGAGTAATAAAGAGTCATTTAAATCCATCCCCAGCTACAAAATGACTCATATTATTATTTGTTTGTCTCTAAGCATCCTGATCAACTTGTGATGTTGCTCGGTTTCAAAGGAAGAATAAATCTAGGTAGCAACATCGATCTGACACCGTTGTCGGGGACTATTTGAGGAAATACATATGCATATTTACCTCTGGTAAAGATTATTACATGATTTAAGTGCAAATATGTTGTTTAAAGGTTATCCTTTGTTAAGATTTATAAATATTGGTTCATTATGTAATATTTCCTAGTTTGAGTGAATGTTGTACTAGGTTGTATTGATAGTGATAAATATTGAAAAAGGATGATAAGATCTATTGAGATTTGTATAAATTAAGTATTGATAGACATTTGACAAAATATTTATAGTTCTTTTGCACATATAAGGTGAGAATCCTGGTGTGACTCCGTATTGGTTTGAAATATTTGGTAAATATTAGTGTCTTAAATCTTTGTCAAGTAAACTTTGTTGTTAATATTTGCAAAGATGGAAGGAAGAAGGTATTTATTTAATAAGGATCCCACTATAAAATTGTTTCTAGAGCTTGGGAAGGAAAATTCAAAAGGAAGAAAAGTCTGGAAAGTATTGGGGGATCAAGAGTTAGGAGACAAAGTGATACCAATTGTGGAATGTGATCAACCTATAGTTGAGGATTATCCTACATCTTCAAATAATTATGAATCAAATAGTCCTCATGTAAATTTGAATTCTCCAACCGGTGAAGGGCTATAATTTGTGTCTGAAAAATGTATCCCTCATTTCTTCCCTCTATCATCTAGGACTGATAGGGTTTTTCATGAAATTGAATCATTAGAGGATATTTACTTTGAAAATTATACTCTGTATTCCAAAGGCCCCTGGTTCCATATCATTTTGATTCTCCTATAGGATCACCTCCTCAAGGTAACATGGCTCATCCTCCACCTAGACCTCCTTTTGTTGTCAATACATTTGGACCAATAAATTTTAGAGGAATGGTTGGGTATCCTAATGTTGTACCTCAAGATGTGAGAAATAGGTTGCCTAAATTTCAGGGAAATAATGCCATCACTAGTGATCAACATTTGAGACTCTTCATTAATATGATGGAATATTTTGAAATTGAATATGAGGACGTGTATATAAAATTATTCATTCATACTCTCGAAGAGGATGCACATGATTGGTATAAATCTCTACTAGATAATTCAATAGATTCATGGAACGAGATGAAGAATGCTTTCAGATTACAATATGGGGATAATACTGACCCAAGGTTCCTCTTTTCTGAGTTTGAAAATATAAAAATAATCCCAATGAGTTTGTCCAATATTTCAATACCAGATTCAATAAGACTTTGAATAGACTACCCATAATTATAAGGCCAAGTGATGAGTCTTGCTTAATCAAATATTTTGATGCTTTTGACAAAAATCTTCCTACTACTTAAGAGATAAGAATCTTGGAATGTTAAGGCAAAATTTCACCATGGCATTGCAAATTGAAAATAATATCAAGGTAGTTGGGAAAACACCTAAGAGAGAGGGTGTCAAATTGATTAATCCTGAAAAAACTCAGTCAAACAAAGCACTTGATCTGGAGGA
The DNA here is from genome assembly GCA_018340775.1 of Taxus wallichiana var. yunnanensis. NCBI lineage: Eukaryota > Viridiplantae > Streptophyta > Pinopsida > Cupressales > Taxaceae > Taxus > Taxus wallichiana. Next base: position 173,167,856 of record CM031244.1, read on the forward strand.
AGTTGTGAAGACTTTGGCTGGGGAAATTAAAGAAATATCTTACAAGTTAGCTAGAGTAGAAAAAGGAATAGGACAAAGTTCTTAGGGTCAGCATAAACCACAAGGCCAGGATATATTTATAAATCATCCTAGGAGTGATCACATATTAGATGAAAGAGGAAAGGGTCCCATGGGATCAAGTAATAAACAACCACAACTTAGAAAGAATAGATTGGTCTTTGATTCTTTGACTACCAAGGTTGCTATAGTAGAAGAGGCCCATGTTATTGATTAGTGTGATAAGTGTTTTTTTCCACATTCCCCATGTGATTTAAGTAAGGAGTTTGAAGAAGAAAATGATGATGAAGATTATGGTGATGTATGTATGATGGAATGCCCTAAAAATTCACAACAAAGGGCCACTTCAACTGAGTTAATAAGTGCCAGAATTGTTCAAGGTTTCTAGGATTGCATTCACTAGGTACTACCTCTCCCTCATGATGATGGTGTTAAGATTGATATGATGTAAGCTTTTGATTTACCTAATCATGATTTTGAATATTTAAGATCTTTCACGATTAAGAAATATGACATGGGGAATCCCTTCTAAGGAAGATAGGAAACTTTTGATGAATGCAGTAGTTGCTCAGGAAAAGGAATATAATACAGAAGTAGATTTTTCAAAGGAGGAGGCCCTCAAGATAAACACAAAACTCCAATTCTCACTAACACACCAAAGGAACCCCTTAAAAAAGATACACTTAACAAAGGCCCTATTGTTCCAAATAAAACTTCAGAGCCAGGCATCATGCCCAAATTGCAAAGACTCTTATACCACCGGAAGGAACCATAAATCTCCCACCCAACATTATCTTACCCAAATATGTTCCATGTGATATAGCCCAGATTTTGAGTCAGATCAAATTTACTGTACCTATTTTTGAATTTCTCGGGATCTCTAAGCATAGATTTGACTATTTTGGATTTAAAGAAGATATAACAACCCAAGAAAATAATGTGAATGGTGTGGATGTTCCTCCTATCATTGCAGAGATGGAAATACCACATGCCCTAGAAGAATTGGGAGAATCACCGGAGGTATATTTGGGTACTTCACTTATTAAGTTTCAACTTAACGTTCATCATTTTTATACTACTTTAATCATCAAGGATAGGTTGGTGCATAACTACATGTTTGATTCATGAGCTTAATGTAATGTTATGCCTCTTGAAGTAATGAATGAATTAAATATCAAAGTAACAACAACCTTTGGAAAGTTTACAACTATGGATTCAAGGGAAGTGCTAGTGATTGGATATGTTAAAGGGTTAATATTGCAACTGGAAGTTTACCCAGGAAAATCCTTAACTATGAATGTGGTTATTGTGGTTTTCCCACCAAATGGGGAATTCTATTATCAAGGACATGGGCTGATAGTGTGGGGGGAAGTGTACAACTAGATATGTCATATACAACCATACTAATGGAATGAAACCTTAGAAAATTGTATGGTGAAAAGAATATGTTAGGTTTGATTAAAGATCCTAACAATGCTTCTTATGAAGTATTATATGCAGATGTAGATGTTGATAATTTTGTTGGTTATGCAGATTTTAAGGAGCATGAAATTGACAAATACAAATATCTTGAGTAACCTAGTTCCCCTTGGAATTTGATGTTTGATGGAGATTGTTCTAAATTTGGGAATGGTGTTGGTGTTGTCTTGATATCTCCAAATAAGGAAGAATTCAATTTTTCTTTTAAACTCAAGTTCGAATGCACAAATAATATTGCAGAATATGAGGCACTGCTTTTGGGTTTAAGGATTTCTTAGAGGTATGGTATTAGGGACATTATTGTTAAAGGGGATTCAAAACTGGTATTCAATCAAGTCCGAAATTGTATGCAACAAAAAATCAAAGAATGAAACAATATAAGCATGTTGTTTGGGATTTTCTAGAAATGTTGATTCCTTCAACATAGTATACCATGAAAGAAAGTAGAATAATATAGCAGACATATTGGAAGTATTGGGATCTAGATTTGAAAATTGCACAATATCCCCTTATTGTGAGTATGACATTGAAATATTGACAAGACCATCTATCCCTGATAACGTCAAACATTGGTAGGTTTTTGAATATGATTCCTAGATTCAAAGGTTTTTACAAAGTGAGGGAGAATTTACAAATCAAAATGTGGACTGGGATCTAATGGTTTGTGTTAATGAGGTAAAGATACCTTATTTTGTAAGGATATTATTCAATTAAAAAAATACAATTCTAAGATGATTGGTTGCATTAGACTCAAACTTTGATAATGTTGATCACATTTTTAATAGACATATGTCAATTTCAAGAGATGTTGAGGAACACAAATTAGGGACAGATGATAAACCTAGAAAAATATGGCTAGGTAGTAACCTAAGTAAAGAAGAAAAGCAATCATATGTCTAGTTGTTGAAAAGGTACCAGGATTTCTTGACATGGTCATATTCAGAATTGAAGGCATATAGGGAAGACCTTTTCTAGCATGAGATACCATTGGAAGCTAATGCCAAAACATTCAGAAAAATCAAATAACAATTAATCCACTTCTTTCCCTCAAAATGCAAGAATAATTAAAGAAGTTAAGGGATGGAGGCATCATACAACCCACAAGGTATTCTTCATGGGTGGAAAATCTAGTACCAGTTCGAAAGAAGAATGGAGATATAAGGTTGTGTGTGGATTTTAGGAATTTGAATAAGGCATCAATTAAATATAATTATCCCCTTCCCAATATGGATAACATGTTGTAGTTAGTTACTGGCTCTGAGTTATTGTCTACTCTAGATGGATTCTCAGGATATAACCAAGTAGTAGTGAAATAATCAAAAAGAATTAAAACCACTTTCACCACTCCATGGGGTACTTATGTGTATGTGAGAATGCCATTTGGCCTGATGAATGTTGGAGATACATTTCAAAGAGCTATGGATGTAGCATTCTCAGGATATATAAATGATTTCATTGTTGTATATCAGGATGATGTAACAATATTTTCAAGAAAGAGAAATGATCACCTGCAACACTTGGAGAAGATGTTGTTAAGATGTAGAGAATATGGTATTTCATTAAACCCTAAAAAGTGCCACTTTGGGGTTCAAAAGGCAAAAATTTTGGGACATATTGTATCAAAGGAGGGGGTCATGATTGACCCTAAAAGAGTGGAGGCTATTGGCAAAGTTCCTATGCCCAAAACTAAGAAAGGAATACAATCCTTCTTTGGAAAGATAAATTTTATTAGGGATTCATTTCTAAATTTGTTGAAATGACTATCCCTATCATGAGTATGCTAAAAAGGATCATATTATCAAATGGGAGGAGGAAGCTGTCCAAAATTTTATTGGAATTAAGGAAGCACTGAAGAATGCTCTTGTTTTGGCAACTCCTGATTACAAGAAGGATTTTCAAATGTTTTCTTTTTCTTATGAAAATACTATTGCATCTTTACTATTGTAAAAATACAAAGAAGGAAATGAAAGGCTAATTGATTTCTTTAGTAAAGCTCTCCAAGGGGAAGAGTTTAAATACACTATCATGGAAAAGCATGCTTTTTTTCTTTGGTTAGAGCTACAAAATTTTTAGACCATATATCTTGAGTTCTAAGATCATAGCATATGTTCCCCATACTATGGTCAAGGACATCTTGTTATAAATGGAAATATCAAGTAAAATATGTTGATGGGTAAAAAAATTACAAGAATATGAAATGGATATTTAAACCACCAAGTTAGTTAGGGGTTTAGGGTTGGCGAAGCTAATGGAAGAGAGTAACCTACACGTAATGGAGATAAATGAAGCTAAGGAAGGAGATATGAATGCCCATGAAAGATTGATCAATTTTGCATGGTACAAGGACATCATGTTTTATCTTAAACATTTGGAATGTCCTGGACATTTAAGTAAAAATCAAAAGAGGGTGCTCAATTTAGCTTCCCAGAAATATATTATCACTGATTATGGATTGGCATGGAAGAATCCTAAAGGGATTCTCCTAAGATGCATTATTGAGGATGAATCCCCTAAATTAATTATAGATTTTCATGGAGGAGTTTGTGGGGGGAATTTCATTAGAAGAGTAACTTCCCACAAAATCTTAAGGGATGGTTATTGGTGGCCCACACTTTTTAAAGATGCAAATTTGTTAGTAAGAAAATGTGAAAGTTGCCAACAATTTTCAGGAATATTGAAAGCTTCAAGAGATCTCCCTTTACAACCAGTATCAATTGAAGCCCCTTTTAAGCGTGGGGTATGGACTTCGTTGGGGAAATTTCATATCCTTCAAGTGCAGGACATAGATGGATATTGGTGGCTACTAATTACTTCACCAAATGGGTTGAGGCAATCCCTACTAAGAAAGTAACCCACCATATTGTTATGGATTTTATCTTAAATCACATAATTTGCAGGTTTAGAATTCCTACCAAAATAATTGCTGACAATGTTATGAGTTTTCGAGCTAAACCCTTGGTGGCCATGTGTCAAGAGTATGGAATAAATATCACATATGCATCTAATTACAATCCCCAAGGTAATGGACAAGCTGAGTCAAGAAATAAAAAATTGTTGAAAATAATCAAGAGGACATTGGAGATAAATAAACGAAGATGGGGTGAACAATTGAAGTTTGTTGTTTGGGATGATAGAATCACTAATAAGAGAGTTGCTAGAAAAATACTTTTGAATTTGTATATGGAACTAAAGGCCTCCTTTCCCTACACATGTAAATATGTTCCTAAAATTTATTCTACAACTTGAGGATCAAGAAGTCAACCCGTATGATGCAAGGATAAATAACATTTTGAATTGGATGAAGAAAGAAGAGAGTCCCACAAGAGACATTTGAAATTCAAGGAAAATTTGAAATAATTATTTGAGAAAAAGGTAACTCCTCAAGTTTTCAGTTTAGGAGATCTTGTGTTACTATGGGATAGTAGACATGAGGACAAGGGAAAACATGGAAAATTTGATGCATTATGGATGGGTCCTTACTCCATTGACATCAGAATTGGTGAGCATACTTTATTTCTAAAGGATCTAGATGGAGAACTACTTGAGTTTCCTATTAATGGCAGGAACTTGAAACACTTTCTTGACTGATCTCTCAAATTGAGGTACACATTATTGTATAATGTATAGTATTTATGTTTTGTTTTTGTTTTTTTAGTTTTTTTCTTTGTTCATCCCGGTCTTTAGTGATCAGTTGTTTTGGGTTTCTTGATGTGTTTTTGGGAGTGGGTTTTATCACTCATTTCTATATGCCGGTTCTTGACTCCATAGCCCAATGGATTTTTGGCACATGGTATTCTATTCTTTGTACCATGGTTTTTTCTTGAGGCACTCACAAGGAGTGCCCATCCCCAAATCGGAGCTAGTGTTGGTGCTCGAATTAATCTCACCCCTATTTGGTTAATCTTTTCCTTCATCATTTGTTATATTTTTGTTTTCCTGTGGGGTGTGAGTTGATCCTTTGGTTCTCATGTATGTGGATTTGTCTTTCCTCTTGTTGGTTGAGGTTTATTTTGATATGCATTATTTTGAAAATTCTTGCGGGGAACCAGTTGTGTTGTAGGTTTGAAATATGAAGGATCACCCATTGTAAAATGTTCCTTGGTCATGTTTTTACTTGCATTTTTTCCCATCGCCCATTGGTATGTGGAAGTTCCCAATTGAATGTGGTATGATGGGTCTATCTTGTAAACTTGTAACTTTATATCACATTCACAAAATGCAAAATCAGCCTAGTGACCTAATGAATATTCTTCGAATAGTCACATCATAAATAGAAACACAAAAATTCTTAATTCGACCCCAAAGGTGTACATTTTTCGCAAAATAAGTGGATGCGGGGAAGCGATGCATAATTGTATTTTTGTGCACTAAGAAGAAAATTGTAAAAAGGTTCCCGAGACTAAAGGACACATGGCTCTTTCTTATGCATGAAGTGGGGAGGTGGGTCAGTGGAGCACTTTGAAAATTTTGGTTTTAAACTAGAAAGGGATTAAAATTACATAAAGGGCCCACAGTTCCACTATCACTTAAATATGACCATGTGTCAAGCCCGTGTTGAAAGTCAAAGGTGGATGGGTGGGTCAAATGGCCGAAAGTGTATGAGTTTTAAAGCATGGAAAAAATTAAAAATGTCTCCCTGAGCCCATATTAATGAAAGAATTTTCCACATGGATGGCTCAGTTTTAAAATTAAAAAATTGGAATGAATGGCCACAATGCATTACATTTATTTCTTCCTCCATTAATGTGTTTTGCACAAATCAAGAAAAAATTTTCAAAAAGGATTTCAAGTGTTTTGATCCTTTATTATCAAATTTTTCAAGATCTAAGTGTCATTTTTGATATTTTCATTGTGAAATAGTGTGAAATTTGATCGTGGAGCTTGTTATAAGAATCAGGAACAAAAAGACAACTGGATTAAAGTTGAATGGTTCAAGAATTCACAAAAATCAGTAAGAGGTTTAAAATATTGTACTTTGCATATTGTTGGAAAGAAGGTTTGAGGTAAATTTAGGGTTTTTAAGGATGAAGACCATGCCATGTGCATTCTCAATTTCATCTGAGATTACAAGTGATTTAGACAAAATTTGCATACACGAGACATGATGAATGTTGACTCAGATGAATTTCTTTAGTGATTAAATGATCCTAATCAGAGTGAGTCTTTGAAAGAAATTAAGGATAGCCACATCACCTTAGCTGGTGTTATCCCACCATCGGTTTAGTGCCTAGAATTGGTATGGAATTGTGTTATGAATTATGACCTAGAGAAAAGGGAAGTATTAGATGGAAGTGGTGATGTAGTGTTGACATTGACACCTGTGGCCATTAGAATAATGCTTAAATTTCCTGTAATCAAAAATCCAATCACCATTGGTATCAAATTAGCTTTACGGGATTATGAAAAGAAGAAAAAATATTATGCTAAGATCATAAATACAAAATGGCTCATCATGGAGAAAAAGGAAGCAACTAGCATTCTTAAAAGGATATTTAGGGAACAATTTTTTGATGAGGCTAAAGATATTATTGGGTTATTAAATTGAATGATAGGATTTGAAACTATGAATGAATTCAAGGAATTGATGTGTCACTTCATGTGGATTATTTTAGAAAGGAAAGGGAACATCTATTGGGCTACTTTTATTCCGAAGCACTCCATAGTCACATAGTAACTTTAGAGCAAAAATTTAGATGGTTGACACTTGAGCTAGATTTCTACATGATGACCTACCTAATTTACAAGTTTGTAGGGAATAGATGTTTCTAGGGCCTATTACCACTTGCTGATTTCAAAAAAAGTATCAAATGCATGAATTTTTTCCTCAACTGCAGCTAGTCAATTGGAGTGGAAATGTGAGGTTGGTTAATGATGCTTTTTTCGCACCAATTATCTACCTTTTCAAACCAGAATGGGAGCAATATAGAATTTATGAACAAGCCAGAAATTGATTTTGGAGTATGGGTGTTACTTCATTCAATATAAAAAATTCACATACATAAGGGTTAGTGGTTTTGAGGGTAAACCTTATAAATTGCCTAGATATTTAGATGATAAATTAGCTTTATGTGAATTGGCAAGGAAGTTAACACTGTGCATGAATTTATTTCTAGAAGGAACAAGACAAATATCAAGTTCCCCATTAGAATTGGAAGGTATTCATTCCCTTTCATCATAAAATCCATATTGATTGAGGATGAAATGAAGAAGTTTGACATGGAAAAATTTGAGGCAAGGGCCAATTATGACATCAGATGGGTATTCAATAACATTGAAAATACTTTTGAAGATGAGCCTCATTTTGAAGATTATTGGATGAATTATAGGGATGAAGAAGAGGTCATATTAAGGGACTTCTCAAGAATGACCCTTTCACAAATAATAGACTTCAAAATTACAATTATCCCAGAGGGAATTGTGGATGATCCACATACAATAAGAAAATATTACATTAATCGTAGAAGGTGTAAGGTCATCTTATAGTCCCTATAAATTGGAATAAGATAGAATATGATGATTCTTATATAAGGTCATTTTGAAGATTATTGGATGAATTATAGGGATGAAGAAGAGGACAAATTATGGGAATTCTCAAGAATGACCCTTTCACAAATAATAGACTTCAAAATTGCGTAGTTATCCTAGAGGGAATTGTGGATGATCCACATACAGTAAGCAAATATTACATTGATCAGAAGGTGGAAGGTCAACCTATAGCCCCTCTAAATTGGAATGAGATAGAATATGATGATTCTTATATAAGGATAATTGATGTAATGAGGAGGACTATGAATTGGTTAGCCCAAAAGAACATTGACTTGTCAATCTAGAATACAAGAATCTTAAACAACTTCAGGAGTTTAGGAAACTTAAGTGATGATATTCCACCCCTGAGGGAGGGCGTAGATAGAATTGATCCATTGGGAGGAAAATCCCCTTAGTTTCCCTCCAAAAGGCCCACTTCTAAACTCATAGATGAGTGGACTTCAGCCACTAGCGGAACTGGTACTTCTATGTCAGTTCTCAGGAAAAATACTAAAGAAATTCTCTTAAAATCTATGGAGAATGCCCCATTAATTTTTCAATTCCAATTCAAGAAAAGGGGAAATATTTGGCATCTGATGTGGTCCATTAGGGTGATTTTCAAAAAGCACATAGTGCTGAGAAAATAATGAGTGGAGCTATAACAAGTGGTCATACTCAATCTAAGTCATATAAGGAGTGAAGAGTAGCACTTGATTTGAAGAAGTTGGAAAGAGCACACAAGAAACACAAGGTGGTATATGAGCTAGTTTTGGTGAAGTTGGGTGCCCACATGCCAAAATAAAACAAACATAGAAATATGGTAATGAATCCTCTTGAGTTTGAAATGAATTATGTTTTTAGGCACAACATGTTGCATCACTTCACAAGTGTAACAATGAGACTTTGTTCTGACCTTTGAATTTGGAGGAAATAACAATAAAAGGAACTCACTATCAAGTATCCCAAGAAAATGTTGTAGCTAATCCAGTAGGCAGCCAATTTTTAACTCCAGGTATGAAAATATCTTAGACCTTGCCTGCTAAGGATGAAAATATGCCTTTGGTTGAAACACTGCATGAGTTTGCAAAGATTCAAACTGATGTGATTGATGTTGATACTGGTGAGGGATTTTCTATGTTATATGCCCTTAATTTATCTATGAGTGAACCAATAATGACACTAGTAGATGGCCTTCAAACAAATAAGGAATTGGAAAGAAATACTCATGTGCTAACCAGTGAAGAGAAAGTCCAAGCATTTCAGTTTTGTTCAATGATTGGCATAAGATGAAAGCGTAGGTTGAGGAAGCGGTCAACAATGGGCATGGCAGAGAGATTGAGGTTTTAAAAGCCAACTATGGTTTCATAACCAATGATTTGGACCATGTTTGTGTTATTCTCCACAGCTACATGGAGTGGAGTGTAGTCATGGTGAAATCTACTCTACAACATCTCCAGACTCTGGGTCAGCTCGCTAATGCCTATAGTGTTGTGGATAGTCAGGGAAAGAAAAGAAAGGCGACTCCCGATGGTTTTGACTTGGCGTATTTGGTTGGTAACATAGATGCTTTGGCTAAGGAATGGGCTAAGGTGCTTTGGAGGGAATCGAAAATTCCTATAAATGATCTAGGGAGGGGTGTTTTGTTTTATTTACTGTCTCTGTAGATTTTTGGCTATTAGTTTCTTCATCGCTTTTAGTTCTACTGTGTTTTTTTGTTGTTTTTGTTTCACTACTCTAGCTCGGGGGGAGCTCGTGATTATTATGAGCCTTTATATTATTGATTTTTTGATGGTGTGGTAATGTATTTATCTACTCTCATGGAGAGGTGACTTTGTTTGGGGTAGGGTCCCCTTAACCCTTTTTTACCGCTAATAAAAAAAAAAAAATCCAAGCAATAGAAATCCCTTCTACATGACAAGTAGTTTTAATCGATAAACAAGGATTTCTTGGCGGAGAAGACACTAATACAGAGGTATTAGTTGAAGAAATTTTTTCCCTGTAACTTAAAGTTACTACAGTTGATGAACTTTCTCACATAGGAATATTTGTCCTTGAGGATAAAATAGAAGTGGCACAAGATGCAATCACTGTTGGTGATAAAATTATTTTTGATAGTGATAAACAACCTATAGATGGAAGTGTGAAGTTGGCTTCGGAAGAACAACCTACCATGACATTACCAGATGCATCATCAGAACATAAGGATAATAGGATACTAACTCAAAAAAATTTGGGGAAGGAAGAGCCCGTGAGCTACCACTTTGTACAAAAATATTAGAGGAGAAATTGGGTTTAGTATGGCATCAATTGGAGAAATAAGGAAGGAATCTCCCTTGACTGTTGACACAAATCAAGAAAAGAATGATCAATCCCGGTGTTCAACCAAGGAAACGAACATTTGAAAGAATTATTTACACATGGTTAGAGTAGCAAAGTGGTTATCGAAATAAATGATGAAGAACAAGTAAAAATCACTAGCTCAAGATGAACAAGGGGTGTTCAAACAATTGATGGTTTTCCCTAAGAAACCCCAACAAAAATCACAAGAAGCAAAGGATGGAACAAGTTTGGATAAAGGGTGGATTGGTGAATTAATTTCGAATGAGGAAAAGGAGGTCCTCCATGTTCAAGCTATTGAACGTACTATTTTGTCTCTTCCAAAGGTAGTAAGAGATTTAAAAAGGGCTAGGATTATCACCAAAACCCACACTAATTCATTAGGATCTAGTACTCTAGAAATAACAATCCCTTTTGAGGGGCAAAAAAGCTAAAATATAACATCCAATGATTATAATGTTCGGATCATTCCCTTAGGAAATATCTCAAGAGTAAAAATAAAATAAGGAGTATCTCGAGGAAGTGAATGACCTTTTGCAAAAGGTGAATGAAGATAGGATGACAAAAGGTAGTTAAAAGAATAGGTTAAATCCCCCGAGTTCTAGTTTGTTGCAATTGATTGAGAAACCTAGTCAAAATTAGATAAGTGTGTCTATAGATACCCCTGAGGGAATGGAAAGGATTAAAAAAGTTGTCAAGAAGGTCCAAGCAGTGGATACGTGGATTGAAAAATTAACCAAAAAGGGAAAAGAAGCAATTGCAGAAGCTAGATCAAAGTATGAAGAGCTCAAGAATAGACTCAATGAAATCGATGAGATAATTGAATAGTGTGACAATGAGATCTTCTACTTTGAGGGAATTCTTCCCAAACTAGACCGCATAACCCAACTCAGTGATGAATTAGTTGAGCAGGAAAACATTGTGCCAATGGAATTCAAAGGAAGCCAACATGCCATAGAAGAATTATCAAAATCAGAGTGGAAACCTTGAATGGGATCAAAGAAAAGCTTGAAATCAAGAGAAATTAGGTTGATGACACTATTGATGCCATTGACTTGAAGTTAGAAGATATGGTATTTGATAAATTTGAAAAGAGATACGGGGATCTGAAGATTGATTTTTTTCTTAACTCCTTTGAAAATAATATTGAAAAGGATTATTTTTCCTATGAAATCATTAAAACAAGTGAGAAAGGTTGAGAATAGAATTGTAGAATTAAAGACCAAGCCATTAGAGTACAAAAAAAGATGAGCCATTACATAGATGTAATCGCTAGGCAAACACTAATCTTCCAAAGCACCATACTAGACCGGATGAGTGTAGACACTAAAATTAGGTCACACTCCCTTTTTGTACCTCGACCAATAAGCACCCTTCATCACATTAACCTAGTCATGGTCCCCTTCACTCCACTAATATTAATTTAATTAATTTAATTAAATTAATGCACTACCCTCACTATATTTATTATTTAAATAATATCTACACATACAGATTCACTTAGACACCTCACCAAGCCAACTCAACCTAAGACCTATTCTTAGCAAGTTCCCATAACTAACTAAGACTTACCCAAACCCTCAAAATAAATGCCTACATTCCCTCTACCCACATTCCCGCATGCTCACAAGAGGCTCCCAGCCTAATCCGTAGGATAACGACATGAGATCCAAGAAACTCAGGAGGATCTCCTAAGTTTAGTAAACCTAGGAAATCCTACCTTGACAGCAAAGATTCGTTACCCCTAACCATAGCCTTAATCTGAAACCACCATTGGTTACCATATTAACCCCAAAACAACCTTATTCTCAAGGTTAGAATTTGGTAAAACATTGGGAGAAAAGTCAACAATAAATAACACATCTCGAGAGATAACGCATCTTCGAGAGAGCCAATTCCGGTGAAAACTCACATCCAAGGGAGGAGATTGAGCATCTTCTAGTGCACAACCATCTTAGCCATGATCCGATCTATCCAAGCAAAGAGGAGTGTACATGTAGCCCATGCACGTGAAGCTTTTCTTCGCTTAGTAATCACTTATAACCTTCAAACCCATCATCAGCACCTCCATACCTCACATGCAAGCCTTCAGAACAAAATCCAAGTATAACATCATACTTTCCTGGTTATTTCATTTCATCATCATTTTATCATCCATTGTTTATCTTGCTCCCTATTGACCTTCTCCACATTTTCACCTCCGTATACCCATTAAAACCTTGCAAAATCCTACTCCAACACCCAATACCTCGTCCCGACCAACAAAAGTCCTTTGTGTAATCACAAAGGAGACCCACTTATTCTGCATTACATTGCTAGATCTCACAAGAATCGGCACCTGCTATACTTAATTGCCATTGGTCACCCCTAACCGACACCAGTCTTTGTGTTTGCTCACACATCCCTGAACAGAGACCTACCCACCTAATTTTACCTCACTCTCATTCACCTGTTACCTACCTGAGACCTTTATCAGACTTGTAGAGACCCCGAACCAATCATTTGACCTTTGGAATCTATTCTAGCTTAGCCTATTAGATTAGATATATTTCTTATTGTTTTTTAAGTGAGATACCTAAATCATTTCAAAATAACAATAGGATTTAATTTATTTACAACATTGAATTTTTTAAAATAGTGGGTCGACAACAATCTAGGAAGTATCATACTTCTTGGATCTAGCTCACGCTAGGTAGTTCATTACCCATATTGTTTAATTCTTTTTGGTGGTCTTGTTTTCATACAGGTGTAGTTCCTCCTAGCCAAAAGGAATATCTCATGATCAGATGTGGATTTGGAAGTCATATGCATGCAATAACCCATCAATCGACATTTGAACAAGTATTCCTCCTACGCCCGTTACCTTATATGTTTTGTCAACACTTCTAAGAAACAATCTAAGAAAAAGGTGAAACATTTTGGCACACCTGGTGGGACCCATCCGGGGTTCCTTACATTTCATTCATTCCTAGGAAAAAATTGTGTGTTTGTTTCCCTTCTAAAAAGTGTACACACTAATTTTCTTCCCTGGTAATCCACCTCTTCTTTCTACTTGCTCTAAAGGAAACTTTTCTTTTGGTGTAATTAAAAAGAATCATTTCTTCATGTTTTTCTGTATTATAGTGAAAGAGCATCCCTTTTCCTCTTCATCTTATTATGTCATCCAATTTCACATTTTCAATTTGGGTTTAAAAACAAGTGCATTCCATTCGATTTATTGCCTTAGCTCACATTAATTGAAAGCAACCTATATGCTTGAAGTCATGACCAGTGATGGTTGACATACGAATCATAGAAAAGCACTTATATCCTTCTCTCTTCCTTTGAGTCTTACCAAACCACACAAAAATTCAAAATACATGCATTCTTAAACAACATCCTACCTAGAAGAAGTTGTAGGTGATCACACGATCACGTCACAGTGGGTACCTAGCTCACCGCTCTGCCGAGTCATACTTTAGAGCGAAGCCTTCCCCACGATAACATAACTGAAACCTCACCTTTTAGATCTCCTTCTTTGTAGGAAGCCATCCTCACCAAAAACTTTGTTTCACAATTCATGTGTCAGTCCTTAAAAAGCATAAGCTACACAAACATAATAGCAAAGGCACTCCTAGGATCGTATTTTCTCAAGTGTTTTTTCTTGGCTCGCTTTTTGAGGTGAGAGATCATGTTTGTCACTTTCTTGTTGATCCTTGCACGCTCCGCATCATATATGGTGTATTCCGGCTTCACCTGAGTGTGCCTGGGCCATATCATCATCATTCCTAGAATTTTGGGTCTGATTCTACATCATATTTTAATTCACAACCACTTTCTTTCATCATTGTTTCAATTTCACAGTAACCGTCATCGGTTACCTCTGACCGCCATCGGTTATACCCAACCGACGTCGGTTCAAGGTCCTTTTGCTAACCTAATCAATAGGACATATTACTTCTCTTTCTTTAACTTTTCACATTCTCTATCACTGTCATTATTCCCATTGACATTTTAAACATCTTCAGATTTGGCATACCTATCAGATTTTACCTTTTGCCTCACTATTTACTCACTGTCCATTTTTTACACTGACTGGTAGTGGTTACCTCTAACCGATGTTGGTTTCCCCTAACCGGCATCGATTAGCCTGTTTCAAATTCCAGCCACCATTTTTACTTCATCCACTTTTTATCACCAGATTCACCTATTCTTGTTGTTCTCTGTATCATTTATAGAGAAACTAGCCTACCTAATCAATACTGGTTCACATGGTGCTGACCCAAAGACAAGCAAGTGCCCTTGTATTCCATGTCAGTTGCCAACCAATCCCACCTAGTCCTTCACCACCTTCTATTTTATCACTAGCCATGGATCCCATCTAGCCTACTACTATCGCTACTGGAGATGATGAGTTTGCAAGACTCCATGACCAAAACCCCGGTGCCTTACGCTTTTACCTTTCTCACTCATCCACTCAAGATGCCTTAGGTCATTTGATATATGGCATGCACATAGCTATCCCCCGACTCTCGAACCCACTTCCGCATTGACCTCATCTTACTCCGTGCCGCCCGCATCCACCTTACCCCCAGTCATTTTGTAGTTAGGTTCTATACCGCATTATGACTATCATGTCTCATTACCTATAAGGCACCCATTACATCCACCATACCATCAACGACTACCCCAAACAAAACCTCATCCACCCCTAATGTCACATATATACCTATATCTACATTCCCACTTCTAGTATCGGTGACCCCTACCCCATTTCAGAATGTGGTTCTTTCCATTCCACAATCACTAGCCCCTATGCGACTAGGGTTACCACAACCCTTCCACCCCCATATACATACTACCAACAACCTCTTGTTTCATCCATTATTCATTCGGGTACGTACCCCCTATTTCACTGCCTTCTTCTCCACCACCCTACATGGCAGCCCCATACACTAGAGTGCCACCCTTGTTATATGCCCAAAACCAACCTCCTCATGCTACAGGAGGCATCCAATCATCACAACCCACCAATGACCTAATTAAATTGATGTTGGACAAGATGCAAACATTGGAGGCATCAATTTCTAGCTCCCGCACAACCCTCACCTACAACTAAATTTGAAGCAAGTCTATTCACCCATCCATGCCTATCCGTTCATACCTCGTGCATTGGGAAATGCCTAAATTCAATCATTTGAATAGCAAGGAAGACCCACAACAAAATTTACACTGCTCAAACATGGGTTTTACCTAATCGCTCATGATGATGCCTTGCTTTTGAGAACTTTTCCCATGTCCCTCATTGAACCTACATTAGATTGGTATAATGGGTTACCTAAACACTCTATATTCTCATTGATTCAGGTATCCCAAGCTTTCTTGGATCATTTCTCTCTCAATATCGTTAAGAAGGTTACCATGACTAATCTATATTCCACATGTCAGTATGAGGATAAATCTATCACAGATTTTGTCACTCACTGGCACAACCTGATCAATAAACTTACCTTCCAACTACCACAAACTTAACTCATCGATATCTTCAAATGAGCTTGCGCTAGACATATCTCCCCAACCTTGTAAGTCCAAACCTTTTGAACATTCGATGAGGCATTCACTATGGCACGAAAGTTAGAGATTTGGGCCATCGAAGAGAAGAAAATACAATTACGTAATAAGAATTCAGCATTCATGTTAAATTATACCTCTTCCTCTTCTAAACCACAAACCAATTATTCAAAAGCTAAGGGCACCACTAACGCAAAGTGGTACTCAAGGTCAGCCCAATCGATCCGTCGAATCAGATACACCCCGATCTAATCTCTCACCTATCCGAATTTTCGATTCGGACAAGAGTAGTGAAAATATACCCCAATTGGGGAACCTTACTCTTTGTCTTAGAAAATATTATCAAAGTTAGAGCCATCACCCTTCCACCCCAAAACCACACACCGGTTTTGACCTCGCTCACCCCATGCCCGCATGGTATAAACAACATGATTTCGTAACTATCATCAAGTAAAGGGTCATAATGACAAGAACTACATCACTTTTAAGAATATTGTCCAAGAAATGCTCAAGAAAGGTGAGTTAACCGTGGATAATCCCAATGCCACCCACAACCAAAATCTACAAATCTTCAAAAAACCATTTCCCAACCATGCCGCTTCATCCAATCAAACTGGTGAGACATCCAATCACGATACCCATACCCGTGAGGTTCATGCTATCTTTAATGAGGTATATGTCACCTCTCAATTACCTCACATACCTTCCATAGAGGAAATCCTAGCCCAAAATCCTCCTTCTACATTGGAACCAACCTCCACTGTTCCTTCACCAATGAGAGGAACACCTTTCATCTCCTTCATCACCTACACAGAGGGTCTCTCGCTAACATCGAGACAATTTCACCCCTAGATTCTCCACTAAGAGAACCTTTACCTACAATACCTCCTCCACCCATAGAGGAGGTTCCATTACCTCCTCCACCCATAGAGGAGAACCTATCTATCCCTCCACTTATAGAGGAGCTCCCATCATCTCCTCCACCAAAGATAGACACACTTGAGATACCTTTTCCTCTTGGCGAGTATTCTCCTTTAGCTACCCAAAATCCAACAGACTTACTTTCAGCGCTCTTACCCATGGAAACCGAAGTTGGCCAATTCCCTGTCTCTAAGATGCATTTTATGGGAATTCCCATTAGGTCCTCGCTAACTCCACCCACAGATGTGCCATTCTCACGTTTGGCCAATCACTTAGATTATGTGGATAGGGCTTTATTATGGGGGTGCCTACTACTCCCTGTCTCAACACAGATGCAGAGATCCCTTGCTAATACCTCCTCTATCTACCCAAACACATTTCGACCCATCAAACCAAATATAACCACTACTATTGTCATCCCTTCCATGATACCCGTTAGCACTCACACCAAACCATTACCCATAACCCAACCTACATCTAAACCCAAACCCATACCCACAACATTTGCCTCCACTAAACCTATTACCACTTTAGGGGTTATCCCGACCACCAACCTTACTCATCCACCTATTAAATTGGATTTAGCTACATCCTCCAACCTCAATACCACACCTACTCGACACCCAAACCAAAGAAACAAACTCATCGACCTCATACCTCGTCCACACCAATCACACCCTCACTTGTCCCATCCGCCTTGAGACCTCAACCGCCCAACATGGTCAAGAAACCTCCACCCATCAATAAACCACAAACACAACAACCTATTCCTTCCTCACAAACCTCTAACCTACCCATGAACACAACACGTCTTATACCCACACCTACAATCTCTTTACCACCAATACCTCCAATACCTCCACCTATTGCTTCACTACCCACTACACTTTAGTCATTTTCCCTCACACCCCAAGTACAACTCCGCATTATCTACCTTCACAAAGACTCCCCATTATCCCCATGGGTAACTTGCCCTCTTCCTCCATCTTCTTTTCCTTTTAGACGTTGTACACCCACATCACCTTTACCCAAGAAGGTTCAATCCAAAACAAAACCCCACTACCTCACAAAAGGTAGTCAAAACAAACCCACACCCTCCTAACCATCCATCTACTGTACCCCTACCCAAATGAACCCGACCAATACCTAAAACCACACAAGTGACACCTAAACCCATAGCTTGACCCATTCCTACTCTTCCAAAAATAGTTCCCAAAACCAACCAACCATACCTACACCCAAACCCACATTCACTTCCCATTGTGATCAACTAGCAGTGGTCCTATGCCAAAAATTTAACCAACCTCCTCGAGACTTCTCGTTATCACATTACCACCACTCGACCTTATGACCCCCTCAAACCCAAGCCAAAAGGGTTTGATGATACTAAAATTTACAGATACCATTGTGTGCCAGTCATGATGTGGAGAAGCTGCAAGGCCTTCAAAACCATCCTTATCTAATTGTGTCCACTAGAAACCAACTTTGACAATGACGAACTTCTCAATGAGGATCTTGATTCACCGACACTCATTCCCACATGGCCTAGTCAACAACCACAACCTCCACCCTCACAACTCCTATATCCACACCCAATATTTGAAATTAACATGGTTCACATTAGATAACTTTCCATGCCACCACCTAAATGTCATTATGCCCACCTGACTCACAAGGTTTTTCTCGTCCGGTAGATTTTTATTTGTCGTGTCATTATACCACTCACCCTACACCTTATCCATTTGCAAACTTCCTCAAATCAACATGATACACATCACTACACATGCGTAGAAGGGAAAAGAAAAGGAAACCGATCAAACAACCAATCATATACCCAACATACCATCCGAAACCATACCTAAAATCACTATCTATGGCCCCACATACCCCATTTCTAATGGCGTCACACATCACACCATGCTCAAACAATTACACCAATCTCCCCTCAAAATGTCCTTATATGACCTCATCCGCACCTCGTAATCCCATCGTCAAGCCCTCATGGAGGTTCTTCAATCTATTGAGGTTTTACCAAACGACCCTACACCCATAGCCTCCATTATTACACCCCATCACGTAGCCTCTCTCACCAAATTACCACCTTCATCCTCACCTCACCTTATTCACCTGTGGCCTCCTTAACTTCTCGAGGAGGAGATCACGCCACACCAAAACGATGACCCGCACCAGCCCTCTTCATCTCTATCCACATTGATTACATATATGGTATGCCATGTGATGATTAATGGAGGTGCTAGCATTAACATAATTTCATCACATGCATTTTCTCAAATGCCCATACCTGACAATTGTATGCATAAACATCTGGTCATGTTACATTCATTCAATGACACTATCACTTCAACACTAGGCACTATCATCCTTCACATTAATGTGGGCCCCTACACTATCTTGGAATTTTTTATGTTTTGTAGGGGAATTCCAATACAACTTGTTGCCTGGTAGACCCGGATCTCGTGTCATGGGTTGCGTTCCTTCCACTTTGCATCATTGTGTAAAGTTTGAACACGAAGGACACACTTATACCATTCCAGTTGACCCATCACCTTTCAAAACATGCAACATGCTTTATCGACCCAATGATGTGCTCATACCTGTCAAGCCATCTACCTCCACAACCACTACCACTTCACCTACACCTCCACCTACCAAGACACCCACGCTTTCACCAAACATACCTCCTCCATTCCTACCGGGCCGCTATTATCTCCTCGGCTGACCCATTAGCTTCCCAATCCATTAAATCCACCTCTACATTGACCTTCGACACATTATCCATTCCAGCCTACCTACATACCAACCACCGATCCCTTGGAAGAAGTTTTTCAATGCCTCACTCTAGGGAGTACCGCCTATATAGTGTCAACACATTCCTTAATCTGCATGAGAATGGAAGCCTTCACCAACACTAATGCTATGATCATCGTATAGGAGAACTCCTCCTTTATGGTCCTCCTCATCTTTGTACTAGTCTCACCGATGGGGGACTTGATACTACCACTTACACACCGAACCACCATCACAACCCCACCTATTTTCCACTAAATTCCAATCAATTACTAATCACCATTTTGCCCACACCTTCCTGCACCATTGTGCATGGAAGGGTTTTGGTTTTTGATTTTACGAGAAAGACCACCATACCATTATTCCATGTTCCACCTACAAACATAATGACCGTAGTGTTATCATCTTCCCCGAACCTCCTACCAAACAGCCCACAATGAACTCATCAAGACCCTAGCCCTCCTCCACCTTCATATTCATCACCACCTTCACCTCGCTCCACCTTCATTACCACCCTCATCGACGGAGTCGACAGATCCCGAATCTATCCCCCTAACATTTTTTTTTCATAAACACTATTTCCTTGGGGCCTTTGACTTATCAACGTGAAGGCGAGGCCCCTTCCACTCTCCCATTCCTATATCCTGAGATGATTGATGATGACACACCTATAATTAACGTTGTTCAATGTCAAGATGATGAGTTTATACTCACCTACCTTGGTGCAGAGGACTCATATATTAATCGGTCGTTACCTTCTGAGATGTAAACCATGTTGAATGAATCGACTATTGAGATCAACATTCATACTCAATACGACCCACACATCCTAAAGATCAGACAATCTTTAGATGCTACTGAATAGGAATCCATAACTTCTTTCCTCTCGAGATCATAACCACGCTTTCGCCTTGTCTTACGTAGACATGCCCAAAGATTGAACCCATCATAGTGGTCCACAATATCATAATTGTTCCCGATTCCAAATATATCAAATAAAAGATGAGGAAAATACACCTCGCATTGCTTCTTCTCATCAAAGAAGAAATTCAAAGTGCCTTCTTTCCATCTCCTTCATCTTACCCATTGATTATCCTCTTTGGATTTCTAACATTATCCCCGCACTAAAGCAACAAGGGGACTCCACATTTGCATGGACTTCCGTGACCTCAACCTAGCCTTCCCGAAAGATGAATTTCCCTTACCCAAGATTGATTAACTAGTTGTCCTCACTGTTGGTCACGATATGCTCTCACTCATGGATGACTTCTCGGGATATAACCAAGTTTTTCTTGCCCTTAACATAAACAAAAGACCGCATTCATTACCCCTTAGGGAACCTTTTACTATCGAGTCATGCCTTTTGGCCTTAAAAATGCTGGTGCTACATATCAGCGTGCTATGACTTACATCTTCCATGATATTATGCATCGCATATTGGAAGATTACGTGGATGATCTCTTGGCCAAATATAAACGTTGCACCGAGCACCTCGCCATCCTCAAAACCATCTTTGACCGCCTCATTAAATATTGCGTTTGCCTTCAACCTAAAAAGTGTGTCTTTGTGGTTCTCTCAGGAAAGCTCTTGGGATTTATTGTTTCCCTCCATGGTATAGAAGTTGACCTTGCTAAAGTCAAGGCCATTCTAGAAATGCCTCCACCCACTAACCTTAAATAACTCCGTAGCCTGCAAGGTAAATTACAGTCCATTCGCCATTTCATTTCACAATTATCTGATCGGTGTCAACCATTTCATCATCTTCTTAGGAAGGATGTCTCCTTTAAATGGGATGATGACTGTGACAAATATTTTTACGCCCTAAAAAAATACCTTCTCCAACCACCCGTACTCATTCCACTTAAAGACGATCAACCTTTTTACCTATACATATCAGCTACCGATCATTCCTTGGGAGCCATGCTCATTCATCGTGATGAACAACACCTTGAGCAGGTGGTTTATTACATAAGTTGTACTATTTTAGACTATGAAACCTGATATAACCATCTAGAAAAACTTTTCTTAGCCTTAGTTTTTGTTGCCACCAAACTCCGCCATTACCTACTCAACCACAAAACCTATGTCCCGACAACACCAATCCCTTACACTTCATGTACGCAAAACCTTATCAAAATCAGCATGCCACGCAATGGATTATGCTTTTAGCTGATCTTGACCTCAAATTCATTCACCAAAAGTCCATCAAGGGCCAAGCTATAGACGACAATCGGCAGACACACCTATTTCTGGGGACCAACCCTCGAATTTTGACTTTCCCAATGAGTCAATTGCTACTCTTTCCCTGAACGAACCCCCTTACCAAATGACACTATACTTTGATGGTTCCAAGTGTCAGCATGGGGTGGGGATGGTGTTATCCTCATTCCTTTGGATGGAGAACCCATGCCTTTGTCTTTCAAACTAGACTTTGAATGCAACAACAAAATTATCAAGTACGAAGCACTCGTATTTAGGTCTCCAGGCCGCATATGCCCTATATGTCAAATCAATCCACATCTTTGGCGATTCACAATTGGTCGTAAACCATGTCAATGGTATGTACCAATGTCGTAAGGAGATAATTCAAAAGTATAAACATCATATAGACATACTTTTGACCACTTTTGATTATTAAACCCTTCAAACCATCCCACGTTCAACTAACAAATTTACAGATACCATGGCCTACTTAGCTTCCCAAATACCCACTTCCCCTGCCGATTCCAAAATATTTGTCACCATACAACACCTCCATTCACCTTCTTATTTACCTCACGATGTTTACTCAATCAGAAAAGACACCCCTGACTCGAGTGACCTTTGCTATAAACAATACTCTGACTACCTTTTTCTCTCCATCCTACCTCCTAATCTCACCTGTAACGGAAAACGTGCCTTCCTTAAAAAGGTATCTTGTTTCGTCATTCTAGGGGACTCCTCTATAAGTGCAACTTTGATGGTATTCTTTTACGATGCCTCACAAGTTCTGAAATTCCTTATACCATTAAGGAGGTTCATGATGGAATATGTAGAGGTCACTTTAGTGGCCTTGTTGTTACTAAGTGTATTCTTCACCTAGGCTACTACCGGCTAACCTTCACCATGATTGTTGTGACTATGTCAAACATTATGTGAAACATCAACAATATTCCAACCTTCATCATACACCCATTCATGCTTTACAGTCACTTGTGACCTTTGGACCTTCTCTCAATGGGGTTTGGATGTTGTTGGAGAAATAAATCTCCATTCTTCCCAATGCCATCAATGGATCTTAATCAACATCGAATACTACAAAAATGGGTGGAAGCCATACCACTCATCTCCACAAAAGTCGAGAAAATATGTAAGTTCCTTAAATCACATCATTTGTCACTTTGGTGTTCCTCATCGCCCTCATCACCGACAATGGAAAACAATTCAAAAATAAAAACTTCAAAAACTTTGCAACACCTTTGACATTCAGCTTAGTTTCTCATCACTTTATTACCACAAACCAACAACCAAGCCAAATTCACTAAAAACCCTCAACCAAATTCTCATGAAAGTGGTTGATGATACTAGGAAGGATTGGCATATGCACATCCATTTTTCCCTAATGGCATACCTTTGCACTAGTATTCACACTTCCACTATGGCCACACCCTTTTCGCTGGTCTATAGTATAAAGGCTGTTCTTCCTCTCGAAGTCTAGATCCTCTCACTCAACATTTCTCTCTAGTACATGCTTATTGATGATGAATTTCATTAGGACCACTTATCACAACTAGAGTTATTAGATGAACGTCATCTTACTGCTTTGGATCACCTTCAATTTTACCAACAACGTATCAAATGTGCTTATGAAAAATGTGTTCATGAATGAACCTTCCAAGTCGGTGACCTTATCTTGAAATAAAATCAACATGTAACTAAAGCAGAAAAAATTAAACAGGGAAAATTCACTCCTAATTGGCTTGGACCATACATCGTAACTCATACCTATGCATCATCAGTGCATATCATTTATCCTCACTTTAGGGTAAACTCGAACCGAACCCCTTATGCATTGCATCTTTAACCATTCTATTTTTGACTCATTATGCTACCTCACCCTTTGTCTCTTGATAGGCTCGTCCCTTGAGCGCTATTCACTACATACACCTCCCTAATGATTAAACAAGAATCATGTGAGTACTGTCACTTGTTATCATCTCTTGAATATGTGTACCACGACACTACACATAGCATGATTCTCATGGATACTTTTCTTCTACCTTTAGATGAGATACCATGGTCATTCCACCTTTCCTTTTACATAAGAGTCCTATCCTTCACCTTGGTCTTGTCCATGATTTCAAAACCTTCAATGGGACCAAAATCCTTGAGTCAAACTTCTAATAAAATGATGACTCCCTCAAAAGTACATCTTCCTTTCGACAAAATTACTGCTATAAATAGATCGCTCCTTGAAGGACAGCTATGTGAAGCTTTCAAAAAAATGAGAGAAACCAAAGCTTCCCACATCAATCACTTCACGAATACCTCAAGGAGAATCATATTATTTATCCCATATAGACTTCCCGCATCGATAAATCTATCTCAACAAAAAACTTTTTAGTCATGGACTTGCCCATTGTGACCTAAGAGCTCTTGCCCAAAAGACTGTCACTCAAAACATATAACATTAACTACCTTTCACCCACCTTACCATTTCCACTCTCATTTCCTCAATTGCCTCAACGGACATCCGGGAATTTAGACATTTGGTGACCCTATGACTACCTTCATCATAGAACAGCTTAATCATGCAATACCTTTCGGGTCTTGTGTTCATCACCCTCCAAGGTATGATCTACTCGGCATGATCTACTGATGATCTACCCAATCAGGTGGCTTCATTGCCTCCTTCTTATCTTTTAACCATCTTTGTTTACATTTTGATTACCTTATACAGGATTTGATCCTCGATGCTTACCTTTGAGGTAGTCTTCCCTTTCTCCATAATCACCTTCACCTACATCCTTTTACCTATAATCTACCCACACCTATTAAACCTAAACTGTAACATCCTCATTTTAGACAATAGAACAAGTCAATTTTTTTTTTTTTTTGATAAATGCATCCTGGTTCTAAATACATAATTTAGAACTCACAAATCAAATAACCATTCATATAACAGATAACCATATGCAGCTGTAATGACTCGGAGTACCTCCGATCTATTCATTCCATGACTCGGTAATCTACCGATCTATTCATGAGTAATAAGAGTTGGCGTTAATATTTAACACTTCACTCCTGTGGTTCTCTTCCCTATTCTCGGGATTCGTAATGATCTCGTCTAAGAAATCTAACTGAATAATTGTTACCATTATTCATCGGCATCTCATCCCTTAGACTAGGTGAATTAGGACAACGCAATCAGCAGCTTGCGATACTTTGGCCAAATATTTGAAACATACTTCTTATGTCTCGTATTCCTTAACGGCATACTCGTCAATCTGGAATATGCCCTTCACCCCATTCTTATGTTATATAGAATGTCTTATACCGACTTCTATCAGTCCTTCCTATCACAACTCAATCACTCGGAGACAGAATAACAAGGTGATAATGTTATATGGATGCCCATGAGGATTAGGGATACGGTGACATACTGGTTCAACCCTGCAGTTAAACCAGTGTGTCATGATACCCCGAATCTCCTAGGCAGCCTTATAACATGACCACATTCCTAATCGGTCCCAGAGTAACTCGTTCGAGATCAAAGTGTAAATCTTAGAGATCAATGCAAAGGGTGTCGTCAAAAGTCACCTGCATTGTTGTAACTTCGAGAAGATCCTAATCTTCTCGGAGGTACAACCCTATAGTTGACTTGTGTGTCAACCTTTAAATCCGCCTCGAAAAGATCTACTTAATAATATGCGTTACGCACGTTGAGTTTTAAATTACATTAAAGACTTTCCCCTAAGGTTAGCCTTTCCCAATCCCCTCGGATTCTTCATCTTAAGATGACCTTCCTCAAAAAAACCCATTGCATAGTGGAGATATTAAGGCTAAGGTCTCATCAAGGAGTTTTTAGAATATACATGATTCTAAAACAACTGAATTGGACAATATCTCATAACCTTCACATGAGATTGCCATCTGAACCCCATTAGATTTATATCAGTTCTCCTAACTGAATTTATATCATACTTATTAGTATAAAGATATAAATGATTAAGAATCCAATTTAATGTTGTCCTGTCATACTCATGACTAGGGATTAGTAATTTAATCCAGCTTGATTAGCGTTCTGCTTAGGTTCATTTCATCCCTATCTTTTAGAAAGACAATGATTTAAATTTCAATCACATTCTCATATATGCTTTCGACAATCACAAAAGCATCCAAATTACACAAAGATAACATTGCCACTCCGGTATAAACCGAAGAAGGTCAACTAACAGTAATTAAGAATACAACACATAAGTAACAAATACTTATTTCCATTCCTTTCGTAACTATACAATTACATTTTATGCAAGCAACATACTTGATACAATGCTTAATGGAAAAAGATCATCTTTCCTCATATAGAACATTTAGAAAATCAAGTGTAATTCATTATAAATCAAATTAAACAATTTGATCATCCCGTCGATCTGCATGCTTTTACCACTTACGGCAACCATCTCGCAAAAATAGTCAACATGAGTCGGTTCGATGAACCGAGCATGATAAGCACTAACTTTTAAAACAATTGCAATCCGTCAATTGTTTTCATTAAACACCCGTTGAAATGATATAAAATCATCAATCAAGTAAGCATGATTCAAACCAAACGTTAGGAATATATCATGTCTATAACGTGTAATAATAATTTTCGTTACTGAGTAGTCCTAAACACTTCTCAAATATTTCATCAACATATTAGAAATCAAGAAGAACAAAAGTGTCCTAAGAAATTATTCCTCAGAAATCCCAAGATGCAAAAACATCCTATAGTCATTATATTCAACTTAAAAAGAGGAATATCATATCAATCCTCGAAACCGTCATTATGTAAAAACGATTACATGATGTTAGTTAAACAATTATATCAACTTATAATTTACAATGTAAGAGAAATAAACAATTGTACATACTTCCCCTCGAACTAGCTCATGATCTACTACCATTTTTCCAAAAGCAAGGCATTCACTTAATACACATGCAAGTAAATAAGTCGAGTCCATAAACAAAGACATTAATCGTTTTGTTAAAACTTACAATAAAGCAACTACATGAGTAGATAAGTAGCCCCCATGCCAAACAACATGTTCATTCTACCAGCATGACTCGTAATGACCTTTCGCAAGAAGCGACGGCAAGAAGACAACTACCGCCATTACACTGCTTAGGTACGCTTAACTCCTAAATTCATTCATACTCAAAAATGGATATCAGCAAGGAAGGCGTAACACGCCTACAATCCCAATAACAATCTATAGCCCCTTCAATCCTTTTCAACACTGTAAGGCTTTTATTCCCAAGGTCGAATTCAAAGGAACTCAATTGTTGCCATAGCCAACAAGAAACTCAAACTCCTTTGGGCAATGACATCTCCTACGACTTAAGCAGAGAGAGTTTTAAACAAAACCACGCATCACGCACACCCCACATCAATCGGCATGTAATCTTAAAGAAAACACAACTTAGAATATCGTAGCTACTTCTAAATGAAATCGAGTAGAAAGTATGGTATCCATGACCTACTTCATAAAGCCATTATACAAGATGTCAAATTCACGTAAATCCAACAAGGCCAAATAAACATCACATGTTCAATCTCAAAGCTTATACATAAGCCAAAAGAAACAAGATATCATCCCATATTCAAGGAATCCACAGTGGTCAAATAATAGAGTAAACCCAAGTCATAATTGAAGGAAGCTTACACTATTTATCTCACAAGAATTCAACCGAGTCCCAACAACAAGATAAGAATAGTTAATGATCCAATCTATGTCAACAATAGTAAGCATTCAAATCAGGTGTAAGTAAATCAAATACCGATTTCATAACAAGGAATTCAACTGAACCTCGTCAAAATTCTCGAACAAGCTTACACATAAGGAAACATAAATGTATACCCAGGAGTCAAGACAAATTTCATTACAAATAAGAGAGGTCGTATGACCTGTTACTTCTACAAGATTCCAACGGAATTCAGATTAACAAAACTCAAGGATGTATCTATATCCTCAGCAGTGGACCATAATATACGATTCATTCAGAGGACTCCACAGAGTCGTTCAAATAAAATACATATATCCATATTGTATACTGTCAACGGGTTGAATCCCATTACCACAATAAAAAGGAAAAACAACTTCCACAGGGTCGTAATGACTACTGTAACACAATAGTTACCTCTTCCCAAACAACTTTAAAAGACAAAACGAAACCCAACAAGTATCAATAACCACCCCATCAATAACCACGACAGAGCTTACAAGGTTCTTTTAAAACTGAATAATCAAACAAATGTCCAGCAGTTTCCCTTCCAACAAGTATTCACAACATGCATCGACGACAAAATCGACAAGCATAACAGTGGCCTGTACCCATCACAAGAATAATTTATGGGCTCTCGCCGAGCAGGCCGAGCATACATTCCTTTCATAAATTTCGCATATTTAAGCCAGAATGCAAAACACAAAGAAATAAAGCCACAGTTCGAATTTAATAAACACCCATCAAGGGATAAATGAAAAATCGAACCAGCATGAAGATACAGTGTCAAAATCACACAAGACATCCAAAGAAAATCCTCTATTACCATAAATCATTTGAACAGAGTTGTTCTAATGAAATCACTTGAAAGACAGCAAGATTTTTAAAGGTTAGGGCCTAACATGCCTGGATTTTTGCTCAAAATTCCGAAGCAGACCACTGAAAGAGCTCGGACTTCCTTTTCCTTTTCCAAGTTAGAGCGACCAACAAAATTTTGCTATCTCCATGACATATATATTTTCCTTGCCAGAGAAAAGAGCTAGATACTCTCATACTCGCCATGCAACACAAAGAAGACTGGTGCGAAGAACTAGTGAACAGGTAGAAGAAAAACCGAAATTCGTGATAAGCCAAAGAAAACAACAACTTCCCACATTGCATGCCTTCTCACGAATTCCGAGCTCAACTTCCAAGCTCATTGAATGCATTAACTCCTAATTTCCCGCTCAAACTCCACTGCCACCGACCACCAAAGTTGGCGATAGACAAATAAAATCTCAAGTCCATTTCCAGTTTTGGCGACTTGCCACGTCGGCTTAGGTTAGCCGTTTCATAAACCTCCGCCAATACCGTCCTTCATACTTATCCACTGTATTTAATGACATAGAAAATGCCGCCCATGGTTCGCACCCCTCCATAGGTCCCTTTACATTCTTGCTCAATAGATAGGTTAGTAACTTAGGTTAGAATTTAGGATAATAATTATTCTAACTTCAAAGAACATAGATACTAACTTAGGACATTAGCTCTTAGCCTAGGTCTAGGTTAGATTAACACTAATCTAACCCCTAGGTTAGGTTTAGTTTTAGATTACTAACATTAATAATTCCAGTTAGGTCTATATTCCGTACACTCAGAAAAAGACCTACAACATGCATTCTTGAACAGGGTTACCTCCTGTTCTGCCTTTAGGCTACAAAATTGTATGAAACCGAATTATTACCTGGTCCACGATCGAGACCTTCCAGATATACTTCGATATCGGGAACCAATCCATTTCACATGATCAACCTGAGTTAGACTCGGGATTGACTTATCCAATGAATTCAGACCTTGCAACCTGTGAAAGGTTTATAATTTTTAATTCATCACGAAAAACTTAAAGCACCACTTGGATCAATACCACTGATCCAAGGCTAGGTCTTATAGATGAATAACTCTATAATTCGTTTTGAGATCAGATTTAACTCGATACAAAATGAAAGAAATAAAAGAGTCCAATCATATTCCGACTACCAAAATCTGCAACTGCAAGAAAATACAAGATACATATCAAGCATGATTTCTTAATCGAGGAACCCATCCTTTTACCAGAAATCACATATCAACACTTGTATGCTCAGGAGGAAGTAACAACAGTTTAGGGTGTTACATGCTTCCCTCCTAAAAAGATTCATCGTCCCGATGATTACATATTCAATTAACCTTCAGGTCAATCAATTTATCAGTACACAAACAATGCGACTATTTTCCAACTAGAATAGTTCCAGAAATCAATGTCACAACACATTTTATTCAACCTGAATAAAGTTTGCCTTCATCTGGCTTTCATAAATACTTAAAAACAATAAGTTCATAAAAGAATGTTTTGTCAACAGATTTCATTCTGTTGAAAAAGAGAAGGAAAAGCAATTTTCATCTCTTCCAGATTTTCCCAAGTTGCACTTTCTTCGTTAAACTGGTCCCACTGGACCTTACATTGTTGTATCTCACGATTTCTTAAATGCAATTGGTGAGTTTCCAGCACTCGTGTGGGTTTAACCACGATTATTCCTGGGTCTTGGACCTGCAAGGAATTCCAATTTAAAACATGTGACAGATCTGAAATGTATTTCTTAAGCAAAGAAATATGGAAAACATCATGCATGCGAGATAAAGCAGGTGGCAATGCTAAATGATAAGCTACAGGATTGATTATTTCGACAATTTCGAAAGGTCCCACGAATCGAGGTGACAACTTGGCAGCCTTGCCAAAAGTTATAGA
This sequence comes from Taxus wallichiana var. yunnanensis, assembly GCA_018340775.1. NCBI lineage: Eukaryota > Viridiplantae > Streptophyta > Pinopsida > Cupressales > Taxaceae > Taxus > Taxus wallichiana. Next base: position 173,198,262 of record CM031244.1, read on the forward strand.
ACTCTTTCTAGGTTTAACACGAAGGAAAACCTTATCACCAAGCTCAAACCTTCTATCAACCCGCTTAAGGTCAACATAGCTCTTCTGCCTATCCGCTGCTTCCTTTAATCGTTCACGAATCATCTTAACTTGCTGTTCCATTTCAGTGAGAATCTCTGGTCCAATTACCACTCTATCCTCTACACTGTCCCAACTAACAGGAGTTCTGCACTTTCTTCCATAAAGTGCTTCAAATGGTGCCATTTTAAGAGATGAGTGATAAGTATTGTTGTATGCGAACTCAACTAATGGAAGATACTCTTCCCATTTATACTATTGATCCATGTAATACATTCACAACATGTCCTCCAATACTTGATTTACCCTCTCAGTTTGTCCATCCGTTTCCGGATGATATGCAAAACTGAAGTTTAGTTTCGTTCCAAGAGCTGCGTTAAGCGTTTGCCAAAACCTTGACGTCATTCTAGGATCCCTGTCAGATATAATCAATTCAGGTACACCATGCAATCTGAAAATTTCGTGTACGAATCTTTTGGCCAGCACTAGTGAATCATCCTTTAGATTTCTTAGCAATGAAATGAGCTACCTTGGTCAGTTTATCTACAATTACCAGGATAACATCATGTTTATTCCTAGACATAGGTAGTCCTTGTACAAAATCCATGGTTATTACTTGCCACTTGTATTGCGGTATGCTATGAGGATATAGCAGTCCAGCAGGGTGCATATGTTCTGCCTTCACCCGCTGACATTCTAGACAATGAGTCACAAAATTAATTACATCCTTTTTCATACCTTTCCAAAAGTATTGTTGTTTCAAATCAGCAAGCATTTTTGTGATACCTGGGTGTCCAGAGAAAGGTGAATTATGAAATTCAACTAACAATTTATTTCTCAAATCGTTCAGCATAGGTACATATACCCTGTTTTCATAACGCAAGATTCCTTCATTATCAAAATGAAAACCTTTATACCTTATATCCTTAGGTTCTGCAGCGAGCGCTGCTTTTACTTGCTGAAAGTATGCATCTGATTCTGAGGCACTTTTTACCTCATCTTTAAACTGAGTTCTTAATGTTATAAGAGCAGAAATGTGCCTCCTACGACTTAGAGCATCAGCTACCCTATTCTCCTTCCCTTTGATATAGCTGATATCAAAGTCATATTGTGATAAAAATTCTAACCACCTTCTCTGTCTGGCATTCAGATTGGGCTGAGTAAAAATATATTTCAGTCCTAGGTGATCAGTTTTCAACTCAAAAGGTTTCCCAAGTAAGTAGTGTCTCCAGACTTGAAGTGCATGAACAATGGCGGCAAGTTCCAAATCATGAGGGGCATAATTCAGCTCATGTAACTTAAGTTTTCTACTTTCATATGCTATGACCTAATCATTTTGTAGCAAAACACCTCCAAGGCCTTCCCCAGAAGCATCCGTTACAACCGTAAAACTCCCATTAGGGTCTGGTACAGCTAGTATAGGTGCAGAAGTCAACTGGTCTTTCAAACTTTTGAAAGCCACTTCGCACTTGTCATTCCACATGAATTTCTTATCCTTCTTTTGCAATGAAGTTATTGGTGTAGCTACTTTAGAAAAATCCTTTACAAATTTTCTATAGTAACCAACAAGACCCATGAAGCTTCTTACTTCGTGCACATTCTTTGGTGCAGGCCACTCGGTTATTGCCACTATTTTTGAAGGATCTACAGCAATTCCTTCTTTACTTATGACATGACCCAAATAGTGAACTTCTGAATCATAGAAAGAACATTTGGATAACTTACCATACAACTTCCTTTTTCTCAGAATTCCCAAAACTATCTTCAAATGCTCATTGTGCTCCTCAACGCTTTTAGAATAAATGAGAATATCGTCCAAGAATACAAGTACAAACTTGTCCAGATATTCTTGAAAAATATTATTCATTAAGTTCATAAAGGTTGTGGGTGCATTAGTTAATCCAAAGGGTAGAACTGTGAATTCATAATGTCCGTACCTTGTTCGGAAAGCTGTTTTATGAATGTCTTCCTCTCTAATCCTTAACTGATGATAACCAGATCGAAGGTCTATCTTAGAATAAACCGCTGCTCCACGCATCTGATCAAACAGATCATCGATCCTTGGAAGTGGATATCGGTTCTTGATTGTTGCTTTGTTCAACATCCGATAATCAATACACAGCCTTAGTGTTCCATCCTTCTTTTTCACAAATATTACAGGCGCACCCCAAGGTGAAACACTTGGTCTAATCAAACCTTTTGTCAAAAGTTCATGCAACTGTGCCTTAAGCTCGACTAACTCTGTAGTAGTCATCCTATAAGGCGCTTTGGAAATAGGTTCAGTTCCCGGTTTGATTTCAATGGTGAAGTCAAATTCTCTCTTGGGTGGTAACCCTGGTAATTCTTCAGGAAAAACATCCCTGAAACTTTGTAACAGAGGAATTTGCTTCATGTAATCACCATCTTCTTCTGAAGATTCAGATATCTTTACTGCATAAAGAGTACATCCTTTATTCTTAGCCTTTTTAAGTCTGCAAGTTGTGACGCTTTTCTAACCGAAATTTCCCATTTCACCCTTGAATCTCTCGTTGTTTCTAGTTGATCATCTAAACATTTTATGTTCTTTTCATAGCAATCTACCTTTGCCTTATGGTCAGCTAACCAATTGACACCAATGATAATGTCATAAGATCCTAAAGGTGTAACATAGAGATCAACTTCCGTGGAGAAATTAGGTAAATCAAGGACTGCCCCAAAAAGACACATACTCACTGTATGAACAGAGTTATTACCATACCTGCATACCCAAGATTTATCCATTTTCCTAGCTTTTCTTTTAAGTTTAGAAGCAAGTTTATTAGAAATAAAACATTCAGTAGCTCCTGTATCAAAAAGAATAGTGACAGGTATGCCAAATAACTTACCCGGAACTTCTATAGGTGTTACTTGCTTTTCAGCTTGCTTATGCTCTTTGCATCGCAAAGCATGTATCTTATGCTGCTGATTACGATCATCCTTCTTCAAAGGGCATTGATTAACATAGTGGTCTTTGCCACAATTGTAGCAGCCTCCTACGGGTCCCTTTTTAGGCTCAAATTGCCTCCGGCTCTTGTAATTGTCACGTTGTCCTCCATAGGGCTTCTGCCCATTGTTATAATTTTTAACAAAATTATCCCTTACATTTCCAGCAGGCTTATTTACTACTGCTTTCTTATTGTTATCTCCTGGAAACTTACTCTTGTTTCCAAACTTTTTCCATGGTCCTTTTCTGGGTGCAAGAGAGGTTGAAGAAGGGTTTGCAGTCTTCTTCCGCACTTCCTCCTTATGAGCAGAAATAGCCTTTAATTTCTATTCTTGCCTTATGGCCTTTTCAACAACTCCTTCCATAGTGGTTGGACTGTGAACATCGACCTCTCCCCCTATCACGGGATTCAATCCCATGATGAATTTCCGTATTCTGAACTTCTCGTCAGTTTGATACTACGGTACATACTTAAGGAGTTTTGTAAACCACTCCCAGAATTCAGTTACCATTAACTTCCCTTGAGCTAAGTTCTGAAATTCTGTCATTTTCTGATCATAGAAAAGTTGTGGCAGCCAACGTTGCCTAAAATAGCCTTTAAATTGATCCCAAGTAATATTGGTCTCATCAATATTTAGTTCAACTTTACGGCTATCCCACCACGAAGATGCTTCATGGGAAAGATGATAGGCTCCCCAAATAGCTTTGGTTTCCTCTGAGAAGTTCCTTATTGCAAAGTACTTCTCCATTTCGCTGAGCCATTTTTCAGCTCCATCTCCTAATGTGGTGCCATCATACTTAGGTGGACTTATCCTTTTTATATCATTAGTGAGTTTCACGCTAATCTGCCTTTTTATTTTCTGGTTGGACAGGTGCATTCCCAGCATTAACATCAACACCCATGTCGGGGTTGTCCTCAGGAGGTTGCTGATTATTATTATCAGCTTCTTCATCCTCCTCATTTCCCATCACCTGCTGTTCCAAGATGACTAAGCGATCTCTTGTGTCCAACAGGCAGCAAGGATCTCATCAAGTTTCTGGGTTGTTGCCGCTCCTCCTTCAGGTGGAGCATTATTCGCAACGTTCCCCCTTGTTCTAACCATTTTCTGTTACAAGAAAATTCAGGTTTTTATCAGATTATGGACACAATAGGTCCAAGAGCTGCAACCTTCAGCTCTGATACCAAGATGTAACATCCTCATTTTAGACAATAGAACAAGTCAATTTTTTTTTTTTTGATAAATGCATCCTGGTTCTAAATACATAATTTAGAACTCACAAATCAAATAACCATTCATATAACAGATAACCATATGCAGCTGTAATGACTCGGAGTACCTCCGATCTATTCATTCCATGACTCGGTAATCTACCGATCTATTCATGAGTAATAAGAGTTGGCGTTATTATTTAACACTTCACTCCTGTGGTTCTCTTCCCTATTCTGGGATTCAGAATGCTCTGTCCAAGGAACCTAACTGAATAATTGTTACCATTATTCATCGGCATCTCATCCCTTAGACTAGGTGAATTAGGACAACGCAATCAGCAACTTGCGATACTTTGGCCAAAGATTTGAAACATACTGCTTATGTCTCGTATTCCTTAACGGCATACTCGTCAATCTGGAATACGCCCTTCACCCCATTCTTATGTTATATAGAATGTCTTATACCGACTTCTGTCAGTCCTTCCTATCACAACTCAATCACTCGGAGACAGAATAACAAGGTGATAATGTTATATGGATGCCCATGAGGATTAGGGATACGGTGACATACTGGTTCAACCCTGCAGTTAAACCAGTGTGTCATGATACCCCGAATCTCCTAGGCAGCCTTATAACATGACCACATTCCTAATCGGTCCCTGAGTAACTCGTTCGAGATCAAAGTGTAAATCTTAGCGATCAATGCAAAGGGTGTCGTCAAAAGTCACCTGCATTGTTGTAACTTCGAGAAGATCCTAATCTTCTCGGAGGTACAACCCGCAGTTGACTTGTGCCGTCAACCTTTAAATCCACCTCGAAAAGATCTACTTAATAATATGCGTTACGCACGTTGAGTTTTAAATTACATTAAAGACTTTCCCCTAAGGTTAGCCTTTCCCAATCCCTGGATTCTTCATCTTAAGATGACCTTCCTCAATAAAACCCATTGCATAGTGGAGATATTAAGGCTAAGGTCTCATCAAGGAGTTTTTAGAATATACATGATTCTAAAACAACAGAATTGGACAATATCTCATAACCTTCACATGAGATTGCCATCTGAACCCCATTAGATTTATATCAGTTCTCCTAACTGAATTTATATCATACTTATTAGTATAAAGATATAAATGATTAAGAATCCAATTTAATGTTGTCCTGTCATACTCAGGACTAGGGATTAGTAATTTAATCCAGCTTGATTAGCGTTCTGCTTAGGTTCATTTTATCCCTATCTTTTAGAAAGACAATGATTTAAATTTCAATCACATTCTCATATATGCTTTCATTGACAATCACAAAAGCATCCAAATTACACAAAGATAACATTGCCACTCTGGTATATAAACCGAAGAAGGTCAACTAACAGAATTAAGAATACAACACATAAGTAACAAATACTTATTTCCATTCCTTTCAGAACTATACAATTACATTTTATGCAAGCAGCATACTTGATACAATGCTTAATGGAAAAAGAACATCTTTCCTCATATAGAACGTTTAGAAAATCAAGCTGTAATTCATTATAAATCAAATTAAACAATCTGATCATCCTGTCAGATCTACATGCTTTTACCACTTACGGAAACCATCTGCAAAAATAGTCAACATGAGTCAGTTCGATGAACTGAGCATGATAAGCACTAACTTTTAAAACAATTGCAATCCGTCAATTGTTTTCATTAAACACCCTGTTTAAATGATATAAAATCATCAATCAAGTAAGCATGATTCAAACCAAACGTTAGGAATATATCATGTCTATAACGTGTAATAATAATTTTCGTTACAGAGTAGTCCTAAACACTTCTCAAATATTTCATCAACATATTAGAAATCAAGAAGAACAAAAGTGTCCTAAGCAATTATTCCTTGTAAATCCCAAGATGCACAAACATCAGGCAGTCATTATATTCAACTTAAAAAGAGGAATATCATATCAATCCTGAAACCGTCATTATGTAAAAACGATTACAGATGTTAGTTAAACAATTATATCAACTTATAATTTACAACAGAAGAGAAATAAACAATTGTACATACTTCCCTCTGAACTAGCTCATGACTGTACCATTTTTCCAAAAGCAAGGCATTCACTTAATACACATGCAAGTAAATCAGTCGAGTCCATAAACAGCACACTGTTTTGTTAAAACTTACAATAAAGCAACTACAGTACAATAGTCCCCATGCCGAACAACATGTTCATTCTACCATACAGACTCAGAATGACCTTTCGCAAGAAGCGACGGCAAGAAGACAACTACTGCCGTTACCTGTTTAGGTACAGTTAACTCCTAAATTCATTCATACTCAAAAATGGATATCAAAGCAAGGAAGGCGTAACACGCCTACAATCCCAATAACAATCTACAGCCCCTTCAATCCTTTTCAACACTGTAAGGCTTTTATACCCAAGGTCGAATTCAAAGGAACTCAATTGTTGCCACAGCCAACAAGAAACTCGAACTCCTTTGGGCAATGACATCTCCCTACGACTTAAGCAGAGAGAGTTTTAAACAAAACCACGCATCACGCACAGCCACATCAACTGGCATGTAATCTTAAAGAAAACACAACTTAGAATATCGTAGCTACTTCTGAATGAAATCAGAGTAGAAAGTATGGTATCCATGACCTACTTCATAAAGCCATTATACAAGATGTCAAGCTATTCACAGAAATCCAACAAGGCCAAATAAACATCACATGTTCAATCTCAGGCTTATACAGAAGCCAAAAGAAACAAGATATCATCCCATATTCAAGGAATCCACAGGGTCAAATAATAGAGTAAACCCAACAGTCATAATTGAAGCAGTTACACTGTTTATCTGTCAAGAATTCAACTGAGTCCCAACAACAGTATAAGAATAGTTAATGATCCAATCTATGCCAACAATAGTAAGCATTCAAATCAGGTGTAAGCAAATCAAATACCGATTTCATAACAAGGAATTCAACTGAACCTCGTCAAAATTCTCGAACAAGCTTACACATAAGGAAACATAAATGTATACCCAGGGAGTCAGTACCAAATTTCATTACAAATAACAGAGGTCGTATGACCTGTTACTTCTACAAGATTCCAACGGAATTCAGATTAACAAAACTCAAGGATGTATCTATATCCTCAGCAGTGGACCATAATATACGATTCATTCAGAGGACTCCACAGAGTCGTTCAAATAAAATACATATATCCATATTGTATACTGTCAACGGGTTAAATCCCGTTACCACAATAACAAGGAAAAACAACTTCCACTGGGTCGTAATGACTACTGTAACACAATAGTTACCTGTTCCCAAACAAATTTAAAAGACAAAATGAAACCAAACAAGTATCAATAACCACCCCATCAATACCCACGACAGAGCTTACAAGGTTCCATTAAAACTGAATAATCAAACAAATGTCCAGCAGTTTCCCTTCCAACAAGTATTCACAACATGCATCGACGACAAAACCGACAAGCATAACAGTGGCCTGTACCCATCACAAGAATAATTTATGGGCTCTCACCGAGCAGGCCGAGCATACATTCCTTTCATAAATTTCGCATATTTAAGCCAGAATGCAAAACACAAAGAAATAAAGCCACAGTTCGAATTTAATAAACACCCATCAAGGGATAAATGAAAAATCGAACCAGCATGAAGATACAGTGCCAAAATCACACAATGACATCCATAGAAAATCATCTATTTCCATAAATCATTTGAACAGAGTTGTTCTAATGAAATCACTTGAAAGACAGCAAGATTTTTAAAGGTTAGGGCCTAACATGCCTGGATTTTTGCTCAAATTTCCGAAGCAGACCACTGAAAGAGCTCGGACTTCCTTTTCCTTTTCCAAGTTAGAGCGACCAACAAAATTTTGCTATCCCCATGACATATATATTTTCCTTGCCAGAGAAAAGAGTTAGATAAGCTCATACTTGCCATGCAACACAAAGAAGATCAAAAGTGCGAAGAACCAGTTGAAGTGAAAGTAGAAGAAAAACCGAAATTCGCGATAAGCCAAACAAAACAACAACTTCCCACATTGCATGCCTTCTCGCAAATTCCGAGCTCGACTTCCAAGCTCATGAATGCATTAACTCCTAATTTCCCACTCAAACTCCACTACCACCGACCGTCAAAGTTGGCGATAGACAAATAAAATCTCAAGTCCATTTCCAGTTTTGGCGACCTGCCACGTCGGCTTAGGTTAGCCATTTCTAAACCCTCCGCCAATACCTGTCCTTCATACTTATCCACTTTGTATTTAATGACATAGAAAATGCCGCCCATGGTTCGCACCCTCCATAGGTCCCTTTACATTCTTGCTCATAGATAGGTTAGTAACTTAGGTTAGAATTTAGGATAATAATTATTCTAACTTCAAAGAACATAGATACTAACTTAGGACATTAGCACTTAGCCTAGGTCTAGGTTAGATTAACACTAATCTAACCCCTAGGTTAGGTTTAGTTTTAGATTACTAACATTAATAATTCCAGATTAGGTCTATATTCCGTACACTCGAGAAAAAGACCTACAACATGCATTCTTGAACAGGTTACTCTCCTGTTCGCCTTTAGGCTACAAAATTGTATGAAACCAAATTATTACGGTCCACGATCGAGACCTTCCAATATACTTGATATCGGGAACCAATCCATTTCACATGATCAACCCGAGTTAGACTCGGGATTGACTTATCCAATGAATTCAGACCTTGCAACCTGTGAAAGGTTTATAATTATTTTAATTCATCACGAAAAACTTAAAGCAATACTTGGATCAATTCCACTGATCCAAGGTTAGGTATTATAGATGGATAACTCTATAATTCATTCCGAGATCAGATTTAACTCAGATACAAAATGAAAGAAATAAAAGATTCCAATCATATTCCGACTCAGTCAAGATCTGCAATCTGCAAGAAAATACAGTACATATCAAGCATGATTTCTTAATCGAGGAACCCATCCTTTTACCAGAAATCACATATCAACACTTGTATGCTCAGGAGGAAGTAACAACAGTTCAAGGTGTTACATAAACCCATAACATGCCAAAAAACCTTACCAACTCATTTTCATATTCTTCCCTAGCTCATGAGATAACTACATCGACTGAGGTCCCTTTTCACTGGGACTATGTAGGTAGCACTCGAGGAATGCGGCCCTTGGAGGTTAGCTCGGCCATTCTCAACCATAATATGATTCATCAACAATGCCTAACTCACCACTTACATCACATTTCACTTAGTTCCCCTTTTATAAAAAAAAAAATTGAAATTAAGCCACATACATAACAAGTCACTTACCACAAAGATACATTTATTACATCTACCATCCCTATATCATCACTATGCATAGTTTATACAACATTTCACATATGATCCATAGTATCATTCATTTCCACTATAATGAATCATAACTAAACCTACTTTCAACTCAACCATTCCTATAACCTAACTCAACCATACCTATAACCCGACTCAATCCATGCCTAAACCAACCTGAATCATCCATGCCTAACCATAAACTGACTCAACCATACCTACTAAACTTGACTTGATCCATGCCTATACCTTGAATCAATCCATGCCTAAACCAACCTAACTCTATCATGCCTAACTCACCTAATTTCAAACCACATCAAAGTAACACATCCATATCTCATCTAACACAAGCCATACATCCAATATCTCATAAACATATTAACACATCACAAAATACCATGAATCTCATCATATAAATCAATAAATGTGTATCTCAAAATACATGCCTATCTCATCATGGCCATCATCTCAAAAATGTTAGCACATAAGATGATATACAATACAAAATGTCATCGACACACAAGGCAATCTCATATATACAAAAAGAATGAATGAATCAATACAAAAATCTTCGCACACAAGCCGGTATATGCTCACAATATACAAAAATCACTTATACATCTTCTTTGTCTTGCACGTAGGCTGGTATATGATAAAAAATACAACTATCTTCGGCACGCATGCTAGCATATATATATAATAATCACTAATATACATCAAAATCAGGTGGCTGCATATCAGACATCTTGCCGGATGTCCTCCATCTCCGTGTCACCTGCACCCTCGGCCTCCTGTGTCCCTACTGACACATCACCTAGCTTCAGGTTTCCATGTACCGGTGGCCTCTCCTTGATTAGACCTTAGAGCTTGTTGACCTCTTGTGCTCTCCACACTATGTGTGTGGGATCTCATCCTCTCACCTTGGACACTGTTGTGCCCTTTACTCTCCATAACCGGATACAAGAACAGCCTGTGGTATCCCCATAGGTCTCGGCCCTTGTACCTTCCCTACATGAGCTCGTGAACTAGGACCAGCTCCCTATCTCTATGGTAATTCCCCCCCCTATGCCTCGTGGTGGTGCCACCTATCCCTATGCCTGTAAGGCCCCAATCTGTGTCTGGGCTATGGCTAATTGGCCCTATAAATCTACCACTGAGCTTGTAGGACTATCACTTGACCATCTCTGTCTCCATCTCCTCCACCCCCTCCATCCGCCATCTCGGTCCTCGTAGACTCGGCCATCTATACTCGTAGCTATGCTACCTCTACCTCGACCCCTCAAGATGTGTCTACAAGTATATGTATCTACATGATCAGCTTTGCTTACCTACCCTTGTAGGGAATCTCTCTGCACTATAACGGTAGCTAAGTCTGGCTGCCCCAGTCTATGGGTTATGGCTTGTAACTGAGCCGCCCACCACTACCTATACCTATCTGTGCATCTAACATCATCAATCTGCTAATCCATTGGCTGCTCCTCCTCTCCTGTAGGCACCGTGAGGCTGTGGTAGAGGTAAAGTCCACCCCATGTCATCTCTCTGATACTGTGGGAAGGATGGAGGAATATCTTGTACAAGCCTGAACTACCATCGGACCTTATCTACTAGGATCATCTCATCCTCCCGACACAACAACCCTATATCCACCTCTCTAGTTGGAGCTCAGCTAGCTCCTCATGTATGTGCCTATATGAGGGGAATCCCACATATGGTCTCTAGATAATGTCCACTTTGGAAAACCCCTCCAATAACTACCGAAAATGGGCCACATTATATGTCAGCCTATCTGACCTCCACTCTCCTGTAACCGACACCCATCTCCTATATCCCAACCACATAGATCTCACTGGGAATGCATCTTCTTGGGGCATCCCTATAGGTCAAACATATACTATGTTCTTGTAGGCCCCGAGAAATGTAGTATGAATGTACAACACAAAGCTAAAACTGTGCAACCGTCCATACACCCACAACTCTTTGTATAGCTACACAACAATGCTTGGTGCCGGGGAAAAGCATGTATTGTGCACCATGATATCATGGAGTACCCCCATCAAGAATCGGGAAAGCATCAACCCTCTCGCATCTAGCAAGTGCATAACAACACATTGCCTCCATCAATAAAACCACTAGCCTCATCTCATCTAGACGGGCTAGGTACATCTCGCCATAGGTCAAACTAGCACTATGGAATCATAGCTCTACCACTCCCTCACCAAACACTATCTTGATCAACTTATTTGAGGCCTCGGAGGAGATAGAGTACACCTGGGCCCCAAATATGGGTAACTGTAATATCTGGAACATGTCCTCCAAGGTGATAGTCATCTCACCCATCGGAAGGTGGAACGTGTTGGTCACAGAATCCCATCTATCAATGAGCGTGACCATCAAACTAGGCTACCGAACAACATGTTGGTAGTATTGAATACCACTCAATCCCACTACCTCCATGTACTATAGCTCTAAGGGGGTTGTTAAGCTATGCAATGTCACTAGTAGCGGTGGAACCCTGTCCCGCATGTGTAACTATGATCTCCCCTACATCCAATCCAAAGCACAACATTAATCTACATTTACCATGACCATATTCACCAATTATCATTACCCACCACCCTATTTTTACCCTATCAACCTCAACCACCTAACCTACATCACTTTTGGACCCTTGTGCCTAAAATCCCGACTAGTGCTGGTTCATCCTAATCGACTTCGGTCACCCATAAACCGGCATCGGTCACCTATTTTGTGACTGATACCAGTTCACCTTGACCGACCATGATTACCACATAACCAAAGATCGATCATCTAATTGGTGACCGATCCAGCTTCTACCCAATGGACATCGGCCAAGCTTGACCGATGCCGGTCATTATCACACAAAAATCCGCAACTTCCCAAACCCCCCTTTTTATAAACCCTCCCACTTGTCCCTTTTACCCCACTTACAATGATATACACTACCCCAAAACCCCTACCCACCCCACCTATCCAATTTACTAGCCTTCCCCCTCGTTTGGTCCATTATTCCCCCATACCCACATTTTAACTTTTTCCCACCGACACAAACAAAAACCCACAAACCCCTACGATTAACAATTAACTACAACCTCTACTCTATCTAATTAACAATGTAGCATTAGGTGCTAACCTCGTCGCGCGCGCTGCCGTCTCGATAGAACATCCGGCCACCGTGCTAGTGGTCCACTCAATCCCTCTCCAGCCTCTACCATCCCCAAATATCTACTTACAACCTTTTACCAATCAACTCTCTCGTCCTGATCCCATGGACACGCTACTCACAAACCCAACCACCATCAAATCACACCTGCCTGACCACTTTGTCCCATTTCCTCTAGACACTTTTCTCACTTTTCTCTCTTTTTTGTCATTTCTTCACTTCATAAATCACAAATGAATAATAAAAACATGGATTTTTTTGTTTTTATACAAAACCCGATATGACCGACATCAGTCCCCCTAAACTCCGCATCGGTCTCGTGCCCTACCTCACCATCGTCGGCTTTTTACTATACCGACATTGGTTATCCATGACCGCCATCGGTCATCCTCACCTACCCATTGCCTTTTCTTTGTCATTTTACCCCACCCTTTACCTTGCTTCTTTACCCCGTCCAACCTTTACCAAACCCATTATCTTACCTTTCTTACCCTCATCATTTACTACCTCCAATTTTCCTCCTTTGGGGACTCATTATTTTACCCCTACCTTGGCCTTACCCATGCTACAACCTAGATATTTGGACCTGGACCATCGTTAGTGACCTTTGACCTCATGTGTTTACTATACATTATGGCAATGTTACCTATGTTGATTGACCTAACGACCTTACCTAGCCTATTACTGTGACCATTTATCCCGACCCTACCTTTGGTGTACCGAACATACCTAAAAGGTTCCCGCACCTAATCGACATTGTGTCTCCTAACCATGTCCTATACCTTGATACCGGATTCACTTCCACCTTGTTTGGATAAACCAATCAAACTTAGATCTTTGTAGAGTTTTCTTGCTCTTTAACCCGGTAGCATGGTGTAGTTTATTCGTGTGCGTGCATTTGACTATTGCTACCTTTGACCCAGACCCATTACCTAGATTTCCCGCATAGACCTTTCCCCCTATTTTTCCCTATACCCACTTACCTTTTCCTCACATTTAACTTTTATCAAACCACTCACTACTTCATCTTGCTACCTCGCGATTCTTTTGGTTTGAGGGGGATCACCTTCACCCTCACATGGGGCAACCACATCTTATTTTTGTTAGCATCACTTACCAATAAAAGCTACGCAACAAAAAGGGTCAAAATGTAGACACTAAAATTAGGTCACACTCCCCTTTCATACCTCAACCAATAAGCACCCTTCATCACATTAACCTAGCCATGGTCCCCTTCACTCCACTAATATTAATTTAATTAATTTATTTAAATTAATGCATTACCCTCACTATATTTATTATTTAAATAATATCTACACATACGAGTTCACTTAGACACCTCACCAAGCCAACTCAACCTAAGACCTATTCTTAGCAAGTTCCCATAACTAACTAAGACTTACCCAAACCCTAAAAATCAACACCTACATTCCCTCTAACCACATTCCTACATGCTCACAAGAGGCTCCTAGTCTAATCCTTGGGATAACGACGTGAGATCTAAGAAATTCAGGAGGATCTCCTAAGTTTAGTAAACCTAGAAAATCCCACCTGACCGACGTCGATTATCCTAACCATCGTTGGTTAATCCGGAACCACCTTATCGTTACCATTTTAACCCTAAAACAATCTTATTATCAAGGTTAGAATTTGGCAAAACATTGGGAGAAAATTTTATGAGAAAGAACACATATTAGAGAGATAATGCATCTTCGAGAGCCAATTCCAGCAAAAAATCACGTCAAGGGAGGAGATTGAGCATCTTCTCTGCACATGACCATCTCGGCCACAATCCGATCTATCTAAGCAAAGAGGAGTGTACATACGGCCAATGCGAGAAGATTTTCTTGAGTTGGTGATCACTTGTAACATTCAAACCCATCATCAACACCTCCATACCTCACATACAAGCCTTCAAGAATGAAATCCAAGTACAACATCATACTTTCCTAGTTATTTCATTTCATCATCATTTTATCATACATTTTTTTAATCTTTCTCCCTATTGACCTTCTCCACATTTTCACCTCCATATACCCATTAAAACCTCACAAAAGCCTACTCTAGTAACCCAATATTTCACCCCGACTCACCAAAGTCCTTTGTGTAATCACAAAGGAGACCACAACTTGTTCTGTGACATTTTTAGATCTCACAGTAAGTGGCACGAGTTATATCTAACCACCGTCGGTCACTCCGATCGACACCGGTCTCTTTATTTTCCAACATAGCCTAGAACAAAGACCTACCCATAAACTTTCATCTCACCCCCATTCACCTATGATCTACCCAAAACCTTTATCGACCTACAGAGACCCGTAACCAAATATTTGACCTTTGGATTATATTCTAGCTTATCCGTTAGATTAGATCAATTTCTTATTGTGTTTTAAGTGTGATACCTAAATCATTTTAAAATAACAATAGGTTTGACTTGGTTTACAACATTAAATTGTTTAAAATAGTGGATTGACAACCATCTAGGAAGTATCATACTTCATGAATCTAGCATATGCTAGGTAGTTGACTACTCATATTGTTTAATTCCTTCTAGTGGTCTTGTTTTTATTATAGGTAGTTCCTCCTAGCCAAAACGAAGCTCTCATGATCAGCTATGGATCCGGAAGTCATACACGCTCAACAACCCATCAACCAACATTTGAATAGGTATTCCTCCTATGCCTGTTACCCTATCTATTTTGTCAAAACTTCAAATAAACGATCTAAGAATCAGGTGAAACATTTTGGCATGCCCGGTGGGACCCATCGAGGTTCCTTGTATTTCTTTCATTCCTAGAAAAAAATTGTGTGTTTGTTTCCCTTCTAAAAAGTGTACACACTAATTTTTTTCCTTAGTAATCTGACGATGGAAAAGTGACCAGCAAACATTGAAATCTACAAGTAACTCTTCCTCACCTGACCTCTCAAGGTCATGCTAAGATAGTGATGGGGATGGAATATATGTGGGGTGCAGATAAACTAGTTAGGTAATCTTATGTCTTCAACATGCAATAATGGGATATGTGAATCTAAGGCAAAGAAGGCCCTCCTAACTTGAATCGGTGTGATAGATCATTCGGTGAGGATAGCTGCTCGAAGGCTCCAATCAATATCGAGCTCTATTGTGATTCGATCTATGGGTTGTGGGATACATGGAAGATGACCTATGGATGCTTCATATATATCTCCGACAAGGTCATGAAAATGGAATGGATAAATGTGTAGTGGATCTTTTGGTGCTTTATGGATGATTCTCTGGTCTAGTCCAGAAATCTTTAGCTTGATTAGCTACTATGTTTAATAATGATAGCTATGTGATAATGTCTGGTGGAAGTGGAGAGGACCTAAACACTAGCATTCACAAGTTGGTGTCAATACTTAATTGATTTGTAGGCCCATTGGGTTGTGGGACTTGTGGATCATAACCATAAGTTTGTTGTTGCTGTGGACCTCCTATGGTCATATGAAGAGTCAATCCCTAATTCTGAGTATCCAGTAATTGTATGCCTTTTCAGCCTCTACATTTAGAACTAGAAGTTACACGATTTTCTTGGAGTACCTAATAGGTGTTCTGGCAACTTGGATACGTAAGCTAGTGTCTATATCAACAAGGAGGTCTCCTGTGTCTGGATGTGGGACTAATGGATCACAACCAAATGTTTTCTCTCTTTCATGTCCTTCTACAGTCATACAAATATCTATCAAGGAAGTCTATACTTTGACTGATTTGACCAGAATGTGTGTGCTTTGTCATCTTCTATGTTTAATCCTCTTAGTTGTGTGCTGATTTCTTATAGGTCTGTTGTTGTTCGGAAGACCTGAATTTTGAGATTTTGGTCTATGTCAGTTAATGCTACAACAAGATTTGGTTGAGGCACGATTGGCTCAAAAACGTATTCCCTGGGCTCCCTAGGTCCCGTGATTGTCATACAAGATCAATATAAACCTAATTGAAATGAAATAAACTAATTATGCAAGATATATCTACAACATATATATATATTCCTCTATTTTTTGTATTTTTGATAGAATTTTTAATAGAATTAAAAGAGCAATTAATCTAATATATTTAGAAAATGAAAACTAATCTAATAACAAAATTAAAACAAGCAAGGTAATGCGGTGTAGCTACTTGCCTATGTAGTTGTGAGTTTATCCTAAATAACTAAATAGTTGATTAACTTAATTAAAAGACTCTTGATCCTACCTCAGAAGTGAGGAATGAATCATATTTTCTGAGAAACTATCAATCCCCATAGTTTCCTAGCAATATCAAAAGTGAAATTTAACTGAAATGAAATAATTCACTACTCTATTTGATATGTTTTAACTAGAACTTTGATAGATAAAACCTGGAATTTGTAGAACAGTGGCGAATCTAGTAGTGTATGAATTTTTCCCCTTAGAATGATCTCCTCATTCCTTCATGTTCACGTGAATCCAGAAGAGTGTGTATATGCTAGCATCAACAAAAGAAGGTATTTGAACAATGACAGCTTTGGATATAGACCAAATATAATGTGAGTAGGAGAGGGACAACGCAAGTGATAGAGCTTGGCGTATGTAATTCCTAGCGGGATTTATTGCAGGAATACAACACAAGTGTCTTTGAGAAATTATAGAATCTATCTTTCATGAAGAACACAACCTGCAACTCTAATGGATTCAATCTACAAATGACACTACTCTTCTCTAAACTAATTTATATGAACAACAATGAACAAGACTGAAGCAAGAAGATTGAATGGCTCCTAACAGCAAAGGAAAAACTAGCATGGATGCAAACATGAAAACAAAATGAATTCTAAGCAAGAAATTGAAAGACTAAACAATGGAAATGAGAAGTTAAGGGGCCATTTGCTTGAAAACAAGCTGGCTATTTATAGATTTCACATTCACCCAAAGGTGATTCCTATTATAACTCTTTTACCATTAAACAATGAAGAAACACTATTCTAGGGAACATAAAACATTAATATGAGCTAAGGTAGTTTAAAAATCTGGTAAAATTTGAAAAAGTATGCAATTCGTGATCAACGAATGTGCTAGAGAATGCGTAAAGGACCGCCACCCTGAGCAGGGTGGTGGTTATAGGACCGCTGCCCTGGCAGGGTGGCGGTTTCATCACTGAAGGTCAAAAAACTAGAAAAAGAAAGGCAGAGGATAAAGCAAAGTACACAAAGCTTAGACAAGGTGCTTGGGATGCTAACATACACTTGGAAAGCTTTCTTGGATTCCACACACCTTGCAAGGTGACTTGTATCATCATTGGGGTATGTGTAACATCATTCCAATGGTACAATACCCTACAATTTTGGGTATGTACTTATTGCCCCCTCGGAAAAGTGTTTTAAGCATGAAGAGGTGTAAAACAGTAGGTCCGAGTATGGTGGTCCCAAAATAGGAAGCTAGAAATTATACCTGACACGCCCATGTGTCAAAATGTCGCCATCCAAGTTTTCGCTACCTGTAAAATGGAAAGAGGACTCAAGTGCAGATAGATAAAATAAATTGAAAAATAAATACTAAATTAGTATGAAATGAGGACTTACCATTTGTACACGGGGATAAGAACTTACCTCCATCGGTGCTCTAAACCTGCGAAAGGGGCATTCAAAATGAGTCAAAACACCATATATATATATATATATATATATATATATAATGGGCTTATTTTCCTATTCATTTGTGCATGTCGATTTGATAGTTTTTGAGCTCTGGGACCCACGGTGATGGTTTTCAACGAGAGTATAGTCAAAACATTTGTATCGAGATAGCGATCATGCCTCCATGAGTAGAACCTCGACCCATGATATCTCAAGTTAGTTCTTCTCGATTTAACGTTTTTACACCCAAAATGTTAAAATGATGAAATATTTGTTGTGGGGGGGTTATTTTTAGAAATGTTAGTTTTAAATGTGTCTCTTAGGGGTGTTGGTATCCAGCTTTAATCTCCTTCACAACTTGGACAACATCATGAATCTACACAAGACACTCAAGGATAGACGGATGTTTTGTATGTTGTTTGTAGCCAGGATCACACCTATCTCGCTTGTTTGCATTCAAGAATTGAGGAGTGCATAGCACCTTCATAAGGGTTTTGATCTAACCCTCACTATTTTAGGTTGTCCCTATCAACCAAGAAAAGAGAAACTGTATTTGCAACCCTTATATGGTAAAGAGATGAAGATATCCTTGTGTTTTGCATATGGTGTGGAGGAGGCTTTGTGAAAACATGATCAAATATCCATTATCCAAACTCAAAAGAGCTGTCACTACTAAATGATGGAAATGTTCTCAAAACAAAAGCTAGAGTGGTAAAGACATGATAAAACCCCGATCAACCTTGTGCACTTTTGTGAAAGGATTGAATTCTTTTGTGGACACACAATGCAGATGCAGGGGTATTATAGGTAGGATGAGTTAATTTAAAATGAAATTATGATGAGATACCTTGGAACAAGAGTAGCTATAAATCATCACCTTCTTTGGGAAACCTTGCAAAAGAATTACAACACCTAAATAGCAGAAATGTTTCAATGAATTTAAAGTGCTCTTTCAACCAGGATGTGTGCACAATGGATGCCCAAATCTGCACTATTCCATACAAACTTTGATAGCCTGCCACAAAGGCTTGAAGAAAAATATCAATAAAGCATTTAGAACCCCTTGTTAGATCATGTCCTAAGGTACACCAAAAGGTTTGTAAATACCCTAAATTTACAAGGAAGGTAAGATGGATTTAAATCTGTTTATCTCCACTCAAATGAATGCTCTTCTGAATGGAAGATTGCAGATGCCTTCAAACCCTCTACAAGAAATGAGACCATGTATGACCAATAAAGATCCCAAACACAAGATTACAACATGAGCATGAAACAAAAATTGAAAACATACTGAAATACAAGTGCATGCAAGCTTTTCCAAGAGATAAAACCAGTTAATCCAAGAATTTGATCAAATATATCAGCAAGGGAAATTTATTTAGACAATCTCAAATCTTGTTGATGGCTTTACAACTGAAACCAACTCAACATGATGAACATTTGATGCAAACTGGAATCAAAATGGCTCTCAGGCAGTTTCTCAAATGGGAAATGGACTTCTTCCAGTCTTTTTTTGTGAATTTTTTTCTCTCTTTCTCCAAAATTCTCAATGAGACCCCCAAAACATGCTTCCAAACTACATCATATACCCTATGACAACTTGGATCCTTGCATCTCAAGAAAAGAATATGCCAAAAAGGATCAAATTTGTTACAATACCCTATCCATTTGATGAAAAATGATATAAAAGCGTGAAATGTATTTCGTCAAATGTCGAGATGCACAAATATTTTAAAATATTACATGAACTCAGATCCTTATCCATCCTAGGGTCATGTTTTTGGCATTCCACCATGCCAAGCATGCATTTGCAATCATTTTTCACCTTTTTCCCTCATCATTTTTAACTCTGCAACTTTTCATTTTTACATTTCACGTGTTTTTCACGGGCTGAGAAAAATATCTCACGAAAAACACTATAGGGCACCAAATTAGCTCAAATAAATGATGCCATTGTGTTCAGAAGGCTGAAGGGATGCAGATTCATATAAAATTTCATGTGTTTTGGTGCAAAAATGACGATTCCACACTTCTTGGAGCTCTAATGGCGCCCAAAAAATGAAAATGCACAGCTGCAATTGATTAAAATCAACTTAAAATGCCAGCCCTCCACATGGCAAATCCAAATCCTCTTCAAAAATGTCCAAATTATCTTATTTCCTTTTAGATGAGGTGGGACATGTGTCCAAATAACATTGGACCGGGCCTTCTTTTTTAAAATTTTCATTTACGACTCCTTTTGACCTCGAGAAAATTTTGAAATTTTTCTCTGCTTGCCCTGAATGTGCCATGTGTCCTCCTATGGGCCCTACTAAAAACCGTGGGCCAAAATGATGACTTTTTCCTTTTTGTGAAAAGGAAAATTTTCTCAAAATTTCATGGCTCGAACACCCGTTGTTTCTCTACCACATGTCGATCTCCCATTAGAGGCAGAGCTGACTCATCAAATTTTCCTTCATTCCTCCGCAAGCATCAAAACTCCATGCGGGCCTGACATCTCTCTTTTGACATTTGAAAAATGCCACGTGTCACTGTCCTATTGGATGTGGAGCCAAAACTCCAAATTTTTCTCAAGGGTTTATTTTTGTCTTTAAGATTTTTCGCTAAAATTTGGAAAATTTTCCATCTTTCCTCCGTGCTCCGAATTTCCATAAAAATTCAGAAACGTGTCCGTTGTTCATTAGGGGCGGGACCTTGAACTGAAATTTTTCCTTTTACCCTTTGAAGTTTAAAAAACTTCAAATTCCTCCAAGCCTCCACTTCTCCATTTCATCCCTGTGTGTACGTGTCACATTCTTATTAGTGCAGGCCATCGGGTCCAAATTTTTCTTTTGCATTTTGAAACCAAAAATTTTCAAATTCTTCCAAGTTCCCTCTATTCCGGTTGATCTCCCTGGACACATGTCACCTTTCTAATGGTTGCGGGCTCACGGGCCAAATGTTTCCCCTGACACTCCAAGCTAAAAAAAAACCAAAAATTTTCCAAGTCCTTGATCATCCGCCTGGCCCTCCTGGACACGTGTCACCATCCCATTGGGCATGGGCTTTCGAGCAAAAATTTAATTTTGAGAATTTTTTCCAAAATGGAAGAAAAAATTCCTAAGTTCCCTCCACCACCCACCAATCCTTGACCAATCACATCAGGCCACATAAGCACATCCCTATGGAACTGCGGGGCTGCGGGGAAAATTTTTCTTCCGACATCCTTGAGCAAAAAACAATAAAATTTTCCCAACTCCCATGCTATGTCTGTTTGACCTTCCTGTGCCACGTGTCACCCTCCCATTGGGCGCGGGCCTTCGGGCAAAAACTTGATTTTGAGAAATTTGCAAAAATGAAGGCAAACAATTTTTAAGTGACCTCCGCCACTCGATGCTCCTTCTTTCCAATCAAATCATGCCACGTAGGCACAATAGGCAAATGTGGGGCCATGGAGCAAATTCTCCCTTCACCAAAAATTGAAAATTTGACAAGTTATAACATTTCTTCCGACCACACCCGGCCAATGAGAGCCTGCCATGTTAGCATAAACTTTGCCTTGATAAATTTGACGGGTAGAACATGCCCGTATGCCCGTCAAAATGAAAAAAATGTAGGGGATGCTTCTGAAATCAAATTTTCTCACAAAGAAGATGGATTTTTTGGTTTTGAATCCAATGAAACATGATGTGGGGATGATTTAAGCTTGGGGAGTGAGATTTCACCCTCATAAAAATGGAATTCGATCAAACACGGGTTTCTTTCACTCTTTGGCCAAGGAAAAATAATGCAGCCCATGCAACATGAAAAACTAGGGCACAAATAAAGGGGAAACTTGGATTTTGTTTCAAAAAGGGGCAGAATAACAACATTGAGGGCAATTTGAAAACATTCAACTAGATCAAATGAGTTACAAATCTTTAGCTCAAGCCATAAGGACGTTTTGGAGTAAAAATGGAACATGGAGAATTAGAGTAAAGTGTGCAAACCCATAAATTGCACCAACATTGGCTCTTGCCTAGGGATGGGCACTCCCAGTGAGTGCCACAAGATCACAACATAGACCAAGTGCCAAAAATCCATTGGGCAAGGAGTCAAAACATTCATAGCAGCCCAAAAACTAGAACTTTCACCAAAAATAGAGCGAGAAAACCACACCAACAATGGTTTCCAAGGACAAAAGGGAAAACCACGAGCCAACAATAGCAAGAACAAGGAAAAAAAAAACAAAAACAAGGGATATACAAAATTTACAACTTGTGCATACCTCCTTTGGGATTTAATCCAAAAAGTGTTTTAAATGTCTGCCATTAACAGGCAGCTCCAACAAATCCCCATCCAAATCCTTGAGAAAAAATGTATTTTCTCCAATCCTGATATCAATGGCATAAGGGCCCATCTAGAGAGCATCAAATTTGCCATGCTTGCCCTTGTCTTCATACCTACTATCCCACAGCAAAACTAGATGTCCAACACTGAAAGCTCTAGGGGTGACCTTCTTATCAAACAACTTCTTCAATTTCTCCCTAAACCTGACATGCCTTTGATGAGAAGCTCTCCTTTCTTCATCCAACTCAATGATCTGATTGATTCTTGATTCATATGGGCCATGTTCTTGATCTTCCAACTGTTGGGAAAATTGAAAATTGGATAATTGTAGGTGTAATGGCAGCAAAGCTTGAGTTCCATACACCAGTTCAAATGGGATTTTACCGGTTGCTCTTTTTGGAGTTATCCTATCAACCCAAACTACAAATTTCATTTATTCTCCCCACTTCTTCTTGTTGATTTCCAAGGTTCTTCTAATGATCATGTGCAATTTTTTGTTACTTGATTCAGCTTGCCCATTCCTTGTGGGTTGTAGTTTGAAGAATAGGTCGATTTATCCCATATTCATTACACATTGCCATCAAAGGCTTGGCTCTAAAACACATAGCATTATCGGACAAAATATTAACTGGAACCCCAAATCTGCATATGCTATGATTCAACAAGAAATCCATTACCAATTGGTGTGTTTCCTTTCTAGATGGAATTACCTCAACCCATTTCGTAAAATAATCGGTTCTTCTACAAGGATCCATTTATAACCAGCACTAGAAGGATCTGAAATCTCACCAATAAAATCAATTCCCCATTATTTGAAAGGATATTCAATTGATACAGCTGCAGAGGAAGGGAGCACAAGCCTTCAATCTTCCTAAAAAATGTTGGCAACTATCACACCTTCTAACCAGCTAGTTTGCATCTTTGAAAAGAGTTGGCCACCAATAACCAGCTCTTAAAATCTTATGTGCTGTCACTCTCCCAACAAAATGTCCTCCACAAACTCCCCCATGGAAATCAGCAATCAACTTGGGAGCTTCATCTTTAGTTATGCATTTCAAGAGGACACCTTTAGGGTTCTTCCAAGCCAGCCCAAGGTCTGTTATGACATATTTCTAAGAAGCCAACTTGAGGGCTCTTTTCTAATTTTTATTTAAGTGAATGGGACAGCATAAGTGCTTGAGGTAATAGACCACATCCTTGTACCACTCAAAAATCATCAATTTGTCAAGGAGATCTGCCCTTTCTTCCCCTAGCTGATTCACTTCTACATTCTGCAAATTACTCTCAGCCATGAGTTTAGCAAGACCTAAACCTCTTACTAGCTTTGTTGTTTAGATATCCATATCATACTCTTGTAATTTTTTAACCCATCTACATCTCTTGCTTGATATTTCCATGTCAGATAAGATGTCTTTAACCATGGTGTGGGGAACATAAGCAACAACCTTTGAACTCAAAATATAGGGCCTGAAAATATTTGTTGCTTTTACTAATGCAAATGCTTGTTTCTCCATAATTGTGTAGCTCAATTCAGCTGCTTGTAAATCCTTGCTAAAGAAAGCAATAGGCCCGTCAGCTCCATTTTTATCCTTTTGTAGCAAAACTGAAGCAATAGTAAATTTAGATGCAAAAGAGAAGATTTGGAAAGGCATCTTATAGTTTGGAGCTACCAAAACAAGTGCATGCTTGAGTGCATCCTTTATTCCTTCAAAATCTTGGATGGCATCCTTTTCCCACTTAATAACTTGATCCTTTCTTAGCATGCTTGTGATTGGAAGAGTCAACTCAACAAAATTTGAGACAAACCTTCTAATGAAATTGATTTGGCTAAAGAAAGAATGAATACCCTTCTTGGTTCTTAGCACGGGCACCTTCTTTGATTGCTTCCACTCTCTCAAGATCTATCATAACACCTTCTTTAGATACAATATGCCCCAACAGCTTGGATTTTGGTACACCAAAATGAAACTTCTTTGGATTAAGTGAAATGCCATACTCCCTACATCTAATCAGCATCTTCTCTAGGTGTTGCAAATGGTCTGCTCGCTGTCTTGAAAAAACATTCACATCGTCTTGGTAAACTACAATAGACTCATTGATATAACTAGCAAAGTCAACATCCATTTCCCTTTGAAAATTATCCCCATCATTCATCAATCCAAAAGGCATCCTTACAAAAACATAAGTTCCCCAAGGAGTAGTGAAGGTTGTCTTAAGTATTTCTGATTCTTTGACAACTACTTGATTGTATCTGGAGAAACCATCCAAAGTAGAAAGCATTTCTGACCCTGTCACAAGCTACAACATATTCTCCATATTTGGCAAAGGATATTTGCCCTCCATATATGGTTTGTTTAGATTCTTAAAGTCCACACAAAGTCTGATATCTCCGTTCTTCTTTCTAACTGGCACAAGGTTGGTAACCCAAGAAGAGTATCTAGTAGGCTGAATGATGCCACCATCTCTCAATTTCTTCAACTCTTCTTGCATTTTCATGGAAAGTAGTGGGTTAATAGGCCTTTATTTTTGTCTAAATGGTTTGGCTTTAGCCTTAAGAGGGATCTCATGCTAAAACAAATCTTCTCTATATGCCTTCAACTCTGAATAAGACCAAGTAAGGTAGTTTTGATATTTCTTTAAAAGTTGGGCATAGGATCTGTTTATCTTCTCTGCTTTGAGATGACTACCCAACCATATCTTCCTTGGTTTTTCTTTAGTTCCCAAATTGTGTTCTTCCACATTCCTTGAAGTAGATAACTTTTTATTAATGATGTAATCAACATTGCTAAAATTGGATTCAAGTGCAACAAGACCCTTAGGAATGGTATTTGTTTTCAATTGTATAATATCCTTATCAAACAAAGTTTCTCTACCTTCATTCATGCACACCATTGGTTCCTAATCAATATTCTAACCAGCAAACTCTCCTTGGCATTGTAATAATCTCAACACTTGTGCATCATCATCAAAAATCTGCCAATGTTTCACATTATCCGGGACAGCTGGCCTTGTTAGCACTTCAACATCATATTCACAAAAAGGTGAAATGGTGCAATTATCAAACTTAGAACCAAGAAAATCCAACTGATCAGCAATAGCATTAAGACTTCTATCATGGTAAACAATGTTAAAGGAATCAAACATTTCAATCAAGTCCCAAACAACATGCTTATATTGCTTCATACGCTTATTTTTTGTAGCATACAACTTTCTTACTTGCTTGACAACCAACTTTGAATCTCCTTTAGCAACAATATATTTTACTCCATACTTCCATGCAATCCTTAATCCCAATAATAATGTCTCATACTCAGCAATGTTGTTAGTACATTCAAAATTGAGGTTGAAGGAAAAAGGAAACTCTTCTAAACTAGGGGAAACCAACACTATACCAGCACCATTTCCAACTTTGGAGCAAGCTCCATCGAACAGTAATGTCCATGGAGAACCTACCATACCAAGGCACTCTGATTTTTCCATCTTATTCTCTTTTCCATCAGCAAAACCAATGAAATTGTCAACATCTACATCAGCAAACAACACTTCATAAGAAGCATTGTTGGGATCCTCAATCAAGTGTAACATCTTCTTTTCACCATAGAGTTTGACAAGGCTGCCCTCAATGGGAATGGTGGCATAGGACATGTCCATTTGAACACTACCACCAACACTTGTAGCCCACTTTCTTGACAAAAGCATACCCCATTTGGCAGGGTAGTCAACAATTACAACATCAAGTTTTAAATTCTTACCCGGATAGGCTGCAAGTTGCACTACTAAACCCTTCACACATCCAACAACCAGAACTTCCCTTGAATCCATGGCTATACACTTTCCATATGCTGTTGTCACCTTGATATCCAATTCATTCATAACTTCTAGAGGCATAACATTACATGATGCACCGAAATCAAACATGCAATTGTGAAGCAACCTACCTTTTATGAGAAAATTTGTGAAGAATGGATCAACATTCAATTGGGAATCAACCAAGGATGTCCCCAAGTACACTTCAGGTGCCTCTCCAAGATCTTCCATTGGTGGTGGCGTTTCAAGGCCAGCAACGCTTTGAAGAGGACTTTCAACAACATTGACATTTCTGCTTGGTATAATATTTTCTTCTTCTAATCCCAAGTATTCAAAAGCTATTTTCTTATGTTCAGAATTCGAAAGCGGTTAAATAATGGGAACACTCACTTTAATTGGGCTCAATACTTGGGCTATATCATATGGAACATTCTTTGGCAAAACAACATTGGAAGGGAAATAAGAAGGTTCATCAGATGGAGAAGTATTCTTGGCTATCTGGGCATGAAGAGGACTAATATTTTTACATGGGACAATAGGGTTCTTAGCAACTATTTCTCTTCTAGGATTATCTTTGGGAATTCTTGTGATCAAGGGTGTCTTTGGCTTGGCTTTAGGACCAGCTCCTCTAATAACTTTACTTCTAGTATTGTACTCCTTTTCTTGACTAACCACAACATTCATTAACAATTGCCTATCTTCCTCCAAAGGAATACCACCATAATACTTCTTGATCATTAAAGCCCTTAGGTATTCAAAGTCATTATTAGGAATTTGAAAGGCACGAACAACATATACATCATGAGTTTGAGGAGGAGAAAGAAATGGTACTCTCTTTATGTAATCCCAAAAGATTGCAACTGTCCTTGCACTTATCACATCTTTTGATGTTGTTGCTTGTTATGAGCCACGAAAAGCTTCCCATCATATAAATGTCAACATCCATTTCATTCTCATTATCATCATCTATATCTTGCTGGTCCATTTCACATGGAGGATGAGGAAGAAAACATCTATCACACCAATCCATGTCAGCAAATTCTTGAATAGCAGCAACTCTTGCAGTCAGAGGGTCAGGCACCACTCTATTTTCACATGCTTGGGGTTGTCTATTTGCAGATCTAATAATCCCTCTACCTCTGTCATCTTGTATTTGATTACCCCTAGGATGATTGCCAAATCTATCATGGTTTTGAGTTCTTTGCTTTCCTTGTGAACTTTTCCCAATTCTTTTCTCAACCCGAGCTAATTTGTAGGAAATTTCTTTGTGACCCACTGCCAAAGTCTTAACAACATCCTCCAAATCAGCACCCTTGCTAGTTTGTGGCTTCTCAGGGTTTATCAACTTCACACCGTCCCTCTTAAGTGGTTTACCAACAGCTTTAATATTATTTTTAATTTGAAGTGCCATGGTGAAAGCTTGCCTCAAGTTTGTAGGATTTTTTTCTCTTAAGTAATAGGCTACCTTTTTATCAAGTGCATCTCGCATATTTGATCAAGCAAGATTCATCACAAGGCCCCAAAATCACAGGCATCCTTCTCAATGTCTTATTAAACCTTGTATTGAAATCATGAACGGTCTCATTAGGGTTCTTCTTGATGTTATCAAACTCAGATAGAAGGAACCTTGGATCTGTTGTCTCCATATTGTAATCTGAATGCATTACTCATCTCAGTCCACAAATCAATAGAGTTATAAGGAAGAGCTTTATACCAATCTCTTGCATCTTCCTAAAGTGTATGGATAAACAACTTGATATACACATCCTCAAATTCTATTTCAAATTCTTCCATCATGTTAACAAAGAGTTTGAGGTGTTGATCTCCAGTTATGGCATTGTTACCTTGGAATTTTGGTAATCTATTTCTCACATCCTATGGGACAGCATTTGGATAACCATCCATTCCTCCAAAATTTATAGGACCAAATGTGTTTACAACAAATGGAGGTCTAGGTTGAGCCATATCATTTGGTGGGGGTGATCTTGGAGGTGAAACAAGCTGATGAGGAGTAGTAATGGGTCTGATTGGAATAGATGAATGATCTCTAAAATGACAACCCCCCAAAGGCTCTCTCTCTTGATAGACTTTAGCAAACTTAGAAACTACAGGAGCAGATTTAGGAGAAAGTTTTTAAATACACAAGAAGGTCCCTCACCTAATGGAGAATGTAAATCAAGTAAGAAGATTTCTGAATCGGATCGACTTGAAGAGGAATTATAATCTTCAATGATAGGTTATTCTCCTTCAAATTCAACTATGGGGACTCCTTTCCTTGCAACCAAATCACCAACCACTTTCCACACTTCATAAGGGTTTTGATCTAACCCTCACTATTTTAGGTTGTGCCTATCAACCAAGAAAAGAGAACTGTATTGCAGCCCCTATATGGTAAGGAGATGAAGATATCCTTGTGTTTTACATATGGTGTGGAGGAGGCTTTGTGAAAACATGATCAAATATCCATTATCCAAACTCAAAAGATCTATCACTACTAAATGATGGAAATGTTCTCAAAAAAAAGCTAGAGCTGCTAAAGACATGATAAAACCCTTATCAACCTTGTGCATTTTTGTGAAAGGATTGAATTCTTTTATGGACACACAATGCAGATGCAGGCGTATTGTAGGTAGGATGAGTTAATTTAAAATGAAATTCTGATGAGAGACCTTGGAACAAGATTAGCTAGAAATCATCACCTTCTTTGGGAAACCTTGCAAAAGAATTACAACACCTAAACAACAGAAATGTTTCAATGAATTTAAAGTTCTCTTTCAACTAGAATGTGTGCACAATGGATGCCCAAATCTGCACTATTCCATACAAACTTTGATAGCCTGCCAAAAAGGCTTGAAGAAAAATATCAATAAAGCATTCAGAACCCCTTGTTAGATCATGTCCTAAGGTACACCCAAACGTTTGTAAATACCCTAAATTTACAAGGAAGGTAAGATGGATTTAAATCTGTTTATCTCCACTCAAATGAATGCTCTTTTGAATGGAAGATTGCAGATGCCTTCAAACCCTCTATAAGAAATGAGACCATGTATGACCAATAAAGATCCCAAACACAAGATTCCAACATGAGCATGAAACACAAATTGAAAACATACTTGAAATACAAGTGTATGTAAGCTTTTCCAAGAGATAAAACTAGTTAATCCAAGAATTTGATCAAATATATCAAGTAAGGGAAATTTATTTAGACAATATCAAAGCTTTTTAATGGCTTTACAGCTGAAACCAACTCAACATGATGAAAATTCAATGCAAACTGGAATCAAAATGGCTCTCGTGCAATTTCTCAAATGGGAAATGGACTTCTTCCAGTCTTTTTTGTGAATTTTTTTCTCTCTTTCTCCAAAATTCTCAATAGACCCCCAAAAATGCTTCCAAACCGCATCATATACCCTATGCCAACTTGGATCCTTGCATCTCAAGCAAAGAATATGCCAAAAGGATCAAATTTGTTACAATACCCTATCCATTTGATGAAAAATGATATAAAACTATGAAATGACTCACCAAATGCTAGAGATGCACAAATATTTTAAAATATGACATGAAAAACACTATAGGGCACAAAATTAGCTCAAATAAAGGTCATGTTTTTGGCATTCCACCATGCCAACATGCATTTTTAATCATTTTTCACCTTTTTCCCTCATCATTTTTAACTCTGCAACTTTTCATTTTTACATTTCACGTGTTTTTCATGGGATGAGAAAAATATCTCATGAAAAACACTATAGGGCACAAAATTAGCTCAAATAAATGATGCCATTACGTTCAGAAGGCTGAAGGGATGCAGATTCATATAAAATTTCATGTGTTTTGGTGTAAAAATGACGATTCCACACTTCTTGGAGCTCCAATGGCGCCCAAAAAATGAAAATGCACAGCTACCGTTGATTAAAATCAACTTTAAATGCCAGCCCTCCACGTGGCAGATCCAAATCCTCTTCAAAAGTACCCAAATTACCTTTTTTCCTTTTAGATGAGGTGGGACACGTGTCCAAATACCATTGGACCGGGCCTTCTTTTTAAAATTTGCATTTGTGACTCCTTTTGACCTCGAGAAAATTTTGAAATTTTTCCCCGCTTGCCCCCTGAATGTGCCACGTGTCCTCCTGTGGGCCCTACTGAAAACCACGGGCCAAAATGATGACTTTTCTCCTTTTTTGTAAAATGGAAATTTTTCTCAAAATTCTTCGTGGTCCTGAACACCCCATTGTTTTCTACCATGTGTCGATCTCCCATTGGAGGCGGAGCCGACTCATCACATTTTCCTTCATTCCTTTGCAAGCATCAAAACTCCATGCGGGCCCGACATCTCTCTTTTGACATTTGAAAAATGCCACGTGTCACTGTCCTATTGGATGTGGAGCCGAAACTCCAAATTTTTCTGCGGGTTTATTTTTGTCTTTGAGATTTTTGCTAAAATTTGGAAAATTTTCCATCTTTCCTCCGCGCTCGAATTTCCATCAAAAGTCGGACACGTGTCCGTTGTTCATTGGTGGTGGGACCTTGAACCGAATTTTCCTTTTACCCTTTGAAGTTTAAAAACTTCAAATTCCTCCAAGCCTCCACCTCTCCATTTCATCCCTGTGCATACGTGTCACATTCTCATTGGTGTAAGCCATCGGGTCCAAATTTTTCTTTTGCATTTGAAACCAAATTTTTTAAATTCTTCAAAGTTCCCTCTATTCCAGTCGATCTCCTTGGACACATGTCACCTTTCTAATGGTTGCGGGCTCATGGGCTAAATGTTTCCCTTGACACTCGAGCCAAAAAAACCAAAAATTTTCCAAGTCCTTGATTATTCGCCTGGCCCTCCTGGACACGTGTCACCATCCCATTGGGCACGGGCTTTCGAGCAAAAATTTAATTTTGAGAATTTTTCCAAAATGGAAGAAAATATTCCTAAGTTCCTCTCTGTCACCCGCCAATCCTTGACCAATCACATCAAGCCACGTAAGCACATCCCTGTGGAACCGTGGGGCTGCGGGGAAAATTTTTCTTCCGACATCCTTGAGCAAAAACAATAAAATTTTCCCAACTCCCACGCTGTCTGTTTGACCTCCCTGTGCCACGTGTTGCCCTCCCATTGGGCGCGGGCCTTCGGGAAAAAACTTGATTTTGAGAAATTTCTAAAAATGAAGGCAAACAATTTTTAAGTGACCTCCGCCACTCGATGCTCCTTCTTTCCAATCAAATCATGCCACGTAGGCATAGTAGGCAAATGCGGGGCCACGGAGCAAATTCTCCCTTCACCAAAAATTGAAAATTTGACAAGTTATAACATTTCTTCCGACCACACCCGGCCAATGAGAGCCTGCCATGTCAGCATAAACTTTGCCTTGATAAATTTGACAGTAGAACATGCCCGTATGCCCGTCAAAATGAAAAAATGCAAGGGATGCTTCTGAAATCGAATTTTCTCACAAAGAAGATGGTTTTTTTGGTTTTGAATCCAACGAAACATGATGTGGGGATGATTTAAGCTTGGGAGTGAGATTTTACCCTCATAAAAATGGAATTCGATCAAACACGGGTTTCTTTCACTCTTTGGCCAAGGAAAAATAACGCAACCCGTGCAACATGAAAAATAGGGCACAAATAAAGGGGAAACTTGGATTTTGTTTCAAAAAGGGGTAGAATAACAACATTGAGGGTAGTTTGAAAACATTCAACTGGATCAAATGAGTTACAAATCTTCAGCTCGAGCCACAAGGATGTTTTGGAGTAAAAATGGAACATGGAGAATAAGAGTAAAGTGTGCAAACCCATAAATTACACCAACAGGGGGACACCTAATGGGTAGGCTTTTGTTTTAGCTAAAATGGTCAATTTTTGCATTTTTGAGTATTTTTAGGGCATGCGACCCATTTGTAGTCATGGGATAGGACCGACACCTGAAAGCGGGGCAATAATTATGGGACCACCACCTTTCAAGGTGGTGGTTATGGAACTGCCACCCTACTCAGGGTGGCGGTCCTCTACAGAGTGTTAAAACAACACTATTTTGAATTTATTTTTGCATTTTTAGTGTTCCTACTTGCTTTAATGATTTTTCCAATGCAATCTTGACACTAACTTGCTTCTTTTTGCATGTTTTTGGGTGTTTTACGAAGAAGGAAGAGTACATTAGATGGAGCTGAGAGAGGGAGTGTGATTGGCTTCCAGCAGTGTTAGATGCACTCTCTTAGGCTGAGCAGGATACTCTCCAGAGGGCAGGTATATTGAGGATCACACGGGTCCCCCATGTTGCACCTACCAGTCACATACTATGTGACTTATTTTCTTATTGGGATGTAGATCGGAACACCTTCTGATTTCCAGGTGTTAGGGGTGAGTGGACCATCACCCTAGAGTATGTTTACTGCATTTTGGGAGTCCTGATTATTAGGAGGAGAATTTCATATTATACAAAAGTATCTAGAGCTCAGGTGACTCAGTGGGCCACCTATATGGGAGACGCAGTTGTCTCCACTAGTTCGAAGAAGGGGTGAAGGTCCATTCTATTCCCGGCTTGCCCATCCCTCTGATCTGTTAGGCCATTATGGGCATCCTTGCTTCGAGATTGATCGGGGACAAGGGAGGGGATACTTTGCTCTACTGTTGGGCCCCCATCATCATCGCACAGATTGAGGCACATGGTTGGATTTATGCTGGGGAGCCGATATACTTGGGACCACCTATCACAACTTATACAAGGTGGTTCGATTATAGGGACAGATACTAAGCCATCCGACCTTAGTTATGAGTTGGGTCTATGAGTGCATTATCCCTTATGGGAGGGGCATACAGGAAGTAGATCTTGGGGCCATCAGGGTAGCTAGATGGATAGGGATGATGGTGCTTAGGGCACCGCATTAGCCGGTGGCTTTATTGACCACTGTAGATATGGAGGCCACACCTTATCAAGCCATGGCAGGGTTGTGGGGTGAGGAGGTACGCACCTTGGTTTCCTGCTCTATTATAGGGCAACTTGTGGATAGGATGGGGAAGGTAGAGATACACCCCTTCGATCGAGTGCCTCAATAGTTTAGCCTTGTTATATTGATATGCTTCCCCTAGTGGTGCCAGTGTTCAGATCAGTTCGGGAGGCTAGGGGAGGTCCTAGAGGTTGGGGTTGGACTGTTGTTACTCCTAGCATCCCTATTACAGCCAGGAGGGTGGTACATGCTTGAGAGAGCCAGTACTCTCGGGAACCTTTACTTCATATTTCCACCAATCCCGCCCATAGCGGTGATGATCCCGGTCCTACCCATAACAATGATGATCCCATTGATATAGACTCTGAGTCTGAGGAGTTCACAGAGGGAGAGATGGAGGAGGAGACCGAGGACATGGAGATCAGTGAGTCGGGTGGGGGAGAGGATAGCGATCTGAGTGGCATGACACTCAGGAGATCCTACAGGCTGAGAGGGCAGAGCAGAGCATGGAGAGGGTGACTCTAGTCTCAAAGGAGTTGCTTTCTTAGGACCTAGGTGGAGAGGATGAATTTGTGGTAGGACACCATGTTTCCCCCAGGGCGTAGGAGGGGGACATCAGTAGCAAAGTGGCATCTGTGGTAGGTTGCAGATCCGCAGAGATCCTTCTTGGAGGCCCAGAGATACAAGTGATTTATCAGTCTTCTTTTGATATTTTTAAACTAGAATTGCCTTAGTTTCTATCTCTCTTTTTGTTCATCCTTGGTTTCACCTTTTGATTATTTTCTAATTTTTTTATCCTTTTCTTATAGAGACTGTTGATGAGTGGCGAGACTTGATTTTCTAGGTATGTCCGACACATTGTTGCTCCCCACGGAGAAGACTTATCTTTGAGCTATCCATGGATGCAGGGGAGCCTTCAGCAGCTGGTAGGCATACCGATGTTTTTTCCCCTGTCTGGCATGCGGCCAAGATCATGACTTCCCTCTGTGTCGAGGTAGCGGGTATAGGACTGCAGAGCACCTGATGAGGAGGAGCCATTCTCATAGTGAGACTATAACTACTGTTCGGGACCGTGAGCCCTCAGTGCACTCAGAGCCGTTGGCATAGCCGGAGTCCTAGACGTGATCGTGCACCTTCTGAGGGATCCCATAGGGATTGAGAGGCCACTTGGCTCTTTTTTTAGTGACCTTGTTAGGTTGTTTATATGAGTATTTTTGTACTTTCTAGGCTCATTGAGCATTTTGACCATGCCTAGTGCATGATGGCATTGTATACAAAACCTGATGTATATATATATATATCTTTAGATCTAGACTCTTGGTATCTTGAATTTTGTGACTCATTTTCTAAATGTGTTTTTAGAATATTTGCTTTTCATGTTTCTAGAATGTATGCAATGGACAACAAATGATAGTAAATAGAATGTTTTACTCTATATGTTTTGCAAAGTGTTGATATGAGATGATACTAACATATGGTAGTACTAAACTTTTGAACTCTTTGGGAAATGTTTGTAATTCCTTCTTATATTGGAAAAATGTGATGAATGCATAGTGATAAAGAGATGAATTTTCCCCAATCCCAAATCCACGCAACTAGTAAGACGTGAGGGCTCAACACCAAGAATTAGGAAGGGAAAACGTTGTATGAGTTTAATTAAATGGAATGATGAGTGACAGACAAACCAAGAACAAGAACCAAATTTGGACCTACACACCCACCCTACTTAGAACTACTACCAAGCTTAGAAGGCCACTTACTTTTCAGTTTATCTAGAATTAGATTCATAAATGGCAACCTGGTTGACAAAATCTGGTTTTGAGGATTTGATCTCTTTGGAATTTGGATGTTTAGATATTTGCTTTCTCTTAACAGAATTTGACTTGTGTTTTTAGCATACCAAGATTTGTTAGTTTGTGTGATTGGACCCCCCACACCCTGCCTCACGCCACTAGTAAGAAGCATGGGTTTGTCACCAAAGGCAAGATATAGGTGAGTAAGGGCACTTATTTCCTTTCCCAACCTCACATAACTAGTAAG
Organism: Taxus wallichiana var. yunnanensis; assembly: GCA_018340775.1. Classification (NCBI taxonomy): domain Eukaryota; kingdom Viridiplantae; phylum Streptophyta; class Pinopsida; order Cupressales; family Taxaceae; genus Taxus; species Taxus wallichiana. Next base: position 173,233,709 of record CM031244.1, read on the forward strand.
AGATGTGGGCTTATCACCAAATGTTGATGGGGCAAAGAAGTGTGTAAAATAAAATATTTTGTTTGCTTGGTGCTTTTAATTTCATTTGATTTTAACATTTTTGATCTATGACTTTGGGATATCCTTTCATTCTAAGAGATTTTAAGAGGGATATATGTGACACCAAGAAGCTTCCAGAACAGACCGTGGGCAAGGATAGCTTCACCTAGTAGAAAGAAAGAGAAAAGCCAAGTATGCAGGTCTTGGTATGGTTTCGTCAATGTTTTCCTATCGAAATTGATGAGAAGATCTGAAAATATTTGATGATGTTTGAAGAGATGTGATATGAATATCTTTTCCAATATCCTCAGAAAATTCTAATAGATTTTTTTAAGAGTAAGCTCCTGGACTATCATTTTTACGAAATGGACAGAATGAAGTAGCTACAATGTACTAGTAATGACTTTGATATTTTATGTGAAAAATTGCTTAAGGTGCAAGGAATTGACAGTTTCACCAAATTCCTCACCTTCTAGTGTGCACAAGAGATACACACCATTTTTGTAGTCCTTCATGACTCGGTATGGGCCCAACCATTTTGGCGAAACTTTCTTCCTTCACTAGTTTTCTTATCAATCCGAATTGTCTAGTCTTAGAACTAGATCTCTTTCATATATTTCTCACTCATAGAGTTTTTTGTTATACTGCCGGCACATCCGGTCAGCATAGGCTCTATGTCATTATTTGGCGTTTACCCTAGCCTCATCAAGGCTTTCTAGTTAAGAGAGTCGTGCCTCCCTATAATCTTCTTCATCCAAAATCCCTTGTAATGAGATGCGGAGACTGGGTATTTCAACCTCAAGTGGGAGAACTGCTTCTGCTCCAAATACCAGCGAGAAAGGAGTTGCTCCTATTGGTGTTCTTATTGAGGTTGGTGGGCCCACAAGGTTGGATATAGTTTTAAATGCCAATCTCATTTGTTCTCCTTGACTATTTTGAGGAGAATAGCTTTCAACGTTTTGTTTGTCACTTGACCTACCCATTGGCTTGAGGGTAGTAAAGAGAGGCTGTGTGATGGTTTATCTTGAACTTGCTACATAACTCATGAACCTCATCATTCTTAAAGGATGTGCCATTATCTGAGATAATGACTTGTGGGACACCATACCTGTAGATAATTTGGTTCAAAATGAATTTGGCAATCACCAAACCTGGTACGGTGGTGAGAGGCATGGCCTCCACCCATTTGGTAAAATATTCTCGTGGCTGTGATTATAAAATTATGGCCATTAGTTGATGAGGGAGAGAATTTCCCTATCAAGTCTAGACCCCACGTGGAGAAGGGCCATGGAGTCACTATTGGTTGCAAGGATTGTGCTGGCATGTGAATCTCATGGGAGAATTCTTGGCATTTGTGGCACTTACATATAAATTCCACTACGTCATGTTTGAGAGTGGGCCAAAAATAACCCATCTGATGTATTTTGCGAGTGGTGGCATGACCACCAAAGTAGCCCCCACATATCCCACTGTGGGATTCATAAATAATCCTCTTGGATTATTCTATGTTGACGCATCTTAGAAGCATGCCATCGAAGGCTCTACGATAGAGTACTTGGTCTAAAACAACATATTTATCGGTAATAATGCATAACCGCCTTCTTTGTTGTAATGTGGCACTTTCTGGTATGTATGGTCCATGATAAAATTGATGATATCAAGTATGCCAAGGACATGTAGAAATGGGGGGTCTGGTTTCGACAAAGTATACACATTCATCAGGAAAGTTTAGATCTACCAGCTCACCTCCATCTAGTGGATTGTCAGCTAACCAGTCTGCAATGATTTGTCCTTTAACAGATTTTTGGTTTACGAATGTTAACTCGAATTCTCCCATTAGGGTTATGAAATGGCCACCTTTTTAGATAAAGATCTTTGTGTGAGAAATGTTCATAAATGGTCTGTCTTTATAATGACCCTTGTTTCCTGGTTTAACATGTAATGTCTCAAACATTTTGTTGCAAAAATTATGGCAAGGCATTCTCTCTCTACTGTGTGTAACATGTTTCATAATTGATCAACATTCGGCTAATGAAATAGATCGCGCGTTCTCATTTGTCATTGTCTTCTTGAGCCAGCATGCAGGCCAGTGAGACATGAGTGGCTCGTGAGTATAGGATCAAAGGGCGGTCTAGCTTAGGAGGCATTAGCATGGGTGGTGACAACAAGAAGCGCTTAACTACTTTGAAGGCCTCGTTACAATCTTCAATCCAATCGATGCTATAATCTTTCTTGAGTAGATTGTTGATTGGATGAATGGTAAAGCTTAAATCTGGGATGAACCTTCAGATTGCATTGAGTTTCCCAAGAAATGACCTGATTCTAGACTCGTCGAAGGTGGGATCATTTCGAAAATAGCTCGTATTTTGGCTGGATCAACATTAATCCCTCGTGAAGATATAATGTATCCTAGAAGTTTGCCTCCTGTTACACCGAACATGCACTTCTTTGGGTTTAATGTGACACCATACTCAATTAGTTGTGAGAGGATGATACGGAGCACTTCCGGATGATCACAGCGTTTCTTGGCCTTAGCCAACAAGTCATCCACATATGATTCCACAATTTTATGGATAAGATCATGGAATATATAAGTCATTGCCCATTGATACGTAGCGCCAGTGTTCTTAAGACCAAATGGCATGACAACATAACAATAAGTTCCCCAGGGAGTTATAAATGTGGTTTTGGCTTGATCTTGTTCAGATATTTTAATCTGATTATACCCTAAGAACCCATCCATGAGGGACAACAGTTCAAATCCATCTGTTGCATCAATGATAACGTCAATGGATGGTAATGGGAAATCATCCTTGGGATAAGCTTTGTTAATATCCCAAAAATCTATACAAATGTATATCCTCCCATTCTTTTTGAGGATGGGAACGATATTAGACACCCATTGTGAATAGTCAACGGGCTTGATGAATCCTACTTGGAGAAGTTTTACTACTTCCTCTTTTACCATGAGAGCCACTTTTGGCTTCATTGGTCTTGACTTTTGTTTAATTGGCTTCACATCTGGTTTAGTGACGAGATTATGTACCGCAACTTGTGGTGCGATACCCATCATTTCTTTATAATTAAATGTAAAAGCCTTTTGATGTTTTTTGAGGATTTGGGTGTGTATTTATATTTCTTCCGGAGTTAACAAGGATCCCAACTTCAAAATTCTTGGTTCTTCCTCCATTCCAATGTTTATGTCAATGGTTTCTTCTATCAAAGAAGCATTACCTTCTTCAAATTTAGGTGGGGCTGGAGGTAGTTCCAAGCTTTCTCCATTTTCTATCTTGTAGATAGTGAGATCCTTCTATTGGAGAAGAATCTACCATGGGATTTCCAAAGTAGGAAGAGGAGTGTGGTATTAGGAAATATCAACTATACAGGTGAGCAAGGTGTAGCTCTACATAGGCATTTAGATATTCAAGAGTGACTTTATCACTATCAACATGATGTAAGATAGAAGACTCATTCTCAGTTGCATGTGTTAGAAGAGGGTTCGTTGATATTTTCTTCACCAATGGTTCAGTATGAAGTGATACCTTGAAACTTGTATCTTCCAACTCATTACTTGGGGTAAAACATGAAGCTGAGGTTGCTATTGAATCTGCGAGAAGGTTCTATTCTCGTGGGATTTCCTCAATGGATATGAAGTCAAATCCTTTGCTTAGATCTAATACCACTATTTTATAGAGCTGTAAGTGCTCAGCTCTAGTCTCATATACTTCAGAGACTTGGTTTGCAACTAATTGTGAGTCTCCTAACACTCTGATGTCATTAACATTGATCCTTTTGGCTATGATGAGGCCAAGGAGGAGGGCTTTGTACTCAATGCCATTGTTTGTACATTCAAAGTTTAACTTAAAATCAAAAGGTAGGATCTTTCCCTCAGGAGAAGTAAAGATCACACCTACCCCAGCTCCATAGTGACATCTAGCTCCATCGAAGTGGAGAGTCCAATATTTACTAGGAAAAATGGATGTTGGGACATTCTTTGCGTTTGTTTGATTACTTCTACCATGTAAAGTTCCTCTGTTGGAAGAGAACCAACTCCTAGGGTACATCCCATACCTGTGGAATCAAATGGTAGGAAAATTGGTAGATCTTGTTCTAGTAATTCAACAATTTTTGTAGTAGTTCCTAATGACATTGTTTCTACAATGTTAGCTTCATCCTTGAGGGCTGGGATGCCCTTGACTAGGTTCGTAATTTCTAGTTCTGTTATAGGTATTAATTTTTCTTCCAGTTTTGAGTCAATTGGTTTGTTAAGTTGGTTTTTGGGAGTTCAAACTCAGAGTGAACGCCTGGTCTTTTCTTCAGGTCTGCTAGGTGTATGTCAAATGGTTTTGGGTCACCTTTTGCTACGAATATCTTTCCTAGGTGTAAGAATCTTATTTCCTGGAATAACATAGAAGGGATTGCTTTCATGTGATGTATCCATGGTTGACCGAGGATCATATTATAGTTGGTTTCCCAATTTATGATATAAAAATCGGTGATGATTGTCTTGGGTCCTAAGGTGACTGGTAATATTATAGTCCCAATTGAAGTAGCCTTAAGGCTATCATAACCTCTTAGTGTATTTCTTGTTGTGGAATAGTTTGTTTCTCCATATCCTAGATTTTGAAGGAAAGAGAAGGGGACAATGTTAATTGCTGCCCCATCATCAACCATTACACGTTTAATGTAATTATTGTAAACCCACACCTGTAAATGTAAGGCCGGATCACCTCTACATGTAATTTCAGCATCTATTGGCATTTTGTTTATGTCGAATATAAACTCGGTATCCCTATCTGGCTGCCCTGGAGGGTGGATATTGAAGTCTATATGGTTTACTTGTGTTTTAAGAGGTGGAGTGATGTTAATTAAATGACCTAGACCTAGTGCTTCTAAAAGAGAAGCCCTATGGGTAGGAGAGTTTTTCAACAAGTCCAAAAAGGAGATGTGAGAGAAGGTCTTTGTTAATTCATTAATTAAATCATAAGCACCCATGGGTTTTACCAACATTTGTTGAATGTTATCTGGCTCTAGTGGATAGATTTGATTTGGTTGAGAAGAATATTCTCGTGTTCTTGTTATGGCTTCTACATGCATCTCAGTATCTAACTCCACTAGACCAACTATCTTGGTTCGTGGCTGATTTCCTAATTACAGTGTGACAGGTGGATTTAGTGAAGTTGAGGCTTCATGATCATTATTTCCTATCATTACACATTTGTTCGTCCCATTTGGATTCAATTTTTTTATTGTTATTGTGATTTGGAAGTGGATCATTGAAGATCTTAAGAGGTGCGTTTTGAGGGGAAACTACCCCTGTGAAAGTATTTGGCATACGTGTCACATAATCTGTTAAGAACATATCTATGAAGAGTTGTCTTTGTTCTTCTAGCAAACATTGCATGAAGTTATTGTAATCACAACAATTCCTAGTATCATGGCCTCAAATTTTGTGGAAACCACAATACGAGTTAGGATTATAACTCCTAGATTGTTGGTTTGGCACGTGTTGTGGTCCAAAATTCTGATTAAACTGTTGACTATTAGGATTAAAGTTTTGCATTTGTTGCCTTTGGTTACGGGTTTGATATCCATTTGAGTTTTGACTTGGACCCCGTATGTCCGGATCTTCCGTTGTTGTTGTTGTTTTTGTTGTCGTTAGGGACGATTAAAATCCACCGCATTGATTGTTGGGGTAAAATTGTTGTTTCTTTGATTGTTAACTGGTGGTGGAACATTTACAACGTTCTCCTTTAGTTTGGTCAGTTACTCCATCTGTTATCACTCCATGGTTTTTGTTAAGGATTTTAGGTCCTTGATTGGCATTTGTGGTAGTAGGATAGGTCATAGTGTTTTGGTTGGGGATGATTAACCTCCCATTTGTTCCATATGTCTTACGACCACTATCTATTATAGCTTGATCTATTCGGAGAGTGCTCTCGAGCACTTCATCATAAGTTCTTAGTGGGAAATTTTGGACTTCTTCCTTTATCTCTCTACTGAGAGAATGAAGGAATAAATTGCATAGTTCCATCTGATCCATGTTTGGAGTGCTTGCTGAAGAATAGAGGACTGTACGCCATCTTTGGATGAAATGAGCAAAAGATTCATTGTGTTCTTGTTTAATATGTAAGAATTCCCCGATTCCTGTTCTCAAGAATTTTTCATGTCGAATTCCTTGATGAACTCTAAAATAAGTTGTTTAAATGAAGGTATTGAGGATTCAAGTATTCTCAGTAATACCAATTGAGGGTGATATCCTCTAAAGTTTTGGGGAATATTTTAGCAACAACTCCATCCCAAGGGAGTAGTTCTCGAATGGTTGTGACATAGGCCTTAATATGTGCATTTGGGTCTCCCTCCCCTTTGTACTTGGGTAGATCGGGGGAGGTCTTGGAAGCATGACACTTCATATAGTGAAGTCTAAAGGTTCTTTCAAATATTCTGAATAAGTCCCTATCGCATAGGTTTTGACCATTGATGGTGCTTGCTGAGGGGGTGGAGGTGGAATGGGTTGTTGATATGGCGTAGCATATGTATTTACAGGGGCATAAGGAAATCCTTGTGTTTGAGAAAACATGTCGGGAGAAGAGAACATATCTCCCTGTGGTGATTTGGAATACATGTTTAAGTATGGAGGAGCATTGCTCAGGAATGGGTTGTTTTATACTAAGCCAAGAGGTATTATATTCTCAACTGGAGTGGTGTTAGAAAATGTGGTTCTAGTTGGCATTTGTTGTAAATACTTGGGAGGAATGCCTGATGTGCTTGTTCCTGTGAGGAGGTATACTTGCTTAGGATGATGTGGAGGATTGAAAGTTCCTGCTTACATGAACTATGAAATTTGATTTGCTTGAGCAAGCTCCAACCCTCTAACCTTCTCAACTAAGGCTGAGATGACCTCATTTGTTGAAGACATGGTATTTTGCCTTAGTGGCAGTTGTTGTATACCTTGAGGTTGTATAGACATATGGTACCCTGCTATGAACTGATCATTTCCCTTCCAAGTTTCACCGAGGGCATTTCCTATAGGTGGAGGAATAGGGGTGTTTTCTTGGAACGAGATCTCGGGTTGTGTTTGTAAACCTCCTATAGGTGGGTAAATTTTTGAGATCATTGTTCACTCCTAGCATATCGTGCTAAGTATTTGTCATCTAAAAATAGATATGGATCGATGTTTACTAATTTGTGGTCTAAGAAACACTCAAAGAGATGAACCATATTCTCCAGTGAGCGTCATGTTGTTTGAGCTCGAAGGCTCTAGTTTTTGTGTTTGAGTGAGCTGGTCAAACTCATCTATTTGGAAAGAAGAACTATATCTAGTGCTTTGAGGTGGATTTTGTGTTGAAAATTGGTTAGTTCAATAGTTTTCACCCCATTCTGAGAGCGAGGGTGATGATTGTCTATTTAATTGATTGTAGTATGCTTCAAGACCTAGGAGAGGTCTGCCATATGCATCGTATCCCGACATATTTTGGGGGTATATAAATACCCGCAGAATAATGGGAAGAAGCGAAGGTGGATAAAACTAAAAAGAAGAGTGTGAAAGTGAAGCAATTGTTCCTTTCACGTCAGGTTCACCAATTTTGTACGATGGAAAAGTGACCAGTGAGCATGGGAATCTACAAGTAACTCTTCCTCACACCCAACCTCTCGAGGTCATGCCGAGACAGCCAGTGGGGATGGAATATATGTGGGGTGCAGATAAACTAGTTAGGTAATCTTATGTCTTCAACACATAATAATGGGATCTACGAATCTAAGGCAAAGAAGGCCCTCCTAACCTAAATCGGTGTGATAGATCATTTGGTGAGGATAGTTGCTGAAGGCTCCAATCAATATTGAGCTCTGTCGTGATCCAATCTATGGGTTGTGGGATACGTGGAAGATGACCTATGGATGCTTTGTATATATCTCCCGACAAGGTCATGAAAATGGAATGGCTAAATGTGTAGTGGATCTTTTGGTGCTTTATCGATGATTTTCTAGTCTAGTCCAGAATTATTTAGCTTGATTAGCTGCTACGTTTAATAATGATAGTTGTGTGATAATGTCTGGTGGAAGTGGAGAGGACCTAAACACCAGCGTTTGCAAGCTAGTGTCAATACTTGATTGATTTGTAGGCCCATTGGGTTGTGGGACCTGTGGATCACAACCATAAGTTCATGGTTGCTGTGGACCTCCTATGGTCATATGAAGAGTCAATCCCTGATTTCGAGTATCTAGTAATTGTATGCCTTTTCGGCCTCTACATTTAGAACTAGAAGTTGCACTATTTTCTCAGAGTACCTAACAGGTGTTCTAGCAACTTGGATACGTAAGCTAGTGTCTATATCAATGAGGAGGTCTCCTGTGTCTAGTTGTGGGACTAGTGGATCACAACCGAATGTTTTCTCTCTTTACCAGTCATACGGATATCTATCAAGGTAGTCTATAATTTGGCTGATTTGACCAGAACATGTGTGCTTTGTCATCTTTTATGTTTAATCCTCTTAATTGTGTGTTGACATATTATAGGTCTGTTTTTGTTCGAAGACCCAAATTCGAGATTTTGGTCTATGTCGAGTTAATGCTACAATAAGATTTGGTTGAGGCATGATTGGCTCAAAAATGTATTCCTAGGCTCCCTAGGTCCCTTGATTGTCATACAAGATCAATATAAACCTAGCTGAAATGAAATAAACTAATTATGTAAGATATATCTACAATATATATATTCCTCTATTTTTATATTTTTGATAGAATTTTCAATAGAATTAAAAGAGAAATCAATCTAATATATTCAAAAATGAAAACTAATCTAATAAAAAAATTTAAACAAGTAAGGGTAGCGCAGTTGTGTAGCTATTTACTGTCCGGTTGTGAGTTTATCCTAAATAACTAAATAGTTTATTAACTTAATTAAAATACTCTCGATCCTACCTCAGAAGTGAGGAATGAATCATAGTTTCTGAGAAACTATCAATCCCCACAACTTCCCTGGTAATATCGAAAGTGAAATTTAACTGAAATGAAATAATTCACTACTCTATTTGATATGTTTTAACTAGAACTTTGACAGATAAAACCTAGAATTTGTAGAACAGTGGCGAATCCAGTAGTGTATGACTTTGTCCCCTCAGAATGATCTCCTCATTCCTTCATGTTCACATGAATCTAGAAGAGCATGTATATGCTAGCATCAACAGAAGAAGGTATTTGAACAATGAAAGCTTTGGATATAGACCGAATATAATGCGAGTAGGAGAGGGACAACGCAAGTGACAGAGCTTGGCGTATGTAATTCCTAGTGGGATTTATTACGGGAATATAACACAAGTGTACCAAGAGATTCTAGAATCTACCTTCTGTGAATAACACAACCTGCAACTCTAATGGATTCAATCTACAAATGAAACTACTCTACTCTAAACTAATTTATATGAACATCAATGAACAAGACTAAAGGAAGACGATTGAATGGATCCTAACAGCAAAGGAAAAACTAGCATGGATGCAAACATGAAAACAAAATGAATTCTAAGCAAGAAATTGAAAGACTAAACAATGGAAATGAGAAGTTAAGGGGCCATTTTCTTGAAAACAAGCTAGCTATTTATAGATTTCACATTCACCCAAAGGTGATTCCTATTAGAACTCTTTTACCATTAAACAATGAAGAAACACTATTCAGGGAACATAAAACATTAATACGAGCTAAGGTGGTTGAGAAAAGCTGGTAAATGTTGAAAAATTACGCAAGTCATGATCAAAAGAACATGCTGGAGAATGTGTAAAGGACCACCGCCTTGAGCAAGGTGGCGGTTATAGGACCGCCACCCTGGTAGGGCGGTGGTTTCATCACTGAAGGTCAAAAAGCTAGAAAAAGAAAGGTAGAGGATAAAGTGAAGTACAAAAATCTTGGACAAGGTGCTTGGGATGCTAACATACACTTGGTGAGATTTTTTTGATTCTGAACACCTTATGAGGTGACCTATATCATCATTGGGGCATGTGTAACATTGTTCAGGTGGTACAGTACCCTACAGTTTTGGGTATGTATAGTAACCCACCTCTTCTTTCTATTTTCTCTAAAGGAAACTTTTCTTTTGGTGTAATTAAAAGAATCATTTCTTCATGTTTTCGGCATTGTAGTGAAAGAGAATCCCTCTCCTCTCCATCTTATTGTGTCATCCAATTTCACATTTCGATTTGGGTTTAAAAATAAGTGCATTCCATTTTGATTTATTGCATTAGCTCACATTAATTAAGGGTAACCTATACGTTGGAATTTATTCCCGGTGATGGTTGAAAAACAAATCATAGAAAAACACTTCTATCATTAGATTGATTTCTTATTGTGTATTTAAGTGAGATACCTAAATCATTTCAAAATAATAATAGGATTTACTTTGTTTACAACATTGAATTGTTTAAAACAATGGACTGAAATCCATATAGGAAGTATCATACTTCTCGGATCTAGCTTACGCTAGCGTTCACTACCCATATTGTTTTATTATTTTTGGTGGTCTTGTTTTCATTACAAGTAGTTCCTCCTATCCAAAAGTAAGCTCTCATGATCAGCTTTGGATTCAGAATTCATACGCGTGCAATAACCCATCAACCGACATTTGAACAGCTTATTCCTCCTATGCCCATTACCCTATCTCTGCTTCATCAACACTCCAAAGAAATAGTGTAAGAAAAAGGTAAAATAATGAGGAAGGGATAAACGAGTTTTTCCATAGGTATGATGCATATGTGGCAATATTTTTAGAAGAACAAGATGTAGAAATGGAAGATGAGGATGAAAAGAATGCGAAACAAAAGATGATGAACATGCTTAAGCGTTATTCCTTAAGTGTATTATCTTTCATAATCCTTCTTTAAACCGATGCTTTAAAATAATATTTCTTTGACATGGGATGTAATTGTTATTCTAAACTTTATCATTTCCTCATTTCATTTGTAAAGTGGAAGAATGCAGTAGTTTCACATTGACTTAGATAAATTTTTACATACATTTGGATAAGCATGTAAGTTATTTATATTTTGGGCTTATTGCATTTTGAATAAGGAACAAAATAAGGTTTTATAGGGGGCCTTTCCCATGATAAATAAACATATACACATGCCAAAAGTAGATACAATGAAAGGAAAACAACATTTAAACATTTTTCAGTCATGTTTCATAGTTTCCTCCTAGTAAAGGAAGCTTTACGAAGCTTACTCTTTCTTAGTAGAAACTCGCTTAAACCTTGTGTTTTTCGAACAAAAATAAATGACCTTGCGAAGTCATGAGATATTCCCATGTCCATCAATGATTCAAGGGACATTCTAGGTTGACTCATGATCTATTCAAGCTCAATTTTCTTTTTCTTATAATGATACCCAATCCAAAATATTCAAACCACCTGTGAAGAATTTTTTTCCCTTTCCCCTTGTGAAGGGTCGACTTAATAGGAGAAGTTTGAGAAGGGATATTCAAGGTGATTGGAAGGGAAAGCACTTCATATTGTTTACTGGGAATATTGTAAGGTCTTGAACATGACCCAGCCTCCCACTTCCTTGTGAGGGGTGGATTGTCTCTCGGAGAAGGAATGGGTTGAGGTCCCAAAAATCATGCTCAGACTAAGGAGCATGCTGCATTAAATAGGTGGATGACCAAATTGCAAATCTTCCCTTGTTTTCCTGAGTGGAGGAGATTTCTGCCCTTGAACGGTGAGTAAATAATGATTGATCATCTTCTCCATCTGAGATAATTATTGTAAGTTAAGGTTAAGGTTCACCCTTTCTATTACCTGAAGATGACGTTGGTGTTGACCCTGGTTGCAAAGACACAATCTCTACTTATTTTTTCTCCATGGAGCTGATCCTCCACTCTAACTCATTTATTTTATGGTAAATTAAAGGCATAATGTCAATAGAGGATTTTTCGGATAACACATGATTCCTTTGAAATATCCTTCAATACAAATCCCTCATCACATAAAAAGTGACATTGAAAGTTGTCTTTCTCGGATACCTGGAGTCTTCTCTCAACCCAATATCTCTTTAAATCTTTGGGAGATTTCAAGTGTTCCCATTTGAAAATATTAAAATACATGACTTGAAAGGCTAAAAATACAAGATTAATCCTAATCAACCTTGTCAAAAGTGCTAATCAGACCTTCGGTATGTCAAAGGCCCTCTGGTATTGCCTACACACTCTATGTCAAACATGTCCCTAACAAAGGCTTCATCAGGACCACTCAAATCTAACATTTGATGTAAATCTTTCGATGAATTTTCGTTAAGATTGTGTGTTACAAGTACCTTTGCCATTTTTCTTATGAAATTTCTTATATTTAGAATAAGAAGGGAAATACATAATGATAATGAAGTTGAACCAAGTTTTATAGTGAAAATGGTGCATATGGTTTTGATTTAGAGAAATATTTCCCATGAGATGAGGGAGATTTTGCTCAGTTCAAAAAAAAAGGGATTTAAGAGTTGGAAGAAATTAGGAATGAGAAGAGATGGTAAATCAATATGATTTGACAAGAACCATGTATGAAAATTAAGCCAATAAGACATAAAATAGAGTGTGTAGCACCCAAGGTGGATTCTTGAAAGGTGAATGTGGATATATGTCATATCAGAGTCATCTGGAAGTGTTCAGAGATCATTTGAAATGATTATCTAATCAATATCAGGAAAGAACAATTAAATTAATTTGCCAGAAATGATGACCTGATATCCCAGTCGAGCACAAGTGGAACCAATTGAAAAGACTTGCATTTTGTACACCTGGCAGTTTAAAGTAAAAATTTTAAATGTCATGTTCTAGAACAAGTATTGTAAAAGGAAATATTCCCTAGAATATTCATGCTTTTGGGGAAAAACTTCAAAGGTCAGCAAATGAATGGTTGATATAAAATAAAAGAGATAATCACGCCAGAGATGGGGTTAATTTTTTTGATAATTATTCAAAGAAAAGAAAAGGAGAGAAATCCGAGAGAAGCCATTTTCCCAAAGAAATTATATGAGAAACCTATTATTTCCTGTGTGTCTTTAAATTTGATCACATCAATATGGTTGCAAGTGTCCAACCGTTAACAAGGTTTGAGATTATAAATAAACTTTACCCTGCTAATTAATTTGAAGAACCTTGAGTAAATCATGTTAATCATGAGCATAATTGTGTCTAATTTCATTTTGAGATATCTTCAAGTAGTTATCCGTGTTCTTGTTGCAATATTATGTTAGGAGTTCCTCTGAATCACACAAGATCTTTTCCTTGTGATAGTATTGTGGCATTTGCAATTACATCATGAAGAGAGATTTCATTTCATGATGCAATAAACAATTTAAATTCACTCTACTTTCATTATGATGATACATATTGTTTGTTAGTCTATGAGTGTATCTTAGGCATGATGAATTAGGGATTTCTAATGTTTAATTAAGTATTTAACATGAGCTTTTGTGTTAAATCCTTGAATAATGTGTGAAACCGTGTATCTTTGGGCTTTCATGGATGCACATCTTCTAGTTGAAGGTTCATTCTGACTACTTGAAGAATTTTGTCATTTTTCTTTGTAGATGTTCCAACATTTGTTAAAATTTCTCAAGAATTTAGTATAATCAAATTTATCTTCCTTAACTTCCCAATAAAAATATACATTAAGTGATAAATCCTACAAGAACCAACCCTAATTACACTCTAAATACTTGAAGAATTTTGTCATTTTTCTTTGTAGATGTTCCAACATTTGTTAAAATTTCTCAAAAATTTAGTATAATCAAATTTATCTTCCTTAACTTCCCAATAAAAATATACATTAAGTGATAAATCCTACAAGAACCAACCCTACTTACACTATGTATCCATAAATGCTAATGAAATTCATTGAGTTTGTGAATCCTTTACCAAAATATGTAGGTGCAATCAGTTTTTATTATTGTCTTTAGTAACCTGGACCTTTTCTAGAAGACATATTCATTCTCTAGGGTGAAAACTCATGAGAGTTAGATTATGTTGCATTGACCATGTTTTCTCAAGGTCTCCTTCAAACATTGCAAAGGAAGAGTCAAATATTGTTGATCCGTTGATATTCTTCACCAACACAGGTTACAAAATGGGTCCTCTCACCCTGGTTGAAGGCACAACCTAAAGTAGTGAGGGTAGGTCGAACCCTTAGCACAGTGCTATCCACTCCTTTCTAAGCCTGAGTAATAAAGAGTCTTTTAAATCCATACCCGACTAAAAATGACTCATATTATGATTTATTTGTCTCTAAGCATCATGATCAACTTGTGATGCTTCTTGGTTTCAAAGGAAGAATCAATTTGGGTACCAACACCACCTCCATGACTTAGGAATCTATATCCTCTTACAAAGCCACCATTCATGTTATTTCCTTGTTGTAACCTTTGTGTTATGGCCTTCATGATCCTTATGTCCACTAACCACATTATTGGAGCACTCTTGACTTAATGGCCTCACGAATGTGATCAATCAATTCTACAACAATGCGGTGTTATGAGTGTGGTACTTACAAATATTACAATACATATACACCTTATTTTTAAGCACGTGTTACAAAAGAGGGAAGTATCAGACATCATGATTTAGGTGAAAAAATTCACAATCTAATAGTAATGCACACACCAACTTGCGTGGGAATTTCTCTTTAGTATGTCCCTCCACTTCACAATCTGTGCATCATATTCCACTACGCGTCTCATGAGTTAAATTACCAGAAATATTTTTCGAGTTTCTTTTCTATGGCTGTAATTTATGCTTCATTAAATGATCTTACTCTAGTATCAACTCTCCTAATTGCTTCATCATGTAGAGATGCTTCCAAGGCCTTGCACGGATCAATATATATCTTGTGAGATAGCACCCTCCCAAATGGATTCAACAATCCTCTAATAAACCATTGTGTATGTTGACTTTGATGAATGTCATATGTTAATTTAGATAACATATTCTTGAAACGCATGTCATACTCCCACACAATTTCATCCAATCCTTTCATAAAGACCTTGAGCACACTAATACTTATCTATTAAAAATATGGAATATGGAACACGTCTAGAAACATAGATTGTAAAACATCATAATCCACCACAGTCTCTGTGGGAAATAATTTATATACCAGTTATACGTGTGCCCCTAAATAGTAGTAGTAAATTGACTTAGTTTTGTATCTGAAGTTGTGATTCCTTTAGTGTTCCATAACAACTCAAACTTGTGCATGTAGACACAAAATCATGCACTTTAGACATTATTTAGTTCCAGTCTTATACTACTATTTAGAAGGTCTTTGAGTGAAGAAAGTACTATTTAACCCCTGTCTTTTGACCATCTTACTTTGTTTTATTTCGTGATTCCCGACCTCTTACACCCACATGCCCAGTAGGATTTTGTTATTTCACATTATTTTGGCTTTGAATGGGGCACACAAAGGTAGTCTTGGGGTGTGCATGGGCATCATGGTCCTACCAAGGGTGCCCCGATCCTTTTTTAACTTTATCGCCACTTTTTTGGAACTTTATAGCTATTTTAACTTCTTATCATTTTGGTGGTTAGACATTTTGAGGTTAATTATGAAATTAGATCAAGAGAAACCTATAAATATAAATTTATGAGACCATAATGAGGGACCAAGCACTAATCACCACTATCATCCACCTAGGTTTGTATTCATCTCATGCATTTGGAGATCATTTGCATTCACTTAGCTCCATTAGAAAGGACAAGACTAGTTCATGTGCATCACACAAGCATAGAAGGGGATTTTATTTTATTCCATCCACCCTTCTAATACATTTTTTACATCTAGTTATTTCTCACTACTTCACAAAGTGTGACTAGTACAAGAGCACCTAGGGCATATGATGCACACACACACACACACACACACACACACACACACACACACACACACACACACACACACACACACACACACACACACACACACACACACACACACACACACACACTAGAACTACATTTGGGTTTGAAATGTAATGCAACACTTAGTAAGCCAAGTGTTGTGGCATTTGAGGTCAGTTTGACCCATCCATTTGTTTTCTTTTGTATGGTTTTTTATACTTCTTCTAGTCTCTTGCAGGTCTTTCTTTCATCTTGGATTATAAGTGACACCTGACGTAGTGTAGTGAACCTGATGCAACACATAATGAGGGTTTCATACTACCTTCCGAACTGTGAAATTCAATTTTGTGCCTATTGTACATACACAAGAACCCATTTTGTAGACCAAAGCACCCACAAGTTCCCTAGCCCCTCTTCGGGCACTCTATTTCAACTAGATAGCTTGGATCCATCCTTCTCGGGGCCTCTGTATAGTCATTCCTACTTCCTATTTCCCCAAGAACTTTGTGACATTGTCTTGCAATCTCATCAAATTAGCTAAGTCACTTCCATACTCCTCTTACATATCATGGTTTCTATTTTCATTAGATTAGTTGCTTGGGTCATTTTCCATATTTTTTATTACATTTATTTACTGTATTTACATGTTTTTCTATATTAGATTAAATACTATTACTCCACATATTAGTTAATTTTAGTTAATCCTTTTAGTGAACCCAACTTGATCATTCATGATTATATGATCTTCATTCATTTCTTATCATTATAGGACTTAATATTTCTTTCATTTTGTTCTTGTTACCCATAGTGATCATTTTAGATCTCGCCAATATTGTGAGCTCCTTCATCAAAGCATCATAGTTTTAGGTCAATGGTGATACAACTACAACTATGGATGATAACCCTCAAGATCATTCCAATTGTTTCCCTCTCCATGAGATAGAATAAAATAATAGTGACAAGTCCTATGATGAAGATATCAACATAAAAAAAAAACTTAACGCTGTTACTAACTTTCACCAAGTGTTGTGTGAAAACTGACTAATCTTCATCTTGTCTTGCATGCTCTAATTATTGTTAAGAGACCTCATGATGCTTCAAATTGTATAGTTTCTTCTTCTACTCCCATGGTCTCTACTCCACATACCTATGTTTCTACTCCCATTACTAAAACCACCACTCCCACCATTCACCCTAGTACTCCTCATCTACACCTTGGTTCTTCTTTGAATTATCCATATTTGACCTCTTTATATCAAGACTTACAAACCCAAATTTGTCAACTTCAGCTAGCTACCTCACGCACAACACCATCATTAGACTTTATAATATTATTGCATACTCCTTTCACACCTACCATATCGACCTATCCATTTCCACCTAATTTTGTCTCTCCTAAGATACCTATCTTTAAATGTCATGGGACCCATAAGAGTATCTCCGATCATTTCATGTATCACACATTGAATATGCAAATGATCACACTACACTAGATAAGATTTTCCCTTGTATTTTGCAAGACTATGCAATGCATTGGTTCTATGACCTACCCATTAATTCAATAGTCTCTTTCATGCATCTAGCCGATGCCTTTCTCATGCATTTCTCTATCAACATTGGCTCTAATATCTCCTACACTCAACTTGCACAGCTGAAGAAAGGGTCTAACGAACACTTATTTGATTATGTCTTGTGATACAAAAATAATTTACTAAGCTGTATAATGTACTTGTGGATTTTGAGCTTCAAGAATTATTCATTCAAAGTCTCTTGCCACCTCTTCAGGAGAGTGTTCTCTTTGAGACCTCTCCTTTTTTGATCAACTTTGTCAAACTCTCAAGCTTCGTGAGACTAAACTCCTAGAAATAGGAAAACTTAAGTATCAAGAGAAAGTATCATCATCCACACATTTTTAGGGTAAGACAACATTTAATCCTGCCATAACTAAACCCATAGATAGAAAAACTACTATAAATGTAGTATCTACTCATAAGGAGCTTCAATCGCAACCATATAAACGTCATTTTACTAAGATTAGTATACCTCTGGGTTTTATGCTACCACAACTAATTAAAAATAATCTTATTACATTACCATCTCCTCTTCAAATAGATCCATCTTCGCCAAAAAGGACACAATTTCGATGAAAACTCTTATTGTGATTATCATCAATGCATCGGACACACCACTAATCATTGTTTCAGACTATAACATCTCATTCAGGATTTTCTTGAAAATGGTCAAATTGAGCTTCCAGAATCCACAACATCTACACCTATTAATGAAAATCATAAACTCAAGATCTTTAATAACCCATTACCGAAACATAACACAAAAATTACTGATTCATCTGCTAGTTATGTCTATTACGTAATGTCTCCTACTATAACAAGAGCTCTTGATTTCTTTATTGCAAACACTAACACTTGGCCACCAATCATTCATTTCTCCGGCATATATTATCATGTGGATTTCCCATCAAATCATTTACATATCAATGAATCTATTGGCTCAACCTCCATTAACAACACTAAGATTGACCCATCATGGCCTATTAGTGTATTCTCTGTTTCACTTCTCAAGGCTATTGGCTACATGCAATCACAAATTGAGTACCCTTTCAACAAACCCTTTGGCGTTGTCAAACTTCATGTTATAGTTGGTCCTCTTACACTACTTGTGCCTTTCCTCATTGGAAACATAGTTTCTGGATGCGACATGCTTCTCGGTCTCAATTGGATCCATCACTCTCAATCAATCATTTCTATGAATCATTTGTGACTCAAATTTATTAACAACAAACATGTCATTTAAATTGATGTTGTCCCTCCATCTACTCCATGGTCACCATATCCTCATGTAGTAGCTAACACATCATCTAATTCCACTAGCACATCATATTCTATGTTTCTCAAAGCACAATCTATGCCTAGTTCCCTTCTTGAGCATAGTGTCTATATGACCACACCACTCCACTAGTCCTATGCATAGGTATATGCCCATTCTTAGGACAGTCACCACCTCTTGACGTCAATCACCACCTTGATTTATTTCACAAGGTTATTCATCATGTTCACATTCAAAACCACTTAGATCTCCATCACCAATACATTTTTTGACACCACAACCTCCATCATACATTCATCCCTCACATGTGCATAGGCTTCATTCACCAACACAACATTTTCCTACTATATCACCACTCTTAGAGCATGATCATACATTTTCATCATCACATGCATCGGATGGAGGACCTTCGTCCTTCATAGTTATTGGTTAGCTCATTCATTCATGTACACTTGGGGGGCATAACATCTAATACATCTCCCCCACCCATCACCACATCTACGCATCTATCATTTTTACATTATTATACAACAATATCCTAGTACATGCATATCCATTCATACTTTAGCGTCACCATTACATGACGAAACACTCTTGTGCTTTAGTTCACACTTGACTATTGAGGGATTACTACGCATGAAACCCACACACACTACACTATATACACCACACATCGCGTTTCACACATTCTAGATTTAGTCCATACCATTTGAATATTTGCATATTTATACATCATACATCATATTATTCTTCATCATACTCATCTAACATTGCATCCTACATATTATACGCTCTTATGCACACTACACATATTTCCTTAAATATTATACACTACGTACACATCACATGGTCAATTATCATATTCCATACATATCCTACATCATCTTCTATGCACCGCACTCACTACTCTATGACGTACTTTATTTCCTTGGTCCGTACTCAATTTTTGAGGGTTTACAAATCAAATGGACCTTGCATTCATCACACATTTATCATTCAAGATTTCATTAGGCCACAATTTTAGGATATTGACATATGATATAGGATAACTTATGACTTACTCTATCACCTTGTAGTGGTATATGCTTTAGGCTACATCACTGCTTCTTACTATTCATCTTGTAGTGACACACACTATACGATACATCATCACTTCATCTATCATCTTGTAGTGATACACCCTTTAGGGATAAATCATCACTCATACATTCATTTTTTGTGATATACGCTTTGGCTATAAGGTTCACACACATCTATTATATATTTTTCATATCCTCACCATTATGCATACATACTCATCATAACGTGCTAGACACAACACATACTATTTGACCATGTCCTAATGAAGCATTCTCATTTATGGTTAGTTATTGAGATTTGAGGGGGTAAATGAAATGAACCTCACTTCATACATTTCCATTCACTCAGGGGGAACACATCTCCTACAATCCATCTTGCATTCCATTTTATCCATCCACAACATACTACATATTATGGTTACTTTTACCCTTTCTTACTTTTTCTCATTCATGGTCACTTTATTACACATACTAATTAGATTTCTTATATGTCATTTATCTATATCATCCACATGATGCATGTTAACATCTTTTTCTAGCTATGATTGAAGATACAGTTCTCTTACACAAATCAAGGATGCTCACCTTATACCCTTCCTACACTAGTCACTAGGGGCATCCACATTCATCTCTCACAGGTGTTATTGTTTCATTTTATACTTATCACTTTACATTACTTGGTTATACACACTTTTGACATACTAGTTATATTTCTAACATGCTAACAGGTGCTTCATTTGTAGCATTTGTTATGTAAGGTTATTTTCTTCCATACTTGTTTATTATATTGTTTTCCTATTGTTTTCTTTTGTTTGCAAGTGTTTCCCTTTGTTTTGTGTGCATACTTATTTGTTTTATGTGACCATTATGGACTTATGTGTCTTACAACATCGTGAGTGATCTCCCATGTTTGATACCCACTTTGGTATTCTACTTTGTATTCTTACATGTTTAAATTACTACTTTTCTTGGTATCTTATACACTATTTTTGTACCTTATACAATGTTTTTATATGCATGTTTATTATCACTAACATTTATCTTTTTCTAGCCTTATTTTTTGTGTGCACCTTGGCTTCTACCAAGTGCATACCTTTCCCCTTGTAGGGAAGAGTTTCATAGTACATGAAGTTGGTCCTATTTTGGGGCCAAATTCATGCATCCCCAAAGAGGGGGCATAATTTGGGGTTTTACATTATACAAAATGCTTCAAAAATGACTCGAGTTCAAGCATAATTTCTATCCTTCACATTGTGGGTTACATACAATGAGTGGGTTAAAACCAGTCTGTGAACCCCATAGATAGCGGATTTTACAAGACATAATAGTCCTTAGCATTCTAGGAAGTAGTTAAAAGTTAGATAATACAACAAAATTCCTCTCTACACTTCTTGGGCTAGTGGCGTTAGATTGCCCAAAAAACTAGGACATACAGAGATCTCTTCACACACATTCAGATAAGTAGTTACATGTTGGAGGATACAAAGTGGAATTCCTCCCTATACTTCTTCAGCCTATGGCATCATATTTCTGAAAAAACCATGGTAGTAAAGGATATCCTTCTACACTCTCTTTCTCAACATGGATCAGGTGCACATGTTCTATTTACGTATTTTATATTTATATACTTTTACATGCATCTTTTACATCATGTTTTTACACATACATACATAAATATCTGACCACTTGATTTTTTTATTCTTTCAGGTATGGTTGTATGAGAAACAAGAAGTCAAATGTGGATGAAAAAACAATGACATTAACAACAACATTTCATAGCAGCACACACCATACTACCCATGTAGGTATATCATATACATCGCAACCATACACGTATTTCCACCCCAAATTCACTTTTATCACTTTTTTTTGCACTTTTTCATCTTTAGTTTCCACACTCCATCATATTTATTTTCATTCCATACTTTATTTAGTCCTTCGGAGTATTTTCTACTATAATTTTCATGGACATCAGGTACACATCTCTATCTACTTTATGTTACCTAGCTTTCCTCTCACCAACATAAAGTGGGGAAAATGTAGACACAAAATTATGCACTTTAGAGATTATTTAGTCATGGTCTCATACTATTATTTAGAAGGTTTTTGAGTGAAGAAATTACTAATTAACCCCCATCTTTTGGCCATCTTTACATTGTTTTCTTTTGTCATTCCTAACCTCTTACACCTACATGCCCAGTCATATTTTGTTGTTTCACATTATTTTAGATTTGACTGGGGTGCCCATGGGTGTCTGGTCCTACCAGGGAGCCCTAATCCTTTTTAAAATTTCCCGCCACTTTTTGTCACTTTCCACCATTTTATCTTCTTATATTTTTAGTGGTTGGCCATTTCGGGGTTAATTACAAAATTAGATCAACACAATTCTATAAATATAAAATTATGAGACCACAATGAGGGACCAAGCAATAGTCACTACTATCATCCACCTAGGTTTGCATTCATCTAAAGAATATGGATATCATTGACATTCACTTAGCTCCATCACAAAGGACAAGGCTAGTTCATATGGATCACACAAGCATAGGAGGGGATTTTATTCTATTTCATCCCTCATTCTACTACATTTTTACATCTAATTATTTTTCTCCATTTCAAAAAGTGTGGATAACACAAGAGAACATAGGGCACATGATACACACACACACACACACACACACACACACACACACACACACACACACACACACACACACACACACACACACACACACACACACACACACACACACACACCAGAACTACATTTGGGTTTGAAATGTAGTGCAAAACTTAGTTGGTAAGCCCACTATTGTTGTAGCTGAGGTCGGTCTGACCCATTCATTTCCATTCTTCTTTATTTAGGGTTTTTGATACTTCTTCTGGTCTCTTGTAGGTCTTTCTTTCATCTTGGATTGTTAGGGACACCTAACAAAATGCACTAAACCTGTTGTGATACACATTGAGGGTTTTCAACCACATATTAAACTCCGTGAAGTTTAGTTATGGACCTCCTGCATAGACCATGGTGCCCACAGTGTGTCGTCCCTCTCTAAGCATTCTAGTCTAACTAGATAGCTTGGATGCATCCTTCTTAGGGCCTCTACATAGTCATTCATGCTTCCTATTTTTCCATTCAATTTTGTGACACAATCTCACAAGATCATTAAATTAGATAAGTCACTTCCATACTTCTCTTTCATATTAGGGTTTCCACTTTCATTAGATTACTTGCTTGGCTCATTTTCCATACTTGTTTATTGCATTCATATATTGTATTTACATGTCGTTCTAGATTAGATTAACTACTATTACTCCACATATAAGTTAGTTTTAGTTTATTAGTGCACATGCTTTGTTGCTTCTTTAATTTCCCTATATTTTGGTAAGTGAAGAGACATCTCATAATACACTTATTGGGGTTGATGTGTGGGTTGTTGAGGATGTGGGCCTTTTACACCAAATCATGAACCAAAACCTCAACCAGATTTCCTCTACCTCCTAAACCATATAATCCACTTCATACTTGATCTCGCATGATCCTCTTGATCCTCCCGACCCTTGTGTAGTTGGTGTTGAAGTAATTGACATGCTTCCTAGTATCTTAGTCATGGTACTAGACTCGAACACAAATGGTTTGTGTGCTTGTAGCAGCTCTCTTGTAGTACTTCCAATGGTTTGTGTGACAAAATTCTATCCTAATGATGTTTATGGTAACAATCCTTTCATAGCACTACTAAAAATGACGCTGACTATGATGACATGGGCAAACTACTAACTTTATCTCTTGAATTTAACACAATATGATATCTACATCTCTCTGCTTGCTTACTTGTACTAGTTGTAGACACCCAAAATTAGGTCGCAACCCTTTAAACCCCCTTTAGTTAAATAATTCAATACTACTCACCACCATGACCACTTGCACAAATTTTAATTAATTTAAATACCAAAATTAAGTTAATTATCTACCTCACTTATCCACATCACCTATCCACCTCACTCTAGACCCATTCCAAGATCATTAATTAACCAAGACCAAGTCCCCATTCCCCTTAACCAACTAGGAATTATTCTAAACCTAACATTAATGGAAAATTATCCCTCTAATTATTATCCCACTCCATTTAGTGCAATTCCACACTTGTGACCCAGAACCAAAATATCAATCACGCCAAATTTAGGAAGAATCAGGATATTTTTAGTAGGTAAGAATTTTTCTTCGTAACCAACATCGTTATTCCTTGGCCAACATCGGTCACCTAACTGCCATTAGTTTTCTTAAATAAGATCCCCAACTCTTTGTTCAGTTTTGAATTTGGTTTTCCTCGCTCTTATGACCTTGGATCCTCACTCTCAATTTTTCTAGTGATCTTATGACATACTAGAGGCCCTTATATTTTTTATACACCACACCATTCATCAACAGATCCATCCATAGCTGTAATACATTCACAGGGAAGCAACGTGCCCTCCTACTCATTGTATTGTATTCATTCGGGACCACCTTCCTCTACAACCATCATCACCTCTTGCTATTCATCTCCATTTTACAAGTACATTTCTTCTTTTTCATTGGTTTGAATATATTATTTGTTTATCAATTATCTATTTCATTTCATCCTATACCATACCCAGATCTCTCCCACAACACCTTCATCCAACCATCTACTAAAAGAACCTTCATACCTTTCCTAAACACCCATAAAATCACCTTAGAGCCTTTTTAAAAATAATACAACCTCACCTAAGTCTCCCTCACCCTCTATACAATAAAAAAGAGTGCCAAATATCTCATTTTTATTCATTTTACCTAATATCCTCTACCGACATGGTCACCCAACCGATGTTGGTTATTTATGTGTACCGACATCGGTCACCTAATCGATACCGGTCTCTATGATGGTAATTTATGTCAAACCAAGTAAGATAATAAATCACTCTAAAACAACATAGAACCTCACCAAATCTACCCCATCCCTCACTTATAGCCTCTCGTCGGATCCGTAGGGCCAAACCAACCTACCCACCTTCGAAAATAAGTCATAACTTTCCTATTAGATTAGATTTTCTTATTGTATTTTAAATGAGATGACTAAATCATATTAACTACATTAGGATTCATTTGTTTACACTCTTTCCTTGCATTAAATTTTCAAAAATAGTGGATTGAAAACCTCTTTAGGAATTATCTTTGTAGACACTAAAACTAGGTCACACTCCCCTTTGTTCCTCGACATATAATCACCCTTTATGACATTTACCTAGCCATGACCCCCTTCACCCCAATAATATTAATTTAATTAATTAAATTAAATTAATGCATTATCCTCACTATATTTATTATTTAAATATTTTATTTAAACAATATCCACACATACACTTCACTTAGACACCTCACCAAGCCAACTCAACCTAAGACCTATTCTTAGTAAGTTGCCATAACTAACTAAGACTTACCCAAACCCTAAAAATCAATGTCTACATCCCCTCTAACCACATTCCCACATGATTACAAGAGGCTCTGAGTTTAATTTGTGGGATAAAAACACGAGATCAAGGAAATCGGGAGAGGATCTCCCTAGTTTAGTAAACCTAGGAAATCCCCGCCTTTAATGATGTCGATTACCCCTAATCACACGGCGAAGCCGAACCACTGTCGGTTGCCCCTTTTAACCCCTAAAATACCTTATTATCAAGGTTGAAAAACATTGGGAGAAATTTGATGAGCAAGAATGCATCTCAGAGAGATAACACATCTTCAGAGAGAAAATTCCAATGAAAACTCGCATCCAAGGAAGGAGATTGAGCATCTTCCCCTGCACAGCCATCCTAGCCATGATCTCGATCCATCCACACAAAGAGAAGTGTACATGAAGCCCATGCAGAATCTTTTCTTCAGTTGGTGATCACTTCCAACCTTCAAACCCATCATCAGCACCTCCATCCCTCACATGCAGGCATTCAAGAATGGAATCCAAGTAAGTATAACATCATACTTTCCTAGTTTATTACATTTCATCATCATTTTATAATCCATTTTTTATGTTGCACCCTATTGATATTTTCTGACATTTTCACCTCCATATACCCATTAAAACCTCGTAAAATCCTACTCCAGTAACCCAATATTTCACCCCAACTCACCAAAGTCCTTTGTGTAATCACAAAGGAGAACATAACTTGTTTCGTGACATTTTCGAGATCTCACAAGAATCGGCATAGGTTACACCTAACTACCGTCAGTCCTCGACCGACACCAGCCTCTGTATTTTCCCATATAGCCTAGAATAGAGACCTACCCACAAAATTTCATCTCACCCCATTCACCTGTGATCTACCCGAGACCTTTATCAAACTTGTAGAAACCCAAAACCAATCATTTGACCTTTGGATTCTATTCTAGCTTAGCCTGTTAGATTAGATCTATTTCTTATTTTATTTTAAGTGAGATACCTAAATTATTTTAAAAACAATAGGATTGACTATTTTTACAACAATAAATTGTTTAAAACAATGGACGGACAACCATCTAGGAAGTGTCATACTTCGCGAATCTAGCATATGCTAAGAAATTCACTACTCATATTATTTAATTCCTTCGGTGGTCTTGTTTTCATTACAGGTAATTCCTCCTAGTCAAAAGGAAGCTCTCACGATCAGATTTGGATCTCGAATTCATACACGCGCAACAACCCATCAACCAACATTAGAATAGGTATTCCTCCTACCCCGTTACCCTATCATTTCGTCAAAACTTCAAAGAAATGATCTAAGAATCAAGTGAAACATTTTGGCACACTCGGTGGGACCCATCCGAGGTTCCTTACATTTCTTTCATTCCTAGAAAAAAATTGTGTGTTTTTTTTTCCCTTCGAAAAGTGTACACACTAATTTTCTTCCTTGGTAACCCACCTCTTCTTTCTATTTGCTCTAAAGGAAAATTTTCTTTCGGTGTAATTCAAAAGAATCATTTCTTCATGTTTTCTACATTGTAGTGAAAGAGAATCCCTCTTCCTCTTCATCTTATTGTGTCATCCAATTTCACATTTCAATTTGGGCTTAAAAATAAGTGCATTCCATTTTGATTTATTACATTAGCTCACATTAATTAAGGGTAATGCTGGAATTCATGCCCGGTGATGGTTGACAAATGAATCATAGAAAAGCACTTCTATCCTTTTCTCTTTCTTTTAGTCTTACCAAACCACACAAAAATTCAAAATACATACATTCTTAAACAACATCCTACCTAGAAGAAGTTGTAGGTGATCACACGATCATGACATAGTGGGCACCCAGCTCACTGCTCTGTTGAGTCATACTTCAAAGCGAAGCCCACCCCACCATAACATACCTAAAACCTCACCTTTTAGATCTCCTTCTTTATAGGAAGCCATCCTCACCAAAAAATCTATTTCACAATTCATGTGTCAGTCCCTAAATAGCATAAGCTAAACAAACATAATAGAAAGGGCACTCCTAGGATCACATTTTCTTAGTGTTTTTTCTTGGCTTACGTTTTGAGGTGAGAGATCACGTTCATAATTTTTTTTGTTCATCCTTACATGCTCCTCATCATAGTGGAGGTGTCATCGAGGATCTTTGCTTCGTGTTGGGACACGGATCAAGAGGCACCCCTATAATAAAGCGTTATCCACATAATCCAAGTGATCGCCAAACGTGAGAATGGCACGTTTGCGAGTGGAGTTGATGAGGACCTAATGGGAATTCCCATAAAATGCATCTTAGAGATGGGGAATCGTCCGACTTCAGCTTCCATGGATAAGAGATCTGAAAGTAGGTCGGTGGTATTCTGGGTAGCTAATGGACACCTCCAGCTATGATGAGGAGCATGCAAGGAAACCTATTACCACTTTAGGGGTCACCCGACCACCACCTTACTCATCCACCTATTAAATTAGATTTAGCTACATCCTCCGACATCAATACCACACCTACTCCAACACCCAAAACAAAGAATCAAATTCATCGACTTTATACCCGAATGCACCAATCACACTGCACTTGTCCCATCTGTCTTAAGACCTCATTGCCCAACATGATCAAGCAACCTTCACCCATCCATAAAATAATAACACAACAACCCATTCCTTCCTCACAAACTTCTAACCTACCTGTGCACACAACACGATTTAGACTCACACCTCTATTCCTTTTACCACCAATACCTCCAATACCCTCGCCTATTGCTTCACTACCCACTACACTTCGAGTTATTGTCCCCCACACCCTAAGTATGACTGCGTCATCTACTTTCACAAAGACCTGTTATCCCCATGGGTAACTCACCCTCTTCCTCCATCTACTTTTCCTTCTAGATCTCATACACCCACATCAGCTTTACCCAAAAAGGTGCAACCCAAAAACAAAACCCCACTACCCCACAATAAGGTAGTCAAAACAACCATACACCCTCCTACCCATCCATCTACTCGTACCCCTACCCAAACAGACACAACCAATACTTAAAACCACACCAGCACCTAAAATTGTAACTTGACCCATTCCTACTCTTCCAAAAATAGTTCCTTGAGAATTAGCCACACCTACACCTAAACCCACATTCACTTCCTATTGCGATCCACTAGCAGGTCCTATGCCAAAATTTTAACCAACCTCCTCGAGACTTTAGTTATCACATTACTCGCCACTCCAAACTTACAACCCCCTCAAACCCAAGCCAAAAGGGTTTGATGATACTAAATTTTTACATACCATCATGTGCCAGGGCATGATGTGGAGAACTCGCAAGGCCTTAAAAATATCCTTATCCAATTGTGTCCACCGAAACCAACTTTGATGATGATAACCTTCTTGACAGTGGGGATCCTGTTTCATCAACACCCATTCCCACACTACTCACTCAACAACCACAACCTCCACCCTCACAACTCCTACAACCACTCCCAATATTTGAAATTAACATGGTTCACATTAGAGAACTTGCCACACCACCACCCCAATGTCATTGTGCCTAACTCACCTCACAAGGCCTTTCTCCCGCAGTAGGTTTTTTCCCTTCATATCATTATACCATTCATCCTACACCTTCTCCATTTGCCAATTCCCCTCAAATCAACATCATACATGTCACTACACATGCGCAGTAAGGGAAAAGAAAAGGCAACCGACCTACCAACCAATCCTATACCCAACATGCCATCTACACCCATATCTAAAATAACTATCCACGGCCCCACATACCCCATTTCTAATGGTGTCACACATCACACCATACTCAAACAACTACACCAATATCCCTCAAAATGTCCTTATACGACCTCATCCAAACCTTGGAATCCCATCGTCAAGCTCTCATAGAGGTTCTTCAATCTATTGAGGTTTTACTCAATGACCCTACACCCGTAACCTCCATTATCACACCCCATCATGTAGCCTCTCTCACCAAATTACCACCTTCATCTTCACCCCACATTGTTCACCAAGTGGCCTCCTTAGCTTCTCGGAGGAAGAGATCGCGCCACACAAAAATGATGACCCAAACCAAGCCCTCTTGATCTTTGTCCACATTGATGACATACAAGTATGTTGTGTAATGTTTGATGGAGGAACTAGCATTAACATCATTTCATCCCATGCATTTGCTCAAATGCGCATACCTGAAAATTGCATACATAAACATCCAGTCATGTTGCATTCATTCAACAACACTATCACCTCCACACTAGGCACTATCATCCTTCACGTTTGTGTGGGCCCCTGCACTGTTCTAGAATTGTTTTAAATTTTGGAGGGGGAATTCCAATATAACTTGTTGCTTGGTAGACCCTATATCCATGTCATGGATTGTGGTCCTTCCACTTTGCATCATTGTGTAAAGTTTGAACATGAAGGACACACTTATACCATTCCATCTGACCCATCACCTTTCAAAACATGTAACATGCTTTACTGACCTAATGATGTGCTCATACCTATCAATCCATCTACCTCCACAACCACTACCATTTCACCTACACCCCCACCTACCAAGATGCCACCACTGCTTTCACCACACATACCTCCTCTGTTCCTACCATTGCTTTAACTTCCATGGCTAACCCATTAGCTTCCCAATCCATTAACTCCACCTCGCATTGACCTCTAACACATCATCCATTCCAACTACCTACATACCAACCAAAGACCCTTGGAAGGTGTTCTTCAACACCTCACTCTAGGGGAGTATGGCCTATATAGTGTCAACACATTCCTTACTCCACGCGAGCATGGAAGCCTTCACCGGCACCCTCACTATGATCACCATATAGAGAACACCTCCTTTATGGTCCTCCTCATCTTCCTACTAGTCTCACCTATGGGGACTTGATACTACCACTTAAACACTGGATGACCATAAAAACCTACCCATTTTCTGTTGACTTCCAATCACTTACCAATCTCTTTTTGAACACACCTTCCTACGCCGATGTGTGTGGAATGGTTTTGGTTTTGGTTTTTATGAGAAAGGCCACCATCTTTGTTATTCCATGTACCACCCATAAACATAACAACCGTAGTGGTATCGGCTTCCCCAAACCTCCTACCAAACAAGCCTACATTGAACTCATTGAGGACCCTAGCCCTTCTCCACATTCATCTTCATCACCATCTTCACCCGCTCCACCTTCATCGCTACCCTAACCGGCTGATTCGATGGATCCCGAATCTATCCCTCCTAACTTTTTTTTCATAAACACCATTTCCTTGGGGCCTCTGACTTATCAACATGAGGGTGAGGCCCCTTCCATTCTTCCCTTCCTGAAATGATCGATGACGACACACATACAATTAACATCATTCAATGTTAGGATGATGAATCCATACTCACCTACCTTAGTGCAGAAGACTCATATATTCATCGGTTGTTACCCTTTGAGACGCAAACCATGTTGAATGAATCAACTATTGAGATCAACATTCATACTCAGGATGACCCGCACATCCTAAAGATCGGATAATCTTTAGATGCTGCTAAACAGAAGCCATCACTTCTTTTCTTTGAGATCATAACCACGCTTTCACTTGGTCTTATGTAGACATGCCCAATATTTACCCCACCATAGTGGTCCACAATATCGTAACCATTCCCGATGCCAAACCTATCAAACAAAAGCTGAGGAAAATGCACCCTTGCATTGCTCTTCTCATTAAAGAAGAACTTCAACACCTTCTTTCCATTTCCTTCATCTTACCCATTGATTATCCTCATTGGATTTCTAACATTGTCCTTGTTACTAAAGCAACAGGGGACTCCGCATTTGCATAGAATTTCGTGACCTCAACCTAGCCTACCCAAAAGATGACTTTCCCTTGCCCTAAAGATTGACCAACTGGTTAAACTCACTCGCTGGTCATGAGATGTTCTCACATGGATGGCTTCTTGAGTTATAACCAAATTTTTCTTGCCCTAGAAGATCAACACAAGACTGCATTCATTACCCTCGACGAACCTTTTACTATCGAGTCATGCCTTTTGGCCTTAAAACACCTTTGGTGCTACATATCAACGTGTTATGCCTTACATCTTCCAAGATATCATGTATCACATATTAGAAGATTATGTGGATGATCTCTTGGAAAAATATAAATGTTTCTCTATGCACCTCATCGCCCTCGAAATCATCTTTGACCACCTCATTAAATATTCGTCTCCCTTCACCTAAAAACTATGTCTT
Organism: Taxus wallichiana var. yunnanensis; assembly: GCA_018340775.1. NCBI lineage: Eukaryota > Viridiplantae > Streptophyta > Pinopsida > Cupressales > Taxaceae > Taxus > Taxus wallichiana. The sequence goes on from CM031244.1 coordinate 173,265,247, forward strand.
GCGGTTCTCTCGGGAAAGATCCTCATTTATTGTTTCCCTCCATGGTTTAGAAGCTAACCTGCTAAATTTAAGGCCATCCTCCAAGTGCTTACACCTACTAACCTTTTTAATCTCTCGTAGCATGTAAGGTAAATTACAATCCATTCGTTGTTTCATTTCACAATTATCTGATCGGTGTCAACCATTTCATCATCTTCTTAGGAAGGATGTCTCCTTTAAATGGGATGATGACTATCACAAATCTTTTGAGGCCCTAAAACAATACCTTCTCCAACCACCCATACTCATTCCACCTAAATACGATCAACCTTTTTACCTATACATATCAGCTATTGATCATTCCTTGGGAGCCATGCTCGCTCATTGCGATGAACAAAATAGGGAGCAGGCGGTTTATTACATAAGTTGTACTCTTTTAGACTATGAAACTCGATACAACCATCTAGAAAAAGTTTTCTTATCCTTAGTTTTTTTTCCACCAAACTCCGCTGCGTTACCTACTCAACCACAAAATCTATGTCGTGACCAACACCGATCCCTTACACTTCATGTATGCCAAACCTTGTCAAAATCAGTGTGCCGCATGATGGCTTATGATTTGAGATGATCTTGACCTTGAATTAATTCATCAAAAATCCATCAAGGGCCAAGCTATCACCGACCAACTAGCTAATGCACCTATTTCCAGGGATCAACCCTCTAATTTTGACTTTCTTGATGAGTCAATTACTACTCTTTCCCTGGACGAACCCCCTTACCAAATGACACTTTGTTCTTTGACGATTCTAAGTGTCAGAGTGGGGATAGGGCTGGTATTATCCTCATTCCTCTAGATGGAGCACCCATGCCTTTGTATTTCAAACTAGACTTTGAATGCACCAACAATATTTCGAGTATGAAGTGCTCGTACTAGGTCTCCAAGCCACATATGCCCTAGATGTCAAATCAATCTACATCTTTGGTAATTCATAATTGGTCATCAACCAAGTTAATTTTATGTACTAATGTCGTAATGAGATACTTCAAAAGTATAAACATCATGTAGACATACTTTTGACCACCTTTGATCGTTACACCCTTCAAACCATCCCACGTTCAAACAACAAATTTTCTGATACCATGGCCTGCTTAGCTTCCCAAATACTTGCTTCCCTTTCCAATTCCAAAATATTTGTCACCGTACAATGCCTCCATTCACCATATTATTTACCTCATGATGTTTACCCAATCAGAACTAACACCCCTGACTCGAGTGACCTTTGGTATAAATAGTACTCCAACTACCTTTCTCTCTCCATCTTACCTCTTGATCTCACCTGTAATGGACAATACGCCTTCCTTAAAAAGGTCTCTCATTTTTTCATTCTAGGGGGAATCCTCTATAAGTGCAGCTTTGATGGTATTCTCTTACGATGCCTCATAAGTTCTAAAATTCCCTATACCATTAAGGAGGTTTATGATGGAATATGTGGAGGTCACTTTAGTGGCCTTGCTATTGATAAGTGTATTCTTCACCTAGGTTATTACTGGCCGAACCTTAACCATGATTGTTGCAACTATGTCAAACATTGTGTAAAATGTCAACAACATTCCAACCTTCATCATACACCCAGTCATGCCTTACAGGTTGCTTGTGACCTTTGGCCCTTCTCTCAATGGGGTTTGGATCTTGTTAGAGAAATCAATCCTCATTCTTCCCAATGCCATCAATGGATCATAACTGCTACCGAATACTACAAAAAATGGGTGGAAGCCATACCACTCATCTCTAGGAAAGTTGAGAAGATATGTGAGTTCATTAACCATCACATCATTTGTCACTTTCGTGTTCCACATCGCCTCATCACTGACAATGGAAAACAATTCAAAAACAAAACATTGTAAAAACTTTGCAACACCTTTAGCATTCAGCTTAGTTTCTCATCAACTTATTACCCAAAACCAATGGCCAAGCCGAATCCACTAACAAAACCCTCATAAAAATTCTCATGAATTTGGTTGACGATACTTGGAAGGATTGGGATACACACATTCCTTTTTCCCTATGGGTATACCGCACTAGTATTCACACTTCCACTACGGCCACACACTTTTTTCTCGGTCTACGGCATGAGGCTGTTCTACCTCTCAAATTCCAGATCCCCTCACTCCACATTTCTCTCCATGACATGCTTATGATGATGACTTTCGTTAGGACCTCTTAAAGACAACTAGAGTTATTAGGACGAACGTCGTCTTAATGCTCTGGATCACCTTCAAGTCTACCGACAAGGCATCAAACGTGATTATGAAAAATGTGTTCATGAATGAACCTTCCAAGTCATTGAACTTGTCTTGAAATAAAATCAACACGTAACAAAAGCAGAAAAAAGTAAATGGGGAAAATTCACTCCTAATTGGCTTGGACCATACATCATAACTCATACCTATGGATCGGTTCCTGTGCTACCTCACCCTTTGTCTTTTTACAATTTCATCCTTTAAGCACTATCCACTCCATACACCTCCCCAATGATTAAAAAAGAATCATGTGAGTACTGTCACTTGTTATCTCTTCTTGAATATGTGTACCATAGCATTGCACATAACATGACTCTCATGGATACTTTTCATCTACCTTTAGATGAGATCCCATGGTCATTCCACCTTACCTTTTGAACAAGAGTCCTATCCTCCACTTTGGTCTTGTCCATGAATTCAATGACCTCACATGGGACCAAACTCCTTGAGTCAAACTTCTAATAAAAGATGACTCCCTCAAAAGGACATCTTCCTCTCGAAAAACTTGCCGCTATAAATAGATTGCTCCTCAAGGAAAACTATGTGCAGCTTTAAAAAAAAAAGAGAAACCAAAGCTTCCCGCATTGATCAACTTCACAAAGACCTCAAGGAGTACCATATTCATTATCCCATATAGACTTCTTGCATCGATCATTCTATCAAAACCAAAAACTTTTTACTCATTGACTTGTCCAATGTGACCTAGACCTCTTTCCCAAGGGCCCTATCACTCAAAACATATAAAATTAGCTACCTTTCACCCACCTTACCATTTCCACTCTCATTTCCTCAATTACCTTAAGGGACATCTTGGAATTTAGACATTTGGTAATCCTGGGACTACCTTCATCGTAGAACAATTAATTGTGCAATGCCTTTCAAGTCTTATGTTCATCACCCCCTCCAAGGTATGATCTACTTGGTATGATCCTACCCAATCAGGTGGCTTTATTGCCCCCTCTTATCTTTTAACCATCTTTGTTTACATTTTGATTACCTTATACAGGACTTGGTCCTTGACACTTACCTTTGAGGTAATCCTCCCCTTTCACCATAATCACCTTCCCCTACATCATTCTACCTATAATCTACCCACACATATTACACCTAAACCCATAACATGCCCAAAAACCTACCAACTCATTTTCATATTCTTCCCTAGTTCATGGGAGAACTCCATCACCAGAGGTCCTTTTCGTCGGGACTATGTAGGCAAGCACTCCTAGGGCATGTGGCCCTTGGAGTTTAGCTCGCCATTCTCTACCCTAAAAAAATTCATCAACCATGCCTAACTCACCATGTACATCACATTTCACGTAGTTCCCCTTTTATAACAAAATTAAAAACTAAGCCACATACATAACAAGTTACTTACCACAACATACATTTATTACACCTACAAGTCCTCTATCATCACTATGTAGAGATTATACAAAATTTCACATATGACCCATATTATCATTCATTGCAAACAATAATGAATCATAACCAACCCTAACTTGATCCATGCCTAACCAAACCTAACTAAATCCATGACTATAACTTCGACTCAACCATGCCTATAACCTAACTCGATCCATGCCTATAACCTAACTCAATCCATGCCTATAACCTAAATTGATCCATGCCTAACCAAACTTGACTCAATCCATGTCTATAACCTAATTTGATCCATGCCTAAACAAACCTAACTCCATCATGCCTAACTCACCTAATTTCAAACCACATTAAAGTAACAAATCCATATCTCATCTAACACAAACCATAAACCAATGTCATCAAAAAATCACGAAATAACATGAATCTCATCATACAAATCAACAAATGTGTATCTAAATATACATGTCTGTCTCATCTTGTCCATCATCTCAAAAATGTTGGCATGCAAGCCGATACATATATAATGCAAAATGTCATCGGCATACAAGCCAATCTTATATATACAAAAAGAATGAATGAATCAATACAAAATATCTTGCACACGATAGGTAAATGCTCAAAATATACAAAAAATCACTCATACATCCTCACTATCTTTGGCACACTAAGCCGGTATGTGATAAAAAATATAACTACCTTCAGCACGCAGGCTGGAATATATATCCAAAAATCACTAGTATACACCAAAAATCAGGTGACCACATCTTAGGCATCACGCTAGATGTCATCCATCTCTATGTCACCGCACTGGGCCTTCTATGTCCTTACCGGCACATCACCTAGCTCTGGTCATTGTGCACTTTGGTGGCCTCTCCTCATCGGGCCTCGTAACGTGTTGACCTTCCATGCTTTCCACACTTTGTGTGTGGGATCTCCTCCTCTCACTGGACACTTACTGTGCTCTATACTCTCCATAGGATAGGAAGTCTATCCTGGCCACCATGATCTGATCCTGATAATATCTCGCCTCACCTAGGGCATCCCGTAACCTAGATATAGGCACGGTATGTGGTGGTCCCATAGGTCTAGGCCCTGTACCATGCCATGCATGCAGCGGCCTACCCTATGCCAACTGTGAATGGGACTAGTACCACTCGTGCTCTGTGGTGGTGCCCCTACCCCTGTGCCTATATCTGGGCCTGTAAGGCCCCAATATGTGCTTGGGATATGACCAACTAGCCTTGTAAACCTACCACCTGATCCAGTAAGGCTGTGCCACCTAACCATCTCTATCTCCATCTCCTCCATCTCCTACCTCCGCCATCTGGGCCTGCAAACTAGCCACCTATACTCATAACTCTGCTACCTCTACCCTCGACCCATTCGGTTGTGTCTACAAGTATACCTATTTGGGTAATTAGCATAGCTACCTACCCTTGTAAGGTGTCTCTCTGTACTATAATGGTAGCTAGATCTGGCTACCCAGTCTAGGTGGTATGGCTCATAACTAAGCCACCCACCACTACCTATACCTATCTATACATCGACATCATCTATCCGCTGATCCACTAGCTACGGTAGAGGCCTCTCCACGTCATCTCTCCAATACTATAGGAAGGACAGAGGAATATCATGTACAAGCCCCAATTGTCGTCGGACCCTATCTACTAGGATCATCTCATCCTCCCTGACATGGCAACCCTGTATCCAACTCTCTAGCTAAAGCTCAGCTAGCTCCTCATGCATGTGCCTTTATGAGGGGAATCCCACATATGGCCTCCAAATAATGTCCACCTGCAGGACAACCCCTCCAACAACTACCAAAAATGGGCCACATCATATGTCGGCCTATCTCGATCTCCACTCTCTTACAACCAACACCCATCTCCTATATCCCACCCACACACATCTCACGGGAAATGCATCTACTCGAGGCATCCCTATAGGTCGAACACAGACTATGTGCTCGTAGGCCCAACAATGTAGTATAAATGTATAACACAAGCTAAACCTACGCAACCGCCCATATGCCCATAGCTCTCGGTATAGCTACACCAAGAATGTTGGTGCCCAAGAAAAGTGTGTCTCATGCACCATCATATTGTGGAGCACCCCATTAGTGATCAGGGAAAGCATCCACCCTCTACATCTGGTAGTGCATAGTAGCACATTGCCTCCATCAATAAAACCACTAGCCTCATCTCATCCAGACGGGCTAGGTACATCTTGCCATAGCTCAAATTGGTGCTATGGAATCTCGATCCACCGCCCCTCACCAAAAACTATCCCGATCAGCTCCTCTAAGGCCTCGAAGGAGATAGAGTAAACCTGGACACCCAATATGGGTAACTGTAAAATTTGGAACACGTCCTCTAGGGTGATAGTCATATCACCTGTCAGAAGGTGGAACGTGTTAGTCATGGAGTCCCATCTATCGATGAATGTGACCATCAAGATGGGATACCAAACAACATGTTGGTAGTGTCGAATCCCACTCAAGTCCAATTCCTCCATGTGTTGCAGCTCCAAAGGGGTAGCTAAGCTGTGTAATGTCACCAGTAAAGGTGGAACCCGTCCCGCATGTGTAACTACACTCTCCCTGCATCCAGTCCAAGAACGAAATTAATCCCTATTTACCATGACCATATTCACTAATTAACATTACCCTCCACCCTATTTTTACCCTACCCATCTCAACCACCTAACCTACATCACTTTTGTACCCTTGTGCCTAAAACCCGACCAGTCTTGGTTTATTCTAACCAAATTCGGTCACCTTTAAATCGACATTGGTCACCTATTTGGTGGTCGAGCATTGGTTCTACCCAATCGATGCTAGGCAAGCTTGATCGATGCGGTCGGTGTCATGGAAAATTCTGCGACTTCCCAAACCCCCTTTTCTATAAACCTCCCTACCCCTTCTACCCCACCTATAATGACCTAAACTCACCTTAGACCCCTACCCACCCCACCTATAAAATTTACTACCCTCCCCCCTCTTTTTTTCCCATTAGTCCCCCATACCAACAAATTTAACTTTGGCCCACCCACACAAAACAAAACACCCATAAAACCCTACAAATAACAAATATCACATCCTCTACTCTATCTAATCACCAATCTAGAGTTAGGCACTTACTCGCATCACGCTACCGCATTGTCTAAGTGGTACATCTCGGCTATTGTTCCAGTGGTCTCCGCCCGATCCCTCTCCAGCCCTCTGTCATCACCAAAACCTACTCACAACCTCTAACAAATCAACTCTCTCACCTTGATCCAAAGTGGAACCGTTACTTACCCACCCAATCCTTGTCAAATCAGATCGCCACCACCTTTGTCCCATTTCTTCCGAGACACTTTTCTCTCTTTTCTCTCTTTTTTGTCATTTCTTCACTTCGCAAATAACAAATGAATAGTAAAAACGTGGATTTTTTTATCACCCACCCAACCTAACCGACGTCGATTACTATTGATCGGCATCGATCACGTGCCCTACCTAACCATCACCATTTTTCCTATCTTGGACGTCGGTTATCCATGATGTCATCGATCACCAAAACCTACACATTACCCTTACTTTTCCATTTTACCCCACCCTTTACCTTGCTCCTTTACCCCATCCAACCTTTACCTAACCCATTACCTTACCTTTCCTGACCTCATCACTTCCTACCTCCATTTTTCCTCCTTTGAAGACTTCTTATTCTTTTACCCCTACCTTGGCCTTACCCGTGTCATGACCTAGATATTTAGACCTAAACCATTGCTAGTGACCTTTGACCTCATGTGTTTGCTATACCTTGTAGCATTATTACATGTGTTTATTGACCTGATGACCTTACCTAGCCTATTGTCATGACCATTTATTCTGACCCTACCTTTGGTGTACCGGAACATACCTAAATGTTCCTGCACCTAACCTACATTGTGTTTCCTGACCATATCCTATACCTTGGATACCGGATTCACTTCAACCTTGTTCGATAAACCTATTAACCTTAGACGATTTAGAATTTTCCCGATCTTCAACTCGGTAGCGTGCTGTAATTTATACATGTACATGCATTTGATGTTGCTACTGTGGCCCTAACCCATTAGCTAGATTACCTAAGTAGACCTTTCACCCTTTTCCCCTGTACCCACTTGCCTTTTCCCTCACATTTACCTTTTATCAAGCCACTTATTGCTTTATCCTGCTACCTCGTCAGTTCCTGGTTTGAGGGGGATCACCTTCACCCACACATGGGGCAACCACATCTTATTTTTGTTAGTGTTGCTTACCAATACAAGCTACGTAACAAAAAGGGGAAAAATGTAGACACTAAAATTAGGTCACACTCCCCTTTGGTCCCTCGACATATAAGCACCCTTTATTATATTAACCAAGCCATGACCCCCCTTCACCCCACTAATATTAATTTAATTAAATTAATGCATTATACTCAGATATATTTATTATTTAAATATTTTATTTAAATAATATCCACACATACACTTCACTTAGACACCTCACCAAGCCAACTCTACCTAAGACCTATTCTTAGTAAGTTTCCATAACTAACTAAGCTTACCCAAACCACGAAAATCAATGCCTACATTCCTCTAACCACATTCCCGCATGCTCACAAGAGGCTCCGAGTCTAATCCATGGGATAATGGCACAAGATCCAAGGAAATTGGGAGGATCTCCCTACTTTAGTAAAGCTAGGAAATCCCTCCTTGACCAACGTCGGTTACCCCTAACCATCGCCGGTTAAGCCGGACTACCGTCGGGTACCCCTTTTAACCCCTAAACTACCTTATTATCAAGGTTGGAAAATATTGGGAGAAATTTGATGAGCAAGAACACATCTCAGAGAGATAACACATCTTCAGAGAGCAAATTCTAGTGAAAACTCACATCCAAGGAAGGAGATTGAGCATCTTCTCCTACACAACCATCCCAGCCATGATCTGATCTATCCAAGCAAAGAGGAGTGTACATGCAGCCCATGTAGAATCTTTTCTTTAGTTGGTGATCACTTGCAACCTTCAAACCCATCACCTTCATCCCTCACATGCAAGCATTCAGAATGGAATCCAAGTAAGTATAACATCATACTTTCCTGGTTTATTTCATTTCATCATGATTTTATCATCCATTGTTTATCTTGCACCCTATTGACCTTTTCCGACATTTTCACCTCCATATACTCATTAAAACCTCACAAAATCCTACTACATTAACCCAATATTTTCACCGACTACAAAATTCCTTTGTGCAATCACAAAGGAGATGACAACTTGTTTTGTGACATTTTTAGATCTCACAAGAATTAACCAAGCACCGGTTACACCTAACCGTCATTGGTCACTCCTTACCGAAACTAGTCTCTGTATTTTCCCACATAGCCTAGAATAGGTACCTACCCACCAAATTTCATCTCACCCCCATTCACCTATGATCTACCTAAGACATTTATCAGGACTGCAGAGACCCAACACCAATCATTTGACCTTTGGATTTTATTCTAGCTTAGCATGTTAGATTATATCTATTTCTTATTGTGTTTTAAGTGAGATACCTAAATCATTTTAAAATAACAATAATATTTACTTTATTTACAGCATTAAATTGTTTAAAATAGTGGACTAACATCCATCTAGGAAGTATCATACCTCCCGAATCTAGCATATGCTAGGTAGTTCAGTACTCATATTTTTTAATTCCTTCGGTGGTCTTGTTTTCATTACAAGTAGTTCCTCCTAGCAAAAAGAAGATCTCACGATCAGTTGTGGATCCATAAGTCATATGCACACAACACCCCATCAACCAAAATTTGAATAGGTATTCCTCCTACACCGTTACCCTATCTGTTTTGTCAACACTTCAAAGAAACAATCTAAGAATCAAGTGAAACAATCACACTTCTTGGATTTAGCATAAGCTAAATAGTCCACGCCATATATTGTTTAACTCTTTCATGTGGTATTGTGGTCTTGTGTTCTATTTCAGGTCATTCCTCCTAGCCAAAAGGAATATCTTGTAATCAGCTTGGTCAACATTAAACTCGTGCACAACTTATCTTTGATTATCACAGGTATTCCTCCTCATCCTTATGTCTTATTTATTTTATCTCTACTTTGTAGTGAAATATTTTGGCACACTTAGTGGGACCCCATCTTGTGGGTTATTTTCATTTTTCATATAGGGTGCATTTGTGTGTTTGTTTCTTTCCTAAAAATTCACACTAAATTTCTCCGGGAAATATTCTTTTCTTCCTATTTTTCGAAAAGAAATTTGTCCTTTGGTGCTTAAAAAGAACACTTCTTCTTTTCTTTTGTACTACATTTAGTGAAAGATCATTCCTCTTCCTATTCTCCTTTTGCTACATCGAATATCATTTTCGATTTGGGTTTAAAATTTGTGCATTTCATCCTTTGAGTGTTGCATTAGATCACATATATTTAATTAACAATCACACGGTGGAGGTCATGACCACTTGGTGATTGGATTTGGATTAAGTGTAGTTCACATTTTGCACACAATCCCAAGCCAAACCACTTACACAATTTACACATTTCTTAAACATTTCCCTTCCAAGAAGAAGTCATCAAGGATTTAACAACCCATTGATGATGGGCCCTACCTGGTGTTTTGGCCGATTTGTCATAACAGAGCATGGACCTCATGTACCGAAAGGTATATCAGGGAAACTTTAACCAAAACTAACCTAAGACCAACCATAGCTTACTTAAAGGGCACCTTTGTTATCCATAAAATATATTTCATTCATAGTCAGTTTAAAAGGCATAAGCTACTAAACACTAAAATCGACACCTAGGATTTACGTGTTTTGCTAGTTTTTGCTTGGTTGAATTGTGTTTTGAGTTGTGAGGATGATTCATCACTCTTTCTTTTATTTCACACTCCATAATCACAACTGGTGTATTTTGGTTCTTTTTGAGTGTGATAGGACATCTTGTTTCCATACACACTTCTAGGTTGGCTTTATTTTGACTTAAATCGCTCCAAATAAAAAAATTCATTTTCTCAAAAATATCAAGAATCGGTATCGGTCAAGTAACCAACATCGGTCTAGCAACTAGAATTGGTTCCTACATCATACCAGCCTTTGGTTAATCGATTTCTATCGATCTACCTAAGTTTTCGATATTCCTGTCAAAAATGTCATTTATTCCCATTCACCTCTTTTTGTATTCTAATTTCTTCTGATAAATAATTTTTGAGTCTCGGTCCCTCTTAACAAAACCCAATTTCATCTTTTTTTGGAATTTGATTCTCTAGATTTTCAAATTTCTTAGTTATCCAAGAATCGACATCTATCTAGTGACCGACATTAGTCTTCTTTCCTAATTGGAACAAGTTACCTAGCCGTATATGGTCTCATGTGTTTTTATTCTTATAAAAAACAATAACCTATTTCTATCCTCTAGATTCTTCTTGTCTTATGTTTTTGTGTTCCCATAGTATTTTCAAAGATCAAACCACCTATTTTTCTACCATTCACATGGTTTTAACTCACCAGAAAGCCAACACCCTAGATTTTCACACCAGTCATCAGCCTCTACCTCTCAGCCCTTCACCACCTTCCATTTCTTCACCCATGGACCCCAATTCTTCTACCACTATACCCACAAGTGAAGAGGAATTCACGAAACTCCTTGATCATAATACTATAACCTTGCATTATTACATCACCCATTCTTCCACTCGCGACTTGTCAAGTCAAACCATGTTTGCAATGCCTACCTCTATTTCTCCTTCTCTAGTCCCCACTTCAGTATAGGCCAACACCAGTGTAGCGTTATCTGCTCCCACCACCTCACACTCTGATATTTCTCAGATCATCCCTACATCTTAATTATATTTCACATCTATGAAATCTATCGCACCTTTGAAAAAAACTTCCCTTCGACGTCTACCTTGCCATCATCTATAAATCTTAGTGTAGGAATACCTACATCATTAGAATATAATATACCCATTTCTTCCTAGCCATCAGTCACTTTGACATCTCATACCCCCTTTAAGAACCTAGTCCTTTCCATACCCCAAACTTTGCCACCTATTACTATGAGGGTCTTCACACAAGTTCCTCCCACCTATACCCTACCTCAATAACCACCTATTGCCTCTAATTCTTATTCAAGGTACATAACTTTGTAATCTATTCCCTCTTATATACCCCCATCATAGTTTGTTTATTTAGCACCACCATACACTAGTGTTTCATCTATGACTTATCTACCTCATCCACCCCCTTATATCATTGTGGGGGTTCCTTAATCAAATCCTTTAATGAATCTTATAAAGATGATGATGGATAAGATGTGGAACCTTGAAGCATCTATTTTTCGGCTCTCATAATGCCTTGACTTATGATGAAATATGTAACAAGCCTATTCATCCATCTATACCCATTCATCTTTATCCTGCACTTTGGAAAATTCCTAAGTTCAATTGATTTAATAGAAAGGAAGAACCACAACAATATTTTGATCATTCAAACACATTTGTTATTTTATCCTCACGATGATGCCTTTCTCTTAGGAATTTTCCCATGTCCTTGATAAGACCTACTTTAGATTAGTACAATGCTCTACCTAAGCACTCAATATTCCCTTCAATCAGTTAGCACAAGCCTTCCTTGACCACTTCTCCATCAATATCTCTAAAAATGTCTCCATGACTAATTTATACTCTATTCATCAATATGATGATGAGTCTATCATAATTTATATGCTAGTAAGTCTCATTAATCAACTCACCTTTCAACTTCCACAAACCAAGTTGATAGAGTTGTTCACTAGGGATTGTGTCAGGAACATTTCCCCAACTCTTCAAGTATAAACATTCTAAACATTTTACAAGGCATTCAACATGGCTTAAGCTATTGAGATCTATGCCCTTGAAGATGAAAAGGTTAAGTTACACAATAAGAATGCTTCGTTTAGGTTGAATGACTCCTCTTATTGTTCTAAACAGAAAAAAAATCATTCCAATAATAATTCTAAGGAAAAATAATCTTCCAATGTGGCAGTCCTAAAATCCGTCCCTTCTCATCCATCAAACTAACCAAAACTTTCCTCCTAATTTGTCCCCTATTTAGAATTTCTAGTACAAGTATGAAAAAAATGTTATACCCCCATAGGAGAACCTTACTCCTCTATGTTGGAAAATTTGTTAAAAGTGGGAGCCATCACTCTTCCACCTGTCAAACCACATATTATTTTTGACCCTTCCCATTTTATACCTATATGGTATAAAGAGAATGACTACTGTAACTATCACCGCGTTAGGGGGCATAGTGATGGAAATTGTAAAAAATTCAAGAACATTATCAAGAAATGTTAGATAATGGAGATCTCATCTAGGAAAACCCTAACACTCTGGAAAATCAAAACCTTCAGGTCTTTAAGAAACCTTTTCCAAACCATACCCCTTCATCAAACCAAGTTGATGAGACCTCTATTAATGACACTAATTTCATGAAGTCCAAGGTCCATGTTGTACTTTGATCCCTTCTTCTCAGTTTCCTCCCATCCCATCTATTGAGAAATTCTCCCATCTCATCCATTGAAGAATTATTTCATGAGCTCTTCTACCCATAGAGGAACCTACCCTACCCACTATTTTACCCACCAAATAACCTACCTCACCTACTCCTTCATCTATAAAGGAGCTTACCCCACTTATCCCTCCACCTATCGAGGATCCCCTCATTACCCATGCTTCTACCCATGGAAGATCCTATATTATCCTCTTCTCTACCTAAGGAAGAGTCTACACCACCTACCTTGCCCCCTCCTTGACCCATAAAGGATCCAATTTTATATCCTCTTCCTGTAAGTGATGCTTCTCCTAGGGTCTTCCAAGATCCTATCAACCTTCTTACGTCACTTCTACAAATAGAGTAAGAAGCCAAAAACTTCCCTATCTCACAGACCTCAAAATTCTTCATGGGGATTATAACCAAGTTATCATCATCTTCCTCTACTTCTACGCCATTCTCTCATTTGGATGATCACTTAGAGTATGTTGATTACTCCACACTTTGGGGGCACCTTTGACTCCCTATATCCACCCAAATGTAGATGTTTTCCCTGGATACTTCAACTATCTATCCTAAAGTATTTAAGGCAACCAAATCTATCACACCTAAATCTATCATACCATCCTTTCCTTCATCATCCTCACCTTTGCCTCAACTTCACCTATACCCAACCTTCATCCACACCCAAAATTCTCACCTAAACATGCCACTACATTGGGGTTCTTTCCAATGACCTAGTCTAGTCCATCCCCCTATGAAGATAGATTTGACCACCTCTTCACAAACCACCAAGTCTATTCCTGCACCTAAGAGGAACATCCAACCTCTTAGCCTCATACCCAAGTTTCTCCCATACCTTCTTATTCACCTTTTCCTCTTCCATCAATATTAGGCCCACATCCATTGACCTTTTTCAAGAAACCTTTCCCCAAGGAAAACTTAAAGTGAAGCAACCCACACCCTTTCCTCAATCTTCTATTCTACCCATGTCTTCTTCATCACCCATGCCTCTACCTCCTCATTTACCTACACCATCCACATTACCCTTGACCATGATCTTACCCACACCTCCATTGTCACCTTGGTTGAGTCGCGTGCCTACACCTTTTGCATCCCTCAATTCATTCGCCCTACTACCCCAACACCTTTACCCAAGAAGGTGCAACCTAAACCAAAAAAACCACACTACCTACAAAAAAGGTAGTTAAACCAATTAAACCCCAACTCCACCTCTTTCATGAAAAATCATCCACACCTTCATCCAAACCACTCTAACTTCCCATTGTGATCTATTAGTAGGGTTCTATTCTAACATCCTTGTTTAGTTTTTAGAAACCTCCATTATCACACTTCCACCCATTAAGCCTTACGACCCACTCAAACCCAAACCAATAGGGTTTGATGAAACCAAAATTTGTGAATATCATCATTCTCCTGGACATGATGTCAAAGGGTGAAAATACCAAAAAAATTCTCCTTCAACTCTGCACTTCAGATGGTCTCTTTGACAAAGATGACCTATTGGAGGAGACTTACATTCCTACCTTCTCCAGCCACACACAACCTTGTCCTATATCTATTAAGCATCCTTCATCTCCACCTCCACAACCCTCTTTTTCCTCCTCTAATATTTAAAATCAACATGGTCCGAGTAGCCACTTGATCAAAAAAGATAAAGGAAAAAAAAGAGAATAACCCATCTAGTATACCTCTACCCACCATTCCTTCTACACCTTCCCGAAGGTAACCATCCGTAGGCCAACATATCCTATTTTTCGACATATTTTCACACATCGTACTATGATAAAAAACTTCATCAATCTCCTTTGAAGATGTCTTTGTATGACTTGATTCAAACCTCTGAATCTCATCATCGTCAAGCCCTCATTGAGGTCCTATAATCTATTGAGGTTCCACCAAATGATTAACATTTGTAGCCACCATCTTTACCCTCATCATATGGTTTTCCTAACTACTCCGCCTAATAATTCTGCACCCATTTCCTCTCCTCAAGTTTCCACTTCATTTTCAATGATTTGAGATTTCCCTCTACAATCAGATGATCTTGATACCACTCTTCATCACCACCTACATCAATGATACTCACATTCAACACATTATGATTAATGGGGTGCTAACATCAATATCATTTCTTCTCGTGCATATGAACAATTGTGCATACCCACCCATTACATCCATAAAAACCTGGTTATAGTATGTTATTTCAATGATTCCTTGACTTCTACCCTTAGCACCATCATCCTCCACATCCATGTGGGTCCCCGCACTAGTCCTAAACTATTCTATGTTCTAGAGGGGTAATTTCAATATAACTTGTTGCTTGGCTAACCTGGATTCATGCTATGGGATGCGTTGCTTCAACCCTTCACCATTGCGTCAAATTTGAGTATGAAGGGAACACTTACACCATTAATGTGGATCCTTCACCATTTAAAACCTACAACATGAATTATCAACCAAATGATGTCCTTGTTCTAGTCAAGGTATCTACCATCCTACCACTTCATCTTATTTTATTTCCTCATTTACCACTTCCACCCTCATCTCTACTGCCTCATATACCACTACATCTTCCAAATTCAACCCATCTATCCCCTTGGCTTCCGCAACTTCCATGGCTATCCCATCTACCAACACACCTATTTCACCATCAACTGATACCCCACTTTCCTAGGCTTCAAGTAGCTCATCTATTCCCGCTACTCAAGTCTTGGTCTCTGATCCTTGGTAGGTGTTTTCAATGCCTTTCCTTGGGGTAATACCACTTATACAATGTAAACACATTCCTTACTCCTCAGGAGTATGGAATCCTTCACCAACACCCACATTACGACCATTGTGTAGGAGAGGTTTTTCCATATGGTCCTCCCCACCTTCACACCAACCTGACATATGGGGGACTAGACACTTCTTCTTATTCTCTAGAACCACCTACCCAAACCTGAACTTTCTCATCCGATTTCCAATACCTCACCAACCGTTGTTTTTCCCACATTTTTATTCATCGATGTTCCTAGAAGGTCTTTAACTTTGGTCTTTATGAGCAAGGTCATCACACAATCATACCTTATGCTACCTAAAACACAAGGACCATTGTGGACTTGGTTTTTCTTCATAGCCTCCTCCTAAGAAGGCTCACTTTACACTCATCAAAGATGAAAATCCATCTTCACCTTCCCCACCTTCCTCACCTATTACACCACCTTCACCCACAAAGTCCATGGATCCATAATCCATCCCTCCTAACTTTTTTTTTTGTGAACACCATTTCCTTGGGACCTCTGACCTATCATTATGATGGTGAGGTGCCCTCTTCCCTTCCTCTTCTTTATCCTAACATGTTAGATGATGACACACCTTCTATCAATATCATTCAATGTCAGGATGATGATTATATTCTCACCTATTTAGGTGTAGAATATTCTTACATTCACTAGTCATTACCTTTTCGAGACAAACCATGCTAAATGAATCAACCATAGAGATCAACATTCACACTTAGGATGACCTCGAATTCTAAATATAGGTCAATCTTTAGATTCTTCCAAACAAGAAGCCTTCACCTCTTTCCTTCGAGATCATAATAATGCCCTTTTGCTTGGTCTTATGTCGATATGCCTAGTATTGACCTAATATCATGGTCCAAAATATTGTGACTATCCCGACACTAAACACCATCAAATACAAGTTGAAAAAAATGCATCTACACATTTCCTTCTTGTGAAAGAAGAACTCCAGCACCTTCTTTATGTTTCCTTCATTCTACCCATTGACTATCCACAATGGATTTCTAACATTGTTCTATCACCAAGTGCAATAGGGGACTCTGCATCGTACATGGATTTCCATGACCTTAACCTTTCTTCCCCATAAAGGATGGCTTTCCTCTACCTAGTATCGACCAACTTGTTGATCTTACATCCGGCCATGAGATGTTATCTCTTATGGATGGATTCTCGAGTTATAATCAAATATTACTCATCTAGAAGATCAACACAAAACTACCTTCATCACCCCTTGGGGGACCTTCTATTATCATGTCATGCCCTTTGGCTTGAAAAATGTTGGTGCCACTTATTACGTGCTGTTATGACCTATATCTTCCATGACATCATGCATGACATATTGGAAGACTACGTTGATGACCTTCTCAGTAAGTCAAAAGTCAGTGCCAAACACCTCCCAGTTCTCAAAATCATCTTTGACCATCTCATCAAATATTGCATTCACCTTTAACCAAATAAGTGTGTCTTTTCCGTTCTCTCTGGAAAACTCCTTAGTTTCATCATTTCTTTGTGGGGCATCAAATTTGATCCCACCAAAATCAAGGCTATTCTTGAGATGCCTCCACCTACTAACCTTGACAACTTCATAGTTTTCAAGGAAAATTGCAATCCATTCAACACTTTATTTCCCAAATTTTTGACCGATGTCACCCCTTTCATCATCTTCTTAAAAAGGATGTTTCCTTCAATTGGAATGATGAGTTCCACAAATCCTTTGAAGTGCTAAATAAATACCTTCTTTAGCCACCCATGCTCATCCCACCTAAAGATGACAAACCTTTTTACCTCTACATTTCTGCCACTGACCATTCCTTGGTGCCATGCTCACTCATTGTAATGAGAAACATAGGAGAAAGTGTTTTATTACATAATCATACTCTTTTAGACTATGAGACTAGGTACACTCATGCTGAAAATATTTTCCTAGCCTTGGTCTTTGTGGCTACTAAAATTTTCCACTACCTACTTAACCACAAAACCTTCATCATCACCAACACTAACCCCTGCATTACATGTATGATAAACCTTACCAACACTAATGCACCTCACATTGGCTCATGCTCATCACAAACCTAGACCTAGAATTTATTCATCAAATGTTTTCAAGGGACAAACCATTGCAGATCATCTTGCAGATGCTCTTCTTCTTGGACATCAATCTTCTAATTTGATTTTCTTGACAAATCCATTACCACCCTCTCCCTTGATGACACCATTTACCAAATGACCTTATTCTTTTCAATGGTTATAAATGTCAATGTGGGGGAGGTGTGGGGATCATCTCAATTCTCTTGATGATAGTGAGCCTATGCCTTTATCCTTCAAATTGACTTCAACTATGCACCAATAACATCATCAAGTATGAAGCACTTGTCTTGGGTCTTCAAACTATCATAGCCTTAGATGTTAAAACCATTAATATTTTTGGTGATTCTCAATTGGTTGTGAACCAAGTCAATGGTTTGTACCAATTGTCATAATGAGGTCCTTCAAAAATATAAACATCATGTCGACATACTTTTGACCACATTTGACACCTACCTCATTCAAACCACTCCGTGATCCACTAACAAATTCATGGATACCATGGCTTGCCTTGCCTCAAAAATACATGCCTCACCTTCAGACTCTAAAATATTTTTCATAGTATAATGGTTGTAGTCACCCTCTTACCTATTCATGACGTAAATTTTGTGGGAAGAATTGAAACCGACCCACATGACATATGGTATAAGAAATTCAGTTGACTACCTCTCCCTTTCAATTCTTCCTCCAGATCTCACTCGCAATGGTAAGTGAGCCTTCCTCCAAAATGTCTCTCATTATGTCATCATGGGGGATCTTCTCTACAAATGTGGCTTTGATGGTATCCTCCTACGGTGCCTCACTAGTTCTGAAATTTGTACACCATTAAAGAAATCCATGATGGATTTTGGTGGACATTTAGTGGCCTCGTTCTATTTCCAAATGTATCCTTCGCCTCAGCTATTACTGGCCAACCCTTAACCAAGACTATTGTGACTATGTCAAACATTGTGTGAAGTGTCAAAGCAACATGCTAACCTTCACCACACCCTTAGTCACACCTTACAAGTCGCTAGAGACTTTTGGCCTTTCTCTCAATGGGGTTTGGATCTCATTAGAGAGATTAACCCTCATTCTTCTCAACATCATCAATGGATCATCACAACAACCGAATACTACACAAAATGGGTGGAGGTCATTCCTCTCATTTCTACCAAAGCTGAAAAGATCATGGAATTCATCAATCATCATATCATTTTTCATTTGGTGTTCCTCATCACCTTATCACTGAAAATGGAAAATAATTCAAAAACAAAACCCTATGAAAATTATGTGATAAATTTGGCATTCAACTCAGTTTCTCTTCACCCTATTACCCATAACAAATGGCCAAGCCAAATCTTCCAACAAAACCCTCAATAAAATTCTAATGAAATTCATCGATGATACTAGTAAGGATTGGCACACACACATTCCTTTTTCCTTATGGGCTTACCGTACTAGCATTCACATACCTCTACTAATGTTACACCTTTTTCTTTGGTCTACGGTACAAAGGTTATCCTACCTCTTGAAGTCCAAATTCCATCTCTTCATATATCACTCAAAGATATGCTCTCTGATGATGATTTTTCCAATAAGAACATTTGG
Organism: Taxus wallichiana var. yunnanensis; assembly: GCA_018340775.1. Taxonomy (NCBI): domain Eukaryota; kingdom Viridiplantae; phylum Streptophyta; class Pinopsida; order Cupressales; family Taxaceae; genus Taxus; species Taxus wallichiana. The sequence continues at coordinate 173,284,946 of CM031244.1, forward strand.
CCAACTTGAGTTATTAGATGAAATGTCATATAAATCTTTAGACCACCTTCAAATCTACCAAAAGCACATAAAGTAGTACCTATGACAAACATGTTCATGAATAAATTTCAAAATCGGTGACTTTGTCCTAAGGAAACCAACATGTAACCAAAGAGGAAAAGTAAACAAGGAAAGTTTTCTCCCAATTGGCTTGGACCTTACATTATCACCCATACCTATGGATCAGGTTCTTATCATTTATCTTCTCTTGAGGGTAAACCCAAACCTGAGCCCCTTAATTCCTTGCATCTTCGACCATTCTACTATTGAATAAAGTACTACATCACTTTATGTCACTTATATATTCTCGTCCCTTGAGTGAATATTTTCCTTCCACCTACCTCTTTTAAGGACCAATGAATAAACTAGAATTGTGTGATTATCCATCACCATTCAACCTTGTCTTCAATATGAGTACCATGACTCTACTCATGGCATGATTCTCATGGATAATTTTTATCCTTTTCAGGATGGAATCCCATGGTTTGTTCATCACTTAAAACCCATATTTTTCATAGCTAACCTTTTTGTGTTATGGTTTTCCTCATAAAAGAGGCCTATACTCCTTTATAGTCTTGTCCATGACTTCAAGTACAAAAACAATAAAAGCAAAAAATATATGGGATACCAAAACTCTACTCCTTGAGTCAAAATTCTTGCAAATAGATGAATCCCTCAAAAGGAAATCTATGTCTCTCTCTTTTACTATAAGTAGACTACTCCCTCGAAGGAAAACTATAAAAATCTAGCCACTTATTGTAATTAGTCTATCCAAAAAGAAGACTAATCTATATCTCTCAAATAAAATAATCTTGAAGCTTCCCGCATTGATCAGCTTTGTGAAGACCTCAAGGAGAACCTACTTATCTGACATAGACTTCCCATGATCGATCAATCTATAAAAGCAAAAAGAAAAGAAAAAAATCAAGAAAAATACAAACTTTTGGTCATGGAATTTCCTATTCTGGTTTTGGGTATCTTGTAAAAGGGGCATGTTGTCTCACAACAAGGTTACACTTAACAAAATCTTCCACCTTACCTTTATTTATTATCTTCTAAATCAACTCAAGGGATGTGGCGTGTATTCTACACATTGTGATCACACAACTTCTTTCAACTCTAGACCCATCACTCATGTAATGTATCTAGGGACTTTTGTTCAATAAGTCTAGGGGTATGACCATTTTGGTTCTTACCAACTATGGAGCATTTCACTTCTCTTCAATTCACATTTTTCCTACTTGTTGCTTCTTCACACAAGACAAGACCATCAAAATTAAAACCACCTTGATAACTTCATCTATGCCTATGCCTAATTCACCTTGCCTATTACCTATTCAACATTTGACCTTTCCTATTTTCAAAACATGCCTTACCCAACCCACTTACCTATTCATCTTACCGAACCCAATCTCATTCTTCCCTGGTTTATGGGAGAACTACACCATGCCCCTTTCAAGGGCTATATGTAGAAACACTCTTAGGGAATGGTCCCCCGAGGATAGCTCAACCACTCTTTTCCCCATCATCATTTCCCCAAAAAAAAAAACTTAGTTAATTTCCATAAAAACAATAATTTGGAAGTTAACTCAAAACAAAACAAAACCATACATCATCATTTATTTTCCATAATACCAATAACTTGGAAATTAAATCAAACAAGTCAAACTCAACCATGCCTATCATCTAGTTTCCATAACATCAGTACATTGGAAATCAAGCCATTCAACACAACATCATTTCATGTCACAAATAACATCAAACCAAACCATGTCCAATCATATCATTTCCATGACATCAATATAATGGAAATGCAATCACATCCTACCAACATTAACTCAACCATGCCTAATCATCTACTTTCCATGACATCAATATAATGGAAATTAAACCAATCATTCACAACATACATCACTTAACCATGCCTAATCATTTAATTTCCATAACATCAATAACAGTGGAAATTAAACCATTCAATCATATAACCATAACCAAACCATGCCTACATCTACTTTCCATGACATCAATACAATGGAAATTAAATAAACCAAACACAACACATATAAATATCATCATCCATCTATATACTGGAATGTCTGTGTATCAATATAGTATACATAGATATAAATATAAGTATATAAAAAATCTCATATACATCTCACATCTTTGACACTTAGGGACAATGTATCTATAAAGTCAAAAATCAAAATATAATCAACAACTATCTCCATATCATCATCGGGAGGGCCCAACACCTATGCTACTCTCTCATGTACCCTCATCTAGGCCACTTTTCACAAAAATTGAAAATTAATTACAAGATCTAACTTATTCATTTTTCTACCTTAGTTTTAACCAAAACCACTAAGGGAGCTCGATTCCTACCTTTATGCGATGTTGCCTCAAAGGTGGGATATCTTGAATGGGAATATGATCTCCACCGACGCCCTCTCCTACCTATGCTATGTCTTAATCCACCTTCACACTATTAACTAATCAAAACTTTCGGATAGATCTCGTGGCCCTATACTTTCCACTCCTCTTAGTCAATAACAACTCACCAACTCAACCTCCTACCTCTCCTTGTCGTTTTTCACACAAAAGTTCTCTTTCATGTCATTTTCAAAATTTAGAAATGATCAAATGAAACATTTTTCATGTGTATTTTCCATTTTAAACCCATATTTTCTTGACCAACGTCATTCAAGTTGTGCCCTAGGTGACCAGATTCGGTTACCCGCCTAACCCAATTATACCTAATTTTCACAAAATTTTGATGCAAGAGGTTATTTTCTTGCTGCTACTAGACTTAGCCTAGCCCGACAAGCTCACCTAAAAGCCTTATCACCTACCACCAATCTTAGTGAATTTGGGGCATATTTTTCCTAAACCTTATCCTTACCCATGACCTTACCTATACACCCACCCCAACCTCACCCATTTGACACTCAAATTTTCTTACTTATTGTTTAGCACACCAAACTTTCCTTTCTTGAAGCCATGATGTTTATGTTAACTAGACCAAAAATTTTGGTGCTTTGTAACCCACCTATAGCCCATTCCTACACCTTTCCTCATTGTATTCCCAAAACAATATCTTATACCTTGGATACCTACACCACATCACCCTTATTTGGATAAACAATCAACCTTTGACGATGTAAAGTGTGTGAGCTCTTCAGCCTAGTTCCTTGTTTCATTATACACATGTGTGTGCATTTTAATTCCTCCACCTATTACCTCCACTGATATTATCATCACCTACACTTACACCTTATCTCATTTTCCTCACTTACCATGTTATTAAACCCATCACCAATTCTATCTCGCTACCTCATCACTTCCTAGTTTGAGGGGATCACTCCCACCCATACACGGGGAAACCTAACCCCTATGTGTACTGGGAAACCACATCCCGTATTTTTCATCATTGTTTATCAATGCAAACTATTTGAAAAGGGGCAAATGTAGACACCTAAAATTGGGTCACAACCCTCTAAACCCCCTTCGATTAATTAATTCAATACTACCCCCACCATGCCCACTTGTACACATTTTAATTAATTTAATTACCAAAATTAAGTTAATTATCTACCTCACCTAACCACCTCACCTATCCACCTCACCTCTCCACCTCACTCTAGACCCATTCCAAGCTCATTAATTAACCAAGACCAAGTCCCATTCCCCTTAACCAACTAGGACTTATTCTAACCCTAATATTAATGGCCTATTATCCCTCTAACTACTCTCCCACTCCATTTAGTGTCATTCCACACTTGTGACCCAGAACCAAAATCTCAATCATGCCAAATTTAGGAAGAATCGGGCTATTTTTAATAGGTATGAACTTTTCTCCCTAACCGGTACCAGTTATTTCTCAGCTAACACCAGTCACCTTACCATCGTCGATTCCTTAAATAAGATATCCTAACTCTTTATTCATGTTTTGAATTTAGTTTTCCTAGATTTTATGACCTTGCATCCTCACTTCTTAGTTTTCTAACAATATTGCTACATATCGGAGGACCTTACAAAGCATTCGGACACCACACCATTCATTAAGATCAATCCAAAACTCCATTTCACTCACAGGAAGCATCATAGCCTCCTCGCTACTAATGCATTTGTTTGAGACCACATTTTTCTACAACCATCATCACCTCCTATTATTCATCTCCATTTTACAAGAAAGTACATTTATTATTTTTCATTAGTTTGAATATATTAGTTGTTTATTAGTTATCTATTTCATTTCATCCTATACTATACCCATATCTCTCCCACAACACCTCCATCCAACCATGTGTTAAAAGAACCTTCATACCTTTCCTAAAAACCCATCTTATCACCTCAGAGTCTCTTTAAAAATCCTACGACCTCACCTAAGTCTCCCTCACCCTATGTGTAATCACGAGAGAGGGCCAAATCTTGTATTTTTAGTTCTTTTACCCAATTTCCCCCTACTAAAATCTGATCACCCAATCAAGCGTCGATCATTTTACCGATCTTGACATCGTTCGCCTAACCGATCATCGGGTCTCTAGGACTGGTTATTTAATTCAAACCAAAATCTAATAAATCACTCCAAAACAACCCAGAACCTCACCACATCTATCCCAACCCTCATTTATATCCTTTGTTATACTTGTAGGCCCAAACCAACCTATCAACCTTCCAAATTTAGTCATAACTTTCTTGTTAGATGAGATTTGCTTATTGTGTTTTATATGAGATGCCTAAATCATATTAACTACAATAGGATTCATTTGTTTATGCTCTTTCCTTGCATTAAATTGTTAAAAATAGTGGATTGAAAACCTTTGTAGGAAGTATCACGCTTCTGGATCTAGCATGTGCTAGGAAGTCCATTGTCATATCTTGTTTAACTCTTTCTTATGGTCTTGTGTTTTATTTCAGGTCCTTCCTCCTAGCCAGAGGAAGCTCTTCATAATCAACTTGCTCACCATTTAACATGCGCATAACCTATCTTTGATTATCACAGTACTCCTCCTCATATTTACCTCTTATCTATTTTATATCTACTTTGTGGTGAAACACTAGCCTACCTTTCAATGCCTACTATTGGATCCGAAACACCAAGTGCAAGGGCTAGGTTATTATGTGGGATCATATGCACACATATGGTCCTCAATCTCTCTTGTGATGTGCTCTCATCTAAAACAAAAGAGGTTTCTCTACTATGTTTACCCAATGTTTGGACAACCCGATACTATGGATCCTTGTTTTTCAAAGAGATTCAAATCCTTTGTGATCCATATATCTCCTAAATTCAGAGATTCATCAATCTCCATCTATTTTTTAATTTCCCTCTCTCATGCTTCATTATATAAGAGCCAAATTTCCTCTCTTTCCATTACTACCGCTAGGTCTTCCATCTTCACCACACTTTCTCTTGTGCATGCATGCAGTTGTATTTTAGATACCCATAGGGAGACAATCTAAATCTAGTTCTATCATCAATATATTGATCGATAAAGGTATAGTGCATAGGTAAGATCCTATGGGTTATTGCAAGAACTGGAATTTAGCTTCTTGAGGACACAAATACGTGGAAATAGTGTACTCCAAAATATAACTGTGAAATAATCCAACCCACAAACGATCTAAAACTCTGTGATAATCTACATAAGCATAAATAAGAGTTTGATAATCCTTTTTTTTTTTCCAAGATCTTGGACTATATCTCTAACACTTCCCTACTACATACACTTTTAGTCACTCATATAATTGTACTTGAAAGAAGATGAATAATGTTTCTTAGATTGCATCATAAATGTTATTTTCCACCCACTAACGTGTATTGAAGTCGATCCAATATTGTATTTATGCGTTAAAAAAATTGTCGTTCAATATATCCTTCAATACTCTCTATATTCAATCCACACTCCATAATCATGCAACATCTCGGCAAATGGTTTGAAAAGAGGTGTCGAGAAATGAAACAAAAATTTAGTCTTCTTTTCTATACTCAATGTCTAGCACCGACACTTCATTCGGACAAATACGAATGCTCACCCTAAGTGCATGAAGCTTACTAGGTCCTTCCTTTATTCTATATTATCAAGATGTTAGCATGCATTTTCATGATTACAATTATAAATCATACATTCGGTTGTAGACCATTACAAACATCATATGGAAACATAACAAATAAAATCATTACTAGCATCAATTACACCAATAGATCACCATACTCGGATACATTAATTATCATAATCCAACCAAATTGATCCAAGAATAACCAAATATTAAATAATAGAATATGAATACATTACCAGTCTCCACATAGTTATGTATGCTAGAACATCGACCAATATAACAATAGATACAATCTTTATTACACGATCATGAACCCCAAAATAATGAAGTAAAAATAATGTAAATAGGGGTGGGGACTTTCCTTCACCACCCATGTATCTCAAAATATCCCGCATGCTCTAAAGATATACATGTGTATATAAAAAAGCACCTAAAATGCATGCATGCATTCCTACAAGCCTAATAATAGATTGAATCTACAAATCAAATCTTCTTTAATCATATTAATAGCTCAAACTATACATGACATTTTATCTTTATCTCACATGTTCTTTTTTCCAAGAAATATATTTCTTGGCCACCATTCCTCCATGCTTTTCTTTAGATTTGGAACGTTATTTGATCGGCACTGAAACTCAACGTCATCTATTTTTATCATGTCGCTCTAAAATTGGCTAAGTCCTGAATATTTCTTTCTCGGTTGCAAGCCTTCATGCACTTTTTATTATTTCCCATGTGTGCCCCTTCATGCCTTCCTTTCGTGCATCTAAAATATTCATGCTCTGCATGTACTTAGTCAAAATGGGTTGCAATAAATCTCACAATAATATGACCTAGATTCAAATAATAACCCCATAAACCATGCAGACCGGTCCTTAAATATTTTTGATTCCTCCATCTAAATTCCATAATTATCTCAACAATTGATATCTCTAATATTTCATGCATAGTCCAATGGAGGTTCGAATGGAAATAGGAAAGGATCTCACAAAAACAATAATAACAGGTTACCAATTTTGAATGAAGGTATCTTCTAGAGGAAACTTCTTGATTCTTTCAAGACATTAAATTCCTTCCAAAAAGTATAATAGGTTTCACATAGTGGCTGGATTAATGAATTACCTCCACCATATCTAATTCCCTCCATTTTTTATGTAGTGTAAAATTAAACAATACTTAAACCTTTATCATGGGTTGAATATAGTCCAATCTATAATTCAATACCTTACAAGTTTGGTTGAAGACCCACTCAATTTCCAATGATCAAAATCCATGAATATGGTTGAAGACCATATTTCTTATCAAAAGAAAAATAAGATTCAATAGTATATGGTCAAAGACAATAATACCAACTTTTTAATAAAAAACAATTCTACCTTTCACCACCTCACTTACAAATAGAATGGAGTATGAACAAATCATCATAATCATAAAATTCCAATCACATAACCATTATTCATATCAATTATAAAAGTAAATGCAATATATAAAGTTATTTTAAATAATTAAAATGCCCAATAAAATGGTATAAGGCTTACTTGATCCTTAAAATTCAATAATCACTCAACATGGAGCATGATCAGTTAAATACAAGATTCAAGCCAACAAATTTTGATCCATCACCTAGTATAATCAGTAATTTAATCATCAAAATAAAATTATATATGCTACGATCAATATTTCCAAATATTCAAATAGATAATTAAGATCAAATAAAATAAAATAATATTTGATTGTCAAAGAATACTTGTATATGCTCATAGATATAAATATCATAAAGCCAAAATTAAAATTTTAACTTGATGATCCTAAAATTTATCTATCCTTGGTATAATCCATCATATTGCTTTTTGATCAAATTATAATGCCAAAAGATTTAGTAAATTTTAAAACATTCATCATTATTTCCAAACAACAAAATTATACATTACAAGCTATGTATAAATTCAACATACTTAGTTATTCATTATACCCAACAACAAGATGAATCAAATTATCCACAATAGGTAAAATAGTAAAATAGTATTCCCAAGTATCAAAATCATCATTTACTCACAAAAAGGTAAAGTAAATTCATATAACTAAGAAAGTAAAAAAAATCACTAATGTAAAGTATTTCTCGAGTTCTCGAAGGAGTTGTTAGGAAGTTGGATTTACAGCTATGCGTAAGTATATATATACTTTCCAAGGTATAAGTATGTACACTTATCTACAATACTAGCCATATAAAACTTCCTATCCCTAAGCCCTCATGATCCACTTCACGTTAAATAAAAAAATTGTGACAACATGAAATGAAAAAGTGGAATGTGACATTGTTCTTCACATCATTGAAAATATTCTTAGACAAAATGATTTTCTCATTTGTTAAGCTCATGATTCAAGGTCTTGCATGAAAATTTCCCAAATTTTGAGTTCCCTGTCAATGGTATCATTTCCTAAATTGATTTGTTCTGGGATGACGTGATATTATCATATGTTTTACATGCTTTATCAATGAATTGTAAAACCTGAAAATAGAATTCCTTCAACCCGAGCCTCAAAAGCATTACCAAATGAATTATGCATGTGAACCTCTATGATTGATTTGACATCAATCATGGAAGTAGAAACAATGGGTGGAAGTGTAGAGAGGGGAGTATGATAAAGAGGGGTCTTATCTAATGAGAGGAAATAATTGATGAAATTAGCAACAACTTGTACCTGCTTCTTAAGCTACTCTTGATTCTACTTCCATTTCTCTAATATCTAAATGACCTTAGAGAAAATCTCTCTAAGGTTATGAATTTCACCCTCAGGAGTGGATTCCCCTAGGTGAGATCCTCGTAAGCTCAATATCAAGGATAGATATATCTTTTTCACTCTTATGCTATTTTGGCCTTACAATTTCAAATAATTTTTGCGCTTTTGAGTAAGAAACTAGACGGGAAGTTATCTTGGATTTATTTGGAGGATGAAGAGATGTGCCAAGAAGAGAATCCACTGCATCAAATAGAGGAACCTCGATATGAGATTATGTGTTTCTATTATTGTTTTCAATTATGGGTTAAACCCATGTGAAGGAATCTCAAGATGAAGTGGTCGGAGGAGGAAATTCAAGGTAAATTTGGGAACTTGGAGGCTAAGAAATAGGAGCCTCAATAGTGGAAGTCACAATGGAAGAAGAAACATGCCTTCTAACATCCAACTTAGGCCTTGAAACATCTATTTTTCTTGAATCTGGCTCAATTATTTCAACTTCTTCTTCTTCATCTTCTTCATCTTCTCTTTCATCTTGTTTCTCCTCATATACCTTTTCTTTAGTAGATTGTAATATTTATTCAGGAGCAGTGATATCTTTACTAGATGATTATTTTGTTTTCTCTTGCTCCAATCCTTGTTCAACTATTTCTACTTTCTTTTTAGCGTCTTTTGCCTTATATTTCTTCATATAAACCTTGGTTCCTGAATCCAAGGGAGAGGATGAAGGATTTTATTGAGATAAGTCCTCCTTTTATGAAGTGGAGGACTCTTGGGAAGAAGATTATTATCTTATGATATTCTCTAAATTCCTTCATTTACCTATTGAACAAGTATCATGTTCTTAGGAGCATAAGATTATTCAAATCATCGGGGTTGTGTTTTTCCTTCGATATAAATCAATGGTAGGAAAATAAGTGTACTGAATGGATCTCATATATTCTACCAAAAGGATATCATAATCATCATTAACCATACCTTCGGAAACTATGTATAATTTGATGTCTTTGATTTATTGTAATGACAACCTACCAAATAATATTTTTATGACTTCATATTAATCTACATAGTCATCTTAATAGTCTTCAAATGTTGGAAAATGGTAGTAAGTCATCCTCATATTTTTTAAATGAATCCCTTTCTGTAAAACAAATCTCTTTTCTAATATGTATGGAAATTAAATTGTGAAATATTTCACTCACAATTTTGAGCATCTAGGGTTGAAATGCAAGTGTAGTTTCCCAATGAGATGGCGAATTAGATCCCCAATACTTTATTATCCCTACAAGTTATATGAAGCGCATCTACTTGTCTACAAATTTAAACCAATATTATGTTATCATTGAAATAAATTGGCATCTTGTATATTTCCCCCTTAAACCTAGTTTTCTAAATGCATGAAAACTTCCCAAACTGAATGAATATGTTGCCATATGTAGAAATAAATTATCTATCCTCTAGAGAAACTATCTCGGTCATGTTTCCTTTGAGAGACCTAACCAAGAACATGGTGAAATCATTGTTTGCTCTCTTGTGATTATTCTTACTATTGTTATAGGTGAGTTGAGTATAGAATTCATATATAGGTGCATTCTTCTTGTTCCCTTTCCCTATTATCCCCATCTATATCCTATATGCTGCTATAGCATACACCAAGTAAGAAATCATGTGAAATGTTTTGCTTTGATGAACATTGACAAGCTAGTGAGTCAATTTTTCATGCATTATTCCTTACGAGTCAAAATTTTGTTTTCCTTCATAGTTTATGTTAATGTATACACACTTCCAATTATGAAACTCATTAGTGGAGGCATACTCATTAATCTGACCAATAGTGTGATTATTTATGAAAGTTATTCCAAGAAATCAATTCTATAGAGAGTCTTGTGAAATTTGGAAGGCCCTTTTCTTTTGATTTTTACTCAGGATTTAGTAATCATGATTTTTAACTAATATTGAATAAGGTCAAATTGTCTATGAGATTTTATCCTGGCTAGAATCTTGGAATCTTCAAAAGTAGGGATTCTGAAGGACACATTTATATAGTGAGCATCTAGTAGATAATTTTTTGATATTTAGTAGAAGGAGGGTTTTAGCAAGGTTCCAACCCTGTTATAACAAGGATCTACAATCCATATATAACCATAAGCATTTTATGAATTAAAATAAGACCAAACATAAAAATACTTGGTTCTTATAGCATAAAACCATCCCAAAACTAGTCAAAAAAACAATTCAAAACCCACCCAAAACTTGTAAATAACCAAACAAAGAGCCTAAAAAAAGACAGAGAAAACAACAACACATGATCAACTATGATTAAATAGATGGTTGAAGAGCTACACAAGATCTTTTATGTATGTGTCCCTCTTCTTTATTTCATTCTTCCTCTCAATATTCAATCCTTTTCCATTATGATCTCTATTCTTTAGATCATTGAAAATGAATTTGAGAAGTCCATTTGTAGGGTAAATCCATCCATCGTGAGAAAAATTTGTAGTTAAACATTTTTATATGCTAGAATTATGAGGCTGGAGTGGTTGGAGGAGAAATTTCTTTAAGTGGGACATGAGGGTGAGATTGGATCCTTAATATACGCCAAAAATCCACATTCGGAGAACCACGTTAGGTTTCACTTGATCCATATGTTGAAGTTTGAACCCTACATCAAGGTGTCCCCATGAGCACCTATTAAAATATTCCAATGAACTCATTGGGAATGGAAATTGGGTTGATGATTACAAACTACTTGTAACTCACCAATATACCAAGACCTTAAGATCGAAACTTGATAAAACGCACAATAATATGAGAAATAAACACCGAATAATAATATATAGAAATTAAGAATTCATTCGGGATATCAATTACAATGATAGAGGTTACATTTTATAATGTTTGATCTCCTACAAAGGTGGAGTCAAACTTCATCTTCAATCCCTCATATCACTCTCCATGAATCTCTCAAACCTATCTCCTAATATCTCTCAAACCAAAATAGCTACGTGAGTTGTTTATTCAACAACTTCACTCACACACAACTATTAACTATATTATTAATATGAGTTGTATTAAATCATTATTAATAATATTACAATTTATTAATAATGTTACACAATATATTTGTAACATTCACTCCCCTATTGTTAACATTATTAATTCCCATATACACTCCCCTAATGTTGACAAGGTAGAAAAAATAATCACACTTCCTTTTACAACTTGTCACCTATGTGTGCTCATGATCTGGATGGTTTTGTAGGACAACCAACAACCTGTAAGGATGGTTTTATAAGGACATCCAATAACCTCAACAAGGATGGTTTTACAAGACAACCAACAACCCAAAAATCATGTTGTTGCTTTTCCTTTGTGCTTTCGTCTATCCACTATGTATTTCCTTCAGGGAATATGTAGGAACCACTGCTTACTGAATACAAACTAAATAGAGGAAAAATTGAACATTGAGACCATGTTCCAGTTCCCCCCCTCAATGTGAACATTTCACTTATTCAAATAGGAACTTTGAAATCATATTGCACACAATTGAAATAAACTGCAAATCTGAAATAAAACACACACACACACACACTGCCACCACAACTTCATGTGGCCCCGTCGTTGGTGACTGATGAGAGGTCACTGATTGACCTCCATCCTCCATTGCCTCCATCCTCCAATGAATGCACTCTTTACTTAATACAAGAAGTCTTCATCACTTTGCTGAGCATTTATTTCCTCATTATCAGAGTGGGGAGAATTCATATCCCAATCACTTTCTTCATCTTTGTTTTCATAAATGAAGGATTTATCCTTCAAATTACCATCAATTAAATCTTTTGCTCTTTTCTTACAATACATAATACCATGTCCAGGAACATTACAATAGTGAAAAGAAATTTTTGTGGACCTTGGGAGGTTGATTTTTGTTTAAAAGAAGGCTCAAATTTTCCTTTAGCATATGATTTATTTCTACCATACATTGTAGTTTCTTCTAGATCAATATTTTTGGTTCTATTATCTTCTTCTATCAAAGAAGAAATTAAATCCTCTAGACTCAGATTTATTTTTCTCAAAGTGAATACCATATTAGAATAGCTAGGAGGCATGCTATTAAGTAATACCACTTTTGCATCATCATCAAGAACATCAACTTTGATTCCAGCTAATTGATTTGAAATAGAATGAAACTTACTGATATGTTCCACCATACTTTCTCCTTCCTCCATTTTGAGTTCGAACAACTTTTTCTTGAGTGCCACTGTTGTGCTCTCTACTTGTGACCCAAAAAGTTTGCTCAATGTTTTCTAGATCAAATGTGATGTCTTTGTTAGATCTATGTGATGCAGGTAGGCATTAGATAAACCTAGGCCAATAATTGATGTTGATTTTTGATCCTTTCTTTCCCATTTTGCTGTTTCATCTATGCCGTGTGGTTTATTGATTTTTCCTTCTACAATCTCCCATAGATCATTGTTAATTAGCAACAATTGAGTTCTAACCTACCATGTATGGAAATATTTTCTTTCAAATTTTTCAATTCGAATCAACTTATCCATAGTAAACAATGGACATCGGTTTCCACTGAAAATGCATCCGTGAGTCAATTTTTTATTATTATTTTACAATTTTTTATATTAGCAATGTAAAGAGCTCAAAGAAACACACATTTTAAAATAAAAACTATCATCTCAATATGAGTTACCAGCTGAAAGTTATGGTAACTACAAATTTTAAATCCAACATCTTTCCGGACCCCTTTCCAAAAATGGTAAAAACAAAGATTTCCTTGTGTTGTTTTTTACTACATCCAAAAATAGCAAAAAATAGAACAAAACATTTTTAACTCATGATTTCATGATTTTTGCATGACATGCGTTGAAAAAAATATGAACAAAAAGGTGACATAGAAGGAGAAAATCACGATGGATGGCGAGTGTGCACCAAACGCATCAAAAATGTCATGTAGTAGAATGAGCACTACAGAATCCGCAGACCAAAATCAATTGTCCACCATTTCCTTGTGATAGATTTGCATGTGGGATTCAATGGCAGATGTTTGAAATGATTTGACTACATGGAATATGGATCAGAAGCTTCTCTGACACCACTGATAAAAACTACACAATAATATGAGAAATAAACACTGAATAATAATATATAGAAATTAAGAATTCATTCGGGATATCAATTACAATGATAGAGGTTACATTTTATAATGTTTGATCTCCTACAAAGGTGGATTCAAACTTCATCTTCAATCCCTCATATCACTCTCCATGAATCTCTCAAACCTATCTCCTAATATCTCTTAAACCAAAATAGCTACGTGAGTTGTTTATTCAACAACTTCACTCACACACAACTATTAACTATATTATTAATATGAGTTGTATTAACTCATTATTAATAATATTACAATTTATTAATAATGTTACACAATATATTTGTAACAAAACTCGGTGTTAAATGATTTTAATATACCATAGATATGAAATAGAGTGGTTGGAGGAGGAATTTCTCTAAGTGGGACATGGGGTTGGCTCGGATCCTTAATGTCCACCAAACAATCCACATTTGGAGTGCCCGTTATGTTCCGCTTGGTCCATATGGAGAAGTTTGACCCCTACCTCAAGGTTTCCCCATGACCACCTATTGAAATCATCCAATGAAATCAATGGGAATGGAACTTGTGTAGATGATTAAAAACTACTTATAACTCAAAAATAGCCCAAGACATTGAGTTCTTGCTCCTAGTAATCTTAGCACTTTGATGACTAAATTATTAATCTAGATGTAAGTTCCATTTATTGAAGAAGTTAGCCTCTGAATCGATAATATGTATTTTTGATTTTTATGGATAATTTAAAATTTCAATTATCAAAAGAATCATATGTTTGAAAACCATGCTTGACCTAAATAACTTTCCTTTAAAGATTATTTTGTTCCTTTTTCCATATTTCCAAAATAATGTGTTGAAGGATAAAATCCCATAAGAGTCTGAATGAAACATTCTTGGTTTAGTAAGACCATTGAGCCTTTATATCATTCAATGTTTAAGGGAGGACCCATTTCAAGCCAATTTTATCCATAATTAGGCCCCATTAGGAGAAAAAAACTTGTAATGAATGAAGAAATGGTCGAGTAGTTTCTTCTTCGATTTACATAGGACGCATATATTAATAAGGTTATGACCCTTCCTTCTTAACTTATCCACTCTAAGGATCTTTTTTTGTATAGTGAGCCATGAGAAAAAATTAATTTTTAGGGTCAGCTCTTTGTACCATAATTTTTTCCAATAAATATGAGACTCGAGAAATTGATTTTGGTTGTTATAACATGGGAGAACATTTTAGTTTCCATCTCCTAAATCCTCCCAAATTATCTTGTCTTAAAAATTGGTGTTGGGAATAGAAATTATCTCAATCTTATCCTGGATATATTTCATATTTTCTCTCTCCGTTTCATTCTTGTCTTCAATATAAAATATTCTCGAGTATTTTTAACATTTATGCTTTTGAGGTATACACTTGTTTTCTCCCCATATTTCTGTCTTAAATGATTGAGCTGATATTGAAGATTTATTATCTATTGCTAATCTAGATCTAAGTTCCATTTTCCTCCTAAAATATGATTTTGTTTCTGTTTCCAATTTCCCATCTAGTACCTTTTTAAATGACATATTTTCTTTTAACAAGAGCATTCTAAAAATGAGATCCAATGGGAAGATCCTCATATTTTGTTAAGTCCTTGATATAATATTATTTTAAGTATGTGTTCTTTATGATGATGCACCAAGGTAAGTATTATTTGAGGATTATCCAACCAATTTTAGCAAGGAAAGCTAAATTCATGAGTGTAAGGTTATTTACTCCTAAAACCCCTTGTGATTTAGGCTTACAAAATTTGTCATGCAAGAAACCAAATATATTATGTTATTTTCATCAACTCCAACCCATACAAACCTTTTCTAAAATTTTTCTATCATGTAAATAATATTTTGGGGTATCTGGAAAATGGATAGGAGATATATAAGCATATTTTGGAGCATGCTCTTTATCGAGTGTATTTGACATCTAGTAGAGAAATGAATTGAGTTCATTGGTTTGAGGATTAAAAGTAGATGCACATGCCAAAACTATGTCGATTGCATTGTACTAAGGTGGGGAAGCCAACAACATTAGCTAATCCACTATTTTTAACACATTGGGCTAGTATGATTGGATTTCCATATGTTATTCTAGCCCAAAACTTATCCAGGTTCATATGCTCAACATCACTATAAACTATGTCGGGAATAAAGGTTTCTAAAGATGAAATATGCTCATATCCCACGTATTGAAACTTAATTATAGAAATATTATGGAAAATTCAGGTAAGTAAAGGCCATACAATGAATTTTGAGAACTATTTGAAAGGGAGGTATGAGAACTCAAATATCTAGAAAAATGGAAAAATGTCGGATAAAACCACTCACCTTTTTCATGAAAAATATGGTAGCCTCGCAACGGTCTCAATGTACTTTGAATTTTTAAATTTGGGTAAAAGATGAGAAATTTATGTGCAAAATACATCTTTGGCATGTAAGAGGAAGAAATGAATAGAGCGTTGGGAATCAAGATTTTACAAATGTCAAAATAGACTAAGTGTAGATGATTTATATAGGAATTAGACCAAATCACTTGATTTAATACCTAAAATGTTATGCGGATATTTCGAAGCCCATAGGAACACCTTTTAAGCCTTTTTTTACAAATTGGTTATGACGGGTTTTTGGAGAACTAGAGGAACACCATACAATCCTAGTTTCATATATTACAGGTAATGAAAGGATGCAACAAACTCAAGGAACAATGAAACAAGTTCCATTGGTTCCATAAATGTGTGTAATTGCCAATATGAAAACTAAGAAGAAGGCATGGAGAGAACGGGAACTTGAAGGAACAAGTTCCAAATATTCCCTCACTTCCCACAATTACCAATTGATCCAGTGTGAAGGGAAGGATGTGGAAATCCAGGACAATGTGGGTAATCTAAGAACATGTGGAGAACAAAAACTATTCCCAAATATTGATTAAAACTGAATTTAATTCGTAAAATCAAATAATGTGGACAATGCAATGATGCATGTGATAGGAGGAATGGAGGAATTGTTCCTCGTGTTCCTCGGAAGTGTGATTTATTTGACCAAGGCCCAAATTGGATCAAATTTAACTAATTGTTTGGATTTTCTCACTTCTTAGGGAAAAAAAGGTAAGCACAAGTAAGATAAATAGGTGACTTAACCAAATGTTTTTTTGAAAATTTCACATTTTTTGGGGTCTGTGACAACAACTTGCTCTTTTTAGGGCTTGACTTGTTATAACACAAAGTGCAGATAAGAAGGAAAAGAACACTATAATCTCTCGATTATCAAGACACCAGTGTATATCCATTGGGAAAATGACATAAAAATATAAAAAATAAGACCAAACAAACAAGAAAAGGGAAACAAAAACACACAATAAAGACCAAAATAAAGGATATGTATAGGACTATATACAAGGGACTGTCATCCATTCAAGACTTAAACAATTTAATAAATTTTCTAGTATAAGTAATTGGAAGAGAAGTTCCATCCATATAGTCCAAATAATATGAATTTTCTCCATCAAAGTTCCAAATATAAAATGGACCAAGACAAAGTGATTCACACTTATTGTGACTCTGGGATGTTATCTCCTTATATCCTAGAGTAGGAAAATGTCTCCAACTTGAAATTCATGGGACTTGGTATTCTTATCAGATATTTTCTCGACCCTTTGCTGATGGGATGAGATATGATCCCACCTGAGTCCTTTCTTCCTCCAATTTTTTAAGTACATGATCGTTTCTCCAAAGGCATCTCGAATTGCTAGTCTTCAATTGCTTTGTCTAGGTGTAAGGATGGTAACTCGAGCATGAATAATAACCAAGCATCAATTCCATAAACTAAATGAAATAGTTACATTCCAATAGCCATTTTAGGTTTTATGTGATCATCCCAAATATCATCATACAACTATCTCTGTTTCATTTTCTTGTGATTCATCAACCAGTTTCCTGATTATGGTTACCAAATTTTTGTTGGTTGATTCAACTTTCCCATTTCCTTGTGGATAGTAATCTAAAGAATGAGAAAGGGAAATTCCATAACTATAAGATAAATAAAAAAGTTCATAGGAAGAAAATTTTGGATCATTATTTGTTACAATTTATTTATTTGGGAACTCTCAATCTAACCAAAATATTTTCTTTGATGAAATTGTAGACAACTTCAAAAGTTGTTTTCTTGACCGGGATTTTGTCCACCCATTTCATGAAGTAGTTTTTGGTAGTAAAAACATGAGTATTCCCTGTACTAGAGTTAGGATTAATATTTCCAATGAATTATATCCCCCATTTCTGAAAAAGACTCTTTAATCAAAATGATCTTGAATGGAAGAGTAAACAACTTAGGTCTCCCAAAATTTTTTTGCCAAGCCTCACATTTTGAGACCAACTTAGTTGTATCTTTGAAAAAGGTTGGCTAGTAGTATCCTCCCCTAATAATCTAGTGATCCATCACTAAAGAATAAAAATTCCATCCATAGGCCTGATCATGGTAAGATCTTTGTAATATTTTATGTTATTCCTTATCCACACATAGTAGAAAGTGACCATAAATACCCTTCTTGAAAAGAGGTTTTTCCTAAATCACATACTTGGAAGCTCCGAGTTTGATGACTCTCATCCTTTTAACACTAATATGTGTGAGACATACCCCATATGTGAGAAAATGGGAAATGTTAGAGTACCATTCATTAGTCAAGGTCAAGAAGAGAAAAGTAGGAATTTCCATAATTTCGTTTTCACTTGAATCTCCTTTTGCATTTTCTATAATCAACTGACACAAACCTCAACCTCATACTGTAGTCACTAAATACTTATTTTTTGGTATCTATCTAGTCTTGATCATATACTACTATTCATATGATTCCTAAGTAAGAAAAGTGCTAATTGGCTCATATATTTGGCCTCTTTGCTTGATTTTTGTCTCCTCTTTTGGTATTACACTCATGCTTTACGAGTTTTTCTTTTCATGCTTTGGTACTTTTCATTCTAGACACTAGTGCTCGGCTAGGGCACTGTGTAAGGAGCCCTCATCCCCTTTGGCCACCCCTGACCTTTTTGTACTTTTCTCACATATTTTGGGTCCTATCTATCCATTTTTGCATCTTATCTTTTTGGTAGTCAGCATTTTTGGGTTATTTAAAAATTTCAAGAAAGGGAATCATATAAATATAAATTTATGTGACCATAATAAATGACCAAGCAATAAGAATTAGCCATCACCACATAAGGTTACATCCAAAGGAATTATTAAGAGTATTTAAGCATCCATCTAGCATCCAAACAAGGGAAAGAGATTACATTTTTCTGTATACACTTCATAGGAGGGGAAGTTCATTCTTTCATGCACACATCTATTTACATATTTTACATCTAGCTACTTGCTCACTATCAAGTGAGAATCACACAAGAGCCATCAAGGAATGATTTCTCCACACACACACACATATAACTACATTAGGTCTGAGATGTAGTGCAATTATCATCGTAAGTCCACTTGTTTGACAACCAAGGACAGTTTGGCCCCTTATTTTTATTATTTAATTTTATGGATTTGATGTGATTTTGGGTTTTGCAGATCATTTCTTCGTTCTGAGTTACAAGAGACATCTGTGAACTTCATATGACATACTAGAGATAGGAATAAAAGGAAAGATAATATCTCACAACCCTCCAAATGAGGTTTTGATCAGTCACTGAGGGCCCAAAGCAGTGTGTAGCATCCGCATGAGAACCCCCGACCCATTCTAGGTGCCCCCGGTCAAGGAAGATCTTCCAATTGCATAATTTTGTGTTCATCATTTTGTCAGTTTGATATAGTCTTTTATTTATTTCAAATTAGCTAAGTCTTTTTATCCCTTCTTTGCAACTAGGGTTTCATAGTTTGTAGCTTATTTTTCTTGTGTCAATTTTTGTACTTCATTGCATATATGTAGTGTTATTACAAAATTAATATTAGGAATCTATTTATTTCAATATTTTCTTAATCATTTGGTGAACCCATCACTCAACTTGAACCTTCTTTCTAGGTTTCTTCTTATACCCATCACCCTTAGTGGTCATTTTGGTTTTATTTAGCATATAGATCTTCCTACATTTTATCATCGAGTTTCTAAATCAATGGCTGAAACTGATAATCCATTTTCTAAAACTCAACAAGTTCCTATTGAAATAATTGAATCTAATGATAGTGATAACTCCTATGATGAAGACAAAATTTTTGATCAATAACAATTAGAAAAGGTTACAAAATTTCTTCAAGATATGTATGATAATCCGACCCATCTTCCACATATTATTCATGCTTTAATTTTTGTTAAAAACTCTCGTGATGATGCTTCATAACCTCTTGTTAGTTTTTCCTCGCTTCCATGACCTCCACCCAACCTTTTCATGTTCCTTCCTCCATACCCATTACTACCACTCCAATTATGGAACCTAATTCTTCTAATACACAACTTTGACACTTCCTTAAATACTCCGATCTAATTTCTTTATATCGGGATTTGTAAACTCATGCTAATAAACTTCAATTGGCTACATCACGTGCATCTCCATATCTCGATTCCACATTACTCCTTCAAACTCCTTTTTCACCCTCCTTTTCCTCTTATCCAGTTCCTCTCAACGTTTTCACTCCTAATATTCCCATTTTCAAAGGCCATGATGCCCCTCAAGAGTATCTTCAAGAATTTCATGTAGCTTGTCTGGATGTTATGGATGATCACACTTTATTATAAAATATATTTCCTCATAGTCTTCAAAATTTTGTAATGTGATATTTCTAATATCTACCTATCCACTCGGTAACATATTGTACACATATAGATGATGATTTTATTACTCATTTCACCATCAATATCAGCTCTAATATATCTTATGCCCAACTTGCAAAATTAAGCAAGGATCTAATGAACATATAGTGGATTATGTCTTATAATACACGAACAAATTAGATAAGATATCTAATGTACATTTGGAATCGAGCTTTAACATATTATTTTTCAAAGTCTGCTTCCACCTCTCCAAGAGAGTGTTATCTTTGAGACATCTCCTTCATTTGATTATTTATGTCATACTCTTAAGCTACGTGAAACTAAACTCTTATCTATAGGCAAGCTTAAGTATCATGAACATGCTTCATCAATTACATTCTTTCAAAGTAAATCAAATTTCAAACATCTACAAAACCTACTAAAGCTAAATCCATTGAAAACATTGTATCTAATACTACAGAGCTTCAATGGTAACCACCTAAGTGTACATTTACCAAATTGGTTGTCGCTCCGCATTTTCTATTGCCACAATGTTTTCAGAGAAATCTTATTATGCTTCCTTCTCCACTCAATTTGGACCTATATTTTCCTAAGGGTTATAATTACAATGAAAATTTTAGATGAGAGTATCATCAATGCGTTAAACACTCTAAAATCGATGTTTCAAAATTTATAATATTATTTAAGATCTTATCAATAATCATGTTATTGAGCTTCTGAACCTATGACATCTACACCAATCAATGAAAATCATAAGCTAAAAATATTAAAAAATCCTCTTCCAAAACATGACAATCAAGTGTCTAACTCTTCATCCAATCATGCATATCATGCAATTCCTCCCCCTACACCAGGGCTCTCAATTTTCTTGTAGCTCATGTTGAAACATCTCCACAAATAATTACTTTCTTTGATCATGACTATTCTGCTAAAGTTTCCTCTAACACATTTCATATCACTTCTTCTATTGGATCTTATGTTATTAACAACACAAATATCATCCCATCATCTGTTGTATGCATGTTCTCTATTGTGATTCTTGTTGCTTTATCAATTATCCACTATTTGATAATTCATATCTTGTGACTAAATCATATGGATATGTCAAGATTCTAGTTATATTTGGTCCTCTATCTATGATTGTGTCGTTTCTTGTGGCACCTTCAATCGAAAGGTGTGATGCAATCCTATTTCTTCCATGGCTTTGTGCTAGTTAAGATACTATCTCCATATAACACTTGTGTCTAAAATTCATTCTTAACAGGAAAGTCATTACTATCAATGGTGTTCCTCTATCCAAACCATGGTTGTAACCTCCTATTGAGGTTTTCGTTGCACTTTCTAGAGCATCTAGGTTCCCAAGACCTCTTAAATATAAAACAAAATCTTCTCCTACCTCACCTACTCGCGCACAACCTACATAGTCTCATTGGTCTACTAGTACATCACATCAATCTAGGTCCACCACTCAGAAAGCTTCTATATATAGGTTTAAATCACCTTCGCACTTTCCTCCACATATGTTTCCATCACCTCTACAATCTAATTCACATAGCTGCACATCACCTTCATGGTCTCCTTCATATAGGTGCACATCACCTTCACGAGTATCCTTCCCATAGGCACTCATCACCTACTAGGTATCATATACATAGATCTCATTCATTGACTCATCATTTGTCTCATATATCGCTGATTTTTAGTATGGTCACACACCTTTATCTCTATAAGCATCGGGTCGAGGGTCTTCATCTTTCACTTTCATTGGATAAAATATTTATCATCATAAACATGGGGGCATCATAATTATTCTCCCGCTTCTAGAATTCTTAGGTTTCTTACATACTCTACACTTCACATCTAGTATCTTGCACACATCATACACATTTTGATACACTCTTGTATCTTCATTATGTGATGATGCACTCTTGGTCTATGGTTCATACTTGACTAATGAGGGCTCACTACATTCCTAAACCTCACATCACATCACATGACACATTTTACACTAAGTACATCCATAACACATCTCTCTCCATCACATTAAACACAACACACTTTGCCCTATGATTCATTCTAGTTGCACAATTTGTACTCTATTACCTGAGGGTCTAAATATGAAATGAACCTCACCACACTCACATCTATCTAGCGTACAATTCAAAAAAAAATTTGATGATGCATGCTTGTTCTATGGTTAATTATTGACTATTAAGGGGGCATTTATTAATGAACCTCATCTAATGCATACTCATTCAAACTCACTTGGGGGCATGTGAATCCTATTACATTCACTATGTATTCCATCCCATCCACAACAAACTCCATATCTTGGTCACATTTATTCTTTTTTCATTTACTCATTACATGTATACTCTATTACACATTCTACTAAGATTTTTTTATGTCATTATATTTGTATACTGAGACATAGGTGTTCACTTTCCTTTTAGTTGTAATCGTAGGCTTTACATATATCTTTACACACAACATTGATGCTTGGTGCGAGTACCTCATACTATTCCCATAATAGCTCTTGTGGGCATCTAATTTTGTACGTAATACATGTGTTATTGTTTCATTTTTCATAGCACATTACTATATCGGATTATACACACTTTGACATACTTTATATATTTCTAACATGCTAACGGGTGCTTCATGTGCAACATTTTTCTTACAGTCTATTTACTTCCATGGTTGTCTTTTAAATTACTTTTTATTTTTTCCATTTATTGTCATTATTTTCCATTATTTGCGGGCTATGCCCTTTTTCATTTGTGCATATTGTCCACTTTTTTCTATATCGGCCTTGCGTGTCCTACGACATCGTGAGTGATGTCCCATATATTTTAACCATTTTTTCATGTTCTACATTCTATTCTTGCATATTATCTTCTTCTCTGTTAGCTTACACATTGTCTTCTTGTCTGATAGCTTACATCTTGTCTTTTACATGCATATTGTTCTTGTTTGCAATAACATTTGTTTTCATCCACTTTATTTGTGTGTGCCTTAGTTTATACCAAGAAAACTCCCTCCCCTTATAGGGTATCAATTTCATCACAACACCAGTCCTCCTTTGGGCCACATACTCCTCAGTGACATCATATGCACCCCAAATGAGGTGGGCATAAATTTACCCCATACAACATTCTAAGTCACAATATAATATATTTTAGCACACAACTATCACAATCTTTAGTCTTATTAACAAACCGAGAACTTGACTTGGGTCTTGACCAAAACATAGTCACCGGTGCTCAAACCTAGATAGTAGCGCACTGGGCACCCCTAATCCTTCCTTGAAACTTGTGACTAGGGGAAGTTACATAAAAATATTAGTTTATCATAGTTTTTAGTAGTATACACAACGAATTGTATAGACGGGTGGTCCTTGACACTTGGCATGTATGCACTACACCTTCTTTTTTAATTTTTCATTCGATTCAATTTTTTCACAATATATCAGTTGTTTACACACCATCTATAGTGGTTTTCACACTTTATGAAGAAATTAAAGGTTTGAGGATGACACCAAACTTTTCTCCCTACACTACTTCTATTCTTGGTGTGAGATCACCTCAAAACTTCACATTTAGAGTAACAAAATCTTCTTGGGATCCTTTCTAAACTCTTTACTCATCACCGATTAGGTGCAGATGTTCCTTTTTCAGTTTCTTGCATAATTTTTCACAAATTGTACACATTTTGATCATATACACATATTTGA
The DNA here is from genome assembly GCA_018340775.1 of Taxus wallichiana var. yunnanensis. NCBI lineage: Eukaryota > Viridiplantae > Streptophyta > Pinopsida > Cupressales > Taxaceae > Taxus > Taxus wallichiana. The sequence continues at coordinate 173,309,426 of CM031244.1, forward strand.
CTACTTGTTCATTCTTATCTTTTGTAGGTTCATCCTTATGGGAAGTGGTATTCAAATCAATCAAATCAATCATGGATCATTAAAACATCAAGTTCTGAGAAAAATAGGTATAATCGTGATATATACACACATGCTCTCACCCTAGGGTCATTATCATCATCACTTATTTTTCACTTCCTCTTCTCTAGCTTCCACACTTCGCTTTTTATCACTCCACACTTTTCCTTATTTCTCGGCATGCTTTTAATCATCTATCTACATGGTTATCAAATACATATCTCTTATCTAATTTATTTTATTGATAATTCACTAAACAAAATAAAGTGAGGAAAATATAGACACTAAATCACACACTTTGGGTATCTATCTATTCCGATCACAAACTACTTTTCATATGATTTATAAGTAATAAAAGTACTAATTGACCCATGTCTTTTGCATATTATCTTGCTTTTTATTTCCTCTTTTGGTCTTACACTCATTATTTCCTAGTCTCTCTTGTCATACTTGAATTTTTCATTTTGGACATCGCGCCCACCAGACACCAATGTCGGGAACCCTTTTCCCCTCTAGACAACCCTAATCTCTTAGTAATTTGATCACACATTTTGGGTCCTTTCTAGCCATTTGAGCATCTTATATTTTTGGTAGTCAGAATTTTCAGGGTTAATTATGAAATTCAAGAAAGGGAATCATATAAATATAAATTTATGTGACCATAATAAAGGACCAAGTACTAAGCATTACCTATCACCACCTAGGGTTGCATCTATAGGAATTATGTAGAGCATTAAAGTATCCGGCTATCATCCAAACAAGGGAAAGGGACTTCATTTTTCTACATACGCTTCATAGGAGGGAAATTTCATTCTTTCATACACACATCTATTTACATATTTTACATCTAGCTGCTTGCTCACTATCAAGTGCGACTCATATAAAATCCATCTAGGGAATGATTTATCCACACACACATATAGAACTACATTGGATTTGAGATGTAATGCGGTGCTCAGTTCTAAGTTCACTTATTTGACATCGAAGGACAATCCAACCCCTCATTTACATTATTTAATTTTTGGTATTTGATGGGCTTTTGGGATTTTTGCAGGTCATTTCTTCATTGTAGGTTAGATGCGACATCTACGAATTTGATATGACATGCGGCAACATGAAGGGAAGGAAAACCAATATCTCACAACCCTTCTAAGGAGGTTTTTGAGGTTTTGAGAATTCATAAGCACCTAGAGTAGGTTTGCGGCATCAGATTCCTCTCGACGCATTCCAGTGCCCAGTCCTAGAAGATCTCGCAGATCACACAATATTTCGAAGCTTGGTGTGATAGTTATCCATCTCTATTAATCGGTTCGTCACTTTAACATAGTTAAGGGTTGATTTTGAATCGAGATAATTCTTTTTATCCCTTATTTGATACTAGGGTTTCATAATTTCTATCTTATTTTGCTTGGGTCAATTTATTTACTTCATTGCATATATTAAACATGGTTACATAATTAGTAAGCGACATCTATTTATTTCAATATTTCCTTAATCACAGACCGCTTGGTTGGCTTGATATCAAGGTCATATTCTTGGACCTTGGAAACCCACTTCCTTCTCTTAGATCCAAACTCTTGTTGAATCAATATGGATTTCAGGGCTATATCAAGAACAAAAATGGTAGAATGGGAATTGAGAATGTAAAATCTGAACCATTTTACAACCATAACAATATTAAAAGTAAGTTTCTCAAGCTGGGAATACTTCAATTCATGAGTTTTCATAACATAATTCATAAAGTAAATTAGAACTTCACATCCTTGAAAATTATTTTGAACCAAAATAGAAGACAAAGTGTGTTTTAAGGCATAACAATAGATGATGACATCTTTATCAAAATAGGACAAACACGAATTGGTGTTCTTGAAATAGCCTTCTTTATTTCTTCAAAATCTTTCTTTCCTTCGTAATCTAATGAAAATATTATTTCCCTTTTATCATTTGTTCTATACTTCAAGTCAACTTGGAAAATATGGGATGAATCTACTAAGGAAGCTGATTTTTCAATAGAAAGAGTGAACACCTTTATTTATTATAGGGAGAGACATTTTATGAATATCTTGAAATCATTATGGGTCTATCTTGATTCCATCCTTTAACACAATATGTCTACGAAGTTTTTCCTCAATCACCATGAAAACAATTTTTTTATGGTTAAGTGAAATGCCATGATCTTTACACCATTTTAGAACCAACTTCAAGTGACGAAAATGGTCTTCCCTATTATTAGAAAATACAATGAGATCATCCAAGTAGACTATAATGCATTTATTATTGAAATTTCCAAAAGTAAAATCCATGGCCCTTTTAAAATTTATACCTCCATTTATCAAACCGAAAGGCATTCTATGATAACAAAATGTTCTCCATGGATTTTTAAAGATAGTATTATGTTGATCTTTCACATCTACTTAGATCTCATTATATCCTAAAAATCCATCAAGAATTGATATAATTTCAAAACTAGTCATAACTTATAGGATTTGATCCATCATGGGAAGAGGATAATTATCCTTCAAAGATGCGATTTAGATTCTAGAAGTTTACACGAGATCATTATTTCTCCATTCTTATTTCATATAGTAACTATATTGGCAATCCAGGTTGAATGATGAATAGAAAATATTATTTTGTACTTAATAACTTCTAAATTTCTTAATACATCATACCTGCAATCTTGGGATTGTATTGCCTCTAATTTTCCATGAAAGGTTGAATGCCTGGTTTTAAAGGAATATAGTGTTGCATTTCTCTTGGTTTGAAAGTTTTCATTTCCTCATAGGAATAAGAAAGCACATCAATATATCTCTACAAAAATTCAACCAATTTTATCCTTTATTGAGAAACAACACTTTCCTATGTTAACAAACTTAGGCTCCTCATCACTTCCCAAGTTAACTTTCTCATACTCAGATGATTGATTTGTATTTTACGACATTTTTAATTTTATGTATCTATCATGCTTGTCAAATAAATCTTATAAAATCAAGAAACCCCTAGGTATTTTATTACCTTTTAATTTTATGCATACATCTTGATCCGATTGATGAATCTGTTGCTTGAGATGTTGAGGCATTTGATTCACAATAACCAAGTTCGATACCCTCAAAATACAATTGGATAAATTTATCATTCAATTCAATAAAATAAAATATATTTTGATCATCATTTAACACTTGTGATTATCCACATTATCTGGATCTTTGGGCCTAAAGATCATCTCAACACCAAACTTTTCTTGGGTGAAATATGGATGAGGGATAAGCGAGAGAACCTAAAACAACTGCTAAGGCATATACTCTAGAATCATTGTATCTTTTACAACATCAATTGAGAAATCATAAAAGAACTCAATCAAATCCAATACCTTTTTTGGTAATTCTTTAGAGTTTCATTCTTAACATGAAATGAACCCCAAACCTAATTGACTATGATCTCTTTATCTCCTTATACATGAAGGTTATTTATTCCCATCTCCTTTTCTATATCTAGAAAAAGAAGAGTGGAATCATATTCAAGAAATTTATTGGTATTGGAAAACTGTAGTTATTGGGGATTATAATATTAAGTGGGAAACTATTTATTTATAAAACCCACCGAATGACCCAGGTCAGCTCTTAAGAGTGGATCATGATCACCTACCTTGTATATAATAAGGTGATACTTTAGGTATTTATTACAATCGGTGTAATGTTATGTGTGAGCTATATGTGTGAGAAAATTTGTAAGACTCATGAGAGAATGTATGAGGTAGTTTATAATTCCTTAGTGAAGGTGTAAGTGTGTGTGAAATAGTGGGAGTTCTGGGTAAAAGTATATTCTCAATAAAGATAAGTTATTTTTCAGTGGTTTTTTTACCTTCCATGGTTTTCCTAGTTTTATCTGTGTCATTATTTTATTTTCTTTCTTTTCATGATATTTACATTCTGTAATATGCAAACATAAACATCTCAATCTATGTTTTAATTATTGCACTTCATAATCTATAATATTTGGTAATCTATATTGTGAATTATTAATTATTCAATCATTCATTCCGGTAAATTTTCTAACAAGGTATCAGAGATGATGATTATGCTTGTGTATGATAGATTTGGTTTTTTTGTTGATTTGCAAGTGTGAAGAAACTTGAATTTTTAATCTCTGAAAACTTAGCTATTATGTGGCCAACTTCAAGAATAATTAGGTTCAAAACTCCATTTCACACCAAATTATTGAATAGTGGTTGATTAGTTAGTCAAATATTTCTTGTACATATGTTTTGTAGCCTCTATTATCATGTTCATGCATAGATATGAAAATTCTCTATCTCGTAATGTTTTAATAGGCCTTTGCGAGAAAATTTGGTGGTCCTTCATGGTTTTCTCAATTGCCTATGACTTATTTTAATTTTTTTACCCTCTTTATAGATGTTATTATTGTGTGACTAATTTGAATAGTTTGAGTCCTTATTTAGTGACATTCCTTATTTTTGGATTGTTATCTTGCGCGGATTTAGTCTTCCCCATAGTTTGCAAATATTATGTGGCTTGTTAGACTTGCATGACTTTAGTATTCCATGTATTTTGTAAATCTTTTGTAGCTTATTAGACTTGCGTGGTTCTTTTAGTTATTCACATATTTCTTCTTTCCTTGCCATGTGGATACTATTATTATATGACAATTGACCTAAGTTTTCCATGGATCACCAATACTTTAAGCATCTGCATAACACTTATCCCTTGTTCTACTGACTTTCAAAAATTGAAAAAATTCTAACTTTTTTTTTCTCTACTTTGCTACCTTCCACGGCTTGTTGTTTGTGTTTTCAAGATTCCTTCTTGGGTCGGGAAAACTTATTTGAAAAATTTGAATCAAAGTTACATTTTAATCTTCTATATTATGGTTTTTCATACTACGATTTCTTATAATTTTTGAATTGTAACCCACCTAACACTCTGGTTTTCTCTCGGATATTCCTGAAGCTCAAAGATAGAAATAGAGAGATAAGGCGGATAAAGAGCCACTATCCGAACCAGCTACGGGAATAGGTGTTTGCAGAGGCATTCAAGTTAAAAGAAAGGAAAAAGGATTTAAGGCGAAGAGACCACCGGTTTATAGAAAACTATGGAGACCTAAGAAACTGGTTGAGACTCAACAGGAAATAGATCCGGGTCTGAAATAGGAAGAAAACAAAAGGGAGATGTTAGTGGATTTAGCATTGAACACTTTGACACCAAATCCGGTAAAGTTGAGCATGGAGGTTGATGAAGAAAATGAAAAAGTTAGCATTTCTCTCTCGTATATGGAAGAAGAGATAGAAAAAATCACTGCTCATCAAGAGCTGTTAAATAGGAACAACTCTCTGGAGAAACTCAAAATGAGACAAGGAAAAGTCAAAGAGGATCTAGAATCCATTGCACGAGATCTAAACCAAGATAAAGAGGATACTGATATGGAGGAGTGGCTCCTAAAATGGATAAGAGACTGATATTGCCACAGGAAAAGAGGATGGGGAAATTACCCCCATTAGCAAGGAAAATATATCAGATTGTGATAATGATGGATTCATCTTAGTGAAAAGAAAGAAAAGAGGTCTAAAAAGTCTGGAAGAAAGTCCGGAATCACTCTATAGTGAGAAAAAAAAGCAGCTTGGAAGCTGGGAAGCTTCCACCTCAAGAATCACAAGGGCCACTGCTAGAAGAACTACAAATATTGGAGTCACATTTAGAAAAGGTAGGCTATCTAAGAGAGAAGCAAGAGAAAAAGAGACTGAAAAAGAAATTGCAGATGGTACACAAAGAATTCTGAACCATCCGGCAAATGCATCTCCAAAATTTTTTTAATGAAGGTTATTTCTTGGAATGTCAGAGGCCTCAATGGGGGGCCTAAGCAAAGAATGCTTAAGGAAATTAAAAGATCAAACAAACCCAGCATTCTTCTTATTCAGGAAACTAAAATGAAAAGTAAGGCAGTTGAAGACTTCAAAAGATATTTCTGGGAGAACGTTGCCTTTGCTGTTGTTGATTCTCAAGGGGCTTTTGGAGGCTTAGCAATCTTTTGGGATACAAAAATTGTTAACGGTAAGGTACTCTCCTCCACACAGAACCATTTAGCTATTATTTTTAAAAGTTTTGAAAATAATCATAGCTGGATTTTGTCTAATATTTACGTGCCCAATATCTGCTGCGATAAAATAAATCTATGGAAAGAGTTAACCTTGTTAGAAGCAATGTTGAAAACATGAACTAGTTGGTTATGGGAGACTTCAATACTCCTTTGAATCCGGGAGAAAAATTTGGGGGAAGCTCTGAATTCTCCCTTGGTATGGAAGAATTTGTTGGCTTCATTTCGACTCTTAATCTTATGGACATAGAGCTTCATGGCAATCAATTTACCTGGTCCAACAGAAGGTTAGGGGAGAACTTAATTCAGGTTAAACTTGACAGAGCTCTTATTTCTACAAATTGGATTCTGGACCAGAATTTTCATCTTTCTTCTCTCCCCAGAATGGGATCTGATCATAATCCAATTGTCCTAAATTTCTTAAATTGGAAAAAACCTTTTCATGGTAATTTCAAATTTGAGAAAATGTGGTTCGAGCATGAAGATATTCTAGACAGAATTAAAGAATGGTGGTTTTGGGAAGGCATAGGGATGGCCCAATTCAGGCTTCTACAGAAGTTGAAGAATGTTAAACAAAATATTAGAATTTGGAATAAAGAGGTTTTTGGAAACATTTTTGAAAAGAAGAAATAACTTAAGCAATAGCTAGAAGATCTTGAGCTAAATGTTTCCATGAAAGGTATGTCTCTAGAGGATCATCAGCAGGAAAAAAAACTCCTCTCAGATCTGCATAATATAAACAGCCATGAAGAATCCTTTTGGAGAATGAAATCTAGAGCCCTTTGGCTTAAAGAAGGAGACAAAAAAATTAAAAAAATCATTTGTGACCCTCGGACATAGAGCTTGTAACATAATATCTGAGGTTGCTAAAGGAAATGGAAACATTACTAAGGATCCAGAGGATATCAAAACAGAGGCGCTTAATTTCTACAAGAACCTCCTCACTAAGAATAACTCCTATAATGAACAAGCGGCCTCTTTCCTCTTAGACTCCATTCCTAATAGTCCGATACTGCTTGAGAGATTTAAAAGTCTTTCAAAGCTGTCACCATTGAGGAATTAAAAAGGTTGTTTTTTTCTTTAGAAGGGGATAAGGCTCCAGGTCCAGATGGCTTTTCGGCTAACTTTTACCAAAGATGTTGGGAAATATGCTCTGAAGATCTCTTGAAAGTTGTTAATGAGTTTTATAGAACTGGAAATCTCATTAAAGAACTAAATAATACACACATTGTGCTTGCCCGAAAAAGTTGGATGCAAAGGACTTCAAAGATTTCAGGCCTATCAGTTTGGTTAATGTTATTTATAGGATTTTCACAAAGATTCTCACCACTAGAATGCAACCTATTCTTATGGAGATCATTTCACAACAACAGAGTGGATTCATCCAGGGAAGAATTATCCAAGATGGAATTATCATGGTTCATGAAACTATACATTCTATGGATAAAAGTAAAAAGGCAGGGATGGCCATCAAACTGGACATGCATAAAGCTTTCGACAGAGTCTCCTAGAGATTCATGGATGAGGTCTTATCCAAGTTTGGTTTTCAAAGAAAATTCAGAAAAATCATTCACTCTTGTATCTCTACCTCTAGATTCTTTGTGGTTGTTAATGGGGAACCTGTGGGTTTTTTTGCCAGCAATAGAGGTATACGGCAAGGCGACCCAATTTCCCCTCTATTATTCATTATTATGGCTGACAGTTTAAGCAGATCTATTTCCAAAGCTATTGGCATTGGCATGATAAAAGGCTTCCCTCCAACTACTGGTAATCAGATCTCCTCACACCAAAGTTTGTTGATGACACTTTGCTTCTCCTGATGGCTTCTATCATTGAGGAAAAGGCTATCAAAATTGTCCTTAGATTTTATGAGGAAGCCTCGGGACAAAAAGTTAATTTTGACAAAATCTCTATTTATTTCTTCAATACCCCTTGGGAAAGGCAAAGAAAGATTGCTAATATTCTAGGATGCACTATTAATTCTCTACCAGCTACTTACTTAGGTTTACCTTTAAGTACTGGAAATATTTCTGTGGAGGTATGGAATGATCTTATTAAGAGATTTCAAAGAAAGTTGGCTGGCTGGAAAGGAGTTGTCCTTTCAAGTGCAGGTAAGTGCCTTTTGGTTAAAAGCACGCTCCAAAACTTGCCTATTTACATCATGTCAATGTTCAGCATGCCTGCAGCAGTGATGAACAGTATTGAGAAGATTCAAAAGCACTTTTTATGGCATGGTACTGAGGATAGATTCAGATATCATCTTGTGGCTTGGGAGCAGGTTTGTAAACCTAAGAGACTTGGGGGGTTAGACATCAAAGATATCAAACATATGAGTACTGCCCTTATTGCAAAATTAGGATGGAGGCTTATAAAAGAGCACAGACCTTGGACAGAGTTAGTTAAGATCAAATATATTTCAAACCAAAACAAGATTTCCTTCATATATGATCAGTCTCTTCCGAGTGGTTCTATTTTCTGGAACAACCTTCTTCGCAGCAGACACATTCTCTCTCAGGGGTGTAGCTGGAAGCTTGGAGATGGACAAAACATAAACACGGGTGATAAGTGGATTGATTCTAGCTGGATTTTGCTTATGATCACATTAAGGACAACTTAATTACAAATTATGGGCACAAAATCTAGGGGTACATTGAGAGGGATGGAAACAACTAAAAGTGGAGAATGATAGTATACAGGTTGATATTTCATCTTTACAGAATCAACTTTCTCTAATCCATATAAGTAATCAAAATCTTAAGGATGAACTCATCTGGAAAGATTCTTTTGATGGGGAATACTTTGTTAAATCAGGATATAATTCTTTCTTTGTATCCATGGAAAGTGAAATTAAGTGGCACAAGTTGTGGATGCCGGAGCTAACCCCTAGAGTGAACTTCTTTTGGTGGCTAATTATTAATGGCAAGATCCTAACTAATGACAACCTCATCAAGAAGGGATTCATCATGTCGAATAGATGTTGCATGTGTCAGAAAGAGGCAGAAGATATAAAGAATTTATTCCTCCATTGTGAGATTGATTCCAAAATTTGGTAGCTCATTTTTGCAAAATTTAATCTGAGATGGATTTTTCCCCTTACTTGTCTTTAGGCTTAGGAGCAATGGGACTCTCCGTTTAAGCATTGTATGGTGAAAATATTGTGGCAACTTGTTCTACCCCACACTATGTGGAGAATTTGGAAGGCTCGTAATGATAACATTTTCAGAAACAATAGACAGGCTTGTAACAAAGTCTACAAGGAAATTATCATTGTTGTGCAAGATAATATTGCTAGATTTAAACCCCCTAAAAATAGACTTTACCAGAGAGAATGAAGAATACATCCTGACTGATTGGAATATTGACACTGTCAATAGGAATAACAATGGTATTGATAGAAACACAGTCCGATGGATTAAACCTCCCACTGATTGGCATAAGTTAAATTTTGATGGGGCCTCAAAAGGAAATCGGGAGACTCTGGAGGAGGGGGAGTCATCAGAGATCAAAGAGGCTGTTTTGTTGCTACTTTTTCTGGGAGAATGGGCAGGCAGACTAATCATTATTCCAAAGCCCTGGCAACTCTTTGGGGTACAAGACTTGCCAGAGATTGTAATATTCCAAATATTATAATTGAAGGTGATTCTCTGAATATCATCAATCTTTTAAATAAAAAGCAACACCCCAGCTGGTCTATCAAGGATTCTATTGGGGAAGCTATTGATATATGCAAGAGCTTTGAAAATGTTCAAATCACCCACACCTATCGGGAAGGAAATAGGGTCGCTGACAGTTTGGCTAACTTTGGTGTTAATAATTCCTTTCAAACTTGGCTTAGGGGGACATTCTGCCCGCTCAAATCAATAAAGCCATAATCATTGATCTACATGGCAGTGAAAATCAACACTAACGGCTGTAATTTGGACGCTAATGTGCGGATCCTCAAGTACATTATGATGACATCACAAAAGATATGGATGATTGATGTGATCTGTGCGGGATGGACTGTCATCATTTCTTGGCATAGGAGGAAAGCCGAGGAGCGGGGCAATAATAACAAGTATAGCATAATAATTAAACCTACTTTCACGAAAAGGAAAGATTCAAATACCAAAATCAAAGCTCTTGCCTATCTGCATAGTGTAGCTTTTTACCGTTGAGAACAGGAAAAGGAGAAGAGGAAACATGGGGGTCCACCTTACAAAAGCGAACCGACCCATAATCCTCCAGTGGAAAGAGAATCGAGCTTTGGAATTACCTACAAATCGGGGCTGTATAATTTAATTGAAAGGATTCAAGGCTTTGACCAAGACATTTCTATCAGATTCACCCAGGGATAGAAGAATAGGATTGTCAAATATAGTAACATGGAGATGGAAATCACGGAAGAGCTCATCACCCAGATCATGGGCCTCAGCCTGGAAGGCACCAAAGAAGGTGGACAGGAGGTGGAGACCAAGAAATTTCGGACAAGGGTGAGAATCTTGAATTCATGACTGCTGGCATCAAGGTGGCGTTGATTCCTAATCCTTTTGCTGAGCTTGCCAAGATGGTGGTTAGGTATGTAACTCTTGAAGGAATATTTATGACTATACCTCAAAAGCATCTGATATTTCTAAATCACTTTCATAGAAATAACATAATCAGCTTTCCTCACTTTGATAAACTCTTTGGAGAAATCAATTAGGGAAGTTCTGAGCCACTCTAGGGCTGTCCCTTTACACTAGGGACTTATCCTCCTGATCCACCGCCACTGTTCCATCTGCCTCCCCGTGAATCCTACCCCACTCGCCTCCTCCATACCTCCACCTCGCTGCTCACACCGCTTCCACTCCCCCTGCCGCAAAGAAAGAGTGAAGCTCTGCTCTTCCGAGAAGAAAAGCAAGAGCATCAAAGCTAAAATCCCTACTTCCCAATGTGTCCTAAGGAGCCACAAAGACTTGGAACTTACTTGAAAACCTCTTGCATATTAGTAAACCGGTGGAGGAGCCCAAGGAGGAGGAATTGCTTTGGACAGGTGGATAGATTAGAAAAGCGAGATACAAGAGCTCAAAGGGACTATAAAAAATATGGAAAGAGATAAGGAAAGGGGATTCTTCAAAGTGATGAGGAAGAGGGGTTATTTCTGAAGTCTTCAAGAAGTTCTGATCCTTAGATGGCATATTGGGGAATGCTAAAAGCCATGCAATGACTCGCATTTTGTCTCGCCCTCAAAAGCATTTATAATTTCATTGAACAACATGTTCATAGTGTCTCATAGCGATTTAAGTGGGGTTAATGAGGACATTTGGGGCCCTAAAGAGAAAAGGGATATTGTAATTTCTCGGTGGATATGCAAGACTCCTCTCAGGCCACTGCCATTGCCTTCTTCATGTCGCTGCAGGCTATCAAGACCAAGATTGACAGGGCTATCAAGTAACGGGTTGCTGTGATGCTATTTTTTTGGCTACGAAGTTGCTGTTATCTGGCGGTTTTGGCACTGTTTTTTGGCAGAGCTCTATATGTTGTTTCTCTTTTGGTTTCTTTTTGATCTTTTCTGCTTCTTTTTGGATCATTAGACGTTTGGATCCTTTTTCAATTATATTGTCATATTTGGTTGTTGAGCCCTCTTTGGTTGTGATTTTTCCTTCTCTCAGGTCAAGTTTCTCTCACCTTTACTATCTAGCTTTTGAGCCCTTTTGTATTCAGGGTATAGTCCCTTCAAAACTATTTTCCCTTAATAAAAAAAAACACTCTAGTTTTTCAAATTTTTCTATGACTAGTTCTATTGTTTTCTCAATGGATAAATCTCAATTATTAAATGGAACAAATTACAATATTTGGAGTGTTAGGTTAAAATCCTATTTCATGGATATAAAATTATGCCATCTTATAAATGGTGTGGAGACACAACCCACTGGAAGACATGAAAATATTAGCTCCTTCTCTCGAGAGATCTCAAGAATCCTTAGCAACCCTATTACAGAGCATAAAAGATGAATTTCTACTGCATATAGGTCATATAGATTCTCCTGTTGATGCATGGAAATAATTAGAAAAAATACATGAAGGTAGCCTCCTCTCCAAAATAATTAAACTTATAGTGGAATTGTTTACAAATCCTATGAAGGGGGATGAAAAAACAGTTAATTATCTAGCTAAGATTAAAAAATAAAGCTCAATTGGATGGATGTTATTGTGAATTGTTTCAATATAACTGTTATATTTTATTATTCAGATAAATATCCATGAAATTTTTCTAAACTATATCTGCATTCTTAACTCTAAATACTAAAATGATCTACCGATTTGGACACCATTTCTTCACTTTTAATTCAAGAAGAGCGTGTAATGGATTTTTTTATTCAAAATAAAATTACATTCATATATTGTTCTCTTAGAATCATAAATCTTTTAAAAATAAAATTAACATCAACCCTAATCGGAAAAAAACATCAAACCAAAATTCAAATCTAATCCTAACTCTAACTCTGTCAGAAATAGTCAACACTTCAAAGTGAAATTCAATGGCACATGTAAAAAAATTGGAAAATTTGGTCATAAAGAGTTTGATTGTCATGTGAAATCCAAGAAATTTATTAAAAATACTAAAAATAGTAAATTTAAAAATCAGAAGAGAGATCAAAATCAGAATAAAAATCATGTAAATAATGTTGAGCATTCTATTGCCTTGTATAGTGCTCTCTTAGCTTAAAATGACAACAAATGGATTATAGATAGTGGTGCCTCTAGGCACATGACCTGTATTTGGGATATCCTCTCGATATTGTAAAATGTGAAAAAACATATATTTAGGATATAATTCCATCATTATATTTGAAGATTGTGGAAATGTTAAAATGAAAAATGGAATAAATAGGAATGTCTTGTATATTCCTCGTTAAAAAGAATCTTCTATCTTTCTCTCAACTAACTAAATAAAGCTGTAAATTTATTTTCTTTGCAAGATAAATGATATGTAAAAGATAAAATTTGTAATGTTATTTCTTCTGGTATTTAGAAAAATGGCTTATATATTTTTCATGGTTTTGTTTTTAAATCTTGATTTTATTCCTCTTCTAGAAATGATATTCATATTTGGCATGAAATATAAGGTCATGTGAATTTCATAATTTTGTATGAAAGGTATCACCTAATTCTTGTAGTTGGTCTCCTAAGATGAAATTTGATCATTAAACATGTGAAAGTTGCTCATGTGGTAAGCAACATGTTGTACTATTTCATAAACATCATGATCCAAATTACTCTCATCTATTAGAGATGATTCACAATAATGTGAGAGGTCCACTTAAAGTTCATTCTCTCAGTGGTGCTTTGTATGTTGTATGATTTATTGATGATTTCTCTAGGATGACCTAATCTTATTTCATTAATAAAAATTCATATGTCTTGTCTAAGTTTCAAGAATTGAATGATTTAGTTGAAAATTATTCTAATGTGAAAATAAAAAGAATTATAATCGATATTGTAGGTGAGTATGTTAGTAAAAAAATTGATTTCTATGTGTCGTGTGGGATTCAAAGAGAATTGACAACTCCCTATTCCCCACATAAAAATTCCATTACAAAAAGGAAAAATAGGAAGTGTCTTACAAATAGCTAGGACTATGATTCATGCAACAAATTGTCCTAAGTCTTAATGGGAAGAAGTAATGAATACTACTGTCATCTATATCCCGAATAAAGTTCATTCTAAATATCTTCATCAAGATAATCCTCATAAAGTATGGATTAAAAAAAAACTAGATATCTCTCACTTAAGGATATTTGGTAGTCCCGCTTTTATCTTCATTCCAAAACTTAAAAGGAAGAATCTTTATCCAACATATTAATCTTGTATTTTTATTCGTTATGGTTGTAAAACTAAAGGTTTGAGATTTTATGACCCTTTCAATTAGGAATGTTCATGTCTTAGAAAAAATATTTTTGATGTTTCTCATGTAACCTCCTTTATTTCTCTTGAAATAGAGTCTGATAATCCTTCTCCTAAAAATATGGAAACAAAATTTTAAGAGGATGATTATCCTAACTTAGAAATGATGGAGATTGAGGAGGGTCATCTCAAAATGTGTTACATCCCAATAATCCTAAATGGGATAAAAATATTGTTAATGATACTAATCTTGTTAAGCTTAGAAAGGTAACTCGTAGTCAACATTCTTATCATGCCTTGATGACTATGAGGTTGAACCACAATCTTTTGAAGAATCCAGTCAAGATGATAAGCTGGATTCAAGCTATGAAAGATGAATAAAATTATTTTATTAAAAATAGCACACATGAACTACTCCCTCCTCCTTAGATAAGTGAAGCATTATAGGATCCAGGAGGTTGTATAAAATTAAGTATAACTTTGTAGGAAAAATTGAAAAATTCAAGGAAAGGATGGTATCTCATGGTTTCACTCGAAACACGGACTTGACTATGTTGAGACTTATACTCATGTAGCTAATATGAGTACTATCATAGTTCTTCTTACTTAAGCTACCCAATATGGTTAGGAGATTCACCAAATGGATGTTAAAAATACATTTCTTAATGGTGACATGAAAGAAGAAATATACTTATATCAGCCTCAATATTTTGAATAACATGGTAAGGAACTATATGTCCGTAAGCTAAAAAATTAATTGTATGGTCTTAAATTAGCTCCTAGAGCTTGGTATGCTAAAATTAATAGTTTCTTTCATGATCTTGGTTTCACTAACTACTGTTATGATAATAATTTGTTTTTTAAGTTTGAAAAAATCAAGATATCATTATTGTTCTATATGTTGATCATATGTTGATTACTATCGGTGATAAAAATTTAATTGTTAGAATAAAATAAAGGTTAAAAAGGTGTTTTGAAATGATTAATTGGTTTGATAAATCATTTTTTAGGCATGATTATATTTCAAGATCATAAATCTATTGTTGCATATCAATGTTAGTATGCTATGAATTTACGTAAAATATTTAATATGATGATTGTAAGCTTTGTTGCCATTTTGATTGAAGTTGGTGTTAAATTAGATCCTAAACCTGCATGTGCTAAATTTGATCCTACTTTGTATAGACAGCTAGTTGGTAGTTTAATTTATTTGACTATTACTAGGCCTGATATTTCATATGCAGTAGGATTTTTTCTAGATTTATGTAGGATCCTTATGAGGATCATTGGAAAATTGAAAAAAATTAATTTGAAATATGTAAAAGGAACAATTAATTATGGTCTTTTTTTATTCAGATTATTTGGATATTGTGATTTTGGAAATGTTAGTGATACAATAGATAGAAAAAATGCTTACGGATATGTTTTCATGTTGGGTGTAAGTTCCATCACTTAGAGTCAAGAAGAAGCAACTAATAATGTCTATCCCTTTTATTGATGAAGAGTATATAAGTTATATGGAAGATGCAAAGGAAGCAAAGTGGCTGAAAAGACATGTTGGATTAAATTTATATGAGCATCAAAGGAAGCACTAAAATTCTTTTTGTGAAGAACGTTACATTTCTCTCGCAAGCAAACAATCCAGTTTAACATCATATAAAAAAGTATATCAAAGTTCATATGCACTTTATTCAAGAAAAATTCCTAAATGGTGATATTGATCTCAAGTTTTTTTAATGAAGATCACGTTATAGATATTTTCATGAATCCGATGTGTGTTTTTATGTTTTTCAAGTTTTATGCCTTGTTAGACCTTTTATATTTGTCATTGAGGGGAGTTTTCATGAAAGTTCCACCTCTTAATGGCCTAAATATTTCAAATTAGATGTTCCAAAGAATATTTCTATGTTGTTTAAGTAAATTTTTATGTATGTGAAGTTTTCTTGTAATTCCTAACGAAGCATTAGTTATGGCTATTCCTTGTGTTAAAAAAGGCTCCATAATTTGATGTAAGTATTCATCCTTAATCACTATATCATGACAATTTTTATATGTTCATTTGTACTCTTGTTTTTATAGAATCCATTTGAACCACAGTAAACTAGTGTCTTGCATCTTCACTAAAACACGCAATGCGTTTATATATGTTTGCGGTTTGTATAAGTCCACGGGATACTATGGTAGTGTCTTTGTGGAGTTTAAAACCCACATAACTCTACTTTAGTGCATCGCAAAACTACAAACCCATGCAAAAGTGTTTTTGGATGCTATTATAAATCACCAAGTGATTTCTGGATTGTAACTCCTTTTATACCAAAGGTGACTTGGCATAAACAACAAATGATAACATGTTTTGCATGTTTTCCCACATAACATTAAGGGGGAGTGTTGAGGATTATAATATTAAGTGGGAAACAAATTATTTATAAAACCCACCAAAATGACCCAAGTCATATCTTAAGAGTGAATCATGACCACCCACCTTTTATATAATAAGATGATCTTGTAAGGATTGGTCACACTCGATGTAACGTTGTATGCAAGCTATATGTGCAAGTAAATTTGTAAGAATCGTGAGCAGATGTATGAGGCAATTTATAAATCCTTAGTGAATGTGTAACTACATGCAAAATAGTGGGAGTGTTGGGTAAAAGTATATTTTCAATAAAGATAAGTGATTTTTCAATGGGTGTTTTACCTTCCATGGTTTTCCCACATATATCTTATGATACTATGTTATTTTCTTTCTGTTCATGATATTTACATTTTGTAATATGTGAACATAAACATCTCAATCTATTTTTTAATTACCATACTTCATAATCTATAATATTCAATAATCTATATTAGGAATAAATAATTATTTAATTATTTGTTCCCATAAATGTTGTAATAACAGTTTATATAAGAATGGATAAAGTTTTCCGATGGGTGACACAAGGAATACTCATGCTCTGGAACCTATTCTAGAATAAATTCCATCAAATTTAAGGTTCCACACATAATTTGGATCATCTTAAATGACTTTAGCAACATTCAGTTTTGGTCTAGACATGACCATGTTATTCCCATGTCCAATACAAAACCTATGCTTGAGGATCATTAGTCTTCTAGACTATGTATTTGACTTGCCTCTAAGGTAATAATTTCTTCATCTCTCCTGTTAATAGAATCAACATGTGAGACTAGTACATTTTGATCTCACCTCCTACGTCTCTATTAAATTCATGCTTAAAAGTATCCCATGATATAGTGGTATGTCAGCAATGAGAATGGTGGCTTTGACTCATTTTTCAAGAAATACATCAAAAGCCACTTGATCATCTTTAGTTCTTCCAACCAAAGGAGCCTCCTTAGTATCCATATAATAGCACAAACCAAATGTTCAAGATAATTTGAGGCCTAATGAATGGGAAACTTGTGTAGGTATTACATTATCTAACACTCCAAAATCAATGACAAAATTGTTTATCTTATGCCGGGATATTAATAAAGTCACATAAAAGGTTAAATCTTTTTAGAAGTAGGAGTGAAAGCCATTATATTTTTAGAGAGGTATCTTTGGGAGTAGGAATAATTCCTTTAGAATAAGGGATGGTCTAAAAATACTTGGCATTTATAAACTTGAAAACTTGAGAAAATACCTTCGGGTGGGTTTGATAGAATTTAGCTTTAGAGATATGACTTTTTGTCTTCTTGATATTGGACCCCGATAGACACTAAGTGAGATGGGGTGATAGTTTTGGACATGCAAAGATTAGGCATGAAGGTATGCATAAAAGTAGAGTAGAAAAATGTGAAGGATCACGCCGGGCCAAACACATTCAAGACTTAGCCACATTTTGATAGAATTCAGAGATGAACAATTGGAGTGGCGGCCAAAAATGTTCTAAAGACAAGGTCGAGCATATAGACTTAGAGTTATAAGTAGAGTCTATTTTGGGAAAGGTCTCATGAGAAGGAAGATAAAATGACATGCATAGTTTTGGGTTAATAATAGTATTATAACTAGAGTTATTAATAGATAATATATTATTAGCGAAGCTTACATACTTATGTAGTTGACTTGTAGTACACACATAGCTATTTTTTCATGTGGGCTATCTTGAGGATGCATAGGTAGTGAAAGGAAAGTCCCCACCCCTATATATGTATTGATTTATGTGATTAGAGAATCAATATGTTTTTGTAAGGTTATGCTGTTGATTTACTTATGCACATGATCTTATGGAGTTACTATTGATGTATTTAGCTTCTGTGTTTTATGGTGATTAATACAATGGATCTTTGTGGTTGGATATTGGTTGTTAAC
Organism: Taxus wallichiana var. yunnanensis; assembly: GCA_018340775.1. Lineage (NCBI taxonomy): Eukaryota > Viridiplantae > Streptophyta > Pinopsida > Cupressales > Taxaceae > Taxus > Taxus wallichiana. Next base: position 173,327,772 of record CM031244.1, read on the forward strand.
ACCTTTATGACTAGATCTTGCATGGTAAATATAATCTTGATTCTTGTTTAGTTCATTCTTGTATATGGTTGTGATCTAAATATTTTATGCTTTATCCTTGAATGGTTATTATGGATCTGGAATATATGTTATTTCATGCTAACTCCTTGAAAAAGCTGCCATAAAAGAGGAACTGGTACCGTTTTGCACTTTGGGTGAGTAATTAGATCTGTCTCGAGTGATGTGCCAACATGCCTTGGGCTATGAATGGTAAAATAAGACTACATTTTGGTTCCATTTTTGGGACCTCTTTTCAAGTTGTTACAAGATGAAGACGTATTGGTTGACTTTTCCCAGTATTGAGATTTGGGTAGAGAATTTAGAGGAAATGTTTACTCATAGATCTAATACTGGACCTAAATTTGATGTACATGCATGTGGGTTGAAGAACATATGTATCATAAACTCTATGAGATTTTTTTCTACTATTTTCCTATAGAGTTGTATGAGTGGCTGGTAGCATATGCATCGAAGATAAATTGGAGGTATAGAACAATTGTTTGGACACAGGAAGACTACCAAAATTTACATGATGCTGATTTGACTTGGACATGTATTATAGATCATTGGTGGAGTGGTGTTTTTAACGATAGTTACACATTAGAGTATGTTGTTTCTACTTATTTGTATCTAGAGATTGTTGAGTTTCAATTTTTGCGTGAACCCAGAGGATATTACTTGTGCACTATCCCTTTAGCAATTAAGATCTTGATTGTAACTTTGGATTTGGAGAAATGACATATGGATAGCTAAACCCCATCACACATGGGGGTAGGAGTAGGTGTGGTGAAATATGGTGGAACTTGTAGTAGAAAGGTAGAGAGAAGAAATGAGGCTTAAGTATAATGAAGTGTGAGAGAGGGAATTAATGAAGAGACACAACATTGAGGAGTATTTGGAGTTGAGGAGAGAGATGGCTCGGGAAGGATTTGGAGCTCACGTGGAAGACATGGAGCTAGAGCATTTGGTTCTCCATCCTTAGGAAATCATAATAGAAGGTCCCCTTTGGCTTATGTTGAGAGTATGTTTGAGGAAGAAAGATTAAGATCCATGGGCATGCATTTGATCCCACCTAGAGACCTAGCTGATGTGCTTGGTATTCTAGTCCGAGAATTAAGATAGTATAGGTGGTTCAGAAGTGACAAGTAGTTTTAATTTTAATTTTGAATACAAGATTTTTTTAGATGGCTACATAGTCCTCTTTATCTGGTGGTCCTATTGGTAGTATATTTTGTGGCTCATCTTCAGGCGGGATGTGGGTGCACATAACATTAGTAATACTTCTAGAAGTACCATGAATTTGTAGACTATGGGAGTTAAATTTAGTAAAATAATTGGGACACAAAATAGCTCATCCTCTAGTATGGTTCCCACTACATGGGGATGATAAGGAGGATCAAGTGGTTTTGGATCTAGTGGATTTAGTGGATCAAGTGGTGGAGGGAATAATGGAGGTAATACAAGTTCTGGATTTGATGGCCACAATCCAAACTAACTTGAGAAAGTTTATTACGAGATGTATCATCACCAATGAGAGTACAAAGGTATTGAATATGCAGCTGAGTATGTACACATGTGTGAAATACTATGACACACTAAGGGAATCACAACTCCTAAGTGTAAGGAAATTCAGTTTGCTACTATTTTACAAGGGCACACACATAGTTGGTATAGGAAGTATGATCCAAACCAAACTTGTGTAGACTACAATGTACTATATGATGCTTTCCTAGATGAGTTCCATATACCTGAGTTTAAATAAAAGAGAATTAACATGGTGAATAACATTAACAATGGTATGGATGAGAGCATAAAGGAGTATGATGCATGATTTAAAACTTTATTATCAAATTTATCTTATGATATTCACTCTAGCCAACATGCACAATGTTTTTTTCATTGTTTGATCACACCTTTCAGAAGGGAAATCTCATATAAGACTTTTACAGATCTACACGAAGCATTGGAGGAAGATTTATGCACTAAGGTAGTTGGTAGCATAGACACTGGAGTTAGCCAATTTTTGGAGGTGTAGATTAAACCTATGGAGAAATAGTTGGAAAAATTGTCAACTAATTCAACCCATGAGATGCGTAGTGGTGTCCGGTGTAAAAATTACGAGGTGGAAGTACATACTAAGGATAATTTCCCTCATAAATCAGTATGCACCATATTGTTAGAATGTGAAATATTTCATTTAGATCATTATTCAAGTAGGTGCCCCTATTGTATCACATGATTAGGAAGAACATGTCTTGTTATGATAAGATTTATAAGTCTACCGCTCATGATATAGAGAACTATAGGTTTATTTATTAGATTCATGAGGCTATTGAGACTGGTGTACATCAGACAAGTGTTGTAAAGAATTCTAAGGAAAAAGGTGAACATCATAATCATAATCGCAATGATGGGTGTTCTGATGGAGGTGGTAGAAGTCAAGGTTATCATGGGGATATAGAGGTCATGGTCGCGGTAGTGGAAGATGTGAATTTCCTTGAATAATTTGTTATACTTGTTGATCCCCTTATCATTATAGGTGATAATTCCCTAAGAACATTATTTTATCATGGTGCAGAAAGAATCACAAGTTTGAGGAATTCTCGGATCTGTATGAGCATATGAGAAATAAACACAAGTAGGATAAGGGTGTGCGGCTTGGTGTATGAATGGATGCCAAATTTAGCACTTGATATTGAGATTATAACTATATTGGTGACTACACGTGTTAATTCTGTGTGCTCTCGTGAGACTCTGATGCAACCCATTTGAAGCAAGAGGTGATAAATGTAAATTATCCAGATCCTACCCATTAGAAGGAAGTCTTTCAAGAAACTATGGAGGTTAGTAAAAACTTGCAAGGTGAGGTATAATTCTTGGAGTAGTCACAAAAGCTAGAGTAGGAAAATATATTTGAGCTCCCCCAAAAGAAATTTATGACTTAAACGAGGTTTATAAGATTATGCACCAAGAAAAAATAATTCCTTTGTTAGGTGAATTGTTAAGGGAGAAGGTACCACACACTAGATTCGAGTGTGAGAGACAGATCTTACATGTGAACTTATCTCCTCATAGTCTTGAATATGATAAAGAGATCACTTTGAATGTAGTTGTTGATGGCTAACTACTAAGTAATATACTGATTGATACAGGTGTAGAAGTGAATGTACTCACTTTGGATGTGTGGAATCAAATGGGGATACCACCATTACAACCATCTTCAAATGTGTTGTATATGGCGAATAGGACTAAAGCCACACCCATTGGAGTATTAAAGGATGCCACTATTACTATACAAGGGCCAAGTTTATTGGAGACTTTGAGGTCTTGGCACTTGCCAAAGTAAATAGTTTTCCATCATTGCTTAGGTACCCTTGGTGTTACGTGAATAATTTTGATTTGCACTTTAATAAAGGTTATATCAGTTTTGAGAACAAATAAGAGTGTGTGATTATTCCTTTGATAGATGGGAAGGTTGCACCATATATAGAACCTTTGAGTGAAGAAGATCTAAATAAGATATACGCACATACAATTAGAGATCCTGAAGCACTCAATCCATCTAAGGAAGGTGTTATTCAGTGGGATGATTCTCAGTCTATGAGTGATATAACTAGTGTTTCTGTGATAACTAGGTGCATGGAACATATGAAATGGTCAAGAGGGAGATCAAGAACACAGTTAATCACATAATTAGGTCACACATAGTTAGGTATTTGGGTCATAACCAGGTACCTCAGAACACTGGTAAAGAAAAACCCTAACATATTTTTTCACTTCATCGAATCTCGGATAATGAGATCAAGTAGAAAGAAAAAATATGTTGGTTTATACCCTATGCAGGACATTTGTATGTTAGTGGAAAACAAGAAGAGTTAACCTTTTAGAGTGGTGAGAAGTGAGAATCACCTTCTCTACTAGGTTTCTTAGGAGTAATGTACCTTCACATATATATGAATATCATGGGAAGGATTCTTCTTCACATCATGTTCAGAAGTGTGAGAGACTCTAGATGGAGGGGTAGGAGGCCTTTCCATCATCACTCTAGGTACATAAGTTTTATACCACTCTAAATGGTTGCACGTGTGCATGGTATGTTCATGTAGATTTAACAAGGGAAATAATTAATTAGCAAGAGATGACCTTAGGTATGATTCATACCTTTGATTAATTTTCCACTAAACCTCTAGTGAATGAAGCATTACAGATTATCAAATGCCTTATGATGGGGGATGGTGCAAAAGATGAGGAAATCATGTTAGATATATTTGGAGAGTTAGACTTGGAGGCATGACTTGAAGAAGAAGATACATATGAGTAAAAAATTATGCATGCCTTCCTAGAAAAATAAAATGGTAATCTCATTTACATTATTGATGATGAAGAGGTAGAAAATTTGGATGTTGACCACACTATAGGTAGATGTGAGGCCTTGAATAGTGCAGATGAAAAGGTGTTCACTTATCATGAGCCTATGAAAATGAAGAAGGTCAACATTAGGACAGAATCAAAACCTAAAGAGGTAGTTATTGGTGGCTATTGGTTTGAACAAGAGGTTTCAAAGATAATTGAAGCATTGCATGACTTTCGTGAATTATTTCCTAGAGGATATCACGAGTTGAAGGGAGTGCATTTGTCTCGGGTGGGATGAGGATCTAGTTAAAGGAAGGTGTGTGCCCGGTTAGGAAGAGGCCTTACAAGATGAATCCTAATATGTGCATTAAAGTTAAGGAATAGATTGATAAGATGTTGAAATTTGGAATCATTGAGCTCATTGAGGAATCATAGTGGGTTAGCCCCATGGTGATAAGCATAAAGAAAGATGGTAGGATAAGTATTTGTGTGGACTACAGAGAATTTATTTCTTAATGTGTAATTGATCCCTTTCCCATAACTCTTATAGAGGAAATATTGTAAGGTTAAGCGGGGCATGAAATCTACTCTTTCGGTGATGGATTTTTTGGTTACCATCATTTGCGTATTGATAAGGAAGATCAAAAGAAGAAAAATTTCACCACAGAGTGGGCAAGTTTTTCATACATGGTAATGCATTTTGGGTTGAAGAATACACTTGCATTATTTTCATGCATTATTGTGAAATCATTTGAAGAGTTTATACACAAGTTTTTATATGTTTATTTGGATGATTAGACTATATATGGGATGGTAAAATATCACTGTGACAACTTGAGATTCATGTTTGAAAGATGTATAAAGTTAAGCATCGCCTTGAATATTAAGAATTGCATCATCACTACACCATTTGGGACTCTATTGGGACATAATGTAAGGAAGATTTGTTGGTAGATCCTGCTATGGTTACAATTATTTTGGGTTCGAGAGGAGCCTTCTAATCACAATGAGGTGCACATGATTATTAATACATATAGGTTATTATAGGAAGTTCATTAAGGGATATGCTAATATTTTTGTGCCCTTGGAGGAATTATTGAAAAAAGGGAAAGTTCCATTGGGATGAGGTGCAACAGATAAATTTTGAGACATTGAAGGAAATACTTACTTTTGCGCCCATTTTGCACTTTCCTTCATGGGATAAGTCATTTTATGTAAATGTTTATGCATTTGGCATAACCATTGGGGTTGTCTAAGAACATCCTGGTGATGGGATTTGTTGGTACCCAAATTTGTTCTCCTTTTCAGTCTAAGTAGCATTAAAGATATGGCATGAAGCTTGAAGATAGATAAATCATGATGTATGTCATTTTGTAGATAGGGATGTGATCTAGCGGCACTCAAATTTATGGAGAGATGGATGGCACTCTAATAGGACATGATCTTGTCCTAACTGTTTTAGGTTGTGCCTTTCAACCAAGGTAAGAGAACCTATTTTGTAACCCTCAAATGGTGAAGGAGATGAATATATCCCTCAATTTATACAAATAGTATGAAGGGGCCTTGGGAAAATATGATCAACACTCCAAATCTGACTTTCACAAGTTGTCACTTCCAGATTATGGAGATAATTTCAATGCAAGGAAAGGGTTACTAAAGACATTTTGAAATCCTGATCTGTTCTACATACTTTAGCAAATGAATTTTGATCTTCTGTGGGTATACAAGTCAAAACAGGGGTAGTATGGGGTAGGATTAGTTATTTAGAATGATTTTGGTGGGATATTGACAAGAAAAACTTGACTATGCCAGATCTTTGACAACCTCTACAACATTTGAACAACTATCAGATAAAATGCTTCAAAATAGTCGGGATGTTCTTTCAACAGAAAATATACACAAATGGAGTCCCATGTTTGCACTCTTCACACAATCTTTGACACCTCAAAAAAATCTTGAGTTAAAGGACTCAATTAAACATCAAAATCTCTCGATCAAATCAAGCCTAAGGTACCCCTAATGCTTACAAGCATTATCTATCAATAAATGAAGGTGAAGTGATTTTAAATTGCTTATTTTCAATGCTAGATGAAATATCTTCTAAAAATGAAATTGCAAATGCCACTAAACTATCAATAAGGATGAGATCTGTGTGATTCCTAAAGATTTCAATGCAAGATTATAACAAGAAAAAGTAAAACTGTTTGCAGACATTTAAACATGATAACAAACATTATATTGCCCAAAATAACATAGATTAATTGAAAATCTTGTTAGATTCATTAGCGGGGATATTTTCATGAACAATCTCGGTCTTTGTGTGATGGCTATACATTTGTAACCAACTCAACATGAATGAAGATCTAACACAAAATACATTAACCAGGTTTTTTTGGAGGGTTTCTCAAAAGATGAGCTTCTCTCAAAATTTTCTCGTGATTTTCAATTTCCCTACCCTTTGCATGTCTAAAAACATGCATTATATATCTCTCTATTACATTTGATCCTTCTTTCCCAAGAAAATAATATGCCAAGCATCAAGTTTGCTACAAAATTCCATCATGATTCATAGATAGGGACATTTAACATATTTGCACTGACAAAAGTTGCGGTGTTTCAAAAACGTGAATCATTGAGGATTTTTACATCATTATCCATTATGGAGGCAAATTTTTCATCTTCAAAGCATGCAGACCCCCTTTCTTTCATTATTTCATCCATTTCCCTCCAAAATTTGACTCTGCAACTTTTGGATTTGATATTCATGTTTTTGGACGAGTTAGGGCAAAACTTTATTCCAAAAACATCTACGATCTTCAAACTGATCCTAAAAATGATTACATTGGTCCTTACATGCACAAATGACACAAATTTTCCAAAAATTTGATCAAAATCGATGCAAAAAATGCATTTCCACATTACCTAGAGAAAAATGGTGGCCAAACTAAAAATGCACGATTCTGCAGTTGATCCGCCTTTCTCCCTTCAATCTGAGCCCTCCACATGTCACAATGGAATTGGAAAATGGGTTTGGGATCATTTTTGACTTTTTAACACTTTTTGAAATTGTTTGAAAATTTGACATTTTTCTCTCCCCTTTGCCCATGGAAAATGGGGTGACATGTGTCTCAAAGTGGGCCCCATTAGAATCTTGGATCGATTCTACACATTTCCACCTTTTTGCAAAAAGGAAATTTTTCACAATTTCCTCCACCACTCCGCGCTTGAGCTTTTCCACTAACACGTGGTACAATATGATTGGATTTGGGGTCGCCGCTCAATTTTACACATTTCCACCTTTTTGGAAAAAATAATTTTTCACAATTTTCCCGCGGATCTCGCACCTCCGCTTCTGTCCTTGACACGTGGCAATCGCTGACTCACTGTGGGCTTGCATTCCTCCTTTTAAACTTTACTCAACTCCTCAAAAATTTCAAAAGTTTCAAAACTCACTGGTGGCCCACACTCCCCTCTTGCATTGCTTTTGACACGTGTCTCCCTTTGATTCATTGTGGAGCCACGCTTCAAATTACCACTTTAACTCACTTTGCCAAAAAGGAAATATTTCCTTTTTCCTCCCGGCAGCCTGCACTCCCTTCTACCCCTAATCCTGTCATGTGTCCTCTCCGATTGTCTTGATGGACCCACGGCCTTTTCACAACTTTTCTCCCTTTCACCAAAAATCAAAAATTTCTAAGTCCTCCGCCAACCTTCCATCCCACTTTTGATGAAAACATGACACGTTTCCACCTCTAACCATCCATCTTGCTTTTGATGAAAACATGACACATTTCCACCTTTGATTTTCCATCCCAATTTTGATGAAAACATGACACGTGTCCACCTCTGACCTTCCATCCCGCTTTTGATGAAAACATGACACATGTCCTCCTCTGATTCGTTGCGGGCCTACGCTCTGAAGCCACCACGTGTTCCATTCTAATTCGTTGTGGGCCCTAGGCATTTTCTTTGTACTTTAAATCTTTTTCAAAAATGCCTTAAGGCACAAAAAGACCCGCCTATCCACCTTCACTCTACTTGCGACACGTGTACCTCCTCTAGGACCTGCGGAGCTACGGGGAAATTTGCACTTTTTTCCAAAAACACAAAAAACGTTAAGTCTATAGAAATGACCCACCAATCTTTGTCCAATTAGAATAAGCCACGTATGAGAAGATTTGTGAGCTAAAATTTGACGGGAAAAGGATGCTCGTATGACTGTCAAAAGACGCAAAAGTTGCCAGTGATGCCCTAGAATGCTGAAGATGAATTTGATGGGCAAATGATGCCCATCTAATCAAAAAAACATAGAAAATGCCAAGGATGCCCAAAATCAATCTTTCCTTCATGGGTGAAGAATTTTTTGATCAAAAGAAAAATGGAAAGTGTTTTTAGGCAATTTACGACCATGGCACGAGATATTTGAGGGAAAATATGTATAAAACGAGCAATTTCGAGCTCTAAAGGACAAGAAAACATGGGGGAAATGGTAGAGGTGTTTGAATGGGAAAAATTATGGCAAAACACATTTCTCCTTAGCAAATTAGGGCAAGGTAATGAGTTTGCAATCAATCCATAGCACAAGAATGGATCTACAACTTCACATCATCAATTTCATGAGGAAAAATGTTTCAGAGCACAAAGAGCAAAGGGGAAACATGGAAAAACGGTAGAGGATTAAAATGGGCACCAACATTGGCTCCTGCTTGGGGATGGGCACTCCTAGTGAGTGCCAAAAGAACAAAATTAGACCAAGTGACAAAATAATCCATTGGGTAAAATATAGTCATGAGCTAAAGCCACCAAGAAACCAGCTTAGAAATCAACAAAAATGGCTGCCACACACAAAGGCAAACCACAAACTGACAAAACATCAAAAACATAGCAAAAGCCAAACACTATACACACTGCATGTTGTTGCATACCTAAAATTTTGGGATTAATCTAAGAAATGCTTGAGACTCCTTCCATTAACAAGCGGTTCAAGTGATTCCCCATCTAAGTCCTTGAGAAAAAGGTATTTTCACCAATTCGATATCAATGGAGTAAGGTCCATCCAAAATGCATCAAATTTACCATTTTTACCCTTATCTTCATGCCTGCTATCCCACAACAAAACCAAATCTCTAACATTGAAGGCCCTAGGAGTGACCTTCTTGTCAAACAACCTCTTCAACTTCTCTTTAAATCTGAAATGCCTTTGGTGGGAGGCTCTTCTTTCTTCATCCAGCTCAACAATCTGATTAATCCTTGATTCATATGGATTGACCTCTTGATCTTCAAGTTGTTGAACAAACTGAAATGAAGATAATTACATATGTAAGGGAAGCAGAGCTTGAGTTCCATACACCAACTCAAATGGGATCTTACCAGTAGCTATTTTGGCAATGATTCTATCAGCCTAAACTACAAATTTCAGTTGTTCACCCCATTTTCTCTTGTTAAACTCCAAGGTTCTCCTAATGATCTTCAATAATTTCTTATTGTTGGACTCATCTTGTCCATTTACTTGAGGGTAATAGTTTGAAGAATAAGTTAGATCAGTTCCATACTCCTTGCACATTTCCATCAAGGGTTTAGCTCTGAAACACATGGCATTATCAAGCAACAATCTTGATTTGGAACACCAAATCTACATATGATAATATTCAACAAGAAGTACATAACAACTTGGTGTGTTGCTTTCTTAGTGGGGATTTCTTCTACCCACTTGGTGAAGTAATCTATGGCTATAAGGATCCACTTATGTCTAGCACTAGAAGGGTCTGAAATATCACCAATGAAGTCTATTCCCCATTGTTTGAAAGGAGCTTCAATTAATACAGGCTACAAAGGAAGGGAGCCTGAAGCTTTCATTCTTCCAGAGAAACGATGACAACTTTCACATTTTCTAACTAACAAGTAGGGTTGCATCTTTAAAAAAGTTGGCCACCAATAACCAGCTCTCAAAACTTTGTGTGTTATAACCCTTCCAACAAAGTGTCCTCCAAAAACTCCCCATGGAAATCAACAACTATTTTGGGAGCTTCATCTTCAGTTACACATTTCAAGAGGACACCTTTAGGGTTCTTCCAAGCCAGCCCAAAGTCAGTAATGATGTATTTTTGAGAAGCCATCTTGAGGGATATTTTCTGATTTTTATTTAAATGATTAGGGTAGCATAGGTGTCTGAGGTAAAATATTACATCCTTGTACCACTTAGAACTTATCAACTTCTCAAGAACATCTGCCCTTTCTTCCTCTACTTCATTCACTTCCATAGTCTGCAAGTTTCTCTCAACCATGAGCTTAGCAAGACCCAAACCTCTTACCAACTTTGTGGTTTGGATGTCCATGTCATACTCCTATAGCTTTTTCACGCATCTACATCTTTTGCTTGAGATATCCATCTCTAATAAGATGTCTTTTACCATGGTGTGGGGAACATAAGCAACAACTTTTGAACTTAAGATATAAGGCCTGAAAACCTTTGTTGCTTTCACCAAGGAAAATGATTTTTTTCCATGATTGTGTACTTTAACTTAGTAGCTTGTAAAGCCTTGCTAAAGAAGGCAATAGGCCTCTCAGCCCCATCTTCATCCTTCTACAACAAAACAGATTCAATGGTATTTTTAGAAGTAAAGGAGAAGATTTGGAAAGGATTCTTGTAATTCAGAGCAGCCAAGATAGGTGCATGTTTCAATGCCTCTTTGATTCCTTCAAAATACGAGAACAATAGCCTCCTCCCATTTGATAAATTGGTCTTTCTTTAACATGCATGTAATAGGAATATTCAATTTAGCAATATTAGACAAAAACCTTCTAATGAAATTTATCTTCCCAAAGAAGGATTGGATGCCCTTTATTGTTCTTAGAATTGAAACCTTGTTGATTGCTTTTACCCTCTCGGGGTCAATCATGACACCAACCTTTGAAACAATATGACCAAGCAGCTTGGCCTTTTACACCCCAAAATGAAAATTTTTTGGATTGAGAGAAATACCATATTCTCTACATCTGATCAACATTCTTTCTAAGTGTTGCAAGTAATCTTTTATGCTCCTTGAAAACACAGTCACAACATCCTGATAAACTGCAATGAAGTCATTTATGTAACTAGCAAAAGAAACATCCATTGCTCTTTGGAAGGTACCTCCATCATTCATGAGACCAAAAGGCATTCTTACATAAACATATGTTCCCCAAGGAGTGGTAAAGGCAGCTTTAAATATTTCGACTCCTTGAGAACAACTTGATTTTAGACAGAGAAACCATCTAAGGTGGAAAACAATTTAGATCCAGTCACTAACTATGAGAATGTTTTCCATGTTTGTGCAAAGGATAATTTTCTTTCAATGAAGCTCTATTCAGATTTCTAAAGTATACACAAAGTCTGATATCTCCATTTTCTTTCGACTGGCACAAGGTTTGCAACCCAAGATGAATACCTTGTGGGCTTAATTATCCCTCCCTCTTTCAGTTTATTCAATTCATCTTAAAATTTCATGGAGAGGAGTGGATTAATTGGCCTCTAATTTTTATGAAGGGCTTGACATTTTTTCAAGAGGAATCTCATGCTCAAACAAGTCCTCTCTGTATGCTTTCAGCTCTGAATAAGACCAAGCAAGACATTCCTGATATTTCTTCAATAGTTGAACATAGGACTATTTTTCTTCTTTGTTTAGATTACTACCCAACCAAACTTTTCTTGGTTTATCATTAGTTCCTAAGTTATGCTCTTCCACATCCCTTGAGGTAGACATGTTTCTATTAATGATGTAATAAGTATTGTTGAAATCTGACTCAAGCGTAACAAGACCTCTAGGAATGGTGTTAGTTCTCAATTGGATAATATCCTTTCCAAAAAAAGGCTCTCTTCCTTCAACAGTACACACCAATGGTTCCAAATAAATATTCTAATCTACAAACTCACCTTGATTTTTAAAGAACCTTTGCACTTGAGCATCACCATTAAACACCTCCAATGTTTGATGTTGTCAAGGATAGTTGGCCTAGTTAACACTTTAATATTGTACTCACAATAAGGTGAGATGGTGAAATTTCCAAATATTGACCCCAAAACTACCAACTTGTCAGTAGAAGCATTCAAACTTCTATCATGATGCACAATGTTGAAGGAATCAAACATCTCAATTAGATCCCAAACTACATGCTTATACTATTTCATCCGCTGATTTTTTGTAGCATATAGTTTTCTTATTTGTTTGACAACTAGCTCTGAATCTCCTTTTATAATGATTTCCTTGACACCATACTTCCATGCAATTATTAGACCTAACAAAAAGGATTCATACTTAGCAATGTTGTTAGTACATTCAAAATTAAGCTTGAAGGAAAAAACAAACTCTTCCAAGCTAGGAGAAATCATAATTATACTAGCACCATTTCCAAATTTGGAGCAAGCTCCATCAAATAGCAAGGTCCAAGGAGAACCTACCTATTCAAGGAACTTTGACTAATCCATCTTGTGCTCCTTACCATCAGCAAACCCAATAAAATTATCAACATCAACATCAACAAATAATACTTCATAAGAAGCATTATTTGGATCCTCAATTAGATGCAACATCTTATTTTCTCCATAGATCTTGACAAGGATGCCTTCAATGGGAAAAGTGAAAAAATACATGTCCATTTGGATACTCCCTCCAACACTTGCAGCCCACTTTATTGACAATAACATACCCCATTTAGTAGGGCAATCAACAATCACAACATCCAATTTTAAATTCCTCCCAGGATAAGATGCAAGTTACACCACTAAACCCTTCACATAACCAACTACCAAAACTTCTCTTGAGTCCATGGTAGTACACTTTCAATAGGTTGTTGTCACTTTGATATCCAAATCATTCATGACTTCTAGAGGCATGACATTACATGATGCACCGAGAATCAAACATACAATTGTGAAGTATTTTATCCTTTATGAACAAAGTTGTGAAGAATGGATCAACATTCAATTAGGAATCAACCAAGGATGTCCCCAAGTATACCTTAGGTGTTTTTCAAAGATCCTCTACTTCTGGTGTTGTTTCAAGGTTTGTAATGATTTGAGGAGGAGTTTCAACAACATTTCAATTTCTGCTTTGAGTACTCCTTTCTTCTTTCAAACCTAGGTACTCAAATGCTCTCTTCTTGTGCTCAGGAATCCTGAGCAACTTAATGATTGGAAAAATCACTTTGATTTGTCTCAATACTTTGGCTATGTCATAGGGAACATTCTTTAGCAAGGCAGTATTGGAATGGAGACAAGTAGATTCATTAGATGGCATGGAATTATTGGTAGCTTGGGCATGAGGAGGACTGCAATTTTTGCTTGGGAAAGAAGAGATTTTGGCAAGTACTTCTCTTCTAGGAGATTCTTTGGGAATAATTGTGAGCAAGGGTTTTTAGGTTTGGCCTAAGGCCTAACTCCCTTAACAACTTTTATCCTAGTGTTATAGTTTTTCTCTTGAGCTACAACAACATTCATCAACAATTGTATATCTTCCTATGAAGGGATACCACAATCACACTTCTTAATCATCAAATATCTTAAGTATTCAAATTAATTGTTAGGAATTTAAAAATCTTACACTACATCAACTTCAAGAGTATGAGAGGGAAGAAGGAATTGTACCCGTTTGATGCAATCTCAAAAGGTTACAGCTATCCTTGCACTTATTACCTCAGTTGATGTTGCTCCTTCTTGTGAGCTTGAAGAACAGCCCACCATGTAGATATCATCATCAGTACCATCATCATTATTAGCTTCACCATATTTTTGGTCCACTTCACATGGAGGATGGGGTAGAAAACACCTATCACACCAATTAATATCAACTTCCTCAACAACAAAAACCCTAGCAGTTAGGGGATCAGGTAAAACTCTTCCTTCACATGCTTGAGGATGTCTATTTGTAGACCCCATGGGTCCTTTCCCTCTATCATCAGATATTTGATCACCCCTAGGATGATTGGAAAATCTGTCATGGTTTTGTGCTTTTTGCTAACCTTGTGAAGTCTACCCAATTCCCTTCTCAGCTCTTGCCAACTTGTAGGAAATTTCTTTGTACAGCCCCTGCCAAAGTCTTCACCACTTCCTCTAAGTCTACACTCTTGCTTGCTTGAGGTTTTTCAGGGTTTATCAACTTTACACCATCTCTCTTGAGAGGTTTCCCAATGGCTTTAATGTTATTTTCAATCTGCAGTGCCATGGTAAAGGCCTGCCTTAAATTGGTAGGGTTCTTGTCTCTTAGGTAATAGGTTACCTTCTTATCAAATGCATCTACATATTTGATCAAGCATGACTGATCACATGGCCTCAAATTAACTAGAAACCTTCTCAAAGTTTTTTAAACCTTGTGTTGAAGTCATGAACTGATTCATTGGGGTTCTTCTTGATATTTTCAAATTTAGACAATAGAAACCTAGGATTAGTTTTGTCACCATATTACAACCTAAATGCATTGTTCATCTCAGTCCAAGAATCAATAGAATTACCAGGAAGATCCTTGTAGAAATCCCTTGCATGCTCTTCTAGTGTATGAATGAATAATTTAATATACACATCTTCATGCTTAATCTCAAAGTCCTCCATCATGTTAACAAAAATTTTAGGTGTTGATCACCAGTTATTACATTGTTACCTTGGAACTTTGGTAATCTATTTCTAACATCTTGAGGGACAACATTAGGATAACCAACCATTCCTCTAAATTCTATAGGACCAAATGTGTTAACAAAAATGGAGGTCTAGGCTGAGCCATATTGTTTTGAGGTGGTGATCTTGGAGGAGAAATAGAATGATGAGGAGTGAGAGGTCTTTGGGGCACAAGAATGTGATTCACAAAACTGGTGCTCTCTAGGTGCTGATTTTCTTGGAAAGTTTTATTTGAATTGAAGCACATAGGTGTAGATTGAGAAGAGAACTTACCAGGTACAATAGAAGGACCTTCACTAGTTGAAGTAAACAAATTTGTGAGAATATTGCTTGAATTAGAATCACTGGAAGAAGAGTGATAATCCTCTACTAAAGGTTGATCTCTCTCACCAATGGATATACCTTTTCTGATGTCTGACCTTCAACAACCTTCGACACTTTTCTTTCCTCTAAAAATTTCTTTCCCAATTCTTGAAATAACTTTCTACTTGGGTCCCTCCTGAAGAGAGATCTTCTTCCTTTCAGTTTTGCAGAGATTAGCAACACCAAAAACAAATGATAGAAAGCTAAGACACTGGTATTTATCAAGATCAAAAAAACATGGAGTTGTCACTAAGGACTTTCACCCTAGTTGTGAAAATAACCTAAAATACTTTTTCAAATACCTATCAGCACTAAAAATCTTGCCAAACTTTATAGATCAAACCTTCCTTTTCTTGAATTTATCAACCACAAATGCAAATGAAGTGCAACTACTGCTGGAAACTGATAAAATTATAGGAAAAACTTATATCTTCACTTAATCCTTACAAATTTGATTATAAAATGATGCTTCAACAATGTACTTGCATGCAACATTTGTAAGAAACATTACCAGGGTTTGACATGTATCCAAATATCTCAAATATTTTCAACAAGTCCCCAGTAATGGCACCACTGGTGTTAGTACCCAAATTTTTTTCTCCTTTTAAGTTTGAGAAGCATCAAATATATGAAATGAATCTTGAAGACAGGTAGATCATGATGTATGTCATTTTGTAGCTGGGGATGTGATCTAACTAGCACTCAAATTTGTGGACAGATGGATAGAACTCAAATAGGACATGATCTTGTCCTGACTATTTTAGGTTGTTCCTTTCAACCAAGGTAAGAGAACCTACTTTTGTAACCCTCAAATGGTGAAGGAGATGAATATATCCCTCAATTTGTGCAAATAGTATGAAGGGGCCTTGGGAAAATATGATCAACACTCCAAATCTGACTTTCATAAGTTGTCACTTCCAGATTATGGAGATAATTCCAATGCAAGGAAAGGGTTACTAAAGACATTTTGAAATCCTAATTTGTTCTGCATACTTTAGCAAATGGATTTTGATCTTCTGTGGGTATATAGGTCAAAAGAGGAGTAGTATGGGGTAGGATTAGTTGTTTAGAATTATTTTTGGTGGGATATTGATAAGACAAACTTGATTATGCTAGATCTTTGATAACCTCTACAACATTTGAACAACTATAAGATAAAATGCTTCAAAACAAATCGGGATGTTCTTTCAACAGAATATATACACAAATGGAGACCTAGGTTTGCACTCTTCACACAATCTTTGACACCTCAACACAAAAGCTTGAGTTAAAGGACTCAATTAAACATCAAAATATTTGATCAAATCAAGCCTAAGGTACTCCCTAAGGCTTACAAGCCATCTCTGTCAACAAATGAAGATGAAGTGATTTTAAAATGCTTATTTTCAATTCTAGATGAAAGCTCTTCGAAAAATGAAATTGCAAATGCCACTAAACTATCAATAAGGATGAGATCTATGTGATTCCTAAAGATTTCAATGCAAGATTAAAACAAGGAAAAGGAAAACTATTTGTAGACATTTAAACATGATAATAGACATTATATTGCCCAAAATAACATAGATTAATTCAAAATCTTGTTAGATTCATCAAGTAGGGGAGAGTTTCATGAACAATCTCGAGCTATGTGATGGCTATACACTTGTAACCAACTCAACATCAATGCAGATCTAACATAGAAGACATTAACCAGGTTTTTTGGAGGGTTTCTCAAAAGATGAGCTTCTCTCAAAATTTTATCATGATTTTTAATTTCCTGACCATTTGCATGTCTCAAAAATGCATTATATATCTCTCTATTACATTTGATACTTATTTCCCAAGAAAATAATATGCCAAGCATCAAGTTTGTTACAAAATTCCATCATGATTCGTAGAAAGGACGTTTAACATATTTGCAACAAAAGTTTCAGGTGTTTCCAAAAATATGAATCATTGAGGATTTTTACATCATTATCCATTGTGGAGGCACGTTTTTCATCTTCAAAGCATGCAAACCCCCATTCTTTCATTATTTCATCCATTTCCCTCCAAAATCTAACACCGCAACTTTTGGATTCGATATTTCACATTTTTGGACAGAGTTAGGGAAAAAATTTATTCCAAAAATATCTCGAACTTCAAATTGATCCTCAAAACTGATTGGATTACTCCTTGCATGCACAAACGACATGAATTCACCAAAAATTCAATCAAAATTGATGCAAAAATGCATTTCCATACTTCCTAGAGCAAAAATGCTAGCTAATTTGAAAAATGTATAGTTGCTTATTGATCCGCCTTTCTCCCTTCAATATGAGCCCTCCACGTGTCACAATGCAATTGGAAAATGGGTTTGGAATCACTTTTGAATTTTTAACACTTTTTGAAAAAATGTAAAAATTTGAAATTTTTCTGCCCCTTCACCCTTGGAAAATGGGTCTGACACGTGTCCAAAAGTGGGCCGCATAAGAATCATGTCCCGCACTCCCCTCTTGCATTTTTTTTGACATGTGTCTTCCTCTAATTCATTGCAGAGACACACTTCAAATTACTACTTTAACTCATTTTTCCGAAAAGGAAATATTTCCTTTTTTCCTCTGGCACCCTAGACTCCCTTTTGCCCCCGATCCGGCCATGTGTCCTCTACCGATTGGCTCAACTGGACCCGCGACCTTTTCACAACTTTTGTTCCCTTTTTCCAAAAAGACATTTTTTTCTAAGTTCTCTTCCAACCTTCCATCCCAATTTTGATGAAAACATAACACCTGTCCACGTCGACCTTCCATCCTACTTTTGATGAAAACATGACACATGTTAACCTCTCGACCTTCCATCCGGATTTTGATGAAAACATGACACATGTCCACCTCTAACCTTCCATCCCGATTTTGATGAAAACATGACATGTGTCCTCCTCTAATTCATTGTGGGCCTGCACTCTAAAGCCACCACACATTCCATTCTCGATTCGTTATGGGCCCAAGGATTTTCTTTGTACTTTAACTCTTTTTCCAAAATGCCTTAAGGCACAAAAAGACCTTCCTATCCTCCTTCAATATGCTTGCAACACGTGTACCTCCTCTGGGACCTGCGGAGCTGCGGGGAAATTTGCACTTTTTCCAAAAACACAAAAATGTTAAGTCTTTAGAAATGACCCGCCAATCCTTGTCCAATTAGAACAAGCCACGTAGGAGAAGATTTGTGAGCTAAAATTTGACAAGTAAAGGATGCCCGTATGATCTCAAAAGATGCAAAAGTTTCCAGCGATGCCCTAGAATGTTGAAGATGAATTTGATGGGAAAATGATGCCCGTCTGACTGTCAAAAAACATAGAAAATGCTAGGGATGCCCAAAATCAATTTTTCCTTCGTGGGTGAAGAATTTTTTGATCAAAAGACAAATGGAAAGTGTTTTTAGGAAATTTATAACCATGGCAAGGGATATTTGAGGGAAAATATGTATAAAATGAATAATTTTGAGCTCTAAAGGATGGGAAAACACGGGAAAAATGGTAGAGGTGTTTGAACGGAAAAATTAGGGAAAAACACATTTCTCCTTAGAAAATTAGGGCAAGGTAATGAGTTTGCAAACAATCTAATGCACAAGAATGGAGCTACAACTTCACATCATCGATTTCATGAGGAAAAAATGTTTCATAGCACAAAGAGCAAAGGGGAAACATGGAAAAATGGTAGAGGATTAAAATGGGCACCAACAGGATTATTGATCATCCTATTTTTTTGCAAGTAGGAAGTTGTCACTGTGGAACAAAATTATACAACTACAAGGTGTGAAGCTTTGTCTATGATTTACGTGTTACATAAGTTTAGATAGTACTTACTGGAAACTCCTTTTATATTTTATAGAGATCATATGGAATTGAAGTACTTGGTTAGAAAGTTGGTTATGCAGGGGCACATATGTCCTTTGATTCTATTATTTTAGGAGTTTGACTTTACTATTATGGTAAATCAAGGGAAGATTAATTCTAGACCAAATCATTTGTCAAGGATTAACTTAGGTGAGGACGTGCATAGCATTGAGGAAATAATGATGGATGTATAACTATATAGATTAAACTACACACCCTTTGACATTTAAGATATTTTTATTTTTTGCATCTTGGTGTAGTTCTGAAGGGATGAAGAGTTTAGAGAAGAAAAAAACTCACCATACGCATCACACCATATATGTTTATCGGTGGAGATTTATACAAGCTAGTCGGGATGATTTTTGTGCCGGTGTGTACTTGAGCATGAATCTATTATGGAGGAAGCTCATGGTGTAATTACTAGTGGACATTATGTAGGTAATGCTACCACACGCAAAATTTTACTAGCTAGCCTTTAGTGGGAAAACATATATAAGGATTGTAAGTAGTATGTCATAGCATGTGATCATTATCACCACGTTGGGAAGCCTAGGAATAGAGATGAAATTCCTTTGAGGCCTATTGAGAGTGCAAAACCTTTTGAAAAATGTGAAATTGAATTTGTGGGTCCTATTTCCCCACCGATGCGCACACTATATTTGTAACATCCTCATTTTTATACATTAGAACAAGTAAAATTTTTTTTTGATAAATGCTTCCTAGTTCTAAATACATAATTTAGAACTCACAAATCAAAAACAACCATTCTTATAACAGATAACCATATGCAAATTCTGCAATGACTCGGAGTACTTCGATCTATTCATTCCATGACTTGGTAATCTACCGATCTATTCATGAGTATCAAAGAGTTGGCGTTTTTATTTTAACACAATAATCTTGCGGTTCTCTTCCCTAATCCGGGATTTAGAATGCTCTGCCCAAGGAACCTATCTCGAATAATTGTTATTATTATTCATTGGCATCTCATCCCTTGGACTAGGTGACTTAGGACAACGCAATCAACGACTTGCGATACTTTGGCCAAAGATTTGAAACATATTGCTTATGTCTCGTATTCCTTGATGGCATACTCGTCAACTACGGAATATGTCCTTCACCCCATTCCTATGTTATGTAGAATGTCTTATACCGACTTACGTTAGTCATTCACGCCCCAAGTTATTCACTCAAGAATGGATTAGTAATATGAGAACGTTATGGGGATGCTCCAGGGACTAGGGATATCTTTGACATCTTTGGTCAATACAAGTTAATTGTTAGCAATATTTTAATATTGTGAACATTATTATTATTGTGCAAATAATGAGTTGGTGACAACTCGTAGAGATCTCTTAGAGAGATTCTAGGTTTGTTGAGTGAGAATAGGTATTGGGAGAGATTTGTGGGATGCTGAGTGATTAGGAGAGATATGTGGGATGAGTGTTGACTCCTAGAATCAAGGAGATCAAACTCTATATATGTAACCTCTACACCGTGAATAATATATCCCGAATGAGTTCAAATTTGATATTATTATTATTCGGTGTTTAATCTAATTCTGCAGGTGTTTAATGAGAGGAGGTTCAGCGAATGTAATTCTACGGTGTTTATCATTGGTATCGGAGCGAAGTTCATCCTAGGATATTGGAGGTAGCATTGACTTCTCTCGCATTGCAGTATGGTGGCTCAGATCGACAAGAGATCAATCCAAGTTTCAAAGACGTCCCCCGATCTATACGCACCCTCTCAACAGTGAGCACATCCTCTAGACATTTGCATAAGGCACAAGTGCTCGGAAATGGACAGATGTAGGTGTGTTTTGTGATTTTAACCGTATTTCCTTGCGTATGTACGTGTTATTCGTTTTTACAATCATCACCATTTAGATCCATTCAAATATGAGAGTCATTCAGATCTGCACTCAGTAGTTGTTTATGAATTTCATATTGGATGTTCCTCAACACATCACCTATTTGAATCCTCGTTATTATGTGAAATTAGTTTTGGATTTATAATTTATAGTGGTAGAAGTTGAAGCCTTCCATTTCAGGTATGGATCTATAAAATACGGCAATCACTATTGTGAGGATCTGCAAACGAATACGGGAGGATACTATCTTGTATTATTATTTGCTATATTCGAGAGTACAGAGAAATGATACGCTTTTCTAATACAAAGATTACATGCACTATAATGGAGGCTTTCCCGCATGGATAAATAAAGGAGAATTGGTTTTGTGTGGGAGGCTTCATAGATCGGGTGCATTCAAGCGCAATCATCTTCTGTTTTGATTGATTCGGTGTTCCATCGACATACGCACTGTGATCTATCCGTGTGGCATCATTTCTATTTCTTCACTTTCATCCACATATTTCAGTGATCAAGCAACTCCCTCAATCACATTTGGTTCTCCATGGTTCAATGAACGAGTTGATATTGTTATTGTCATATGTATATTTGAAAGATCAAATTTCTGATCCGAGAGATATCTCGGCGTTCGGGATCATTTTTGTGCGTGGATCTCGGTCTTTGCGTGAGTTGTGTGCCGGTTATCTCGGATTGGCTGAACCAATTGTCATCCCGAAACAATTTATACGTGCCTTAGATGCGGCACTGTATGTGCATGCACAAAATATAGTCGCTTGACATCTCACAGGCAGTTCTAGATTCAAATTTGTAGTGGGAGAACATCTACAATAAGCTCCTGTCTTCTTCTCTCTCATAAAAATGAGCGGTTTAGTTTATTTCTCCAGCCCATAGTATTTTTTTCATTAATAATTGGTTTTAAGTGACAGCTTGTTATAAATTTAAATCCTGGCTATAAGTTGGTTATATAGGCTTCCTAATGTCATTATTGTCATCATTGTCTCAGGAGTCAAAACTTGTCTAGTATTATTGATACTAAAAATACCTTTTTATACCTATTAATGTTGTATAAGTATTTTCACTTATCATATAGGTGTCATCGAGTTATTTTAACGGTTGTGTTGTTTGTAAGAGTCAAAAAATTGCTATAAAAAAAAAAAAAAAAAAAAGGACAAATGAGTGCATTTTCGGTGTAATCCGACACTCAATTTTTAAGAGAAAACACAAATGAAAACCATTCCTGGCTTTGGGGGCTCCGCCCCTCGACCCCGCCCTGTATCGCGACAGGGAACGCGTATCGTCCTCGACTATACTTTATGCTAAGTAAGTAGCAAAAGATGGAGGGAGGCAACGGAGGAAGGAGGTTGATCAGCGACCTCTCGTCAGGCACCATCGACGAGGCCGCGGTATTGATTTGGTGGCCAAGTATTTCAGTTGTGTGTTTCATTGTTTGTAATAAGAACAGATGTCACATTCCTGTTCAGAATTGTATTTCCTTTTATAACCTCCTGATGTAAATATGTGATAGTAGAAAGATAAAAGCACAAGAAAAAGTAGCATCATGTTTTTCTTGAAGAGGATGAACAGAGGTTCATGAGCAGGGGCTCGTACCTAGGACAGAGGTCCGTTATTGTCGAACAGGGGTTCGTATTTGTTGAACAGAGGTTCAACGTACCAAGATCATGAGCATGCAGAGGCAGGCAAGCTGTAGAAGACGTGTGAATGTTTTTCTCTACATTGTTCACATTAGGGGAGTGTATGTGTGGAAATATCTAATGTTAACAATAGGGGAGTGAATGTTAGGAATATTAATATTGTGAACATTATTATTATTATGCAAATAATGAGTTGCTGACAACTCGTAGAGATCTCTTAGAGAGATTCTAGGTTTGTTGAGTGAGAATAGGTATTGGGAGAGATTTGTGGGATGCTGAGTGATTAGGAGAGATATGTGGGATGAGTGTTGACTCCTAGAATCAAGGAGATCAAACTCTATATATGTAACCTCTACCTGTGAATAATATATCCCGAATGAGTTCAAATTTGATATTATTATTATTCGGTGTTTAATCTAATTCTGCAGTGTTTAACAGAGGAGGTTCAGCGAATGTAATTCTGCAGTGTTTATCATTAATCCAGTGTGTCAAGATACCCCGAGTCTCCTAGGGCAGCCTTATAACGTGACCACATTCCTATTCGGTCCCAGAGTAACTTGTTCAAATTTAAAGTGTAAATCTTAGCGATCAATGCAAAGGGTGTCATCATAAGTCACTGCATTGTTGTATCTTCGAGAAGATCCTAATCTTCTCGAAGGTACACCCCGTGGTTGTGCCGTCAACCTTTAAATCCGCCTCGAAAAGATCTACTTATTAATAAGTATAACATACGTTGAGTTAAAATTATACTATAAGACACTCCCTTAAGGGTAGTCTTTCCCAATCCCTGGGTTCCTCACCTTAGAATTACCTTTCTTAGTAAAACCCTTTACACAAGAGAAGTTATTAAGACTAGAGGTCCCTTCAAGGAGTTCATAGAATATACATAATTCTAAATCAACGAAATTGGACAATAACACTCATCCTTCACATGAGATTGCTAACCAAACCCTTTTTAGGTTTATATTAGTTCTCATAACTGAATTTATATCTTACTAAATAGTATCAAGATATAGTGATTAAGAATCCAATTAAACATTGTCCGACTTAGATCAAGACTAGGAAGTAATAATTTATTCACTTGTTTAGCTTCCTCGCTCAGTTTATTTTAACCCTAGCTTCCAAGTAAGATAGTGATCTAAATTCCAATTTAGCTTTAGATAGAACATACTAGAACTACTAAACAATCATAAGTATTTAGTCACATAATCTTGCAAGCTTACTTAGATAATCACAAAAGTCTCCACTTTATACAATAATAATAATTCTCTCAAGATCATTCGAATTGAAGAAGGTCAAACCATCAAGATACGAATATAAACACATAAGTAAAAATATCTCTTTTCATTCCTTTCAAGCTAATCAAATACATTTTATGCATTCAAAGATACTTGATACAATACTCAACCACAAAAAAACATCTTTCTTCAAGTAGTACGTTCAGAGAATCAAGTTGTAATTCATCATAAAACCAAATTAAACACTCTAAACATCATATCGATCTGCGTGCCTTTACCACTTACAAGCAATCATCTCGCAAAAATTGTCAACACGGCCGGCGATTCGATGAACCGAGCATGATAAGCAATAATTCTTAAAACAATTGCAATCCACCAATTGTTTTCATTAAACAACCTGTTTAAATGAAATCATTTCACAAACATGTAAATATATTTAGACTATGCTCTTTTGTAATTCAAACATGACTATAAACGCATAACTCATATTATAGTTACTAAATAGTGCTAGATACTTTTCAGATATTTCTTCATAAATGTATGTGACCAAGGAGAACAATTGTATCCAAAACAACTATCCATCCGAATCCCAAGGACAGCAAACATCGACGAGGTCATTATATTGAACATAATAAAATGAATATCATAACAATTCATGAATCCATCAAGTATGTTAAAACAAATCCAACAGATTAGATAAAAATATATCAACGTATACTTTATAAGCAGAAGAGAAAGAAAATGAGACATTGAGATGTCCCTTCCAAACATGCTCATGATGGTGATCTTGTCCACTTAAGAATAATGCAATCACATTATATGCTCGCGACTAAGCCGATCGAGACCACGGGAAGAATTACAGTCCGTCAAAATACACATATAAAAATTGCCTATAACTTACTGAACAACACAGTAGCTCTCATGACAAGGCAGTGATGAATAATCCATCAAATAGACCCCACATAACCTTCCATATTATTCAACAAACGAGAAAATATCCAACGCCATCGCTTGTCAAGGTACAGTTAATAGCTCTTTACTTTAGTCAAGCACATGACTAGATAATCATGATAACAGAAGACGTAATCATGCACAAACACAAGAGCAATCCCACTGAGTCGAAACACTCAGCAACATACAGCTCAATCTAATCCCTACTAACACAGCAAGGACTTAAATCCAAGGCCGAAATCAAAAGAACAACCTCTTTATCACAGTCAAACAAGGGGCTAGATAACATTAAAACAAATGATGTTCCATATGCATATAAAGTGACATTCATATTGAATCAAACACAAACATGCACAGCCTCATTCAACTTAAACAAATCCTTACGATAAAACAGCCATGACTTCTATTGGAAGCCGTTTTCAAGAAAAATAATCATAACAAGGTCTTCACAGGCTTCAATCCCATATCAAGTATTTTCCTCAAAGTTTCATTCTAAGTCAAGCTACTACGGATACAACAGGGTCTCAACCCGAGTAAGGTTTGTAAAGAAAACCTTTCCGTTAATTTCCACAGAAGCAAACAGACAGGAACACAAGAATGCTAAGAAGGAGTCAGAACGATATGCATACACAAAGAAGGGTTTTAATCGAGATTCACGCCAACTCGCAACATATCGAGATCTCCAACAGTATCACATACAACTAGTGCTCATAACAAAGCTTTGATTAGAGTTAATTTCATGCGACAACAGTTCAAGAATCCCAATAATGCTCACACCAAAACTTCTACAAAAGTCGTAACTCAAGATACATATCAAGGATTCCAACTGAACCAATATCTACGATATTCACTGCTAAGCCATAGTAATCAAAACAAAGTGACAGAAATAGATATACCAGATACTTTTCCAGGGCTCCAACTGAGTCTAAACTAACAAGTATTCTCATTGATAGCTTCTACAGAAGTCAAAATACTATCTACTCTAGGATTCCAACGGAATTCAATAACAAATAGTATTCACGGCGATACTTCTACAGAAACCAAAACATATTTTCATTTCAAGAAGTCCAACAACAACAATAACATATATTACCCATGACAAATCTTATAAAAAGTCAGAATATACTGTACATTCAAGAAATCCAACAGTATCATTTTCAATAAGAGAAAACAACAAGGTATAGACTGAAGTCTGAATCAAACAAGAAAACAATTCATGGACTTCCACAGAGCCGAATTCGTATATTATCTATGCAAGCATTTCTACAAAATCTAACCGAAATGCAAAACACAGCAGATAGTGCAACCGTTTGAAACATAATGCACACCCATCAAGGGTTCACTGAAAAATTGAGCCAAGTAAGAAGATACACAGAACTAAATCACACAAAGCTACCATAAAAACCAATCGATCCCAAAATCATCTCGAACAGAGTTGTTCTAATGAAATCATTTGAAGGAAATAAATATTTTTAAGAGTTAGGGCCTAACATGCCCGGTAATGCCGCTTAAAAATCTTAAGAAGACCACCGAAAGAGCTCGAGCCTTCTCCTCTTTTTCCACGTTAAATTCACATCAATAATTTGTTATTTCCATGCCTTATAAACTTTCCTTGATAGAGAAAAGAGCTAGTTACTCTCATATTTGCCATGCAACACCAAGTAGATCAAAAGTGCGAAGAACCAAAGTGATCAAACAGAGAAAACCGGAGCGCATGAAAACCAAACAAACTACTAGTTTTCCATTTTGCATGTCTTCCTGAGAAATCCGAGCTCGAAGACCGAGTTCATTAATTGTATTAACTCCAAAATTCCCGCTCAATCTCCATTGCCACCGACCGCCATAGTTGGCGATGGATAAAAACAATTCAAAGACCATTTCTAACTTTGGCGACTCTGCCACGTCGGCTTTCACTAGCCGTTGAAACCTCCACTAATTCCTTGTCCTTCATACTTATCCATCCCATTTAATGCCATAGAAACTACCGCCCATGGCTCGCACCCCTTCATAGGTCCCCTTCCTCCACTAACATTTGTTAGGTTAGAAGCATAGGTTAGGATTTAAGATGATACTTAGTCTAACCTCCTTAGCGCTAGGTCACTAACCTTAGAACATTTAGTTTATAGCTTAGGCCTAGGTTAGATTAGCACTAATCTAATCCCATAGGTTATAGTTTAGGTTTAGGTTATTAACCTTAATAAATCCAGTTTAGGTCTAACATTTAGAATGTTCAGAATAAGAACCTACAGATATACATTCACGAAAAGGATTCACTCCAAAGCATTGCCAATAGGCTAGTTGAATAAATGTATCTGAATTTATTACCTGGCCCACGATCAAGACCTTCCTGATATTACGATATTGGGAACCAATTCATTTAACACGATCAGCCTGAGTTAGACTCCGGAATAGCTTATTCAACACATTCAGACCTTGCAACTTGCATAAGGTCTATAATTTTTGTTCATCCCGAATAAACTTAAAGCATCTCTTGGATCAATGCCACTGATCTAAGGCTGGGTCTTATAGATGGATAAATCCACAATTCATTCCGAGATCAAATTAAACTTAGGTGTAAAAGGAAAGAAATAAAAGAGTCCAATCATATTCTGACTCAGTCAAAGATCTTCAATTGCAAAGAAGATACAGTACATATCAAGCATGACTTCACAATTAAAGGAACACATCCTTTTACAGAAGAAAGCATATATCAACACTTGAATGCTCAGGAGGAAGTAACATCAGTTCAGAGTGTTACATGCTTCCCTCCTAAAAGATTCATCGTCCCGATGATTACATATTCTATTAACCTTCAGGTCAACCAATTTATTAGTTCACAAAACAATGCGACTATTTCTAACTTGAATAGTTCCAGAAATCAATGTCACAATACATTTTATTCAACCTGAATAATGTTTGCCTCAATCTGGCTTTCATATAAACTTGAAAAAGATAAGTTCATAAAATAAATGTTTTGTCAACAGATTTCATTCTGTTGAAAAAGAAAAGGAAAAGCAATTTTCATCTCTTCCAGATTTTCCCAAGTTGCACTTTCTTCGTTAAACTGGTCCCACTAGACTTTACATTGCTGTATTTCACGATTTCTCAAATGCAATTGGCGAGTTTCCAGCACTTATGTGGGTTTAACCACGATTATTCCTGGGTCTTGGACCTGCAAGGAATTCCAATTTAAAACATGTGACAGATCTGAAATGTATTTCTTAAGCAAAGAAATATGGAAAACATCATGCATGCGAGATAATGCAGGTGGTAATGCTAATCAATAAGCTACAGGATTGATTATTTCAACAATTTTGAAAGGTCCCACGTAACGAGGTGACAACTTGGCAGCCTTGCCAAAAGTTATAGAACTCTTTCTGGGTTTAACACGAAGAAAAACCTTCTCACCAAGCTCAAACCTTCGATCAACCCGCTTAAGGTCAGCATAGCTCTTCTGCCTATCCGCTACTTCCTTTAATCATTCACGAATTAGCTTAACTTGCTGTTCCATTTCAGTGAGGATCTCTAGTCCAATTACCACTCTATCCTCAACACTATCCCAGCTAATAGGGGTTCTGCACTTCCTTCCATAAAGTGCTTCAAATGGTGCCATTTTAAGAGATGAGTGATAAGTGTTGTTGTATGCGAATTGAACTAATGGAAGATACTCTTCCCATTTATACTGTTGATCCATGCAATACATTCGTAACATGTCTTCCAACACTGATTTACTCTCTCAGTTTGTCCATCCGTTTCGGATGATATGCAGAACTGAAGTTTAGTTTCATTCCAAGAGCTGTATTAAGCATTTGCCAAAACCTTGACATCATTCTAGGATCCCTGTCAGATATAATCAATTTTGGTACACCATGTAACCTAAAAATTTCATGTACGAATCTTTTGGCCAACACTGGTGAATCATCCTTTAGATTTCTAGTGATGAAATGAGCTACCTTAGTTAGTTTATCTACAACTACCAGGATAACATCATGTTTGTTCCTAGACATAGGTAACCCTTGTACAAAATCCATGCTTATTACTTGTCATTTGTACTGTGGTATGCTATGAGGATATAACAGTCTAGTAGGGTGCATGTGTTCTGCCTTAACCCGCTAACATTCCAGACAATGAGTCACAAAATCAATGACATCCTTTTTCATACCTTTCCAAAAGTATTGTTATTTCAGATCAAAAGCATTTTTGTAATACCCGGGTGTCCAGAGAAAGGTGAATTATGAAATTCAACTAACAACTTCTTTCTCAAATCGTTCAGCATAGGTACGTATACCCTGTTTTCATAACGTAAGATTCCTTCATTATCAAAATGAAAACCCTTATACCTTTCATCATTAGGTTTTGCAGCAAGTGCTGCTTTTACTTGCTGAAAGTATATATCAGATTTTGAGGCACTTTTTACCTCATCCTTAAACTGAGTTCTTAATGTTATAAGAGTAGAAATGTGCCTCCTACAACTTAGAGCATCTGCTACTCTATTCTCCTTCCCTTTGATGTAGCTAATATCAAAATCATATTGGGATAAAAACTCTAACCACCTTCTCTGTCTGGCATTCAGATTAGGCTGAGTGAAAATATATTTCAGTCCTAAGTGATCAGTTTTCAACTCAAAAGGTTTCCTAAGTAAATAGTGTCTCCAGACTTGAAGCGCATGAATAATGGCAAAGAAGCTCCAAATCATGAGGAGCATAATTCAGCTCATGTAACTTAATTTTTCTACTTTCATATGCTATGACTTGATCATTTTGTAACAAAACACCTCCAAGGCCTTCCCGAAGCATCCGTTACAACAAGAAAGCTCCCATTAGGTCTGGTACAACTAATATAGGTGCGAACGTCAACTAGATTTTCAAACTTTTGAAAGCCGCTTCACACTTATCATTCCAAATAAATTTCTTATCCTTCTTTTGCAATGAAGTTATCGGTGCACTACTTTAGAAAAATCCTTAACAAATTTTCTATAAGTAACCAAAGAAGACCCATGAAGCTTCTTACTTTGTGCATATTCTTTAGTGCATACCACTCGCTTATTGCCACTATTTTTGAAGGATCTACAAGAATTCCTTCCTTGCTAATGACATGACCCAAATAGTGAACTTCGAATCAAAGAAAGAACATTTGGATAACTTACCATACAACTTTCTTTTCTCAAAATCCCCAAAACTATCTTCAAATGCTCATTGTGCTCCTCAACACTTTTAGAATAAATGAGAATATCGTCCAAGAATACAAGTACAAACTTGTCTAAATATTCTTGAAAAATATTATTCATTAAGTTCATAAAAGCTACGGGTGCATTAGTTAATCCAAAGGGTAGAACCGTGAATTCATAATGTCCGTACCTTGTTCGGAAAGCTATTTTATGAATATCTTCTTCTCTAATCCTTAACTGATGATAACCAGATCGAAGATATATCTTAGAATAAACCACTGCCCCATGCATCTGATCAAATAAATCATCGATCCTTGGAAGTGGATATCTATTCTTGATTGTTGCTTTATTCAACATCCGATAATCAATACACAACCTAAGTGTTCCATCCTTCTTTTTCACAAATATTACAGTGTGTGCTCCCCAAGGTGAAACACTTGGTCTAATCAAACCTTTAGACAAAAGTTCTTGCAATTGTGCCTTAAGCTCGACTAACTCCGTAGTAGTCATCCGATAAGGTGCTTTGGAAATAGGTTCGTTCTGGTTTGATTTCGATGGTGAAGTTAAATTCCCTCTTGGGTGGTAACCTCTGGTAATTCCTCTCAGGAAAAACATTCCCCGAAACTTTGTAAGCAGAGGAAATCGTTTCATGGAATCACCATCTTCTTCTAAAATTCAGATATCTTTACTACATAAAGGGTACATCCTTTGTTTTTAGCCTTTTTAAGCTGCATAGCTGACAGTTTTCTAACTAAAATTTCCCGTTTAACCCCTTGAATCTCTCGTTGTTTCCAGCTGATCATCTAAACATCTTATATTCTTTTCATAGCAGTCTACTTTTGCTTTATGTTCAGCTAACCAATTGACACCAATGACAATGTCGTAAGACCCCAAAGGTGTAACATAGAGGTCAACTTCCATGGAAAAGTTAGGTAAGTCAAGGACTGCCCCAAAAAGACACATACTCACCGTATAAACAGAGTTATTACCATACCTGCATACCCAAGATTTATCCATTTTTCCAGCTTTTCTCTTAAGTTTAGAAGCAAGTTTATTAGAAATGAAACATTCAGTAGCTCCTGTATCAAAAAGAATAGTGACAGGTATGCCAAATAACTTACCCGGAACTTCTATAGGTGTCACTTGCTTTTCAGCTTGCTTGTCTGCTACTGCAGCATGTATCTTATGCTGCTGATTACGATCATCCTTCTTCAAAGGGCACTGATTTGCGTAGTGGTCTTTGCCACAATTGTAGCAGCCTCCTACAGGTCCCTTTTTAGGCTCAAAATTTCCTCCAGCCTTGTAATTGTCACGTTGTCCTCCATAGGGCTTCTGCCCATTGTTATAATTTTTGGCAAAATTATCCCTTACATTTCCAGCAGGCTTATTTGCTACTGCTTTCTTACTATTATCCCCTAGAAACTTACTTTTGTTTCCAAACTTTTTCCATGGTCCCTTTTTGGGTGCAAGAGAGGTTGAAGAAGGGTTTGCAATCTTCTTCCGCACTTCCTCTTTATGAGCAGAAATTGCCTTTAATTTCTATTCTTGTCTTATGGCCTTTTCAACAACTCCTTCCATAGTGGTTGGACTGTGAACATCGACCTCTCCCCTATCACGGGATTCAATCCCATGATGAATTTCTATATTCTAAACTTCTCGTCAGTTTGATACTGCGGTACATACTTAAGGAGTTTTGTAAACCACTCCTAGTATCCAGTTACCGTTAGCTTCCCTTGAGCTAAGTTCTGGAATTCTATCATTTTCTGATCATAGAAAAGTTGTGGCAGCCATCGTTGCCTAAAATAGCCCTTAAATTGATCCCACTTAATATTGGTCTCATCAAAATTTAGCTCAACTTTACGGCTATCCCACCATGAAGATGCTTCGTGGGAAAGCTGATAGGCTCCCCAAATAGCTTTGGTTTCCTCTGAGAAGTTTCTTATTGCAAAGTACTTCTCCATTTCGCTGAGCCAGTTCTCAGCTCCATCTCCTAATGTGGTGCCATCATACTTAGGTGGGCTTATCCTTTTTATATCATTAGTGAGTTCTACTGCCAACCTGGCCTTTTTGTTTTCTGGTTGGACAGGTGCATTTCCAGCATTAATATCAACACCCAAATCGGGGTTGTCCTCAGGAGGTTGCTGATTGTTATTACTAGCTTCTTCATCCTCCTCATTTCCCATCACCTGTTGTTCAAGTACAGCTAAACGATCTCTTGTGTCCAACAGGGCAGCAAGGATCTCATCAAGTTTTGGGTTGTTGCCGCCCCTCCTTCAGGTGGAGCATTATTCGCAACGTTCCCCCTTGTTCTAACCATTTTCTGTTACAAGAAAATTTAGGTTTTTATCAGATTATGGACATAATAGGTCCAAGAGCTGCAACCTTCAGCTCTGATACCAAGATGTAACATCCTCATTTTTATACATTAAAACAAGTAAATTTTTTTTTTTGATAAATGCTTCCTGGTTCTAAATACATAATTTAGAACTCACAAATCAAAAACAACCATTCTTATAACAGATAACCATATGCAGCTGCAATGACTCAGAGTACTTCCGATCTATTCATTCCATGACTCGGTAATCTACCGATCTATTCATGAGTATCAAAGAGTTGGCGTTTTTATTTTAACACAATACTTTTGCGGTTCTCTTCCCTAATCTGGGATTTAGAATGCTTTGTCCAAGGAACCTATCTGAATAATTGTTACTATTATTCATCGGGATCTCATCCCTTGGACTAGGTGACTTAGGACAACGCAATCAATAACTTGCGATACTTTGGCTAAAGATTTGAAACATATTGCTTATGTCTCGTATTCCTTGACGGCATACTCGTCAACTGGAATATGTCCTTCACCCCATTCCTATGTTATGTAGAATGTCTTATACTGACTTCTGTAGTCATTCCTGCCCCAAGTTATTCACTCAAGAACGGATTAGTAATATGAGAATGTTATAGGGATGCTCCCGAGGACTAGGGATATGCTGACATACTGGGTCAATACAAGTTAATCCAGTGTGTCAAGATACCCCGAGTCTCCTAGGGCAGCCTTATAACGTGACCACATTCCTATTCAGTCCCAGAGTAACTTGTTCGAATTTAAAGTGTAAATCTTAGCGATCAATGCAAAGGGTGTCATCATAAGTCACCTGCATTGTTGTATCTTCGAGAAGATCCTAATCTTCTCGAAGGTACAACCCTGTAGTTGACTTGTGCCGTCAACCTTTAAATCCACCTCGAAAAGATCTACTTATTAATAAGTATAACATACGTTGAGTTAAAATTATACTATAAGACGCTCCCTTAAGGGTAGTCTTTCCCAATCCCTGGGTTCCTCACCTTAGAATTACCTTTCTTAGTAAAACCCTTTACACAAGAGAAGTTATTAAGACTAGAGGTCCCTTCAAGGAGTTCATAGAATATACATAATTCTAAATCAACGAAATTGGACAATAACCCTCATCCTTCACATGAGATTGCTAACCAAACCCTTTTTAGGTTTATATCAGTTCTCATAACTGAATTTATATCTTACTTAATAGTATCGAGATATAGTG
Organism: Taxus wallichiana var. yunnanensis; assembly: GCA_018340775.1. Lineage (NCBI taxonomy): Eukaryota > Viridiplantae > Streptophyta > Pinopsida > Cupressales > Taxaceae > Taxus > Taxus wallichiana. The sequence continues at coordinate 173,361,466 of CM031244.1, forward strand.
ATTAAGAATCCAATTAAACGTTGTCCTGACTTAGATCAAGACTAGGAATTAATAATTTATTCAACTTGTTTAGCTTTCCGCTCAGTTTATTTTAACCCTAGCTTCGAGTAAGACAAGTTGATTTAAATTCCAATTTAGCTTTAGATAGAACATACTAGAACTACTAAACAATCATAAGTATTCAGTCACATAATCTTGCAAGCTTACTTAGATAATCACAAAAGTCTCCACTTTATACAATAATAATAATGCTCTCAAGATCATTCGAACCGAAGAAGGTCAAACCATCAAGATACGAATACAAACACATAAGTAACAAATATCTCTTTTCATTCCTTTCAAGCTAATCAAATACATTTTATGCATTCAGCATACTTGATACAATACTCAACAGCAAAAGAACATCTTTCTTCAAGTAGTACATTCAGAGAATCAAGTTGTAATTCATCATAAAACCAAATTAAACAATCTGAACATCATATCAGATCTGCGTGCCTTTACCACTTACAGCAATCATCTGCAAAAATTGTCAACACGGGTCAGTTCGATGAACTGAGCATGATAAGCACTAATTCTTAAAACAATTGCAATCCACCAATTGTTTTCATTAAACAACCTGTTTAAATGAAATCATTTCACCAAACATGTAAATATATTCAGACTATGCTCTTTTGTAATTCAAACATGACTATAAACGCGTAACTCATATTATAGTTACTAAATAGACCTAGATACTTTTCAGATATTTCTTCATAAATGTATGTGACCAAGGAGAACAATTGTATCCAAAATAACTATCCATCCGAATCCCAAGGACAGCAAACATCGACAGTCATTATATTGAACATAATAAAATGAATATCATAACAATTCATGAATCCATCAGTATGTTAAAACAAATCCAACAGCTTAGATAAAAATATATCAACATATACTTTACAAAGCACAGTAAGAGAAAGAAACCGAGACATTGGATGTCCCTTCCAAACATGCTCATGACTGTACCATCCACTTAAGAGTAATGCAATCACATTATACACCTGTGACTAAGCTAGTCGAGACCACAGGAAGAATTACAGATCGTGAAAATACACATATAAAAATTACCTATAACTTACTGAACAACACAGTAGCTCTCGTGACAAGGCAGTGATGAATAATCCATAAAATAGACTCCACATAACCTTCCATATTATTCAACAAACGAGAAAATATCCAACGCCATCGCTTGTCAAGGTACAGTTAATAGCTCTTTACTTCATCAAGCACACGACTAGATAATCATGATAATGTAAGACGTAATCATGCACAAACACAAGAGCAATCCCACCGAGTCGAAACACTCAAAGAACATACATACAGCTCAATCTAATCCTACTACTAACAAAGCAAGGTCTTAAATCCAAGGCTGAAATCAAAAGAACAACCTTTTATCACAAGTCAAACAAGGGGCTAGATAATATTAAAACAAATGATGTTCCGTATGCATATAAAGTGACATTCATACTGAATCAAACACAAACATGCACAGCCTCATTCAACTTAAACAAATCCTTACGATAAAACAACCATGACTTCTATTGGAAGCCGTTTTCAAGAAAAATAATCATAACAAGGTCTTCACAGAAGCCGAATCCCATATCAGTATTTTCCTCAAAGTTTCATTCTAAGTCAAGCTACTACGGATACAACAGGGTCTCAACCCGAGTAAGGTTTGTAAAGAAAACCTTTCCGTTAATTTCCACGTGAAGTATGACAGACAGAACACAAGAATGCTAAGAAGGAGTCGAATGATATGCATACACAAAGAGGGTTTTAATTGAGATTCGCACCAACTCGCAACATATTGAGGTCTCCAATAGTATCACATACAACTAGTGCTCATAACAAAGCTTCGATTAGAGTTAATTTCATGCGACAACAGTTCAAGAATCCCAATAATGCTCACACCAAAACTTCTACAAAAGTCATAACTCAAGATACATATCAAGGATTCCAACTGAACCAATATCTACGTTATTCACCGCTTAGCCACAAGAATCGAAACAAAGTGACAGAAATAGATATACCAGATACTTTTCCAGGGCTCCAAATGAGTCTAAACTAACAAGTATTCTCAATGATAGCTTCTAAAGAAGTCAAAATACTATCTACTCTAGGATTCCAACGGAATTCAATAAAAAATAGTATTCACGGCGATACTTCTCGTAGAAACCAAAACATATTTTCATTTCAAGAAGTCCAACAACAACAATAACATATATTACCCACGACAAATCTTATAAAAAGTCGAATATACCTGTACATTCAAGAAATCCAAAAAAGTATCATTTTCAATAAGAGAAAACAACAAGGTATAGATCAAGTCTCGAATCAAACAAGAAAACAATTCATGGACTTCCACAGAGCTGAATTCGTATATTATCTATGCAAGCATTTCTACAAAATCTAACCGAAATGCAAAACACAGCAGAGATAGTGCAACCGTTCGAAACATAATGCACACCCATCAAGGGTTCACTGAAAAATCGAGCCAGTAAGAAGATACAACAACTAATTCACACAAAGCTACCATAAAAACCAAGTGATCCCAAAAATCATCTCGAACAGAGATGTTCTAATGAAATCATTTGAAGGAAATAAATATTTTTAAGAGTTAGGGCCTAACATGCCTGGTAATGCCGCTTAAAAATCCGAAGAAGACCACTGAAAGAGCTCGAGCCTTCTCCTCTTTTTCCACGTTAAATTCAACATCAATAATTTGTTATTTCCATGTCTTATAAACTTTCCTTGACAGAAAAAGCTAGCTAGTTACTCTCATATTTGCCATGCAACACAAGTAGATCAAAAGTGCGAAGAACAAAGTGATCAAACAGAGAGAAAACCGGAGCGCATGAAAAACCAAACAAACTACCAGTTTTCCATTTTGCATGTCTTCTCGAGAAATCCGAGCTCGAAGACCGAGTTCATTAATTGTATTAACTCCAAAATTCTCGCTCAATCTCCATTGCCACCGACCGCCATAGTTGGCGATGGATAAAAACAATTCAAAGACCATTTCTAACTTTGACGACTCTGCCACATCGGCTTTCACTAGCCATTGAAACCTCCGCTAATTCCTTGTCCTTCATACTTATCCATCCCATTTAATGCCATAGAAACTACTGCCCATGGCTCGCACCCCTTCATAGGTCCCCTTCCTCCACTAACATTTGTTAGGTTAGAAGCATAGGTTAGGATTTAAGATGATACTTAGTCTAACCTCCTTAGCGCTAGGTCACTAACCTTAGAACATTTAGTTTATAGCTTAGGCCTAGGTTAGATTAGCACTAATCTAATCCCATAGGTTATAGTTTAGGTTTAGGTTATTAAACTTAATAAATCTAGTTTAGGTCTAACATTTAGAATGTTTAGAATAATAACCTACAGACATACATTCACGAAAAGATTTCACTCCAGCACTGCCAATAGGCTAGTTGAATAAATGTATCTAAATTTATTACCTGGCCCACGATCAAGACCTTCCTGATATTACGATATCGGGAACCAATTCATTTAACACGATCAGCCTGAGTTAGACTCCGGAATAGCTTATTCAACGCATTCAGACCTTGCAACCTGCGTAAGGTCTATAATTTTTGTTCATCCCGAATAAACTTAAAGCATCTCTTGGATCAATGCCACTGATCCAAGGCTGGGTCTTATAGATGGATAAATCCACAATTCATTCCGAGATCAGATTAAACTCAGGTGCAAAATGAAAGAAATAAAAGAGTCCAATCATATTCCGACTCAGTCAAAGATCTTCAATTGCAAAGAAGATACAGTACATATCAAGCATGATTTCACAATTAAAGGAACACATCCTTTTACAGAAGAAATCATATATCAACACTTGAATGCTCAGGAGGAAGTAACATCAGTTCAGAGTGTTACAATATTATTACATGCATAGATTATTTGACAAGGTGGGTAGAAGCAGTGCCTACAAAGGATTGCACATCAGCTACAACAGTAAGATTCTTATGGGAGAAAATTATTAGTAGGTATGGATAACCATTAAGTCTTACAAGTGATAGGGGCATACACTTTTTGAATGAGACTATCGTAATATTATTGGCTGAGTTTATGGTGGCACATCACAAGACAACACCCTCTCATCCAAAGGCTAACGAAACTATTGAGTCTTTCAACAAAATATTGGGACATACATTGAAAAATATTTGTGATGTTGGAAGAAAGGATTGGGATGATAAAGTCTCTTCTTTACTTTGGGCGATATCGAAAACTATAAAAGATTGAACAAATTCACACCCTTTTAGTTAGTTTTTAGTGTAGAGGTTGTTTTACTAGTTGAATTCATATTACCCTCCTTGCATATTGCATGCAGGTGGAATGGATGATGAAAAATTACTTGAAGATCACATTGATAAAATGATGCGGTTTGATGAGTGACACATTATTTCTCATAGGAGTCGGGAAGACGAGAAAAGGCTAGGAAGAAGGAATGACATGATAAACACATTAAGAATAAACATTTTGAGGATGGACAAATGGTTCTTCTTTATGATTCCAAGTTTTTGTGCCACCCTGGAAAGTTCTAAGGGAATTGGTTATGTCCATATGATGTGACTTATACACTTGATTCAAATCTTTCCGATTCAAGTGTTGGATGAAAATCAGTTTCTCGGTTAATTTTATGGGAGTAGGTTAAAGCCCTATAATAAATAAGTATTCTTGGTGTTTGTAATAAGGAATCATTATAATTTAGATTAGATTTATTTAGTATTCTTGGTGTTTGTAATAAGTATCCTTTACATGTGTTTCCTTTCATTTTTATTAGTATTTGTCAATTTAGTTCAATATTTTATTGTAGTAAACACGTTTTCATGCTAGTAGATGATTAATATCCAAGTTATTTCATGCGTAGAGGACCGCACATACTTTTATTATGGGGTGGATTGTAATATAGATACAAGAATTTCTGGTGCCCTATTAATACATGTTGGATTGGTTAAAGGCTTCTTTACGGAACATTTACGAAAAAGAGGATACAACATGTTAATTGCTAGATATAAGATGTTCTAAAGAAAGTTGAGTTGATTAAAGACCACATAAGGAAAGTGATCATGTAGTGTAATGTGAGGTAGGTAGCGAAATGGGAAACTACTTGGGATATGGCAAAGAGGTTTTGTAATTTTGTTTAGGTAAGTGCACAAAGGATGTATGTGGCTAAGAACTAGTATAACATGCCTAGAAGGTTACGAATGTAACACATGAAGTGAAGTCGGAAAAGTTTTCAAAAATGAAAAGGTACCTTTTTAAAAGGTGTTTTAAAAATTTTTGGTTGTAGGTACAAATTGGACCATTGTGAGCCATGGAAAAGTATAAATAATAGGTTAGGGTAGTCATTTGGCTAATTTTCCTTCAAATAAAACATGTGATTCAAGTGTGAAGATATTAAGACCGACACGAGTTTGTGTGAACCAAAAGTTCTTGAGAGTTATGTGTGAGTCCTTACGGAGAAGTGAGTTGGAGCCAGTAATGGAGAACAAAGAAGGGTTGCATGCATTATAAGAGGTCAAAAGTTTGTAGGGCTAAAGTAGAAGGAATTTGGAAGATAGAACACCTAGGGCATGTAGTTACAGTGAGATGACACCCAAGCTAAGGAAATTGAGAACAAAGAGGCCCGAGGTTGTGGCAGAGGAACCCTTAGAAGAGATATATTTAGAAAGCTGTGTGTTTTGAGGGTGGAAATTTGGAAATCAAATCTCGTTCGTGAAAAAATCAGTGAGTTTAACCACCACACTAAGGAGAATGAGAAGAATATGAGGGTAGACTTAGAGAAATTCCTCCTAGGTATAGATGAGGCTAGGAACCCCCTAATTGATGACTCTGTGAATCAAAAATTGGAGAAAACAAGTGTATTGTAGTTGTGGGAGCTTCCTTTCTTTGCTAAACCCACACACCTCTTTCAGTGGTTGATGTTGCGAGGTTCATGAAATTTTTTATTATTTTACGGGAAGAAGGATGTGTCTCACCTCTCAATAAATCGGGTGTGACATAGGAATGAGAAACATAGGGGAGAACACAACCATAGATTTAGGTGGTATAGTAAAAATTGAAGAACTTTCTAAGAAATTGAGCTACGATAAGAGATGTAGGACACAAACCATCACAAAATTAGACAATCTAGAACTTAGGGTTACATACTAACTTGTGAGATATAAATTGGATGTTTCTGAGTGCTTGATAGACATCCCTATGAATTTATTATATGTAGCTTACAAAATTTCAAAAAAGCCACATTATAGTTTGGCCCAATTTGTCGAGAGTGGGATTATTGAGGAGGTGAAGCAATACAATGAATAAGGAGAAAATATTACATGGGGATATATTCTTATTTTGATCATGTTTTGGGAAATTGGGATACTAGATGGGCCTAAGGACAACTTGTGGGTTTACCCACCTACAAACCCATCCCTCATAGTATAGTTTGTAGGGTTTACATGTGATGATACCATTACAAACATGTACAAGGCCAGAGTTAATAAGTGGTAGGATATAATTTGAGAATCCTTTGAGAATAAATGGCACATTCCACATGAGATGCCCATAGTATTCAGGGATCAGATGAAGTTTGTAGTAATGCAACATTTCAACCTTGCTCAGTTTCATATGGTTAAGGGTGAAATAGGTCCATGGTGAAATCTTCCATTTTCATTCTCAACAAAATACTTGAAGTGATACATTAATAGGATCAAGGATACATAGAAGTTGACATATGATGCAGACAATGTGGATTCAGATTTGCATACATTACGCGCTACCTACATATATGAATCTAGACCAACGTACATGGAAGTGTTTAAACTAGACTTATTGGATTTTAATCCACATGTAAATGTTACAATTAAAGGGATGAAAAGTAGGGCATTCGTGTAATTACAAATGAAGACCCAAAGAGGATTCAAATTGAAGGTTACATAATCCACTTTTACACATCCTAGGGGAGCACCAATGTTGCCTATCTAGAAGGCACATGAGGAAGAGGTGTAGGAACAAGATTAAGGTGATGAAGAAGAGGGGAGGATTGATACCTCTCATAATATAATGTAATACTCTCGAATGAGAAGAAATGGAGGCACTGGAACCTATCGGTAGGGAAATGAAAAATTACAAAATATCAAGCACACAAGGGTAGAGGTGGTTTCTAGCTCTACTACAGAAAAAGGGTAGGAAGAGATGTAATTTTCCACACTAAGGGATGAGTTAGAAAAATAAATGGAGGAGAAGGAGAAGCAGGTGTGAGAGAAGGAAAAGAGAAGGCTCATGAGAAGGGAAAGACTCTGGTGATAGAAGAGGAGACAAAGAAGATATTGGTGAAGGATAATATACCAATGCAAATAGAGGAAAATGGGAGAAAGGGGTTATGAAACTTTTGTCATCAAGAAGTAAAAAGGATTGGGGACAGGGACTAGGATCCCAATGTTGAATAAGAAACAATAAAGTATTAAGGCACAAAGGAAATGGAGGACCCCAAGGTCATAACACATGGATTTTATGCATGAAACCATGAAATTATTACATGCACATTTCCAAAGTACGGTGCCTACAAGAAAATTGCATGCTTGGGATCTGGTTGACCAAGATGGAGGAGTATCCAAAAAAATGCTAATTTGGAACTTGCATTCTCACTCAAAGGATATTGAATTTGAAGTAAGTGAACATGTAATTGAAACAATAATATTACAGAAGGATCCAAGAAAGAGGTACATGTCCATAGACCCAAACCACTTAACAAACAAGTAGGCATGTAATGACTTGCACAAGACGGCATTTGAGGAGACAAGGATACATCTAGATGCTAGCACTATGGTTTGTAATTTGGTCTCAAATAAGAAGGAGAATGAGCGTGAAGTAGAATGGTTGAAGATAGGCCTAAAGGGGGAGAAGAAAATAACAAAGGAAGCATATGATAGAGTCGGCGTGTTCTTAAATAAAATTATGGGATAGTTCCTTTCCTTAGTGAGCTAGGAAAAAACAAATTATGGAGATGAAATAGAATATTTAGAAGATTTGGTAGGGATGCATGTGGTCAACATCAAGAGAAAGGGCCGATGGAGGAAGAAATTGCAAAAGAAAAGGAGAATAATAAGGTTATGGCTGAAGTCATGATCATTGAGTTGGATGATTTTCTCACCCACTTAAGGAGACAAGTGTAAAGGAAGATGATGGATTCATTAGATTCTTGAAGTGCAAGCCCTTTATATAAATTCAATTGGTGGATGAAGAAACAAATTTGAAGACTATACTGAGAGAAGACCCCAAATAACAAAATTGAATGCACTCGGTTGATTGTAGAGACCACAACAAAAAAATAAAAAAATAAAGGCGAAGTGTGAGTAGCTATAACAAAAATTGGTGAGTTCCAGATTTATATATTAGAACATATGGACAATATTTATGGCACTTGCACAAAGTTAGAGGTGGTGATAAAGGAGTTGAAAGGAAGAGTCAAGGAGATTACTCTTGACCAAGTACCAAGGATTGTAGAGGCTAAACTATAGAATGCTTTAAAGGAGTTACAGGAATGGAAGAAATTGGTAGTTAGGGTAAATGTAGAATTCCCAAAAATCTTCTAGACACCTTATCCCATTTTGGTATGCAACTCATTTTTAAAATTTTGTAATTTTGTTCTTCTTCCAAAAAAATTTTATTTGGTGAGCAGAGAATTGTTGGGGTAGGAAATATAGCCAGTGTGTTATAATGTTGGACCCCTAAAATTTGCTAAGTTATGTGGTGTGAGGGTTTTGGACATGCAGACATTAAGAATGAAGGAAAACACAAAAGTAGAAGACAACACGTGAAGGCTCGTGCTTGGGCTAAAAACATTCGAGACTTAGCCACATTTTGATAGAATTGGGAGATGAATGGTTGGAGTAGTGGCCAAGAAATGTTCTGAAGATAAGGTTGAGCATATAGACTTGGAGTTACAAGTAGAGTCTATTTTGGGAAAGATCTCATGCGAAGGAAGATAAAGTGACATGCACAGTTTTGGGTTAATAATAGGATTAGAACTGGAGTTATTAATAGATAATATATTATTAGTGAAGCTTTCATGCTTCTATAGTTGACTTGTAATACACGCATAACTATTTATGACATGCGATATATTTGGAGGATGTATATGTGGTGAAGGGAAATTTCAACCCCTATATATATGTATTGATTTGTACAGTTAGATAATTCGTCTATTTTTGTAAGGTTATGCCACTGATTTACTTATGTGCATGATCTTATGGAATTACTACTCATGTATTCAACTTCTGTGTTTTATGGTGATTAATACTATGGATCTTTATGGTTATATATTCGTGATTGACACCTCTGTAACTGGATCTTGCATGGTAAATCTAATCTTGATTCTTGTTTAGTTCATTCTTGCATATGGTTGATATAAATATTTTATGCTTTATCCTTGAATGGTTATTATGGATCTGGAATGTATGTTCTTTCATGCTAACTCCTTGAAAATTTTCCATAAAAGAGGGACCTCGTACCCTTGCACACTTCAAGTGAGTTCTTAGATCTTTCCAAGTGATGTGTTAGCACGTGTTGGGCTACGAATGGTAAAATAAGACTACACTTGATATGATATATGATATCAAAATATCCTAAAGATGATGGGTTTTATTGGATAAAAATAATATGGGCTTTAGGTTTATCAACATTTGGATCTATATTGTGTTTAGACAGAGCACTGAAGAGAAAGGGGGACTTGAAAGTGTAGTGGTACATAGTTTTTTGGTAGAAAAACAAATAGGTGATCCTCTCTTGGAAACAATAAGGATAATAGTTGGAGCTTCCTTATCCTCTTATTTCTTATCTAGTTTTACAATATCCTTCTTCTTACTAAGTTATTCCTGGTCATGATGGCATAGAAATATCTATTCATTTCCACCCCTACTTCCACATAATATTCTTCTTTAGATTCATAAACAACATAACTCGATATGAGAATCTTTAGCCTCTTCATTGAATTCTTTAGCTTCTTCTACTTCTTCGGTGACAATATCATCCTCTGCTTCTTCCACTTCACATACTACATGAACTAGAACCTTCATAGGAGGAGATTTAATGGTAATTTTAGGTTGAGCAGCGGGAAAATGATTCCTTGGCTGGAAATTCTTCCTAGGAATATCCTTATATGGCACATTTTGAGAAATTTTATTTTTGATAGAAATTAGATCATTAGTAAGATTTTGAACTAACTAATCATAATTTACTAGACCTTAAGTGGAAGCCTTAGATTGAGGTGGTTCTTTTTTTATTTTACCTAACATGATCAAATCGTCTTCAACGCTTATAGCCAAATCTTGGTCTTGTTCTAAATTTTGTAATCATGCACTTCTCATTTTAAAACATACCTCAAGGAGTTATGCATTAATGAAGAAACATTTTAAATTTTCACAAGTATTCCAAGAAGCGATTGGGATTTTTTGAACCAATCTATTAAATTTTTCTATAAAATCCTGCATTGGATCATAGGTCTCCTTTTTAATCTTAGAGAGTTGGGATAAAATTGCATGTGCACATTCTGTTTGATTAAAACCTATGTCAAATTCATTTTCATTTTTCCCCAATAAGTGATACTACAGGGGAAGAAGATTGTAGAACCATTCAACAACATTTTTTTACAAAATTTCAACAAATATCATAATGAGATACATCCTCGTGTGTAACTCTAAATACCCCACATGCAAGAAATAAAGGTTTGAGATGTTCATCGAATGAACTTTACCATCTCCCTTGGAATTGGGAATTTATTCGGCTTCCTTTGGTAAAATCAAGGAGGGTTTTGTGAGGGCTAGGGGCCTAATGTTCCATCCCTAGGGTACACGTGTAACCATCCTAGTAAACATAGTTTACAAAGGAAGATCAACACCTACTAGAATAAAATCTTGAGTAGTAGTTTTTAATTCGAAGATGAATAAGGTCTCATATTTTTGGAGGTGTGATATTTGACCTCTTTCTTATACCCTTATTTTCTAGAGATAACTGAAAAAGCATGTTATTGCTACAAATGAAAATCAAGATATTTAATAACTTGAGCCTTCTGACCTTGAGTGCATCTCTGCTTAGATAGTGTGAAACAATAACTGCATTGTTCATGGTGAAATTAATTATGTGGATGTCACAATGCGTGCCCCAAAGAAATGTTGGCTGGAAAATTTGTTGTTAAGGACAATCAATAGTTTTAGGGGACAATAATCCCTCCTCTTTAATGGGGAGGTTCCCTTATTCAATCAAAAATTGAAAACCCTAAGTATTTACAAGTATACAAAATAATTAATTCTTGATGAGGATTTAGTGATCGCGAATAGATTCGTATTTCTCAATACAAAAAATAAACAAGGAGAAGGAATGGAAGAATTATAACAAGAAGACTAGGGTAGTACAAGTTGATCATAGAAACACTGTTACAAATAACCAAATGATCAATGATAAGTAAATCCTACTTGTTTTTTCCAAGATTACCATCTAACTATATGGGCGATGGAAGGAAGAAGCAACATTTTCAAATAAGAAGATTACATAACTTTATCCTACTCATGCATGCAAATGGAACTAAAGAACATGTGTGTTTGCATAAATGAAAAATCCATAGCACATAGAATGTAGATTGAATCAAATTTCAACACATTTTACTCCATGGATTAGAATACAAAGTTTTAGATTTCAAAAAGGAAAAGTAACACATTAACAAGACTAAGAAAGAGAAATGGAAAGAACTTGAATGGATAAAGGATTTTATTTTGTATTTCTCAAAATCTGTATCTTTACATTCAAATGCACCAATATCCAACCCCTTTTACAAATTAAATGAAGCCTTATATAGGATAAGGGGAGGATGTAACTACCTTTTCTAACTAATTGTTCTTAATTAAGTGTTAAAAACTTAATTACTTGATTACATAAATTGGATTTATTTTACAATTTTTCCTTTTTATAATAAAGTAAAATTTCAAAGTGGAACAATTACAAGTCTTATGAACTGGAAGAGGAAGGAACATAAGGAATAGTTAAGGCTATAACCTTGATCTTGAGAATGTCATCTAGAATTTTTAAATCGCAACAATTTGAAACCTCGTGCTTTAGGAATAATGGTGTTTACAAGAGTAGTTAACCAATTGCCAAGGGAATACTCCATTTCCTTAGAAATTCCACAATTTTTATCAAGTCCTTTTGTTTCTTCTACCACAACATTGTTAATTTTTGAAAGTTCTTCCATCTTGTCTTTGTTGACCAATTATTCTTTGAATAAATCCTACTTGATGAGTGATTTGAATTTTTCTTTAATTTGATCAACTGAATTCCTCTCCTATTAATTATCCTTGAAGATTTGAAAATGAAGAGCTTGTAAATATACAAATATCTTATATTTCAATGATTTATCCTTTTGGGATACGAGTATTCAACCGTGTGTTGTAGCTTCCTCAAGTAATTTTATTCTCCACTCCACACTGAAGGTCCAAGTTCTTAATAATTTGTTCATTGAATCATCAAAAATATTGTCACAACAAAGGATTTTCTCATCATTAAGCTCATGATTTGAAGGTATTGAATGCAATCTACCCAAATCTTGAGTTTGATATCAATGGTATCAATTCTTGAATTGATTTTTTCCTGAGATGAGGTGATATTATCATATGTTCTACATGCTTTATCAATGAATTTTAAACCTGAAACTAGAATGACTTCAAACCCATCCTCGAAGCCTTACTAAATGCATCATGCCTATGAATCTCTATGATTACTTTTAAATCAATCCCAATTGTAGTAGTAGTAGGTGGAAGTGTGGAGAGGGTAGTAGGATAAAGATGGGTCTTATCCGATGAGAGGAAAGACTTGATGAAATTAGCAAGAACTTATCTTGGCTCCTCAAGTTTCTCTTAAGTTCACTTCCCTTTCTCTAATCTGTCAATGACCTTAGAGACAAGATCTCTAAGGTTATGAACTTTAACCTCAGGAGTATATTCCCTTAGTGAGATCCTAGTGACCTTAAGATCATGGATAGATATATATTTTTCACTCGTATCCTCTTTAGGCCTAGCAATATCCACTAATTTTTTCCCTTTTGAATTGGAAACTAGATGAGAAGTTGTCTTCAATTTTTAGAGGAGATATGCCAAGAAGAGAAACCATTGTATCAAATTCGGGAACCTTGATATGAGATTATTTTTTTTCTTCTTGTTGTTGTCAATCATGGGTTGAACCCATGTGAAGTAATATCTAGAATAAGTGGTCGAGGAGGAAATGTAAGGGAAATCAGGGAACTTTGAGGATGATTTGAGAAATAGGATCCTCAATAGTAGAAGTCATGATGGAAGAAGAGATAAGAAGTCTAACATCCAACTTAGGCCTTGAAACATCGAATTTTCCTGAATCTAGTTCAATTATTTCAAATTCATATTGTTTTCCATTATCTTCTTCTTATCATCCATCTTATTTATCCTCATCTACATTTTTAGTATCTGCGTGCAATATTTGTTCAGGAGCATTGAAAATTCAGTAGCTAATTCTTGTGCTTTCTCTTGCTCCACTCCTTGTTCAAGTGTTTCTACTTTCTTTTCAGCCTCTTTTTCCTTATATTTCTTCATATAAACCTTGGTTCCTAAATCCAAGTGAAATGGGGAAGGAGTTTATTGAGTTGGGATATCCTTTTGTGAAGTGGAGGCGTCATGGGAAGAAGTCATGGGAAGAAGATGTCTTTTGAGATTCTCTAAATTCCTTCATTTTCCTATTGAACCACTATCTTGTTCTCAAGAGCACATGATTATTCAAATCATCAAGGTTGTATTTTTACTTCTGAGACCAATCAATGGTAGGAAGAGGATTCTACTAAATGGATCTTATGTATTATACCACATAGACATTAGAATCATCCTCTACCATAACTTTAAGAACTGTGAACAATTTGATGTATTTGATTTGTTGTAATGAAAACCTTCCAAATAGTCTCTGTTTGACTTCATATTAATGTACATAATCATCCCACCAGTCTTTGAATGTTTGAAAATGGTAGTAATTCATCCAGAGATTTTTGAAATGAAGCCCTTGCTGTCAAAAGAATCCATTTTCTAATATGTATGGAAATTAAATTATGAAATAGTTTGCTCAACATTTTGAGCATCTAGGGTTGGCCTATAAGTGTAGTTTCCCAATGAGATGGGGAATTGGAGGCATGATATTTTATCATCCATGTGAGTTCTATGAAGCACATTTAATTTTTTACAAAGTTCAACCAATATTATCTTATCATTGAAATAAATTGGTAGGTTCTATGGTATCCCCTCAAACCTAGTTGTCTAGATGTATGAAAATTCCTGAACTAAATGAATAGGTTGCCATATGTAGAAAAAAATTGTCTAGTCTCTAAATAAACACTCTCAGTCACATTTCCTTTTAGATACCTGACCAAGAACATGGTGAAAGCATCATTTACTCTCTTGTGATGAATCTTATTGTTCTCATGGGTGAGTTGAGTATATAATTCATATATATTTGCATTTTCTTGTTCTCTTACCTTGTTAGCCCCACCCATATCATGTATGCTGCTATAGTGTACACAAAGTATGAAGTCATGTGAAAAAATTTTCTTTGATGAAAATTGATAAGCTGGTGAGTCAATTTTTCAAAAATTATTCCTCCTTAGTCCAATTGTTACTTACCTTCATAGATTATGTTAACGTGTACACACATCCAATTCAGAAACTTGTTGGTGGATGACATATCCATTATTATTTCTAGTAGTATCATTATTTATTAAAGTTTCTCCAAGAATTCAATTTTATAGAGAGTCTTGGGGAATTTGGAAGGCCTTTTTCTTTTGATTTTCAACCAGGATTTAGCAATGATGGTTTTGTACTTGTCTTGACTAAGGTAAAATATTCTTTGGGCTTTTTCCTCATTAGAATCTTAGAATATTCAAAAGTAGGGATTCCCAAGGCCACTTTGATATGGTGATCATCTAGTAGAACAATTACTTTACCTTAGGGATCTTTCAATTCTTTAGTTTGCGGATTAAAATTTGATGCACATGCTAGAATTGTGTCGGTGCATTATAATGAGGTGGGGACGTCAATAGCATGAGGTAATCCACTATTTTTAATACATTGGGCTAGTATGGTTGGATTTTCATGTATTATTTTATCCTAAAAGTCATCCATGTTCATATTTTTAACATTTCTATCCTATTTTAGGAACAAAGGTTTATAAGTATTAAATATGATCATATCACACGTATTAAAACTTCATTATGGCAATACTATAGAAATTTCAGGGAAAATAAAGGCCAAACAGTGTTTTTGAGAAGCATATGAAAGGGAGGGATGAGAACTCAAATATATAGAAAATGGAAAAATATAGGATAAAACCACTCACCTTTTGTATGAAAAATATTACATGCTCACAACGGTCTCAATGCACTTTGAATTTTTGAATTTGGGTAGAAAATGAGAAATTTTTGGACAAAATACCTCTTTGGCGCATGGGAGGAGGAAATGAATAGAGCAACTTTGTAGAATCGAGTTTTTACAAATGTGACAATAGAATAAGTGTGGATGATTCATATAGGATTTAGACAAAATATCATGATTTAATACCTAAAATATTTATGTGGATATTTTGAAGCTAGTGGGAACACATTTTTAACCTTTTTGTTTGTAAATTTGTTATGATGAGTTTTTCAAGAACTAGAGAAACAATGTACAATCCCAATGTCATATATTACAGAAATGCGGGGATGTGGAAAACTCAATGAAAAATGGAACAAGTTCCATTGGTTCAACAAATGTCCATAGTTGTTGATATGAACAATGAGAAGAAGGCATGTAGGTGAAGCAGGCATGCAGAGAATGAGGTGCCCAAAGGAAGATGTTAAAAATTTTCCTTCAATTCTAGATTTTTCTGATTGAGGTGATGTGAAGGGAAGGATGTGATGATGTAGATAACATGGGGAATCAGAGAATGGGTGGAACATAAGAACTATTCCCAAAGATTGTTTAAAACTTTATTTACTTCATAAAATCAAATAATGCAAACAATGTGGTGATGCGAGGAACATGAGGAATTATTCCTCATGTTCCTAAGAAGTCAAATTTATCTGACCAAGGCCCAAATTAGCTCAAATTTGACTAATTGTTTGGATTTTTCTCACTTTTGGCAACAACAAGGAAAGCACAACCAAGGTAAATAGGTGACTTAACCAAAAATTTAAAATTTTCACATTTTTGCGGGTTTGTGACAATAGTTGGTAAACGTAACAGGAGGCAATAGTATAAGGTTGATAAACTAACTTAATGATTCAAAAACTCATAATATGAATCATAAGTACCATCAAAATCCTCAATAAATATTTTCTCTCCATAGTTTAAAGGAGGAAAAGGAAAATTATACTAAGAATATTTAAAGTGATAACTACCTCTTCATTGTACATGTTTCAAAATATGACTCTCCTTAATTGCTGATTTTTTTTTGATTTGTCGTAAAAAGAGGGTTAAGGGGACCCTACCCCATACATCAAGAAAGCTCCATGAGAGTAGATAAAGCCAATTATAATAACATCAAAAAACCATAGTATAAAATTTCATAGTAATAAGGGCACTTAGGATCCCATATAGTGATACTAACTGCAAAAAAAAAAAATTGAAACTAACAACATCGAAGGAACTAATAGCCATAGACAAAGATAGTGAAAAAATAGATCACCCCACACCAAAGTCATTTGTAGGATTTTTCAAGCCCCTCCAGCACCTTAGCCCATTATTTTGCAAGAGCATTAATATTAACATCCAAAGATCCCAAGTCTAAACCATCCGGGGTCATCTTCTGTTTCCTTCCTTGACTATCAACAACACAATAAGAATTGGCAAGCTGCCCCAGAGTTTGAAGGTGTAGCAGGGTCAACTTAACAGTCATGATGATCCATTCTGTATAGATATGGAGGTAACTTTAACCTTATCCATATCCATGGTTATGGACCCAAAGTTGGCCAACCTTCCCATTGCTAGCTGCCTCCTACACCTACTCCTTCGTCTTGTGCCAATCATTAAAAAGAAACTAGACCGAGATCTTAGTGAGATGCATGTCCCCCTTGAGCTCATCGATATCAGCCACCATCCTAGCCAAGTGATTTTCCCCTTTGATCGAGCTGACATGACCCATAGCCTCATAGTGTTATTCCAATTGAGAATTTATAGGAGTTGGGGCAACCTGTTTGCTAGACTCACCCTTAGTGTTTAGTTCAGTTCTTGGGGTTTTCTTAGATTTAAGATCCTTAAGGTTTTTGGCTGCGACCGCCTCCACCTCATTCTCTTCTAAGTTCCCATCTAAAGAATCTTCACCATCGCTCGAATCCTCCTCCTCCGAATCAGACCCCAAACCATCTGCATAAGCTTCCAAAGCCAGCTTGAGAGCACCAATTTTGTAAATTTCGTGGCCACCCTTTTGACAAGGGAAAGGATTAAGCCCTGGTGGAGAGGGATAAATATCCTATGTGATTTAAACTATGAAACAGAGGAACATAGAGAACGGTATAAGAAATAGGGAAAACTAAAATCCCACCCCGTCTAAAATGGTTTAGCATTGGGAGATGGTAAGCGTAGATACATTTTTGGTGGCCTTCTAAGGTTAAGAATTGAATTAATCGAGAGACACCTTGTCATATGGTTTAGGTAAAGACATTCAAAAGTAGCCGAGTAAAAAGGAGGTGAGATTCTCATTACATTTAAGAAATAGATACGAGTTCTTTAGAGGCTTCCTTCTTTGGTTTGTAGACCTCCCTCCCCACCACCGAAATGCCCATAACTTTAGCCATTGAATCCATAGTGATCTCTAGAATGATCCCTTTCATCTCAACAACAACACCTTTTTTGGTCACTTTCCATGCGCTAGCAAAGTCTTTGTTGAGATTCTCGTAGTGCCCTTCAAATATTTTCAGAAAGGGGGTAAAACCCTTGCTATCAAATAGGGACATAACATTGGGAGTGACCCAAGAAGGTTAGTAGGTTCAGTCCTGATGAGATCCCCACCCATTCCACTAAACAACAAAGGCCTCTTCACAAAATGACTCAGAAACTAGAGAGCCGAGAGCTTACTCGCACACCACAAAATGATTCTACAAAGTAGCAGTTGCTAGATAGATTTCTCCAAAAATATGTGTAAATCACAAACCCGATCTTCTCATAATTAATAAATAAATGCAAATTCATCATACAACAAAGGATCATGACAGGATAGACACCCCATGAAGAGACCTTATACGTGAGCATTAATTTCTTTTAATAAGTGTGCCCGCACCTTGGGATAAAAAATTTCCACCTCCCTCAAAAGTTTCAAATCATACCCATTAACCCCCATATTAGCAAAGAAATCCACCACGACATTTGCTTCCCTATACACATGTTTGAAGGAGATAAAATTAAAATAATGGGCCATTTGCTTAATACTCTTAATAGAGTTAAAATTGATAATAAAGATGGGACCTTTCTTATTTATGTTGTTAATTATGTTCAGGGAGTCACCTTCCACTTCCAAATTAACAAATTTGTGTTGAAGAGCTATAGATAGACCCCAAAAGACCCCAGCAGCTTCAACAACATTATTAGTTTGAGTGCCCAAATTGTAGAAGTATCCAAGAATAAAACTTCCTTCAGAATCACGAAAGACCCCACCACAGCTAGCTCGACCAGGATTTCCCTTGGAAGCACCATCAAAGTTTAATTTTAAATAGTCCTTTGAAGGAGAAACAAGATTCATGCTGAGAGAAAGACTTCTTTTGGGAGTTCAAGATAGAGAAGTTAGCAAGGATGGATCTCACACAGCGGGCTCCAATTTTAACATGGGATTATTTTTTTCCTTTAAATATTCTTCTATTTCTTTCCTTCCATATTTCCCAAGCCAAATGTATTATAGAGAAAATCCATAAGAACTTCAGACCTTGGCTCTTAAAAGGACTAGTCCATTGGATCCACAACAATTTTATGGAGTCCAAGAAGACCTAGTTGACATCAAAGATGTTAAGGATGGTTTCCCTAACTGAAACAAGGAAGGGAAAATTAAGGAACAGGTGTGAGGCATCTTCACAATCAGATTCACACAAAACACATCTATTAACCATGTGGAAATTTCTCTTGTTCAAATTGCCAATAGTTAGAATCTTATCATGGATAACCAACCACCAAAACATATTAATCTTGGGGATTAATTCTTTGATCCATATGCTTCCCCAATTAAAATTATCACCTATCTCCTCCTCATGAAAGAAAGAGCGGTAGGCACTTTTGACCGAGAAAATACCATTTTCTTCCTTAGACCAAGTATAATTTATCATTAATAGGAATCTCTCTATTAATAATAACTCCTCTTTAATTTGTTGTTAATAGAAAAGATCTCTAAGTTGTTAATTGCTGACTTCATTAATGGGAGTTCTTGATGTTTCTTTAATTAATCTTATTTAAAATCAGATTATAACCCCTTCAAATTTGCAAACTTAAAGTGACAAACAAAAATACAAGGTAAATAAATAGAAAATTGATAAAGATTTTAAAAATATTTTGGCTATTTGGTCCAAGAAACACAATGAAGTCACCAATACCTTAAAGGTATACATAGATGAGACATAAATATATTAGATCTAAGAAATATGTGATAATTTCAAAAATACAACATGATCCCTTTGTTCAAACTCCAAAATATAGTGACATCAACCACATAGATCACAAATAACATCACATTTCTTATAAATAGGACCAAATAATACTATAATTTGCATCAATTTGTCATAAATGAGTTCTAATAAACTATATGTAGTAATAATTAAGCACAAAAATTGAACAAAATTAGAGGATAATAGTTACTAAAACTAAATTAAACTAGTCTTGAAAAATGATGCCAATTTATTGGCTCCCAAATCTATACCAAGGTGAAAATGAGTGAATATGGAAAGACATGTCATTGTAATGAGTTGCTCCTTCACATATAATGGCATATTTGAGGTCAAATAATGGGAGGTGATTGACCTCCTACTCTTCAATCTCTATGATATCAAATGACAAGGATTAGGAAAATATAATGTAGTGTGTACCCAACCACTATGAATTCCCACCCAATTTTCTGTCACTAGTAGGATATTAATAAAACTATCTATAAATGGGAAAATGTTGTACTCAAATAGATGATGAGGAAAAATTTCACCATAATCTACAAGCTAATTTCTCTCTAGAACATAATAAGGTTGAAAGGAAAAGAGGTGAATGAAAAAATTAACAAAATAAAGTGGTCAAATGAAGTATGATAAGTGTTGAATCGATTTGGCAAGGATTCACTAATATTTAAACAAGTGAATGAATGATAACCAAAAGAAGAAACAAAATCTTCAAAATTGATGGAAATTCCACCATAGATTCATAAAAATAATAGAATTATTCTATTGGTATGCCTCATTACTCATTATAACAATATATTAAAATATGAAAACACATTGATATTGGGAAAATTTTAGAAAATATAGAAAAATGAAGACAATAAGGATTTAATAATTAAACACTTATATATGTCTACATAACACAAATAAATGCTTAATTACCAAAAAGTGATCTACACAATCAAATCATTATGATAAAAATGTAACACTTGCTTAATATACTATGATATTTTCTATTGGAACCAATAAATACTATCACTAATATATTGATGATAAAAATTGAAAAATATTTCTCAATTAAGACAACTAAGTTTTCTTAACAGCCAAAATATCATCATGAAGAATTTATTCTCGACACATACAAGTTCACATTACAAAGATACAAAAAAAGATACTTATAATATTCCCTTAGAAGAAATCAAAGGCTGAGGTTGATCCAATTGTCAAATCTAGATGAGAATAGACCATCCTCTAATAGGTGAAGAGATATGAGCGTGCTTGGATAATCTTTATCAAATCAACCTAGAAAAAACACAAGTTTTACCTTAAAATAAGATAAATTTTACAAAAAAGTGATCCTTGTGAAAAAAATGAATATCCATGAGGGAAAACACATGTGAACCCTTAAAATTAGGAGGATGTATGGGTAAAATGCTTCTTTTTTTTATTTAGATAAATACTTTACTTTTGATCTCTATGATAGTTTAAATCTTTAATATTTAAAAATATAAGATCTCCAACATGCTCTCATGGACCATGGAGAATATGTTGCCAAGATATCATCTTTTCAAATAAGAGGAACAATATGTAATCTTAGTTAAGATGATTTGTAGTCAAATTGATCAAGTAAAACTAGCTAAAACTACCCCATATTATATCATTGAAATATCCTATATTTATCCACTTTTTCCTTTGAAATAATTATCCGAGTGTGACCCTCTTGATCATGCTCCAAATGGCACTGGTCTCAAGTTAGAAGGGTCCTCTATTAAAAATTTATGAGAAAAAAATCGATCCTTTTGTCATTTTCATAGAGTTCACTGATTTTGACATCCCCGAGCTTATTTCTTTTCATAATTTGGTGGTCAAATTTAAGAATTTTTTTAAAAATTGCACCCAACTGATTTATTCCACATAGCTTCCTCTTAAACTTTATCTTTTTCCAATTTGAGACACATGACCTTAATCAACATAACCATTCACCACAGGGTCTCAGGACTTGGGTGTATGCTCAAGCCACTGATGGTTGACACATGGAGGAAATTAGTTCCACCACACTCTGTGAGTTCTAAAGCCTTACCATTCTATACATAAACTTTGTTTATCTTCACCATGTGGAACACATTGATTCCACCACCATCTATTACCAAATCGGTCTTCATATCTCCCACCTCATAAATTAAAGACACTTGAAAAGCATTAGATATCCTTTCCTATCCTTTCCTTTGTTTCGTCGAACCGATGGGTGAAATTTTCACATATCATTATTTTTACTCTCCATGTGTATTTAAGTATTTTAGGATTGCATCAAACCTTTTCCAAATATTGATAGCAAACATGTGTCTTAAACCTCACCATAGATTGCATCTTTATTGTTTGAAGTTGAAAATTTTATGAAAAAAAAGAATTCAAGGTTTTGAACTTGAAATGAATGTTTGAGATTTAAAAATCAATTCAAAATATTCCAACTATTTTAAAGAAACCTATATAAATGCAATGATGGCAAAGGAAACCCTTTCTAGAAAGTTTAAAAATGAGAGTATTAAAATCATTTAAGCTCCAAATTTTAAATCTAAGACCCAAAAATGAGGTGAAATATTTTGGTTACCAACTAATTTAACCATTTTTAATTTAATAATGTTTTATTTGACATAGATAAAAAGAATGAATAACATTATAAGTAATTATTATGATGTAATTAACTTCCATAATTAATTTCACAAATCAGAATAACACTTTTCAAAGTGATGATTAAACTAATAACTATAAAAAAATAAGAGAAAGAGTGTATTTAGCTGATTTTGTGTGGATCTGGAGTATTTTGAGTGATATTAGTACATGAACATGTAGATCTAGAATTGGAAATGCTTCATTTGTGAAAATGTGACACAGGCTCGAGCTAGGTCACAACTATACAACTCAATCAATAACATCCATATGGTCCCAACCTTTCAGTACATTCTTAGACCTAATTGAAATCTAGGTCTATAACTTACTAAGTGCTTTACCTTCCTAGAAATGTGTGTCGATGTCTGTCAAGCATTCTTCACTCACCTTTAGGACGACTCTATAAACTATGATCACAACCTCAAACCCTTAGAGTGTAGGAAGTTATTATAAAATAAAGTTAGTTAGGTTGTGGATACCCTTTTTCACTACCAACATCACCACTAGTCTAAATATGGATCAAACCACATTTCATTCTCCTAATATGTGATATCTACTATAATACAATCATAATTTGACAACCGTGCTTTGAAAATGTTTTGCTCGAGTTTCAAACTTGCTCAAATACTTGGGAAGGGAAAATTTTATTGCATGTAATATGATAATGGAGAATCCTAAACCTAGAAAGAGAATTTATAACCATGGAGGGTACTTCCTAATGGATTCACATAATATATTTATCTATTTAGGGAGCTTTAAGGGCCTTTTGTGTTAGATTTTGCATGAGTTCATAAAGTTCGTGTTTTTAAATGAGGAATGTTTTACTTTCTTATATATAACTCCAAGGGATTTTATGACATGAAAGGATGAACAAAGGGGTATGTTTATTCATATTAAGGTGATCGAATTGAAATAATCAATGCACAACATGTTGGTCCAATAACGTATAAGTACGATCGATATGTAATTTTATAACTCGATTGAAACTAATATTTTTGGGCATGAGGGAGAAAAGAACATTTTGAATTTATAGAACTAATAATAAATATTTTTGAATACATTTTGTGTAATTAAATTTAAAAATTAATGACATAGAGGTGTGTAAAGATAAACAAGTGCATGAAGTGCTATCAGGGTGTGTTAAGATATATTAAGGAGAGTGCATTTCTCCATACAAGTATGTAATGTCAAGATCAACAATTTTAAAGGATAGATTTCCAAATTTGAGTTTCTACATTTCTCCCCCTGAAGTATGATATTGAAAAATAAATTATTAAAGGAAAATATACCCGAATGTGTAGATACACTTTTTTTTGTAGGAATTGTGTTTTATGGTATCCCACTATGTTGGTGTTAGCATGCTTCAAGATGAAACCTAAAATACAAAGTATAGTCAATGCCCAAGATAGGAAATCAAAATATAACTCAAATGTAATTTAAATATTTTTGCAACAATAAATTCCAAAACAAATGAAAAATATGGAAGGAATACACCTATTTTTTGTGGAGGGAATATCTCCCATTCATGTGCCTTGAATATTCTATATTTTTTGAATTCTAATGGAAAATTGGGGGTGATCAGCCCCTAATTTTCCCAAGTATATATTGATTTATTTGGTGTAAACACCCAATACATGAATGAAAAAGAGAAGAACCAAAAGGATGAGGATCCAAATAACCCCCATGAAAGGAATAATATTATCCATAAAAGTTATTCAACATCTTTGATATCTTCCACTTAAGTACAAGAGGATAGGAAGAAATTCCTATGAATGAATTAGTTGATTTGATACCTTCCATAAACCAAAATACCATACCAATACAAATGAATTTAATCCCGATTTTTAAATTTGAACACACAATAGAAAAGAGAATAAGTTCCCCCATACTCTTCCCATGTACCCCTCTGTTGAGTAGAAACAAAGTAGAAATGATGCATGCCAAAATATTACTGGAGAAAGGAGATCCATGCCCCTAATATGCAAAAACTAAAAATGACTACTATGGAGAAAGAGAGAATGGAATAATTCATGACCCATGAATCCATGCCAAAATGATTCAATTTGAGTCTAAAACCATATGAAAATGTTATACTAGTGATGAAAAAACCTAAAACTATTACAATATATGGAGAAAATTCCCATGGGAAAAACTATATAGTAGGTTCGAGTGTCATTTTTATATTCGACCAGCCTATAGGTTTATGAACCCATGTATATTTTTGTATTTCTATGTAGATACTATGACGCAAAAAATAACAACAATAACAACACACATAATAGCCATAACAATGTCAATACATCAAAACAATAATAAAAATGGCATAAACTATTTGTTAGTAGAAAATAAATGCATAAAATGTAGAAACAAGCATAAACATATAAAGCAATGTCACAAAAAGGTGAAGTTCCTGTAAACTGGGATGCCCACCATGCCACAAGATAATCAAGGCCCTAGAACTTGCAAACAATAGATGCACAACCACACACGATGAATTATACCAAAAACATGGGACACCCATGGTGTCATAAGGAAATCAAGACCCTTATGCCACAATTAGAATATAAAATAAGCGCACACACATTACTAACAAGCATGTATGAAAAAAGTGTATCCAAAGATGATGAAAAAGTATATGGCATATGATATAAAAGAATGAGTGAAACACAAATTGTAAGCACCGTAAAAATCACATGTGATAGTTCTATTAGTCTTAAAGATAACAAATACAAAATATATATGTAACCAAGCATAATGAGGAAAGAAATGAACTACGATGAAAATATAGTACATGGATATAATATGCAATAATAGATGTCGTTATAGGTTATTATTATAGGTAAAGGTTAGTTAACACCTATCATCATGTATCAATTTGTGTATGTCTTGCATCATACTCAATATACCAAGTGAAAATATACGTGTAAAGAAGAGACGATATATTTCAAGACAAAGGAATAAATAACATGTATAATGTAAATTTCAAACAATGTATTCCATGAAAACAGTCCTAATTTTGTATGTTTGAAAATATTTGAATGTTTGTGCTTGTTGAAAATATCTCATCATTTTATATTTTTGTGTATAGCTATGTACAAGAATAGGGTAGCATTAAAAATACCAAATATTATCAAAGAGATTTTCGATGGTGGTGTCAAACCCAACTAGTCTAGGATCTACCATATTAGTTAATTTCTAGAATTTCCTATCAATAAAAATCATGTCTCATGGAAGTGATTAAGTGCCATAATTTATTCCTCATCAATTTAAGAGGAACCACATCCTTAAATAACATGAGTCCAATATGTCATCTTGGGTTAATAGTCAGGAAAAGAAACATTACAAATAGTTGTCATGCTAGTAGTAAGTGATAAATTGATGCTATTGTGGTGCCTATCAACAAGATGCAGAAATATGCCGCAAGAAATATCTCCAAAAATTGAATGGGGTAGGTTGAGGGTCAAGAGAAATCAAAACCTCAGCAGTAATAACAAGTAACCCAAAGGCTATCATGAGCATAATATATACTTGAAACTTGATAACATGTGTGAGAGGGGGTGTAATGTCAAATAGTGTAAGTCCTAGAGTATTCAAAGCCTCATAAGTGTAAATGTTCTTGTTTAGAAAATATTAAGAGGCACATGTAGCTAATATTGTTGATGGATATAAACAACTCTAATAAATGTATCTAAATGAGAAACCCCATCAAAAGAATTGATGTATTATGTAATATACTAAGATTGTCATTACTCTTGAGAGTGTTTATTTCATCAATTAAATCTTGACAATTATTAGTGTCATGACCCATAATACGATGGTAATCATAGAAAGGACAAATGGGATTCCTAGAATTTTTGAGTAGAAAAATGATGCTTAGAAGATAGTGTGATAAAATATTGATCAAGTAAAAAGAAAATAATTCATGTGGTGTATCAAGATGAGGTGAAATTGAAATAGATGTGACATGAGGTGAAACATCTAGAGTATTAACTGTACTATCCATAGGATTAAGAAACATATGACTAGAGTCAATATGATTAGAAGAAGGAAAACCACTAGTACTAGGGTAAATGTCCTTAAGTTGATAATGGCTAGGCCTAGTGGAGATAAAGAGAGAATGAAACATAGATTCATCTACATCAATATGATTAAAATTCAAATAGCATAAATTATCATTTGTGATTTTTATTGTATCATCCCTATTATTAGCATAATTAGGTGCATCAAGATGTTATGTGGCACCACCTAATAAATTAAGTGTATCACGTGGTGGTGTGCTAGGAATAGAAGATTCTAGCAGATTCATAAGAAAAGTGTATACATGTGAATCAACATGTCCAAGTACATCCAATAAATTCCCAATAGTACTAATCTCTTAAAAACATATGTGTACAAATTTTCAATAGAAATATGTTATGGTGGAGCGGTTTGTAGGTTCTTATGGATTAGAAATATGTACCTTATAATATTGATAAGGATCAATATCAACATATACAATATAATCCTTGAAGTTATGAATACAGGTAAACATCTATTCATATAAGTATTGGGTTGGATATCAGATGGAGTAAAATTAATAGCCTTGTCAACTATCTTAAATGTATCTATGAGAGAAGTGAAGGAAGCTAGATGAGTATCATTAGCCAATGTGAAAAAGCACAAACTATCTTGTAATATGTATTTGTAAAAAGGTGTTATTTGAAGTAGTTTAAGTATAGATATCTTAACAATGGTATCACTAAGTTATTTAATTAATTTCTACCCTTTATATGGAACATTAGATTTAGCCACATGAGAAGAGGGTGGGGAGGAAAAAGTGGATCCCCCATTGTTGTTTATTGCACCATGGTTACAACATTGATTGTAATAGAATGCAACCAAGGTGGATGATTAGTGGTAACAAGAGTAATCTCATATTGAATGCCAATGTAAGATATGTATCAAACGTATAAAAATTGGGGTCAACATAAGGATCTTCATTCAAATGCAAAGTATGGGCATGAAATTTGTTAAATGGATAATAGCCCCTACTAGTAGGTTAACTTGGAACCCTAGGCTAGAGATGAAGACCATAAAAATTAGAAGGAAGGGTCATGATGAATAAAAGAGAGTGAATACAACAACAAAAAAATGAAACCCTAAGGATGCTAGGGTTAGAGATACAATGTTTGATTAGAGAGGGTTGAGTTAACCAAATAATTTCACCCTTTTGATTTAATAATATTTTATTTAACATACATAAAAAGGATGAATAATGTTACAAGTGATTATTCTAATTTAATTAACTTCCAATATTAATTTCACATATCAGAATAATAGTTTTCAAATTGGTAATTTACATAAAAACTATTAAAACATAAGAGAAAGAGTGTACTTAGTTGATTTTGTGTGGATCTAGAGGATTTTGAGTGATTTGAGTGCAATAAAAAGCATATATGGAACTAGAAATGCTTCATTTGTGAAACTATGACCTACAATTGATCCTAGTCAAAACTGTACAATTCAGTTAATATCATCCATATGGTATCAACCCTTTTGTATAGTCTTGGACATACTTTAAATATAGGTCTGTAACTTCATGAGTTATTTTCCTTCCTAGAAAGTGTGTTGTTATTTTTCAATGTTATTTACATACCTTAAGGATGAATTTGTAAACTCTTCTCAAACCCTCAAACCCTTATAGTACAAGAAGGAGTTCTTGTAAAATAAATTTAGTTGGGTTATGGGAGCCCCTTTAC
The DNA here is from genome assembly GCA_018340775.1 of Taxus wallichiana var. yunnanensis. Taxonomy (NCBI): domain Eukaryota; kingdom Viridiplantae; phylum Streptophyta; class Pinopsida; order Cupressales; family Taxaceae; genus Taxus; species Taxus wallichiana. The sequence goes on from CM031244.1 coordinate 173,389,579, forward strand.
ACCATCTATGTTTCCACTACTCCGAAGAGGGATTGGACCATAGATAATTCTCCTAGCATGTGATATCTATATGTTATCCATTTTTATCCCTTCAAGAAAAAATGGACAATGGGGTAAATTGTACCACGGGACTAGAAAATTCCTTCATAGAGATTCCGAGGTTATCGTGCACAATTTAAAGCTTTGAGATTGTTTACGGTGTGCCGAGAGGTTTGCGGTCATCTTGTTCTATTCTTCCCTTTTTCAGGTTTTAGATGCTTAAGGTTTTCTCGAGTGAGAAAATTGGCCCCTATGGGCCCACTTCCAGCAACAACATAGGAAAAATTATCAAAATTTATAAATTGTGTTTTAAGGGGTATTATTGTAATTTCTTGCCCTTTGGTTTCACAAAAAGGCCCAAAGAGGTCAAAATCAGGGGAAAAACAAGTTTAGGGGGCTAGATGGTACTAAGCTACAAAAGAACTAGGTTAGGTGAGGCATATGCATTGGAGATCAAGATCATTAAGAGGCTTGGGGAGTGGATTGATATTCAATAAATGCAGATTGTTTATCTCAAAGTGCATGTGAGAGAAACATCAAAAGAGGAGGTTGGAGTGACGAATAAATTGGCATGTCAAAGGGTCAAATGTTTTCCTACACATGTGAAGGGCTTGGGATTTTGAGAAAAAAATTGATGGTGAGATGATGAGAAAATGGCTAGGCATCATTTGAGCTAGAGGATCAAGTGGGATCATCACATGTTTAGGAGGAAACAAGATCGAGATTCACTAGGTTAGAGACAACAAATTTTAAACCAAGGAATTCTATGTGTCAAAGAAATGGGCTCTGGTTGTCAAGCCATAAAATGGCTCACAAGATTCATCAGTGATAAAGTATTATGAAGAGAGATCATTAAAAAAATTATGTTGGCATGACAAATAGGAGCTTGGATCGAGCTTTAGTGAAGCGGATAGGAAATGGTCAAAAGTAACTCAAAGGGCCAAGTGTGTAGCTTAAATAAGATCCATGTGGAGTTGTAGAGGCTAAGCTTGAGTTCAAGGGATAAATGTTAAGTTTATTTGACATCTCATGAGGAACTTTTCAAGCTTGAAAGGATTATCCATAATGAGGCATGCAAGGAAATAAGTAGGCTGAGCCAGGCAAGTTGGAAACTTAGAGAGATAGATTCAAGGTAGAGCCAAGCTCCAAAAATTTATGATGTTACAGAGGAGTGAGTCACTTGGCCCTTGTTGAGTTGGTTAGGATGAGTGCATAGGCATGGTTATTTGCTGAGATCGAAGCAAGCTTAGGATGTTGTAAAGTTTCTTGATAGACCGACTAATGATTAGTGAGCTTGACACAGGTTATAGGCCCATTGATTCATTGGTGGTCACATTTTTAGAGGTATTTATCATGAGGTTTGAGGCATTTGGGAGTTAGGAGTTGACATTTCAGGATTTGACACATCGAAGATTAGGTCATCGAGTTGGTGTAAAATGGAGGAAAAATCCCAATTTCTGAAACTACGAAATTCAGAGTTTTGGAGTTATGTATTTTGTAGAAATAGTGAGCTAGCTCTTTATTGGGGAATAAAGATATCCAAAGTCCAAAATCTGAAATATGGAGTTTCAGAATTTTAGGATTTGGGGTTTTTAATACGGGAATATATCAGTAATTTCAAGGTAGGTGGATCCCAAAATCTAAATTTTCTCAATCAACATGGTGGAAGGATCTGGAGGAGCTTAGTATACACATCATCATAGTGGTTGGTAGAGAGGTTAATGTGTAACAACCAATTCAAATGATAAGTGGGAAAGGTTTGGGGCAAGTTTTGCTTAGATTCCATCTAGCTTAGTGAATGGATCCAAGGCATTTAGTCGGGCATGGAAACATGACGGTTTTCAAGGATTTGTTAAGTAAAAGTTGGGAGATGGTTGGTGGGAAGTATTAATAGTTCTCTCGAGAAAGGATTTGTTATCTCTCGAAAGTGCACCCTATAGAGAGATGGCTACAGTGTTCTAAGCTTGCAAAATTTATCTCTCTCTTTCGTAGATACAATGGAAACACCTCAGGTATTTAGGTATACCTATTTTGAGGTGAGTCTTTGGTATTAAGGCTGGTTCCTTATTGATGTATCCTAAACTGATTTTCTAGGGGTTTGAGGGTAAAAGAAGACTGTAAAAGGATTCAAAATTGAGGTGATACACCAAAATTGTATGAGGTCTTTGACTGAGTACATGCATAATTGATATGAGAATGAATTCTTGATGCACAAGCCAATAGTTTTCTGTAGAATATTAAAGGAAAACACTTTGATGTATTGAGGGAAAGTATCACAACAATACTACTAAGTTAAACATACACATTAATATCATGTAGAAATTATTGAATTTACAAGGGTAAGATGATTAATCAAGGAATTCAACATTCATAAGATTAATGGAACATACACAAGACTGCAAATAATTGGAAAGGTATAAAATACTTCTCATTCAAGAGGAAAAAATGGAAAAATATTCTTCAAACAAATTCCAAATTCCTCCTTTGTGCTTTGCCAAGGCACACAATATATAGAGAAAAAATTATTTCCCACCCCTCCTAAAAATAGGCTAAAATTGTACTCACCCATGCATCCTATTTTTATCCTTTATTTATTAATAAATAAAGGAATAAAATAAAGCAAGCTAATACAAAGAGGCATTAATAGCCTTGATTACATCTTAGTCAAACTGCAGTTGACTGTTCTATTTTAAAGAAAATCATGGGTGAATAATTTGCTAATAATAAATCTTGCTTGATGAGCAAGTCTCCTTCTTGGTGCATGCAAATTCATGTCTTCTTGTGGCTGATGTGACATCTACAACTTTCCCTTTGGATGAAAAATTAATTCCCTGTGCAAGTAAAAATAATACCTTTGATCTCCAATACTTAGCAAGAATAACTCCAATCCACTGTGGGGACCACTATGAGCACATGTGTAAAAATAATCAATTCTTATTTATGGGAAATAAGGTAACAAATCTTCAAAGAGGCTCTTGCACATCTAATGTTAACATCTACTCTATCTCCTTGTGATCACATGAATAATTGCATTCTAAGTCATTTTCAAACCATCCCATTAGTGGGGACCACCTTTGATGTGCATGATTTTTTCCTCATGAATTTGACCACCCTTGTGGACTTAGCACATTATTATGTTTTAAAATAAAACAAGGGGTCACTTTGTGAAAGTTATCACACTATAATCGCCACCTTTGATGAACACATGTCCATACTATAATAGTCACCACCTTTGATTATCATTTCCTTGTAATTTACTTGTCGGATTTTGTATTTTGAATAACACTTGATGATTATAGTTTAAAACCTTACCTTTTGGGTGATAATTGTTATCGCATTCCATCATGGTGTTGGACTATGGTTTGGACTTTTGAAAGTCAATATGAAATGATAATTTTGTTTTAATCATGGGGCTGGCCCCCTCTCCACGATGACTCACCCCTTCCATTTTTAATTTTCAGTGGCATCTAACTTGGTTCGAGTTTTCTTTGAAAGTTGGTGATTGATTCAGTCGTCGATCTTTGTACTATGTTTTATGACCTTCGTTGATCACTAACTCTGGGTGAGTTAGGTTACCTCTAGGTTGCATCAAACTTTATCCTGATTTTATGATCATTGATTCTCTACCCTTGATGATCTCGAACCATTGATTTTTGTACTGATTTTATCTTTAGGTTGTCAATCTCGTACTCATGGCTGATATGGTAGTTGATTAGAGTTATCACTTGGCATCATCAGATTATGTACCTACAATTTTGAACCATCGATCATTAACTCATGTTGAGTTAGATCTTGCATGAGGTTGAGTTAGGTGAGTTAAATCAACTCGAACCCTATTCATTTTTCACTTTACATTTTGGCTCGTGGGTGAAGCCTTGGCAAATTTTGCTTGACATCATTGTTGACCTCTGTTGAGCTTTGTTCCCTCTGTAGATTGGTTTTATGAAGCTCTCTTGCATCTGTTGCTTGGATTCTCTGTCATTCTTTGGCTATATTTATCTTTCTATGAGTTTTCCTTTGAAGTGGCTACCATTTCTATTCCTTTCAATTTTTGTGAGGTATTGTGGCCACCATTTTTATACATTTGAGCTTGAATATTAGATTTAAGTAGTGAATAATCACCATTATTGATGGCATTCTACTTTGCTAAGTTCGAGGTCATCATTCTCTTATTCAGAAAAGGTAAACTTTTGTGCATTGTTTTGTATTTATGCACCTTGTTTTCAGTTCTTTCCCTCAATTTATACTGAAAATTATTCAAAAATTTGGTGATTTTCATACTCCCTGCTTCTGTTGATTTATTTTTTAGAGCGGAAAGGGTTCTGGAGCTTTGTTCCACCTCTACATTTAAGTCAATTTGAGGGTTTTAACATAAACAGTGAGTTCCTTTTTTGTAACTCCATATTCTTGCAAAATTAAGGCAAAAGTTTAGGGCCATGACCCGTGAATGAGAATGTACTACTTCCTCTTAACTGCAAATGAGTTTTTAGTGAAAGTGGAAGGTATTGTTCCATTTCTAGTTGAACTTCCGATTGTCTATTTTTTTCAAGATTCTTTTTTAGCTTAATCCGCCATTCGTTTATTTATTTTCAAAAAATCCAACTCACAAGAGTTATGATCTATGCATAAGTTGTTGTTGGAAAGGAAAATTCATTGTTTCTTGTAATATTACCTCAAATCGAGTCAATATCTTACTTGTCATTTTTTCGTGTGGGAGATTTTATGGATTCTGAGTTGTTCTAAAATTTTGTGTACACTTTTGATCTCCAACACCTTGAGCTAGGGTTCATCATGCTTGATTTCTTCCTTTATTGATGTCATTGTTTTCTAAAACTTTTCTATTTTGGATAACACCTTCAACTAGCTCTGCATACTATGTGAAAATCATTTTGTATCTCTGTTGAATGCTGCATTTTATTATTTATTTAGAGTTGAGATGTTCCATGGTGAACCTTGCTTCTGGTTTTGTTCTCAATTGAAAGCTTCTGATATCTTCTCTTGTTCTGATTCTTTCAATATTGGACCTGAGACTCTAGTGTTGAAAAAAATAGGTTTGAAAAAGCATGATATGTTGTATTCGAAGCTTTTTATATCATTCCCTAAAATGGTTTCTCAATTTTATACTTTTTTATTCTGTAAAACTGTGAATCTTGCATTTAATTTTATCTCTGAAGCTATATTGTAGCATTTTGTATACTTGATACTTTCTTCATTTTAAAATGTACTTCAAGAATGGCTGCACTTTGTAAGATTACCTTGAAACTTCATTTTTCTTCAGCTGTTAAGCTATAATGAGTGCTTCAAATTCCTTCACCTTGATGACTGAAAGTGTAGTTCTCCTTGGATGACTGAAACTATTTCAATTTTGGTATATGGTAAACTTTCATCCTATTGTGTGATACTTTTGAGCATTGTGAGGGAGGCCTGAAAGCAAAATTGTTACAATTGTTTGTTCAACATGATCCTTCTCATAGTTCTGAGCTTGACTACTTGATCCCTCACTGTTTGGCCTTTCGAAACTCTATATTGGACATCATTCTTCATTTTCAGTTGTGAATAACTTTGAATATTTGATTCTAAAAATTGAAAACTGTAGAAGTTAATCATTTACTTCTTATTTGAGAACTTGGGAACAAGGATAATTTTAGCGGCGAATATTCGTAATATGGCGAAAATTTCATTTTATGAAAATTTGAAAAGGTGAATTATTCGGAGTGGGTCGGTGTCCTGTTCGCCTAAAATATATAGTATATTTTTTCTGGGGGGTCAGCTTCGCCTTCATTTGAAAACATCTCCTATAAAAACCTAGCTGATTCACCGGGTAGTATACCTCAAGTAGCTTAACAAATTACCAATACTGTGAAATTTTAACTCACATACCCTTAAGCACCAGAGATTCAGATTACTGTTAGCCTGTGATTGTTGACGCGCGACAACAGCTGTACTGACGCGCGACAGAGGAAGTGTTGACGCGTGACTTGGGCAGTGTTGACGCGCGACAGAGGAAGTGTTGACGTGTGACAGAGGAAGTGTTGATGCGCGACTTGGGCAGTGGTGACGCGCGTGATGAGGAAGTGTTGACGCGCGACATGGGAAGTGGTGACACGCGACATGGGCAGTGGTGACGCACGACATGGGCGTGGTGACGCGTGACATGGGCAATGGTGACGCGCGACATGGGTAGTGGTGACACGCGACATGGGTAGTGGTGACGCGTGACATGGGCAGTGGTGACGCGCGACATGGGCAGTGGTGACGCGCGACATGGGTAGTGGTGACGCATGACATGGGCAGTGGTGACGCGTGACATGGGCAGTGGTGACGTGTGACATGGGTAGTGGTGACGCGTGACATGGGCAGTGGTGACGCGCGACAGAGGAGGTGTTGACGCGTGCAAGGGCAAAGTGGTGATGTGCGCAGATATTCGAGCAGTGGATGCGCGACAGAAATGGGTTGTTGACGCTTGAGAGTGCAGAGTGCGAGTTGACACATGACAAAGACCTCAGACACGGAGATTTTTGATGAGAAAGTAGAGGTCAGAGGCTGCAGACGCGTGCGACAGGAGATTTTGCTATCGCGCGTCAAGAAAATGCAGTGACGCGTGTCAACAGACCTTAGTGACGCGCGTCAACAACCTTATTGACGCACGTCACTGAGGTCTGTTGATGCGCGTCACTAAGGTCTATTGACGCGCGTCACTGCATTTTCTTGACGCGCGACAGCAAAATCTCCTGTCGCGTGTCTGCAGCCTTCTGTCGCGCCACTTGACAATCAGGCAAAAAAATTTCATACAACCCCCAAAAAATTCACCTTCCCGCGAAACCAGTTCCGGGGATATTCACCAGGTATTCTCCACCTCTGATTTCCAAGAGGTCTCTTAAAATGAACCCTGCTTGGGAAGGACATGTTATTTCTGGAATTTTCTGTTCATAATTCTTGCATGCTGAACATTGAAGTTTTGTTGAGATGTTGTAGTCCCATTTATTTTCTACTTAACTATTGCATTTCATCTTTCTTACAGTTTTGAAAATATAAAATGTCAATTTTACATGGCAAAGCCCTGTCAAAATTTTCTTAGAATTATTTCTTATTTTGTTTCCATTGCAATCCTATCTTTTCAGTTAACTTCATCCTTTATATTCTGATTCTCTACTTCACTAGTATGTACTTTTGATTTATTCCAATCTTGATGTACCATTTAACTTTTCATTGAATTGTGCAATCTTTATCTAATGTGATGATAATCGTAAGACATGATTTTATTTTCTTCTTCACTGTAACATGTACCTGCACACTTAAGAAAACAATTAGAAAATATTTAGGCTTTTTGGCCTCTCTTATGTTCCATATTTTTATTTTCTTCTCTCTCTCCTTATTTCTGAGTGAATAAATCATGTATGTTATTATAGAAAAGTACTTTTATCAGTTGTGCCTTTGATCCTTATGTAATTTATATCTCCTGTTGTTAAGAGATCCACCTAAAAAAATTTGGATGGTATAGGAATATGGATTAACCCTGAGCTCATAAACCGATAGTTTTACCTTTTTTTGCTTTGTGCACAAAGTGCCTTAAGTAGCGAAGTTGAAGATGGAACAAAGATGGAGTTGAAGATGCATCAACCGAAATAGAAGAAACTTCAAGGTAATGATGAGTCCATTCATACTCCTCTATTTTATTTTTCATGCATATGTACCTCTTACTTCAAAGTAGATGTAATTTACTCTTGATTACATCTCGTGGCTTGTGTGGGAACATTTGAAATTCCTTATGAATAAAACATTGAATTCTGAAACTAAGTTGTGTATTTCTTTCTGCATTTCATCTTTCTAAATGGATTGTATGATGAATTAAACAACTCAATAATATAATTGAATGTTTTAATCATGAAGGAAAGAACCTTAAAAATACCGTAACATTTAGCAATGAACTATGATTGCTGCAATATGCAATTATGATTGTTGTTCCAAAACTTAACACTTCATCTATTATGTAATTCAATGTCTTCATCAAGATAACACATCTGTCCTTTGGCACTTTGTGTTCTTTTGCTGAAGATAGTCATGAAATTGTAGACTATGTGATATGTTATGTTTTGTAACAACAAAAATAGCTACAGATTTCATGTAATCATTAATTGATTCAAAATAAATAATATTGACTAAAATAATCTCCCCTATCTTAGGTTAACTTCACCAATGCTATCTATCGTAATGAAGTTTCGAGTTGCCCATTTTTGCACAAGTGCAAAAATTGTCAACAAGATCCTTGCCAATGAAATGTGGAATAGGGGTAACGTGTCGATGGATCGCCGAGGTATATTAAAGGTGTTCATCCAAAAATACTAAGTGACCAATGCAATGCAAAAGCAATGGATGGTAAAACGTGAAGCGTGCAAAATATGTAAATAGATCATCTGGTTTAAAAATGAAGATCTCATTGTAGAGGTTAATGAAAGAGCTTGCTAGTCAAATCACCGATTTGGATGGAAAACCATTAACTGATTCAACCCATAAGAACTTGCCACATGTAAAATTAAACTTTGTGGGCCCCAAAGCACATCGAGGTGCTTCTGGAAAAAAATTTAAAATATTATTTTAAATTAAATGGAAAAAAAATAATTTTTTTGAATTTATGAAGGCTTGGAGGTGGATATTTTTTTGGGTATAATTGATTATGCAAGCAAGCATGGAGTGCTATAGAAAAGCATGGAAAAAGCATTGCCTCCATCATCTGCTACAATTTTTCCTAGATTTTAGGATTTCTCCCTCTTTCTCTCACACACTCAACAATGCTATAAAATGTAAAGGGGTGCATTATTTCAAAGAGTTAGACAATTTTTCCAAGCTTCCCCTCTTCTTTCAAGCTGAGATGTTAATTTAGAGGCTTTCAAGCCTTCCTTCCAAATATTGTAATGGAAACCCTTGCCTCTTCCTATTGTAATGATGCATTGTGCATGTGCTTGGAGTAATAAAATGATGTTTTGTGACTAATTGTTTGTCCGTTGTGCCAATTTTGATTCTTCCTATTGCCTCTCTCATGTTCGTAGGTATATTATGTAGCCATATGATTTTATTAGTACGTTTTGGAAGATGTTTTTCTTAATAGGAATGAAGTATCATATGTAATTGGGTCTGTGATGCATGCTCATCCTTCCCATGCTCATCCTTATTCATTAGTAGGCTGGGAAATTATCTATAAAATCCATTTCTTGGTGCATCACCACTTCTAGTGTAGGTTTTATTTCATGCAATATATCTCCCTATCCCCTTGGAAATGTTAGTATAGGTCTAGTTAGTTGTTTTGTTTGCATTAGGAGTAGTGTAGTGATTAGTTTAAGAAGAGTAAGTCGACCTTCTCTGGAGGTCCACATCAAGCCCGCAAGTGCCACAGGTTAATAGGTGGTATCCATGTTACCCAATAACACTGAATGACCCATTCACATGGATGCCATTTGAGGGGTGTTGTGATTTGGTGATAACACTAGCATAGTGTAACCAGAATTTGACAATCATATTTTGACAATGCTTTATTCAAGTTTCACACTTACTCAAATTCTTGGAGAGGGTGACTTTTCTTTCTTATAGGATGATAATAGAGACTACTAAACCTAGAAGGAGACTTCATACCAATATAGGGTGCTTCTATAATGGATGTGCATGATTTATTTCACTGTTTATGGATCTTTGGGTGCATTTTGTGCTAGCTTTTTCATGAGTTCATAAAGTGCCATGTTTTTAAATGAGGTATGTTTTACTTACCTCTATATTCTTCTGAAGTTTTTATAACATGAAAATATGAACAAATGGGTATGTTTGTTTTTATAAAGGTGATGTAATTGAAATAATTAATGCACAACATGTTGGTCCAAAACCATACAATAGGGTTGATATGTAATTTTACAACCTGACCAAAATCGATGTATTTGGAAAGGAGGGATTAAAAAACTATTTGAATTTATGGTCCTAAGTATGGATGTTCCTATATTTATTTTTTGTAATTAAATTTTAGAAAATAACAAAAAAGAGGTATGCAAAGATAATAAAGTGCATGAAGTGCTAGCAAGGTGTGTTAAGAAAGAATGAGGGGAGTGCTTTTGTCCATACAAGTGTGTAATTTCAAGATCAATAATGTCTAAGGATAGATTGTGAAATTTGAGTGTCTAAATCAACATGCCACATAACAACTTGAAACCCTACTATTGATAGAGGTATTATTTCAATATGGGATCAATAATGTCACACAAACAATCTGAATAATAATGAAATTAGTTAGTGATTAATTTTTTATTTTTATTTTTAATTTTGGATTCTAGCTCTTATACCAATTTGAATAATAATTATTAATTAATTTTATCTATTCATTAGATAAGCTATCACCATGTTGTATTAAGTATTCTCTTTTATCTCTCATGGGTTTTGGAGGATCATCACAACAATGAATCAATTTATTTTTTCCATTGTTTTCCATGGTAGCTAATAATTTTAAGACTATTGTTTTAGTAGTAAATGCAATTTCCCATGGGTATTATCATCTTGAGTCTTATCGCCACAATATTTTTATCTAGAATTCACATATTGTCACCTCATTGCTTCAAATTTATATGATTTATATTTATCCATCTTAATTGGAATTGAATTTTAATTAACATTAAAAGAGGCTTTCCTTTGGATAAAATTATTTATATCATTTGAATTTATCCATACTAATTGACATTGTAGTTTTTACATAAAAGAAGGTTAATTTTGGCTATTACTATCTTGTAATACCATTTACATAATACTAGTCTTACACAATGATCTATACTAAAGTGCTCATGATTTTTTTGGTTTCCTCCCTAAAACCATGAACAAAAGATAGGTAATCAAAGTTGATGGACAAATTATATCTATTTGGAAAACAAAATCCAATTATTGTGATGTTGTACCTTATTGGAACTTAATATACTCACAAAGTGATTTGGGAGTCATCTTACAATGTGATACTCTTCATCTCTATATTGATAGCCAGTATTATTCCATGCACCTAATTTTCATATAGTATTATTATTAGTGACTGTCCTTGTGTACTTACAATATTATATGAGTAAATTTACTTTTTTATTACTTATTAATTTTACCTCCATACCTTTAAACTAGGATTGTTTCTATCATCACCGACATGATTATGATTGAACCTTCCATCCATATGTAATTTCAAATTTTATCATTCACCTATAAATTTTACACATACTCCCCCTTTTGGCTAGCTTGCGCCACCACCATTGAATATATACCTAATTTTTATGATCCTTATTTTCATCATCATTTAATTTCATTTGATAATATTGTTATTAAAGAGTTATAACTTCTCTCTTTGAATACATTTTCACCCATGAGAGACATGAATTAATTGATTTATCTATGAGATTCATGGATTTTTTCAATTCTATATTTTCCAAGTGATCAACCTAGCTGATATCTCCATTTTTTCAATTTTTTAATTTTTTAATCCTCTTGGAATGAAGGGCGAAGAGAATGTCCATATAGATTGACAAAATGAAAATGAGTGAAGATGTGACCAATTTTTTCTTCATAATTTTATCACCATAAGGAAATCAATTAGGAAAACCAATAATTTATTTCCTATATTATTCTAGGTGAGTAAATTTTGGTTTTTAGAAGCCAAATAAAAGTAGTTTATTTAGGCCAAAGCACCGAGTGCTAGTTTTTAACCATGCAAAACTTGTTTATATCATCATACCTATTTATTAAAGGTGCATAAAATATTATAGATGAGTTCTCTCTTACCTTTCCACACCTAAATAACCTTATCATATGCAAGTACTTTTTATTTTTTTTACATATACTATAATTTTGCAATCCATTAGATCACTTCTATAAGAGGTATTTTTTCAAATAGTTCATGTGCGATGTGTATGCTCCCATATTTTTATACATTAAGTAAGTGTGTGTGTGTGTGTGTGTGTGTATATATATATATATATATATATATATATATATATATATATATATATATATATATATTCATAAGCACCTATTTATGTCAATAATAATATTTTAGTGGTGACATTATAGGGTAACCTCACACTCTTACTATAACTAAAATTCTAAGTATAATAATTACAAAAAAATAACTCACTTGTCAACATAGTTAGCACTTTCTTATTATCATACCACATATTATATCCTAAATCCTATTAATATTATATTTAAATGCACACAAATCCTTAAAAATATTAAATGTAATAATATTTATCCATAGCTAGTTGTTAAAATATCCCAACTATTATCTTAACACAATATAACCCCATCATTTTAGACCTGATTCACTCTACAAAATGTAAGTACCAAAACCATTGAAACAAAATATATTAGTACCTTATTAAGGGATATAATGTAATTGCAAATAATATCATGTGAAAATACTAAAACTAATAATGCATTACATGGTACGTCTCCCTTTAAAAGTGTACATACTCAACTAGAGGAAAGGGCTTACAATGAACATATAAAGATATGTAAGTGAGTGATTCAATAAAATTTGAATTATTTTATATGAATCCAAATGTACAACTATAATATAAATTATATGTAGAAAAATATGAATGCTAAAAAATTTACTTGATTTTATTAATGAAAGGAAATGAGAGGGATACGATACTAAGCTTGATCTTTCTTACATCGCAATGACCTGGGGACTGGGAAGTATGATGAAACATGTAGATAGACTATCAAAAATAGGTAAAGAAGAATGCATAACCACTCAAAATAACCAGAAAAGTGTGCTTGGGTAAGGATAGGGGTGCATGTGGGTTCCCATGTCTTGTCCTGTGGGTTCCTAAGTCTCGTAGAAAAACTTGGGACCTAGTTCTGGCACTATCGCTAGGGTTTCACACCTCTTTATCTTTAATCAATACAAGACCACACAATAATCGCTGAAGGTGTCATAAAACTACAATGAATAAAGAACCTATAAAACCATCAAATAAACATCAAATCCCAGAAAATAAGAAAGCAAAATGAGGGGTCGATCGCCCTCAACCACCACAATGGTGGACTTACAACTGAGCACTACACTACATCTCAAACCCAATGTAGTTCTATGTGATTTTGTGTGCAATAGTAATCATAGGTCACCCTCACGCCAATGATGCCAAGATAGTGGGCAATAGCTAGATAAAAATACAAATGTGTGGATGGAATAGAATGAACTCCCATTCCTATGTAATGTGTATGCAGAATAATGGCCCAAATGTAGTCCCTTGCTCTATGTAGATAACTAGCCCTTGATAAGAATAGTTCATCCATATAATGGTATGTATGTTGTGTTTATATAGGGATCTCTTGTTTGAATTTCAACACTAATGACCTGACATGCTAACTAGTACCTCGGGAGATGAGAGGGAAAACTGAAAATAATGACCTCAAATGTCAAAAATAAGATCAAACATAAAGAGGACATGGGTGCCTAGGATGGACAAGAGTGCTTTTGCCATCTGTTTAGCCATGGGTGCTAATTTTTAGAGACAAGTGATGAAAAATGAGTGAGAAATGATAGACAAGGATCCCTGAGACCTGACCAGAACTATGTGTATGAGTGACAAGTGTGCAAGACAAACAACAATAAATACCAACAAGACAAATGGATGGACTATAGAATGGTTCATCAAGTGAATAATTTTCTTATGCAAGATCCATATATAAAACAACATACTTGGAGGTTTTGGTTTTGGTTTTGTCTACAAGTGAGCATAACTAATCCAAAACCTAACACTACTTAATATCTTGCAACCTTATAAATGATACTATATATAATAAAAAAATACATAAAAATAAATCAACATTGTGTAAGTCATGATTGGGTAGTGGAAGTCACATAACAAGCGAGGTTTTTTTTTGTCTCCTTTGAGTAATGGGTTTGAAAAGTGATACTAAAATTATATATTATAATTGTCTAAATTATAAATAAGAAAGGAATTGGTTCATACTTAATTTTAAAGAGAAAGACTTGAAAGGTAATTTTTCTTTTATAAGATAAAATATATTATTTATTTATATCCTAATTATCTTCCCAATGGGTAACCCTAATGAAATATATTACAATAAAATAGGCCTCCTTTATACTAACCAAGAGTTGTTTATGCTAATTTATGATCAATATAAAATCTTAGATTCTATTGGATACATGAGACAATAGGTTTTTTTATATGTTTTATTTAACATCATGTATGTGGAACCTTATGCGAGATGTAAATTGGACAGCATTTTAGGATAAAAATAAGAGGAATGAAAGTTGTAAATGACAGTTTTAGTCTATTTCTCTTGGTATATCTTACTGGAGACAATATTGAAAGTAACGCACTAGTAAGTAAGATATCCCTTGTTCATGTAATAATTATTTGGAACTACGTTATTATTTTTCCTCATTAACAATCGATAAATTCTATAGTAATGCACCAATATGAGAAGTAATCTATAGAATTTGTCTAAAGCCTATGAAATTATATTTTAGTTGAGTACCTCTTTCACAAAGTGCATGATTAAGGAATTCATATGGAAATAGATAAGTGGATCCAATAATTAATTATTACGAATACTATTTAAAGTCAATCTAATAAAATAGTCAAACACACCTTTAATAAACAAGAAGTAAATGAAAGTGTTGTTAATAAATTCAACTACTGAAATAGATTTGTAATCCTACATGTTAACACATACTACTTATAAATAAATGATTATAACACTTATTTCACTAAATCAAGACTTATTCTAGTCTACGAAGAAAAAAATATATCCAATATTGGAATCTAAAAAAATTGTTTTAGATTCCAAAATGTTAAATATTGGAATTATCTGGACTCCAAAATCGCACATATTGGATTCCAATATCACATATATTGGAATCCAAAATCACATATATTGGAATTTACTGCACTCCAAAGTCCCATATATTGGAATCCAAAAAGTCAAATATTGGAATCCATTATATAGGCTAGTGTCCACTAGGCATTGTCTATGCTTTGGACTAAACAAAACATGTATATGTTTTATATGGGCTAGTAGCCGCTAGGAATTATTTATGCTTTTTATGTACAAAACATGTTTATGTTTTATAAGGGCTAGCATCCACAACCATTATTTATGCCATGTTATATAAATAATTTTTATTTTTTACGGGTTAATATAAGCATTATTTATGCTTTGTTATATATAGAACATGTTTCTATTTTATACAGTCTAGCAGACGCTAGGCATTATTTATAACATGTTATGTACAAAACATGTTTTTGTTTTATATGAGATATCGAATATATTTTCGCATCCTTCAATGGTTGTAACAAAGGCCACAACATGGTGTTAAATTTGACATCCGTGTAGACATTTTTAAATTATTTTTATCCGTATAATAGTTACAAATCTTTGAAATAACCATCACAAATGACTTGTATATTATAGATATTACTTGTCATTTTTCTATATATTTATTTATATATTAATTATATTAAAAATATTAAAAACAATTAAGTATATACAAGTATAATTTTATATTTATTTTATGAATAGTGTAAAAAAATACTATTTTACAATTTTTCAAGGGAAATTTTTCTGATAATTCACCACATAAGTTATTCAATCATACTATCAGCTTATAATCAGTGAAAATATAAATCCTCCCAACTTATATTTTGACAATCTCATCATAATATAATAGAGTTACACAATACTTTCATAATAACATATGTATGTATATATTATTGACAATGTTAAGCAATACCATCATAACAACATTATGAAAAGATAAATAGTTATTTAGCATTTTCTTGCTCCAAGTATTTGATGCCCTCTACCACATTCAATCCTTGAGACACTATTTGTGATATTTTTTTTACAAATCGGCCATCAACCATTTATCTTTTATATAATATTTGCGTCGATTTTCATCCCCGCCATAAAATTTTAGGAGGGTTTCCCTTTGTACCTAATGTAAGGCACCAAGTGTTTTTAGAACTATATGAAAAAAATTCTACCCAAACCTTTTCTAGGTTTCTTATTGTTATTCCCTCGACTATACTATAATGTTTCTTTCCCTAAATGAATATTGGATTCAATACTGTCAATATTGTTTTATTGAATCCCGTTTCTATATTTTTAACATCATTAGAAATGATATTTTCAGACCAAAATCCTAGTTCACAATATGGTGATAATAATTTTATAAATTTTGACAGCCACCTCACAGATTGAAAACTTTCATACCGAACCTGAATGACATCTTCCTATTGTATGTTTTATTTATTCCATATAGCAAGTCCTCCATATCCAAAATAAGTAAATAAATCTTATCACTACCTGCATGGAAGTTAAAAAAATTATTTCCATTGGTCGCATATCAATTACAACCAATTGAATTAAACAACATTTTATGATACAACTAACAAATATCGATTGAGATTGCGAATTGGATTACACCGCCTTTACAGTTGTTAGATATTCTTACTGTAATAACTATTTTAAATAAACAATCATCAATTCATAATCTATTTCTTGCTATTGAAAATGTGAGCATAATGTATTTGAAATAAACATTAATCAATTCATAATCAATTTCATGTTGTGGAAAATGAAAGCTTAAATGGATAAACATAGTGGTTTCGTGGTGATATGGTAAGTACAATATCAATTATTCTCTATCTTATAATTCAAATTTAGCGACCGCTAGGCTATTATTATATTCTTCGAACCACCCTTTGGTGGAAAATAGTTCTCATTTATTGATGATGATTTATTACCACTAGGCTATGCCATCATTGGCCGAAAAACACTTAACTGCATAACCTTTAATGAGGCTAGACAAGTGCTTATTTACATATGTATGCAAGCCATATGAAGTTATTTTTATGACTATTTTGAAGCCAAAATAATGTTAATTCAATGTAAGTAGTCAATATGCAGTAGTGAATCAGTGAAACATTGTAGACAGTATGTAGTTGTAAATCAACGAGATATTGATGAATGTAACATTTTTATTCAAACCATTACTATATTGAATGTGGATGCATAGATTCTCTTGAGCTCTATATACTTCGTTGTAAATTGTTAACGTAAGTTACAAATGGATTTCCTAAAAAAATTTCTTCGACCCTATGTGAAGCATATAAACTAGTGTTTTTTAGTAATTATTTCCTATAAATTTGTGGGCCTTATAAATAATTTTCTTGTAAAATAAACATGGATATCATACTAGGTTGTGAGTGTTTATTGATGTTAGATACCTTTGTGCCCTCCAAACTTACGTTGTATGGTTGTTGGTTGTTTTCGTGATCATTTATTGTCTTCTAAATTTGTGGGGATTATTAGCAGTTTTGTTTGTAAATTCACATGATTAATATACCTAGATATGATGGCATATTTTTTTGCCAATGTACCCGTGTCCTCTACATCTGTCATCCGAAATGTAAAAATTTTATTTTGCTAAATTTTTTTGAAAACCATGGCAATTGAACATAGATCTCATTAAACATATTTATAAAATGATTGAAATTAAATCACCATGTTGAACTGGTTGTATAAAATCACGGTGTAAAGGTTGTACATTAGATTTTATAGCTTTGTGGTTGTCTACATAAACAATAATTGTATAAGTAGAATATTTAGGTTAAAATCCATTAAATAAAATCAATTTTTAATTCATTTTCGGTGACAAACCTTTCTTCTTATGAGAATAGTAATGTGTCAAAAACATTTCTTGACTATGTGTCTCAACAATAAAATAACGAGATAGTTTGGAATCCATCAATGCACAGAGTGCGATACTACCACCGTAAAGCACTAGTACTACATAATTTTCAAACAACATCGAATTAACATCTCAGCCCATAGATCGTATGATCTTTCACAAATAAAAGGATGGATGTTTCCTTGTAGGTCAATTTCTCTTGTAGTTACAAATTTTTGTGGCACTTTCTCCATCCAATCCATAGTGACCTCTTCTGTATAATCATCATTATTTTCGTAGCTGTGCACACAAGATATTGTGTACATAAGACACAAAATTTTGAATATCCTGTTCTTTATCGTAGAGTCTTTAGCATCCATCTAGAATTGATACTTCAATGTCTTTAACATTTTCCATGTATCTTTGTACTGTGTCTCTTAACATTTTTAAATAACCAATTGGTATTAGAATAATAATAATATAATATAGCACACTGGTTCTGATAACTATTAGTATCTCCATTATGACATCAGAATAAATATCGTTGGCCACATTGCAAAAATCAGTGATCACACATTTAGCATTGAAAGTATTATTCGAGGGAATAACTAATAAAGTTGATGAGAAGATGGAATGGATATGCACATTTACAAGAAAAGTTGTCGTGAATTCCATCTTCTTTGGTATATTTCCTTCCGGTGACATCACATAGTTGGATAATATTATCTAAGCCACGATGGGAATAAACTCCATGTCATGATCTTTTTCCCCTATATGGGAATCAAATTTTATTTTACCATTTCTCTCTTCACCAAACAATACAAAATACTAGCGATAATTTGATTCATATAATTTAAATTTTTGATTACATTGGATTCAATTTGGAGGATGTCAATACAATATTATTTGAATACTTATTTCTCTAATAATGTAGAAATTTTATCTCATTTTTTTGTCTTCTTTTATTCTTTGGCAAAGTAAGAATAAAATTTCTCTAATATTACACTATCCTCAAAATACCTAGTTGATTTAGTAATCCTTTTCAACCCTTGCAATTTTGATTTAGATGGGTCTATCTCCAATTTAGTCAAATATGTTTTCCTCATCATAATAAATAACTTGGCATGTTTTGCAAGTGAAAGAAAACCTTTTATATGCAAGAAATGACAAATAGAAGATGTTTTCTTATTTCTATAAAATTTTCTAAATACTGTAAATATACCATTTTGAATGTCTTCTGCATTTGAAGAGCCAATTTTGTTTGAATCTATTAGAATCCCCAAATTCCAACCATATTTTGAAAAAGAATATGGTCTGATTTTTATGGAGGCATGCATTTCCCATTTCTTGAACAAAGAAACATCCAACACCAAATCCAAAATAAGACACTTATTATTTTTAAATTCAAAGCATTCCACGTGGACACATAGTGTCCTCAAATCAATAACTTCTAACAATAGACAAATACGAACTTCCTTGTGATTGCCATCTATAACAAAAACAACCACATGTCGACATGGTATTTTTCGGGGAGTTAATTTCCATGAGACCATTCCTCATCTTTTCTTCCAAAAATACCATCTGTAATGAATGGAATTGTTTCGAATGGGTCATGAACAATGGACGACATTTTACCTATATTTAGAGTAAAATACATTAAATATTAGGTTATTTCTTAACTTTAAATTATTTTTCTTGCATTTCTTGTCAAGGAATTTTAATATTACCCTAGAGGACACCAACCTATAGAATTATTTACCATGTATCATAACATAGTAATTAACTTAATTGTTAGTGATTCTTTAGGATTCAATAGGACATCTTATGTATCACTCAACTAGTTACGAGTATTTCATATTTTGTGGATCAAATCAATAATATATTTTTTCTAAAATTTTGAAATTGAATTATGAGGTATTAGAGATACGAAAAAAAAATCACCTTTTGAAAGTATTACATATGAGGCAGCAGACAATCTATAACATTATATAGATGACATGATAGGAATGTTAAAAAATACACACTTTAGTGGAAGATAGAATTATAGTCAACATATAAAATAAGAACCTAAAACATTCTTTAAGCCATTTACACCTTGAACGGTAAACCCTATAGGACATTAAGATGTAATATTTGGTATTTAGAAGAGAGTTTGTGGTATCTTGGGATTTTTTTATTTTAGAAGACGATGTGATTTATGTGTATATTGGTCATACTGTAGTAGTGATGATTAAATGCATGTAACAAGACTAATGAAGATGTTTAAAGGATAACGCTCAGAAGATCTAATGTTTGGTATTTTGAGGAGAGTATTTGAGAAACAAATCATATTAACGGAGTTAGTGATAGATCATCATTTTTTTGTTATATAAGACAATGTGAAATATATGTATATCAGACATACTTTATTCATTATGGTTAAATTTCTATACCTAATCTAAGTATGATGTTTTAAGAATAGTGATTAGTGGGAAATTCCACAACAAGATATCGGAAACAAATGGGAAGGATTGCACTTTTCCTAAATGTAAGTATGGCCCTCTTCACAATAGCCATTTTCATGGAAAAAAATTTCTCTATAAGGTCATGGTGGGTTATACCTATTTGAGAAAATATTTGATTATTAACAATGTTTTTGAGTACCACTAAAACAAGGGTCTATTCTCTCTTACTCTGACTATAAGTTAGATTTACAATACTAATTGAAGAAATTTATTCCAAATTATTCAAACTTATGTTAACTTATTTATAGTGTTAGTATTCTTAGGATGCAAACATTTACTGTTTGATTTATATCCATTGAGGGTAAAAAGAACTAAGAATTTAAAAATAGTGATAAAATAACAAATCACGACCTAGCTTAGCGGAAGCTAGGGTCCTACCATTTCATCTTGTCATTGTAATCATTTTTGTACACTTTTGGCTCGCTAGTGATTTTCATTGATTATAATTCTATCATATTCGATAGACTATCCATGGCGGAAACAAGTGATACACTACAAATCCTTGATAGGGATCAATCCATATGTATTTTCCATAAAATATATTATTTGTAACATATAATTCATAATGTTTTATATTGGAATTTTTTTACCTAACGCTTAGTTTCATTACTTATCAAAAGTAATGACACATCGGATGTCAGTTTGAATAGTTTCTTTTATTGAAAACTATGATAAAATAATAAATCATGACGTAGCTAAGTGACCGCAAGGCTACTACCATTATGGTTATTGTAAATACTATCTTTACAAATTTGGATCGCTAGTTTTTTTCATTGACTATAACTATATCATGTTTACTTGGAATATACACGGTGGAGACAATAGTCTCACGGCATACCATATAGAGGGATCAAGCATTACGTAGTTCCCATAAGGTATATTTTTTGAAACACATATTTCACATCGCACCTTACGGGAGAAAATTCTTAGCGAATGCTAAGAATTTTTTCCTTATTAAAAGTAACAACATAGTGGATGCTAGGATAAAAATTTTCATAATTTGAAAATAACGATAAAATAAAAGATCATGCTCTAGTTTAGCGGTTGCTAGGCTCCCACCATTACTACCAGTCATTATAAATACCATATGTATATATATTTGGGTCGCTACTATGTTTTCATGGATTATGTAGTACTCACAAGACATATTATTTGTAACATATAATTCACATCTGTTCATACGAGAAAATTATTAAGAACCGCTAATCTTTTTACTTATTGAATGGAATGATCTAACAACCGCTAGGATCAATTTTATTTAATTTCAACACTATGTACGTGGATTTTGAATGATAGTATTATGAAATTATTTTAATTGTACCATATTTTCTAGGTTATGTGTGGTGGAGAGAAATTTTTGCATTACATACCCTCTAAATAGATTGAGACATATAATGTGTTTCCCATAGACTAAAAAGTTTATTATTTCTAAAATTAGCCATAAAATATCAACCTGGTATAGCTTAGTGGCCATTACAATCCTACCTTCGCTTCTTCTCATTATAAACACTATCTTTACATTTTTGGATCATTATCCTTAATATGTAGTTCCCATAAGATACATGGTTTTCAACTCATATTTTACATCATTTACTATTAATGAAAATGCTTAGTGACCACTAAGCTCCTTTACTTATTGATAGAAATGGCATATCAAACTCTATTCTCAAAAGTTTTTATATTGAAAATATCTATAAAATAACAAATCATGGTATAGCCTAATAACGCTACGCTCATACCTTTTTACCTCTTCTCAATATAAACTCTATCTTTACAGTTTTGATCCCTATACTTAGTATGTAGTTCCAATGATATACATGGGTTTCAAATCATACTTCACATCATTTCCTATCAAATTAAATGCTTATCACCCATTAAGCTCCTTTACATATTGTGTAAACAACATATTGGACCCTAAGCTCAAAAGTTTCTTATTTTGAAAGTAGCCATAAAATAATAAATAATGGTTTATCTTAACAACTGCTAGGATTCTACCTTTACCTATTCTCATTTTAAACACTATCTGTAAATTTTTGGATCGCTAGGCTTAGTATGTAGTTTCCATAAGATACATGGTTTTCAAAACATATTTCATATCATTTCTTAACAAATAAAATTCTTAGCACCCGATATGCTCCTTAACTTATTGATATAAATGACATATCAAAGCCTAGGCTCAAATGTTTCTTATTTTGAAAATAGTCATACAGTAACACTATCTGTACAGTCTTAGATCACTAGCCTTATTATGTATCCCAAATATCTTGTTCAAACTTTTCACGTGGCACATTTTAATTGGATAATTAATTTAAATTAGGGCACATTATATCTAACATTGTAGAAATTGATTTTGATAAAGAATGGAACATAAATGTTTGTATATTATTCTAATAAACTTCAAAACTATGTTTAGGATTTATTTCTTTTGTTTTCTTATAATATATTTTTGCTATGCTTGTTTTAAAATATGTTGTAGAATATATTTTTATTATGTTTATATTATTATAGGCTATAGACAATGAAAAATTGCATTGTTTTTAATTCATGTTTAGTTTTTAATTTTTAAACCATGGAAAAATAAAAAATAGGAAAATTTGAATTCCCCCGCATTTTTGGATATTTGAAATTTCAATAGCCTTTGCCCTTTTTGTTTTAGAGGGGAAAGTGACAAGTTAAAATTTCTTATCTTGCTCTTTTTCTATTTTTGAAATTTCTTTCATGGAATGTGTTAAAAAATTTATTAAATACCTCAGAGAAATATTGAGTAGGGTTTCTAATTTTTAGTCAATCAGAAAAGCATGTCTTCAAAATAAAAAAATATGTGTAGGTCATAGATTACATGGCTGAGTGTTCGAATCCTAGTTGTTTTTTTTGCATGTGATTATAATCTTGTTTGCAGAGAAGGCACACAAAATATGCACACAAAGGATGCACACAAAGGAGGATAGCAATAAAGGTTGTAAAAAGAATCACGTAGATTGTTTGATTGAGGTAGTAGATGGAGGTTTCATGACAACATAAAACACGAAATAATCCTAGATATTACTAAACCAGGTATTTATAGTAAAGGTGTACCTTTTTTATTGCGGGATCTATTAGTTTCTCTATAGTCAACTGGTTCTTGTGTTTTGCACGGTAGTCTAATCATGATCCACACAAGCCCTGCTTTGTCCTACTGAATCGTGCTCATGCATCAAGCCTTGCTTCTAGTTTCTTTTGATCTATGCACCAAACTACCTTGTTCTTCATGAAAACTCACTTTTTTTGTGTTAACGAAAAGAAGTTTAAATCACTTTTTTGATCTAGTATTTATATTTTTTAACGCTTCCCCATTTGCGCCATTTTATCTCTCTCTTTGGTTGTTTTCGTTTTGAATTTTTTTGTTCTCGCTCCTCTACAATTTTTTTAAGGATAATGATAGATTCTAGCACAATCACTTTTTTAAATTTTATTTTTGTCGGGTGAACCAAAAAAGTTTAATATTGTTCATTAATATGATGCAAAGAAACCTCTCTAATTGATGTCTATTGCATTTTTTACATGGTTGTCGCTTAGATATTTTAGGAAAATATATGAGGTTAAAAAATTAATTCAAAACTATACAAATATATTAAGAATTCAATTGTATGATAATTATTTCTAGTTATATACGTGTTTCCATGTAGAATTAACCAAATGTAATGTCTTCATCAATTTTATGTTATGTACATTGGAAGTTAAACACATTATATATGTAATAATAATATTAAATCTAATTTTAATCACTATGCATTTTATAATTAATATATTCTTCCTTTTGAGCCTGCTAATCTATGCCAAAAATTAACATATATATGAGGCTTCTACAATATAATTATTGTTTGAAAACCTATTTATGAAACCCCAATTCTATTTCAAATTACATACAAGATTCTACACATATATTTATATATCCATTATATCAATTCTATATTTATTTGTTATCGTTTGTATCTTTTCAATATGAGTTATTTTCTATAAATAAACTATACCATAGTAAAAGTTGTCTACCTCAAAGTGTCTTTTAGGATATAATTCTAATTTGAGAAAATAATTTATTTTACTTCACCCCTCATGGATCAGTTTTTTTATATAGGCAACATAGTGTTTCTTGGTCTTAACGATCACTTTTGTTCTTTGTCTGCTATTATATTCGCAAATATTAACAATTTAGATTTATAAAACAACTTCATTATGAACATGATATATTTATCTTTAAGAATATATTAGCGATCGCTAGGATGCAATGAGTAGATGGCGTCGTATGTAAAAACTTGTTTTTATAGATTCTCAATCGTAGCTCCGAGTTTCTATATTTTTCATAAATGTAAAATAATTCTACCAAAATATTGTAAGAAGTACATAAAACTATACGTATACTTATATAACATATTAAATATATGACTTTACATGTATATTTATGTATCCATTATATAAATGCTAGATTTATTTGTTATCTTTTATACCTTTTCAATATGATTTCTCCTTTATGAATACACTCTACATGATACAATTTGCATGTAGTAGCGCTGCTAGGCTATAATTATTATTTAGAGAAACCTTTAGGAATAGCTTAGCAGACTAGGGTGCAATGAGTAGATCGCGTTATATTTAAAAAATTGTAGTATAAATTCTAGGTTAGTAGTCCAAGTTTCTTTTCTTGTCCTGAATGTAAAAAATATTCTGCCAAAATCTCATAAGAAATATAGAATTCTAGACGTATAGTTGTGTAACACATGAAAAACACAATTCTAAACATACACAACTTCATTATGAACATGATATATTTTCCTTTAAGAATAGCTTAGTGGTCGCTTAGGGTACAATGAGTCCAATTCTATACGTATACTATTATATAAATTCCATATTTATTTTTTACCATTTATATAAACTCCTTTTGAATACAATCTACATGAAAAATGTTGCCTACTCTAGTGACCACTAGGCTATAATTCTTATTTGGATGCAATCTTCGTTTACCTTTGTGGACTCATGGATAAGTGGATTTTGTTATAGGCAACACATTTTTTGGGTAAAGCAATCACTTTGTTATTTGTCTCATGTTAAATATGCAAAGACTAACAATTAAATTCATAACACACTACAATATAAAAATAATATATTTACTTTTAAGAATAGATTAGTAGCCAATATAATCTATTCAATTACCCAATGATATTTTGAGCTTAGTGTCCGTTAGCTTATGACACAACATAATATTTAGATCTTAGAAGTCTCTAGGTTTCAATAAAATAAAGTAAGATATTATAAGCTTAATGACCGATAGGTTTTTCCAAAACATAATAATATGATATTAGTGAATACTCATATTAAGAGCTTAGTGGCCGTTAGCTTTTTCCACAACATATGATTTTAAGATTTTAAATTAATATATTTTGATCTTAACACCCGCTAGGTTATTCTACCACATAATCGTTGGAACCTAGCGTGGTTAGAATTTAATAAAATAAATTAAGGTATTAAGAGCTTAGTGGCTGATAGTTTATGTAATAAAATATTATTTGGGTATTTAATTCACTTAGTTATGTATCGCATACATGATATGTATCATAAAGAAGACGTAAACAAGATGTGTTTAAATTTGTTGAATTTATCGTATGATTTTAATATTTTAAATTAATATATTTCCAGCTTAGCGCCCACTAGGTTATGCTACCACATAATCGTTGGAACCTAGCATTGGTTAGGATTTAATAAAATAAATTAATATATTAAGAGCTTAGCGGCTGTTAGGTTATGCAACAACATATTATTTGGGTATTTAATTCGCTTGGTTATGTATCGCAAACATGATATGTATCACAAAGAAGATGTAAACAAGATGTGTTTAAATTAGTTGAATTTATCGTATGATTTTAATATTTTAAATTAAGATATTTTGAGCTTAGCACCCACTAGGTTATGCTACCACATAATCATTGGAACCTAGCAGTCGTTAGGATATAATAAACTAAATTAAGGTATTAAGATCTTAGCAATGCTAGGTTATGCCATAACATATTATTTGGGTATTCAATTCGCTAGGTTATGTATCAAAAACATGATATGTATCGCAAAGAAGATGCAAACAAGATGTGTATAAATTAGTTGAATTTATCATATGATTTTAAGATTTTAAATTAAGATATTTCAATCTTAGCACCCATTAGGTTATGATACCACATAATCGTTGGAACCTAGTGGTGGTTAGGATTTAATAAACTAAATTAAGGTATTAAGAGCTT
This sequence comes from Taxus wallichiana var. yunnanensis, assembly GCA_018340775.1. NCBI lineage: Eukaryota > Viridiplantae > Streptophyta > Pinopsida > Cupressales > Taxaceae > Taxus > Taxus wallichiana. The sequence continues at coordinate 173,416,101 of CM031244.1, forward strand.
AGTGGCCGCTAGGTTATGCCACAACATATTATTTGGGTATTCAATTTTCTAGCTTATGTATCACAAAGAAGATATATATAAATTAGTTGAATTCATTCTATGATTTTAAGATTTTAAACTAGGATATTTCGATGATAAGTCTTCAAAAATAGTACATGAGGAACCAGTCCATGATAAGTCTTCCAGAAGTGGACTCCCATGATGATTACAAGTAACTTATCATACTAAATATATGCCAAAATATGGGGAAGAGTTGTAATCAACTTCACTTCACCCACAAATACTTCCTATATCTATACACTTCACTATATAGACAACCATTCTGGCCCTTAATAAAAAAACTAAAGACAAATACATCCAGGAAGGATTAGGCCATTCAGGCTCTCATATCCACCTCATCGGTGATCTCAAAATTAGTGTCCCCTTTACTCTGATTAGAGGAGGAGGATGAATCAACACAACATTCTAACATTTTCACTTTAGCGCCAGCAGGGAGTTCTATACCTTGATTTTCCGCAACCACCTCCAGACCATGTGCAATCACCTGCATCCTCCACATCAAGGAATTGACATGATAATGAAGGAAGACTAGATGTTCTTCCAACTTATCAATCTCCTTATGAAAAATAAATTTCCCCAAAGAGTTGGAAAATATGTTTGTCGCACTCAACCCTTGTTCTATGTCAAAAATGTTCCTATGCCCTTTGGACAGGTTTGGGTCAAGCACTATCTTTTGCATGTTATCACAAATATCACCTTCATCTTCTTCTTCAAATCGCTCCATGATTGAAAAGACCTTCTCGAAGCCAATTCCGCATAGTTACATTATGAATTTTCCTTTGCATCAAAGAAGTAAATGATTTCCCATCTTCCTTTCCTATCATATCTCTCTGCCTCTTCTGGATAGGACCACACTCCATGCTACCCAAGAAACCACCATCATCCCTATCACCGTCACAGAGAGATAGGAAGAAAAACAACCAAAAATGAATGGAGGAAAGTGGTAGTGAAATATATAGTGATACTAGAGATATAAAGCTACCAACGGACAACACACCAAAGGAGGTAAGTGTGAAGGTACAAAAGATCATTAATTAGATATCCTAATCATAAATATCATGATTCCTATTAAAACTCTTAAATTCCCGACACCATCTTATATCTCACATGTGTATAGCCCTTAATCAATTTTGTCTGTCACATGAATGTAATTTATCAATGTTATAAATGACCATTAAAGTCACACATGCCATTTCCTCTGGTCGCCACAAAAAAAGGTTACCCCTTAGAATAATCTAACATTTTTATTAAAATATTATAAGTCGCTACGTTTTGAAAAATTAAAGTAAGTTTTTTTGAGCTTATTAGCCTCTAAGATAATCAACCACGTTAACTTTGGAGAAATGTGTAGTGGTCAAGATCTATATAAATTAGCCAACTTCATTGTATGATTTGAAGATTTCAAATTAAGATATTTCAAGCATAACACTCGCTAGTTTATGCCACCACACAATCTTTGTAGCCTATCGGTGGTTAGGATTTAATAAATTAAATTAAGATATTTTCAACTTAGCAGCCACTAGGTTATGCCACAACATAATATTTTGATCTTAATAATCTTTCGGTTTCAATAAAAGAAAGTAAGAAATTAAGAATATAATATTTTGAGATAAAAAGAAAATATTATTTAACAAACAAAAGAAATACATTTTGAGGCAAATGTCCTCTAGGTTATGCTTAAAAGTAACCTAACAATTTATATTGTAAACTTAGAAGTATTTAGGTTTAACAAATTAAATTATGTTGTTTTGAGCTTAGCGATCTCTAAGATTATAAACGACATTAACTTTGGAGATCTTTGTAGAAATTAAGACCAGTATAAATTAGTTGAATTTTTTGTATGAATTTAAGATTTGGAATTAATATATTCCAATCTTAGTGCCCACAGTAGGCTATGCCAAGATTTTAATATTTTGAGACTACTAGTGGTTTGATATACTTTGAGCTTAGAAATGGCCGGTCGCTTATGCCACAACATATTATTTGAATATTGAACTCATTTAGGTTTAATAATTCATAGTTATGATATTTTATAGTAGTTAACAAATTATAGGAAGATATTTTGAACTTAGCTGATGTTCTTTTAAACAACAACATAATATATGGAGGTTACGGTCGATAGGATTAAACAAATTAAATTAACATATTTTGAACTAAGCAAAGACTAGGTACTTCCATAATATATTATTTCAAGCATAATGGTTGCTATCATTTAACATGTTACTGAATGATATTTTGAGCTTAGCGTCGCTAGATTATGACACAACATAATATTTGGTGCTTAGTGCTCACTAGGTTTAAACAAAAGAAATAAGATATTATTAGCTTGGTTGCTAGTGGGTTACGCCAAAACATAATATTTGGATCTTAATGGTGACTGGGATTTAGAAAATTTGAATCAACATAGTTTGAGCTTAATGGCTGCTAGGTACTTAAACAATATATTATTTCGAGCTCAAAAGACAAAGAGCAGCGGTTAAAAACAAGGGAAATATATTTTGATCTTCGCGGCCATTAGGTTTTTCCACAACATTTTATTTTGTGATTTCATCACTAGGGTTTAATAATTAATAAGTAAGATATTTTACAAACATCTAACAAATTAGAGGTAGATATTTATAAAAAATTTCATGTTAAACCCACATTATAATATTTTGAGCTTAGTTTTCACTATCACCTAACTATTAAGAGAATTATATTTTAATATTAGACAATGACACATTATGCCACACCATAAATTTTTGGAGCTTGGTGATCACCTAGTTTTATCAAAATAAAGTAGGATATTGTGATATGATAAACCCCTATGTTATACGAAGACATAAAATTTTGAATATAGTGATAATAAGGATGTAAGAAAAGTCATTAAGTTATTAGGAGCTTAGCCATAATTACGATATGCCAAAACATAAAACTATTTGGAATTAGAGTAAAAGTGGGTTTTCGTAGATGACCCACATACTTGCAAAAAAAATCACTCATGGCTAAAAAGTATAGTTAAAAAGAAGAGAGCAATCCCATATGTAGAGAAAAATAAAAAAACCAAAAAGTATCAAATCAAATAAAGACAAATTAAATATTATGGATATTCATGGGAGTAGTTGCTTCAGACTTAGCATCAACAATAGGGATTCCTTCAGCCAACACGTCCACTAACATAATGTGTTCCAGAAAGTCTTCATTGATTTTCAACCAGGTCATATCCATGTGAATTTTCTATTCCTTTATAACAAATATTGAGTGTAATATACTATTTAATGGCCTCATGTGGATCAAGAGAGATCTTCTCTAAATGCTCCTTGTGTTGCAAAGTTGCGGTGGGTGAGCCCATTTTCTCTCGGAAAATGATAATGAGGGTAAACCAAGGAGATATCTCACAAAACATATGGAATTTCTAAGTCCATGATAACTTCCATGAAAAATGGAGGGAGGGAAGACGCACATTCTTCCATGATCAGGTGAATTGAGTCATTTTTAGCCATTACAAAGTGTCCATGGAGATGAGAAGAGAACTCGGTGAGGCATCGTCAAGAGGTGAAGAGGAAGTAGATGAAGGTTCGAAAATGGTTTAGAGACCTTATGAGAGTGTTGCGAGGGGTTCAAAGGGTTAATATCCACCATTGAAGATGAGGTATACCCAAGAGCAAAAGAATGGGGTGATACCACCAGACCAATCTAGATATTGAGCATGTTGTTCGAATTAGATTCGGAAGGTAAACAAAGGTGGTGGCAATGGCAACAAAAAGAGCGAGATAGTTGTGGAAGAGTGGGGGGGACACAACACTACTTTCCTATCTTAGAGGGGAAGTGTGATATTTATTTTTAGGAAGCTTTCATTTTAAAGAGCAAATACAAAATGCCTTTATCTAGGAAAGGAACTTCATCTTCTCTAGCCAATTTAAGGACCTTGAAAGTGATTGAAACATAAAAGCCATAAATTTTACCTTCCAATCATGTCAAAGATATGTAAAAAGAAAAATTTGAGGTCCATAGATCACTTTTTAGCATCACTTCAAAGTGTGAGGTACCTCCTTAATTTCTCAAAACCATATCCCAAGTTTGTGGAAGCAAGTCCCATTCATATCATGAACGATACATTGTAAGTTTCTCACAAGGACATAGGAACTCATCCATCTCCTCCAAAATAAATAATTTAAAAATAAATGTCTCCCTCCATGGGGAGCCCCATTGCATCCGCAATGGACTCTGTCGAATAAAAAATTCTTCTTGCTTACTTTGATTCTTCCTTTCTTCCATGTTTCCAAAGCACACTACTAGTCACTCAGACAGAGTAACCAGACAGTCTTTCCATAAATGACGTAACATCACCATCATGTAAAATATTCCATACTACCAAGTTGGCCTTGATCTCTTCACAGGAAGAAGGATCAATTCACTTGATGGTGTCACCCATAGTGAGTAGGGTAATTGTGACAAGTAATTTCCAAAGGCCTCATATATATGATGCTTAAATAGAGATGTAGAGCACCTTCATTCCAATTTTCAACATGTGTCTCCAAATTTTCTAATTAAAATATGTTGTAATCAGTAATAGCCATTAATTAGTCTCATCCATCACATGAATGCAATCTATAAATGCCATAAATGCCTAAAAAAACCCACAATTTTTGTATCCTCTTGCCGCCACCAAAAAAGGTTATGCCTTAACATAACCTAAATTTTTTATTGTAATCTTAGTTAATGTTCAACCAACCACAACATTAATTAGTTAATGTTCTTGTAATTACTGAATTCAAAGGTGGAGGTTAAAGGTGTGAATGTTAGTGATATTAGATGTATTTAGTTAATATATATTATAAAGGAATAATTTGTAAACAAAATGAAGCAAGGTGAAATAACTAACATTGTTAGACATGATTTCATACTACATAGATTATCAGACAAAAAATCATAAAGCAATATCTTATTAGAATTTATTTATTGACACATCTATTTATTAAATTTAAGTTCTCCAAGTTTATTCATTCTACACATAGAAAGGAAATGGGTAGAGATGTTACAGAGAGCACAAGCAAAACTTGTTTTGGGAATTTGTTTGTGATATTTGGTGAGGTGATTTCACAAATCATTTTTTTAATGGAATGACATGGGGACAAAGTGTTGTCTAAAAAAATTCATCCCCACCAGTCCTATCTTGTAAATATCCATGATTTAATCAAATTAAAAAAAACATTGCACATAAAATAATAAAACCAGAGATATTATAATTCATTCGAGACAAATTTTCAATAGAGATATTACATATAAATAGCTCATTGAACTCCTATAAGTAAGGAGTCAAGGCTAATATCTAAGTCCTCTCAATATCCCAAATATCTCTCAACTATGAGTTGTGCATTACAATTTTTTTGCACACTCATATATTATTTTATAAATATAAAAACTATTACTACCGAGATAACCCAAACCACTCATAAGTGTTCACACTATGAACAATATTTTCGTAACATCCTCTCCATCCCGAGGATTGATTTTTTCAATGAAGACCAACGTGTTTTGTTCAGACTCAAGATAAATTTAAATATAGATATAATTACATGTATGTGGCAAGAATAATATTCTTATTGGGTTTGTGTTCTCTTATAGGTATAATTACGTGGTACATGGAAAGAATATTATGCCTTTTCATCTTTTAACCAGCCTCATGGACGTTAACTATTTTTCTTATATTGAACCCTTATGTTACTTTAGACTAGTGTGAGTATATATATTAACTTAAATCAAGATTATTTTATCATAGGTACAATCAACAGTTTGTTGTTTATATTACTTCAAGCGTCATCGGGAACTTTCATTTAACAAGTTCTTGAATGATATTTTCAACTTAGCATCTGCTAGCTTATGACACAACATAATACTTGGATCTTCGTAGTCTCAATGTTTTGAAAAAATGAATTGAGATGGTATTTTGATTTTAGTGGTCACCGGGATTTAACAAATTAAACCAACCTAGTTTTTTTCATGCTCTTTCCATTGGATTTATTTATTTTGAGACTTGCACTATAATTATAAAGTTCCAAATATGGAGGAGTGTTGTAATCAATTGTGGATGCAATTTCGGCTGAGCTCGATGTCCTAAATTTTTGGGAGTTACAATTTGTACCTATCATGGATTTTGAGAATGATATGATTTTCTCTGAAGTATGTGGACTTCAAGAGGATATTGTAAAATTTGTGGAAGAAAATAGATCACTCAAGAAGTGAAATTCTCTTCTACAATCACTCATTCACGATAAGGATACAATAATACACCCTGCAGAACAAACTTGCTAGCCTACAACATCACCATCATATTGTGGACAACCATATCCATGTTCCTAGTCCACTTGCAGTTGTTTCTCTTATATCCACTGAAATTGATCTACCAGTCTTTGATCTTGAACCTGCTTTTGATGCTTCTAAACCTGTGAGGCTTGTTATTGCATGCTCTTCCACATCTGTGCCTATTACAGTACCACATGTTGTGTATCCTACTTCTGCTTAGCTGCATGGATTTTTTGAGAAACATACCACTACATTTAGATATCGCATGCTCCGTTCTATGGGTCTCACTAATGGATTCATCGGAAGACATTCATAGGGTACTGTTTTCCTCTATTCCACATGTTAAGTGGAATTCTCGTCGAGACATTGGTTTTGAGCGAGATACTTTTTTAGGATCACACATTGATAGAGCTTCTCTTTTTGTTCGCTCGACTCTTTTTGAGGATCATGAGCAACACATGAGTTCCGCACCTTCACTCCAGATTGAGAAACTTGAGATTTTAGTTGTCATACATGATCAACCTGACACACATTCTGATGTTCTTTTGCATGCACCCATTGTGCATTTTGCACTAATTCATATGCAGCATCTTCTTCATCCATCCATGTTGATTTGGGGTGGATATCTAATCATTCGTGGATGTGACACAAGCATTTGTTGAGAGGGCTCTACGGGCATGTCTCCTCCACCATTCAGCCTCTTGCTCCATTTTCTATACCTTCTGCATTGTGATGCTTCTTGTTTTGAGCATTTTTCTTTACCAGGTGTAGTGTATCTCTCTTGTTTGTTGAGAGATTTTGTATCTGTATTTTCGACACTTTTGGCATGTTAACAATCTCTCTTGTGGGGGAGCTATTCTGGTGGAGCCCAGTGTTAGTTTATTAGTGTTCAAGTAGTTGTTTTGACAATTCATATAGATTTGTAGTGCCACTCCACCCATTCAGTAGTATGGGAGGGTGTGGTGTTGATCCTACTTCTTTGGTTTTTGTGTCCTTACCTTGTTACCTTGGATTTTCTTGGATCGTGACACTGGATTTTTTTCCCTTTCCTTATTGCTTTGGTTATTGTTCTTGGATCGTGGCACCCTATTTACCTTAGCTCATGTCCACCTAGGTACTTTATTTACATTTATTGTATTTATCCTCACCCACTTATGTGTGTGGATATTTCTTTTATCTTATTTAGATATTAGAAGATATTATCTAGTTGTTAGGTATAGTTCTTTCCTTGATCTATGGTATTGACTAGATCCTTGATGTCCATTCTATCCTAAATCTATGGTCTTGACTAGTTCTTTGATGACTAGTTATTTCCTTGATTTATGGCTTGATCTACGACCGACTAGTTCTTAGATTGTTATTCCTTGCATATTTAAGCAAGGCCCATTCTCAATGTATTGCATTGAGTTATAATATAATACATGATATTGCATTGAGGGTGTGGTGCTGATCCTGCTTCTTCGGGTTTTGTGTCCTTACCTTGTTACCTTGGATTTTCTTGGATCGTGAACTCTAGATTTTGTGTCCTTGCCTTATTGCTTTGGTTATTGTTCTTGGATTGTAGCACACCTATTTGTAGCACTTGATCAAATTATGTTTGGTTTTTTTTTTGCACTTTTACATCAGTCCATTGACAGTCTCTTCGTATGGAGCTATTTGCGGTGGAGCTCGGTGTCGGTTGTTTTTGAGTTTTGTGATGGAGTAGTGGATTCGGACCACGGTGTGCACCAAACTTCTTCATCATTGTACAAGTTTTTTTGAGTCAAGCTTCTTGGGATTCCTTGGAGTGGGTTTTTACTCTCTTTACTTTGTTGTTATTGGTTTTGGGTACCTTGCGGTGTCCCTTTTTCCGGTTATTGTACATGAGTACCTCATCAGGCCTAGTTTTCGGGACTCATACTATGGACATGCCACTTCTATTTTGGCCCCTAGCTTCACTTGAGAGGGGGTGTTAGAGTAGGTATTTACCTTTGCTCCCTAGGTACTTTATTTACCTTTATTGTATTTATCCTCACCCATTTATGTGTGTGGATATTTCTTTATCTTATTTAGATATTAGAAAATATTATCTAGTTGTTAGGTATAGTTCTTTTCTTGATCTATGGTATTGACTAGTTCTTTCCTTGATCTATGGTATTGACTAGATCCTTGATGTCTAGTTCTCTCCTAAATCTATGGTCTTGACTAGTTCTTTGATGACTATTTATTTACTTGATTTATGGCTTGATCTACGACTTTGATTGGTTCTTAGATTGTTATTCCTTGCATATTTAAGCAAGTCCCATTCTCAATGTATTGCATTGAGTTCCATAATAATATATGATATTGTTGCTCATTTGTTTGCAAAGGGTTTGTGTAAAGTTATTATGGCGAATTTCTTTCATCTTATTGATCGTAGTGTTTGATTAGCATCTCGTGTTGTTGGCTTGGTACAATATGGTTATCGTTCCTTTCAGTTATTCTTATTGGAAGGATTGAAATATTCATTAATTACTACAAAATGCCTTTTATGTTGTACTTATAATATGTTGTTGTTTGAATGAAAAAATATTTAAAATGTTTCTAAAATAGTTTCATGTCTTCTAAACGTCTTAGATCAATTGTTTTCACAAAAACGATTTTCTTACATGCATTGATGGAGATTAATTAATACAATGCTTAAGTGTAACACCTGACATATTAGTTATTGGACCAAACATATTCATTGACAAAACATATGTTTTCTTGCAAAGGATTTCTAGAGGAAAAATTGGACTAAGGATTTACTCCCCAAGGTTAACAAGATGAATTCTACTGCCTTAACTAGAATTGAATTGTAAAGATTGGAGGACAAAAATATATTTATTTCAAATATTTGTTACTTACCACAAAATACCTTTTATGTTATACCTATAATATGTTTTTATTTTAATAAAAAATATTGAACATGTCTCTAAAATAATTTGATGTCTTGTAAATGTCCTATATCATTTGTTTTCACAAAAATGGTTTTCCTAAATATGTTTATAGAGATCAATTACTATAATTCTTAATTATAACACTTGACATATCATTTCTTAGACCAAACATATTCATTTTCCGAACATATGTTTTCTTGCAAAGGATTTCTAGAGGAAAATTTTTCTTAAGGATTTACTCCCCAATGTCAACATGTTTTTTTGGTTAGTTGTTCAAAACAAGATTTTAACCCTTGACAATGTGAGAAAGGATACAATTAATAATTTGACCATAAGAAATATCCTTAAAGATAATAAATAAATTTTTTTGAAAGATTTTGATAAATGTAATTATTCATACCCGTAGAAAGGGTAATAAATGTGTAGATTATCTTGCAAAATTAGGGGCTAAAGGTAGTAATTTTAAAGTGTGTAAGAGGGGAGATGATATCACCAATGTGATTAATCTCATTAAGAACATTAAGTAATGATGTTCTAGTGGCTCTTTTCCCTTGTTGGGATGTCATCCTTATACTTATGGTTAGCAGGACCCTTCGCACGTGTAGGATATATGGTGGGATTTGTATTAGTTTTCTCTTATGATTCATTTTGGCCATTGTTTCTTCCATTTTCATTCTCATTCAACTAAAACCATGGGAGGTGGTAGTTTGAGAACCTATCCCATGAGATATGGTGACCTAAAAGACAACCCCTCCTTATGGTGTATTCTAAAATTGGGGGTTTAGGAATTTCATCTCAAAAATCATGAGGTCTAATATTTTCTTGCGTTAGAGTTTAGTCGGGCATGGAAAATTGGCAACATGGTGATCTACGACATGGAAATTCAGGTTTCAAAGGATTTGATAGTGTAAGCAAGCTGGAATGGAAATGGAGGGCTTAAAGATATTCAAGGACCACACCACATGCAAGCATGAAATTGAGACTTTCTTTCGTGGTAAATAAATGGTTTACATTCTAGATGGTATAGCTAGATTTTACATCCTTGATATTTGAAATATAGTCTGCCTCCACCTTATGAGGTACATTAATATTGAAGAGAATTATAGAATGATATTTACTCATGATCTTACTATGCTTAATATGTTAAGCAATAAGAATACTATGAGCCTTCCCTTTTTTTTATTTCACTCTCGTCGGTGAATTATTTTCAACAGGAAAATATTGATACACCGATACACCATGGACTAATTATTTTTATTTTTAAGAATGGTAAACCGACGTTACTTGTAATGTTATGTAACCATAGAAATTGGGATCTCAAGACGCGGCAACACCTGTGATGCAAGGAATCATTGACTCACATCATGATATCTTTTTCTTCCCAATTCTGATTTCGGTTCTCGTATCACGGATGTAGTTTTACTAGTTACATACAACTTTGTGAGATGGATTTGATCACTCTATCTAGATGGGGTGAGGGAGTGCGATCTCTCTATATACGAGTTGAGATATATATAGATAGCCCCCTCCCCCAATGTAGAGTTCTTGGCATAAGCCTACTGATAGGTGGGGTGGGTAGCCTCGTATCTCTCTTTGAGGAGTGAGTGCCCTATCTATAGGAGGGATAGATAGATAGAGGGCTCCTTTTTATATAGAGGGGAAATCTAGGGTTCCCATTGTGCTGGCTGTAGATATATATAAAGGCATCATTCAAGTGCCACTTCCATATATAGATAGGGTGCCACCCTCCCGAACCCTCTCTTTAGAAATATGGCTAGTATATAGAGATGCCCCCATGTATAGATATCTGGCAGATCTAGGTGGGTGCCCAGGTGTGCCATGCAGGTAAGGCCCCATATATAGATAGGGTGGCGATAGGGGAAGCCCTATATATAGAAATTTACTTCCTCAGGCTTAGGGATATATATATAGAGAGAGGGGGCCATATATCTATCTCTACTCCCTACGTGGAGAGAATGGGGAGAGACCTACCCCTACGCTTCCCCCTCCTCCTCTTGACCAATGGGGGTGTATAGAATAGATGGTGAAGTCATCATATCATGAGACAAATATATATAGATCAAATCTTGACTTATGGTGGAAAAGGAATTAGAGCCCGAATCCAAGGATTGAGGATGAAAATTGCACTCTTGCGAGACCATATGAACAAAATGAGGAGAAAGAAGAGTAAGGCACCTCGGGGAAGGGAAATATTTGTACTATGGCTACGGTGTTCTTTGATTCATATGAAAGGGGATTCGCCTAAAGGGAAATAGAGAGTGGAGCTGGGTTGAAATGTGGTTTTTCATAATATTTCGTTAGGGTGAGTCGGTGGAAATGGATATGGAGGCCTTAGGGGAATTTGGAACGAATATGTGAAAAAGTTTCATGCATTACATCGACACCTCTAATAAAATTTATATCACCCAAAACTCTATCAGGGCTGATATGGTAGAGATCAAAAGTTTTTCTTAGGAGTTGCACGGATGTGTGGTCAAGTTGGAGAAGGGACACAAAGTTAGAAGGTATAATCTCCACCTCGAGTTAGTTATGATGAGGAATATCAGGTTTAATATGACATCCCTATCATGAGAGAGAATAATGATCATATGAAATGACATGAAGAGCGTCAAACAAAGGAGTAAAAATGTTTGAAGACTAACTATTCTATTTTCTCTTAGATATTTTGTTTGACTATTTTTGGAATGTATCGTTTGGGCTTTTTTCCCCTCCATGTTTTAAAATTTTTCCTTGTATTGATTTGTTGGACTAAAATTTGGGATAAGTTCTTTTATCCCTTTTTCATGTTTATTTTATGTTCACTCTTGGTGATGCTCACGATGCATTCTATAGTAAGGATTATGGGTGCCTTAATCCTTGTATAAAGTATCCAATCACTATGTTAACATATATTTAATAAACCTTGTTAATATTAATTTGTTTAACAATATTTTAAATTAAACAAGATAGAGTGACAAGTTCATGCCTCATGGTTAGGAGATGTGCTAGTTGTGCGATTGTTTTAAAAGTTTTCTATAATTTTTTGCATTACGTGCTTTATATTTCTAAGAATAACCACTTTCAAATTTTGATAGAAAGTACAATGTACCAATACTTAATGTATAAATTATGCATATACGGTATGCCAACATCCATGAATGTTAAAAAAATAGAATGCCCCTATGTAATGATTTTGAATGCATAAAATATGTATATATTGTAAGTACCCAATTTAAATGTTGCACATATTGTAAATACCCACGTTAAAATTCAAGTAGAAAACAAAACAAAAATAAAATTATGCATCAAATATATAATTCTTTGGAAAAACATAGAGTGACCTAGAATCATATTATGCTTGAAAATAATGCAGCAATATAAGTGGCATTTTGAAATACATAATATGCTAGATTTTCAGGTAAAATAAAAAAAAAACACCACGATTTTACAAGTTGAACATGCCTACCTAAAGATAAAATTTTGCTATTAAATGGAATAGCCGAAATAAATCAGTTAAAAGATTTATCACAATAGTAGTAACTAATAATAGTATTATTTTTCTTGTCTTTAACACAATATAATCCATATAAAAATTTATGGTTAAAAAATTTAATACAAACATAGAAAAAATTGTATTTTATAAAATTTAACTTACAAATCTAATTTTTATTCCTAGCAGGATAAAGAAAAGATTAAGCTTTTGACTAGCAAAAAAAATAGTAAAAAATATATAAGGAGTGGGATGGGATTTAATTTAGAACTTTTTATAATGTGATTTGTTAAATAAATTTTATTAATTTTTATGAATAGTGTACTATTTTGGATGTGCCACTTGTCCAAGCATGCAAATACATCTTCCTTTTGGATAAGCATTAAATGCGATGAATATTCTATTAACATTTTTTCTAAATCTCATATCTTATTTAAAGATGGACAAGTGTCTTTCTTAGAATTATTATTTTTATTAAATAGAATAAATCAATGTTCATAAACAAGTCCTCATATTTGTCAAGTCAATACTAACTAGGAAAAAAAGAAAATATAAATAAGTTTTGTAGATTAAAAATTATTTAAATAAAATATAAACATTATAAAGTTGAAAAGTTATAGAATTTTTATTTTTATTTGTGGATTGAGGATACATTTTAAGTAAGAAGTTTTGAGCTTACCTCTCGTTAAGGTAACCTAATACTTCCACAATATAATATTTTGAGCTTATGGATCGCTACCGTTTAACAAGTCAAAGAATATTAATTTTCTCTTAGCATCTCGATAGCTTATGCGACACCATAATAATTGGATACTATCGATCGATATGATTTAAATAAATAAAGTAAGATATTGTCATCATAGAGTCTCTTTAGATTATGCGACAACAACATATTTCGATGTACAAAAACTATTTCCATTTTTGTGTAAGGGTGAATATGGAGTTTTTGAAAGGACCCGTATCCTTTTACAAAAAGGACCTTAAGGCGAGAATATTATATTGAAGCATAAAGAGAGAAATCCCATTGGCAAAAAAGAAAAAAATCCACATAGCCACAACCCAAACAGAGAAAATTTACATTTTGTGAAAACTTTTGAGGATAGATGTTGCTTCTATAGTAGCAGCATCTTAGGATTTCCTTGTTCCTTGAATTATCCTTTCACAAATTTTTATTCATTCTTTTGTTCTCCAAAATCTGTTTGGTTCTCCTACTCTTGCATTACCATATTTTTTCGCAAATAGGTCACTGTAATCCAACACCAACACATTGAATGACAACTCATTCTTAACATGAATATCTTCTAAAATATTGTCATTGAAAATGTCAACGATGTCATAGCCATTGAATTTTGTTGAGTATGTGTAGTGGAGGACTATTTGTAGACAAAAATAAGGCCAACAAAATAATATCAATTTTATAAAATACATCTTCTCATCTATTCTTATGCACCACCATGACCATAAATCGATTCTTCTTTTCACTTTTTTACAGTGAAAATTGAGCCACCATCCATACCACCGGGATTTTGTTTTAAGACAAAACAAAATGAGTTCTTGACAGGTTTTTAAAAATTCTACAAATCTTCCTCTCATGGTATTATGTATTAATCTACACCATTTCTATTTCAAGATGAGCTCTATTCAAGTAATCTTTCACTAGTATAACTTTTTTACTATATTATGAAATTATTTATTTGAAAAAAAAACTACCTTCTACCAAAAAAAAATTATTATTGGTAAATAGTTTTTTGAAAGGGACTATACCCTTGTAAACAAAAGAGGGCCTAGAAGCCAAAATAGGAATGAGAACCATTACAAAAAGGATCAAGATCCAAATGAGACATAGAAACCCAAAGTATCCCAAGAGCAGTTACCCCAACACAACAAACCAGTTTGAACACTGCAGAAGAGCAGCCAAAAAATAACAAAAAAACAACAAAAATAGCAATAATTACAGAGTACAACAAGAGAATCCACAATTACTTCTTGGTAGCTTTGTCAATTTTAGATTTGATATTCTACCAAGAGGTGAACATATCCAATGTCATAATGTGGGTAAAGTTAGTAACATCCAGCTATTCAATGGTCTTTTTTCTTTCCTTCTTCGTGCCCCAAAGAGTTGTTGGTATTCCGCTGAGATTAGAGACGCTGCGGACATGTTGCTCAATAAATTCTTCAATTACACTAAAAATAGCCATATTATGGTCATGGCGAGTCTTGGATTTCCCTAAACAGTTGTCTAAGGAGTTTATCTTTTTGTAAATGTCTTCAACCTATTTATTATCAATATCAGCCTCCTCCTCCTTCTTCCTCTTACCTTTTTACTTTGTCAAGTTTTTAATCTCTTCTTTCAGCAGTAACATGTCAACTTCTAAGGCATCCAGCCTATTTGTGGAGCTCTCAATGTGTGCCTCTTGTGAACTAGTACTACTAATATGCAAGAGGTTATGGGAAATTTCCAAGTCCTGAGGAACATTCCCCGAAATAGGGGTATCAAGTTTCAGTCTTCTAGAAGACCTAGTAATGTGTCCTGGTCAAAGTGGAAGTGAAGGGGTAGGAGAAGAGGTGGGGAGATGATAGAGGGAACCAAGAAGGAAGGCGAGAGGGGTGATAAAAGTAGTGAAGGGGGCGAAGGTGGAGATATGGGGGTAGCGGTAGTGGTCTTTGGGAAGAGGAGGAACAGAGATGGGGAGGATGGGATGCCTGGAGACCTAAGAAGAAAAAGCTTATGCAACAAGAATATGAGACCCTGATGCAGTGGGACCGCATGTGCATGCTTTTAAAACTCCAAAAGGATTTGCTCAAGTGAGTTAAGAAGATAGTGAGGGAAGCATACCATGAAATTCCTGTGGAAGTGATTGAGGAACACTAGATGCTTAGAGGGCATAGTGACGAATCTCCCCTCCAAAGAGATGTAACGCACCATCATACGGGTGACCTCGTCAAAAGGCGAGGGATGGAGCTGACCTGCAGACCCACCATGATGAAGACCAGCTTCTCATTACCCTCAACAAACTTCCTCTCCTCAGCACCTCTGTCAATCCTTTTATTAAAAAAGTGGTACCCATCCATGCCAAGGCTAGTAGCTTTGGCTATTAACTCCTCATTGATCGAAATCTTCTGCCTGCCATAATCCATAGTGCGATCCTTCCAATCCTTTGCAAAATGAATAGAAATACTTTGGTTGTGTCCCTAAATCTTATCAATAAAATTAGTGATGCCTCCCTGGTGAGAAGATTCCAAAGCTCTTCATTATTTTTCCATTCGGGTCTCGCACTGGGCTCAATCTGACAAGGGGCACCTCCCATTATCACCGTGCTTAAGTGCTTGCAAATAAAATTTTCAAAATCCTTATGAGGAGTTCTATAACAGCCGTAGTTACCAGTCCGCCTAACTCTGTTATTTTCTACTCGATGAGAATGATGACTAGGGTAGCCATTGTTGTTCCCACAAATATCTGAGTGACTTTTGTTATGTACCTAAGAAAACCCACATGTGTGAACTTCAGTCCCTTTAGAAACCCACTCCAGATCATCATCATCCTTATTACTAACTTGGGAATCCATAAAGCCCTATTTAAAAGCTATTGAAAGCACCATATTTCCCGCATGTGCGTCTTTACTCTTCATATAAATCCACTTTAAGTTCTCATTATACTTCCTATAACCTTGATTGTCCATCAAGATTTGCTTGAGTGCTGTTTTAAAATCAGCACATGTGGGAGTCTTATTTTTGAAGTTCCACTCCCAATGCTCATATCTCATACCCGAATTTGCATGCTCATAAGTATCCGCTTGTATGCTGCTTTGAAGCTGTTTAGGAATGTTATCTTTATTATCCCAAATAATGTGATTAACATTTATGTCATAATTAGCCAATGCATCTGCCACCTTGTTACCCTCCCGGTAGGTATGCTTGATCTAAATGTTATTGAAGGTTTGGCAAATACTTATGGATTCCAAGATGAAGTCCTTGATGTTCCAACTTGGAGGTGAACACTAATAAAGACGATTAATGATATTAAGTGAGTCCCCTTCAAGAATGAGGTTTTGGATTATGAGTCCGAGTAATTCTAAGGCCCCATAAAGCGAGATAATGCAAAGAAATGATTAGTTTGAATTCCCATTTTTCTAGCATACACAGCAATCAAATTGCCTTTATGATCCCCAGATCACTCCTTCCCCAATGCAATTCCTGGGGTTACCCTTAGAGGCCCCATAAAAATTCAACTTATACCAGCTTAAGATTAGGAGGATGCCAATGTATCAAAGATCTATCAATACTATTACTGAATTATTCGGATATTGTCACTCAATCGCAATGGAACAAGATATGTTCTTCATTTTCGGATAACTCTTGTTCTTGGGGGTTTAAATCTAGCAATATTTTATTTAATATCATTTGAAATTTTCCTAATATCGAGCTTAGAATTCTATTTTTATTTCTAAAGATAATATCATTTCTATATTTCCATATCCTCTAAATAATATGAGGAATAACCAAATTCGAGCCTTCTAACAACACAATGTTTATAGGGTGGGCTTCATTTGAGTCCAGAGTGATGAAATCCTTGAACCACCGAGAAATATTTAAAATTAGAAAGGGAAAAACTCCATATTTTGGTAGCATAATCACAATGGATAAACAAATGACTGATATCCTCAGATTCTTTTTACATAGATGACATCTATTAGGCATTATGAAACCTTTTCTTATCGGGTTGTCGGTGGTAATAATTCGCCTCTCGAGAACCGGCCAAAAGAAAAATTAATTTTAGGTGTTAACTTAGTCATCCAAATTCTACTCCATTTAAACTTAGTTTGACTATTTTCGAAGAAAGTATTATACCCAGTTTTGACAGAGTAGTCCCCATCAATAGAATTTCTCCAGACCAATTCATCCTTAACATCTAGCTCACTTAAGGGGATAAGGTCAAGCTGATCTTGTAGGGAGGAAATATTTTGGATCAGATCATCTCTATCCACAGAAAAAAATTTCCATTTCTTTTTGTTGCCATTTCTCTCAATATAATCCTTGATTCTAGTGCCATACTTGTTTTCAAGATTGTCTTTGACCACACCAAATCTTTCCATAAGGCTGCCATTAAACCAGTTATCATCCCAGAATTTTATATCATAGCCATCTCCCACTTTCCATTTACTGCCTTGTTTAATGAAATTTCTGCTCTTCACTAAATTATTCCAAAAAATGGAACCATAGGGAAGGTGCTCATCTTGAAGAAAAGAAAAGATAGCTTGTTGATTAAGGTATTTAGCCTTAATTAAATCTATCCATGGTTGCTTCTCAGAAAGCATTCTCCAGCCCATTTTCACAATGAGAGCCTCATTCATTTTCTTGATGTCTTTTATGCCCAGTCCTCCTATAGATTTTGGAGTACAAACCTTATCCCAAGCAACTAAGTGAAATTTAAACTTCTCCTCCATGCCCTACCATAAGAAGTTTTTCTGAATCCTCTCAATTATTTCTCCGAAGGTAACACGGATCTTATAAAGAGACATGATATAGATAGGCAGATTTTGAAGAGTTCTTTTTATGAGCGAGCACTTACCAAAGACTAGATAGAATGGATCCTTTCCATCCAGCTATTTTTTTGAAATCTCACCAATAGATCATCCCACACCTTGTTAGAGACTTTTTATTCTTTGAGAGGGATTCCTAAGTAAGTGGTGGAAGCGCACTTATTTTACTGACCCAAAATTTTAGCAATTTTAAGTTGTGTTTCTCGGGAGTGTTGAAGAAGAAAATGGATCTTTTTCATAATTGATCTCTTGCCTTAAGTAGATTCGTAAAGTTTCAGAATAGCCTTGGTAGCCTTAGCTTCAATGACGGAAGCCAATAAAAGGAGGATTGTATCATCCAGCAAATTGCTGATGAGAAGCAACTAGGCTGATGGAAGTGGGCTTTGAGCCTTTCAAAAGACCGTCAATGACTGGTTTACCAATTTTTCTACTAATACTGTCTGCCATAAGAATGAAAAGTAGGGGGAAATGGGGTCCCCTTGCCTTAGTCCTCTTTTGCTTGTGAAAAATCCCACTGGCTCACCATTAACCACCACTGAGAATTTGACCGTAGAGATGCAAGCCTTAATAATTTTTTTGAATTTGGCCGGAAAACCAAATTTAATTAAGACTTTCTACAAAATATTGAATAACAAACTTTCTTCTATTTAATTATCTATAAAATCCCTACATGGATATAAGCCCTAATCAGTCATGGAAAATTTTATATGGATATAAGCCCTAATTAGCTATGGAAAATTTTACATTAACAAAACTTCGTAATTTTAGAGGGGTTGAAGGTGAGAATGTATTCCAATTTTTGGCATGGAGAGGAAATCAAAAAGTTACCAAAAATCGAGCATATAATTTTTTATGCTTTCCTGGTGAGATTTATGTATTGACAAAGAGAATAGAAAGGAAAATGTTAAAAATATAAACTCAAAAATTGTCTACTTATAGTGATATGTAATTGACAAATCCAACCACCAATTTCTTTAGTGCACAAATTTAAGAGGGCATGCATATGAGTTTACATTGCTTTACATTAAATGGCTAATTAATGGCTAAAAACATTTACATGCTCCAAAAGGAGCACATATTTCAAATGGCACATGTACTTTTAAATGGTTAATTTTACATAGCTCATTTTAATGGCTAATTAATGTTGAGGCAAGCGCAACATTAGCTATAATTTTCCTTACAAAATGGTTATACTTAATACGCATTTGGTATTGTAAAGAATTAATATAATAATTTAATATTATAATTTTTAAACTGTAAATAAAATACCTTATATAATTTAGGTAAAATAAAGCCCTTATTTCTTGTGCTTGCACTTCAACGTGTGAATCTTGACGCTCTTTAAACGATTTTTTATTGTAGCAGTAAAATACTTACAAAAATTTGTAATAAATGTCACATGCGAATTGGATATTTAATATTTAACCGTCAATTATTAATATAGATTTATATATAAATTATAAAAAATATAAAAATTTACATCAATATATATTAAAAATAATAAAATTTATACAAAATAATTCATACAAATAAACATTGATTTGTATTTTTGAAGGGTAGTGTTGAAAAATTACCATTACCTAAAAATTGTTTGACAGGTGAGTTATCACACTTAGCTGTGTGAATCAAGACTCGCATTTAGCGGTGTGAATCAAGAATCACACTTAGTAGTGCAAATCAAGACTCGCACTTAGAAGTGCGAGTCGACATCGGCACATAAAATTTCGAGTCAATACTCGCACTTAGAAGTTCCAGTCGAGAATCACACTCAGAAGTGCAAGTACTCACACTTAGACTGCAAGGCAAGAGATGTGCAACTCGAGGGTAATAATTATACATGTGACCAATCACACTTGTAAGTGTGATCACTCGCATTTATACACTACTTACAAAAATTTTAAATGACAACTCCAAATTTTTTTAACTATGCTTAATATATACGAATAATTTTTTAATATAAATGTATATAAATATTGATGGTCACCTTTTAAATATGCGAGTCACACATGCCAGTTCTATAAAATATTTGAAATTATGTTACATCTAAAATCATGAAAATTGTCTAAACAACGGTTAAATTTAACACCATTCAATGATGTTAAGGGAAGGGATTTTCAACTTCAACGTTTATTGATTTGAATAAGGTATGCATGAATAGTTATATACGTATGATGACATTAAGATTGAAATGTGGCATAAGTGAATACAATCACTTACGTACTATCTTGAAGTCAGCGGCCTCTTCATTTATGTAAGTTAGTGGTTTCTTGGCTTATGTAAGTTTACAACCGTCTAGCTTATATAAGTTAGCAAACGGTTGGATTATGTAAGTTAGCAACCAATTTGCTTATGTAAGATAGCAATCACTAGGCTTATGTAAGTGGGTGGCCATCAGGCTTATGTGGGGGAATCAAATAATAACAAAATATAAATCCTAAAATAGCAAAACTGAAATCCAAAAATTGGGATTTAGTAATTGGATTCTAATAGTGGTGAAAGTGGAATCCAATAATAGCGTTATTGGAATCTAGTAATAGAAAAATTGGATTCCAATAATAGGGAAATTGGAATCCAATAATAGAGAAATTGGAACTCAAATAAGTCCAATAATGACAATATTAGAATCCAATATTGCTACTAATGGAATCCAGTATACGTAAAAATTGAAGATGAATTTCTTCCAATACTTGTAATACCGAGTCTAAATTCACGGAATATGTCCAAATTTAGTGAGAAGAGTTTTATTTATAAAAATTTACTACTCTATCATTATAGTATTATAAAAATCATTCAAATCACACAAATCATTCCAAGATATGCAAAATGTCAATTTTCATTTTTAAAAAAAAGGTAATGTTTAGAATTATCCATTTAGTAACCAACTTCATTCACCAATTGTTACATTTGATTGTTCCCAAAAATAGCACCCTTGGTTCTTTCAATATTAATGTGTTGCGCACTTGGAGAAAACCAACTTCTAGAGACCCTCACGATTTTCTAAAGATCTTAAAAATGTGGAATGAAACAATTTTGGATATTATATCCTATATATGAATCTTATCTACCATATAAATCTAATCTATAAGAATTTATAGATAGTTATTATGAGATTTATTCAAGTCAACACATTCCATATTCGGGTCCAACAAACTTCCTTTTTTTTAGAATACTTAGTGTCTTGAATTTCCTTTTACAATCCACACCTTCTATCCTCTTTTAGGGCTTACAAGAGTTTAGTCATATTTTATACCCTTAGACCAATAGTCTAATCCCATGTGCATTGGCTTATCACCCAGCAGGCACTAGGCGAACACCTGAGGCACGCAAGGGTGCCAAGTCTCTCCTTTATGTGAGTTTCATGAGAATGCATCATCTTAGGAAAAATAATCAAATGCAGGATAGAAAAGAACTATACCATATTCTTAAGAACTTAGAATGAGTTGTCATCTCATTGTATGCAGAAAAGAGAAATAACAAGCAACATATGGAGATGGTTCATACATAAAGGAAATGCATAAGTATTATACTCCTGAACACATAGATGATTTATAACAGAGCATTATATTCATACTAACATAGTCAATAACCCACATTACATCGCTTGAGGTCGTAATAGATTCTCATATAACTCTGCAGAGCTAATTCATGCATCGAGCTATATTATGCTCATCATAGTACAAAGAAGAATGAAAACCCATTCCTCTAAATGTGTCATCACCCAAAGAGCTCTCCTAATCCCTAACCCATAACATCATCCATACTATTTCTGCAAGGCTTCACCTCTCTCTTCTCCCCTTCACCATCTCTCCCTTTCTTCTATTGAGAACTTGTATATATAACCTTAGCACTCATTGCCATGCCTTCCAAAAGTTACAGATTGGTCACCAAGTGTCAAAGTGGTCCTTCATGGGAGCATGCCTTTCTGATTCAAGATCTCCACTTTGTATGATTATTATCTTTGGAACCTTCCATCACATGCCTAGAATATTCCATTTTCTATCCCACAATCGTTAGGCTAGTACCTTATCCACAAGGGTCATGATTTTCTTATGTGTTTCCTATTGTCTTTGAATACCGCTAATTACAAAACGTGTTTTACCTTACACATGTGTGTCGTGTGTTCTCCAAAACCCTTCTAGAACCCTTCCCTACATGCCTTCAACCCGCATGCCCTTCTTTAACTAGACCCCACATTCCCACGTGCCTTCTTGTACTTAGCTGATATTTTGGGGCCCAACATCACCCCACACTACGTTTTTTATCTATCCTCGAAAACACTTTTCAATAAAGAAATAAAGAATGGCAGATCTTTACAGATTGTTGAAATGGAAGAATAAAGGAATGAATAAATGGGGAAACTAATGAAAGAATGGGGAAATTTTACTTCTAGAGGAGGAGAGGGAAATCCTTCCCTAAATCTTCTTCTAACTTTCCCCAAGTGTCAACCTCATTATGAGCTTACCGAAAAGGTCACTCACCAAGGCACTCACTTCTTCAAAATCAGCTCCTCCCCCCTTAGCAGTCATTATCTCTATAATATCGTCCAGCTTTTTTCCCAAATACTCGAGCTCATCCATCCTCTCGAGTTATTTGGGTGTACAATTCCTTGATCGGTTCTTGATTGAGCCCCACAAGGTCTCAATGGCCTCTGATTAATTTTCCACTTTGACTAAGATTTTGTCTTGCTCAGCCCTATTCCCCTTGTTATTTTCTTGGAACTCCTTGAGTTACGCTTTATGGGTGGCAAACAATATACTTTCCACTCTATCCCTATCCACATAATTATTATAAGCAACCTCATAAACTTATGTGGCAGATTTTACATCGGTGAGGATTGTGTTGTATCTTGAGAAAAATTTTCCATAACCTTCATCTTATTTTATTTTTCGTGGCACATCAATGCCTCCTCTCTGGTGATTCTAAGGAAAGTGGCTACCTCTCCATATTGAGTACGTAGGTCAAGTCCTCTAGGCATTGCAAGGATGATCCATACTTTTGTGTGGGCATTGTTAAGTCTGGATGTTTTAATACAATGACATTCATGAGAATCTGTATCTTTTTATATGTGTCACGCACTCTTTCCTTCTCATCCTTTAATTCACGCCTTAAATGAGCACTGATTAGTTCCTCCTTCTTTAGGTCCTTTATTTTCTCAAGGATATCTTCCTCCTTTTTCTCTAGATCTACCTCTACAAAATTCACCTTGTCATTTCTTCCAAAGAGCCTGGCTTCAACCTCAACTGAGACTTTATTGAGCACATTGCAGATTTTCTCATCTGATAGTTGTTGGGAATTTACCAAGGGGTTTAATCCCTTTGTTTTTGGAACCTTCAACAATGATCCTTAGCTTACTTAAAATTTGGGCTCATCAATTTGAGACTCAAATTCCCATGATAGCATTTTCCTCATCTAAGGGTATGCACCTTCCTCATCAAATGAAGCCATGGCTAAGAGCTATTCCGTTGGCACGTTGCTCTAAAAGAGCATGTGTAACACCTTGTTTGGGTCATCAATGTAGCCCATTATTTGACCTTGCACTGATTCTTTTCTCTTCCTCCCTATGCATGTGGCCCTTGGAAAGCTTACACCAAACAAAGATCTCCTCTCATGTTGTCATATTCTTTTCCTATGCTTTTCTCCTCAACTTCCTTCATCACTACATATGCGCTATGTTTAACCTATTTTTCTACCAAGTCCCCGATGATTTTATCCACTTCTCTCTCGGGGCCTCGTCTACATGTTCCTTCATGAGGATTGGGCTCCTCGATCCTTTGTAATTTCTTCTCTACTTATCCCCTTGCCTTGTGTCTCAACTTCTTCTTCACCCTCCTTCTCATCATCTCCTTCTTTATACTCCCCATCCCCTTATTCTTCGAATCATGTATCTCATAGACTTGATGGTCTTCACCCCCCTTTGGCTTATCATCATCATCCTTTTCACCGATGTAGGCATCTAGACTCTTTGTCTCTTCTGAATCGGCCTCATCTGTCACCTTCTGCTTCTTCCTTATTGGGGATTCAAGTACAAGAGATTCTTCTTTTTCTTTCTCCTTGATAGGTGATATTTTTATTGGTGATTCCTCATGGGTGAGGGTTCTTCATGCTCTGGTGCCTCTTCTTCTAGGGTCTTCACCTTGATAGGAAACTTATTTCTCCATGCGTAAGTACTAGGCTTTGTGCTTGTCTCTCGACACGCTCACCGTTTGTGTGGTTTGAACACTTGGTGCCTTATGCACCTCTTCTCTTTCTCTCTTTCTAGGTGCGGCCTTCTTCCTTCCTATAGGGTCTTTAGGTATGGAGACATAATTCTCTAAGTAAGTGCCTTTTTCAAATTTTGGCCTTATGCGTAGATACACCCTTGTTGTGGTCCTTCCTACAATTGGCAGTGTTAAAGGCTTCATCATCTGTATCTCATGGGAGACATATCTCTCCACGTACACATACTTCTTTGGGTAGAATAGATTCCAGCACAAATCACGGTGTTCTATATCTACCTAACTTAGGTTTAACCTTAGTCTCTTGGCCTCCTTGAACCGATTAACTCCGACTTGGAAGTATTACATGGTGAAGGAAAAGGGTAGCTTGCACCATGGACTCATATTCTCATATTTCAATAAAACTATGCCAATGCAGAAGTTTTAATACACTCGAATATTATGTCTCCCCATTCAAAAGCATAGGAAAATACTCTAGGATCCTCCACTCAGCCCCAAATGCATCACACATTCACTTATACCACTTCTCCAGGTGTGCCTTATGAGCGGTTGTCATGGTTTCACAAGTATATTTCGCAAACCTCTTTGTAGGAAAGGGATCCTCTTCTGGATACTCCCAAACAAAATTTTCTGGCTCATCGGGAACTCCAATCTTTGAAAACACAATGGTGAGGAGGACGTTACCAAAAGTATCTTCTCTCGCTCCTGCACGCTACTTATAATTTCATCGTGATGAAAGTGGACAAGTTGTAGATGGTTCCTTATGATATCTTTTGGCATACATTTAGCCATGCCTTGTTCACTTGTGTCCATTATTCCTAGTCATTGATCTTGGCGACCAAGTGTATAGCCATCCTCATCACTGGGTCTAGTATCTTAGTGATGCCAAAGTATCGCAACCCCTTCTTGTAGTCATATGTGGATACAGTCTCCTTGATAGCCTCCTTTTTGCTTAGATCATCATCAATGTTATCTCCTTCACAATTGAGGCCTATGAACTTTGATATTAGTTGTGGTGTGATGCACATCTTGCGACATGCTAAATAAAAATGATCCTCATACACATGTGACATCAACCACTGATAAAGGTACTCAAGCTTGCCAAAGTAGGGTAACTCATACAATTGTAATAATCCAACCTTCTCCAATTTTACCTTCACCTCATCGTTGTAAATGGGCATTCCAACAAGCATCATATTGTTAGTTGGTCAAACAAACTCTAGCACCATTTCCTTCTCCATTGTGCTTGTGTGATGGTTATAATCGCTTATGACCATCTTTTGTAAGTGTGACTCCCATTATTTTCCTAGAAATACCCCATCTAGGTACTGCATTTATGTGTACCATTCTTTATTGG
Organism: Taxus wallichiana var. yunnanensis; assembly: GCA_018340775.1. Taxonomy (NCBI): domain Eukaryota; kingdom Viridiplantae; phylum Streptophyta; class Pinopsida; order Cupressales; family Taxaceae; genus Taxus; species Taxus wallichiana. Next base: position 173,441,945 of record CM031244.1, read on the forward strand.
TGCTCGCTGTAATGGCATCGATTTTCTTTCCCTTTCTCTTACCCTTTTTTTTTTTCTTCGATGAAATGGTTGGTTTCATTGGTGCCATTCTTCTGGTCGGGATGAACTTAAAAATCCTTCCTCTTGCTCTACTCTTCTACTCTCCTTGATCCCAAAAATCATTCCAAAGCTTAAACTCCTTAAATGAATCCTCCTTTCTCGTGCCATAGCTACCAAACCCTAACCAAGAAAACCTTCCATAAGATGATGCTCTTCACATAACCTTTCCTCATGCCCATGTACCCCTTCCTTTTGGTTCGCAGATCTACTCTAGATGCACACTCAAATTTTTTGGATTCTCCTTTCTTCGCACAAATTTCTCTCTGGATGCCCTAGTTTGTAAGAGCTTCTTTTACTTCGTAATCACAAGGTAACAAATGACTTGCCCGACCTTGTATTTATAGTTTTTTCTTCCTTCTAGCATTAAATGTTATACCACCTACCACCGTACTTGACACTAAATGTGTATTTTTCCATAAATCTTGTCCTTAAGATATTTTACCCATGTGCCACATCATGTGCAAAAACCCTTTACAACATTTTGGTGAATAAAAATCCAACATGACCGAAGACTCTTACATGTGCATCTACAAAGTGTCGAAGGCACTTCTTTCCGTCCTTTACCCAATTTTAGCCCTCACCTACATCATGTTGTTCCTGTACTCTTTACCCTTTATGTACGTGGTTTCAAAAATCCTTTTGACACGAACCATTCTTATCCACCCTTTCTTCTCGCGCTTCTTAACCTTACACACTTTTTATCCTTCAACTGGGCCATTCACCGCAACTTCTACTACTAGCTCAAACTTGTATTATAAGCCTATACTTCACATCACTCCATCCCACATTAAAAGAGATGTGCGGTCCTCTGCACATACACAACCTTGGAAAAATAATGTGGTTACCAGTACTCAAGGTGCATAATGAAAGGGAAAAAAAAAAGAAAAGAAAATACATAAAGGGAAATTCTAGACTAATTGGAAATACTTCCTTATTACAAACACCAAGGAGACTTATTTACAGTAGGGCTTCAACCTACTCCCATTGAAGTGAATTGATAATTTTTTCCCATCCAGCGCTTGTAACTAGAAAGTGCCTGAATCAAGATTGTACAAGATGATGTAAGGTCCTAAAAAATGGACTTTAAACTTCCCAGGATGCCACAGATACTTGGAATCATACAAAAATACCATCTTCCCAACCTCAAACTTCTTATTCTTGATATGATGATCATGCCATGCCTTTTGTCTTACTTTTTCTATCTTTTGACTCCATCTAGCAAGTGATCACCTTTTGTCTAACTGCATCAACTTATCAATTCTTTCTTCTAGCACTTGTTTGTCAGCTAACCCTCCTGCACACACTATACACAGTGATGGTAACATGAATTCCACTGGTAAAACAGCCTTTGTGCCAAACACCAATTGAAATGGTGTGGCCTTGTTCAACCTTTTGTAGGTTGTCTTGTATGCCCATAGAATGGTTGATACCTTATCATCCCAATCACGTCTTCTAACTCCACAGATCTTAGTTAATGTGTGGCTTAGTATCTTGTTAAATTCCTCAGTAGTGCCATTTGCTTGAGGGTGATAGGGGGTAGTTTTTTGATGGGCCACCATAAATTCTGCTAACATAATCCTGACTATTTCATTGAGAAAGTGTGTACCTTTATCACTTGTTAAAATTAAAGGACAAAAATACCTATTGATTATGTTCTCCCATTAAAATATAGAATTTGTCACTATGCTGCAATTCTTTGTAGGTGTTGCCTCTACCCACCATGTCAAGTAATCAATGCAAGTGATGATATACCGCAAACCAGTCCTTCACGAGGCTAGTGTAATTATCCCTAAAAAGGTGATTGCCCATTTTTCAAATGGCTCAACATTGGCTATTAGTTGCAAGGGAATTTCATCTCTCTTTCTAGGTTTTCCAAGGTGTTGGAAATGGTCATAGGCCTTGCAAAACTCAATGCAATATTTGTATATGGTTTCCCACCAAATCCTTGCTAGTAAAATCTTCTACGTGGTAGCATTTCCTGTATAGTGTCCTCCTGCAATGCCACCATGCGCTTCCTCCATAATTTCCATGTGTTCATGCTCCAATATACATCAGCACAAAACCTCATCATGACCTAGCTTATACATGTCAACACTAATCAACATGTAAGGTGTGGTGCATATTATTAACTAATTTTTCTTCAAAGCCTTCATCCCTTCTAGTGCCACACCTATTTTTAAGAACATTTTGATATCTTCTAAGTCTAAGAGCGCGATCCAAAATCTAGATAATGTGTGTCCGGCATGGTATCATCAATACTTTGTGTGTCCTCTTCCATGTCAATCCTTGATAAGTGGTCAGGCCCTGAATTACTCTTTCCTAGCTTCACCACCACTGTGAACTCAAAATCCTAAAATATAAGTACCCAACGACATATGCACCCTTGCAGAATGGGTTTTTGACTAAGTATTTCAATTCTATATGGTCTGTGTAGAATATAAATGGTGTTGCCAACAAATACTACCTAAAATTATGCAGTACAGCGTAGATCATAGAAAATTCTTCGCACTTAGTAGTTGTGTAATTCTACTCTTCTGGTGTCAACTTTCTACTTGTAAAGCACAAGAGATGATCAATAATTACCTCACTAGGTTGTGCTAGCAATGCTCCCATAGTTGTTCCTAAGGCATCAACATGCACATAGAAAGGCTTATCCCAAGAAGGAAAATGTAATATGGGCATCGTGACAATCCTATCCTTCAAAGTGTCAAATGCCTTCTGTTGTGCCTCTCCCCAATGAAAGGCACTTTTTGTGTTTTAAAAATTCCTCCAAGGGCATGGTGATTTTGGCATATCCCTTGATAAACTTTTTGTAATACCTCGTATGTCTAAGGAATCCATGCACTGCACTTTAACTAGTAGGCTCCCTAATCCTACAATAACTACAACTTTGGTGGGATCCACTAGTAAGTCGTCTTTGCATATAATGTGTCTTAACAAGGTTCCAAATGGAGTAGCAAAGACACATTTCTTAATGTTGAGGGATATCCTCAATTGCCAACATCTCTCAAACATCAGCCTTAAGTTGTCATAATGGTATTTCACTAGTCCATACATAGTCCAGTCATCTAGGTAAACTTGAAGAAACTTATGGATGAAGTCCTAGAATGCTTGTACCACAATGCGCGAGAACACGGGAGGTGCGTTATTCCATCCAAAAGGCATAAGCGTGTAGGAAAAATTCCTATTTAGTGGTGAAAGTTGTCTTTATCTAGTCTTCCTTTGCAATCCTGACTTGGTGGTACTCTAAGAACCCATCCGTGAAAGAGTGGACTTCACGCCCGACTATTCCCTCCATAATTTATTAAGTAAAGGGGGTTGGGAAGGGATCAATGACATGTGCTGCATTTGGATCCCTATAATCAACATAAATTCTTATCATACCATCCTTCCGAATACCGATAATCATTGGGCTTATCCCTTTCGACTCTTCCACTACCTCAATGATACTAGATGTTATCATTTTATCCATTTCTTCCTTAACCCGTATGCGTAAACTGGATTCATCGATATGCCTCTTCTAAATTGGGTGTGCACCTTTATTTAACTTGATGTTAATCTCCCCAAGGAATGGTGGATGTCTTTGAGTTCATGGTACCTACGAGGGAACAAATCTTGGAACTCACGCAATAGATCAATGATCTTTGAAACTTATTTTTCTAACCAATAGTCACCGATGATAGCTTCCTTAGGTTCTACCTCCATCCCAATGTTAACCTTATTTATTTTCAAGGGATCATGGTAGGTGCGTGCTCACTCATCAGTGTTGTCTATGACTTCACATGTACCCTCCGAATGGTTAACATCCAAAGTCTCCATCTCTTCTCTCGTCTATTACATAGACCATTTTTCTTTTTCTTTTTCCATGCATGTGCGCTCAAGCTGTACTTCCTCTTATTCTTCTTCATTGAGGTGCATCTCCAAATAAGGCTCACCTAGTAATTCTAGTAGCCTATCCTTTTCCATAGCACTATCTCCCATCGTAAGGTGCTTGATCATTTACAACTCCTTATCCACTGATGGTTTAGTACTCCTATACTCGAAAGATTGAATGAGATCAGCCACCAAATCTTGTAAATTACCTGTTTGATGACGTATCTCCTAATAAATGTACCAAGATCATGCACATCCGTGTAAGGTGGAATACAACTTATGTACCCATAACAAAGGTGGAAACACTTCTACGATTCCCATCCAGGCTGCCTCACACGCTTGGATATGAAATAAAGTGGTCTCTTTGCCATGGTAGTCTAGTATGATAGTGGGCACGTTGATCCTAGAAAATCTTACAGAAAATTTGATCCTCACCTTGCACCACTCCAAGACATTCTCCCGATGTGTATCCCACTAGTTCACTATAGTTCGAGTAGGTTATAACCGAGCATCCCCTCCCCTCGTCCTCATTTTTCCACCGATCTTCCATTTCCTAAAAGAAAAATTCAAGATATGCTCCTCCAAAGTAGCTTGGAAACTTATTTCCTCCTAGGTGCTTAATCGAGTGTGCCTTGTCGCCCTTGTTAAGGATCCTCTTAACTATCGCCCAACTAACTCATAAGTCCCATACGACTAATTTTTACATGCCACACAAGTGTTATCACTTAAGGACTCGAGCATCTTCAAACTGGATAACTCCTCTCGTGGGTTGAATTATATCAGGATCTCAGAATTAACACACATAGATTCTATCAAGGACTTCTTCTCCTAAGGGCTTAGGATAGGGCATTGAATTTATATCTGTGAAAGGGATGATTACCATTTCTTCCTTATTCTCAAAGTTGATATACCCTTTGTTAAGCCATAGGTCGACATTATTCTTGTAACACCATTGGCACCCAAGCAATGCTAGAAATTTTTCTTCCTTGGTGAGCGCCAAGACTTCGAAGTCTTCAAAGTGAACTTGGCCCTGAATGGTGATAAATGCATCCTTTAGACTGTAATGGGCATTGCCTTAGTCATTTTCACGATTTACAACACATTTGAAGATGGCTGCAATGCGGGCCATCCCATCTGATGCCAAGCATCTAAGGTAAGAACATTTACCTCTGCTCCCGTGTCAATGAGAATATTGCTCAGAAGCCACCCATCAACAACCACATTCAAAGTAATCTCCTTGTCATATTCAAGGTTGTGAGGAGGAAGGTTTACATGTAAGACCTATCTTTCACACTCTACTCTGGTGCGTGGTACCTTCTCTCTCATCCATTCTCCCAGCAAGGGAATAATATTCTCTTTCCTTAACATTTTACATACTTCCTTGACCTCATCCAGGTCATTCCTTAGAACCTCATTATCCTTTTGTTGCTCCACCTGCCTTGATTTATCCTTGAGACATTATATCTCCCCTTGTAAACTTTGAATCACGTCCATAGTCTCTTGATACACTACTTTCTGATGGGCGGGGTCTAGATAATTTTCATGTACTAATTCCTCTCTTAGAACTAGTGCCCTTGGTCATGGCATATTCTTGGTGTGAGCGGCCTCCACTCACTTCTTCACTAGTATAGGTTCTAGCACTGACTCACGTGCTACTCTTGGCATCCATTGTAAATCGACCTTCTTGATGCTCTCCATCCCAACACCGTTGTCTTTTCGGTGTTGCTAGTTCATATGCTCATAAATTTTTGGACACTCTTCATACTTGTGTTTCTTTCTACACCATGAGCATTATAAAAGATCAGGAAAATCACATTTGTAATGCTCTATGGATCCACAAGTATAACAATTTCCTCAGATTACTATAACCAAAAAATCCTCCGCAAAATCCTCTTCCATGCACCCCTACATATGAATTCCCTTCATAACGATTTTCATCATCCTTAGAACTACTTGCAAATCTAGTCCGTGCACATCTAGATCAATAACATCATGGATATGATCAATCAATATATAATCCTTGGTATCATGGGTTGTAGACATACATATTTTGTAGTAGCAAGAAAATTCTTATGCATTGTGTCTTGTAGTAGAGGGAACGTAGTTGTATCATGATCCCCATGGCATATCTCATAGTCTACCACCATAACATACACCAACTTCCAAGGGTAACTATCCTTTACATGCCCCTCCACTTCATAGTTTGTACACCAAAGCCCACTACAAACCTCATGCGATGAGTTTGTAGAAAGATTCTCCAACTTCTTGGCCATTGTAGAAATTTGAGCCTCCAAAAAGGACTAACACTAGTATCGTTGCTCCCAATGACTTCAAAGACACAGGTAAGCTTCCAATTCCTCACACAAAAGTTAGTAAAATTCTTGTGCGACAGCCCTTCTAAATGGTGTTATCAATCCTCTAAAAAACCATTGAGCATGTTGAGAAGGATGAATTTCATAGGATAAATTTGAAAAGAGAGTCTTGAAATGTGTGTCATACTCCCGCACACTCTCTGCCATTCCCTACTAGATCTCCTTCAGAGTGTTGATGCTCTTATGCTCAAACTCGGGATATGGAACTCTGCTAGGAAGGTTTTCTTAAACATGGTGTAGTCTACCAACATATGAATGGGGTCATACTTCCTATACAAACTATGTGCGCACCCTTACAACATTGTTACAAAATGGCTTGAGTTCTTCTCTAGGGTAGTGATGCCCTTCACGTGCCATAGTAAATCACACTTGTGCACATGCTCTGTAGCATCTTCAATACCCCTATAGTCTGGTTAGTGTAAAGACATATTGAAAAAAACTTGGGGAGGTGGTTGGGGTCCTTCTCTACCGATCTAGAGCCTTGGTTCCCTCGGTGTTTACTCCTTCACCGGATGCACCTGGATCCACTAGGTTGTGTTCCTCTCAACCCATGATCGCCTCCTATAGTCGGCAAAGATCCTCGAAGTAGTCATGCCAAGGGTTCCAAACATCCCACTCAATTACACACCAATGGTTTGTGATATTGTTCCACTACCAGCTTTATGTCCCGCACCACCCAGCACGCGATACCTAAAGCTTACGTACTTACACCTTGTCCAAAGATTCCTCCAAATATAGGGATGGATTGTGCATCCATGGATGTTCCAAATAATAAATTATATCTCGTAGGCATAGATCGATTACTCCTACCGGTACCAATGGGTTAACAATACTCCTCCTTGATCCGGAAAACCAATCACCAGGGGTTGGTCGTCAGGTGGGTTTAGATGCGCGTTGATGGCTCTTCTTTCTCCATGTAAGAAACTCTCATCAAAAGCTAAAGGGGCTTCTCTCCCACACTTTCCAAGATGGGGTAGCAAAAATGCTTAGATTCTAATTCCTCTGCATGAACCTTAACTCCTTCCCCCAACATCTACCTCCATAGATCCATCACACTTCAGTAACCTCGCATTATCTAGTCATATCCTTTTAATGATCTTCTCTCTACTTGAGTCATATCTCCTCACTTTCTTTATCATCCATAATTTCCACCATCTTCCTCCACCCTAGCTTCCTCTACAAAGTGCTCAAAGAAGCTTATCCTACCATGCGAATGCTTCTAAATTCAAAGTAATGACCAAGATCTTCATAGCCAAAGAAATAACATGTAAAAATGATCCTCTAGGCTCCCTCAAAACTCATTCTTAGCAACTTCGGGCAAGAATACATCAAAATGACATATTCTAAAGTATAATTTACTATCACCCTCTTCAACCAATGATAAACATCACATGTCCAAGTCGATCCGCATCCTGCAGCCTCGATAGTCATCTTGGGTCCATATGCGCAATATATAGTACCACTTGATCTAGATGCATATCTTTGAAAGCCATTCATATAGTTCTAATAGGAAACCAAAAAGGAATGTCTCATACAACTCATGGTATACGTTCGCTTCTACCCATCTACATGCATTAAACTCAGGTCCATTGTTGTATCTTTGAGAAAACGCATCCTCCGTGCTCTTAAACCACATTTCAACACTTTCTAAGGTCAGGTGCTCTATCTTCACACATCATAGGAACAAATATGCATTTCATTTCTCACAACTTTGAAAAGAGGTCCCAGCAACGAAACCAAAATGTAGTCATATTTTATACCCTTATTCCAATAGTCTAATTCCATACATTTCAACCTATCACCCAAGAGGCACAGGATGCTCACATGAGGCACGCACGGCACCGATTCTCTCCTTTATGTGAGTTTCATGAGAATGCATCATCTTAGGACAAATAATCAAATGCAGGACATAAAATAACTATACCACATTCTTAAGAACTTAGAATGAGTTTTCATCTCATTGTATGCAGAAAAAGAGAAATAACAAGAAGCATATGGAGATGGTTCATACAGAAAGGAAATGCATAAGTATTATACTCCTAAACATATAGATGATTTATAATAGAGCACTATATTCATACTAATAGAATAAATAACCACATTACATCCCTTGAGGTCATAATAGATCCCCATATAACTATATAGAGCCAAGTCATGCATCGGAGCTATATTATGCTCATCATATTACAAAGAAGAATGAAAACCCATTCCCTTAAATGTGTCATCACCCACGAGTTCTCCTAATCCCTAACCCATAACATCCTCCATTTTGTTTCTATAGGGCTTCACCTCTCTCTTCTCCCCTTCTCCCTCTCTCCTTTTCTTCTATCGGGTGCTTGTATATATAACCTTAGCACCCACCACCATGCCTTCCAAAAGTTACAGATCGGTCACTAACTATCAAAGTGGTCCTTCATGGGATCATGCCTTCATAGATTTGAGATCTCCAATTTTTATGATGATGCTCTTTTGTAACCTTCCATTGCATGCTTGGAATATTCCCTTTTTGATCCCACAGTCATTAGGCTTGAACCTTATCCACAAAGGTCATGCTTTTCTCGTGTGTTGCTTGGGGTGCCAAATATGGCTAAGTACAAATCCTATTTTTCCTTTTACGCACATGTTGTGTGTTTTATTTGTTGTTTGTTCTACAAAACCCTTCTAGAACCCTTCCCTGCACACCTTCAATCCATACGCCCTTCTTCAACTAGACCCTGCGCACCCACGTGCCTTCTTGTACTTAGCTGATATTTTGGGGCCCAACAAAGAGTCCGGAGAAATTATATTCTTTAGGATACAAATCCCAATTATATTTCCACCATATTTTAGTATGTTTGATTTCCACATCTCAAAATTTTCTTTATGTTGTTTTGCATCAAGATTCCTCACAAGAAATGGTGTTAACAATAACGGTGGTATGAACCTCATTCTAAATGAACATTTTGAAGTTGATAAATAACTTTAATCAATTTATTTTTTGTCTTTAATTCCTACCACAAATTATTAGAGGATACTAGTTATTTCTTCTTAATGTTATTTGGAATCTGTTCTCATCTTATAGTATATGCTAGGTAAGATTATTTGAATGTGGTCATGGTATATATCTTGAAATATTATGAACATTCTATTAAGTTTATGAAATATATCATTTTCATCTTAGAATGGTAAGCATATTACTTGAAATAATTGACAAACTCTTGAGGTTTTGGATGTTTATGCCTCATCAGTAGGCTTAGAGTCTATTTTTAAATGTAAAAATATTACATTTTTATTCTTATCCTACTGATTTTATAGCAAGGAAATGTAGGACCAAATTTTAGGATCTACAACAAATAGATTAACCATAAATTTGGTGAGATGTCCTAGTATATATTCATGTAAGTAAAGTTTACATAGTAAATTATGATATCTTATAGGGTTCCATTATTTTTTTCATCTTCAAAACCAAAAGGTTTCTGTACGAGATCCTAAAATACTACCAGGTGAATTTTTTCAATTAGAAACAAGCATAATTTAATATTATGGCCTCTTGCATTGAAAAGAGATTCACCAATGTGATAGGAATTGGTTAAATTACTCTCTACTAATTGATTTTTTCCTCTTAACCTAATGATCTCTTCATTAATGATTTTGTTTTTATTTTCTATTTCAATATAATTGTTTATTCATATTCGTATTCATGATAAAATATGGTTAGTTGGCACTATATTGTGTCTCCTCATTGGAGCACTCACTTCAAAATAATCTTATACCATTTGATCCCCATCCATTGGAAAATTTATTGGCATGTGTGTTATTTTATCAAGTTCCTCTATTCTAGCCATATCTTTAGTGATCTCCTAAAATGTGAAAATGTTGAAATGTTGGTGGCACTAGTCCTCTTTCAATATCTTTTTCATTAGATATTTTTCCAATTTTTGAATGTTAAGATCGTTTTCCTTAGAGGATACCAAGGTGCTTCCTCAATCTATTTTATCTCAGTCTCTAATTGACCTACTATCCTTTGTAAAGTAAAAATTTAAGATTTTTCTTCTACTATCTCTTTCTACAGGAGAGGATGGTGCATCCCTCACATAAAGAAGTTTTTAGAAAATATACTTCTTTACTATGAATTTATAAAGAGGACTCAACTTTGGATAGGGATAATATCTCAAGAGTTTATATATCTTCTTTAGTTAAAATGGCATGTTTTTATTCTTTAATTTATGCATGAAGGTATTTTTCCTATATCAACTTAAGATTTAGGTTGAACTAATGAAGATGGTTTAAATTAGTAGTTTCCTCACTACTTATTTTTGGACAAGTGACGTAGAGGAGCCCTTGGAGGTAAAAGTAGGTGGGTGCAAGGTACTTATAATTTTCAAAATGGCATGATCCTCATCATACCTTTCATATGGAGGAATCTCAACTTTCCATCACTTAACCATTTTAGGGGTAGAGGAATATCCTCTACCTTTGTTTTCTTCAATTGGTAGGGATATGGATTTAGATATTATAATATCAAGAATATCAGTTCTACATGTAGACTCTGTGCTCGTTAATAGCTCTTGGTTCAAGGGTTATCATCTTTCACAATTTCCTTATAGATTCCCTTGTTGGAATGGAATCTTGAATGGAAATAGAGGGTTTCATAGGGAACTTCCTCTTCTTAAGTGAATATTTTAAAACCTATGCCACTTCTCCTCTCCATCTTACTTTTTAAGAAGTAGTGTTTTTAGATTAATTGAATAAGAACATAATGCTTCATATGCCCCGACTGTATTTTTTTTTTTGGAAATCATATATAGAGATAAATAAAGTAAACTACATAAATTTACTTAATATTCATCCCCTAATCCTCCATACCTCAAACGGTTGAGAATTTTCAAACCCGATATTAATAATGCCCCACATTTCCCATCTCATGTAAAGTACTTGATCACCCACATGATGACTAATTTTCTTAGTTCTAGTATATTTTATTTCATGATTAATTTTAATTATCCTCTCTTGCCTTACAATAATTTGGGAGTAAGCTCTTATTCTTGCGGAAAAAATTGAATTATTTTATGATAATATACTTTAGTGTTTCAAAATCTTCCCTCATTGTGGAATTTTAGAGAGTTCACTAATGATGGTAGATCTTATTGAATTTTTTTACACCAACTACCTTAGAATTATTTTCCTTGAAATTTTGAGTAAATTATTCCACAACTTGTTTCATTATATCTATAAATATTTTGAATAAAATGTAGTCACCAAGCATCCCAACGAATTTGAGTGAAAGTTTCATTTTCATATAGTTGTTGATAAAGGGTGAACTCATTCTTTTCTTCACTCCCATCTTTTCAACAATTCTAATTAGAACACTCTACATTTTTCAATATTTATAGAGTATAGCAAATAAATATTGAGTTATAAAATGGAAATAAATAGTAATAGATGTAGATTAATTTATAAAGGTAGTGTAAAAGGCGAAGCAGCAAAGAAATATCAACTTGGTAAGAAAATGGGCAAGTGTAAGAAATGAAAATTAATCTAAAAAATTACTGTAGAAGTTGACTAAATAAGGTATAGAGAAGTTAAATACATCACAATTCCTCATCATATTTTAATACTTGTAGTTATTTAGTTCACAAATACATCCATCACTTAATATCACACCACTAGTTTTAATCTTTACACTTAAGTGATATGTAAATAATTCCTTGCATGTTAAATAATGTAGTGCCCACTCCCCCTAACACATTGGAGAGATAGATTTTCTTCCTACCCATTATAGTTTACATAATATAACTCTTTATAAGAATTGTATCGACAGGGTGCCTAGACATGTTATTACATGGAAAATGTCCCTTTATGATATTGAGTTGGCATGGGCTGCCAACCATATGATCAGACTAGCTTGGATACAAAATGTAATTTTAATATAGTATACATGATTGATGTTGCTGGATTATGATTTGCATATATTTTAATTTAGTTTACAAACATGAATTAGATTTGTAGTTGTTATATTATGGAAACATAATAATCATTGAAGTAATTAATTTTATACTTATGGAAAACATATATGTGAAAGTTAATTGTTAGAATTTTGTATGTGTGCATATTTTATTTGCTTGAGTGATGAATAATGACTAACTAGTAGATGAATAATTGATGTAAGTAAGTTAGTTTTCGTGTTCTATTGAAAATGTATAATCATGAAAATTATAGTGAACTTAATTATTTTTGATAATTTGATTGATGTGTGTGTGTGTGTGTTTGTTCAATGGTTAGAATTTACTTTCATATATCATTTCGGGCAAGTATGATGTGTTTGTTGAGTGTGTAGATGACGAACATGTATTTGGAAGATCTAGTACCAAAATAAACAAAAAAAAACAAACAAAAGAGGATGAAGGGGGACTAACTCACACAGGGATCATTGGCAAAAAAATGGGTCACTCGAGCTCAGAAAATTAAATTAGGGGATGCAATTATTCAAAGTGACAAGAGTTTTGAATTTTATTTTTATTCCTTTTTTAAAATTTAATTTCCTTTTATTTTAACCTTTAGATTAACTAGTTTAAGTATTTTGGTAAATTCATTTAATTATATTATAAAATGGATTTGTTAAATTTACCCTTTCTATTTTTAATATTTTTTTGCTTATATTTTGAAGTTGGAAGCTTTCCATTTTTGGTAAGTCCGAATTTGGTCTTCAAGTGAAATTTTGGAAGGTGTGTGCGATAAGTAAACCTTGTCCCACACTCCAAAACTCTCCATACACCTACCCATAAGGTAGGTGTACCTTTTATGACACTTTCACCACTTTTAAAATCTTTTGTACATCATTTATGGCTTGTGATATTTATCTCTTTTCAAGATGAGATCTTGTAAGTAATTTTCTTACCTTTTTGACTTTTGGGATTTGGAATATTTATGATGATTTGATAAAATGAATTTTGGCATTTTTGAAAATCAAGTTTTGTGGATGTGCACCATTTAAATTATTTTCCAATTCTTTATTTATTTTGTGTGAGGACTTTCGGATGTGGGTTGAGTGTAAGTCAAGTCATGATAAAAGTGAAGTGATTATTTGTAAGGAATGACCCATGTGATTGTGTAAGGGATTTCATGTCATTCTTGGGAATTAGAGTTATTTTGGGGATGGAGCATGCCACATGGCATGATCCTATGAGATCCTTCACCTTGAGTTTTTCTATAAATTGGAGTCTTGTGCTTTGTTTTGGGGGATTTCACTTAGTATTAAGGAGGTGTTGCTTCTTTTTAAATTGGTTGGAAGGATTATGATATTGTTGGTGTGCTTGGGAGTGCTTACTTTAAGATAATTTTGTGACAATTAATTATTAAGTATGCCTAACCCATTTGATTTCTCTATTTGTAATGTAATTTCTACTCCTTGAACTGATTTTGGCATCATGATTTTTATTTCCCACTTGGGTATGTGCTAGTTTTTTAACTAAGTGTTACGTTTAAATCTTGCATGATTCCATTGTGGGCATGCAACTTGTACTATGTGTGGGGGAATGTGTTATGAAACTATAGGTATAAGTAGTGTTTTGAAGTGAGGGATATGTTCCCTCTTTAGGTCTTGTTTTGGAGGAACCAAGGGGAGGGGAAGCTAGTCCTAGGGGAGTGATAAGTGGTTGTGGGAATGGGAGGTATAAGTGTGGATCCATTTTCCATTTTATTCTTGTGGAGGAACCAAGGGCTAGCTACCCTCTCCTACTGGAGTTATAGGGTGATATAATACTTCCCCATTTCAAACCATACATGGTTTGATCTTTTGCATTGACTTCCTTTTGTGGTTGGCATACTTAGTTGTTTGTCCATTTTTTTGGTTGATTATTGTGAACTTTTTTGCATGGTTGTGTGTTGTTTTGGGTGTTGTGTTATTCCAAATCATGTTTATTACTTCTTGAGCCATTTGTGAGTTAGGGAAGTCAATGGAGATGAGATTTTTCCCCATTGCATGGTCGTGTGTGGTAAGTGTCATTGATTCCTCCTTTTGTTTGATATGGAAGTGTTATAAGGAAGTGTATTGAATATGTATGAAGTTGTTAATAGAAGTTTGTTATTGAGGATTGTGCAACTTACGCCATTGAAGATTTTTGGAAATCTTGTATAGTGTTGTCCAAGTTTGTTATCATGTATGCTCGTGAGAATTTTAAAACAAGTGGAAAGGCATGTTTTTAATGTGGTATTGAAATGTTCATGTGAGAAAAATGGTGTTGAAAGTTGTAGTTGCTATGGTTTATGGAAATAAAATGAAGTTTCCTTTTTATCTCTCTCTATTTCATGAAAATTTTATTTATACAATTGTAAATCATTGTAATGAATGGAAAATGAAGGATTTATTGTTATTATTCTTGGTGTCAAAAACTATATTTGATAAGGTTAGTGAAATTCAATTGAGTCTCCTTTCTATATTCTCTCTATTTTCTTATAAGAAGTATTTATATAAACATATGCCATCACATTAAAAAGAAAATGGACGACTTATTTTTGCATTCTTGATGTTACAGAGTTGTAATTGGAAATAGTTTGTGAAATAAAGTAGAAAATTTACTTGAATCCATTCTCGCTCTATCTCCTAAATCTTACGTTTTGATTTGTCTATTAATCAAAGAAGGTGTTTTTTTGACTTCATCATGAAGTGTTTTGAAATCTATATTTGAAATAGAAATGAAATGAATTATTAGTCAGATATGAGGTTCTATGTTATCAGTAATGCATTTTATACCTTTAAAATGAGAATATGTTGGTTCTATTTTAATATCATTAGAAAAATATAGTTTTTTACTTATCCCCATTTAAATTTTGAAGTGGACTATTTATACCAATACTTGTTGCTATATGGAAAGGAAACAACTCGACATTAGAACAAGGTTGAAACTCTTTTATTCACTCTCATTTTCTTAGATTTAAGATAACGTGTTTGATATATATGGAAGAATGTTAAAGAAAATCGGTTGAATTTAATTAACTTCCACATATTATCTCCCCATTTATTGAGTCACTCAAGAACTTGATATATGTTTGATAACTTAATAGGTAACAATTTATCTTGGAAGGTCGAAAATCATTTTAAAAATTTGTACAACCATATATACCTATGGATATATTTACACCTCATCATATGTCATATTATTATGAAATATTGGATTATTATATAAAGCTAATTAAATAACTTATAAGTTAATATATACAGATTATAGATAAGGATATAACTTCTAATCAATATACTTTGTTTGAGTTGGATAATTAAACCATACATTCATATAACGAATAATATAAATCCTACAACTTACATATATTTAACATAGTGATTATAATATATATAAAGTTATATGTATTATATAAAAAAAAAAAGGTTAATTTCACTATACCAAGAAATAAAAAATATATTTATTTATTTATTTATTTATATATAAAATAATAATAATAATAAGAATAATAGATATATAAAATAAATGAATAAATAAAATAAAATAAAAAGATATAAAACAAATTAAGAAAAAGGAAAAATAGTAATAAAAACAAAAAAATAAAACCCATATTTAAAAAGTGGTATTTAGGCCACGACCTGCATAGGTCGTGAGCCCAATACATGTTGGAAGAAGGGGTGGGTGGCCATGGCCGATCCACCCCAACATATTTTAATATATGGTGGGGTGGGTCGGCCATGGCAGCCCACCCCCAAACCCTAACAATTTAAATATATCACTATCTATTTTTTCAACGAAAAAATAAATAAATAAACAAATAAAAATATATGTAATATTATACACACACATAATATTACTTTTCAAATATTGTATATTCATATTTCATGCATTGTTGAGCCTCCATTAAACCTACAAAAAGAAAGGAGAGAGGAAAAGGTGAAACAAGGAGAAATAAAATAAGAATGAGGAGAATTGAAAGATAGATAAGAAGGTAAAGTAGAAGAACTAAGTTTTTTCGTGACCTAGATCCTAGGGTGGAAATTGCCCAAATGTAAGGGCCTATAACGAATTCTCTTCCTCCACTTGGTTAAGTTGAGCAAATTGATTCGATAGGAGATTTTATTTATAAATGGGTTTTATTATTATAAGTATAACTAAAGTTTTAACATTAATATAGGCCTCATTATAACTCTTAATATAATGGTATTATTGTTTTAGAAAACTCTATTCATTTGGAAATAAGTAACCTTAGGAAAATTATAAATGTGACTTACGTATTAATGGGATTTAAATTATTCTTCTAATTCTATGGTTGTGAAATGTAATAAAAAAGATACAAATGGAGTTACTTGTAACTGAGTTAAATGATCTTAATAAAATATAAATGTGATCCTTTATTTAATATGGTATTTAATTATTTATTTTAACCTAACGATCTAGAATAAATATGGAGTTAATTTCAAATAAATATGGTGTAAAGTAAGACCCCTTAGAAACTCCTTCGGACTCTTTGTTTAATGAAATAATGAAGTAGACACACAATTTACCATGTAGCCGAATAAATATT
Organism: Taxus wallichiana var. yunnanensis; assembly: GCA_018340775.1. Taxonomy (NCBI): domain Eukaryota; kingdom Viridiplantae; phylum Streptophyta; class Pinopsida; order Cupressales; family Taxaceae; genus Taxus; species Taxus wallichiana. Next base: position 173,458,792 of record CM031244.1, read on the forward strand.
AAAGTTGTCAAGAAAATAGTGTATCTTTTGTCATCGGACTATTAAAATGAAGTCAAGTTTTGTAATTAAAACTTAGAGTAAATACCGTATAAGAAAATGTAGTAGTGTGTTGATAAGTTATTTAAATGTCATCATGGGATCTTCCTTAAAATTGTTTTTGGGTCTACGTCATAAATGGCGCACTCACATGGTTATTAGATTTGCCAATTTAACCATAAATCTCTCAAACACACAATGCGACCAACTCGCAAGTGTGGAAAACACATCGTGTCATGTGGTGATGCTTATCTCATAGCTAATAACGTAAATTTAAATATTACTTCCCACTAATCTTTCTAAATTTAACAAAAAAATGATTTCATAATTTCTCAACCTCTAACTTGGTTGTTTTGCTCATAAAATTTTTGGGGCATCACACTGGTACTAGAGCGTAGGTTTGTAATGCTTGATCTCTGGGATAACTGTTTTAGTTCACAACTAAATAGAGTTAATTTTTTTCAAGATAACATTATTATAAGTAACCTCTCTTGAAATAATTTTAGTACCAAGGTGTATCGTAGAAATTATGTGTACAATCTTGTAAACCATTATTTTTATCATCCTTGGAAATATGAAATGAACCAATTTATTTGTACTAATATTATGTTCTAAGCCACTATTTGTGATATAACATTGTTACTTAAGAACTTACATTTGGTTTCCTCTCCCTTTAAGTTTTGTAGTGATGTTGTGATATCTATAGGAGAAACATTTGAACACAAGGTGAGGCTTATTTTGTGTATTTTTGAAAATATAATTGGACTCGCATTGTCCTATACATTTAAACAACCCTTAATATTGAACAAACACTTATAGAAATAAAAATTTGTAAGCTCAAGAGTAAGAAGAAATAATTTGGAAACATTGTGGAGATAAGCGAGTAAAGGTGGAACTAAACGAGCTAAGTATTACCATTTTAAAAAAACTAGACAAGTTTTCATATCTTGGAAAATAATAAGAGGGTTTAAAAATAAATGATTAACATACAAAGGACTAATAATAGTCTATGTGAGACAAATATGAGTAGGAGAAAACTAAATATTTGAAACAAGTAAATTATAGGCTAAGGAGGTAAAAGGGTAAATGAATCATCCATATAAGTAAAAAAGTATAAGGAGTAATGAATTGTGTACATATAAATAATAACCAAGCAAGAAATAAGAGTAATTTGTGTTACAAAAAAATTGGTCAAGTAGGAAATTATAATACGTATAGTAGGAAGTGAACTTTAGAAAATGTAAGTACACTATGGGATGAACATAAACATTGTTGTCATACAATAAGAGGAATTTAAAAAAAAAAAAAAGGAAATTATAACTTAATCAAGTGTTAAGGTAAGATATAATAAAAGGGATGATATATAAATAAAAACCTAATAGTAAACCCTAGATAAGAGTTGTATAATATTTTAGTGTATTAACAATAGAGTTTAAGAAAGAGGCTTGAAAATATAATGGATAAGAATGAGACTTAGAATATAAGTTGTAAGATAAGAGGAAATTACCCAAATGAGCCTTAATAATTCAACAAGAAAGAGAAGTAATGATAAAGGTCTTGATAATATTAAGTTTTTTAAGAAGGAATTGAATGTTTTGAATAATACTGATGTGAATAACTAAAATAAGAAGAAAAATTAGCAAACAAGAATTTAGTTTCAAGGGGGAATTAGATTTTGATATAGCCCAATAAGATAAATTTAACAAAAGGTACAATGAATTAATGTAGTGCGCTAATGACATAAGGAGAGAAAAGAGAATAAGTAGTTAACCAAGTAGAGACCATTGATATGAGTCATCTAAATTAAGTGGGTTTTTAATAATATTGTTAACAAAAGAGTTGGAAATGCAATTATCATGAGAAGTATAAGAAGTATAAACTACAAGTACTCAAATGCCTTTATTAGTTCAAAAAGGAAGAGAAATAGGGATAAAGGTCCCATTTATGTTAAACAATTTAAGAAGAATCAGAATCGTCATGAATAATTGGTGGGTGCTAAGAACTTAAAAAATGGGAAGAATCACAATTAGGGTAACAATAAGAAAACTCTTGAAATTATAGGATAACGTAAAATGAGGACTTGAAAACCCGATTTTAGTAACCTAGTGAAAATAAATAAATAGGGTTGAGTTAGGAGCTTACAAAGAGGGAAAATAATGGATCCTAACACTAATAATAATTGTGATGTAAGAAATTTAAAACTCCTATAGTAAATTTGTTAGGCTTATATATAAGAAATATATTAGGTACAAATTTTTTTAAACTTATTAAACAAAATGTCAAGTTGAATTACTCATAAATATTAGTGAAGTAAACACCTCATAAATAAGGAAATCAATGGATTTGATTAATGAATGAATTAAAACAACTATTTAAAGTGCTCCTAAACTAACTAGGAGCCCTAACAAGCAACAAATGTATAATTTGAATTCAAAAGGAACTATTGATTTTTCACGTAACTTAGTAAATTGATCCTCCTATAGCTTCACATTTGAGAGGGTTGTCGTGGTCTTGTTAGTAAAAAAATCTTATGATAAGTAATTTAGTCTTTGAATTGTTTTGTCCCATTTGATGTTACGAATATATTGTGTAACATTATTAATAAATTGATTGTGTGTATTATTATTTAAATGAGATGTGAAACTCATTTAATAATAATATAGTGTGAAGTTATAATAAACAACTCACAGATAGAATTGAGTGAGTTATCCTAGGGATAAGCTGAGAGATTTGTGGAGAGATAAGTGGATTCAAGATGAGATTTGACTCCACCATAATAGGAAGGTCAATCTCTATATAATGTAATCTCTCATATGAATAAAAATATCTTGAATCATTTGAATCTATAATATCATTATTCTGTGTATTTTCTTGTTGCAAAACTGGTTGATTGCTTTGATTTGGTATTAGAGCAAGCTGAATCCGCTGATAGAAATCAGAGCGTGGATATATGGTCATATAATGGAAGAATAATCTCTTACCAGGGCATCTTGAAATCTGTAGGTTGCCAGGTTGATGGTTACACAATAATAGAGTTCGCCTGTCTCAGGAGTGGTGATTCTGAGAGGACGTGTTGTTATAAATGAGGAATTGAAAATTAATTACAGAAGATTCCTTCTATCCTCCTATAGTTATGCATACGTATGTTTTGCATTCACATTGATCTGTGACGTGTTGACAAGGAGTAATCGGGAATTTTGGAAATTCGGTGCTTAGCATCTTTATCATAGTACAGATCAAGGACGTTCTTCCAGAGGCACATTATAGCATAGAAGCATCATTGTTAATGGTCTGCATGTTGATCTACTGCATTCAAATCTAGTATGTGATCTTCATAAGTGGAGCCGCTTCTATCTTACAAGCTCAGAGATCTACTTTGTTGGCTTTGCACAGCATGATCACCTTCAACTTGAACTACAAATCAACACTCAGGCCAGCTTTGAGGAACGAAAGTGAATACAAAACGCCATATCTTATCTCTACGATTTGAGGAGAATATATGTGCGCAACAGATTAAATAGCAACAGATTAATGATGATGGCACTGAATTTCACATGTCTGCATACATCTCCAAGTAGTCGTCTGATTTAGAAACTCAAAAAGGGAAATGGTAAAGAGTAGGAAACGTACCATATTTCCTTCATTCGGCCTCCCTACACGTATTTTTCCACGTCTCCTCCTGCGGGCTGTATATTTGCTAATTCCCTCTTGCCATCACGTCGACTCACAATAAATCAATCTTCCACCGAAAAATAGGTGCACGTAGATCTCTCATTTCCAGGTGTAATGAAAATGTTAGATTGACTCGGGTGTGTGATTAAAATACAATCATATATGTTGCAGGTCGGTTATATAGTTTTAAGTGTTACTTTGTTTATAATGCATCTAAATAAGTTCTTACGTGAGGTCTATAGTGTTCATGTTATGGTATAAAGACAATGTCATTTTCATCTTGGTAGGGTCATTGTGCTTTGTTTAGGATAAGTGTCAAAAGTCTTCTATTAATTGTAATGTCGTTAAAAGTATTGTTTTAGTCTTTAAGTGTTATTATTTTGTATCAGTAATTTTGTTGTCAAACAGTCAGAATATTGAGTTGAAAAGTTGTTACTAAAAAAAAAAAGGACAAATGAGTGCATTTTCGGTGTAATCCGACACTCAAAATTTTAAGAGAAAATGTAAATGAAAACCGTTCCGACTTCGGGCTCCGCCCCTCGACCCCGCCCTGTATCGTGACATGGAACGCGTATCATCCTCGACTATACTTTCTGCTGAGTTAGCAGCGACATTGATGGAGGCTGGAGGCAACGGAGGCAGGAGGGCAATCGGCGACCTCTCGTCAGGCACCATCGATGAGGCCGCGGTATTGATTTGGTGGCCAAGTATTTTAGTTGTGTGTTTCATTGTTTGTAATAAGAACAAATGTCACATTCCTGTTCAGAGTTGTATTTCCTTTTATAACCTGCTGATGTAAATATGTTGTAGTAGAAAGATAAAAGCACAAGAAAAAGTAGCATCATGTTTTTCTTGAAGAGGATGAATAGAGGTTCATGAGTAGGGGCTCGTACCTAGGACAAAGGTCTATTTTTGTCGAACAGGGGTTCGTATTTGGTGAACAGAGGTTCAACATACCAAGATCATGAGCATGCAGAGGCAGGCATGCTGTAGAAGACGTGTGAATGTTTTTCTCTACCTTGTTCACATTAGGGGAGTGTGTAATAGGGATTAATAATGTAAACAATAGGGGAGTGAATGTTACGAATATATTGTGTAACATTATTAATAAATGTATTGTGTGTATTATTATTTAAATGAGATGTGAAACTCATTTAATAATAATATAGTGTGAAGTTATAATAAACAACTCACAGATAGAATTGAGTGAGTTATCCTAGGGATAAGCTGAGAGATTTGTGGAGAGATAAGTGGATTCAAGATGAGATTTGACTCCACCACAATAGGAAGGTCAATCTCTATATAATGTAATCTCTCATATGAATAAAATATCCCGAATCATTTGAATCTATAATATCATTATTCTGTTTATTTTCTTGTTGCAAAACTGGTTGATTGCTTTGATTCGAGACATTCTAGTTATTTATAAATTCAAATTCGATGCCTTGGATTATATGTGATTGGGTCGTCATATTTGAATTCTTATTCTGCCATAAATTTTGGAAACACTCCTTATGACTTCCAGGAGGAATTCATGCTCTAAGGGGAGGAGGATGTAGTGCCCACTTCCCTCAGACACTGGTGAGATAGATTTTCTTCCTACACATTATATTTTGCATAATATAACTCTTTGTAAGAATTGTATCAATGGGGTGCCTAGACTTGTTGTTATATGGAATATATCCCTTTATGATATTGAGTTGGCACAGGATGCCAACATTATGATCAAACTAGCTTGGATATGACATAAAATTTTAATATAGTATACATGATTGATGCTCCTCTATTATGATTTACAAATGTTTTTATTTAGTTAACAAACATGCATTACATTTGTAGTTTTTATATTATGGAAACATGGTAATTATAGAAGTAATTAATTTTAGACTTATAGAAAACTTATTGTGAAAGTTAATTGTTATAATTTGGTATTTGTGCATATTTTATTTTCTTGAGTGATGAATAATGACTAACTAGTAGATGAATAATTCATGTAAGTAAGTTTTTGTGTTCTATTCAAAATATATAATCATGAAAATTCTAGTGAACTTAATTTTTGTTGATAATTTTATTTGTGTGTGTGTGTGTGTGTGTGTGTGTGTGTGTGTGTGTGTGTGTGTGTGTGTGTGTGTGTGTGTGTGTGTGTGTGTGTGTGTGTTTATTCAATGGTTAGAATTTACTTTCTTATATCATTTCGGGAAGATATGATGTGTTTATAGAGTGTGTAGATGATGAACAGTATTCGAGAGATCTAGTACCAAAAAAAACAAAAAAAAAACACAAAAGAGGATGAAGGGGGACTAACTCACATTAATTTCATTGGCCAACAATGGGTCACTTGGTCTCGTAAAGTTGGATTGGCGGATGCAATTTTGCAAATTGACTTTGGTTTTGAATGTTATTTTCATTCATTGTTTTAAATTTAATCTCCTTTTATTTTAACCTTTAGATTGTCTCGTTTAACTATTTTGGTAAATTGATTTAATTATATTATAAAAAGGATTTTTTTAATTGATCCCCTTTCTATTTTTAAGATGTTTGTGCTTATATTTTGAAGTTAGAAGCTTTCCATTTTTGTTAATTTCAAATTTTTTCTTTAAGGGAAATTTTGGAAGGTGTGTGGGACAAGTAAACCTTTTCCTACACTCCAAAATATCCCCGTACACCTACCCATAAGCTAGGCATATATTTTTATGACACTTTGATCACTTTTAGTTTCTTTTGTACATCACTTATGCCTTGTGATATTTCTCTCTTGTCAAGATTAGATCTTGTAAATAATTTTCTTACTTTTTTGACTTTTGGGATTTGGGAATATTTATGATGATTTAATAAAATGACTTCGGGGTTGCTTGAGAATTATGTTTTTGGATATGCACCATTTAAATTATTATTCAATTTTTCATTTTTTTGTGTGAGGAATTTGGGATGTGGGTTGAGTGTAAGTCAAGTCATGATGAAAGTGAATTGATTGTGTAACGGATTTCATGTCATGCTTGGGGATTGGAGTTATTTTGGGGATGGAGCATGCCACATGACATGATCCAATGAGATCCTCCACCTTGATTTTTTTCTCTAAATTGGAGTATTTTGCTTTGTTTTGGGGAAGTTCACTTGGTCTTAGGGAGGTGTTGTTACTTTTTAAATTATTTGGAAGGATTAATTGATTGTTGGAGTGCTTGGGAATGCTTGCTTCAAGATAATTTTGGGACAAGTGATTATTAGGTATGCCTAACCCATTTGATTTATCTATTTATAATGTAATTTCTACTCCTTGAATTGGTTTTGGCATCGTGATTTTTATTTCTCACTTGGGTATGTGCTAGTTATTTGACTAAGTGTTGTATTTGATGCTTGCATAATTCCACTGTGCGCATGTAACTGGTACTGTGTGCAAAAGCGGGGAATTTGTTTTTCCACTGGAGGGATACGTAGTTTTTTTAAGTGAGGGTTATGTTCCTCTTTAGGTCTTGTTTTGGAGGAACCAAGGGGAGGGGCAGCTAGTCCTAGGGGAGTGATAAGTGGTTGTGGGCATGAGAGGTATAAGTGTGGATCCATTTTCTATTTTATTCTTGTGGAGGAACCAAGGGCTAGCTACCCTATCCTAGTGGATGTATAGGGTGGTATATTACTTCCCCATTTCAAACCATAGATGGTTTGATTGTGTGTATTGACTTCCTTTTTGTGGTTAGATTACCAAGTTGTTTTCCCCCTTTGTGTGGTTATTATTGTGAACTTTGTTCGCATGGTTTTGTGTTGTTTTGGCTGTAGTGTTATTCTCAAGAACGGTTGTTACTTATTGAGACCTTCATGAATGCTCGCGAGAATTTTAAAACAAGTGGAAAGGCATGTTTTTAATGTGGTATTGAAATTTTCATGTGAGGAAAACGGTGTTGAAAGTTATAGTTGTTATGGTTTATGGAAATAAACTGAACTTTCCTTATTACCTCTCTATTTTAGAATAATATTATTTATACAAATATAAATAATTGTAATGAATGGAAAATGAAGGATTTATTGGTAGTATTCTTGGTGTCATAAAGCTATATTTGAGGTTAATGGAATGAAATTAAGTCTCCTTTCTATTTCTCTCGCATTTTCTTGTAACAATTATTTATATAAGTTTATGACATCACATTGAATAGAAAATGGAGGACTTATTGTTCAATTCTAGATGATACAAAGTTGTACTTGAAAATAGTTAGTGAAATAAAGTAGAAAATTTACTTAAATCCATTCTCCTCTATCTCCCAAATCTTATATTGTGGTTTTTCTATTAATCAAATAATATGTTTGTTTTAGGGTTCATTTTAAGACACCTATTAGAAATCAAAGGTGGAAAATAAGTGGAGAATCTCCCCGGAATCAGTTTCACTTAAAGGAGAATTTTCCTTTTTTTTCCGATTCCCACTATTTTTTTGAGGGAGACTAAAGACACTGACACATAGTTTATGTGTGACAGGAAGGTTTCCTATCATGTGTGAATAAGATTTGTTGATGCGCGACATGAAACCTTCCTATCATGCATCAATAATGTTTTTGACGTGTGACATGAAGGTTTCTTTTCACGCATCAACAAAGTTTTTTGACGTGTGAGAGGAAACCTTCATGTCACGTGTCAAAAAAGATAATTGATGCGTGACAGGAAACCTTCTTGTCATATGAGAACAATATTTTTTGACGTGTGATAGGAAACCTTCATTTCGCATGTGAAGAAACTTTACTGATGCACTACATAAAGGTTTACTATCGTGCATCAACAAATCTTTGTTGACGCTGCGACAGAAACCTTCCTGTCATGTGTCAGTAAAGTTTCCTGATGCACGATAGGAAGTTTTCCTATCGTGCATCAATAAATATTATTGTTGTGCCTTAGGCTTTGAAACCCTAATTTTGTCTTATAAATACCCTGCCACCAATCATTTTCACGTTTACACTTTATGTCTCCCAAATTTTCTTGTTTACAGGAATCTAGGTCAGGTACAATCAAGCTCAAGGAAAACTACAATGGAGACTACAAGTGCAGCCCAAGCCCAAGACAAAAATCAAGAGGAAAATCTAGTCAACCCACAAGCCCTATCCAAGGGCAAGATACTCTAAAGGAACATTTTGTGCCCCCACATCAAGATAGTTGTATAAGTGAATTTGGAATACAAGGATATGCTCAATGCATGTGACTTTAGTGGCCTCGTTAGGATGCCCCATTTTGAAATAGACCATGACATTATGAACTACCTGTTATCCTCATATAATACAGAGGACTGACTATTTACTGTTACTATGGACGATGGTCAAATGTTTCAATTCGATGTCGACCAGCTGATATTCATCGGTTAATGTGCCTCCCATTTAAAAATTTACCCATTGTTATAACAAAGGAAACACTCATTGTACCTAAAATCATATTTCAGGTTCCATGTTGATTGTAAGTGTAAAGGGTTTTCAATTTTCATTTGGTATTCAGTTTCGATTTTGATACAATTCAAATTGAAATTAATTCCAATGGTTTTTTAATATTTAAAGCTCATGTCAATAAATCTAGACATGATGTGATACGCAAGGAATTACACACCACTTTCTTGCCACTATAATTTCCTTCTTTCAAGCCAAAATATTTTTATAGGGTCACTAAATAGATATACCAAATTGGGCTATTGCATACATTCTTGCAACTATCAGAAAGAATTTTTTTTATCGGTGCACGTTTTTATCCAAAAAAATAAAAACTGACATTACAAATGCAACACTTTCAGAAAAACCAGTCATTCACTCCACAAACTATCTCTTTTTCCTTTATTATGAGGCTCTTCTAAATTTAAAAAATAAACCAATTCCTACTTGCATGGATGAGGCATTGAAAAATTTTCAATTCCATTTCAAGAACAACAAGTATAAACTATAAAGTTTGTATTTCAACATTAGACTAACAGGATGTTCATCTTGAATCTGATTAAATATTTACTATTTGTAGAGAAGATTTTTGGAGGCCCTTCCTCAAAAAAAAGGAGACATCAAGAGGAAGAGGCCAACAACATGTTGAGGCATTAGTAGATTCACAATCTAAAATGGAAGTTCACTCATCTCCAAACCACCAACCATTTGAATTCATTAAATGCCAGAGAAGTAATACCTTAACATTTATTATTTACAAATTCCCATTTTGTATTTTCAATTTACCATTTAAATTTTACCATATTGAATTGACATACAATCGACTGTTGTTGACATTGTAGGGACTTTGGACTATACGCGTGCTTCTCAAAGTCAACCGTCTTCACCAACTCACTCAGTTCAGTCACATGCAATTGTCTCTTCTCAACAACCACCTCAGTAATCCCAGCAACAAACAGCTCAAAAACCACCAATTACTACTCCAACATGGCCACCTCAAGCACCACGACAAGCTACCCCTCAACAACAAGGTATTATTTTATTTCTTTAGTACAAGTTTTGAATAGTACTTTGTATAATTTCATAGTTTTTACATAGTTTAATAGTTTTTCATATGATTTTTCTTGAAATTTTTAGCACATTACAGTCCTTCTCCTTTTATATAGATAGCGGCACCACCCCCTCCTCCTCCAATAATATTCAAAATGCCAACCAGAGGATCAGGAAAAAAGAACATTGGTAAACACATGCCAATTCCTCTGGCCCCTAGTGGGACACTAAACATTGCCTCCTCATTTCGAATTCCAACCCTCTCTCTCGGTGGCTTGCCCAAATGCAATGGGCATATCGGTTTTAAATAATATAACTTTAGATGAAGATTACTTGGGCATTGATAGCAATGACCCAACAAGATTTTTCAATACATGTGAGATGATTCAAGGCCAACAGGTATACTTCTATTTCAACATAATTTATTCAACTTTCATTACATTTCACTTTAGATTTATTTATTTGAATATTGATTTATTTTATGACAAATATGATCAAGCCACAAAAAGGCAAAAACAAGTAGTAGTTGATGATCAACCTAAAAGCCCCCATACCTCTCAAGTGAGATCATCTTCTTTAGATACAAATGGTGAACAATTGCTACCATTTCCTTTAGAGAACTTAATTGGTTATGATTTTCAATCCCATGTCGATGAGTTTATTGTACCTCATATCGGTCAGCTCATAGAATGGGAGAAAAGGGAAAAAGTACTAATCAATGAGATAATAAGTCATTTTGAAAATTATTGGCAAAGGGATAGTTTATACATTACAGTCTAGAATAAACCTGTGAAGATGGATTCCTCACTTACCCAAGTAAGAGGTGGGAATGTCACATATAACAAAAACTATAAAGATGACATTTTGGATAAAGCATTAAAAAAATTAGAAAATATTAGTGCTGAAGCCCATGCATATTTTAATAAATGGTCTAAGGACAAGGATCTGGTAGCGATTGTAAATGTTGAAAGAGATAGAGTGGTTATAAGTATTATCACTTTGAAACAATATTTTTTGTTAATTTGACCTTTTCTTATGTTATTAATATGTTTAGTTAAGATCACTTTTTTTTAGTTGAAATATGAAAATTTGAAGATTCAAGAAAAGGTTTTCCAAATTCACTTAGAAACCACAAAGAAAAGTTTATCCGCAATGAAGAATTTGAAGGAAAATATTGTTTTCGTTAACAAACAAAACAATACACTAAAGTGGATAATTAAAGAGCATGGGTTTGACCTTGAAATTTTATTCAAAATCAAGGCAGCTGCAGAATCCAAGTTTTTTATCCCATGGATATGTAACAAAGGAAGAACAAAGAATTGTAAAGAATCTAGATAGTGTTGTGGAAGATCTCATTAGTTCTAGGATTATTCAATCCATTGGGGAAAGGGGTACATGCGAGAGACAAGCCATTGGGGAAAGGAGTAGGAGTGGAAGCCAATGGGGAAGGGGGTACAAAAATTGAGGGTTAAAAATTTCATGATTGAAGGTGGAAAGATTAAGGGTTTGAAATACTTTATAATCTATATTTGAAAATTTGAAACATTTAATGTGATGGTCATGGCATTTTAAATTTATTATCTGGATTTGAAATTTGAAACTTGAATGTGATAATTTGAAAACTTGAAATACTTTATGATCTTTAATTTTATATCTTGCTTTATATTATGTATAGAATTTTTAGATTGTATATGGTGTTTATGTTTCATTTGAATGTGATGGTGTTATGATAATGGTTAATTATTTTTTTAAAGAAAATATGAAATATGGTATGACATAGACATCTTAATACTAAGAGTTAAATCTTCTTCTCTCTACTCTCTCATAATGTAATGATGATTGTATTAGATGTGGATGATGACATTAGAATATAATCATAGATATGGATTATCATGAATTGTATGTGGACGTAGATTTAGATTTAAGCACAATCATGGAATTTGGATGATGATAATGGATAATTACTTTAAGAAAATTTGGAAATGAGTACGATAGAGACGTAATGATATGATGACATTAGAATGGATATAGATGATGATGAATGATGATAATGGATAATTATTTTTAAAAAATTGGAATGTGTCAAGATTGTTTTAAAATAGATAAATAATTGTTTTAATAATAATTGGAGTGTCAAGATTATGATAATGATATGATGACATTAGATGTGGATGATGACATTAAAATATATATGGATAATGATGAATTTTATATGGATGTAGATTTAGCTTCAAGCAAGATCATGGATGATGAATTGTATAAAATTTGGAATGTGTTATGAAATAAACATCTTAATATGGAAAAATATTCCTCTCTTCATAAAATTTGATTGTGTGATTTTATCATACAAATTTTAAACAATATATCAAAGAATTTCATAAATATAAAAATAAATTAAACATAATTGTAAAAAATCAAGAAATGTCATATGATAGGTTTTAAGTTACCTCGTTTGTTTTAGATGGTTGTGAAAAATCATATGGAAGGAAAATGAGAAATCATCCTTCGTAGTGTGCTAGATATTTGATTTAAGAAAACTCAACACGAGAAATGGATTAGTAGATAGATGGGTGAGTTTCCTGATATTGTCAGTTCCGAGAAGTGTGAGCTTCCTCGGATGGATGTCAACCCATGTTTTAAAAAAATATGAAATAATTGTATTTAAATAAATGTAAATATATATACCTGTAACATGAAACATCTTTAATGATAACAAGAGTTGAAACAAAATTTGATAAAAATCCTCCTCATTCAATATTTGTATCTGTAGAGTTAATATGAAATTGAATAAATAACCACAATTAAAATGTAAGATGACAAACAATAAAAGTAAGGTCAAGGAGATACCTATTTAAAGTTGAAACAATCCATCATCAATACCTTCTTCAAACTCAATTTTATCTTCTATAGAGTGTGACGATGCACCAATTCTACTCTCATCGTTGGGAACAGTTGTACTTATAGCTATATTATTCACACCTCTTATTTTGGAAAGGGAATTCCAATGCACAATTTATCTGTCGAAAGGAAAGGTTTCCATGGAATAGCAGAGATACATAACACCTCATGCAACTTTCCGATTTTAATCCAACCTTTTCTCGAGTTTTCATTTTATAAATGATAAAGCAATGAAAACCCTTTCATCCTCCATAGACCCCAAAATCATTGTTTGGCATAACTCATATAATCTGAAATATTCACCGATGTCTTCTTGTAAGATATAACTTTGATAGATTCATCGCCGCTTTGACCTTGTAATAGCACCACTTTTAGAAGGTTCGTCTATAATTTTATATTGGTTCCTCATTTTTGTTGCAAAATTGTTGATTGAAACTTTAATAAATTATCATTCAATATACCTTTGATTTCCATACCCTTAAACTCGAAGTTTTGTGAAATTTTCCATTATTGTACCTATGGATTTATGGAAATGCTTTCTTACAAAGTCTACATGACCACCTTGATATTCAAAAATTAGGATTCATAACACCCATTGCTTCAAGAATTTTATCTTTGGAGAAACGTTCTCTAATTTTGATGATAAGGATTTTAATTTTTTTTTAAAGCTTTATTATTGTTTCAACTATATGAGACTCAAAGATATTATGTGTCATAGGAAAATCTTCTCATTCGATCCTATAATAGCTTGACATTTTTGAAAAATGTGCGGTGGTATGTCCCTCCCATTAACATTGATGTAGAGGTGATCGTGGATATTAAATCTCAAATAGTTCTTGGGATTATTAGGATCTAATAAAGATTTCCAATTCTCGAAAATAGGTGTATTAAAACTATCATGGGAATAGTACAAGACATCAAGAATTTGACATACCATCTTTCTCATCGTATAAAATCCACAATATAAATTAATCTCCCTCAGTGCATGCTTCATCAAAGTGTATTGATCTCTCCTACAACATTGGAAGAATACCAACCAATGTAAACATTGTCTCCAAATCAGTTAAACGGAACAAAAATTCCCTCACCCTATCAACTTCATGATGATATTTGTGCATGAAACAAACTAACGAAGGATACTCCTCATGAACTCTACATGCAGGTTCATACAAAGAGATCCATCTCATCTCAACATCCTTCAGAAGTTTTTTGCCATCTGTAATTCTAATTGAGAATTTTTGGAACTCAAGAAATTACTTTGGGTTGCTTGCCATATAGACATGAATTTCTCTTATAAGGTCTTCTACTTTAGCAACATTTTCATAGTTTCTTACCATTTTAAATGCTAAATTCATTCTGTGAGCCATATAATGAATTGGTAATATATATGGGGCCACCTTGTTGTTTGTTATCTAACACACAACCCTATTTGGTGATCTTGCATGACTAATGCACCATCTACTCCAATGTATACCAACTTCTTAGAAATTTCATAATAAGTCTTTCCAACAATATCTTTCAAATGAGAAACAATTATTTTATGTAGGTTTTTTGCATTACGATTTTAACCATTTTCATAACACCCAATAGATGAGGTATCCTTATATGATTTTCTAAAGTATAGATATGGATACATAGCCATCCGAGTGTTTTTGAGTGTTGTCACTTCATCAAATGAAAGAGAGATAAACTTTGAATTTTTCACATTCTCTTTCAAATCTTCCTTCTCTATCATCAAAAGGCATTTTTCATTTCCCATGCACTAATTTCAGACCAATGAGATCGAGGAACGTTGGGTACTCCATTATATTGAAACAAAATTTGAAATAGAGGAAATCTGAAATTGGCATTCCTTTCTTTAGTATGTGAAATAAAGTAGAGAATTGTATGTGTTTTGCATGTAAATTTATTTGATTCATCTTACCAATTTACGATGTGATCGTTCCTCCCTTTTCCACAAGATGTTTGCATTTTTTCTTCTTCACTTCATAATATGTTGTGTATTTAACATGCATGCATTCTTTTTCAGTTTTCCACCTATGTGTTTTCATTTTCTGGCCATCTACCCCCGTTACAATCAAATATTGTTTTTACACAATTTTTTTTTAGTGTCCAGCTTCATTTGCATTTTTTGTTTCTTTCTTAATTTCCATGTACATATTGTACATGTACATTAAGATTGGATCTCTTCTTGATTAGATGGATATATAAGTTCGATAAATGGAAATTTGGTAGCCCAATCAAACTTATATGTCCTCCCAATGGTCCACATATTCTTGTTCATTTTCAATGTTTTACTTTTTTGAGTATAATTTTGAGCAATATCACAATCACTTGGTTTCTGTTTCATGAACCGAATTTGAAATTTATTTATGTGTTCCATTTTGGTGAGTATTTGTATGTGCCATATCTTGATGCACTTTTGGTTGTACCCAACAAGAAGAATATCTTCAAGATCTAGCATCTCAACAGGTATATCTTTAAGATCTAGCATGGTTCATCATTAGTGTCATTTGGTTGATACTATTTAGAATGCATGTCCACATCACTATTACCTTCCACACATACAAGTATTCGATTCTTTCTGGTGGAAACTATATGGTTGCTTTATTAGTTGCCTTGTTTGTATCGGCAGAGTTTCCAAAATACTTGAACGGGGACTTCTGAGATTTCCTAGTTACTTTTTTGGTCTTCACATTCTAAGGACTAGCACCTTCCATTATTCTAAACAGATTTGTGCATCAGAAAAAGAAGCAAGTTATGCATCAGAGAAAATTGTGTCATGCGTCATGTATAACACTAAGTCATGCGTCATAAGAAACTCGAGTCATGCGTCGTAGGAAAACAAGTTGTGCGTCGTGAAAACAAGTCACGTGTTACGAAGGAAACCGAGACATGCATTAGTAAATTCACTAAGTCAAGTGTCTACAATACCTCTTTGTCACGCACAATAAATTGAGTGAATCATGTATCAACAAATATTCCTATCACATGTCAACAACGAACCCCTTTGTCATGCATCAATAAATTTAATGAGTCACGCGTCTTCGAAAAAAAATTTCATGCGCGTCAACAAATATCATTTGTTTCCCAAATCTAAACTACTAACAACAATCAAATTTGTATTGTGCTCTGATGCTTAGAGTATGAAAGTTCATGGTGTTGGTATGTACTTGGTGGTAGTATGGTGTCGTGTGGTAGTATACTACTTGGCAAATCACCTACATTTTTATAGGAGATGTTTTCAAATGTATGCGAAGTCGACCCCAAAAATATATATACTATAATTTTAGGCAAATAGGACACTGACCTGCTCCAAAAAAAATCACCTTTTCAAATTTTCCTAAAATGAAATTTTCGCCATATTACGAATATTCACCACTAAAAATCATCCTGGTTTGTTTGGCTTGCTCAATGAAGTGTTTTGAAATTTATATTTTAAATATAAATTAAATGACTTAATTGTTGTGTATGAGATGGTATGTTATCGTAATGCATTATATATCTTGAAAATGGGAATATGTTTGTTTTATTTTAATATCATTGGAAAAAATATAGTGTTTTACTTATCCACGTTTAAATGTTGAAGTAGACTATTTATACCAACAATTATTGCTACATGGAAAATAAATAATTGAAATTAGAACAAGGTTGAAACTCTTTTTTCACTCTCATTTTCTTAGATTTAAGATAACGTGTTCGATATATATGCAAGAAGGTTGAATCAAATCGGTTGAAGTTACTAAACTTGCACACATTATCTCCCCTTGTATTGAGTCACTCAATAACTTGATATAAGTTTGATAACTTGATGCGTAAAATTTTATCTTGGAAGGTCGAACATCATTTGTATAACCATATATACCTATGTATATATTAATACCTCATCATATGTCATATTATTATGAAATCTTTGGATTATAATAAAAACTAATTAAATAACTTAGAAGTTTATATATATATATATATATATATATATATATTATATATATATATATATATATATATATATATATATATATATATATATATATATATATATATATTATAGATAAGGATATAACTTCTAATCAATATATTTTGTTTGAGTTGGATAATTAAAAATTACGTTCATGTAATAAATAATATAAATCCTACAACTTACATATATTTAACATAGTGATTACAATATATATAAATTTAAATGTATTATATGTGTGTGTGTTAATTTTATTATAATAAGAAATAAAATATAAACTAATATACATACATACATACATATATCTGTATGTATGTATATTAGTTTATATTTTATTTCTTGTGTATATATATATATATATATATATATATATATATATATATATATATATATATATATATATAGATATTTATATATAGATAATAATAATAACAATAAAACAATATCTATATAGAAAATAAAGTAATAAAATTTTAAAAATATATATAAAACAAATTAAGAAAAAGGACAAAATAGTAATAAAAACAAAGTAAACTAAAAATAAAAATAAAACCTACACGTATAGGTTTAAAGTTTTATGTTGTATATATATTAAAAAAGAGGTACTTAGGGCCAGAGCCTGCACAGGTCATTCGCCCAATACATGTTAGAAGAAGGGGTGGGTGGCCATTGTTGACCCACCCCAACGTATTTTAATATATGGTGGGGTCGGTCGGCCATGGCCGCCTAACCCCAATCCCTAGCAGTTTATATATATCGCTATCATTTTTTCGGCTAAAAAAATTAAATAAATAAATATAAATGTAATATTATACACACATGTGGGCGCACACACACATACTCTTGATTTCTAAGTATTGTATATCCAGTTTTCATGCATTGTTGAGCCTCCACTAAACTTGTAAAAAAAAGGAGAGAAGAAAAGGTTAAACAACGAGAAAAAAGTAAGAATGAGGAGAAATGAAAGAAAGATAAGAAGGTAAATTAAAAAAATAGGGTTTTTCTATGACCTAGATCCTAGGCTAGAGATCGCCTGAGATCTAAGGGCCTATAATGAATGTTCTTCTTCCACTTGGTCAAGTTGACCAATTGATTTAATAGGATCTTTTATTTATAAATGGGTTTTATTATTATAAGTATAAATAAAGTTTTAACATTAATATAGGCCTCATTATAACTCTTAATATAATGTTGTTATTGTTTTAGAAAACTCTATTCATTTGGAAATTTTGTCATGCAAATAGACACAAACCAAAGATTGCAACATAAAACATACATAGGCTGATAAGATATAATTTAGGATCTGAAATGAAGCAAATAATACAAACAAAAAATTTGAAACCCATTCACAAAGCTTGCATTATCATTTCTAATGTCAAAACCTTTGCATTACAACCTCGAGAGAGGTAAAAAAAACCTATTACTGATCTTTGAAGAGGTCTGATTCTTGCAACAATCACTTCTTTGGAGGTGAAAGAAGAAGATTGCTATGCAAAAAAGTGTTCCCCCCTTTAGAAATGAGCCAAATCGGCTTTTACATTGCATGGGTCGAGCCGGGAGAGAGAAAAATGTACAAAACGTGGGAGCCCATTCCTCATTGACTACAAATGCATTAAATCAGCATGGAGGACCTTACAAACCCATACCTGCCATTTTTGACCAAATTGGAGGAGAATGCGACCCATTACGTATTAAATTTTGGTCATTTGAAATGTCACTTACGGCCATGAACACGCGTCGAGCCGTTTCTTAACTTTCTCTCTCTAGACTAAACCAAAATTCAAGATTGACCTGGAATCATGTAGAGAATTTTATAAGCTTTCGATGATATAAAGAACGTGCAAATCGAGCTCTGGATCGAAAGATATGGCGATCGAAGATTTAGGGCACAAAGCGAGGCAAAAATGGGTTTTGAAATTTTTTCCGCGCTCCGCCACCTGGACGACACGTGTGGGGCTGATTGGATGAGAAATTCTCTCTCCTTCCCTTACCCGTGGGTTTTCCTTGAAAGTTTTGACTTTTTGTAATTTTGGAAAATTTCCCATTTTTCCCCCGCGTCCCCGCCACTTGGGACACGTGGCATGATCTGGTTGGAGGACAGGGGCGCGGGGTCATCCTTTACCTTTTAGTTTTTGGCCAAAACTTTTGCCAAATTCTCTAATTCCTCCCCGAGCTCCACACTCCCCTTCTCCTTAGGACACGTGTCCTCTTTTTATTGGCTCGGGCCAATGCTTCAAACCTTGCCCTTTGAAATTTTGGACGTTTTCCCTTGTGACACGTGGCGTTTCTGATTCGTCATGCCGGGCTGCGGAGCTTTTCGCGTCCCTCGCGTCCCTTTGGCCCGGTTGTCCCAAAGCTCTGGGACAAATTCCTCGATCCACCCGATTCGGGCTTCCTGTCCCTCTTTGAGGTGAAGACACGTGGCGTGATTTGATTGGCTCTCGGCTCCTTCGGCTCTCGCGCGTCCCCGCGTCCCTTTGTCCCAGCTTGTCCCGGTGTATGAAAGTTTCTGAACCCGGCCGATCCCGGGTGGTTCGCGTCCTTCGCGTCCTCATGGCCCAGATGTCCCGACCTATTTCGCTTGCCACATAGTTAGTCAATTTTTTTACCTTTGCCGGTTCGCCCTTTCGCGTCCGTCGCGTCCCCGATGTCCCGGATTGTCCCTTTCTTTCTGCTGGACCACTTTGAGGCAGGCTGGAGGCTTTTCGGCCGATTCGCGCCCCGACGTCCCAACTATCCCAAGGACTGCACCTTGGACTAGGACTTAGCCAATTTTCATGATTTTTCTGGCCCAAGCTTGTTTTTTGCAACTTTTTCACCCTTTTTTAGAACTTGCTCTTTTCTTCTTGGATAGGAGAGTTAGAAAAAATCGAGGGGACCCTAGAAACATGATTTTTGCCTTGAATCAATCTATTTTCCTAGGACTTGAGTATTCTGATGCATGTTATCAAATTTACCCTGGGGGGTGAATTTTGGATAACAATTTGGTGACTCAGCGGGGTCATGCCTGCTAGGTAGAAGATACCAGTTGCCTGAAGCAGTCCATTGGGCATGGAGTCATCAAATATTCTGTTTAGAACCCCAACTGACTTAGAATGTGTAAGGAGGAAGATGGAATATCACCTGATGGGAGCAAGGACTGCAAAACATCTCCATGGACAGCAAGTTGTGCCAAAGCACTTAGGGAAAACAAAACTAACCTACAACAAAACAATGTGCACAAGCACTTGGAGGAATGAAAATCTAATCTAATATTTACAAGGTAGTGAATTTCCCTCTAGAAGCAATGCTTGAGATAGATTCCATTCTTTGGAATCTGCGGTTCTTCACCATCGATGAGGCCAATTGGAAAGCATTGTTGTTCTTGCACTTCGTGACCATGTATGGGCCACTCGAATGGCATCAAATTTTGAATGCCTTCCGGTTTTGCTCTATCCACATCCCATTTCAACACTAGATCTCGACTTGAAAAGATCTATCCTTGGCCTTCTATCAAAGGTCTTCTTGATCAAAGCTTGATCCTTTTCCATTGCTTGGGATGCACGATTTACGATCTCTTGCAGCTCCATCAACTCTGCATACCTCACCTCCATGGGCTCAAACTCTAGCAACTCCAGCTGCTTCATGAGTTCCAATGTTGGCAACTCAAGTGACATGGGCAAGATTGCCTCTCTTCCATAGACAAGTTTGAATGGAGAGTTACCTGTGGATCTTTTGGGAGTTATCCTATCAGCCCATAAGGCTGATTTCAGTTTGGTATGCCAAGACCTCTGATTCTCGTCAAGAGTCCTCCTAATGATCCTCAACAAGTTCTTGTTTGTAGACTCGGCCTAGCCATTACCTTGAGGGTAATAGTTTGATGAAGTGCTTAGGTAGATACCATTCTTGACAGCCCACTCAGTCACCTTAGATCGATGAATGCCGATGCATTATCGGAGATTATTGTAGCAGGTACACCAAATCTGGTTGTTATCCCCTCATAAAAGTCTAAGATGTTAGACTCATTTGCCTCTTTGAGTGCTCTTGCTTTTGTCCATTTGGTGAAGTAGTCGTGGTTTGTCAAAATCCATTTGTGCCCTTGGCTTGAATTGGGATTAATGACTCGATGAAGTCAAACCCCATTGCATGAATGGCTGGTCAAGCTGAGATTGGATGTAATGGAAGGGCAGCAAGTCTCTCTTTTCTGTGAAGAATGCACAATTCTTACACCTCTTGATCCATGCATAGCAATCACTGAAGATTTTAGGCCAATAATAACCAGCCTTCATGATTTTTAGAGCTGTCACTCTTGGTGCAAAATGACCACCGGCTGGTCCACCATGGAACTCTTCCAACACCCTTTGAATCTGATTTGTGCTAATGCATCTCAGCAGCACTCCATTCACATCTTTCTTGAACAAAACTCCATCAACAATGGCATACGGGACAGATGCATGATCTGAAGTGTCTCCTTTGGGTCTTGTTCATCTCCGGAGGGCATAGGCCTATGCCTAGGAAGTGTATAATGCCTTGGGTCCAGCAAGGAGTGGGGGCAGCATTGTCTTCTTCTTGATTGCCACTTGGCTCATGGCTGTCTGGGTATCAAAACAGCCTCTTCTTCATTGCATACTTCTTTTTGCTTCCCCAAAACCAGCTGCTCACACAATCCTTTCCCTCTTACCAGCTTGGTGATCTTGATCTCAATGTCATACTCCATGACACGGGTGATCCAACCTGCCCTTTTCTCATTCAAATCCTTGTTGAGGAGGAAGTCCTTAACTTTACATGTGAGACCAGCAACTGGACCTTGTTGTTTGAGACTAAATGCTTGAATTTCTTCAAGCTTCTGATTACTGCAAGTACATGCTTCTCGATAAAAGAGTACCTCACCTCATAGTCATCTAGGCTCCGGCTGAAGAAGGCAATTGGCTGCTCATCATTATCCTTGTTACTTTGTACCAAAATGGCGAGAAATAGTGTCATTACCTCCAAATGCATAGAGGATGAAATCCTTGGAGAAGTCGGGTTGATGAAAGTTGGTGCTTGAGAGATGGCTTCTTTGATTGCTTCAAAACTCCCCTTGCCTTCTTTTTGTCCACTTGAAAGCCATGCTCTTCTTTAACATTTTGGTGATGGGCTTGATAAGGGCTGCAAAATCTGGGACAAACCTCTGAACAAAGTTTATCCTTCCCAAGAAACTCTGAAGGGCTTTCTTGTGGCTTGGCAATGGTAGTGCTCTTATGGCTTCAACCCTCTCTGGATCAATTGCTAATCCTTCTTTGGAGACAATATGGCCAAGGAGCTTTCCTTCATGTGCAAGAAAGATGCACTTCTTAGGATTCAAAGACACTCCAAATCTCCTGCACCTCGTGAAGACTTGTCTCAAATGAGAGAGGTGGTCTGCTGCATTTTTGGAAAAAATAGTGATATCATCAAGGTAAATCAGCACCACATTGTTAATCAAACCTTTGAATGCCATGTCCATTGCCCTTTGGAAGGTAGCACCAGCGTTGGACAGCCCAAATGGCATTTTCCTGTATGCAAAAGTTCCCCATTTGGTTGTGAAGGCTGTCTTGAACTGGTCCTCTTCCTTCACCATAATCTGATTGTAGCCTGAGTAGCCATCAAGTAGTGAAAACCTCTCGGAGCCAGCCACCACTTGCAAGATTTGCTCCATGGAAGGGAGTGGGTAATGGTCCTTGAGAGAGGCTCTATTCAAGTCTCTGAAGTCAACACACAATCTGATCTCTCCACTCTTCTTTCTGACTGGAACTAAGTTGGCAACCCAACTAGAATGCTTGATTGGGAATATGATCCTTGACTCAATCAGCTTGTCCAATTCTTTCCTCATGAGAGGCTCCATGTGTGGATTGGTGGTCTTTGTTTTTACTGACGAGGCTTAGTATTTGGATCGATTCGATGGTATCTTTGAGCTAAGTTGGGATTGAAACCTTTCAAGTCTTCATAGCTAGCTCAAGAAAACACGTCGGGGAACTCTTGACATGTTGTATGAACTCATACCTTTCTTGTTCGGTTGTCATCCTTCAATTTGCGATGGTTTGTTCTCTTCTACCAAGATGGATCTTGAATCCTCTCTCTTGACTGAATGTTTGCTTTCTCCTTTCTAAAGCTGATCATTGGGGTTAAAAATGGACTCCAAAGTGATAAGTCCCTTGGGCAGCTTGTTAGTTCTCATTTGTACCACTTGGTCACCATCTTTGTTGTTCGATTTTCTTGATTCTTGGTGAGAACTCAGCTTCTTCTTACAAGAAATGGATGATTTCTTTGGTCATTCTCAAACACTTGCCAACTAACATTGTTATCGGCTTTGAAGGCCTCACAATCACGTGGATGTTTGGTTGTACCTTGTCTTGTTGAATGCTTTCCACAATGTCAAAGGCTGCCCCCTCTGCTGCAAGCTGTCGGTGACTTGATTCTCTTTCTAGGAATGGATTTGATGCCAAAACCCTCAAAATCTTCCATGAGGTCCCACACCCTGTTCTTGTAGCACCTGAGTAGATCATTCTTGGTAGCATGTTGTCCCTTGACCTGATTTACAATCAATTCACTGTCCCCAAAGACTTGCAAGTTCTTTATTTTCTTCTTTATTGCCCAATGCATCCCTTGCACTAAGGCTTCATATTCAGCAGTGTTATTGGAGCATGCAAACTGAAATCTAAAAGCTGAATAGTACTTTACTCCTTGAGGTGAAACAAGCATAGCTCCACCTCCTGCACCTTGTCTACTCCTTGATCCATCAAAAAACAGCTGCCATACCTCATTGTCATCTTTGTGGTTTGGCTTGGTGATGCTAGGAATAGGCTGATTTTCTTCGTGTATGCAATAGACCCCTAGCTCAGATTCTTCCACTTCTTGATAAGGATCAAATGCATGTATCTTGTTTGCCCATTCATCAAGAGTTAGATCGGGATGCTTCGACCTTGTGTCGGCTTCATCAGTGCTTGGGTGATCTTCTTGATCAAATGCTTTGAGCAATTGGCATTAATCGACTTTGAGTGTAAGGCTCAATTTGGAAGTTTGCAATAGGTTCCAGACCTGATTGTAGCCTTAGTTCCATACCTCATTCTGAATAGCATGTGTGACCAATCAGTAGACAAATATCCCCCGATCTTGGGTTGTGAAGTCCCTTGACAAGCATAGGGCGAAAAGAGTGGTGGAAGGTCTATGGTGATACATCTTGTAAAACAACAACATTTGGACATGCATGCGAGGTAAGACTCAAGTTTCTAATCACTCCTATGTTATTCTTTTTGTCCCATCATTTGCACTACCCCTTTGGATATTGTTTCATCTTTGGAGCCCTAGGTGATCAGCTATTTGTTTAGGCATTCTTGAGCTACTTGCCCCGGAGTCTATCATGCAATTGTGCACTAGCTGATTTCGATGATTAATGAAACATAGAAAGGAGGGGCTTGACATTTTACCTTCTTTGTCCTCCATGATTTCCCTCGTGGGTGGGCAGCATTTGTAAGCACTTTGTCTTGCATCGAACTTGTTGATTTGAAGTTGGCCAGTCCTTCATGGCAGCTTGCAGTGAGATCTCTTTGGCACAGGATAGATAGGGATTCCCACATTGATATATTAACATTTGTCTTCTTCATCTGATCAATGATACTGAATGGTGATGAAGGATCTCTTTGTTGTCCCTTGGTTTGCACATTCACTCCTTGCATGTGGGCAGCAACAACTGGTATTTGAGTTGGCCTAGGGGCTGTTCTTGGCTGCCCTTGTGCATTTGAAATTGGATTTTGTTTTGCCAATCATTTGTGGAGCCATGGAAGGTTGTGGATTGGTTGGGGCTAATGGTTGTTCTTCACCCAAATTCCTCCTTTTTGACCTTGTGTTGGCTGCAACACCTTGAGAAACTACTGGTTCATGCCACAAAAATCCTCTGCTTGCCAATTTACCAATGTGGTGTCATTTGGGGCTGATTGTTGTTGGAATGTTTCTTGTTGTTGGTTGGTTGTTTCCTTGATTGCCCTCACCCTCCACACCAGTAGTTGTCACCATTAATGCTTGATTCAAAGCACCATTGAAGCACATGGATTGGTTATGAGGCTCATTGCATGGAAAACACCAATCATACTCTGGCAATGTTGTTTTTGTGTTGGCACCAATGCCTTAGAGGCAGATATGGCATTTGGATTATAGGGCTGAAATGGTCTATTGGCAGGAGGCCTTGTTTGATTCATATTTGCAGCTGGATTAGGTGGCCTTTGTGGTTGGTATGGCTGCCTATTAGGCTGAGCTTGGGGTTGATAAGAAGGTCTAAAACCTTGGGCTTGTTGCCTTTTGAGAGTAACCAGCTCATTGCCTAGGTTTTGCAATTGCTTCATGACTTCTTGAAGCTCATTTGGGGCACTTGGAGATGAAGTGGAAGCTTCATTTGAACTCTGATTTCTAGGAGTGGGAGAAGGAGCCAAATTAGGTGCTTGATTGGTGTTTGGACTCTCTAAACTTGGAAACAATGGCATGGGAGGTCTAGGGGCAAGTTTGCCAGCTTGGATCAAACAATTTTCAGCCCTAATGGCAATCTTTATAAGCCATAGGGATAGTTATGCCTCCCATGGACTGAATTAACATAGAAATATCAGAATTTAGAGCTTTGAGATAGTAGAGAAAAGCACCTTACTATTTGCTTTTTGCCCTTTGGAATTCTCTCCCAAGTCTTTTGAAATCTGAAGTTGAAATCGGTGTTTGCTCATTGGGAGCTCTCTTGATGGTTGTCATTTGCTCCAAAAGAGACAAGTTGTCTCCCTTTTCTCCAAATTGCTCATGAAGTGCTATACAGCTGATTCCAATTTGTGATAGAACCAGCTCAAGGCTCTAAACCATTGCGATGCTTTACCCTTGAATGAAGATGCGTAGTAACATGTGACCACTTGCATCTCATTGATTTCATGGATTGCACAAAGGTTAGCAATATCTTTAACATGATCACTGGAGTAGTCGATTTTCTCGGTGAAGTAGGGAATGTTCTTGAGGCTGCTGATAGGAATTGGATGTTGTGCATTGAGGGCAAGTGGGCTGCTTGCTGTGAAGTTGACATAGGGGTTGTTTTGTGCCATTCTAATTGGTCTTAAAACCCTTGTTGAGTGAATGAAAGGCCTACCAGGTGGAGGAGTTGAGAGAGTTCTGTTTGGTGGAGATGGAGACCTTTGAATCCTTCTTCCTCTTTGCCTTCTTCTTGGAGATAATTGCAGGTATTCAAACAACACTTCTTCTTCTCAACTCTTGACCTTGTGGTGACTCTTCTCATGAGTTTTCGGGCTGCCTTGCTTTGAAACCAGTTGATTCTTCCCCTTGGAGTCACCAGATATGCAAATAATAGCTCTTTTCAAGCAAGAAAATTGCAGCAGATGCACATCAACTTTGCTGCAATAAAAATGAGACCTCTAGTGTCCCCCAGTGTGCCCAAAAGCTGTTGTGCAAAATCACGGCACCCCCTGGATGTTGATCGGATCTAGGTTGATGTTTAGCATCCGGTGTGATTGCACAACATGGAAACCTCTCTCCAAGTGTGGGACTTGTGAAGGCGAGAGAGGAATCTCAGATTAGAGGTTGGTTCCTCAAACTCCTCGATTTAGATCTATATTTGCACAACTACGAGAGGTTCGAGATCCTAATCCTACTCTAAATTGCGAGGAGACGGGGATAGAAATGCAAAAATTGAAACTAACTAAAGATGGTGATGCACAAAAGGAGTGGTGAATATTTTTGTCATGCAAATAGACACAAACCAAAGATTGCAACATAAAACATACAGTGATAAGATATAATTTAGGATCGAAATGAAGCAAATAATACAAACAAAGGAATTTGAAACCCATTCACAAAGCTTGCATTATCATTTCGATGTCAAAACCCTTTGCATTACAACCTCGAGAGAGGTAAAAAACTATTACAATCTTTGAAGAGGTCTGATTCTTGCAACAATCACTTGCTGGAGGTGAAAGAAGAAGATTGCTATGCCAAAAAAGTGTTCCCCCTTTTTAGAAATGAGCCAAATCTGGCTTTTACATTGCATGGGTCGAGCCCAGGAGAGAGAAAATGTACAAAACGTGGGAGCCCATTCCTCATTGACTGAAAATGCATTAAATCAGCATGGAGGACCTTACAAACCCATACCCTACCATTTTTGACCAAATTGGAGGAGAATGCGACCCATTCTGTATTAAATTTGGTCGCTGAAATGTCACTTCTGGCCATGAACACGCGTCAGAGCCGTTTCTTAACTTTCTCTCTCTAGACTAAACCAAAATTCAAGATTGACCCCGGAATCATGTAGAGAATTTTATAAGCTTTCCAATGATATAAAGAACGTGCAAATCGAGCTCTGGATCGAAAGATATGGCGATCTGAAGATTTAGGGCACAAAACAGGCAAAAATGGGTTTTGAAATTTTTTCCCGCGCTCCGCCACCTGGATGACACGTGTCGGGCGCTGATTGGATGAGCAATTCTCTCTCCTTCCCTTACCCGTGGGTTTTCCTTGAAAGTTTTGACTTTTTGTAATTTTGGAAAATTTCCCATTTTTTCCCGCGTCCCCGCCACTTGGGACACGTGGCATGATCTGGTTGGAGGACAGGGGCGCGGGGTCATCCTTTACCTTTTAGTTTTTGGCCAAAACTTTTGCCAAATTCTCTAATTCCTCCCGAGCTCCACACTCCCCTTCTCCTTAGGACACGTGTCCTCTTTTTATTGGCTCGGGCCAACGCTTCAAACCTTGCCCTTTGAAATTTTGGACGTTTTCCCTTGTGACACGTGGCGTTTCTGATTCATGCGGGCTGCCCGGCTTTTTCGCGTCCCTCGCGTCCCTTTGGCCGGTTGTCCCAAGCCCTATGCAGGACAAATTCTCTCGATCCACCCGATTCGGGCTTCCCTGTCCCTCTTTGAGGTGAAGACACGTGGCGTGATTTGATTGGCTCTCGGCTCCTTCGGCTCTCCGCGCGTCCCACGCGTCCCTTTGTCCCCCGGTGTGAAAGTTCTCTGTTTCGGCCGATCCGGGTGGTTCGCGTCCTTCGCGTCCTCATGGCCCAGATGTCCCCCGGATGTCCCAACCTTTATTCTGCAGCGATTAGTCAATTTTTTTTTACCTTGGCCGGTTCGCCTTTCGCGTCCCGCGCGTCCCGATGTCCCGGCCGGATGTCCCAGCTCTGCTGCGTGGACCGCTGGAGGCTTTTCGGCGATTCGCGCCCGACGTCCCAAGCTATCCCAAGGACTACGCTGGACTAGGACTTAGCCAATTTTCATGATTTTTTCTGGCCCAAGCTTGTTTTTTGCAACTTTTTCACCCTTTTTAGAACTTGCTCTTTTCTCCTTTATTTAAATGTCATCGTAGGATCTTCCTTAAAAAAAAATTTGGGTCTACCTCATGAACTGGCACACTTACACAATTATTAGATTTTCCAATTTTAATGTCAATCACTCAAACAAATAATGCGACCAACTCGCAAGTATGGAAACCCTATTGGCATCACACATTGATGCTTATCTCATAGCTAATAACGTAAACTTAGATATTAATTCCCACTAATCCTTTCTAAATTTAACAAAATAATTTATTTCATAATTTTTCAACCTCTAACTTAGTTGTTTTGTGGGAAATTTTTTGGGGCATCACAAATGATTTCCCCATCTTTCCTCAATTTTCATTTCACAAGATTTACTAAATTTTAAGAAACATGAAACTCATTTACTCATCTTGTCTCGTATACTATCTAACATGATTTCATACCATTTTAGAAACATGCAACTTAATGTCACATCCATTTTTAAGTTATCATTTTAAGTAAGTTAATTTTACTTACAATGTAGATTAATCATGAAAAAATAATCTCATTTTGTTGTCATGATAAATTTATAGCATGAAAAATTTAAAATTCCATGATAACTAAGCCCGAGCATTTGAAAACCTCTTTCCTAATCACTTTAAACCCTTGCTCCATCACGCCCATCAGCTCATGTAGACCCTCCTTCATGTTGTGAACCCCCCTTGGCACATTTTTAAAGGTCATATATCCCTTTAACTTTGTACCAATGTGAAAGGGGTCATAGGGTACACCAAAGTGCACTCCCCCTTCCATTTGTATGTTTTCGTCACTTTAAAACATCAAATTTTTTGTGTTTGGAGTGTAAACTCAAACCCAACTTGAAATAATCCCCCTCCTCATGATGTATGTAGCCATTGAACATTTTTGAGATCTATATGTACCCTTTCACTTCTACCAAGGTTCAAAGGGACATGAGGGATAAAAAGGTTCACCCCCTCGAGATAGCCCCAAACATATGCAAAACCACTTTTGAGCCCCGAGAGCTAGTTTTAAACCTTTGCACCTCACTCTTATGACACTTATCAATATATGATTCCAAGAACATAATTTTATCCCTCTTGTCCATTTCCCCCCTATCCCTTACTTTTTAGGGTGTAATCACACACCAATCCCAATTTGGCCTATTGGGTTAAAATTGAGTTAATATTGTAAAGTGAATGTAATGAAATTAAAAACCAAAACACTCAACAAATTTTCATGTTTTCAAATAAATTTTTCCCTCACAAGCTCACTATCCTTGCTGCTATACTATTGAACATACGCCGGATACCTCCATGCCTAAAAACTAATTTTTCCTCATTAATCCATAACCTGTGCACCCAATATTTGTGAAACCTTGCTAAATTTATCTACTTGAAAATGAATTTCACATGATCCATTATTTTTAGGATTGCATGGAACGATTTTTATTCCATTTGGGAAATAATTTTCCAACCATGAACCCCATTTTTGCCCAGAATAGTTCAAAATAGATTTTCATTTTCCTGATGACTTGATGAGCTAAATTTCCTAAAATTTGGAGCATGTTATCATCATAAATTCCAATTTCCTATAAGGAATTTATTTCATGATGAGGTTGAGAATTTTTAGGGATATGGAGGACTTAATTTTCTCTCCATATTTTTCCCTCCTATATGACATTTACAATTTTCTAATGATCGTTTGAGCCAAATTTCCTAAAATTTGGAGAAAATGTTCCTCATAAAATAAAATTTCATCTGAGCCATTGATTGCATGATGAGGTGGAATATTTTTAGAGATATGGATGATTGGGTTTTCCATTAGTATTCTACTCTCTTTAATTAAATTCTCACTTTCCCACTAATTCAAACAAGAGAATCATCTAAAATTTGGAGTAGAGCATCCTTGTAAAATTATAAAAAATTTGAAGACCATTCTCGTCTCATTCGAACACCGAAAATACCCAATTTTAAAAGTAGTAAGTATTACCAAGCTTCACAATATATAAATAGTAAGTACCATGATAGTTCATTATTTGATTTTCCATTTCTCCTTGCATATCAAAAACACTCAAAAGTGTTATATTGAGATAACTACTGAAAATTTGCATCCTTGAATTGGATTTAATAAAAATAGAAGGTGTTGGGATTATGGTCAAAATTTTCACTCTCAGTCATATCCCATTCATCTCACCAGCCTTTGTCACCAAGGAGCTCAAACACTCAATTTGGGAGATAATTCCAACTTCAACCATTGAGCATCCTAATAAGAGTGACAATGATGCAACACGTATGGAAATTTGAAACTTGAAAATGAGGATTTTGATTGAACATAGAACAAATGTATAAGGTAATACATTCTTAGTGATTTATTTAGAGTTATTCGGGTCACAAATTACAAAAATGGGTAATCATCTCAGGTTCATGTAATGCAAGTAACTAAGTAGATTTTTGAAAACTTATTTAATCTTTTGGAGTGTGTCCACATCTCATAGAAGAAAGAGATTGTGACCACAACATTTAGGTTCCTCAAGAGGTCAAAGATAAAGAGTTTCACTTAGACCATTATCTCAAGATCCATTAGAAGCATTTTCTTCATCAACATAGGTTCCCATGTATCCATATTTTCACTCATCTCTCTTCTTTTCTCTCCTCCCCCTTCTCTCTCTAACATTCTATTTCTTCAATTGAAATTTATTTTTAACTCTTTCATCTTATTCACGTAAGTGACCTTATGTTTGACTGTAAAAGTTCCATTTTCAAAAATAATAAAAGGAATTAATTTCATTCCTAAGGAATTTGAAAGGTCACAAGTGGTGGTGAGATGAAAAGTCACATGGTGGGAGAGGAAGAGACATTTTTGTAATATATAAATTGGGATGGTTTCTTCATTCCAAGGAGTTAGCATTTTTTTATTATTGTTAGTTGTTATACTTTGTATCACTACTACTATAAGTAATAAGATACATTTTTTTATCTCATTTCTTATGTTCTTCTACTCTCTCTACTTTAAAAATTTACAAGAATTGTAATCTTGTACAACCAAGAAGTAAATTTGTGTCTTTTATTAAGGAATCCATAAGAACTTTATGTCTCTCATTTATTGGTCTTGTTATTACTTACATGATTTATTTATTCCTATTGAATGTTGACCTAATTTGGTTAATGTGTGTAAAATATGTAAGTCTCATCACAACATTGACCCCCTCTCTCCATTTTCCTACTTACCTTTACCTCTTTCCAAAGTAAATTCATCCCTTGTACACTGTAAAAGCACTTTTCCACATGTTTAATGGAGTATTCCTATGTGATCCCCACCTAATAGCCACACCACATATTTTACATTTATCGCATTAAATAAATGGGAGCCTCCCCATTACTAAGGAGGGGCCTAGCCCTATGACCATTGGTGGAAACTAATAATTTTCTCAGAACAAATTATTTCACCAAAACATCTCAAAATAGATAACCCCTTATTGATATCCTAGTAATCAATTAGTCGTTTGGTAGTATTGGACACCCCATTTGGACACATCAAGTAATTTTGAAATTGATATGACCTTATTGAGATATTTATGTAACCAATTAGTTGACTAGTAGTATAGGACACTCCATTTAGGAACTATACATGCCAAAAATTATATGGTGCTACATTGAAAAACATAGTAAAGTATCCAAGGGTGATATATTTATTTTCTAGAACAATGATGAGATATAGATCCTCTCTCTTTACCTTTAGCATGCATATTTTCCCTCATTTATCCTTTTTATAAGTTTTATAGATTTTCAAGCCATTACAAGCTCTCTTTTTCAATATTTGTGGTTATCATGAATTTAAGTCATGCAACCACTTGTGGAAGTGTGTAACCGCTGGTTTGTGTAGCGCGTTTTGTGCTCTCTTTATCTCGAGAGTTTAAAGCTGCGTGTTTTGAATGCATGTTACAATTTTTTTTATTAAAGGTAAAATGTTTTGGAGGGACATTATCTAGTAGTATAATCAGAGGCTCAGAAGCCAAGATAAATAAAGTATAAAAATGTGGTTTTTTTATCCGTGGGGGACACACCCCAACTAAAAGGAAAGAAATAAGAAAAAACAAAGGGCTCATATTCCTACAAAATCCCAAAAATGAATCAACAACAACAAAACCACAGCTAAACAACATCACCAAAATAATTGCACCGAGAACAAGGAGACAACAACACTAACCAACAGATTTGTTAAAAAAATTTAAAGCAACCCCGAGTGCCTGATGGAGTTTTAGGGAAATGGCAATAGTGGGGTCATAGTTTGAAGCTTTAATTTTTTTGGTAATTATCCCATTCTTCCATGCAGAGGTCTATATGCGCATTGGAGTCAAAAATATGATGGATGTGGACTTGCATGAGATCCATAATAGCACTATGCATGGCCATATACTTGTTGTGTTTTTCCTTAAGGGCTTTAATCTTAGATTCCAAAGTGACAATTTTCTCTTTGAGGCTAGTGATAGGATCTGGAGCTTGTTCCTTGACTGAAAACTTAAGAAGAAATTCCACATTGTCCTCAAGGGTTTTCACAATCTCAGCTTGCATGTTGAATTTCTTTTCCAGAACAGAGGTTTCTTCCATGGCAGGAAGAATAGTGGGGGGGTTATCCTCCACAAAAATTTCATTATCCTTCTGGCCAATGCCAAGAATTTCCTTATCTTTCCTACTACTACAAAGGATCCTTTTAGGGGGTGGTTCAGAGACAAAGTCTCGGTACATGGGGTTTTTAGAGTGAATGCGGGGATGTTTGGGAAGAGGAGAGACCATAGTGGGGCAGGGGTTCATGGGCCACAACATCAAAAATGTAAATATTAATGAGGTAAATGACACCTTGGTGAAGAGGAACAATCCTCTTATGACTCTGAACTTCCAAAATAGATTTTTCCATAGACTACAGAATATAGTGGGAAAAATCACCTTCACCTCACATCTGAAATGATTAAGTAGGACCAAGTGATGTAGTGGAATGGTGGAGAATCTTCCCTCTAGAGTGACATAATGAACCATCATTCAGTGAAACCTCATCAAATGGCTGCAGGATAGAGGAAACAAAAATGCCTTCCTTCTTGATATCAAGATTTTCTCCCTCATCCAAAAATATATTTTCCTTTCTACTTCCTTATTAAATTTGTTCCTAAATAATTTGTTTCCATCCATGCCTAAGCCAATGATAAACAATATGAACTCTTAGTGATAGGAAAATCTCTGCCTCTGATAGAGATGATACAGTTTTTCTAATTCTCCGAGAATTATAAAGAGCTATATTGGTCATGCCCTTTGATTCGTTGGATGAAATATGTGAAACCCCAATTTTGATGGTTTCCCATAGCTTCGATTTGTTCCTGCCATTTTGGATCAAAGATGGGTTCTACTCTGCATGGGCACCTCCCATTATGAAAACCACATGTGAATGTGAAGGGTTGATCTAAAAGTAACAACTTGTAGACCTTCCAACAGCCTTCCGACAACCCGTATTCCTATGAGTTGCAGAGATGAAAACTTTTCCTTCTCCCACACTTGTTTAGTATGAAAAAATCATTCAATTTTCTAAGTTAGGGGGAGTAAATTTAGACATGACCGATCCGTCTTAGAGATCTAGAATGAGGATTACACACGTGCAAAATCCACCGACTAAAGCATTGATGAGAGTGTTCCTTCATTTGTAATGATGAGTTTAACTTCGGTGGGAGTGTCATTGAAATCATGCCATTCCTTGTAATCATTAATACAAACCCCCATATTTGCTAGCAAATCCACTGATTTGTTCCCTTCTCTATAAACATGTTGGAAAATGATGTTTAGACCATTGCATAAAGTATGGGCTTCATTGATGAAGTCTCTAATGGTCTAACTAGGTGTTAGGGACTTGGAAAGATTATTGACAATGTTCATTGAGTCACCTTCGACAATGATATTACCCATGTTGAGGTTCCTAGCAAGTCGATTCCCAGAGAGTAGCTAGGGCCTCAGAGTAGTGATTAGTTTTCTTACCCATGGGACCAACATATACTACAATTAGATGACCCTTGTGGTTTCTGATTAGACCACCACCACCAGCTGGACTAGGATTTCCTTTGGAGGCACCGTCAAAGTTCAACTTATACCACCTTTAGAAGGGGGAATCCACTATACAAGAGACCTGTCAATGCTTTGAATGGGGGAAGTACACTATTATATATCAATATTCTAGGCCTTAAGA
Source organism: Taxus wallichiana var. yunnanensis (assembly GCA_018340775.1). Taxonomy (NCBI): domain Eukaryota; kingdom Viridiplantae; phylum Streptophyta; class Pinopsida; order Cupressales; family Taxaceae; genus Taxus; species Taxus wallichiana. The sequence goes on from CM031244.1 coordinate 173,493,315, forward strand.
TATCTAACCTCCTCCTAAGGATATATGGATTTTTTAGGAGGTTTAAATTTTAGAATGTTTTCCTTAGTAGCCATTGTGATTTCATTTAGGATACTTTTGATGGTCCTGTTAGTGTCTCTGAAGATGATTGAGTTACAAGCTTTCCATATTCTCCATATGGTGTGAGGGAAAATAATTTTCCAAATCCTATGAAGAAGAGCATGTTTAAAGGGTGGCTTCCATTGCATCCATGCTTGTATAATATCCTCTAGAAAATACCATTGGACTTCAAACCTGTTGAAAATGTGCTTCCAAAGAGAACTAGCAACATGGAAAAGTGAAGAAGAAGATGTTGGATAGTTTCATTATCCTTTTTACAATGATAGCACCTATTGGCATAGTAGATCCTCTTTTGATGATATTGTCAATAGTGAGTATGCCTTTATTAAGCACAAACCAAAGGAATTGGTTTATTTTCAAAGTAAGCTCTTTAAACAGATCTTATTCCAAGGGAAGTTACTAATGAGGTTTGTTGGCATATAGTTGGTACCCAGATCTCACCGAATAATTACCATCAAAAGAAGAAACCTAGTTGAATTCATCTTGATTCTAGGTTTGACTAATGGGAATGTAACTCATTGTGGTTTGAAGTTCCCCAAGAAGCTCCTTGTGGTTAGGGATAAAATACTCAAGATTTTTCTAGTTTAATTTTCCATCAGTGTTTTGAATGTAGTCACGAGACCAACTTTCCCAAGGCTATAGAGAATTTATCTTTGAATTGTTCCCATTGTTCATCATTTAAGAGTGTACTAAAGTCAGCCCAACTTTATTTCCAAAAGCTAATGCTTTCCCTTGTGCCCAGAGTCCATTTGCAACCTGTAGCAAGCTATTTTCTGATCTTGACTATATTGTTCCAGAATACTGATCCAGTGGGTGGTTGGTATTATTGAAGTAATCCATAACACTACCTTGGTTAAGATATTTAGCTTTAATGATATTGGTCCATGGATGTTCTTCTTTAACAAATCTCCAACCCATTTTAGAGACAAGTGTTGCATTCATAATATATATTTTTGATGCCAATGCCCCCTTTTTTTTGTTATTACATGCCTTGTCCCAAGCCACCAAGTGCATCTATTCTTATCTTTTGTCCCTATCCAGAGAAATTTTTTTGGATTCTTTCTATTTTTCCATGACAACCACTGGAATAAAGAATAAGGACATGATGTAAATTAGAAAATTTTGAAGTGTGATTTTAATAAGAAGGCATTTCCCAAAGCACTTGAAAGGATAGATCCCTTCTAGCCAGCAAGATTTCTCTGAAACCTATCTAGAAAATAATTCCAAACATTCATATGTACCTTATTTGTGCCAAGAGGAAGACCAAGGTAAGTAGTAGGTAAAGAGTTGATCTCATAGCCCAAGGATTTTACAATTTTCCTTTTCCTAGAAAGAGGAGTATTGAAGAAGTATAAAGAGATTTTATAAAAGTTAATTTTTGTCTAGATGCTTATTCATAGATTTAAAATTTGCTTCATAGTTTTGAATTCCAAAATAGAAGCAAGGAGGAGTAGGATAATGTCATCAAAAATACTGTTGATGGGAGACCGTGATGTCAAAGGATGAGGGTGTGAAGCTTTGAGATAGCCCAAAGAAACATCTCTATTGATGGTATGAGTGAGACTTTCCACTATGATAATGAAAAGAATGGGAGAGATTGGGTCACCTTGATGGATACCATGACTACTTGGAAGAATCCCATTAGGGTTATTGTTGACGATCACTGAGAATCTAGGAGAAGAAATACAGTCCAAATGATCCTTCTGAAATGATCATCAAAGCCAAAAAAGTTTAAAACTTTATCAAGGAATGATCAAGAAACTCTATCAAAATATTTATTCATATCAAGCTTTAAAACCATGCCTACCTTTTTACTTTTCTCCATCAAGTGTATGGTTTCATGTACCATGACAAATCCATCTTGGATAAGTCTTCCTTTTACGAATCCTCCCTTGTTGACTTGAGATAATATTCAGAAGTAATGGATGCATCCTAGAGGTGAGGATTTTGGTGAATATTTTATAGAGCACATTGGAAAGACTTATGGGTCTAAATTTTGAATTCCTTTACCCCTATTTTTTAGGAATTAAGACAATGAAAGTGTTATTTATTTCCTTGAGTATCTTGCCTATCCCGAAGAATTCATTAACAGATTTGAGAAGGTCTTTCACACAAATCTCCAAGAATTTTTGATAAAAAAGTTAGAGAATCCATCTAGACCTGGGGATTTTTCCTCCTCCATGGAGAAAACTTATTTCTGCATCTCTTCTAAGGTAGTTGGTTTAGAAAGAGTGTCGAACTCTTTGGGCCTAACAAGATTTTTCGGAATAGATTCAAGAAGTGTGTTAGTAGCTTCTTGAGACAATGGAGGATTGTCATTTAGTAGATTCTTGTAGAAATTAACAACTTCTTCTTTAATGGAGTTTGGATTTGATGTCATCTCTCCATTTTGATTAATTACTTCAGTGATTTTATTGTGAGATCTTTTTTAAAGTTTTCATATGAAAGAATTTTGTGTTCCTATCCCCATCTTTGAGCCAAATTGCTTTGGAATTAAGCCTCCAGAAGGATTCTTCCCTTGCAAAAATGGTGTGGAACTCTACTAAAAGGGTTTTTTCTCATGTGAAGTCTTCTTGACTCATTCCAAAGGCAGCCACTTTATTTTCCAATTCTTCAATGTCCTCTTTGATCTTTTTTTTTATTAAAGATGTTACCAAAAACTTATTTGTTCTAGACCCTCACTTTCCTTTTAATATTTTTGATTTTTTGAACAAATATATATTGATCTTGATCCTTCCACTTGAATCCCCACCAATATTTTATTTTATCAAGAAGATCCTGGGTGATCGAACCAAATTTTTTCAAATTTAAATGAGGACTGGGAAAGTCTCTCATTAGTTAACATATTCAATGACAATGGGATTATGATCGAGGTGATTCTGGGAAGAGAGGAAAGATAAAAATATTGACTTAAGAGCCAATCAAATGAAATGAGAGCTCTATCTAGCCATACCTATATGAGATTATTTCCAAGTCTCTTGTTGGACCAAGTGAAAGGGTTTCCATTGAGTTTGAGATCCAACAGATTAGCATGAGTAATAATCTCTTCTAAGTAGTCCATTCCAGTTGTGTGATCAAAATATTCTCCTTGTTTTTTATCAGTGGAGAGGAGAGTTGAAATATCCCATGAGAAACTAGTTCCACCTAGAGCAAGTGTTTTGGAAATTTAACAGATCCTTCCAAAGTTGTCTTCTACCATGAAGAGTGTTGGGTGCATAGATAACTAGAAAAAATCAATGACTTTTGTTATCAAGAGTGTGAAAGGAGAGGGACAGATGGGAGGTGAAGAAATAATAAGCTTATGACCTACCTTGTTTGGGTCCTAGAAGACCACCATACCTCCTGAAGCCCTCTTGAATCTACTGCATCCCAATCAACCTTTTTCCAAACTTTCTTACAACAAACTTTTAAGTTCTCATAATTCATTTTAGTTTCTTGAATGGCCATAATAGTAAGGTTACAACTTCTTCTCAAGTCTTTGAGCGTACATTTTTTTCCACTACCGTTAAGGCCTCTTATATTCCAAGAAATAATCTTCATTAGAAAATATGAGGAGAGGAATGGACTAGATGGTCTAGGGAAGACTGAGTGCCATCAACCAAATATTTGTTGATCTCCCTTTTTATTTTATCATTCTTAGAGGTCTCCCTTTTGTGGTATTTGCACATGTATTTTCTTATCTGATAGTGGATCTTGTCACCCTTGAGGTGGGGTGGAAGTGTCAGAGAGCTAAAAAATAGGGTGTCTAATATATTTTTGAACCCTTTAGATTTTTTTTTTTCTAAATACCGAGTAAACTTAGGAGAGTCTTTAGAGTCCTTCAAGAACATGATTCAAAAGCGGGGTAAATTTCCCTTCCTCCTTATCGGGACTGGGGACTTAAAAATCCTTCAATAATCTTCTTAGTGGGATGAGAAGGAGTAGCTATGAAACTGTTGGAGCATTCTTTGACATGTGGGCTACACTTACTTTCTCCCCATCAAAAATAGTATGAAAAAGGACCTAGCCAACTGCATGTTGAGTATTCCATTGACAAGATCATGGCCAAGTTTCTCTAATGCTGAAAAAGGGATACCTTTCAAAGTCGATGACTCATCTTCTAGTATGATCTATTCTAGAGCTGTAGAAGGGTTGCCTTTCTAAGTCAAAGACTCAACTTCAATGTGGGTCTTTGAAATATATGTTTCTTCTTGAATATGAGTTAGACTAGATATTTGATTTCTACCACCCATGTAAGGTTTGAGAAGAACCTTGATAGTTTGAGAATCCTCCTCACACGTGAAGGCTAAGAATAACCAACTTTTCCCTGAATCCTTAAAATCCAAATAATCTTTAAGTATATCAAATCTTTTTTAGAGGAGTCTTGGGAACCTAGAGAGTTCTTCGAGTTGGTAGTTTCTTTGTAGGAATTTTCAAGGCCATTTCCTTTTTTGATCTTTCATTGATGCATGATTCTCAGTATTTTGATTGTTCTTATTATTTTTAGTGGGGAGTTTTTATTACATAATTTTATGGTGAAATTCCCTAGTTTATGACATTTGGCACACCTCATTTGAAATGATTCATAGATCATAGTTTTTTTCCAAGGACCATATTTATTTTGGAGAATGATCTTATCTCGAAAGCTCTTACTCCATGTCTATAGAGACACAAAATGGGCATATGCCGGCCATGATCTTTTTAGTTGAGTTATCCAAACCGATGGGAGATCCTTTTAATGTGGAAATGTTTATCAGGATCTCATCATCCCAGAACTACAAAGGAGACCTAATAGCCAACACCAAATGGGAACAATTTTGATATTTTATTTTTTGTGGATCAAAATTGGGTACCACCATTTGATAAATAAATCCATGTTTTCCAAGCACCAAGGTCCTCCCAATAAAACAACATCCATGTCTTCTTGAGTAGTGAATTTTAAAATAAAAACCATTTGACATAGAAGAGACAGCCACATCCCCAAGAGGATGCCATTTTCTCAAAGCCCATCTTCTAACAACATCAATGTTAGTTCTAGGACCTTAAAACATACCTGTTAGCACCCTTTTATTATTTTGGATTTCTTTGTTCAGGAAGGTCTATGAGATATTGATATGGTGAATGCCTTTATCATCCTTAGAGCTCGAGAAAATAGAGGGGGCCATGGGGGCACCAATTGTATTGGGGTCCACATTTTGTCCTGAGTCCTTTTTGAAAATTCCCAACCACATGTATGGTTTGGTTAGTATGGGTACAAAAAATATGGGGTTATTCACAATATTCATCCTCACTTTCTTGTGAACCATAATTATCGGTCTGAGATACCGCAGATGTTGCTTTGGGTAACTTTGTCATTTGTAGAATCCTTTTTTTTATATCCACGGGTCCCTCAAGTAGAGGTACTTTGGGAATATTTGTCACCACAAAGATTTTAAGATATTCTACATCCAAATGGTAGATCTCAGACTTCTCTTGAGCGAGTGCCATGATGGCTGCAATTCTAATTTTCAGGTGTTAGAAGAGTAGACACCTCACACTCCATTGACATTTCGCTTGATTTTTGGCTTTTGTAAATTCATGAGGAGTTTTCTTGCACGTTTCTTGATCATTTTTCTTGATTTTTGGCTTGATGATTTTATTTTTAAGTCTTCTTCTTAGTTTAATATTTATAATTTTAACTCCCTCTTTCCTTAATGATTTGACAGCTTCTTGATTTCCAAATATTCTAGATTATTTCTTCCTCACAATTCTATAAGAACCAAATTTTAACCCAGATGATGGCTTGGAGATTTTTTATTTGAATTTCACTATTAATCTACCAAAACCCTACTGAGAATTAAAAATAACATAGTACATTTCTCAATTTCTTCCCAGTATTGCATTTGTGATTAGTTTTCTTACAACCACTGCTCTAGCTTTTTCTTGATTTCTTCCAAAAACTAGCCAACAATGCACCTTAGATCATTCCAATTTTCATATCTAGAAACAAAGCTAAGGATAAAATAGAATCATCACCACATTTGGGAAGCTATCAAAAAATTATAGTAACTAGGTTGGGTTGGATTTACATGTCTTTGAAGATTTCATCTTGGATATTGTCATTAACATTAGAAGAAGTAATACATTTGTTTTAAGTGGTAGAATTTATCATTTGTTCATTTTTAGTATATGAATCTTCCATTGATATCTTCTTTTTGTCTTATCCCTATGGATTTTCACAACAGAGAATTTTTACGAAGGTTATGTGCTTAAAATTATTCATTTATATATTTTAAAAGGTCTTTACATTTATTTTTCGTTTTGTCGGGGAAGTTATGGGTAAAAGAAAAAATCCTTCTGAGAATATTTCTTCCTTTCGTGAATCTAAGAAAATTAGAAGAATTTTTATTTTCAATGTAATAACCGTAGATTACAATATTTATCTAAAGTAGATTTAATTATAAAATCCTACAACGGTGGAATAACTACATCCAGTTATTCCCTATTTAGTTAGTTTTCTTAGAAGTAGTAGTATTTTGATTGCTTTTGTTTGTAGAAGTAGAAGTAGATTTATTTTATTTTAATTAATTTAGAAAAAGAAAATTTTATTATTCATTTAGTTAGTATCCTTCAATTCATTTCTTTTTAGAAAAATAGAATAGATGGTTTACTTTGTTTTATTTAATTAATTGAGAATGAATCTAGTGAATTAAAAGATTAAACACACTTGTCTTTTATTAAAACTAAATTTACTTCCTTTATTTATTTAAAATGAATTTTTAACATAGTTTAGATATGGATAAATCATTTAGTTTTAGGCTCTTTGATTGTAGGGTTGGTATATTTGTTGCATTTGCAACAATCTATTTCACTTCTTATGAGTAAGTTGTAATCTGGTTTGAATGGTTGCAAACTTATCCTTTGCAATTGGACTCATCCTTGGATCAATTCCATTGATCCAAGGTATGTTTTAAATCTTCTTATCTAAACTAAATGAAAAAATTGACATTCATTGATTAAGAGACTTAACGGACTGAACTTGTGTTTGTTGCAAATTCTTTACTATCTCGAAAGATTGTGCCTACATTTGTTTTGTGTTGTGCTCGCTCTTCTTGATTGACCTTGTAGGGTGCCTAATGGTGTTAGGGGAAACTTGCTTTAGGATTCTAGAGAAAGAGAGAAAAATGTGCCCTATATCTATAAGGTCTATCCTAAAGAGATTCGGGACTCAGGTAATTTACCTAACTCTTTCTACACCACTCTACGTGGGATGACATCCTAACCTAAGTTGTTAACACTAAGTTAGTATAAAGGAAATAACCTAAGGGATTCTAAGTTATTTCTAACCTATTGTATTTGGTTAAACTAAGACCTAACCTAAGGTGACAATCTATTATTTGAAGGTTATATCCTAAGGTTATATATTGTAAATTAACCTAAGATCTAACCTAAGAAAATTCTATCTATCCTAAACTAATGGGTAGGAAAGGGAACCTATGGGTCGATTGGAAAGTGGAGCTAAGCGGTGGTTCCTAAGATTTTAATGTGATGTGATTTTGTTTTGATTTGGCATTAAGACATGGAAGTACTACCAGTTTGGCAGGGGCTAGTTAAATTTTAGAGGAACCTACGTGGAGGTATCACTAAGTTTGGAAATGCAAGTGGAAGTTAAACTTAGTCTCTTGCCAACTTTGGATGGTGGTGGTAAGGAGAGATAGGTGGGAATATGCAATTTAATGGCATTAATTCACCTTGGTTTTGGTGAGCAAGCTGTCTTGGAAGGCATGCTGGTGGATTTTTTGGGGTTGTTTTGTTTTGCATGCTTCGTGATTTTTCTCTGCATGGAGCTATCTAGTTTTTCAAACCAGCAGTTTGATCTACACTTAGTGGCTATTTTTGAATTCTTTGATCTATTTTTGGTTGAGGAATGTATAAGAGGCATTGTGGAAAAATATTATGGTTGTTTGATCTTGCTTGGAGAAGAAAGGGTGTTGGAAACTTGGCTGGAAGTCTTCTTTGAATCGGCAGAGGCACTATCAGGCATGATAGGCTCTACCCATTAAGATTTCTTGCTTTCTTCTAAATGATTCATTAAAACAATTCTTGCTCACTGGAAATTTATATTTGCATGATATATGGTTATTTACTTGCATGTTTTCTTGAAAATTATGTGGGTTTTGGAATACGAATCCTTGGTTGTTAATGGTAGTTCTTTGGAACTTTCTCTGTACTAGTTGTTAGAGGTTTGCATGTGATTTGTATTGGAACTCTGTAACTTGTACTTGAAGCTCTATTGAACTCTGTAGCTTGTATTTGAAGCTTTGTTCTAGCATTCGAGACTAATGTTGAATGAACTGGTTAGTTCTTGTTGGGTTCTAAATCTCTGTTTAGTCTTGTGTTTTGTGAGCTTAGAAGTGGAGCTCCGTAGTTGTTCTAAACTTGTATTGAAGCTTCGAGATTTGTTATGAGTTTTATTGGGACCTTGTGTTTGTTTTGGACTGTGTTGGAACTAAGTGTAGTTTTGAACCTATGGTTGAATATTGTATTCAACAATAGTACTCATGTGCATTGTTCTTTTGAAAATGGAACTTATTGTTGAGTTGTTGCATTGTGACTGTACTTGAGCTCTGAATTGGAATTTTACTCTTCCTTAGGGAGCCGGAAATGCTTGAACCCATAATAGAGTGTTGGTGTTTATTCTAAACTTGTATTAGGGCCATGGGTTTTATTATAGACTCGTATTTGAGCCTATGTTGTTAGAACTTATGTTGAAGCTCGTACTTGACTCAGTATAGGTGATTCCATTGTTGGTTGTTTTGATCTTGTATTGGAATCGACGTGTTGATTTTATATAGGTATTCCAAACTGGGTTTTGGCTGGTTTTGGTTTTGTAAAGCTTTATTCTCATGAATATAGTCTACCCGAAGGGGCCTTTGGAGTTTTGTACTTGTCGGATGTAGTCGAGTATCTTCTTTCGAAACCTCCTTTGTCTTTCGCTTTGTGAGAATTGTTGTATTACTTCTATCTTGTAGGCCACACGGTGTTCTTGAATATGACAAGGGTGTGAGTTGAAGTAAAACCTTTCCCTCTCTACCCTATGTAATCCCATGTCTTGTGGGAAGCTTGACTATTTTATTCTTGAATTATGGACTGGAATTGTGATCTATTGTGGGACAGTCGTATCAGTGTAGAGGTTTATGGAATGTATTATTTATTTACTTCCTTTCTGTCTTGAGGTTGAACAAATCCTTACCAGTCTTAAGCTTTTAAGTGAAACTCGTGAGGCTTGTGGTTATTCTATTCAGTCGAATGGAGGAAGATGGGGATAGTACTTGTCTTGAACATTTTCTTAGTTCCTTACTCTCTCCAGATATTGCATCTGATGCGTGAGGTTTTATTGAACGTGGAATTTAAACTTATTTTCAATGTGTGTCATTTGAAGGGAATATGGTATCCCTATCCTGAATGCTTGGGGAAAATCAGTCCCAGGACCGTGATTTTCATCGACCCTTGTCTATCTTGCACTGTTGCATTTTCTATTCCTTGTTGGGATCTCGGAATGGACCTCGGGTTTTTAACAGAGAAGTGAATAGGATCACTTGGGGGATAGAATGTTGTTTAGAAATGATATTGTTTGAGATTGAAACTAGATTTGAGCTTGGTGAATGAGATTAGGTAAGTAGTTGTAAGTTTTGTGATGAGTGTTGGTAATGTGCATCCTTTGATTGTGCATTCTGTTTGAGTTCTCCTTTGGGAATTAGCTAGGGAATTTCTATGTTGTATTTTTAAAGGTTTTCATTTCATAGTATAAATGAAATGAAACATGGATTAGGTCCATTTTGGTTTGAGATCCTTTTATGTTGTGATAAGTTCATTGATTGAACTTCTTGTTATTTGATTCTCTTCTTTGTCTATATGGAAAGATGAAACATACTAATATGAGATATGTTGTAACTAACTCCTTTGCAGATTGGAAAAAGTTAAATGTGTCTTTCTATCCTTATGAATTTATGAAATAATTTAATGACAAGACTTGTTGACTATTTAAAGTGATTGATAGGATCAAATAAGTCTTGTGATATAATTCTGATGTTACAGATTATAATATATTCTTTTCTTAAAAGTAAATTCAGATCTTCTTAATTGTACTTCTTTCTAGATGTTATTACTTATGATTATTTGCATGATGTTATTTAATTGTTTCATTAAAGCAGAGTTGTTTAATGAAACAATTAGTGGAATGCACTTTACTTTAATGCTTAGTGCTTATCATGCTCAGTTCATTGAACTGACCCATGCTAGCAATTTTGCAGATGGACATCGTAAGTGATGAAGGAAGACAAGAACTTTCATGTTGTATTGGGCTTATTTAATTCTGGATCTTCTATTAAGAGTTTTGATTTATTCTTCAGTTGTATAAAAAGAAAAAGAAAAGTTGTACTCTTTTTGGAATAAGGGTTGTTTGTTATACATGCATGCCTGAAATACATAGTCTTGTAATGTATAGTTTTATAATGATGAATTGAAAGTTGAGATTTACTTGTATTGGTTGTGTAAATTATCTTGTATTTATGAAGAAGATGGAAATCCTATCTGGATGATATTTTTCCTATCTGTTATATGCTTAATTCGGATAAACTTGATCAATTGGTTAAAGGGAAATATATTGGATTCCCTTATTAAGATGCAACTTGTTAAGTTGCATAAGATAACAATCTTATCTAAACAATTCTAACATAGTAATGGAAAGTGTAAAGAATATGTAGTAAAACTAAAGAAATTGTGAAAGATAAGATGGGTATGACAAACCCTAACACTTAATCATGTAGAGGAAGATTCTTCCTCACTAAAATAAATGTAATCCAAAGAATGGTGATATGATCGTTAATCATTAGACTTCATTTCTTATAAAGTCTACTACTAGTTGAACCTATTTGGTTGCTACACCTTCTTTGAATGATTAAATTACATATAATGGAACTTATGATGTTGTTGTCTGTTTCTGGATATCTGTTTATTAAGCTTTGTAAAACGAACATATAAAGCAATCATAAGTTAAGGAAGTTCTTTAATGGCTAAATGAATCAAATTTAGAAAAGAACTTATGGAGTGTTGGATTAGGGTTTAGCAGGGTTGTTGTAATCTATGTAATAATCCAAATTAATAATGTATTAATAACCTCCTTGGGTATGTACATCTTGATGAGGTAGTTTCTGTAGGATGTTGGCACATGCCAACTGCAGGGCTGTACTTTTGAGAAGACTTGGGTCTTCTCGAGAATACAATGATGTAGTTGACATGTGGCAACACCCTTCTGCATTGATCATCTAGATCTACACACAATTAAGGACTTGAACTTAGTTTCTCTCTAGGTCAAGTTAGTGGCATGTTTAGGATAGGTAGTAGCTTTCAATGGCTCAGGGTACCTTGGCACATCGGTTGACTTAGGTCAACCGAGTATGCCCATTTACCCTAAGTCATTGTGAGCATCTTCCTATAATAAATTATGTTTCTAACTAGGGCTAGGGTTAAACCTTGGACAAGTGGACTGATGGTAGTCAAGTAAAGACCATTCTTGATAACAGAGGAGTGAGGTGAAGGACGTATTCTGAAATGATGAGTATGTCATCTAGGAATAGTGACATAAATAGTATGTTGAAAATCTTTGGCCAAAGTATCGCAAGTTGTTGGTTGTGTTGTCCTATGTCACCTAGTTTAAAGCAACGTGATATCAGATGAATATTGGTAACAAATATTTAGATATGTTCTTTAAAATAGATCACTCAGTACCGGTTTAGGGTAGGAAAACCAAGTATACAAAGTATACGATAAGTATCCAATACTTATAGTTAACATAAATAGATGGTAGATCACCGAGTTATGACATAAATAGATCGGTAGATCACCAAGTTATGAAATAAATAGATCGGTAGATCACTGAGTTATGAAATAAATAGATCGGTAGATCACCGAGTTATGAAATGAATAGATCGGTGGATCATCAAGTCATTTACAACTGCATATGGTTATCTATTTGAGATTGATTGGCATGGAATGTTTGTTCTAAATAATGCTTTATTTAGAACAGAGAACATTATTAAAAATAAAAAAAAATTCCCTTGTTTCTAAAGTCTTAAAATGGGAATGTTACATCTTGGTATCAGAGCTGAAGGTTGTAGCTCTTGGACCTATTGTGTCCATAATTGATGAAACTTAAATTTTCTTGTTAATCAGAAAATGGTTAGAACAAGAGGAAATGTTGCAAATAACCCTCCACCTGAGGAAGGAGCAACAACAATTACCCTAGAAACTAGATGAGATCCTTGCTACCCTGTTGGACAAGAGATCATTTGGTTGTACTTGAACAACAAGTAATGGGAAATGAGGAGGAAGATGATGCTGATAACAACAATCAGCCACCTCTGGGGACAACACCAATGTAGGTGTTGATAATAACAATGTGAACATACTGTTCATTTGAGAAAAAGGCTAGGCTAGACAGTTGAACTCACTAATGATATAAAAAGGATAAGTCCACCCAAGTTTGATGGCACCACATTAGGAGATGGAGCTAAGAATTGGCTCAGTGAAATGGAGAAATACTTTGCAATAAGGAATTTCTTAGAAGAAACAAAGGTGATATGGGGAGCATATCAACTTTCTCATGAAGCATCTTCATGGTGGGACAACCGTAAGGATGAGTTAAATATTGATGAAACTAATATCACATGGGATCAATTTAAAGGATACTTTAGGCAACGATGGCTGCCATAACTTTATTATGATCAGAAAATGACTAAATTTCAGAACTTAGCTCAAGGAAAGCTAACTGTAACTGAGTACTGGGAGCGGTTTACAAAACTTCTTAAGTACGTACCTTAGTACCAAACTGATGAGAAGTTCAGGATATGGAAATTCATCATGGGATTGAATCCATTATAGGAGGAGAGGTGGATGTTCACATCCCAACCACGATGGAAGGGGTTGTTGAAAAAGCCATAAGGTAGGAACAAAAATTAAAGGCAATTTCTGCTCATAAGGAGGAAGTAAGGAAGAAAGTTCCCAACTCCTCTTCATCATCTCTTGCACCTAAGAAAGGACCATGGAAGAAATTCAGAATGAAAAGTAAGTTTTCATCTGATACTAATAAGAAAGAAAGCAACAAACAAGTTTTTTGGTAATGCACAAAACAACTTTGCTAAGAACAATAATAATGGACAGAAGTCCTATGGGGGTTAGAACGATAACTCTAAGGCTGGAAATAAACCCAAGCCTAGGAAGGGACCTGTAGGAGGTTGTTATAACTATGGAAAAGATCATTATACAAATCAATTCCTTTGAAAAAGGATGATCGTAATCAACAACACAAGATACATGCTGTAGTAGCTGACAAGCAGGTTGAGAAACATGCCACGCCTATAGAAGTTCGGGTAAGTTATTTGGTTTACCTATAACTATTATTTTGATACAGAGCTATTGAATGTTTTATTTCTAGTAAATTAGCATCAAAATTAAAAAGAAAAGCTGGAAACATGGATAAAACATGGACTGTACAAGTATGGAAACAATGTTGTTCATACAGTTAGTATGTGTCTTTTTGGAGCAATCCTTGATTTACCTAACTTTTCCACTGAAGTTGATCTTTATGTTGCACCTTTGGGGTCTTATGATGTAATCATAGGTGTTAATTGGTTAGCATAACATAAGGCTAAAGTGGATTGTTTTGAGAAACACATTAGTTGTTTAGATGACCTGTAGAAAACAATAGAGATTCAGGGTGTGAAATGTGAGATTTCTATTAGAAAACTATCAGCTATGCAACTTAAAAAGGCCAAAAATAAAGGTTGTACCTTATATGTAGTGAAAATTGCTGAAACAACTAAAGAAAATAATGATGTCATGGAATGATATCCATTATTATGAGACTTCAGTGACGTGTATTTTGGAAGAATTGCTAGTCTTCCACCCAAAAGGGAGTTTGATTTCATGATTGAGATCAAGCCTAGAACGAACCTATTTCTAAAGCACCATATCAAATGACTACTACAGAATTAGTAGAGCTTAAGGCTCAGTTGTAAGAATTTTTTCTAAAGGTTTGATTAGACCAAGTGTTTCACCTTGGGGAGCACCTATAATTTTTGTGAAAAAGAAGGATGGAACACTTAGATTGTGCATTGATTACAAGAATGTTAAACAAAGCAACAATCAAGAATAGATACCCACTCCCTAGGATTGATGATTTATTTGATCAGATGCGTGGAGCATCGGTATATTCTAAGATAGATCTTGATCTGGATATCATCAATTATGGATTAAGGATGAGGATATTCATAAAACAACTTTCAGAACAAGGTATGGACATTATGAGTTCATGGTTTTACCTTTTGGATTAACTAATGCACCTACAACATTTATGAATTTAATGAATAATATCTTTCAAGAATACTTGGAAAAATTTGTGCTCATATTCTTGGATGACATTCTCATATATTCTAAAAGTATTGAGGAACACCATGAGCATTTGAAGATAGTTTTGGAAATATTAAGAAAGAGATGGTTATTTGGTAAGTTGTCTAAATGTTCTTTCTATGACACAGAAGTACACTATTTGGGACATGTGATAAGTAAGAATGGAATTGTTGTAGATCCTTCAAAAATTGTAGCTATAATTGAGTGGCCTACACCAAAGAATGTACATGAAGTTAGAAGCTTCATGGGACTTGTTGGCTACTATAGGAAATTTGTAAAAGACTTCTCTAAGGTGGTTGCACCAATAACTTCTTTATAGAAGAAAGATAAAAAGTTTGTTTGGAGTGAGAAATGTGAAATTGCATTCAAAACCTTGAAGGAATAGTTAACTTCAAGCACCTATTCTAGTAGTACCAGATCCTAATGGAGATTTTATGGTGGTAACTGATGCATCTGGTGAAGGTCTAGGAGGTATTTTGTTACAAAATGGTCATGTCATAGCTTACGAAAGTAGAAAACTAAAGTTACATGAGTTGAATTATGCTCCACATGATTTAGAGCTTTACTGCCATTGTTCATGCACTACAAGTTTGGAGGCATTACCTACTTGGTAAACCTTTTGAATTGAAAATTGATCATCTTGGGCTGAAGTATATCTTCACTCAGCCAAATCTTAATGCAAGACAATGAAGGTGGTTAGAGTTTTTGTCTCAATATGATTTTGACATCAATTATATCAAGGGTAAAGAAAATAGAGTGGCTGATGCTCTAAGTCATAGGAAGCACATTTCTGCTCTTATAACATTGAGAACTCAATTTAAGGATGAAGTAAAAAGTGTTATGGAATCTGATTCTTATTTTCAGCAAGTAAAGACAATGCTTGTTGCAGATCCTAGTGATCCGAGGTATAAAGGTTTTCACTTGATAATGAAGGAATCTTATGATTTGAAAATAGAGTATTTGTACCTTCGCTAAATGATTTGAGAAAGAAATTGTTAGCAGAATTTCACAATTCACCTTTTTCTGGACACCCTGGTATTACAAAAATGCTTGCTGATATAAAACAACAATATTTCTGGAAGGGAATGAAAAAGGATGTTATAGACTTTGTGACACATTGCCTTGAATGTCAACGTGTTAAAGTGGAACATATGCACCCATCTGGTTTATTATATCCTCATAACATACCACAATACAAATGGCAAGTGATAAGCATGGACTTTGTACAAGGGTTGCCTATGTCAAGAAATAAACATGATGTTATTTTAGTAGTTGTGGATAAACTAACAAAGGTAGCACATTTTATTGTTGGTAATCTGAAGGATGATTCTCTGTGTTAGCTAAAATATTTGTACAAAATTTTTAGATTACATGGAGTACTGAATTAATCATTTCGGATAGAGATCCTAGAATGACGTCAATATTTTGGCAAATTCTTAATTAGCTCTAGGAACTAAGCTGAATTTCATTTTTATGTATCATCGAAAGAAATGGATGGATAGACTAAAAGAGTTAATCAAGTTTTAGAGGATATGTTATGAATGTATTGTATGGATCAACAATATAAGTGGGAAGAGTATCTTCCACTAGTTGAGTTTGCATATAATAATACATATCATGCCTCTCTTAAGATGGCACCTTTTAAAGCATTATATGGAAGAAAATGTAGAACCCCTATTAGTTGGGACAACATGGAGGATAGAGAGGTAATTGGACCTGAAATTCTTACTGAAATGGAACAACAAGTTAAATTGATTTGTGAACGCTTGAAAGAAGTAGCAGATAGCAAAAGAGTTATGCTGATTTAAAGTGGGTAGACAAGAAATTTGAACTTGGTGAGAAAGTCTTTCTTGGGTCAAACCGAAAAAGAGCTCTATAACTTTTGGCAAGGCTGCCAAGTTATCACCTCATTATGTGGGACCTTTTGAGATAGTTGAAGTAATCAACCCTGTAGCTTACCACTTAGCATTACCTCTGCTTTGTCATGAATGCATGATGTTTTCCATATTTATTTGCTTAAGAAATATGTTTTAGATTTATCACATGTGTTAAATTGGAATTCCTTACAGGTCCAAGACCTAGGAATAATCATGGTTAAACCCATATGAGTGCTTGAAACTCACCAGTTGCATTTGAGAAATCATGAGATAAGACAATGTAAGGTCCAGTGGGACTAGTTTAATGAAGAAAGTGCAACTTGGGAAAACCTTGAGGATATGAAAACTACTTTTCCATATCTATTTGAACAAAATTGATTCTGTTGATTGATAAAAAAATTGTGATTTTATCTTTATAATACAATAAGTATGCCAGTTTTGGGTAGATATTTATTTGTTTTGAATAAACAACTATGTAATGTTGATTTCTAGAACTTAAAAATTCTTGATATGTTTTTGACATATGATAAGAAAAGTGAATAAGTTGATTGTCCTAGATGCAAATTGTGAAAGTGAGGTAATCATCGGGATGATGATTCTTTTTAGGAGGGAAGCATGTAACACCCTTGACAATTGTTATATTCCTCCTTTGCATTTCAAGTGTTGACATGTGATTTTATTGATAAAGATGTGTTCTTTTGACTACTGAAGATCATGCTTGATATGGATAAATCATTTCTGCTCTTTGATTGTAGGGTTGGTATGTTGTTGCTTGCAATAATCTATTTCACTTCTTATGAGTAAGTTGTAATCTGGTTTGAATGGTTGCAAACTTATCCTTTGCAATTGGACTCATCCTTGGATCAATTCCATTGATCCAAGGTATGTTTTAAATCTTCTTATCTAAACTGAATGAAAAACTGACATTCATTGATTAAGAGACTTAATAGATTGAACTTGTGTTTGTTGTAAATTCTTTACTATCTCAAAAGATATGTGCCTGCATTCTGTTTTGTGTTGTGCTCGGCTCTTCTTGATTGACCCTTGTAGGGTGCTAATGGCATTAGGGAAACCTACTTCAGGATTCTGGTGAAAGAGAAAAATGTGCCCTATATCTATAAGGTCTATCCTAAAGAGATTCGGGACTCAGGTAATTTACCTAACTCTTTCTACACCACTCTACGTGGGATGACATCCTAACCTAAGTTGTTAACACTAAGTTAGTATAAAGGAAATAACCTAAGGGATTCTAAGTTATTTCTAACCTATTGTATTTGGTTAAACTAAGACCTAACCTAAGGTGACAATCTATTGTTTGAAGGTTATATCCTAAGGTTATATATTGTAAATTAACCTAAGATCTAACCTAAGAAAATTCTATCTATCCTAAACTAATGGGTAGGAAAGGGAACCTATGGGTTGATTGGCAAGTGGAGCTAAGCGGTGGTTCCTAATATTTTAATTGATGTGATTTTTTTTGATTTGGCATTAAGACATGGAAGTACTACCATTTTGGCAGGGGCTAGTTAAATTTTAGAGGAACCTACGTGGAGGTATCACTAAGTTTGGAAATGCAAGTGGAAGTTAAACTTAGTCTCGCCAACTTTGGATGGTGGTGGCAAGGAGAGATAGGTGGGAATATGTAATTTAATGGCATTAATTCACCTCGGTTTTGGTGAGCAAGTTGTCTTGGAAGGCATGCTGGTGGATTTGTTTGGGGTTTTTTTGTTTTGCATGCTTCATGATTTTTTCTCTGCATGGAGCTATCTGGTTTTTCAAACCAGCAGTTTGATCTACACTTAGTGGCTATTTTTGAATTCTTTGATCTATTTTGGTTGAGGAATGTATAAGAGGCATTATGGAAAAATATTATGGTTGTTTGATCTTTCTTGGAGAAGAAAGGGTGTTGGAAACTCGGTGGAAGTCTTCTTCGAATCGGCAGAGGCACTATCAGGCATGATAGGCTCTACCCATTAAGATTTCTTGCTTTCTTCTAAATGATTCATTAAAACAATTTATGCTCATTGGAAATTTATATTTGCATGATGTATCTAGTTATTTACTTGCATGTTTTCTTGAAAATTATGTGGGTTTTGGAATATGAATCCTTGGCTGTTAATGGTAGTTCTTTGGAACTTTCTCTGTACTAGTTGTTAGAGGTTTGCATGTGATTTGTATTAGAACTCTGTAACCTATACTTGAAGCTCTATTGAACTCTGTAGCTTGTATTGAAGCTTTGTTCTAGCATTTGAGACTAATGTTGAATGAACTGGTTAGTTTCTTGTTGGGTTTTGAATCTCTGTTTAGTCTTGTGTTTCGTGAGCTGAAGTGGAGCTCCGTAGTTGTTCTAAACTTGTATTGAAGCTTTGAGATTTGTTATGAGTTTTATTGGGACCTTGTGTTTGTTTTGGACTATGTTGGAACTAAGTTTAGTTTTGAACCTATGGTTGAATCTTTGTATTCAACAATAGTACTCGTGCACTGTTCTTTTGAAAATGGAACTTACTGTTGAGTTGTTGCATTGTGACCTGTACTTGAGCTCTGAATTGGAATTTTACCCTTCCTTAGGGAGCCGGAAATGCTTGAACCGTAATAGAGTGTTGGTGTTTATTATGAACTTGTATTAGGGCCATGGGTTTTATTATAGACTCGTATTTGAGCCTGTGTTGTTAGAACTTATGTTTGAAGCTCGTACTTGACTCAGTATAGGTGATTCCATTGTTGGTTGTTTTGATCTTGTATTGGAATTGACGTGTTGATTTTATATAGGTATTCTGAACTGGGTTTTGGCTGGTTTTGGTTTTGTAAAGCTTTATTCTCATGAATATAGTCTACCCAAAGGGGCCTTTGGAGTTTTGTACTTGTCGGATGTAGTCCGAGTATCTTCTTTTGAAACCTCCTCTATCTTGTTGCTTGTGTGAGAATTGTTGTATTACTTCTGTCTTGCAGGTCACACGGTGTTCTTGAATATGACAAGGCGTGTGAGTTCAAAGTAAAACCTTTCCCTCTCCCCTGTGTAATCATGTGTCTTGTGGGAAGCTTGACTATTTTATTCTTGAATTATGGACTAGAAATGTGATCTGTTGTGGGACATTCATATAAGTGTAGAGGTTTATGGAATGTATTATTTATTTACTTCCTTTCTGTCTTGAGATTGAACAAATCCTTACCAATCTTAAGATTTTAAGTGAAATTCGTGAGGCTTGTGATTATTCTATTCAGTCGAATGGAGGAAGACAGGGATAATACTTGTCTTGATCAGTTTTCTTAGATCCTTACTCTCTCCAGATATTGCATCTGATGCGTGAGGTTTTATTGAACGTGGAATTTAAACTTATTTTCAATGTGTGTTTCATTTAAAGGGAATACGGTATCCCTGTCCTAAATGCTTGGGGAAAATCAGTCCCTAGGACCATGATTTTCATCGACCCTTGTCTATCTTTCATTGTTGCATTTTTCTATTCCTTGTTGGGATCTCAGAATGGACCTCAGGTTTTTAACAGAGAAGTGAATAGGATCACTTGGGGACAAAATGTTGTTTAGAAACAATATTGTTTGAGATTGAAACTAGATTTGAGCTTGGTGAATGAGATTAGGTAAGTAGTTGTAAGTTTTGTGATGAGTGTTGGTAATGTGCATCCTTTGATTGTGCATTTTGTTTGAGTTCTCCTTTGGGAATTAGCTAGGGAATTTCTATGTTGTATTTATTAAAGGTTTTCATTTCATAGTATAAATGAAATGAAACATGGATTGGGTCCATTTTGGTTTGAGATCCTTTTATGTTGACTGATAAGTTCATTGATTGAACTTCTCATTATTTGATTCTCTTCTTTGTCTATATGGAAAGATGAAACATACTAATATGAGATATGTTGTAACTAACTCCTTTGCAGATTGGAAAAAGTTAAATGTGTCTTTCTATCCTTATGAATTTATGAAATAATTTAATGACAAGACTTGTTGACTATTTAAAGTGATTGATAGGATCAAATAAGTCTTGTGATATAATTTTGATGTTACAGATTATAATATATTCTTTTCTTAAAAGTAAATTCAGATCTTCTTAATTGTACTTCTTTCTAGATGTTATTACTTATGATTATTTGCATGATATTATTTAATTGTTTCATTAAAGTAGATTTGTTTAATGAAACAATTAGTGGAATGAACTTTACTTTAATGCTTAGTGTTTATCATGCTCAGTTCATTGAACTGACCCATGCTAGCAATTTTGTAGATGGACATCGTAAGTGATGAAGGAAGACAAGAACTTTCATGTTGTATTGGGCTTATTTAATTATGGATCTTCTGTTAAGATTTTTGATTTATTCTTCAGTTGTATAAAAAGAAAAAGAAAAGTTGTACTCTTTTTAGAATAAGGGTTTTTTGTTATACCGCATGCCTAAAATACATAGTCTTGTAATGTATAGTTTTATAATGATGAATTGAAAGTTGAGATTTACTTGTATTGGTTGTGTAAATTATCTTGTATTTATGAAGAAGATGGAAATCCTATCTGGATGATATTTTTTCTATATGTTATATGCTTAATTTGGATAAAATTGATCAATTGGTTAAAAGGGAAATATATTGGATTCCCTTATTAAGATGCATCTTGTTAAGTTGCATAAGATAACAATCTTATCTAAACAATTCTAACATAGTAATGGAAAGTGTAAAGAATATGTAGTAAAACTAAAGAAATTGTGAAAGATAAGATGGGTATGACAAACCCTAACACTTAATCATGAAGAGGAAGATTCTTCCTCGCTAAAAGAAATGTAACCCAAAGAATGGTGATATGATCATTAATCGTTAGACTTCATTTCTTATAAAGTATACTACTAGTTGAACCTATTTGGTTGCTACACCTTCTTTGAATGATTAAGTTACATTTAATGGAACTTATGATGTTGTTGTCTTGTTTCTGGATATCTATTTGTTAATCTTAGTAAATGAACATTAAAAGCAATCATGAGTTAAAGGAAGTTCTTTAATTATTAATTGAATCAAATTATAGAACAAGAACTTATGGAGTGTTGGATTAGGGTTTAGCATGGATGTTGTAATCTATTTTATAATCCAAATTAATTATGATATTAATAACCTCCTTGGGGTATGTACATCTGATGAGGTAGTTTACGTAGGATGTTGGCACACACCAAGCTGGAGAATGTACTTCGAGAAGACTTGGGTTTTCGAGAATACAATGTTGTAGTTGACATGTGGCAACACCCTTCTACATTGATCATCTAGATCTACACACAATTAAGGACTTGAACTTATTTCTCTCTAGGTCAAGTTAGTGGCATGTTTAGGATAGGTAGTAGCTTTCAATGGCTTAGGGTACCTTGGCACATTTGGTTGACTTAGGTCAACCGAGTATGCCCATTTACCCTAAGTCATTGTGAGCATCTTCCTATAATAAATTATGTTTCTAACTAGGGCTAGGGTTAAACCTTGGACAAGTGGACTGATGGTAGTCAGTAAAGACCATTCTTGATAACAAAGGAGTGAGGTGAAGGACGTATTCGAAATGATGAGTATGCCATCTAGGAATAGTGACATAAATAGTATGTTGAAAATCTTTGGCCAAAGTATCGCAAGTTGCTGTTGGTTGCATTGTCCTATGTCACCTAGTTTAAAGCAACATGATATCAGATGAATATTGGTAACAAATATTCAAATATGTTCTTTAAATAGATCACTCAATACCTGGTTTAGGGTAGGAAAACCAAGTATATAAAGTATATGATAAGTATTCAATACTTAAAGTTAACATAAATAGATCGGTAGATCACCGAGATATGAAATAAATAGATCGGTAGATCACCGAGTTATGAAATTAATAGATTGTTAGATCACCGAGTCATAAGTTTTAAATGCATATGGTTATCTCTGTTTAAGATTGATTGGCATGGAATGTTTGCTCTAAATAATGCTTTATTTAGAATAGGGAACATTATGTAAACAAAAAATTTCCCTTGTTTCTAAAGTCTTAAAATGGGAATGTTACACTTTTTGTTTCCTTTTAGTTTCATTTACATTAGTACACATTTCCTTCTCTTCCCTTATTTTGTAGGTATTTTATACATCCCCACATATGTATGGTAGATATTCTAGTGGGCCATTAGGATTTGGTAGGTATTATTCCAATGTTAAACATCAAAAATCCCCTTCCCTTTCAGGATAGGTGACAACTACACAAACAACATGCAATCCTCTCCTAGTTACATCTAAAATACTACTAGTCATGTGAGAATAGAGGAGGTCAACCAACCCATAAACATCCAATACGGTGAATCTCATTCAAACAACATGACCTTAAGAGGTGAAATAGGTCCTTATGCTAGAGTCTTGTCAAAACCTTACATTAGCATGCACTCATCAGAGGATGAATTTTTACGTGAATTTTTAATCCACTTCACACAATAGAATATTCAATGGAAAGGGTGAAGAAATATCCCTCTAGGATGTTTAATAACAATGTATCCACCACAAACCATAAAACTCCTACTTTTATGTAAAATAATATTACCAATGTCAAGCAATTTATAACGGGGTATCATGTGTTCTCTCAACCAAACTCTACACAATGTGTACCTGAACAAATAACTTGATCCTCTCCCAATGATGTTATTTCTACCTTAGTGGGGAGGATTAGAGAACTGGAGAGTGTCATGACTTCACAACCAGCCTATGCAATAAGGAAAAACATGGGGTATCCTAAATACATCAAAGGATACATCCCTTCCAACATGTAACCAATGCAACACCTTGTGCAAAAAGGTTATCAAGTCCAATTAAATCTTGGTGATATTCTCATAGGTTATGACACACTAGGTATGGGTCCTCATCCAAATCATGCTTGTGCGATATAGGGGCTTTCGGAAGTGAGTTCATAAATTACTTTCCTCAAAGTAATGCGACATTCCCTAGTTTTACACCCACTAGCCCATATCCTAGTGTTGATCTTTTATACCTACATATGTACTCAAAGTCCCTACAGATGGATGTATTTACTTCCTTTTCTCCTTATACATAGTATTAAGGAGATCTTTACATCCCACCTAATGATTACACTACACCAAAGAGTTTTAATGGTGGAGTATTGTATAATGGGTATGTATGCTAAATACTTGAAGAAACCCCTTGAATTCACCATATGAGTTGTCATGATTCCATGCCCATTTCTCAACTTGCTTAAATTTAAAGGAGAAGGAGATTCAAATGCTCATATCAATGCCTACGTTCCACTAGGAATTTCTTCCTTAAGAGGTTGTGGTAGCTAAACGATTTCTTAAAAATCTCAAAGGGATCACTTTATATTTGTACTATCAGATTCTAGAATCTTCCATAAATTAATTTCAACAACTTGTTTCCAAATTCATTAGAGATTTTGACATGGACAAGTTGTTATAAATGGGGATTAGGGATTTTCTACATATTAGTCAGAACAAAATGATTTTGTCGCTTGTTTCATCTAGCGATGGAATCAATTTCTTTACTCCTCTTCAAGTGCACCTAACATGGACCAAGTGGAACTTTGTAACCTCTTCCTTTAATCACTTAATCGAGAGACCAAGGAGGAAGTATAGAAGTTTCCTTTCCATAGTTATGAGGAAGTGTTGGAATGTGCACTCCAAATTGACCAAGCTTTTATTGATAGTGGGCATAAGACTTACAGCCTGAATGGGAAATTGGTATCCCATAAGAAAAAAATACAAACCATCAAAACAATGAATCCAAAAACTAATGACCCATGTTATGAATTACAATTACAGTGTTTCCATGGATGGTGTTACCGATCAAGAAAAAAATAGTGGCTTCACAAATAATGGTAACTCTAACAAGATGGGCAATCGAGGAGGTCCTAGTTCCATTTCCTATGTCAACATGGTTGATTTCAACCATCCTCCTCCTTGACAGGCTCAATCCCAAGGCCCAAACTAAAACCAAAATCCTATCCAAGGGGAAACAAATTAGGGTTATAACATTTTGAGTTTCAAAACTTTAACCTAGGGGTTATAATCAATAACAAAATTTGAGTCAAATCTTGAGAGAATATGGTCCCAATCTATATTGTGGTTTTCACCATGTTTTTGGTCATGATGCTAGGTATTGTAGGGATTACAACAAGTTCATTCAAATACTCCTCTAAAATTAAAGGAATCTCATTATGCTCATGTTCTAGCAAATCCACGAAGGGATTTTACAACCTGGTTATGTAAGACCCGTTGCGCTTCGAATGAAAACCTAGGAATCTATCATGACCCATTCTCAGTAGATATCATGAGAATGGAAAAGTAGGTCTTTAAAACATAAAAAGAAAATTCCTATTGGGAACAATGAATATGAAGCCTTGAATTCTAAAAATTATCAAGTTTCCCCTAACCTAGAGTCAAATAACAAAAAATATTTAGGGGCTATTTGAGTTAGATATTGAGAAAGAGATCGATGCAATAACCAAGAAAAGGGAGTATAACCGACAACCTTTTTCCACTCATTCCCTCTTGCGGGATGAAAATCCTATAGTTCTGAAACCTATAGGATCTTATCATTAGATTTTAGATTTGAAAAATACCTTTTATCACATCTCGTTTCTAGATTTGTTGAATAATTCCCTACACATCATTCTACATTATTAAACACATTGAAGCTTGGTCATCCAATCCTTGTTACCCCTCCACATGAGGCACAAATCAATCATATTGAATTTGACATACACCCTCCGAGATAGAGCGATAAGGACACTTGTTTTGTATTTGATTTAAAAAATATTTCATCCGACACTAAAATAGACCGAAGAGGAGATCTGCATTATACATGCAAGTATGGATCTATAAAAATTGTATCAATAGAGATATGATTGATGACATGGTTGTTGTGAATGTAGTTCCCTTCTATTTCTTACAGAAGTTGGGATATGGGGAGACTAATTTCTCCTCTACTAAATTTTGTTTTTAAGGGTATGGCATTCTTAAGGCTTCCTTAATTGGAACTATAGTTCTTCATGTCTCTCTCGGGCTGAAAAAATATTCTAACTAATTTTTACATCATTGACAAGGAAACAAACTATAATATGATCCTTAGTAGACCATGTATTCACTAGATGAATTTCATTCCTTCCACTTTGTTCCAAAAGGTTAGATTCCTCCATTTGGGAAAAGTATTCATAGTTTCTTGGTATCCTAAACCATTTCATATATATCTAGAGAATATCAAGAAAAAAATGGGGATTCATTTAGAGTATCAACTCCCTAGGAACTAGCTAAACAAACCACTTCCCTTAAAGGAACTAGTTGTAACCACCCGAGTGTTTCGAAGGTTGAGGTCAATGACCCAAAAACATTTGAAGTGGCAGAAATAGATAAGGGTAAGGTTGTGTATGCAAAAACCTATCCACTAAAACCTAAGGATACGGTAGAGATTGTAAATATCTTAGAAAGTTATAAGCCAATAATTCTCCGCTTTGAACCACAAGGAGTTGGCAATGTCCTTGGTCTATCCTATTTTCCTGCTAATGATCTCGGTTTTCACATACATATGATAGAAGTATCAGAATAAAATGAGTATTTTGAGAGTGAAATGGTACTCTCCAAATCCATCTCTAGGTATTCTTACATTTATAACCTTGTTCAAGATACAAATGTGTCGAAACTAAGTTATCATGTCCATGAGACATGATGCCATAGTGTAACAAACACCAAATGTGTAAAAATTGACTCATTCAGATAGACGTTCGTACGCTAATATTAGATGTTTAGATCAATATTATATTGAGAAAGGGTTATGATTTTAAACCTAAGATATTAATCCCATGTCAAGAAATGAAAATTTCAAGAAACCTTCTTATCATTTGTGTACCTTAGGAGGTGAGGAGTTTGATGAAACCATCATCTCTATTCACTTGAGACATTTTTGTATATAATCATTTACATTTCCAAAGTGATCTTGAGTGCATTCATATTGTATTGTCACTTGCATTATCATTTTGTTAAAATTATAAAATGGAAACTTCTTTGTTCAATTAATTCTTTAACTTTCAAACATTGGAAAATCTCTTAATCATACCTATTATACATTCTTCTCATACATTCAAACTATATAATCTTTATCATCACTTTCATTCGAGAGATAAATTTTGACATTATTTTATGAGGACTCAAATTCTTAATCTTCATCATGATTTCTTCCAATTTTGGTGTTTCTTGCCTACATTTTTCTTTAGAAGATTCTTGATGATGATTATTTCCTAAAAACTTTCTCCAAGACAAAAACATCCTAAACATTTCACCCAGAATTTTTTTCACCTATCTTAACCTTCAGTGATGATCCCTCACATCCTACTAGTTACATGGGGTTGAGATTAGGGAAGTGTTTCTTCCCAACAAGCACAATTCAAATTCAAAACAAAAAAGGAAAATATATAAACAATAAAACAAATTCTCTTATTACAAATAACTACACTTTTTCCCCTACAAACCTTTAGTGATGAGCCCCTTCTTCATAGGGGTAGCATGAGGTTGGGAGATGAGGTAATTTACCATACTCACCTATGTTTTTCCTGAGTGATAATCCCATGCTTCTTACTAGTAGCATAGGGAAAGACATAGGGGGTCACATCAATAAATTTAAGGTTTGAAATAAACAAGGAAATTACAATTCTTGAAAATCTAAAAATCCCCAAGAAAATGAATTAGTTGTGTATGTTAGGAGAGACAAGCATTCTATAAACCATATATTATCAATCCATGGATCTAGGTCTAGTGAAAACTTTCACGTAAAGTTCATTTGAAATTAGTTAAGATAATATTGGTTTGGGTTGGGCTGTAGGTTTCCGAGTAAATCCTTGTGAAGATTCTTATCTCTTGATCATCATTCTCATTCACATTATTCAAAACATATATCTTGCGTTATTTTGAATCTCGGTGGTGAGCCATCGCATCTTACCGGTTGCGTAAAGTTAAGAATGAATTGAGGTTATCTTATCATCATACCATATTCAACACATTTTTGCAATGGAATATAAATTCTAACAATTTCTTGAAAAATAAAGTTTCCAAATTATAGTTTTTCACCATACTCATATTAATATGTATATCATTTTGTTTATCATATTGTATCATCATCCATAACATGTATTCAAAAACACCAAATCACAAAAATTCTAAATCATCTAAGAGCACATAAATGAGATTCACAATGATGAAATAAACTCTTGTGAAATAATTTCAAACAAAAAATATATCAATATGTATATACACACACACACACACACATGCCTATCAAAATGTCTCGTATACAATATTTGTCACTCCATAGGAAAAGTGTGGTTAAAATACTTGCTACAAGATTAAAAAATGGTATATACATAAAAATTATCTCAAAGTAATAAAGGCCCTAGGTCTATCCATCCCTACTAGATCCCTATGAAGAAATAAGGTGAGGTCTCATGTTGCGGCTCCAAAAGTGAGATTGACTAAGCATGGTATGAGATCTTCTATGTGTTGATTTTTGAGAGTTTCTATGTGAAAAACTAATAGTAATAACTCCTTTGTGTGAACATCCTCATCATCTCTTTTGGTCCTAGTGCACTATGATCTCAGTCCTCGTTGAGTCATCACTTTTGTAGCATGCCAAGATGGTGAAAATATGTCACTATGGTGACCAGCGTGTCTTGAGAGTCCAAGTTCTATAATCATCTTCTCTTGATTCATCCCAATGGGAATAAATAAATCTCAGAGTGTGTTCCAAATAAGATCGTGCCATCCATTAGTTGTGGTTGCAAAAGGAAATAAACAATGATGAGTTATAAAATGTTAAAAACAAGATAAATATTACTAACATTTAATTCATGAAGTAAATATAGGAGAAGTGTGTTTATACTCACTCGGATATCCAAGAACCCACTCGGATCTAAAGTTGGTGCCACCGGAGTTCCTATGACAATCTCCTTCTCGGTCATCTCATCCTCCTCCATCCCCCATGGATGGAATTCATCTTCCTCTTGCTCCTCGGTATGAATGATGCCCTTCTTCACTTCCACTTCAACTCGGGAAGCCACTAAAGCCTCTCTTGAACCCCTCAATTAGGGTCCGACTCATCCTCCAAGCTTGAGTCTATCTTGAGCTCCTCCTCCTCCTCACTCTGTATTGGGTCTTCAAAAATATGTATAATAGTTCTCGGTCTTGTTGTGACACCATCAACTAGGTATGGTGTGATGCTTGGTGTGCCAATAAGAACCCTAGAAACTCTATCTATCTATTGTAGTCATCCCTTATGACAAAATATCACCTCTCATATACATTTGTAAAGCATAACCACTTTGCTAGTATAACATCTAAATAAGGTAACCCAAACTAATGGGGTACCTAAATCACTAGACGAGTCTCCATTCTAATACTATGGTTATCTAACTACGCAGTAGTATGACATGTAGTTAGTATAATCCCCTCCTCTCCCCATTTTCCAATCATATCTGTTATGTCCGAATAATCATGTATTCCATGGTCAAGCTAGATACCAATTGTGATGGGCCCCTGACCTGGAGCCATGTCAACCCAACTAGCTACTCGATCTTAGTGGGATATTCTATCCCAATACCCATCTAGTAGGAGATCATTCACTCATACATCCATGACATAACTATTGTGGGGTGGCTAAGAGAAATAACTCCACATATAGCAATCTTATATATGTCATGTTATGTGGTGCCCATAATATCAACTCCCCATGCATACACCGACCATAAAGTTCAATTCTCTCGACAATAAAGTCCTAACAAAACAAGAATTTTTCCCTACTATTGTCTCCAATCAAATGTGAGGATATTGTAGCAATGATGGCCTTACGAGTGGGGATAAGAGTGGTATCCACTATAACCATTTAGAATCCCTTCTTTACATACGTATCGGAGCTTGTGTATCACCAAGGTAATTGGCCCTCCTATGAGCCTCAACTATTGAAATGGTACTTTTCAACACTAACTTCTTGGTGGGGAAAGGAACTTTGAATATCCTATAAATATCCTCTAAGGTAATCAACCACTCCCGTCGATGTTAGGAAAAAAATGTGTTCCAATCTGCATCCTACTAAGAAAACAAGTCGCATAGAAGGTGACTCACTAGGGAAACTAACCATACCTGTGCAATCCTCTAGAGGCCAGCCCTCTCTAACACTCCCCTCTCTATAAAAGTAAATAATTGTAATAACTTGGGAAACTAGTCCTCCTCTAAATATATAATCCACCTAATATAGATCCCTTACATCCAAAACATTGAGAAAAGAGTAAGTTAGAACTTCATAAGTGCATAACAAGATCACTAAAATAATACAAGTGCAAGTAAAAACAAAAATATATTTCACACTTAGCTTTAAAAAAAAAAATTCATGATAATTACATAACCAATCATCTTAGAATGGTGACAGTTGCACAATCGCTACCCTACCAAAGCAACGATTATGTAACCCCCATGATGTTTACGTACCTACTCGTAGTGGTTAAAAAACTATTGGTCTACACAGAGTGATAGTTGTGTAACTTCCATAATGGTCATTCCCATAAAAAAATAGTTGTGCCCTCCAAACAAAAAAATGTAAAAACATGAAAGAGTGGAAGTTGTGTAGCCATTGTGGCAATCATGCCCACAAAAACAGGGCCATGCCCTCAAAAATAAATACTTGTAAACACTTGAAAAATTGACTAAAATTGCTTAAATAAACTAATAAAACATAAAAGGCACCCCCTGCAGTCATTTTGACTACTAAATTATCAAAAACATCCCCTCCTATAAATAGTTTTGAATAAATTCTACATTTTAGGAAAATGTAAAAAAAGCTAATAACTTACATGATCATGACCCTATGTTGTTCTCACTAGTTGTGTTGCCATTGTGTGCATGTATACTTTGCTTAATGCTAAATCAAATGAAGTAAGAAATACCACCTAAAATAGTTCTAGAATTTAGATAAAACAAACCATAAACACCATCAAGATAGAGAACTAAGCAAGATCTAAACTAACATTATAACTTTGAAAACATGAGATCAAAACTATGCATGTTATTTTAACATCTCTACTCTCCTAGATTACCAACAAGTATGAATGGAACTATATAGCTCCAATGGAAATCAAAAATTGCTTTGTTTGATCCTTAAAGAATGCAAGAATAGGAAACTTTAGCTCTTCATAATGGTGACCTCTCAAGAAAACAAAAGGCAAGCTCTTAGTATCTTTGCTATATGTTTTGCATTTGCTCCCTAAGGAGTTTAGGTGTAGGTATAAAGGTAGAAGGAGGGATCCTTATATATCCCAAAGGATAAAGGATTTAACACATTCTCATGAATGTGGGATAAAGGTAAAACATGATTAGGAATGGATAAGGTTGATTTATTAAAGGTAACCTTACTTTAGAAGGGTTTAATACATGTTTAGCAAGTCATGAGAGTTGGGGTATTTTATTTATTCAAAGGTGATTAATTAATAGGTAGATGTAAGCTTAGAGAAGATAATTAGAGGAATATTAGTATGATTTAGGCTATTATAATGGGATTAAAAAATTAAATATTGATTTATTAGTTAAATGGAAGGAAAGCTAATTAATTAATAACAATTAATTAGTCTAGGTAGAAGGGGTGATTTATTAACGAAAGGTTGTTAATTAGGTATTTTTGGATAGGCAACTTAATTAATTAGCTTAGTGTAATTAATTAATGATGATATGAGGGAAAATGAGTGCTTTTGACGATATGTCATTGATTTGCGAGAAAGGAGATAATTAGCGCAATTTAAGTATTTAAATTGCTTGGGCGTAATTATAGGTGTCTACATTTTCCCCTCTTTGGGGTGGCGTAAGTGATGCCACTTCAAAGATAGTAGACAGAAGAGATTTTGAAGGGATAGAAGAAAAATTAGTAGGAGGGAGAGATGCCCCCTCGAGTGTCGATGGGGTGATGGAAGAAGCCGATCGATGATTGAAAAAGGTGAGATATAGGCAGAAGAAGGGGGACGAGGTAGGATGCCTCGATGAGAGGGAGAATTAGGGGTGAAAGGGAAGTGGTGTAGAAGAAATATGGATGAGGGGGAGAAGATCTTAGCCTCTATCTGCGTATTTGTTTGAAACAATTTGGATGTCATCATATTGCCATAGGAACTACATCATCGGTCCTTATGAAAAATATAAGCATACGACAAAGGTAGAATGACATGAAAAGCCATAATACGAAAAATTTTCCATTACTAAAAATACCAACGCCATGCAAAATACAAAAATGCAATGCAATACGAGAAGGAAACAAGCTCATCTAACAGGGAAAACAAGTATGAACGCACATATCCAACCCAACAACGGTCAAGACAGTTGTAAAAATGTTTTGTTATCAGTCTTGGAGAGATCCAAAATTTCATGATTGACAACAAGGGTTAAAAAATTATTCCCTAAGCAAGGATATATGCAAGGGGAAATGAAAATGGACATGGGGTCCATGAAAAGCATTTGTGCACAACGAAACAACACCAGGCAACAAAAAGTTCCCCAGAGTACAGATGAAGCAAGCAACTGGCTTTTGTGAATGGTTGTGAATCTAGTGATCCACGAGTCATATTAATCGGGAAGATGTGAAAAAAACCAATAGGATATGGATAAAATACCATACGCAAGACACAAGTTTCAGCCGTAAGAAGCAAGTTACCATTTTGTAGGGTGTTTTACTTTTTAGGAATTTTTGAAAAATTTTGCCTTTTTTTCGATTTTTTATATAGTAAATGTTTGTATTGTTTTGGCTTTCGAATCATGATAAACAATAGAAGAAAGGAGAAGAATAAAAATAAGGGCCTAAGGGCAACAGAAAGTTCCCTATGTGGAAGAAAAGACAAACAAATGACAAATAATGTCCTTGTTTAGTGGAAAAATTTAGAAAAAATAATTATTTGAAAAATAATTATTTATGAGGGTGTGAAGAAGAATAAAAATTGCCAGGGAGAAATAAAATTGTCTAGGGGAGAAGAAAGGGGTATTGGACAAAAAATGCCCCAATACGGTGAAAAATAAGAGAAAAATAATTATTCCACAGTGAACAAAGGAGAAAACAGTGAGCTAAACAAGTGTCCCGGCCATCGATTGGTGAAAAACAGGTTAATATACCCCCCAAGGGGGGTAAAAACATCACAATCAATTCATTTTAACCACTCAATTTAGAAAACTTACCATGAGGCTCTGACACTCAAGAGAGATGGTGATCGCACGTGATCGTTTGAGGCGTGTTGTAGATTGTAGATGATAGATCTATAGACAATATCAAATGTTATTTTCAAGTGTTATTTTGATGTATATAGACGGGATGATATGATGATATTGGTGCGGGGGGGATAGATTTTTTATTATGCACAACCCCTCTTGCCCCCATTGATGATATGATATGTGATGATTAGCTTAGCATACATGCATGATGTAAAACTTAGCATTTTTTATATATGATGTATAGATGATCTTTGGATGTGATGATAGTGATGGTAATGTGATGTGAATGATAAAAAAATAGAGCACATGCAAGAAACACAACCAAATGCTACAAAGAACACCAGGAATTAATGCAATATACCATGAATCACCATGCCTTATTAACAAGTAACAAAACAAAACCAAATGCATTAAGAAAGAAATAAAGAATTAACACACTAGCATGTCAAAACCCACTACAATATGCATAAGCAAGAATGAATCTATTCTAAGAAAGAAAAGATAAACTATGAAAAAGTACACCCAAGCAACAAACAACTCAAAAGCAAGCACGCAAAACACTATACAAGCAACAAGCAAAGCAAGAAAACAAGACAATGCAAGTAAATGTTTTTGTAAGATATGTTTTCATAAACTGATTTTCTATTGTTTAGGTTTTTGTAAAACAATTTTATATTGTTTTTGTGTTTTGTGAAACAATTTTCTATTGTTTTTGTGTTTTCTCAAAATAATGTTCTATTGTTTTGTGGTTTTAACAAGTTTTCCAAAGCTATGTGTAGGTAACCAAGAAAGCATGGGTGCCCCAGGTGTTAGGTGGGGGATTATACAAGGCGAAGCCACGTGCTTATGGAAAAGAAGGTGAGGTCATTGAGTTTCCCCCAGCGTAAGATGGGAAATAATGAAAGACCACGTCCCTTACAGATGAATAGAAGAAGGCAAAGCTAGATCAAGGCTAGACAAGATGGTGTGCACAAGGAAACTCGAAGGTAGAACCAGGTCCAGGCCAAAGACAACTACCCTTCTAATACAGAATTCTTGTGAACAAAAAATCCTTCTGAGGCACCGAAAACTAGTTTTCACCCAAGGACTTGTCCAAAGTGCCACAATTGTGTGGTTTTCACTAGTGGACGACTTGTTTTCTCTTTTTATTTTTTTGATTTTTGATTTTATTTTTATGCCATGTTTAAGAATAGAACTTCTTAAGATGCATGGCGTTCATTGGTTCTCGGAGCTCATCACCATTGGGGTGAGCCAGTTTGTATGCCCCAATGTCGTAATTGGCAACTATGACATAGGGTTCTAACCAGTGTGGTTCAAACTTCCCTTTCTTTTCTCGCTCTGATCTAGTGTTGAACTGGTTCTCCTTCATAACTAAATCACCCACCTCAAAATGGTAAAGGATGATTCTCTTGTTGTAGTTGTGGGAGATTATGTGTTGATATACCTTCAGGTGATTAAGAGTGTGAATGCACCTCTCATCCAGAAGCTCTAACTCAGACCAATCTTGCCACTCGATAATCTTCATCCTTATCCAAATAGTCCCGAAGAGAAATTCATAGGGATGGGAGTTCGATCTCTAAAGGGATGATAGATTATGTCCCAAACACTAGGGAATATGGAATCACACCCGTAGGAGTGCGAATTGATGTTCGGTAGGCCTAGAGGGCTGGGTGGATTTGTAGGTGCTAGTTTCGACAGGTTTTACTAACCATCTTCTCCATTATCCTTACCAAAGTCTTGTTTGTTGCCTTAGCTTGTCCATTACCCTGAGGGTAATATGGCGTGGAGCATTTCAATCTGATTTGGAACCGTTGGCAAAGACCTTTCACAGTTTTGTTCTTAAATGACTTCCCATTATCTATGACAATGGCTGCAGGGATACCATATTGGCAAATAATGTGATTCATGATGAATTTAGAAATCTTTACTCCTATGACATAGGTTAAAGGCCTGCCTCCGCCCATTTTTCAAAGTATTTTGTAGCTGTGATGATATGTGTATGACCATCGAGATAAGGTAGGAGTAAGATTCCCTATTAGATCAAGTCCCCACATGGAGAATGGCCACGGGGTAGTGATTGGTTGCAATGGTTACGATGGAGCATGGATGAAATTTCCATACTTTTGGAAAAGCACACATTTTCTAACATAATTACAATAATCGGTTTCCATGGTGGGCTAATAGTAACCTACTCTTAACAGTTTCTTAGCCAAGACCATTCCGTTTGTATGTGCTTTGCATACTCCTTCGTGTACTTCTTTAATTACCTCGGATTGACTCTGTCACATCCGGACAACGTAATGCAGTCCCATCATAGCCATGACGATACGGTGTACCTCCTAAAAGGGTGTAATGAGCTATTTAGCGAATCAGATTTACTTTTTGAATGGGAGATATTGGGAGGGAAAGTTCGTCCTTAAGATAGGTGAAAATGGGTTCATACCACGGAGAATAGGGACCAATAACCTCACAAGCCAGGCAAGATTCTGGCACGTCATACGCAGGCTGGTGTAGATTTTCTACGAAAAATGGCATATCATTGTTCCCTGGTAGAATACGAAGCATAGATCCCACTGTTGCCATGGCATCTACCGATCTGCGTTTCGCACTCTTGGGATCTACTCAAAGGTAATATGCACAAAATAATCCTTCAGAGTTTCCACCAACTTCTTGTAAGGTATGAGCTTGTCATCCTTAACTTTATACTCATCATTAACTTGTTTTATGATTAGATGTGAATCACCTACAACCTTAACATGTGGAATATTCCACTTGATGGCTAGCTTCATCCCTACAATGAGTGCTTCATATTCTACAATGTTGTTCATGTAAGGGAAGGCCAGGCGGAAAGCTTGCGGTATAGGATCACCTGAAGGAGTAATAAGGATCACTCCTACACCTGAACCATGAAACATAAAAGATCCATCAAAATGTATCTGCCATATGACAGATTCTTTAATGTAGAGCAAAGATGCATCTGGCAGATCTAGACTCAAAGGTTCTGTGCTTTGCAAAGGTGCTTCCGCTAGCTGGTCGGCAAGTACTTGTCCTTTAACTAATTTTTGATGGACAAATTCTATATCAAACTCACTAAGTAGAATGATCCAATTAGCCATTCTACCTATAATGGCAGGTTTAGACAACAAATACTTGAGTGGGTCGACCTTGGATATGAGCTTGGTCTTAGTATTTAGCAAGTAATGGAAAAGTTTCTGAAAGGTAAAAACAACAACCAATCAAGCCTTTTCAATCTAAGGATAATTAAGTTCATAGGTGATGAGGGTGTGACTCAGATAGTACACTACCTTCTCTTTATGGCTAAGGTCATATTGGGCGAGTAATGCACCAATAGCGTATTGTGTAGTGGAAATATAGAGAAAAAGTGGTTCTCCCGGAGTGGGAGGCATGAGGATAGGTGGATAAGCTAGGTACTGTTTAAGCAAAGCAAAGGCTTGTTTTTGCTCAGGTCCCTAGATGAAAGCGATGTCCTTCTTAAGAAAATGAGTGAATGAGTGACATTTATCGCAAGCTGAGAGATAAAGCAGCAAATGGCTTGAATTTTCCCTTGCAAGCTACACAGTTGCTTGATATTCTTAGGTGGAGGCATTTCTGTGATGGCAGACACTTTAGCAGGGTCTACCTCAATACCTCATCTTGACACGATGAAGCCTAATAGTTTCCCAGATAGCACACCGAAGACACACTTCTTTGGATTCAGCCTAACTTTGTATTCACGCAGGCGTTCAAAGATACGCCATAAAATGATAAGATGATCCTCTCTTGTTTTGGACTTTCCCAGGATGTCATCTACGTAGTCTTCCATGATTTCATGAATCATATCATGAAATATTACTATCATGGCCCACTGATAAGTTTCTCCCACATTCTTAAGGCCAAATGGCATCAACTGATAGCAAAAGGTGCCCCAAGGAGTTGTGAAAGTTGTTTTGTTTTGGTCCTTGTACGATGGAAAAGTTACAAGTGAGCATGGGAATCTACAATTAACTCTTCCTCGTACCCAACCTCTCGAGGTCGAGCCAAGACAGCTGGTGGGGATGGAATACGTGTGGGATGCAGATAAACTAGTTAGGTAATCTGATGTCTTAGACACGCACTAGTGGAAATTGTGAATCTAAGGAAAGAAGGCCCTCCTAACTTGGCGGTGTGATAGATTGATTGACAAGGATGACTACTTGAAGGCTCCAATCAATATCGAGCTCTGGCATGATTCGGTCTATGGGTTGTGGAATACACGGAAAATGACCTGGGATAGTCTCGTGTATATTTCCAGATAGGGTCATAGGGTGGATGATGGATATAGTGGACTCTATGGGCGATTATCTGGCCTAGTCTAGAATTCCTTAGCTTTATTAGCTGCTACGTCTAACAAGGATAACTGTTTGATGATGATAGGTGGAAGTGGAGTAGATCTGAATACTAATGTGTGTAGGCCAGCATCTATGTCTGATTCACCTATGGATTTGTTGGGTTGTGGGATTTGTGGGTCACAACCATAGATTCGTGTTTATTGTGGTCCTGCTATGGTCATGTGCGGACTTAGTCCCTAATCCCTAGTATCCAATAGTCATATGCTTTCTCAGCCTCTATATTCAGAATTAACAGTTGTGTGATATTTTCGAGTATCTCACAAGGTGTTAGTGCATTCGAATTCTTAAGCTAGTATCTATATCTGTGAGAGTGTCTCTTGCATCTAGTTGTGGGACCAAAGGATCACAACCGAATGTTTTCTCTCTTTCAAGCCCTTCTATAGTCATGCGGATATATATCTAGGGTAATCTATAGTTTGGTTGATTTGACCAAAATGTGTGCGCTTTGTCATCTTCTATGTTTAACCCGCTTAACTGGAAGCTGATCTGTTGTAAATTTGTCGTTGTTTGGAAGACTTGGATCCTAAGATTCTGATCTATATCAGTTATTTCTATGACGAGATCGGGTTGGGGCACGATTGGCTCGAATACGTATTCTCTGGGCTCTCTAGGTCTGTGATTGTCATACAAAAGCAACAATGTAAATCCAATTGCAGCAAAGTAAAATTAACTATGTGAAGTGTATTTATAGCATATATAACTTCTCTATTTTTGTATTTTTCTGATGAATTTATATGAATGAAATTGAAGGAGAAAATATTTTAATATATCTAGAATTTGACAACTAATCTAATAACGAATTTAAAACAAACAAAGCAACTAAGTATAGCTACTTTCTGTGCAGTTGTAAATCTATTCTAAATAATGAAATAATTGATCTAATCTATTTGAAAGACTCTCGATCCTACCTCAGAAGTGAGGAATGAATCATAGTTTCTCAGAAACTATCAATCCCCACAGCTTCCCTGGCAATATTGAAAGTAAAATTGACTGAAATAAAGTGATTGGCTACTCTATTTGATATGCTTCTAACTAGAACTTTGAAAGCTAGAACCTGGATTTTGTAGAATAGTGGCAAATCCGATGGTGTGTGTGGTTTTGTCCCCTCAGTGTGATCTCCTTGTTCCTTCGTGCTCACGTGGATCCAGAAAAGTGTGTAATGCTAGCATCAACAAAAGTAGATATTGGGACAAAGGCAGCTTAGGATACAGACTGAATACAATGCAAGTAGGAGAGAGATAGCGCAAGAGTACAGAGCTTGGCTTATGTAATTCCTAGCGGGATTTATTGCGAGTCATGCAACATAAAATGTCCAGAACCTGAAACTATCTGTTTGAAGAACAAAACCTACAACTTTAATGGCTTCCTATTGAAATCAAACTGTCCTATTCCAATTGATTTGGATGAAGTGATAACAACACTTTGCACAAGGTGGATATGTGGCTTCCTAACAACAAAACAACACTAACTAGGCATGCAATGAATGAAACTAAGAATTCTAAGCAAAATGAAAGACTAATCTATTGCAATGAGAAATTTAGAGGCAAATTTGAGGGGCCATTTGCTTGAGCACAAGCCAGCTATTTATAGAATTCCCATTTACCCAAAGGTGAAAACCAAATTGATCTCTTTAACCATAAACAATGCAAAAACACTATTCTAGGGAACCAAAATCATAAATACAAGCAAAGGCAGTGAAAAAAAGATGGTAAACGTTGAAATTTACGTGAGTCACATTAAAAAGAACATTATGGAAAATGCGTGAAGGACCACCGCCCTGAGCAGGGCGGCGGTTACAGGACCACCGCCCTGCCTAGGTAGCGGTCACAAGACCACCGCCCAGGCAGGTGGCGGTTTCATCACTGAAGACCAAAACACAAAGAAAAGGAGGGGAGAAGAGAAAACAAAGCATGCAGGGGCTAAGCGGGGCATGCGGGATGTTAACGCATACTTGGAGAGCTTTTCTAGATCCCGAACACCTTGCGAGGAGACCTGTATCATCATTGGGGCACGTGTTATGTTGTTCCGGCAGTGCAGTACCCTAAAATTTTGGGTACATACATATTGCCCCCTTAGAGAATCATTTTAGCCATGAAGAGGTGTAAAACGGTGGGTCCAAGTATGGTGGTCCCAAAATGGGAAGTTGGAAGTTATACCTGATACGTCCGTGTGTCGCAATGATGCCATCCAAAATTCCTGCCACCTGCAAAATGAAAAGAGGAATCAAGTGTAGATAGACAAAATAGATTGGAAAATAAATGCTAAAATAACATGAAATGAGGACGTACCATTTGTGCGGGGTAAGAACTTACCTCTGTTGGCGCTCCAAACCTATGAAAAGGGGGATTAAAAATGAGTCAGGTTGCTATATATATGAAAGTGGGCCCATTTTCCTATTCATTTGTGCATGTTGATTTGGTTGGTTTTGAGCTCTGGGACCCACGGTGACGGTTTCTTATGAGAGTAGAGTCAAAACGTTTGTGACAGGATAGCGATCATGCCTCTGCAAGAGGAACATCGACCCGCGAGATCACAAGTTAGTTTTTCTCAATTTATCATTTTTACCCCCAAAATTTTGAATTGTTAAAATCTTTGTCATGGGGGGGTTATTTTTGAAAATGTTAGGTTCAAAAGGTCCATCTAGGGGGTGCCTACTAGGTAGGCTTTGTTTTAGTCTAAAAGTTTCATTTTTGTGTTTTTGGCCTTCTTAAGGTATAAAACTTACGTGGGCTTTCGGGACACGACCGCTGCCCTGAACAGGGCAGCGGTCACGTGACCACTTCCCTGTTCAAGGTAGTGGTTACAAGACTACCACCTTTAAGGTGGCGGTTGCGAAACCACCTCCTGCTCAGGGCGGCGGTTCTTCACAGAATGCCAAAAGAACACTTGTTTGAAATTGTTTTTGCATTTTTAGCATCTTTATGTGTTTTCATGATTTTTCTAATGTCATTTGGATGCTAACTTGCTCTGTTTTGTGTGTTTTTGGGTGTATGCAGGTGAGGGAGGAGTATATTCGGTGGAGTCAGAGAGAGAGAGAGTGTGACTGGCTCCCAGCAGTGTTAGATGCCCTTTCGGACGAGCAGGACACTCTTCAGAGGGCCGGTATACTACATATATCGCGGGTTCCACATGTTACACCATCTAGTCACATACTCTGTGACTTATTTTCCTATTGGGATGTTGATCGGAACACCTTCCGATTACCAGGGGTCCGAGGTGAGTGGACCATCACTTTGGAGGATGTTTACTGTATCCTTGGGGTCCCGATCATCGGGAGATGACTCACCCTTGAGACAAGAGTTCACGGGCCCAGATAGCATAGTGGGCTTCTTACATGGGAGATGTAGTTATCTCCACTGGCTTGAAGAAGGGGGTGAGGGTCCGATCTATCCCTAGCCTGCCCATCCCCTTGATTTGCTAGGCCATTATGGGGATCCTTGCCTCGAGATTGATCGGGGACAAGGGAGGAGACACACTACTATATTGTTGGTCCCCCATCATTGCACAGATCAAGGGACATGGCCGGATTTATGCCTAGGGAGCAGATATACTTGGGACTACCTATCATGACTTGTATAGGGTAGTCCATTTACAGGGGCAGTCTTTGAGCCACCCGACCCTAGTTATGAGTTGGGTTTATGAGCGCTTCATCCCTATGGTAGAGGTGTAGAGGTGGCAGATCCCGGAGCTGTGAGGGCAGCTAGATGGATAGACATGTCGGTGCTCAGAGCACCTCACCAGCCAGTTGCTTCCCGACCACCGATGACATGGAGGCCACACCATATCAGGCCATGGCAGGTTTATGGGGTGAGGAGGCTCTTACTTTGATCTCCTGCTCCACCACAGGCAAATTATTGTGAGTAAGACAGTGGAGATACACCCCTTTGGCTGAGTTCCTCGCAGGTTTGGCCTACCTTACATGGGTATGCTTCCCTCGGTAGTGCCAGTATACAGGTCATTTCAAGAGGCCAGAGAGGGTCCTAGGGGCTAGGGTTGGATAGTTGTTACCCCTGGCATTCCTATTGTAGCTAGGTGGGTAGTACGTGCTCAAGGGAGAGTCGGTGCTCCTCAGGCACCCTTACTTCAGATTGCCATGGTCCTACCCATAGCAGCGATGACCCCATCGACATAGACTCTGAGTCCGAGGAGTTCACAGGGGGAGAGACAGAGGAGGAGACGAGGCCGAGGCCAGCGAGTCAGGGGGAGAGGAGGACAGTGATCCTGAGTGGCATGATACTCAGGATATCATGCAGGTAGAGAGGGCAGAGCAGAGTGCAGAGAGGGTGACTCTGGTTTCAGAGGAGCCACTCTCCTAGGGCCATGGTGGGGAGGATGAGTCCATTGCGGGATGCTATGTTGCTCCAGCCATGGGAGGAGCACTTCGATCGGCGGCGGCGGCATCGTGGCAGCTTGACCCTGAGATCCATCCTGGAGGCCTGGTGACCCGAGTAAGTTATCTTCCCTTTGCTTTGAGTTAGGATTGCTTTAATTTCCATCTCTCCTTTTGTTTACACTTGTGTTCATCTCTTGTTTTATTTCTAATTTATTTTCTCCTTTGTTTGCAGAGACCACCGATGAGTGGCGAGACCTGATTCGTAGGGTATGCACCGATACCCTGATGATCCCCATGGAGAGGACCCATGCAGAGCTGTCTGTGGATGCAGGGGAGCCCTCAGTAGCTGGCAGACATACTGACATCTTTTCCCCATCTGGCATGTGGCTAGGATGGTATCTACCCTCCGTACTGAGCTGGCAGGGTATAGGATAGCAGAGCACCTGATGAGGAGTCATTCTCATGGCGAGACCGGCAGCTGCCCTCGGGATCGTGAGCCCTCCATGCATTCAGAGCGTTGGCATAGCCGGAGTCCTAGGCATGGGTGTGCACCTTCAGAGGGATCTCATAGGGGTTGAGAAGCCACTTGGCTCTCTTAGATTTTTGCATGACATTTTTGTACTTCCCGGGCTCTTTGAGCGTTTTGACCATGCTTAGCGCATGATGGCATTGTACAGGAATTTTGACCATATATATATATATATATATATCTTTTTGGATCAGACTCTTGGCATCTATGACTTTGCTTCCATTTCTGTTTTCACATGTAAACTATGATGTTATGCTTATATGCTTTTTAGAATGTATGCAATGGAGAACAAATGATACAAGTGTCTACTTTCTTTTTGTATTTCGTGATGCCGATATATGATAATGTAGATACAATGTGATTTTGAATTTTTAGTTTCTTTAAGCAATTTTTTTGATACTTCATATTTATTTTGGCAAAGTGGTGAAGATAAGCCGGTATGATGAGCAGATAAACCTGCCCCACTCCTAACTCCATGCAACTAGTAAGATGCGAGGGCTCATCACCGAGAGCTGGAAAGGGCACAAGTTATGAAATGTGTTGAAATGATAGCGATGAGAGATAGACAAAGATTTGGTGGAACCAAATTAGGATGCTACAAGCCTACTCTACTTGAGTGACTCCATAGTTTGGGATGTGACTTGCCTTGCGGTTTATCTAGACTTAGATCCGTAGATGGCCACATGGTAGACAAAATCGGGTTTTAGGATTTTTAATTCTCTTGGAATTTTGGACATCCGATTCATTTGTTTTTGACTCAAGACTTCAAGATTTGAATTGTTTGTTTATGACCTTTTACGTTTGTTTGTCAAGAGGACCCCCTATACCTTGCCCCATGCTACTAGTAAGAAGCGTGGGTTTATCACCATGGGCAAGGCATAGGTGAGTAAGGGAATTTCCATCCTTTCCCAACCCTACGTCACTAGTAAGAGACGTGAAGCTC
Organism: Taxus wallichiana var. yunnanensis; assembly: GCA_018340775.1. NCBI lineage: Eukaryota > Viridiplantae > Streptophyta > Pinopsida > Cupressales > Taxaceae > Taxus > Taxus wallichiana. The sequence goes on from CM031244.1 coordinate 173,536,152, forward strand.
ATCACCAAAGGTTGGTGGGGCAAGGAAATGTGTAAAATTAAAATTTTCTGTTTGATCAACATTCGATTCATTTACTTGAGAAAAATGTCAGCATGCTCTTACTTCCAAAGAGATATACATACGGGATAGATGTGACATGATGAAGCTTCTAGAACAGACCATAGGCAAGACACCTATCCTAAGAAGAAACCAAAAGTGAGAACAAGCATGCAGACCTTGGTATGGTTACCGTTAAGACTTTGTCATATCTAGCTTTATTTGATGAAATGATTCGAAATAATTGACGATATCATGGAAATGGAGAAGTATGATTAGAGCGTTTATGCCAATACCATCAGAAGTTTGTAATGAATTGCTCTTAAGAATAAATTCCTCGATCACAAATTTGTACAAAACAAGCAGACAAAATGATCCTAACTATATGAAGATGCAATGTAGCTATAATTATGCAAATAGTGCTAGTTGCTTATGCATAGAATCATTTAAGGTGCAGGGAATTGACTGTTTCACCAAATTCCTCACCTTCTAGTGTGCATAAGAGATATGCACCATTTCCATAGTCCTTCATGACTCGGTATGGGCCCGAGATCACCTTCATATATGTCGTGTTCATAGACCTTTTGTTATCTTATTGCCGGCACATCTCGGTCAAGCATAGGCTCTGTGCCACTGCTTCAAAGATCTCACCTAGCTTCATCTAGGATTTCTAGTTGGGAGAGACGTGCTTCTCTGTAAGCATCTTCATCCAGAATCCCTTGTAATGAGATACGAAGACTGGGTATTTCAACCTCAAGCGGGAGAACTGCTTCTACCCTGAATACTAGCGAGAAAGGAGTCGCCCTTGTTGGTGTTCTTATTGAGGTTCGGTGGGCCCATAAGGCTGGATATAACTTCAAATGCCAATCTCATTTGTTTTCTTTCACCGTTTTAAGAAGAATGGATTTTAATGTTTTGTTTGTCGCTTCAGCTTGTCCATTGGCTTGGGGGTAATACAAGGAGGCCGTATGATGGCTTATTTTGAATTTATTGCACAATTTGTGAACTTCATCATTCTTAAAAGAAGTCCCATTATCTGAGATAATGATTTGCGCAGGACACCATATCTGCAAATGATTTGGTTCAAAATGAACTTGGCGATTACAAAACCGGTACAGTAGTAAGAGGCATAGCCTCTACCCACTTGGTAAAATATTCGGTGGCCGTGATTATGAAGTTATGGCCATCTATAGACGAGGGAGAGAATTTCCCTATCAAATCGAGGCCCCACGTAGAAAAAGGCCATGGAGTAGCGATTGGTTGTAGAGCTTATGCCAGCATATGGATCTCATGAGAGAATTCTTGGCACTTATGGAGAGAATTCTTGGTACTTATGAGAGAATTTTCGTACAAACTCTACTGCGTCGTGTTCTAGAGTAGGCTAGAATTAGCCCATTTGATGTATTTTACGAGCGGTGGCATGGCCACCGAAGTGTCCTCCACACATTCCACTGTGAGATTCGTGGAGAATATTCTTGGATTCTTCTGTGTCGACACATCTTAGAAGCATTCCATCAAATGCTTTTCGATAGAGCACTTGCTCTATAATGACGTATTTAGCTACGATAATGCGTAACCGCCTTCTTTGTTGCGGTGTAGTGCCTTTCGGATACGTATGATCCATGATGTAATTAATAATATCAGCATACCAAGGACACTCAGAGATGGGAGGTCTGGTTTCGATGTAGTATACACATTCATCAGGAAAGTCCAGATCTACTAGATTACCTCCGTCTAGTGGGTTATCAGCTAACCAATCTGTGATGATTTGTCCTTTAATGAGACTTTTGATTTACAAATGTTAGTTCAAACTCCCCCATTAAGGTTATAAAGTGTCCAACCTTTTTAGACAAGGACCCTTGCGTGAGGAAAGTTCGTAAATGCTCTATCTTTACAATGACCTTTGTTTCTTGATTTAGCATATAATGTCTTAAGTGTTTGGTTGCAAAGACTATGGCAAGGCATTCTCGTTCTGCCTGTGTATAACATGTTTCATAGTCGAGAAACATTTGGCTAATGAAATAGATTGCATGTTCTCTCTTGTCATCATCTTCTTGAGCCAGCATACAGGCTAGCGAGACATTGGTAGCTCACGAATATAAAATTAATGGGTGGTCTGGCTTAGGTGGCATTAGCGTAGGTGGTGATAACAAGAAACGCTTAACTATGTCAAAAGCTTCATTGCAATCTTCGGTCTAATCAATACTATAATTTTTTTAGTAAATTATTGATTGGATGAATGGCGAAACTTAAGTCTGGGATGAATCTCCAGATTACACCAAGCTTTCCGAGAAATGACCTGATTCTAGATTCATCCAAAGGTGGGACCATTTTGAGAACAACCTTAATTTTGGTTGGGTCAACATCGATCCCTCGTGACGATATAATGTAACCTAGGAGCTTTCCTCCTGTTACACCAAAGACACATTTTTTTGGATTTAGCGTGACTCGTACTCTATTAGATGTGAAAGAATGATGTGAAGTACTTCCGGATGGTCACAACACTTCTTGGCTTTGGCCAACAAGTCATCTACATAGGATTCCACAATTTTATGAATAAGATCGTGAAATATATACATCATAGCCCGCTGGTATGTAGCGCTAACATTCTTGAGACCAAATGGCATAACAAGATAGCAATAGGTTCCCCAAGGAGTTATAAATGTGGTTTTAGCTTGATCTTGTTCGGATATTCTGATTTGATTGTATCCCGAGAATCCATCCATGAGAGACAAAAGCTCAAATCTAGTTGTTGCATCAACAATGACGTCTATGGATGGTAACGGGAAGTCGTCTTTAGGACACGCCTTGTTAATGTCTCGGAAGTCTATGCAGATGCGTATCTTCCCATTCTTTTTAGAACGAGAATGATATTAGATACCCACTAAGAGTAATCGACTGGCTTGATGAATCCTACTTGGAGGAGTTTCATTACCTCCTCTTTTACCATGAGAGCTACCTTTGGTTTCATTGGTCTCGATTTTTGTTTAATCAGCTTTGCATCTGATTTAGTGACGAGGTTATGTACCGCAACGTGTGGCGCAACCCCTATCATTTCCTTATAATTAAATGCAAAATCCTTCTGATGTTCCTTGAGGATTTGAGTGTGTATTTCTACTTTCGATGGAGTTAACGAGGATCCTAACTTCAATATCCTTGGTTCATCCTCTATTCGATGTTAATATCAATTATTTCTTCTATTAGAGAAGCATTACCTTCTTCAAACTCAGGTGGGGCTGGAGGTAATTCCAGATCATCTCCATTTTCTACTGTGTATATGTTGAGTTCCTTTTGTGGGGGAAGATCTATCATGGGATTCCCGAAGTAGGAAGATGAATGTGGGATTAAAGACAAATCTATCACGTGATGGGTGAGATGTAACGCTGCATAGGTGTTTAAGAAATCAAGAGTGGTTGTATCATCATCAATGTAGTCTAGGATAGTAGATTTGTCCTCATTTCTATTTAAAAGAGGATTTGACATTGTTTTTATCAGTGGTTCAGTATGAAGGGATACCATGAAACGGGTATCCTCTAACTTACTGTTTGGAGTAAAACGTGATGCTGAGGTTGCTATTGAATCAGCGAGAAGATTTTGTTCTCGCGGGATTGCTTCGATTGATATGAAGTCAAACTCCTTGCTTAAATTCAGTACAACTGTTTTGTAGAGCTGTAAGTGCTCGGCTCTAGTTTCATACACCTCAGAGACTTGGTTTGCTACTAATTGTGAGTCTCCTAACACCCTGATGTTATTGACACTGATCCTCTTGGCTAAGATGAGGCCAAGGAGGAGGGCTTCATACTCAGCACCATTGTTCATACATTCAAAATTCAGTTTAAAGGTGAATGGTAGGATTCTTCCCTTGGGAGAAGTAACAATTATACCGGCCCCAGCTCCGTAACGACATTTAGCTCCATTGAAATGGAGAGTCCAATACTTAGCTGGGAATATGGGCATTGGGATATTTTTTGTGTTAACATCTTCTACCTCTACCATGCAGAGATCTACTGTTGGGAGAGAACCGACACCTAGGGTGTATCCCATGCCTACAGAATCAAATGGTAGGAACATTGGTAGATCTGTTCTAGCAAGTCAACAATTTTTGCAGTAGTTCCTAATGATACTATTTCTATAATCTTAACCTCATCTTTGAGGGCTGGGATTGTCTTGGCTAGGCTCATAGTTTCAAGATCTGTCGTAGGTACCAACTTTTCTTCCGGTTTATTAAGTTGGTTTGTTGGGAGTTCAAACTCCGAGTGCATGCCTGGTCTTTTCTTTAGGTCAGCCAGGTGTACATCGAATGGTTTTGGATCACCTTTGGCTATGAACACCTTTCCTAAATGTAAGAATCTTACTTCTTGAAATAATGTAGAAGGAATTGCCTTCATACGGTGTATCCATGGTCGACCAAGGATCATATTATAGTTGGTTTCTCGATCTATAATATAAAACTCAGTCAGGATTGTTTTGGGTCCTAAGGTGACCGGTAGTATTATAGTTCGATCGAGGTGGCTTTAAGGCTATCATAGCCTCTTAATGTATTTCGAGTCGTGGAACAATTCGTTTCTCCATACCCTAACTTTTGAAGGAAAGAAAAGGGGACTATGTTAACTGCTGCCCCATCATCAACCATCGCACATTTTACATAATTGTTATAAACCCATACTTGCAAATGTAAGGCTGGATCACCTCGGCGTGCAATCTCAGCATCTGTTGGCATTTTTTTTATTTCGAATATGAATTCGATATCCCTATCCGGCTGCCCCGGAGGGTGGATATCAAAGTCTATATGGTTTACCTGTGTTTCGGGAGGTGGAGTGATGTTAATTAGATGGCCTAAACCTAATGCCTCTAAAAGAGCAGCCCTGTGGGTAGGAGAATTCTTTAGTAAGTCCAAAAAAGAAATGTGTGAGAAGGTTTTTGTTAGATCACTAATTAAATCGTAGGCACCTATGGGTCTTACTAATATTTGTTGGATGTTATCTGTCTCCAGTAGGTAACTTGGACTTGGCTAAGAGGAATACTCTCATGTCCTTGTTATGCCTCTATGGGTAGTTCGGCATCTAACTCCACTAAACTGACTATCTTAGGTCGTGGTTGACTTCCTAATTGTGGCACAACTAATGGATTTAATGAAGTCGAGGCTTCATGATCGTGGTTTCCTGTCATTACACCCTTGTTTGTCCCATTTGAATTTAACTTGTTGTTATTGTGATTTGGGAGCGGATCATTGAAGATCTTGAGGGGCGCATTTTGTGGGGAAACTGCCCCTGTAAAAGTATTTGGTGCTGGTGACGTAGGATCTGCCAAGAACATATCTATGAAAAGTTGTCTTTGTTCCTCTGGAAAACGTTGCATGAACTTATTGTAGTCATGGCATGTTCTAGTGTCATGGCCTCAGATTTTGTGAAAACCACAATACGAGTTAGGATTGTAATTCCTAGTTTGTTGACTTGGTGTATATTGTGGCCCAAAACTCTGATCAAACTGTTGCCTATTAGGATTAAAGTTTTGCATTTGTTGTTTTTGGTTTTGGCTTTGGTTTTGATATCCAGTTGAGTTTTGGCTTGGACCTTGTGTAGGGTTTTTTTGTTGTTGTTGTTGTTGTTGTGGATGATTAAAATCCACTGTATTGATTTTTGGGGTAAAGTTGTTGTTTCGTTGGTTGTTTGTTAGCGGTGGAGTATTCATAACATTTACCCTTTTGGCCTGATCAGTTACTCCATCTGTTGTCACTCCACGATTTCTATTAAGGATTTTAGGTCCTTGATTGACACTTGTGGTAGTAGGATAAGCCGTAGCATTCTGGTTGGAGGTGATTAACCTCCCATTTGTTCCATATGTCTTACGACCGCTATCTATTGCCGCTTGATCTATTCGGAGAGTGCTCTCAAGTACTTCATCATAAGTCCTTAGTGGGAAATTATAGACTTCTTCCTTCACTTCTCTACTGAGAGAATGAAGGAATAAATCACATAGTTCCATTTGGTCCATATTTGGAGCACTGGCTGAAGAATAAAGAACTGTATGCCACCTCTGGATGAAATGAGCAACAGATTCATTGTGTTCCTGCTTAATGTGCAACAATTCCCCGACGACTGTTCTTAATAATTTGTTCATCTCAAATGCCTTGATGAACTCTGAAACAAGTTGTTTAAACGAATGGATGGAAGCCTCAGGTATTCTATAATACCAATCGAGAGCGATACCTTCCAAGGTTTTGGGAAATATTTTAGCAACAACCCCATCCCAAGGGAGTAGTTCTCGAATGGCTGTGGCGTAAGCCTTGATATGTGCATTCGGATCTCCCTCACCTTTGTATTTGGGTAAATCGGGAAGAGGTCTTGGAAGCATGATGCTTCGTATGGTGAAATCTAAGGGCTCCTTCAAGTATTCTGAATATGTCCCTATTGCGTAGGTTTTGACCATCGATGGTGCCTGCTGAGGGGGCGGCGGTGGAATATGTTGTTGATATGGCACAACGTATGCATTGGCAGGAGCATAAGGTAGCCCCTGTGTTTGAGAAAACATGCCGGGAGAGGAGAACATGTCCCCTTGTGGTGATTTGGAGTATATGTTTAAGTATGAAGGGGTACTGTCTAGGAATGGATTATTCTGTACTAGACTGGGAGGTATCGGAGCGGTGTTAGAAATGGCGGTTCTTGTTGGTGTTTGTTGTGAATACTGAGGAGTCATGCCTAACGTGCCTATTCCTATGAGGAGGTCTACTTGGCTAGGATGGTGTGGAGGATTAGAATTTTCTGCTTGCATGAATTGAGAATGGTGATTTTCTTGAGCAAGTTCTAACCCCCTCACTTTTTCTACTAACGTTGAAATGACTTCATTTGGTGAAGTCACGGTATTTTGCCTTAGTGGAATTTGTTGTATATCTTGGTGTTGTATAGGCATGTGATATCCCGCTATGAACTGATCATTGTCCTACCAAGTTTCCCGAGGGCATTTCTTATATGATGTGGCATGGAGGTATTTTCTTGAAAAGAGACCTCGGGTTGTGTGTGTAAACCTCCTATAGGTGGGTACATACTTCGAGAATGTTGTTCATTCTTGGCATAACGTACCGAATGTTCATCATCTAAAATCAGGTATGGGTCAGTTTGTCTACTAATTTTTGGTCTAAGTAGTACCTGAGGAGACGAACCAGATTCTCCTATGAACATCATATTGTTTGAGCCTGAAGGCTCTGTGTGTTGTGTTTGAGTGAGCTGATCCAACTCCTCTGTTTGGAAAGATGAGATATATCTGACCCTTGGAGATGGAGTTTGTGTTGACAAACTGGTTAGTTGAGTAGTTATCACCCCATACTGAGAGTGAGGGTGATGATTGTCTATTCAGTTGAGCGTAGTATGCCTCAAGACCTAAGAGAGGCCTGCCATATGCATCGAATCCCGACATATTCGGGGGGTATATGAATACCCACAGAATAATGGGAAAGAGTGAAGGTGGATGAAAGAAGGTGAAACACTAAAAGAGGAAGGTCGAGAGTGACGCAATTGTTCCAAGTTCACCAATTTTGTTGGTGAAGTTGATGCAAAGACTGATGAGGTGGAAAAGATGAAAATGCTTGCTTGTTCACGTCGGGTTCACCAATTTTGTATGATGGAAAAGTGACAAGTGAGCATGGGAATCTACAAGTAACTCTTCCTCGCACCCGACCTCTCGAGGTCGTGCTGAGATAGCCGGTGGGGATGGAATACGCGTGGGATGTAGACAAACTAGTTAGGTAATCTGATGTCTTCGACACGCACTAGTGGAAATTACAAATCTAAGGCAAAGAAGGCCCTCCTAACCTAAACTGGTGTGATAGATCGATCGGCGAGGATGACTTCTTGAAGGCTCCAATCAATATCAAGCTCTGGCGTGATTTGGTCTATGGGTTGTGGAATACGCAGAAAATGACCTGGGATAGTCTCGTGTATATTTCCAGATAGGGTCATAGGGTGGATGATGGATATAGTGGACTCTATGGGTGATTATCTAGCCTAGTCCAGAATTCCTTAGCTTTATTAGCTGCTACGTCTAACAAGGATAACTGTTTGATGATGATAGGTGGAAGTGGAGTAGATTTGAATACTAATGTGCGTAGGCCAGCATCTATGTCTGATTCACCTATGGATTCATTGGGCTATGGGATTTGTGGGTCACAACCATAGATTCATGTTTGTTGTGGTCCTGTTATGGTCATGTGTGGACTCAGTCCCTAATCCCTAATATCCAATAGTCATATGCTTTCTCAGCCTCTATATTTAGAATTAACAGTTGTGTGATCTTTTCAGAGTATCTCACAGGTGTTCGTGCAACCTGAATTCTTAAGCTGGTATCTATATCTGTGAGAGTGTCTCCTGTGTCTGGCTATGGGACCAAAGGATCACAACCAAACATTTTCTCTCTTTCAAGCCCTTCTACAGTCATGCGGATATATATCTAGGGTAATCTGTAGTTTGGTTGATTTGACCAAAACATGTGCGCTTTGTCGTCTTCTATGTTTAACCCGCTTAACTGGAGGCTGATCTATTGTAAATTTGTCGTTGTTTGGAAGACTTGGATCCTAAGATTCTGATCTATATCAGTTATTGCTATGACGAGATCGGGTTGGGGCACGATTGGCTCGAATACGTATTCTCTGGGCTCTCTAGGTCCCGTGATTGTCATACAAAAGCAACAATGTAAATCCAATTGCAGCAAAGTAAAATTAACTATGTGAAGTGTATTTATAGCATATATAACTTCTCTATTTTTGTATTTTTCTGATGAATTTATATGAATGAAATTGAAGGAGAAACTATTTTAATATATCTAGAATTTGACAACTAATCTAATAACAAATTTAAAACAAACAAAGTAACTGAGTATAGCTACTTGCCTGTGCAGTTGTAAATCTATTCTAAATAATGAAATAACTGATCTAATCTATTTGAAAGACTCTCAATCCTACCTCAGAAGTGAGGAATGAATCATATTTTCTTAGAAACTATCAATCCCCATAGCTTCCTGGCAATATTGAAAGTAAAATTGACTGAAATAAAGTGATTGGCTACTCTATTTGATATGCTTCTAACTAGAACTTTGAAAGCTAGAACCTAGATTTTGCAGAATAGTGGCGAATCCGATGGTGTGTGTGGTTTTGTCCCCTCAGTGTGATCTCCTTGTTCCTTCGTGCTCACATGGATCCAGAAAAGTGTGTAATGCTAGCATCAATAGAAGTAGATATTGGGACAAAGGAAACTTAGGATACAGATAAATATAATGCGAGTAGGAGAGAGATAGTGCAAGAGTACAGAGCTTGGCTTATGTAATTCCTAGCAGGATTTATTACGATTCATGAAACATAAAATGTCCAAAACCTAAAACTATCCTGTTTGAAGAAGAAAACCTACAACTTTAATGGCTTCCTATTGAAAACAAACTATCCTATTCCAATTGATTTGGATGAAGTGATAACAACACTTTGCACAAGGTGGATATGTGGCTTCCTAACAACAAAACAACACTAACTAGGCATGCAATGAATGAAACTAAGAATTCTAAGAAAAATGAAAGACTAATCTATTGCAATGAGAAATTCAGAGGCAAATTTGAGGGGCCATTTGCTTGAGCACAAGCCAGCTATTTATAGAATTCCCATTTACCCAAAGGTGAAAACCAAATTGATCTCTTTAACCATAAACAATGTAAAAACACTATTCCAGGGAACCAGAATCATAAATACGAGAAAAGGCATTGAAAAAAGTTGGTAAATGTTGAAATTTACGTGAGTCACGTTAAAAAGAACATTTTGGAAAATGCGTGAAGGACTCGCCGCCCTGAGCAGGGTGGTGGTTTCGTCACTGAAGACCAAAATGCAAAGAAAAGGAGGGGAGAAGAGAAAACAAAGCACGCAGGGGCTAAGCGGGGATGTGGGATGTTAACGCATACTTGGAGAGATTTTTTGGATCTCGAACACCTTGTGAGGAGACCTATATCATCATTGGGGCACGTGTTACATTGTCCCGGTGGTGCAGTACCCTACAATTTTTGGTACGTATAGTCCTCCTTAGTGATTTTAATCGATTATAACCCAAAATCCATCCATAAGCGATAGCATTTCATATCATGTTGTTGAGTCAACAATCATATCAATGTTGGGTAATGGAAATTCATCATTAGGGTAAGCCTTATTGATGTCTCTAAAATCCGCATGATTTGGATATTAATGAGTTTCTTCTAGATAGGAACAATGTTCGATATCCATGCAGAATAATAGTCAATTGGTCGATGAATCCTCGCCGCAAGCAACCTTTCCAACTCTTCCTTGACCAATAAGGCCACTCTTGGATGCATCTTTTGGAGTTTCTGTTTGATAGGCTTGGCGTCGCATGCACAACCAGTCAGGTTGTGCACGACCAAAGTCGAATCTAGGCCGGGCATGTCTTGGTAAGACCATGCAAACACATCAATGAACTCTCACAACAACATAATGAGCATCTTTTATTCTCTAGGTGAGAGTGATGCCCCGAATTTTACTATCTTGCGATCTTCTTTCAGCACTAATGTTGACATCAATGGTTTCTTCGAATAAATTTTTTTATAAATCCTCCATACGTGTAGGATCGGGAGGTAGGTTGAGATCTTCATCCAAGGATGTCTCTACGAGATTTTCATCCTTGGCGTGGTCACTTTGTTTTTCCTTTGATTTTCTTATTTATTTTTCATCTAGTGCCTCAAAGAGGTTTTCACTGTGTGACTTAGACTTCGATTTTTCTAAGGCTTTTCTTTAGAACTCTTGCCCTCTCTTTTCTTTAAATTTTTTTGACCACGAAGTTCAGCCTCCTCACCGAAGTAGGCGCAGTGTTTAAGTCAATGAAGAAACCCTTCTTGTGATCTCCAATTAGAATTGTATCCCTTATGCCCATGAACTCTATAATAGCCTCGTTGTTCTTGAATAAATATAGTGGCACATGACGTTGTTGGTCCCTTTTAACAAGGGAATGGTACACAAGGTCAAGGGTTGGTTTGGTGAGGGTTATGGTCCGGAAAACATTGTTCATGGAAAGGTTCGTGGAGGCCATATCCTTATATAGGATACAATGGGAATCAGATCACTGTCTAGGTACTTGAAGATATCCTCATGCTCGAACAAGTTACATCTTGATCGTTGGGTTGTACTCACAAGGGTGAATCCCAATGCCATATCTTTCTATTTTGAAATGTGGAAGAGGGACTGGTTCTCTTTGTCCTTGTTCATTCCTCCCACATCCTAGGCCTTTGTAGCCCATGGAGTACATCATTGTGCTAGATTTTTCATATTTCGGGGTTTGATAACAAGATGGCTGAGTGTCCTCAAGGACCCAAGTAGTAGGTGGATCAAGCAATTTTTCCTCAGCTAACAAGCCTCCAGGTAGGAATGACCCAATAGTGTGTTCCTCTCTAGGTCTCCTGAAGTGGTAGTTGGGTTGACCTCTAGTCTTGGGTGACAACGAGAGGTCGAAATTGTACATTATACTCCCCATAGCCATATTCTATAATTTTCATCTCCCATGAATCAAATGGAGATGTGGAAGTGAACGCCCCATGAGCACAAGACCTAAGAGAATCTGAATCTAGCCGGGATTCCATAGCCTCATACTGAAAAGGAATGGCCATATCCCCGGAGGGACATGCGTATGTATCATTTTGTGCAAAGCTATTAAGAGCTCTATAATGAGCAAAGGGCTTTGAGTCTCCTGGTATTGTTACCGTATGTCCCTCATGCTTCAGCTTGATGCATTGATGAAATGTTGATGGCACATCCTATATGGTATGGATCCATGGTCAGCCTAGAAGCATATTATATGGAAGTTCCAAATCTAGGACGTGAAAATTTGTCGATGGCAAGTGGGGCCCACCTCCATGGGCAGCATAATGGTGCCTACCGAATCTCTTTCCACGTTGTCATATACAAAGTGATAGTGATGATATGGGACTCAAGATCTGCCTCCGTATGTCCTAATTGTTTGACTAATTTAAGCGTGTAGATGTTCAATCCAGATCGAGTTATCCACAAGCACCCATTTGATTTTCCCTGGTGAAAACTACCTCAATGTATAAGGTAATATTATGTTTAGGATTCTCGGTAGGGACCTCCCTATGGTTAAAAGTGAGATGCTCACTTGGTGCAATATTTTCCACCGTGGCTTCAAGGTACGTAGGATCAACTTCTAAAGGCACTCCCGACTAACCAAGAGTTTGATACAAAATTTCCTTATGCACATTAGATATCTTGAGAAGATCTAAGATTGAGATCTTAGGTGTCCTCTCAAGTTGTTCTAAATGGGTATATTTACCGGTTTGTGGGGTCAACAGAGAGGGTTCTAGAATCACAAGGTGGGCACGCCTTGTTACCACAACGATCCTTTCCCTTGATCTAGATGGTATTGACATGGTTAATAGGGGAGTGAATACATCGATAAGTGAATCGTAATGATTGTTATCTCTTTTGGTATACAAGTAATTCACATGATTTATACGTTTGGGATGAGTCTGCCTGATCTAGCTTTGTCTTTTCCGACTTATGCTTAGGGAATGGTTCCTTATAAATCACCATTTTCTCGTTAGGTGTTTGCATTTTGCTAGGGTTATCCACCTCTATCTCCCCATTATCAATGAGGTCCTCGAATATAGTGGCAAAGCCATAGACATTTGTCCTGTCTTATGAATTTTAACGTGATGCATTTCACGGTATTCATGCTCCTTATACCATGAAGGTTTAGGAGAATTGTCATCAAACGCTTGGGTTGTAGGATAGGTCATCATGTGGGATGCATCCAACTATTTTAGTATGACGGACAATGGTTCATTAAGGGAGGTGAATGTTCGTTACTTTGGTGGTGGTTGAATTAGGCCCTTGGTTAGTTTAAAAGGTTGATTTGGTTTAGATCATTTGAACACATTTGGAATCGGTGATTCTGTCTCCCACCACGTTTTTGTTTTTGTTAAAGATATTCAGATTTTCATTGGGTTTGACACTTTGGTTGTCTTTAGATTAGGTTTTGACTGTGCCTTTGGAAATGAGATCCTTTTCTATTTGAATTTCTTTCTCGATAACCTCCGCAAAGGTGCAGACACAATGCATTTGGAGGTGGAAAGCAATATTTGGGTTGAGATTAGGGACGAAAATATTGACCAACCGATTCTCGGGAAAGCATAAGAGAAGCAACTAGCTATCCCTCTCCATCCTTGGAGGAAGTCTGGTGAAGGTCTCATTTGGGCATTGTTTTGCACCACACAAGTCGCCATGCGACATCACTCTCTATGTTATATGAGAAATGACACATGAATCTTTTCAACAATTCGACCAGGTGAAAATTGATCCTCGTGGTAAGCGCGTAAACCATTCCAATGCTTGACCTCCGAGACTCTTAGGAAAAAAATATGATGAGGTAATTATCACTATAAGACACCTCTTGACATGCCATATAGAAATATTTAACATGAGCCCTTGGGTCTCCGTTTCCTTTGTATTTATTGAACTTTGGCATATCAAATTTCTTTGGAAAGGATTGAAGGGTCATTGTCTTTTTAAAAGGATAGGGGCATATTTCTTCGTATTGGTATTTCCTAATACTCCCTATATTTCTTTCTTGTATGCTCACAAGTGTTTCTTTCATATATTACACTTCTTGTGCGATCAATTGTTCTCTAGTGGGAGAAGCGGGGACATGTACATGATGATACCCCGTGTCTTCTTCTCCTTGGTTTTCTTGATGGAGTTCATGGATCCTAAACTTAGGCCTTGACTTTTGAACATTCTTGTTTGTGTCTTTCTATACCTAGAAAGTAAGCAAAGCTAGTTGTCGGCTTAGGTTACTAAGTTGTTGTTGGATTGTGACTTGGTTTGTGTCTTCTTCTTCTAAAGGTTCTTCCTCTTCGTATTGTGGAGGTTTTTCCCTGTCTCATGTTCTATCTTGTTTCTTTGTGGCACTTTGATGAGGGTTATTCTATGTGCTACCACTTTATCATTTTCTCGCATAAGAAGTGGAAGCATGCCCGCCTATTAAAATATCTTCCATATTGATAAGGGGGCATTCTTCCTTAGTAGTGTCATTTGTAGGTAATATTGGTTCATTCTCGGTGGGAAATTTGGCCCCTAATTCCACGACCCGTGCTAAAACTCTATCTTTGTTTCTAAGGAGAAACTCATCTAGTAGAGTGGGGTCAAAATCAAAGTCTACGTGTGGTGATTCTAATTCATTTCCACTATGATCGACCATCTCTTGATTTCCTTTTTAGAGAAAACAAAGTGGCCCTAAGTCGTGTCCAATGAAGGGGTTTGACCCTTGTCTGTTAGAGGTCTCCCAAGCGTGTGCTTGTTGTTCCTCATATGTCTGTTTCTTTAACCCTAGACGTGTTTTGGGAGCCATGTTTTCGTGATAGTTTCACTAGGGTGAGTTGTAGATATGTGCAAAGCTTAGTGACTACCCCTAAGTGAAATGCAAAATGAAATTGCTAAGAGTATGAATATGTCAACAATGTGAGAATACCAATATGATAGAGTGATAAATCACCCATGATACAAGCGTTTGGTATTAAAACTTGATCAAAGGAAGTACTTCCTAGACTACGTTTCAAAAAGTAGTTTGCGTCGCAAGATGATCAACAAGATGTTTTCACTTATGCCAAGTTCAAGGAAATGAACAAAACGTAAGTAAATACAAGAAGTCAATGCGATCTCCCAATCAAGATATATGATGAGCAAGCTCAAACTCAATTAAGACCTATATCTCAAAAAGTGCCAATTACAATTCATGAATGACACAACAATATCACCAAGATATGTTAACCCACTTTGCTAGAAAGTGAAGTATTGATATCGAGGTGTTATTGATATAACACACACAAATGGTAACACCTAGCACTCTTTGAAATCAAGGTAATAATAGAACTGAACTAAAAATATCAAATTATAGCTAGGAATAGTTAAAAATGTGTGCAGCGTAATTATACAATATAGCTATTTATATTGAGTTTATAAGAAACAAGACGTAAATATCGAAATTGTAATGATATGAGACAAACAAGCTAAATCCTCTATGGAAGACCGTGGTGATGAACCACACCTAACTACAATGACGATCTTGACGTGGGTATCAAGATCACAATGGCTACCAAATGACGCGAAAACGTCTCCGTTCACTTTAGATGTTTAACTAACCCAGCCTCAAACATGGATGGGCGTAAACAGACATAAAAGTGAGAGAAACATTCGAATGGCAACACAAAGGTAATCACACCTCTTTTGATCAACAAAGTTTCAAAATAATATGAAGGAAATAAATCAAGAAAAATGACAAAAAATGCTAGCCCTACTTTGGCAGAGTTTCACCTCTCCTTAAGGCAAGTAAAAACTAGGCGAAAGTAATACATCACACATTTCTCAAAAAGAAGGTTCACAACTCAACACTATTTTAAAATGGTCAAAGTGGGCTCCTAGCCAAAGTATATTCTCCTAGGTGGTTCTCTCACCCTAGGTGTTACAAAGGTGCCATGAGTAAGTGTGATTTACCCAAAAATTCAAATTGACTAGTTTGGGAGTATCTCAGCTTTACTTTACCCCCTTCAAGAATAGTAGGCAACTAGTGCATCTATGTGTACTATCACTGGGGTCGCCACAATGGACAACCTGTAACACTATCTCACAAAGGAATCACTAGTCAAGTAGGTAGTGCGGAGCACTTCCCGTTTCATCCACAAGGTTCCCTCTTACATGGACTACTTTGGGGTTCCTAGAACCACCCCCATTGTTGTAGCTTAAGGCATTATGCCAAAGGGGTTATGTTCCAATTGAGCAGAGAGGGACGTACCCTTTTCTAAAACCTGCAATATAGTGTTTTGAATATGTTGTTCTTTTTATCTTGTTTAATTAGGTGTGGTTTGCTTGAACACCTTTTGGAAACTGTATAACAATTGTATTAGTATTTTTTGATTTCGTTTTGATTCCTCCTTTCTTTGACAAGTGTTTTTAGGTCCTGCACTCAAGTGTTAGTAGTTATCCAAGAAAATCACGTTATTTAAAAGAGAATTAAGAGTTGCTTTTGATTCTCAAGATCATCCAAGGATGCAAGAGAAGAGCATACGCAACAAATAATCCAACTAAAAAGTAAAGAGAATCTTTTCAATCAATGAACCATACAAAATTCCTAATAAATGTTCATTCCCCTAAACCAAAAGTGAAAGATGAAGTTTCCAATTTACCAAATGTTATAAAATGAAGACTAAATTTGATTTTGATTCTCAAGATCACCCTAAGGTGCAAGAGAAGAGCATACACAAACTTTATCCCAACTATATAGAAATGGAAAACTTCAAATCAAAGGACCATTGAAAAATGCTTTGTAAAAGGTTCATTCCCTTAAGCAAAATGAATAATCAAATTTCTAAGTTTAATCCCAATGTTAAAAAGCTAGAGATCAAAGTTGTTTTTGATTCTACAGATCACCAAAAGGTGCAAGAGAAGATCATACACATGATTTTGTCTAAATCGAGTAAGCATGGAAATACAACATTCATTAAAACATTAGACATGTTAGAAAATGACTAGTTTTAAACTAACAAAAAAACCTACAATTTCTATAAGTATAAATTCTAAATTTATTTTTTCATTCCATATTTAACTTCAATACCTTTCCAATACAAAAAAATGGAGTCATTTCGAGTTCGGTAGCAAAATTTATGGCCTTCGGAAGGTGGGTTACGCATATGCTCTTATGCTCACGAGTATGCACTTGACATGCACTCAAAAAATGTCAAAAAAAACGTCTCTTAATTTGTAAAATGGGCAAATTTTTCCAACCAAGATTCAATTTTGACAACAACCCATCACATCAATATATGAATAGAAGACTCAACACTATCAAACATTTACATACATGCTCAAGAATTTAAAATTTTCAAGAAATTGACAAAACTAGCATGTAGAATGATGAAAAAGTAAACTCTAAAAATGAAAACATGATGAAATCTTGAAATTTTCTCACAAAGATTAAATTTTGACAGCAACCCACCACATTAATATGTAAATAGAATACTCAACACTATCAAACACTAACCTACATGCTCAAGAATTTAAAATTTTCAAGAAATTGACAAAACTAGCATGTAGAATGTTGAAAAAGTAAGCTCTAAAAATGAAAACATGGAGAAATCCTAAATTTTTTCCATCAATTCCAATTTTTAAAGCACTTCACCTCCTTTATACATACAAGGAAGACTCAACACATGAAAAATCAACAAAACAAGTTAAGAAAAACAAGTTAGATCAACATGTGTAAAAGAGGGTTAGTAACCAAAAATGAAACTTAACTACAAAAACTTGAAATTAAGTGCAAAGGACAATGGATTAAGTCCCACCGGGCGTGCGAAATATGTTCATGTATACTTTTTTTAATGCTAAATCAAATGAAGAAAGAACTACCACCTAAAATAGTTCTACAATTTAGCTAAAACAAAGGATAAACACCATCAACATAGAGAACTAAGCAAGATCTAAACTAACATTATAACTTTGAAAACATGAGATCGAAACTATGCATGATATTTTAACATCTCTACTCTCCTAGATTACCAACAAGAATGAATGGACCTATTTAGCTCCAATGGCAATCAAAAATTACTTTGTTTGATCCTTAAAGAATGCAAGAATAGGAAGCTTTAGCTCTTAATAATGGTGACCTCTCAAGAAAACAAAAGGCAAGCTCTTAGTATCTTTGCTATATGCTTTGCATTTTCTCCCTACGGAGTTTAGGTGTAGGTATAAAGGTAGAAGGAGGGGTCCTTATATATCCCAAAGGATAAAGGATTTAACACATTCTCATGAATGTGGGATAAAGGTAAAACATGATTAGGAATGGATAAGGTTGATTTATCAAAGGTAACCTTACTTTAGAAGGGTTTAATACATGTTTAGCAAGTCATGAGAGTTGGGGGTATTTTATTTATTCAAAGGTGATTAATTAATAGGTAGATGTAAGCTTATAGAAGATAATTAGAGGAATATTAGTATGATTTAGGCTATTATAATGGGATTAAATAAATTAAATATTGATTTATTAGTTAAATGGAAGGAAAGCTAATTAATTAATAACAATTAATTAGTCTAGGTAGAAGGGTGGTTTATTAACGGAAGGTCATTAGTTAGGGTATTTGTTGGATAGGCAACTTAATTAATTAGCTTAGTGTAATTAATTAATGATTATATGAGGGAAAATGAGTGCTTTTGACGATATATCGTTGATTTGCAAGAAAGGGGATAATTATCACAATTTAAGTATTTAAATTGCTTGGGCGTAATTATAGGTGTCTATAGCCATCGTGACTAAATTCTCTTCAACTTGACAATATTTGCAAGTGAAATGGTTACAAGAGGTGTAGAGCTCCAAATTTAGCTATGTAGGTGAGTAAAAATAATTTTTAAAAATGGAAAATAGTTATATATATAGCTCAAATGTTGTTTTCTAATGTTGCTTTGAGTGAGTCTATGCAGAGTGGCATTGCAGGAGTAGGTATGCTCATCATGCTTATAAATATGGTAAGTAGCCTTGTTAGTTTATTTCAAAATAAATTTTCAATCTTATTATATATCTGCACTTGATTCCCATTTCTCTTTTGTAGGTTATGGGAAGGTTGGATTGGCCTAGTTTCAATACATAGATGATTAAGGTATAATTTATAAATCTCCCACTTTTGAGTGCTATACTTGAAATCCACATTTTACACCCATTCATGGCTAATGAATCTCTAAGGGGGCCATATGTATGCACCCAAAATTACACGATGGTATAGTGATGGAAACAGTGAAGTTTCTAATGATGATATATTTATTTTCTAGAATAATGATGAGATCCATATCCTCTCTCTTTACCTTTAGCATGCATATTTTTCCTAATTTATTCTTATTTTTAAGCTTTATCTTTACAAACTTTTGTGAGCTCTCTTTTGATATTTTTTAGTTGTCGTTACTTTAAGTCATGAAACCAACGTGGTAGTTACACAACCTCTATGGTGGTTACATAACCACTATTCTTCCTAGACCGACATTTCTATAACCACCCTAGTGGTTTTGTGTGATTTTATCCAAGAGTTCAAACTACGTGTTTTAAACACATGTTACAAATTCATGAGGATTTTTATCACACGTTTCTTGACTATTTCACTTGATTTTTGGCTTGATGAGTTTTTATTAAAGTATTCTTCTCAATTTACTATCTTTAGAATGTTAACTCCCTCTTTCTTTGATGATTTGGCACTTCTTGATTACCAAGTGTTCCAGACTCTTTCTTCCTCACATTTCTATAAAAACCAATTTTTTTATCCAGATGATGGGTTAGAGATTTGTGATTTGAATTATACTATTACTCTTCCAAAATTCTACTGATAATTACATAGACAACACATTACATTTCTCTATTTCTTCCTAGTCTTATATTTGTGACTAGTTTACTTGCAACCATCCTTCTCCAATGTTTTCTTGATTTGTTCCCACAACCAGCCATCACTACACCTTGGATCATTTTGATTTTCATCTCTGGAAAGGAAGTTGAGTACATAATAGAATTATCAACACATTTGGGAAGTTTTCATAGTACTTTAATAACTAGGTTGGGGGTGTAATTACATTTCTTTGAAGCTTTCATCTTGGATATTGTCGTTAAATTAGAAGAAGCAATACATTTGTTTTATGTGGTATAATTTCTCATTTGTTCATTTCTATTATATGGATATTACATTCATATCTTCTTCCGGCTTATCCCCGTGGATCTACATAGGAAAAAAGTTGGAGGAAAGTTATTTTCCTAAACTTCTTCATTTATTTATTTTAAAATGTCCATACATTTATTTATTTTGTGGAAGTTCTAGGTAAAAGAAGAAATCCTTCTAAGAAGCTTTCTTCCTTTCCCATGAATCAGAGGAAATTAGAATAAGTTTTATTTTAAAATTATAACCGTAGACTAAGTTCTTTATTAAAAGTAGATTTAATTACACAATCCTATAACAATGGAATAGCTACATCCGATTATTCCTTTTTTAGTTTGTTTTATTAGAAGTAGTAGTATTTTGATTGCTTGTGTTTATGGAAGTAGAAGTAGATTTATTTTATTTAATTAATTTAGAAAATGAAAATAGTAGTATTCATTTAGTTACTCTCCTTCAATTCATTTCCTTTTTAGATGGTTTACTTTGTTTTATTTAATTAATCGGGAATGAATCTAGTGAATTAAAATATTAAACACACTTGTATTTTATTCAAAATAAATTTACTTCCTTTATTTATTTAAAATAAAGTTTTAACATAGTTTAGAATTCAAAGTAATGCAAGCAATGACCATAGGGAATTTATGCTACCCATTCATAGCCTCTATTTCCCTTCTTTCCAACCCAGCTATTAGGAACTCACACTACTCGTCCTTAGTCCTTGATTATCCTCTTGTTAATCATCAACATCCCCTAAATTTTAAAAATTATGGATGTATCGACACAACCTAGAGAGTTCACATGCGTCTAAAATTATGTGTTTATTTTCAGGCATACAAGAACATCCATAACTAAGTTTATTGTGTGGTATTACAATTACATGCCAATTTTAAAAAACCTTAGTAATTGGTGCAAGTTGACTTTTAGAATGTTATTAGTTGGTGTAGGTAATATTATCATCCTAACCCTTCACAAAACTACTAAGCCATAATTTTAAATGATACTATATAGTATTTTCACACAAATTTTATAGAGAAATAAAAATTTGGTGCCATCACATTCAATATTGTTTTTGGATAAAGGGTAAATTTGAGGGTTTTGAAAGGACCCACATCCTTGTACATCTTTGAGGATTTTTGTGAGGATCCACAAACTTTGTTACAATGATGGGAACCAACACAAGGAACCCAAATTAAGTATCCTTGAACCGTAAATGTTGATACAACATCTCGGAAGTGAAGGAATCTCGAGAGTGAAGACAAAAGGATAATGTGGTGACCATCGCGAGTGAATTAGTAGTCTTAAGTGAAGAAAAATTATGCAACAACAAAAGAGAGTGAATAAATATAGAGAGTGAAGTGAACAAGAATACAAAGTGAGTGAAGCAATAACCTAAATGTTACAATAGTATCAAGTGAAAAAACCAAAAATTTGTGACTATAACGAGAAGGGATGTCAAATGTAGTGGAAAACTCATAGACAATCGTTCTTGGGGGGATTTAAAACAGGTGGGAAAGTAGACAACAACATGATTGGACTGCTCCACTCCCACCCCATCAAATTGAATGAACATCACATTCAATATTTCAATCCTAATTAGAAAACCTTTCATTCTAATTTATAAAAATCACAATAACTTTAATTTTATATGGGAAAAAATGATATATAATGTTCCCGAGTGCTAATGTGACAATATATAAAGTAAATCACCACCCTAAACACCAATTTTACACTCTAAATATGAATGATATACCCTAAAAATGTAATATGGACACCCCGAACATGAATGTGACACCTAAAAATAAATGTGACACTTTGTAAACACAACTATAACACCATAAACGCCCAAATATGACACCCCAAACACCATTTTGACACCCTAAACATAAATTACACACCCTATAATTGGTTTTTTTGGTGTTCTTTTTTTATGTAGGGTCTTAAATTGGTGTTCGGAGTGTTGTACTAGTGTTTATGGTATCAAATTAATGTTTAAGGTGTCAAATTTATGTTTAAGGTTCCAAATTGGTGTTTAGGGTGTCCCACTTGTAATATTTATGACATCCCATTAAATATTAGGGTTTCACATTAGTGTTAAGGGTATCAAATTAGGATATAGGTTTACGTTGGAACCTAGGATTATCAATATGACCTATTTGAATTCTACATATAACCTAAATAAAAGTGGGACACCCTAATCACTAAGTGAATAATTGTGTTGAATTTCCCTATACTTATGAAAGTTATGGTTTTCAAATTTAATTAGAACCCCTTATGTTAATTTTAATCAAAAAATTTTATTAATCACTACACAAAATAATGTCATTTCAAAATTAATATGACCTTATTGATCTCCCTATGCAATCAATTAGTCAATTGAAAGTATTGGACAACACATTAGGGTGCATCAAGTAATTTCAAACTCAATATTACCTTATTGAGATATTTGTGAAAGAAATTAGTTGATGTCATTTGAATTCTTCATCCTAACCCTATGCAAAAATATTAAGCCAAACATTTTAATGATACATACTATTATTACAACATAACATTTATAGATAAATACAACTTGGGTGCCAACACATTCAATATTTCAATCCTAATTAGAACGCCTTTAATTCTAATTTAAGTTAAATCACACTTGTGTTTATTTTATATGGGACAAAAAGATATATAGATCACCTTAAGAACCAATGTGTCAACCTACACTCTAAATTAACACCCTAAACACCAATTTGACATTTTAAACGTGAATGAAATACCCTAAAAATGTAAGATGGATACCCTTAAAACCAATGTGACACCCTAAAAAAAATGTGAAACCCTAAAAAATAACACAATACCCTTAAAAATAATGTATTATATATAAACACCTAAATATGAAACCCCAAACACTACTTTAACACCATAAACACCAATTCTACACCTTGGATATTGTGTTTTGGGTGTTTTTTTCATTTAGGGTATTAAATTTGTGTTTAAGTTGTTTCATTAGTGTTTAGGGTATCACATTAGTGTTTAAGATGTCACATTGGTGTTTAGGGTGTTGAATTGGTGTATAGGTTTGCATTTGAACCTAGGGTGCTTGATATGTCATGTTTGAAATATCCATATGACATAAATAAAAGTGTGAGGCCCTCAAAATTAAGTGACTAATGGTGTTGAATTTACCCTTTACTTGTGTAATTTGGGTTTTTTGAATTTAATTATAACCCCATTTGTGAATTTTAATTTTAATTTAGATTAATCTTGAAAAAAATTATGTCATTATTAACTCGATATTCCCTTATTAAGATCCCTATGAAATAAATCAATGGATTGGTAGTATTGGATACACCATCAAGGAACATTGAGTAATTTAAAAATTGATATTATGTTATTAAGATATTTTTGAAGCCAATTAGTTGATTGGTTGTATGGGAAACTCCATTTGGGAATAATGATAACTCTGTTGATTGTGTGGAATGAAAATTACGTGTTGGTTTTTTAAAATCATCTTAACAAGTATAAGTTGAATTTTAGAATGTGAGTAGTTGGTGTAGGTCTCGTTATTCATCCTAAACCTCAAAAAAATTATTAAGAAAAAAATTTCAATAATACACAATATTGTCACACAATATTTATATATAAATAAAAATTGGGTGGCAATACAATCAATAATTCCATCTTAATTAAAGTGCCTATAATTCTAATTTAATGTAAGTCACATTTATGTTTATTTTATATGGGACAACATTATATATATAATACCCTAGGTGCCAATGTGACAATCTATACACTAAATCGACACCCTAAACACCAATTTGACACTATAAACATGAATGTGATACCTTTAAAATGTAATATGGACATCTCGAACTACAATATGACACACTAAAAATAAATATGACACCCTAAACTCCTAAATATGATACCCCAAATAAACATTTGAAACCCTAAACACAAATTCCACGGCTTAGATTTGGTGTTTTAGGTTTCATATTTTAGGGTATTTAAATGTTGTATAGTGTGTTGTATGATTTTTAGGGTGTCATATTAATGTTTAAGGTGTCACATTGGTGTTTAGGGTGTGTCACTTGTGTTATTTATGGCATCCAATTCACTTTTATAGTTTCACATTGGTGTTTAGGGTGTAAAATTGGTGTATGGGTTAGTTTTGGAACCTAGGGTGCTTGATACACCCTATTTGAGTGTTTAATACAACCTAAATAAAATTGGGCCACCCTAAATACTAAATGACTATTACTGTTAACTTTCAAGTTGATTTTTTTAAAATTTAATTCGAACCCCCTTTATTAATTTTAATTGTAATTTGGACTAATCACATTTTTAAAATGTCATTTCAAACTTGATACTCCCTTATTGAGATCCCTATGTAATTTATCATATGATTGGTATAATTGGAAATAACAATAGGACATATCAATTATTTTAAGCTTGATATACACTTATCGAGATACTTGTGAAATCAATCCGTTAAATAGTTGTATGGGACACTCTATTAGGGCACATGGATAACTTAGTTGATTGTGTGGCATGAAAATTACATGTCAATTTATTAAAAATATCTTAATAGGTGTAAGTTTGTTATGGAATAAGTGATAAAATATGTGGAATAATCCTCACAAAATTGCAAAAGATGGAAACTATATGCGAGAAAATATTACAGATCTCAAATAAAAGTGTAGAATAAAATAACACAACACAAAGAGACAAGAGATTACTTAATGTGGTTCACCCAATTTGGGCTACATCCACCAAGAATCACTTTCTCATATTTTATTACAAGCCACCACTCTCTCAATAAAATACCTAGATTTGTTTGGAGCTATGCTCAACAAACTCTATAGAATTCACACCGAATTCAAAGCACATCTGCAATGTTTTTCATGCATCTATCATATGCATAAAACCATATAAATAGACAACTGCT
This sequence comes from Taxus wallichiana var. yunnanensis, assembly GCA_018340775.1. Lineage (NCBI taxonomy): Eukaryota > Viridiplantae > Streptophyta > Pinopsida > Cupressales > Taxaceae > Taxus > Taxus wallichiana. The sequence goes on from CM031244.1 coordinate 173,560,843, forward strand.
TAAGTAGTTTTACAAAACAGTGGGTATCAAAACCATGGTCAAAAACCTGTCCCATAAACCTATGGGTCAAAATCCTACCCATATGAGAAAATTGCATTTCCCGATATATCGGGCACGTTTTAAGGCCCAAAAGAACCCTGGCGAGGATACATGAAAAGTGTACAGTACTCTTAGTGTACAGTCTTCAACACTTTCACACATGAAAATAGGCTCCACAACCTAAAAAAGTTAAATTTTAAAATGTTATTAGTTGTCATAGATCACATTATTCATCCTAACTCTATGTGTAAAAATATTAGATGCAATTTTCAATAATACTCAATAGTAATGCCACACAAAATGTATATAGAAATCCCAAGTCCCAAGTCACACAAAGTGATTATAGTTAAAAATCACATGCCTTGAATAAATATAGATACAAAAACATATGTGATTGTGTACTATATATACCACTACACTACCTTTTATAAACATACACTACTATAAATTTTGATAGAAATCTCAATTAATCACTTCAATGAATAATATAAACATATGGGAATTGAATGCATGATTTGAGTGACATTGTTAGACTTCCAATATAATTATTATGAAAAGGATGTGTAGGAGCTAGAAATTAAGTATTTGTTTTGGCGACATTTCAAATATTAATAATTTAAAGTAAGTAATATCTAATCTAAATATATAATATTTTACTTCAATTAGTAATTTTTTAATTTTAAAATAACTTATCTAAAACATTTAAGATATGTGTACTATTTATTATTCTAGTAAATTATTTGCAAGGTTCTAGTTATTTAATGCTAATATTGAAAATTTATAATAGATAAAATTTTAGTATATTATTTTAATAACTAATATGTCTAATAAATTAAATTTATTTGTGATATTATTAAAATTCCTTTAAAATATGGTTTTTCTAATTAAAAAATTTAGATGAGACATTAAATCTTAGATTTTTTATTTAATAAAATATAGAAAAAGCTTTGATTGTTTTAAATGGAAAATTTAGATTTCATACAATTTAAAGTTTGAATGGATTACTTAGAGATTTTGAGGAAAAATTAGAATTCATAATAAATATTTGGATTTTTCTTTTAAGTTTTAATTTCTTATTTTAGAGATTTAGAGTGAATTTTTATAGTTTTCTAAAGAAAAATGGTAAATATATGGAGGGGGATTTGAAATTTGAATGGCTTACTTTAGGGATTTCGAGGGAGATTTGAAATTCATTTATAGTTTTTATATTCATAAACCTCATTCTATTTTTGAATAAATTGTGTAGGAGGAGAGCCAAGAGGAAAACAAGAATGATGAAAAGATGAAAGAAGCTAAGGAGAAGAGGAAGGAAGTTAAATTTGTTATAAAACTACTTTTCTTCAAATTTTGATTTAGGTAAATGTTTATAATATTAGAATTTATAGAATTTATAGTATTTTATTTTTTTAATATATTTTTAGGGTTGGGAGGTCCCTTTCGTGTCAATGAAAACTTTCAATTTTTTAAAAAGAACTATTTCGTTTACTAATTCATGAAGAGAACTTCAAAATATATTTCACATTGTCTTATTTCCTTTTTGAGACCAATAAAAATTATTCCTAATTTTCCGATGACATCCACAAAAATTGAATCCTCCACCCTTAGAGACTTCCCTTCATGAATCATAGTCCTTTATTTGTTTAAACTAAATTTTCTTTTATCTTAGACTAGTTCCATCACCGAGTGATCCTTCTCTAAATCTGGGATTTCCTTACTCATAGATCATACTTCAAAGTATTCTATTTTCCCACCTATTTCTAACCTTCGATTTGATATTGTTTCACATTTACCTTGCTATGAGTTCCTCTCTCCATAAATAGATCAATATTCCAATATTTTCTAACTCATTTCTAGGTGTCATAGACAAAACATTATGTATACATTTTCCTAGAACAATCTATTAATTTGTGCCCTAGATGATTGCATCGAAAATATATGTTCCATTCATAATAGGGTTTATTAGTTGTTATCTGGGATTGATCGTATTTCAGGTTTCAAATCTTCTATGCATCTTAAGGTATTTGGATGGTTGGTTATGTGGCTTGGTTTTTGTTATTTGGCCAATCCTTTTCATACTTCACCATGAAACCCTAATATTTCATTACTCATCACACCTAAGTTGATAGATAGGTAGGTACACTCGTAGTACCCAAAGTATATGTATGGTATAAACTTGTTCTATCAAGGTTTGGTTGTGTAGAAGGTAATAAAGAGCTATACAGTTTTAAAATATTCTTTTGTTCTTCTTTGTTCAAATAATGTAACTTATCCTCCGTTGGTTTCTGAGGAAGATAATCTGATACTTTCAATGATCCCATCAATGGAGGAAGTGGAATTCACAGTCAAACATCTCAATCCTGACAAGGCTCCTAGATTGGATGGTTTCCAAGCCTTTTTCTTTCAGCACTTTTGGGACATAATTAAAAAATATGTCTTTGAGGCGGTGAAGGAATTTTTCAAGAAGAAATTTATGCTAAAAGACATGAACTACACCTTTCTTTCTCTAATCCCAAAATGTGGTAATGCTATGGAATTAAAATATTTCAGACCTATAAGTCTTTGCAATACATCCTATAAAATCTGCACCAAAATCTTGGCTCTCCGCCTGCATCTAGTGCTCCCCTCTATCATCTCTGATCAACAAGGGGATTTTTTCATTGGTCACCAGATCCAGGATGGAATTATTACAATCAAAGAGATGATCCACTCAGCTAAGCTTAGTAAGAAGGCTGCTCTATTTTTCAAACTGGACATGGTAAAAGCTTATGACAGGGTTTCATGGTGCTTTCTTGATAAAATCCTTGACAGGTTTGGTTTTGATTTTTCCTTTAGGAATCTGGTCAAGGCTTGTATTTCTAATGTCCGATTATCTATTCTTATCAATGGTCCCCCTTTGGGTTTTTTCCTAGCTCTCAAGGCCTGAGGCAAGGGGATCCCATCTCTCCCTTCCTCTTTATTATCTTGGCGGAAGCTTTAAGTAGAAGATTAAATGTTGAAAATGAGAATGGTTCTCTCAAAGGGATCTCTCCAGCAAGGGAGATGGAAAAATTTTCACATCAACATTTTGTTGACGACACCTTTCTAGTGGGGGAAGCTTCTCTCGAAGCTAAGAAAATAAAATCTCTCCTGGATGACTATATGGAAGTTTCGGGACAAATGGTTAATTTCAAAAAGAGCTCTCTCTTCTTCCTTAACACCTCGGATAATCACTATAAGAAGATAGAAAAAATTTTGGGATGTGATTTTAGATATTTCCCTACCTTTTATTTAGGTATCCCTCTTGGGGTTAAGAGACCGTCTATTTCTAATTAGAACTTCCTAATTGAAAGGTTTGAAAGAAAACTTGCTGGTTAGACAGCTAATGTGTTATCCCAGTGACAAGATTACCCTACTAATTAGTTCTCTTGAGTCTTCTGATGTATGTCATGTCCCTCTACCAACTTCGTACTAGTGTTGGGGACAAACTGGAAAAATTCCAAAAATGCTTCATATGGAATGGCACTTTGAAAAATAAAAATTAATTCTCTCGGTGGCCTAGGACAGAGTTTGTAAACCTAAAAATCTTGGGGGACTTGGTCTCAAAGACTAGACTAAAATGAATAAAGCCCTTCTTGCAAAAATTGGATGGAGGTTAACTAAATAAAATGGAGTCTAGACCAGAATTCTAAAGAAAAAATATTGGATGGATGTTAATGACAAGAGATGGATTTTCAAACCGGAATCCTTTAATGGCTCATGCATATGGAAAGCTATTAACTAGGAAAAAGAAATTGTGGCTAGGGGCAGCAGGTGGAAAATAGGAAAAGGAAATGAGATAAGCTTCTGGAAAGATAAATGGGCTAGGAATTTTATCCTTAAAGATCAATTCCCCCAAATTTCTAGTCAGCTTGAAGATAAATATGGGGATAAAATCATTAACTATATGGTTGATGATGACAAATTTTAGACATGGAAACTCATGGAACTAGATAGACAGGAACCCAATGATCATTTGAGTAGGCTCAATGATTTCCTAAAAAATATGTTTCTTCTAACAGCAAGGACCAAGATAGAATAGTTTGGGAAAAAGAACAAAGTGGTAATTTCTTTGTTGAATCTTCCTATTCCCTATTTTTTGAGGGAGGAACTAGAGAACAAGATTTAAATTTTGGTAAGATTTGGAACAAGAACATAACCCCAAAGGTTAATTTTTTCATCTGGCTTTCAGTAATGAATAAAATTCACAATGTTGATAATCTGAATAAAAGAGGTTTCCAGATGGCCAATAGATGTGTTCTGTGTGAAGTGAATATGGAAACTGTAAATCATCTTCTTCTAGAATGCCCTTTTGCCCATCTAATGCGTTCTTCTATCCTAGGTTGCTTCTTAGTTTTCTGGGTAATTACTAATGAGATCAAGGATGCTTTGATTCAATGGATCTGTCCTTTCTTCAGTCGAGGACTTAAAAATATCTGGGTTATGAGTTTTGGTCACCTTGGTGGGAATTATGAAAGAAAGAAATAGAAGGATTTTCAAAAATAAGAAACTTCCTATTAGGGTGACTATAATCAAACTCCTACAGGCTATTAGAAACAATTTTTCTATACTAAGGAAAAATGAAATGGAAATCCTTGACAATGAACTTCATTTCTTTAAGAATTGGAACCTTATAGGTGACCCTAAACCCAAAATATGTAATCCTTGTTCAAGTATTAAATGGAATTCACCTAGGGATGGTTTCTTTAAACTCAACTTCGATGGTGCTACGAAAGGTAATCCTAGGAAAGTTGGGGGTGGAGGTGTTCTTCGGGACTCCCTTGGTAGATTCCTTCTTGCTTAATTCTTCAACCTAGGCCTCCAATATAACAATGTTGCTAAGGCTACTGTGATGTTCTAGGGGTGAAGTTAGCCAAGGAGAAAGGCTTAACACATCTTGAAGTGGAAGGGGACTCTTTATATATCATTTCATGTCTGAAAGGAAAATCTCAACCTTCTATTTCTATTGAGGACTTCATAAATAAAAATAAACTTCTAGCATCCTCTTTTGAGGCCATATCCTTTCATCATGTGTACCGTGAAGGAAACTCTCTCGTAGATTACATGGACAATTTGGGGGTAAATGTTAGGGGTCTAAAGGTGGTAGAGGATCCCAATGTGATGCAAGCCACATTTATTGAAATCATGAAAAGGGAAGGTTTAACTTATAACACTCCTACAAATGAGGAGGCAATAATCATTTAGACTCGTGACACCTCTCTTTCATGACTACTGAACTCGTGCTAAATTTCTTTTCTTTTCCTCGAAGGGGCAGTGGATATCCTTGTTTTCTAGAAGCATGAAGATAGGATTGGGAAGGTAATGATTTACAAAATAGAAAGAAGAACAAAGCCAATAGCATGGGGGGAGACTTAGTTAGAACTGAACCTTGCAAGAGGTAGGAGATGTCCATTGAGGTGGAAACTCTGCTCAAAAAGGTGGGTATGTTGCCCTTTTTCAACATTTTTGATGGCTACGATGAGAAGCTAAGTGAAGTCATGGTGAAAACGTGGAATGAGGGCCATGTTCAGGTCAGTAATTTCTCCTTTACCATCTCCCCTAAGCTTATTTCCAAAGTCTCGGGTTTATCTCTGGAAGGAAGATGCATCTACAAGCCTAAGTCAGACTACAGTCTGGAGATTGAATGTTTTATGTAAGGTAAGGGTATGCATGTTTCTCTTCACAATGGGTATGCTCGGGAAAATATTCCCCATCCTTTTGATGAAATTGCTCAGTTTTTTATGTCATACATCACCTTAGAAGGCTGGTATAAAGTGATTTATGGTTACCATTTCCCCATGTTGAACCATGTGTGTAATGCAAAGCCCTACAATTTCCCTTTCTTTCTATATACCTCCCTGGTGAAATCTATTGGAATGGTTGAGAAAGGGACCTTCTCACTTCCTCTGCATTAGGGCCTCATTAAATCCCTGCTCAGGCTGGGTACTCCTCTTTTGGGGAAAAATGACAAATTTGGGGCCTTTGTTGCTATTGGCTCAGTGCCCATGGAGGAAAGTCTTAGTGAAGACCCATTTGGAAAACCTGTGGCTAAGCATACCAGATCCAATCTGATTCATAGTGTTGTCAAAAATGTAGCAGGGTTGAGGAGGATCCTAAACAGGTTGAGGAAGTGGAGATTTTAGATTCAGGTGAAAACCAAGATGGGAACCCAGACTTGTCAATCTCCAGTATGGACAAGGTTGTTGTTGATGGGGTTAATAGTGATGAGGGGGAGAGCGAGAAAGCTCCAGAAAATGTTGATGATAAGAATTCCAATAATTTGGAGGATGTCATTGAGAGCTTGCATGCTCTTAAAACTACCCAATCTAAATTGTTTACTACTCAGGACTTTGCTATCAAGTATCATTATTTCATGCAAGAATTTGAACATTGTAGGCTTGATACCGATATTAATAGACACAGGATTAGTATGGTCTCCATGTACTTGAAGGATCTCGGCTAATAAAGTGGAAAAATTATCTTCATTGGTCCTTAGCGAACAACTCAAGAATACTAATGAGAGAATCCTAAAGATGGCCAAGGATATGATGAAGATGAAATAAGTTGTGTTCCAGATTCGTGACGTCCATCTCCTCAACATTAAGAGCACCATCCACCATCTCAATATTTTAGTTGAGATTATTCATTCCATGGAACTTTCTAAGGAAAGGGAAAAAGATGGTAATGGCCCTAAAGTGGATATCCCTGAGCCAAACTACAAGTTTTGGAAAGCTACCATTGATTCCCTTGTCAAAGAATGGAATGGATGCATGAACTCAATGGGGGACCTGATAAAAGAGTGACAACGAATATGGGATATTGGTTTGTTGTTGTTAGTTCTAAGTTGTTTCGCTATTAGTTTCTTGGTTCTGCTACTGTTAGTTAGTTTATTTGTTGTCTGGTTACTTTCCTTTATGTTTGTATTTCCTTATTGTTGGTCTTGTGTTGCTTTGGGTTTATGGTAGGGCTTTAATTGTATATTAAATCCCTTGGCACTTTGTAAGGCTGGTAACATTTTTATGGGGTATGGTCCCCTCAACCCTTTTTACCTCTAATAACAAAATGATGTAACTTGTTAATTACATTTTTTTGAATAATAGTCCTTAGGGGACTGGTTATGTTAAAATATACCATTTGGGATTAAAATGTAGATTTTTAATGTTAAATGTCTTATAAACTGGTCTATTTGATAACTACTTTGAATACATTATATGTATATGAAAATGGTTTAAATGGGAATGTAAATTTCAAGCATGTTTTTTACCTATGGGATAATATTGATAGTACTCTTATTTCAATATTATAACTATACCCTTTATGGAATTTTATTTAATGTAATTTCATGAGAAAACGAATTTTGGAAGGACTTTATCTAATTTTTTTTTTTGTTTCATTTTTCAGGGTGCATTTTGTTTTTGTGTTATAACTTTTTCTCAATTATTATATCTTTTTTGATATTCTATTTTATTTTATATTTTTTTATGTTTCGAGACATAACTTATTTTTCCATTGTTGTATTTTTTTAGGTGTTTTATTTTTTTGAATAAATGTTTCTTTAACTATAGGTAGAATTACTTTTTCATAAAATGTTATTTTCTTGCATTTCATCTTAAACTTTTACATATAATATTTTTGAAAAATTTCTAAATTTAAATCTATTGTCCACATATATTAAATAAGCAATGTATATTAACTTATTATTTCAAGGTTTGAAAATACATTGATTCAAGGCAAATTTGTAGGATTTTGTATTGAATACAAGGAAAATATGTATTTCTTAACACTAGAAACAAAACACGTTTTATATTATTTTAAATTATAAATGATACATTTTTCAATCAAAAATTTATAATGATACAAAAACTATGTACATCACACATTTAAAAATTTCACTAAAAATGAAATATTTTCATTTATAATTTTATTTTTCACAAAATATTAGGTTTTCCCCAAATAATTAACATGTTAAGCAAAACATTTGGGCCCTATCATGGTCAAGTAGTTTTTGACCATGATGGGGCCTAATTTTTGGGATCTCACATGGTCAACAAAATTATTGAATATAAGAGCGAAAAAATGAACTATGGATTATTTAAACTCCATAATGACCATTCAAAATTAGCATTGAAAATATCTCTAGAGTATTTTAGCTCCCAAAATTGGGTCCTCCTATGGTCAAATGACCGCTTGACCATGATAAGGTCCAATCGATCATGATAGTTCTCACTTGAACATGATATGGCCTATTTTTTTTGGCCCTCGATGGTCAAGTGACAAATTGACCATGGGAAGGAAAAACAATTGAACTATGGAGTATTTCAGGTCTATACTATCCATTCAAAATTACCCTTGAAAATAACTTCAAAGTATTTTACCTCTAACAATTGAGCACTAACAAGGTCAATTGGATGCTTTACCATGAGAGGGAAAAATAATTTGAGTTGTGGATTATTTATACTCCATAATGACAATTAAATATCAATATTGAACAAATATCCATAATAATTTAGCTCAAATGATTGTTAATAAATAGTGACTTCAAAGATGACACACTATGGATCTATTTTCATTGCTAATTGTGAATGGTATTTGTAGAGTAAAAATACTATGGATATTTTATTTTTTTAGAAATCTATGGTCAAACGAATTCTTGACCATGGAGGGAAAAAAATTTACCGCCCTCCATGGTCAAACGTCTACTTGAAAATGAGAGAGGGAGAAAGTTTTTTGAACAATGGAATATTTAAGCTCCACAATGACCATTCAAACTTAACATTGAAAATAGTTATAGAGTATTTTAGGTCTGAATTTTTTTCCCTTCGATAGTCAAGTGGCTACTTGATTATGATAAGACCCCATTTTTAGGCCCTCCCATGGTCAAGTGAATTCTTTATCATGAGATGTAAAAACATCTAACCTCGAGACTATTTTAGCTCCATAATGACCATTCAAAATCAACATTGAAAAAATCTTAAGAGTGTCTCAACTCACAATTGACCGTTACTGAAATAGTCACTTTGGGGATCACATACTCTAGATATATTGTCAATGATAATTGTTAATGTCATTTTGGAGTTGAAATAATCTAGAGATTTTATGTTTGTAACCCTCTATGATCAAGTGGCCACTTGACCGTGGATGGAAAAAAATTCCTTCACTTCATGGTTTAGCATCTTACTTAACCATGAGAGGGTCATATTAAATTTTTTCCTATTATGTGCACATTGTTGTTTGATGATATATGGAGAAAAAATTGATCTATGGAGTATTTCAGCTCCATAATTACTATTCATAAATAGTATTGACAATAACTCTAGAATATGTAATCTCTAGAGTGTATGTTAATAAATAGTTTCAAAGTTATAAATTGGTACCTACCATGGTCACATAGCTAATTGACCATAGGAATGTCCCAAATATTGATTCCTTCCATCATAAAGTGGATACTTGACCATGAAGGGCTACATGAATTTGAGCTTCACAATTTCCATTAAAAATTAACATTCAAAATAACTTCAAAGTATTTCAAATATTGAATTACCATTAAGAAATATTTTCAAATTGAACTTTAACTATTGTCTTTTAGGTATTAGAGCTTAAATGTATCAATTCAAGATCAACTCTTGAGTGACCATTTTAATTAAGCTATAGAATATTTCTACTCTGGAGAGACCATTTAAAATTAGTGATGGAGAATTTCAGATCTAGAGTGATAATTTATAAATGGTTCTAGAGTACTTCAGAAAGATCATGAGAATCAATGAGGTAGCTCCATAAATGGTTACAATATTGAGTTTGAATACTTTCAAAATGTGGCATAAAACTAGAGTTATATAGTGGATATTTGGTATATTTTAATATCCTTTTTGGGAAACACACTCATAAAAATGATATTATTAATTTTTAAAGTGTCATAAAAATAAACATTGTTACAATTATATTTAACATTATATATTGTATCAAATAGATTTAGTAAACATGTGATTTTCACATGGAAAAAATATCCTTATGAAAGTGAAGAAAATTGGAGAAGGAATTATAATGATAGGTAACATATGTGACAATATTTTTGTTGAGGTTATAAATTTCATGGTTGAAGGAGTTACCATAAAAACTCTAGGTGGTGGTATACATTCATAAAAATAATGCGAGGGTATAAGAATAACTTATCCCAAATGAAACATGAGACTTTTTGTGGTTTATAATGGAATTTGAATTTATAGCCAATCCATAGAAATAAATTCAATAATATATATGTATCATTTACACACACACACACACACACATATTCATATTTATTCAATCTAATTTATTTACAAAATAAAAAAATTAATAGTTTTTTTGTAATTATAGAAAAAAATTCATTGTGGATTACTTGACATCGAAGAAAAAATTAATTGGGAAAAAATAAAGAGAATACATTCAAAATATTTTGAATGATGGAGGTAAATAATGGATGTAAGGAAGAAGATATTGTTCGAAAGAAGATTCAAAACATAAAACAAATCCCCTTAACGTATTTTAATAAATACATGGATTGAAAATTTATTAATATATTTTATATGAAAACTAAAAACTTAACCTTTTACTATGCAAAAAGAGAACAAAAAGTATTTCACAACCTTTGAAAGTGTGGATGTAAAAATGAATGCATGGAAGAAGAGATTGTTCAAAATCAAATTCAAATGTTGGCACAATGTTGCATGAAGGTACTTATAAGTAAATTGATTATAAATTTATCTATATATATTCATGATTAAATTTATTGTATTTATATATGCATTTTTTTCATGAAGTACAATCAAATATTGAAATATAAATCATTGAATATGTGGAAATTAGAAGTAAAGTAATGATTTTTTTGATGATTTATTTTCTTGAAAATACTTAAGCTAATTTTTAAAAGGATTTAATGTAACCTTTGTGGAGCATAGAAGATACATTTAATCAAATTGATATTTAATTTCTATCCAATGTAGAAGTTGAATGAATTCTTAATAATCAGGATACTATTAGAGTTGAATAATTTTTACATCAAATATGTTAATGATTAAAAAATCATAAGGGATATTTTATAGGAAAAAATGTTGACAATGTGCAGAAATACTCTATAAAATTTTTAGGATTTATCTAGGGAAAAGGAAGAATAGAAATTACTGAGATTGGTAGTATTACAAGGTTGATACCAAATAAAATAAATGAATTTAAATTCGATATATATGTCATTGTTATCTGAAAAAAGTTTTTCAATATTGTAGATATGATATATGTAAGAATTAAATTTATAAAAGGTCAATCAATTGTATAAGAAGAAGAGATGAAAATACACTAAATACTCCATTAAAGAAACCACAAAATAAAAAAGTTGATTTCTTTGAAGTTTTAGACAGTGAGAAACCATCAATATATTTAAAATATCTTAAAAGTGATGAAACTCAACAAATATGAAAAGACAATATAATTATATTAATAAACAAGAGTAAAAACTAAAAGGACAAAGATAGTGGATAGAAAAAGTCATCTAGAAGAATATATTCATGCAATGATGACTTTAAATTGTTGTTCAAATATACAACATATATTACTCCTAATATATTAAGAACACATAAGGAAATTTTAATTTTTATAGATATTTATAAAAGACACAATCATCTCTTCAAAATATTTGAACATGAATGTTATCAAAAAAATCAAAAGGATATGATTATGAGATCCAATAACAAATAAATTTTTATGGAGTCTTAGCTTAAAATTCATTATGGAGCAACAATATTTTTAATAGGTTAAAGGAAAAATAGGATAATAGTGAAATTATTTCTATCCATGGTGGGAAAATTCTTCAAAATCCACATTCAGATACCTTGGTAGAAAAATATCATCTGTGCTAATTTATAAAAGTACATGATGATGTGTCACCCAAAGGACATGTATTGGTAAAGATGGCTCACTGAGTTAATATGAAACTACTTCCATCAACATTGAACTAGAAAAGGTGATAGAAAAAATTAATGAAGACTTACATTTATTAAGAATGAAAATTATTTCATAATCATGTTTTTTTACTATGTGGATTAATGATTTTCTATATGTTGCATTCGCAAGAACAAATGAACATTCAAGATGCAAAGCATTTTACAAATTAATAAATAAATAAAAATATGGGAAATCGACACATTAAAAATAAATAATATTTTAGAAGGTTATAAAAATCACATGAATGATTTATTCATTGATATCAAAAATCTAGATTTGATAATGAATTTAAACTACAACAGATTTGATATCAACAAATGAAATAGAGAAAACACATAAACAAATAGAATATAGAGAATAATGGAGTAATTTATATTGAATATTGGAGGGAATTTTATACAAATTCATTCTCCTATAATCATGGATTCAAGTCTCATCAAAATATCCCCTTATCTCTCGTCTATTCCCTAGTCTTAATCCCATACCCTTATCTATGAATTTTACACGAAAACTAATTGTGCACACTCATGTATTATTTAAATAATACTAATATTCAAATCATATGTTCACACTATGAAAACTAAAAAAACTCTAACAAGTTTTCTAGTGGAACCATTAACCAATCTATATGTGATTTTCAAAGAGATTCACAAACTCTCAAATTGGTTTTGTAGTGGACAACCAACCACTCCATAGAAGCGTACATGTTTCCCCACTCACATTTTACAAAAGAGAAAAAATATAGGAAAATATGTTCCCAAATATGAACATGAATTATCCTTTTGTTCTTTATTTACTACCACACATGGTGAAAGAAAACACACTATGAAAGAAGAAAAATAAATTATCTCCAATACAATGAAGAAATCTCTTTATTGGTGACTAACAAGAGGATTAGTTTTTTTCCATCCTTCTTTTCCTCCAGCCTCCATGAGTCACTACTCAATATAGGTAGTCATCTTCATCTTCATTTTGTTTAGTTTCATCATCTTATTTAGTGCTTTCCTCATCAGTGCATAGGCCTCATCCATATTGAGCTTACCTGATATAAGATCCTTGGAACGAATAGTAGAGAAAGAATATTTTTGTCCCTTTTTCTTGCAATAAACAAATTCTAATTCTTTTTGTTTCTTGAATAATCAAAATAATTTTTCTTTATATTAAGGGAAGTTTCTACCTCACTGTCTTCTTTTTTCTATTCTCTTCAACTAGTAGTGCAGAAATCATACCTTCAAGTGACTAAAAAGGGCATTTAGCCAAGATTAAAAACTACATTATTGTATTTTTGGGGTAATCTATTCAATAAAATAGTTTTTTCATCTTCATCATCTACTTGATAACTTACTTATGTTAGTTGTCTTAGAAGAGATCTTAGTTCATTGGTATAACTTGACATAGTTGCACCCTCATTCATTTTCAACTTGAATAATAGTAATTTAAGTGCAAATTTAGAATTCATAGCCAAAGCTAAAAATGTTCTACTTAGAAAATCCCATGTATCCCTAGAATTTTTTTATAAGTCTATATAATGCAAATCAATGTCTAATAAAAAAATCCCAATAATGTATTTTGCTTTGTCATCCCTGGTTTGCCACTTAAGTAATTTTGCAAAGCATCTTTAGGTTCTGTTTCTTTTCCATTTATAGTCCCCCAAATTTTTAGTAGTTACATTTTTATTTTCACCTTCTATATGTGAAAATTTAATCCATTGAATTTATCTAACAAGATTTTTATAATGGATGTTGAACACCATCGAAATTTCACCCTTATAACAATATTCATCTCTTTTATTAAAATAAATTAATAAAGAAAATTAGAGAATGTTGGAAATCAATCACTTTTATTTTTAAATGGTGGTTGATGGTGACCAGAGTGAATCATTACCGATTGGGAATAGAATAGTGGGCAGCCTTATGGAATTGCTAGTGATTGAAAGATGACTACGGGTGATTTGTAGAGGCTATCAATCAGTAGGAAAAATTATCGGTGATCAAGAAGAGTCATCGATTATTAACAAAATCGACGTAGATTGGATCAGAAGTAAAAGTGATCTCTTTGTCACAAACCTAGAATTTAGAAAATGGTGATGGAAGATTAAAAATCTCATATTTACATCCTAGAGGTTGTGGTTTTTTCCTGCAACAAATCTCATAAATCGTCCTAAAATTCTCTCGATATAAGATGATATCAAAAATTTAGATTTGATAATGAATTCAAACTAATATAATATGAGATCAACACATGAAATAGGGAAAATACAAAAACACATAGAATATAGAGAATAATAGAGTAATTTATATTGAATATTGGAGGGAATTTTATACAATTTCTTGCTCCTATAATCATGGAGTCAAGTCTCATCACATTATCCCCTTGTCTATCCTCTATTCTCTAGTCTTACTTCCACACCCCTATTTATGAGATGTTCATGAAAACTAATTGTACACACTCATGCATTATTTAAATATTTAAATAGTACTAATATTTAAACCATATGTTCACACTATGAACACTAATTTCATAACATCCATATCAATAATTTTAAACCAAACACATAGGAGAATGTCCAATTTTCATCCAAATGAATACTTAAGTATTATTCATGATGACATGTTGAAAGAAGGAATAAATTTTTACCTTGAATGAAAATAATTAAAAATAATTTGGGGATAGGTTTAGAGAGGTATCATTGGCAATAATTCTTACACATGTTCACAAAGTAAAGGTGGTTTGGGTAACCATTTCTTAATATATGTTACATGTGGATAAAACTTTAGAATATTAACATCTTTAAACAAATTTATAAGGGACTCGGAGACGAAAAAAATTATGGAAACCTACAATTCATTCATGAGATATCAAAGTACCCTCTATATTATGTTTTTCTAAAAAAATTTATGTATCCTCCATGTAGGATGAACTAATTTGATATTTCCCGACTTGGTGAATAGAAGAAGCTCCCACCGTCTTTCAACTTTAATTATAAAATTGTCTAAGTGACAACAAAAATAGGTAAACATTTGAAAAATTATGTAATTATATTATTTTACTTTAATTTACTTATAATATGTCACTTGTATTATTATTCATGTCTATAAAGTTTAGTTTGAAATGTTAAATAAAATTTTATCAATATGTATTTCTATGATAATTTCTACATTAATAATATAAAATTTCATATAAGAAGTTATTGGGTATGGTAATAAAATAAAATTAATGTCAATTATTCGATTTTCAATATTGATCATTTAAAAATCCCATGAATATCACAAGTTTCTAATTTCAGGCCTCTCATGTTATTTCAATTAGAAAATTTTATAAGTGACAACAAAAATAGGTAAACATTTGAAAAATAATGAAATCATATTATTTTACATCCATTTACTTACAATATGTCACTTGTATTATTATTCATGTTTATAAAATTTGGTTATAAATGTTAAATAAAATTATATCAATATGTATTTCAATGATACTTTCTACAATAATAATACCAAATTTCATATAAGAAGTTATTGGGTATGGTAAATTAATAAAATGAATGTAAATTATTCAATGTTCAATATTGATCATTTACAAAATCCATGAATATGAAAAGTTTGTAATTTTACCTCTCATGTTAAAGCACCCACTTAACCATGGGGGCCCAAATTTTGGGGCCTCCCATAGTCAAGTTACTCCTTGACCATAGGAGGCCCAATTTAGGAGTCACTCTAAAGCTCAAATATTCTAGAGCCAATTTTTAATGCTAATTTTGAATTGTTATTATGGAAATACAATATGTTTGATCTCAAATGTGTTTATCCCTCCATGGTCAAGTACCCACTCAACAAAGAGAAGGTCAAAATTTTCATGGAAATATATTGTCAAGAAGGAGCATGACCATGCGAGGGTCAAATAAAGGTGAATTTTTTTACCCTACCACATTCAAGTACTTGATTGGCCATAGATGGATAATTTTGTTTGCACTCTAACAAATCAAAACACATTCACACCTAGAACATATAAAAATATAACGGGTTTTTAAAAACTATTCTTTAATCGAGATAATTTTTGTATGATCACTTCAAAAATATTTCTAAACAATCATTCTAGAGCTAAAATACTCCAAAGATATTTCCAAATGGTCACTCTAGAGCTAAAATATTTTGAAGCCAATTTTCAATGTTAATTTTGAATGGTCATTATTTAGATGAAATACTCTAGAGCTCATATTTTTGTAGCCCTTAATGGTTAATAACTTACTTGAGCATGGAGGGCCAAAATTATTTTCTCTGCATGCACCCTCTTGACCATAAGAACGATTTTGAAATAGATTATAATATTAAGAGTGATTAATTTCAGTTTTAAATATTAAAATCTTTAAGAAAATTTTTATTTCACTCTAGAGATGAAATACTCGAGAGCCGATAATCAATTCTAATTTGTAATGGTCAATGTGAAACTAAAATACTCCTAAGCTCCTATTTGTTTATCCCTTTATGGTCAAACACCTAACTGACCATGAAAGTATTAAATGCTTTTCCCTCAATGGTAAAATAACCACTTGACCATGAGAGGTCCAATTATTTTTATCTTCATGGTTAATCATCAAATTGAGCATTAAAGATACAATATTTGGATCTCTTATGGACATTTTCAATGTTAATATTAATAGTAATTGTACAACTAAAATAAACCTAAGCTCAAATTTATTTAGAATTCCATGGTCAAGTGTTTTCTTTACAATAGAGGGCCAAATGTTTTTTCCATCCACAATGAAGAACCCACTTGACCGTGGAGGGCCATATTTTCCCCCTTTCATGGTTAAGCATATTCTTAGCCATTAAAGATATAATATTTTTCCCTATCATGGTCAAGAGCATTCTTGACCATTTATGCTCATATTTGGTCAATTGGGTGGTCAAATAAAAGGCCAAAAATTTTCCCCTGTGATTGGGTAAGTGCAAACTTGACCATGCATGACTAATTTTCTTTACTATATAATAACTCAAAACCCATGTAGAACACATATCTTTCAAGACAATTACACCTAAAACATATAAAAATATAAGATATTAAAGAGTTTATTTTCTATAGAGATAATCATTTTGTATGGTCAATCCAAAACTTATTTTGAATATTCATTCTAGAGATGAAATATTTTGGAACTATTTCGAATGCTCACTCCAAAGATGAAATAGTATGAAGATGCTTTAAATGATAATTTTGAATGGTCATTTTGGATCTGCAAGACTCTTGAGCTTAAGCTTTTAGCCCTTAATTTCAAGCACCCACTTCACTATGGAGGACCAAAATATTTATCTTCAAGCATGCACTTGACCATGGAGGACCAAAAATATTTATCTTCAAGCATGCACTTGACCATGGAGGACTAAAAAAATCTCTTCAAGAATGCACTTGACAATGAAAGGGATTTTGAGGTAGATTATAATATTTAGGGTGATTTTTATTTTTTCTTAAATTTTAAAAGTTTTAAGAATTTAGGTATTTCACTCTAGAACTAATAATTTGTAACCAATTCTCAATACTAATTTAGAATGGTCATTCTCGAGCTAATATGTCTAAAGATTAAGTAGGAGTTAAATCAAATTTTCAAAAATTTCCATGTTAGTTAAAGATTTGGATTTTTTTGTGTATAAAATGTTTTTGAAGGACTAAATTTTGAATTTTGTTTCTATTGTTGCATTTTGTTCATGATTTTTATCCTCCGGTGAATAAAACATATTTTTGATCTAATACTTTTCACTTTTAACATGCATATGAAAATTTAAAGATATCAAAGATGGATTCCTTTTATTAGGTCATATTAATAACTATATCTAATAAATTTAGAAATTTAATTCATCTTTAAAGGGGTTATATTTTTAGAATATTCCCCAAATGATGGATATCTACAAAACCTGCAAGACCACAAGGATTTTAACTCTATATCTTATCAAAAAAATTTAATATTTTAAAGGATTCATAAAACATTATCAACTCAAGGGTAAGGATCAGATAATTTGTTTGATAAAATATCAATATTTCCAAATAAGAGCAAAAGATTATTTTCCAATTTTTGGTTCAAGTGCGAGTTCATGATCATGAGCAGATTACACCACTAGTTTGTGGAGCACATTAGAGGATGGTATGAATAATGTACCAAAAATTTCTCCAAAGTATATTTTTAAAGATTTAAAACAAAAAAATATAAAGGGCAAGCTAAAGTTGAATATATAAAAATTAAATATGATTTTAGCTTGAATAAAAAACCACTAGAAAAGTACATTCTTATGATGATCAAAAAAAGTAAATTAAACATAAGAGGTCTTAATTCATCACTTGATAGATTCAATTCTATGTTCCATGAATCACATGTAGAGGGGTCAAATTTTTGGATGACCCAGGAAAACATTATAATGATGCCTTAAAATAAGTTATGTTTCCTACAAAGGATAATTACATAGGGGAATTTTGGCCAAAGACCAAAAAATATATTAATGTCAAGTGTATTACCTATTTTGTGTGTGGAAGAAACTAAAAACTTTGAAGAGGAGAAAAATAAATATGAGATTGAATAATTTATTGGACACGTCGATGAAAATGTAAAAGTGGTATTCAATCCTAGGTTGGATGTAAAGCAAGGTCATATGTGGTTGATACATCCTAATGAAACTTAGGGGATATATTGTACAATAGGGAAGGAAAAGGATATAATTGGGGTTCTCATAGATAATTATTTCCTAGTTGAATGGTAAATTTCCAAGTGTGGAAATACAAATAATATATCAAAAGAAAATTATATAAAGAACATTTGAAAAAGGAATGGATACCCAATTATTCTGAAACAAAAATTCCTTTTGATAAGTGTGACAATATAGTGTATTCGTGGAATACTAGAAGAAATGATGACAAGGAAGTCATACTAAAATCTTTACAATTAGATAAGATAAAGGACATGAAGAATAATGAATAGGATATATGTGATTGTAAAGTGAAATCCTTTTTTGGACAATGATAATATATATTTCAAACAATACTACTTTCCTAATCAAATGTGTGACATTCATATTTTAATACCATTCTAATAATTTTTAAACACAATTTCAAATCATTATTTTGAGGAACAATAATAGTAGAAAGTGTATTTGGATTAGTAAATTTAAATTTTGCCATAGAAACTAATTAGTTAATTGTTCATTTCTTAATTAATTAGCTAATTTATTAAAAAAATGATTAGTTGTAAAAAGAGGGTTAAGGGGATCCTACCGTACATCAAGAAATCTCCATGAGGAGAAGATTAAGATAAAGTATAATAACATCGAAACACCATAGTAGAAAAGTTCATAGTAATAAGGGCACTTAGGAGCCCATATAGTGAAACTAACAACATTGAAGGAACTAACAACCAAAGACAGAGATAGTGAAAAAATAGAACACCCTGCACCATAGTCATTGGTAGGATTTTTCAAGCCCCTCCAGTACCTTAGCCCATTATTTTGCAAGAGCATTAATATTAATAGCCAAAGAGCCCAAGTTTAAACCATCCGGGGTCGCCTTCCATTTCCTTCCTTAACTATCCATAGCACAATAAGAATTGGCAAGCTACCTCAGAGTTTGAAGGTGTAGCAGGGTCAACTTAACAGTCACGATGCTCCATTCCATATAGCCATGGAGAATACCTTTAACCTAATCCATAGCCACTGGTTATGGCCCCAAATTGTCCTTTAGGATATTGATCTTGCCACCCTACACATTGCTAATATATTTATATACCTGCTACTCCCTCATCTTGTGCCAATCATTAAAAATAAACTATACCGAGCTCTTAGTGAGCCACATGTCCCCTTTAAGCTCATCAATATTAGCAACCATCCTAGTTAAGTGATTTTCCCTCCGATCGAGCCGACCTAACCCATAGCTTCATAGTGTTGTTCCAATTGAGTGTTTATAGGAGTCGGGGCACCCTGTTTTCTAGACTCACCCTTAGTGTTCGGCTCAGTGTTTGGGGTCTACTTAGATTTTAGGTCCTGAAGGTTTTGGGCCATGACCACCTCCACCTCATCCTCTTCCATGTTTCCATCTAGAGAATCCTCATCATCACTTGAATCCTCCTCCTCCAAATTAGACTCGAACCATCCGCATAAGCTTCCAAAGCCAGCTTAAGAGCACCAATTTTTTTAATGTCCGTGGCCTCCTTTTGAAAATGGAAAGGATAAATCCCTAGTGGAGAGGGACAGAGATCCTACATGATTTAAACTATGAAACAGAGGCACATAGAGAATGATACAAGAAATAGGGGAAACTAAAAGCCTGCCCCCATCTAAAATGGTTTAGCATTGGGAGGTGGTAAGCATAGATACATTTATGGTAGCCTTCAGGGTTAACAATTGAATTAATGTGAGAGCCTCCTTATCAAATGGTTTAGGTAAAAACATTCTAAGGTAGCTAGAAAAATGGGAGGTGAGATTCTCATTACCTTTAAGAAACAGATTCAATTCTTTAGAGGCTTCCTTCTTCGGTTTATAGACCTCCCTACCCACCACTGGAATGACCATAACTTCAGCCACTAAATCCATAGTTATCTCCAGACCGATCCCTTTCATCTCCATAACAACACCTTTTTTGGTCACCTTCCATGCACTAGAAAATTCTTTTTGAGATTCTTGTAGTGCCCTTTGAGTTTTTTACGTAAGGGGTAAAACCTTTGTTATCAAATAGGGATATAGGATCGGGAGTGACCCAAAGAAGGTTAGCAGTCGGTCTTGACAAGATCCCCATCCATACCGCTAAACAACAAAGGAATCTCCACAACACATGACTCGAAAACCAGAGAGCTAAGAGCTTACTCGCATTACTCGCATACCACAAAATTATTCTACGGTAGCGGTTGCCAGATAAAATTCTCAAAAAATATGTGCAAATCACAACCCCGATCTTCTCATAATTGAGAAATAAATGCAAATTAATCATACAAGAAAAATCATGATAGGATAGCCTCCCATGAAGAGACCTTATACGTGGACATTAGTGTCTATTAATAAGTGTGCCCATACCTTGGGATCGAGAATTTCCATCTCCCTCAAAAGTGTCAAATCATGCCCATTAACCCCCATGTTAGCAAAGAAATCCACAACGGAATTTGATTCCCTATACAAATGTTTGAAGGAGATAAAATTAAAAGAATGGGCCATTTACTTAATACTCTTAATAGAGTTAAAATTGGCAATAGATATGGGACTTTCCTTATTTATGTTGTTAATTATGTTTAGGGAGCCACCTTCACTTCCAAATTAACAAAGTTGTGTTGAAGAGCTATAGA
The DNA here is from genome assembly GCA_018340775.1 of Taxus wallichiana var. yunnanensis. NCBI lineage: Eukaryota > Viridiplantae > Streptophyta > Pinopsida > Cupressales > Taxaceae > Taxus > Taxus wallichiana. Next base: position 173,582,174 of record CM031244.1, read on the forward strand.
TAGACCCCAAAAGACCCCAACATCTTCAGCAACATTATTTGTTTGAGTGCCCAAATTGTATAAGTATCCAAGAATGAAGCTTCCTTCAGAATCACGAAAGACCGCACAAAACAGCAAGCACACCCAGGATTGCCTTTGGAGGAGCCATCAAAGTTTAATTTTAAATATTATTTTGCTAGGTTTGACCCATCCATCTATTCTAGGGTTTAGACCTATGGGCCTAAGGGTAGAAGGTCCCGAGACTCCACTTCATGGAGAAACAAGATTCCTTCTGAGAGAAAGACTTCTTTTAGGAGTTCAAGATAGAAAAGTTAGCCAGGATGGATCTCACACAGCGGGCTCCAATTTTAACATGGGACTCTTTTTTCCCTTTAAAGATTCTTTTATTTCTTTCCTTCCATATTTCCCAAGACAAATGAATTATAGAGAAAATCCATAAGAACTTCAGACCTTGGCTCTTAAAAGGACTAGTCCATTGGATCCACAACAATTTTATGGAGTCCGGGAGACCCAGTTGACATCAAAGATGTTAAGGATGGTTTCCCTAACCAAAACAAGGAAAGGACAATTAAGGAACATGTGTGAGGAATCTTCACAATCCGATTCACACAAAACACATCTATTAACCATGTGGAAATTTCTCTTGTTCAGATTGCCAATAGTAAGAATCTTATCATGGATTACCAACCACCAAAACATATTAATCTTGGGGATTAATTATTTGATCCATATGCTTCCCCAATTAAAATTATCACCTATCTCCTCCTCATGAAAGAAGGAGCGGTAGGCACTTTTGACCGAGAAAATACCATTTTCTTCCTTAGACCAGTATAAGCTATCTTCAATAGGAATCTCTCTATTAATAATAACTCCTCTTAATTTGTTGTTAATAGAAGAGATCTCTAAGTTGTTAGAATGATCCAAAGATATGGTTTTCCACTGACCCAAAGGATCATCCAAATTGAAATAATCTCTCACCTTAGTCCCATATTTGGACACAGAGTCTCTATAGATAGTAGGGAAGATAGTCTTGAGAGGAAAATTCTCCAGCCAGTTGTCCTCCCAGAATTTAATGGTGCGACCATTTCCAACAAGCCATTTGCATCCTTTAGATAACACATGTTTATCCCAATTTAAGGACTTCCAAAAGAAAGAAGAAGCATTAGAGTTCTGGGTATAAAATCACCATTCATTAGCAGTCAAGTTGGGCCAGTATTTACATCTTATGATACTAGTCTAGACACTATCTTCCTTTAATAGTCTCCAAATCATTTTGGCTAGCATATCTTTGTTCATTTTAGTCCAATCTCTGATACCCAAGCCACCAAATTTTTTGGGAAACAAACCTTATCCTAGGAAATTAGAGGAATTTTGTCTTTTGATTCAGTTCCACTCCATAGAAATATTTTTTGTATGCTCTCTAGCTTGCATGCAATCTCAGAGGGTAATCTATAGATAGACATCGTATAAACCAGTAAATTTTGTATAGAGCATTTAAGAAGGATAGCTTTTCCTACTTGAGATAGAAGTAAACCTTTCCACCCTTCAAGTTTCTTCAGAAATATATCAATTAAGAAATTCCATTCAGCATTATTTGGTTTTTCTGTCCCAATAAGCATACCAAGGTATCTGGTTGGGAGGGTTTTTGATGAGCAACCAAGAATACCAGCAATTTTGATGCTTCTTCTTTTAGGGGTATTGATAAAGAAGACAGAGCTTTTCCCATAGTTTATCAATTGATCTGAAGCTTCCTCATAATCCATCATTAACTACTTTAAGATAATTTATTAATTAATTACGTAACTACTTAATAATTAATCAATTATTTAATTAATTATGTATGATTAAAAACATAAAAATTACAAATATATATCAATTTAAAATTAATGGGTCCAACTTAATTGAAATACTATTATATATTAGAGATGTAATTAATGAGTCCCATCTATTTAAGATAAGCATAATAGGGAGTTGAACTATCCCAACAATCTTAATAAGTCCAATATTTTTGAAATTCTCCTTTTATCTTTTTGTTAGAGTATCTATCTACATTTACATGTAGATACATGACTAATGTGAAAAACCTACATGTAATCCATCCTGATTAAATATGATAGTTCACTTTTTAATTTATATATAGATATGGTCCCATCTTATCTGTATACAATCCTACTTAACGAATTGTGATAGTTCACTTTTTTAATGTATAGAAATATTCCTTAATTTGTTAATAAATCCATGCAAGTTTATATTTTAATAAAAATAACATTATCAAATTATTACATGCTTATTGAGATAAAATGCATATAATAATGAGTAAAACCTACAGATGGAGAAAGTAGTTTTACTTTAGAAAATACATTTAAGTTGGAAACACATCTCCATATTAATCAGTGAGAAAATATATAAATAGAGTACATGGATGGTGGGAATTAATTTTACATGTTCTTCCTCCTAATATTTCAGATTTAGTTATGCTCAATTAGAGTTTTAACTAACAAGTTAATAGAAAGGTAGTATATTTAGCTGCTTTGAATTTTATATGAAATAAGGATACTAAAGTAAGAGTAAAGTATAAAAAAATGTATAAAAGTTCTTAAAAAATCCAAACTTGATCTATGATAGAAAAATAAAGTTCAACTATAAAATACCTTCAACATTAAATGCGTGTCTGACAGTTTTTGTGGGTTCAAACCAAATTAAGGCCCAAAAACACATCTTCTTCTTATTCATAGATTTATATACTTTTGGCATGTGAATATATATGTATTTACAACTTAATTCATGTTATATATGTTTCTGATAATACACAAGTTAACTATAATTTGTTCTCTTCATTAAAACCATATCAATTCTCTATAGATAAGAAAAAGTAGTTAATGTTTATGATGCAGAAGCATCATTTATAGTTTGTATATAGGGTAAAAACATAATTTTTTTCTTTCCTAGTGTTTTGATAGGTTCTAGGATTCATTAGCAATCATCTAGGGTTTTTGGTTTAGTTTAAGTCCTTCATAGATTTGAACTGTGTACTTTCCCTCCAAAAGTGCCAATTTGAATTTTGGGGGCATTTTTGGGTTGTAATGGCTAATTAAGTGTAATACTGGAGCATTAAAATATATAATAAGCTTGTAAAAATTCCTACCGTGGTCTAGAAGTCCTACTTAGGCATTGTTTGTGGACTAGTTCTTAGATCCTAGAGTTCTAGACTAGACTAGCTTTTCTAATTTTGTAATAAAGGACAAAATCATGGAATATTAAGGGTATAATGGGAAAAATTTGGTTAGAGATGAATTTGGAATAATATTTAAGAATCCTTATAACTAATTGGAAAAATAATTCAAATTTTTATTAATGAAAAAAAAGTAGCACTAAGGAAATTGAGGAAATGATTATGGTGTATACACATTCTTGTGACAATTTTGAAGGTTTTTGTGCATTCATTTTATGATATTTTCATCTCGAACAATTTTTGGTTGTTGAAGTTTTTTCATTGATAAAAACATGAAATATTAAAACATTTTTTTCTGTGAGAATACCTTGGTGTATGTGTGTTATTTTAGGTAAGAATTGGTATACATGACTCTATAGCGAGTCATTGAGTGAGACATGCATTTGAGACAGTGAATATTGGTGAGTGAAATTAATCAAAAGATGTCACTATTAGAATCAAAATGGACTGAAAAGGGGGTGAATCATTTTTATTTCAGATTTGATTATTCAAAACTCATAAACATGCAACCATCCATTAATGTGTGCATACAACAAATAAATACATGTGTAAGAACCATAAGCAAGATAATCAACAATAGACACAAGATATAAGTGAGAAACCCTCAAGGGAATAAAAACCATTGAAACACAATATTGTATTGATTTTTACAATATTTAGTGATGTATTAACCCCACAAGGAGCACCAACCCCTAGTTTAGTAGAGTTACAACCCTACAAGGAACACTAACCCCTAATTTTGTGAAGCACCAACTCCAAAAGGAGGCTATAACCCCCAAAGATGATCAAACACTAGATAAACCACATTATCATGATATAATATATAATTTTTTTGCCACAACTGATGGAAACCAAGTATTCAACTATCACTTTCTCAATCCTTCAAAAATAATCACTATCTTCACTTCTCCAATATCCATAATCATGAACATATTCTTGATTATCTTCATAAACCTAAAATACACTTGATTCAACCTCAATTCATTCTACAAAAACTATAAATCTATCACACATAGGTCACACACCTTGCACACACGTAACTAGCTTGCAAAAGCACCCAAAACTATGCTTTTATAAGATCCTCTTGATTTAAAATTTAAAAAAAAAAATCCCTCCTTTGGCTCAACCTATACATCAAGGAAACATCCCAAATTTTAAATAAAACAGTCACAACTGACCCAACTAGTCAGGTCGGCCTAGCTAAAGACCTCATTACATGTGTTAAAAATGGCTCAAAACCCCATGGGCACAAAGTTAAAAATCCCTTACATCAAAACCATACATATTCATGACCCATAATACATTAAAAATTATTAAAATATCATTTAAAATTCATACATGGTCATAATTTATCTCAAACAATCAAATTATTTCATTTAATGGGCCCAATACTCTTTGTATTTCTCAAAATTGTTGTTTCCTACACCCTTCAGCACCCTGGAAACTTCATTATGCCACCAAATCACTTCAACTAAACCAAACCATTCCATGTGAAAACTTGATGGAATTTATATAACCTGTAGAACACTTATAAGCAAGTTATAATCCTTGAATCAACCACCTTCTCAAACCACATCCACTTTTGTCTTCACCAAATCAACCTGCCAAAAATGTTGTTTCCAAATATTATCTCATAAAAACATTTATATGAACATTCAATACCTATAAATTAATTCATTCGATTCGAACGTCACCCTTACTTATGTTCCAGGTAATATAAAGCATCACCTAAACCTTCTCATACTTCAAACTACTAAAAACTTTCAAAAAACACATCTTGTCTTACACTTGCAAAGACGTTCCTATCTAAAGATTGACCTAGAACCTATATCAAAACACATCCTCCTAATACAAACCATATATCAATGGAAATATCATGAAGCCTCTTTCCCAAAAAATTGAGTCATCTAAAAATTCAACTCACAACTCCAGATATACTCACTTTACAGAACACTAATGTTTAAGGCCTCAAAATTTCCCTTTGACCAGTGAACCTAAATGAACCTCATTTGACCATGTTCCTACATTAAAATTTCCTAAAACCTCTATGGACATCATGATAATCTCAAATAAATTCCATAACATCAATTTAGCTCATACCTCATTTGGACAACCTTGTCCCAAAACATTATTCTTCAGAAATTGGCCTATTTGAGTGAGGCCAACTCATCACCATGACCTCTACCATACATTTATGGAAATATAAGAGTCCTCTACATCATCAAATCATAAATTTTAATGAATCATTTGAAACAGGATCACTATACCTCTTCTTTGAAAGATTCGCCTAGCTATAACTAGGGTTTTAGACCACTTTATCTTCTTAACATTCATTGATAAAAATTGACGATGAACCTACCTAATTTTTTTTTTAAAACTTCTATACTCACCATACAAACATACCTAAAAAAAAAATTCACATGAAAGTATACACTTCGGTGTGAACATCGAGAAAAAGCTAACTCATTTGGAATTTCACTAGATTTTAACCATGTCTCAGAAAAAATGACATAACATGAAAAATAAACCTCATGAAAACCTAAAATTTTTCCCAAATCACCATGAAACATTATAAAAAAATATCCAATCATCATAATTTCATCACCATACCTCAAAATATCCATCCTATCTCATTTTCATAACAACTCCTTAAGATTTCTCACTATAGAAGCTAGGGTCAACTGAAAGAATGATATAACTCATCATAAAATCAATGAAAATGACAAAAAAACATGATACACCTTGATATACCTGAATTCAAGAATCACTGATCTCATATAGCTCCAATACTCAAACTCATACCTCCAAGCAACCATGTCTACTTCAAATGAGCACCTATAACATAGTGAATCACCATTATATACACCATGCCAATGATATGATTTCCTATATAATATCCAAACCTACTATGCATCATGTAAAAATTATTTTCAAGCATCCAAGAAGAGTCTACCTCCATGCAACATAACCTAGACACATGAATGATCTTGCAGGAGCAAACAATCACTCCTTGAATCTTCTTTGTATCATCAAGAGATTATCGAATCATTGCACCTACATCATCCACAACATCATATGTTCATACTCCATCATCCAATTTTTCATTAATGTGGTTTTTCATTAATTAAAAGACATATAGGAGCACATTCCAAAAATCTCCCCCTTTTTCATTGATGTAAAACTACCTAAACTTCTCTCCCTTTTACTGAAGTAATGACAAAGGCATACCTGTAGTAGCATATTCTTCATCTACCTCTCAGATTCATAACATCATCATTTGGTTAGAAAAAATTAATGACAAAGTAATACCTATAGTAGCATATTCTTCACTTACCTCAACTTCATAGCATCAACATTTGGTTAGAAACATCAACCAAAGATCTTAACTTAGCTCAAAACCTTGAAATTTACCTCAAAAATGATTTACCTTAATTTCTAACTTGAAACCACCATGCTCCCCAAGGTCAAACATCTAAAACATTTTAACATCATCTATAGAGCATGAAGAAGCATTATCATACCTTATTAGGAGTCAAAACATCATTTTCAACCTTCTAGGCATGCAAAACAAGCTCTTTTTCACCTCTACCATGTTTTTCCTTCATGGAACCATTGTAGCTACTTGTAACTTGAGTCATGCATACTAAGATAATGCCAAAAATGTTATTACCAAGAATGTCACATCATCATATTACCTTTCTTAACCATAATCCATCTTGTCTAGGCTTAGACTTAGCATTACCATGCACATTATTACTCTCTGTAATGTCTCAAGAACATACATCCCTAAATAGACTTTTTAGTGCATTTAAGACCCATTTTGATGCCTTCCCAATATTCATGTAACACTTAACTCATTGAACTATTACCCCCTATAATTATATCAACTATTTCAAATTGAAAATCTTAATTTCAAACATCTTACCTTGGATTCATGGCCATAAAGCACCTTAAACACTTTTGGGAGGTCCTAAATAGTCTTCTTAGTCTATAACAATAATATTTGTCTGAGATCATGCATTCAATGAACAAGCTTGGTTAATACATGAATTAGATACCTAGTACATTCCTTAATTCCTTGAGACCACTATGTGTTTATTAGAGCTCAAAATTACACCCATCCTAAATCACAAGAATCTAGGGCTTTGAGGCAACATGGGACTATCTCCAAGTTATGGGACTTGAACTGAGACAGACCTCCAGAGAAGGCTGAATTCCTCTACTTACTTCTACTACTAAACTACTCATAGGAATTGAAATTCAACTATCTAGCTCTACTCTAACATTCCAAGGGACCAAGGTGAGAAGGAGATGCATAAAACATAAACATAAACTAGAGAAGGTGATAACACAAAAATAAGGGGAAAGATACTTTTGAAAGAGAGAAAATGGGAGAAAACAATGATGAAGAGGGATGAAATGATGGCCACAATTAAAACTAACATCTAAATTCCCACTTCCATGATGCACGATAAATACAGATTACGATAAAAGAAACAAAACATACCTGTGAATTAATGAAAAGGTAAGAAAACATAATAAAATAACCACTACGGAGAAAATGAGCCAAAAAAACAAATGATTTTTGCTTGAATACTATGCTGAGATCATTAAAATGAAGGAAGAAGATGTAAAACATTCAGAGAATCATGATAAAATGGATGCAACTTTTAGAACACTTGTGCAACATTAAAATTGATTCCCTTGCATTCCCAAAATATCCAACATTACAAATGAGCATCATTTTACAATATATGGAAAAAGGGAAGAACAAGAAAGAAAAATAAAAGAGAGGGAAATTCAAATTCCTACTTTCACCAACCAACCACCTTCATTAAATTCTCTGAAAAGGTCTAAGAATTTTTTGAAAATTCACTTATCCATGCCATTTTCCTTGTTGAAGAAGGAACGACACCCATAGTGCATTAAATTCTAGTGGTTGTGTCCCCTGGAGTAGTTCTTTTATGTGTTTGGGACATTTTCCTCTTTTCTTCCTACCTACCTCTATTTACATTGAGAAACACAAACTTCATTACATGAGGACATTGAAATTTCTTCAATGATATAAGATTTGTAAAGATCAAATCATTGGATCAAAGGTTATATCCATTTTTATATCTACACAAAAATTTATCATTTTCCTTTGATAAGAGGATTTATTTTTAGTTTCATGCAGCTTTTGAATTCTATGGCTTTAGTTCTCCTAGCCTCATATTTTTAATTCCTTGTGGCTTTCTCTTGACTATACAGCTTGTCTCTTTCCATCTACGTAGTTAACCTATGTAGTGTGGACTTTTTCCTACGATCTGCAGCCTTCTTAGTTTTACTTTACTCGTGTCTTGCTTAAAATCTCCGCGGCCTTGTTCCTTTAACCCAAGGCCATTCAAATTTCTCTATGGATATCTCTAGACCTTAGAAACATTAAATATTGATCAAGTTCTCAAGTACACACTTATCCAAGTTGTTTAATTTTTATAAGGGTGAAAAATTGGATAACATTATTGGCGACTCACAAGGAACATCTGCATCCTAGATGAGCTGATATGTAGCCTAAAGCATCCATTAGGCATGGGGTCAGCCTAAAAATTTGACATTTTATCTGAACTTGAACTTAAATCTCAAATCTAATTTCATTTTTCTGCATTTGATTTTATGAGATGATTGCAACTGATCTTTGACATCTTGAACTTCTTCCTATAGCAACTTGAAATATGATGGAAGTTATGCACAAGCAAACCTTCGAACAACAAGATTGTGCAAAGCACTTGGGAAATATATCTACTCTACCAATTAAACAATGCATTGAGAGCACTTAGAGGAATTGAAAACTAGTCTACTATGTACAATATGTGATAGAATATATTAATGAGAGGGTTTGAGATGAATCCCATTAACTATGATTTGAAACATATTCCCATCAAGATCAGATAACTCAAATGAGTTATCCACCTTACAAGTGGTGATGATGTATGGTCTACTCTAGATAACATCAAATTTGGAGTGTCTCCTGGTTTAGCTCGATCTGCATCCCATTTTAAGACTAGATCTCCAACCTTGAATGTTTGATCCCTAGCCTTTTTGTCAAACCATTATTTGGTTGAATTTTGATGTTGTTCTAGTTTTATCATGGTGGAATTTCTAGATTCTTAGATCTCTACCAATTCCTCCATTTGAATCACCCTTTGATCCTTTATTTCAAATTCTAGCTTTTGAGCTAATTCAAGTGAAGGTAACTCAAGTGACAAAGGAAGTCTAGCTTCTTTGCCATATACTAGCTTATAAGGAGAAATAACAATAGCCTATTTAACTATAATCCTATCCACCCAGAGAGAATTTCTCACCTTTATGTGCCACTTCCTTTGATTGATTTCCATTTTCCTCTTCATGATCCTAATCAGATTCTTGTTAGTAGACTCCGTCAATCCATTACCTTGGGGGTAATAATTTGAAGAAGTCTTAAGATAAATCCCAAGTCCAAGAGCCCAATAAGAAATTTTTATCCCAAGAAGGCCTTTGCATTATCAGAAATGATGGTATGAGGTACACCAAACCTTGTAACAATTTCTTCAAGAAATTCTAGGATAACTAATTTGGTGGCTTCCTTCAATGGTGCGGCTTCCATGCACCAGGTGAAATAGTTTGTTGTTGTTAAAACCCACTTGTGAAAAATGATAGATGGAGGATTAATCATGCCAGTGAAGCTAAGATCCCATTGTGTAAATGGATGATTTTCCTAGATTGAATGAAGTGGGAGATCCACTAATATTTTCTTAGCAATGGGGAGAGAACACTCCTTACATTGTTTAACCCATCTACGAGCATCCCAAAACAACGTAGGCCAAAACTATCCTTATTTTTTTATTTTCATGGCTATGGCTCTAGCAAAAATATGTCCACCAAAGAAACCATCATGGAACTCAATAAGAATATTTTCACATTACTCATCTTCAAAGCATCCGAGCAACACTCCATCAATATGTCTCTTGCACAACACTCCATCAATTAATGCATAGGGAATAGAACACAATCTCGGATGTCTTATTTTTTTTTTTTGTTCAATCGAAGAGGATAAGACCTTGTAGATAGAAATTTATCCATATCAGCAATCCAACTATGATTATTGAATACATTTCTTTCATTCCTTTTCCATTTAACATAATTTGAGGCTCTTCATTCATGAAGGAAGTCTCTAAGTGATTTTGAGCATCCAAAGCCATGTTATCACAAAGTATTCTTCCTCTTACCAAATTTTTGGCCTTGATATACACATCATATTCCATAATTTTAGTCACCCATAAAACCCATTTCTCACTGATTTTGACTGCCATGATGAAGTATCGGAACTAGAATGTGATACTAAAATTTTTATGTGATTAGTATCAATTATACTTTTGAATTTATTTAAATATCTCATTATAGAAAACACCTTTTTTAATGTGGTTGTACTTGAGCTCATAATCCTTCATTGTTTTACTGAAGAAGGCCACTAGATGATCTAGTTCTGATCATTTTGTTGAGTTAAGACCGTGACTATACTAGATTTATCCCCATAGGCATATAGAATGAAATATTTATCATAGTCAGGGTTGATCAAAGTGTGGGCATGGGAAATTTCTTGTTTGATCTTATCAAAGATATTTTCCCCTTATACGGTCCACTTGAATGATAAATACTTCTTAAGAATGAGAGTAATCGGTCTTACTAAACCTGTAAATTTAGGAATGAAACACCTAACAAAGTTTATTTTTCTAAGGAATGATTGCAAAGCCTTCTTGTGAGCTGGTAAGGAAAGGGCCACGATGGCTGAAATTATTTTTGGGTCAATGGTAATACCCTATTTTGGCACAATGTGCCCCAAAATATTACCTCTAGGGACTACAAAGTTGTATTTATTGGGATTGAGAGACACACCAAATTCTCTGCATCTTTCAAATACTTTCTCTAGGTGCTTTATATGATCCATGCTCTTCTTTGAGAAGATAGTAATGTCATGTAAATAAACCAAGATGAATTTATTGATTCACCCATTGAAAGAAATGTCCATTTCTCTTTGGAAGGTAGCACCAACGTTTGATAAAATGAAGGGCATTTTCTGGTATGCATACATTCCCCATTTTATGGCAAACGTGGTTTTAAATTGATCCTATTCCTTAACTTTGATTTGATTAAAACCTAAGTATCCATCAAGCATTGAAAACATTTCAGATCCTGCTACTATCTGTAGGATCTACTCCATAGAAGGTAAAGGATAATGATCCTTTAGAGATGCTTTATTCAAATCCTAAAAATCCACACAAAGTCTGATTTCTCCATTTTTCTTCCTTACTGGGACCAAATTTTCCACCCAAGTAGAGTACTTGATAGGAAAAATTATCTTGGCCTTAATGAGTTTGGATAATTCCTTTCTCATGAGGGGCTCAATCTTGGGGTTAACCTTCCCTACTTCTACCTAGTTGGTTTGACATTGGGATCTAGATCAATAGAATGTTGAACTATTTCTGGATTAAATTATTTTAAATATTCATAATCCCATGAAAATATATCATTGAAATTTTGGCACAAGGAAACAAAATTTCACTTTTCACCCTCATCACATACCTTCCCAAGGAGAAGCTCTTTGTCTAGACCAACTATAACTACCTAATAGTCTTCTTGTTTTTCCATCATATTCTTCTCATCACCTATGAATTCATTGTCTGGACTAAAAATATGATCCAAGGTGACCAATTCCTTTGGTAATTTGTTTGGTTTCATTTGAATTACCTGATCACCATAGACCTCTTGCAAATGAGATTTCATTTTTAGGAGAACTCAACTTCATTTTGTATAAGTTGGACAATTTGTTCATCGCTTTCAAAAACTTTCTAGATGGTATGATTATCTGTAATTGAAGGCATATTCAGTATCTTGATATGTTGCATGTTACCCTTAATCAAATACTTAGTAGGTGATAATTGATAACCAAGAACCACCATTTGATATGTTTCCTTGTTCAACTTTCTAGTCACAAATTGTAGGTTGAGGGCGTCAAAGCTCTCTAGTAGATCCCAGACTCTATGCTTGTACACCTTTAACAACTTTTTATTCATTTTACATTTCCTTGTCACTTGGTGAATGACCATTTCAGTATCTACAAAAAAATTTAATTTTTAATTTTTCTCTTTTAGCGATCAAAATACCATGTACCAATGCTTCATACTTTTCCATGTTGTTAGATCATGCAAAATACAATCTGTGAGGAAACAAGAACTTCTCATTCTATGGAGATATTAACACAACATCCTCTTGAGCTTTGTTTCTTCTTCTATAACCAGAAAAAAACATCCACCATAGTCCAAAACAATTATCTTTTTCCTTCTTGAATGGTGTAGGTATAATAGATTCTTCTTGGAGTATATAATACATACCAAGACCAGTCTTAAAGGTTTTGAGTTCTTCAGCATAAGGATCAAATTGATGGTCTCTCTTAGCCCATTCATCTAGCCAAAAATTAGGCATGGAAAGAAAGATAGGTTATTTATATAAATTTTAACCTTGTTCTTGTTCTTCTTGAATTATAAAATTTGATTGGATGGGGGTACGATCATATGACTCAATATGGTAGGAAAATATGGGCTTAGATTGTATTGCAAATTTTCTACCATATCTAGTTTTCAGAAGCACATGATTCTAATATAAAGACAAGTAATCACCAACCTTGGATGTGAAATCTCTAGACAAGCAAATGGAAAACATGGGAGGAAAGTCAATGACTGAAATATCATGGGTTATGGTGAGGCTTGGGTAGGCATGAAGTGTTAACTCAATATTTTTATTACTCCCAATACACCCACAATTGACCCATCAAGTTACAAAAATCCCTTAGACATAGGACTATATTTGAGACCCAGAATATCAAAAAAATTCTTAGGCATTACAGAGGTACTAGCCCCAAATCTATCATACAGTTATGCACCAAGTGCTGCCCACAATTAATGACATGTAGAAGGGTGGGGTCTTGACAATTTTACTTACTTGGTCTTCCTTTTCTTAACACACATTGATCGTGACATGAGTTTTTGCACCACTGGATCCACTTGAGGTAATTTCTTGAGGGATTCACATAAGAGATCTCTTTATGATGGAATAGCCAATGCATCCCACATTGTTACATTGACATTAGTATTATTCATTTTCTCAATAATATTAAATGGAAGACCCACAAATTTCTGCATCTGCGGCATGTTATTTTCCTTCTTATTGTTATTGTGGCATTTTAATAGGAATCATTTTTTAACAAAGAACCTCATCATCGAAATAGAGCAAATGGGAATTTCATATATTGTTTTTCTTGTTCCTATCAACTTATTTCCCCTTAGCCGTGGAATTGACTGACCCAGTGGAAGATGGTAGTTGTGATTCCAGTCTCCTTTTCTTGAATCTTGTATTATCAACAATGCTGATTTGAGGTCTGTTAGAGGTATCGCCACTTGATTAACCACACAAAAATCCTCAGCTCCAAAGAACATGAGAGTGAAATCAGTATTGGAATCTTTTATTGTTTACGCATTTGGGATGGGTGCTTCTAGAAGTGGATCTTTTTTATTGAAAAAACCTTGAACCATGTATGCTTGAAAATGCATTACCCTTTAACAACCTGATTGACTATGCAACAAATTGCATGGAAAACACAACTTAGTTTCTTAAACCATATTATTTTATATCGTAACCAATGCTTGGATTGATCTAGGAGGGAAGTGATTTTGGAGGAGGAGTTGATGCCAATGTGAGTGGAGCACTTAGGATTTTCCATACATTACTTTGCTTATTTTTGCATACCTTTGATTAGATTGGTGATTTATATATGGTGTATATCATGGGTTTGAGGATTTCCCTAATTATAATAATTTCTATAGGATTAGGCTTGTTGTTTTTCTAAGGATATAATTTTTTGTTTAAGTTTCTATTTAAATCTTTCATATCTTCATCTTCCTTTTACTGTGTAGGAATTTGAGATGTGGAAGTTGTAGGCTATAAATTTTTTTCATTGATAGGAGTAATAGAAGGTTGAGTATCTTGGGGAATTTCAAGATACAAGGGCATGGGTGGCCTAGTGGCTAATTTCCCAGCTTGTATTAAGTTATTCTCATATCTAATTGCTAGTGGATAAGATCCTAGAAAATTTATCCCTCTCATACAATGGATCATAATAGCTATATCATAATTCAAAGATTTTAAGAAATAAAGAAATGCACCTTGATCCGTTGGTTGTACAGGGATTGGAATTCTATCCCATGTTCATTTGGAGCTATTTTGATGGTAGTCAATTGTTCTAACAAAGACAAGTTATGTGCTTTTTATCCAAAGCTGATTGCACGAGGCTTGTGTATAGTCTATTCAATTTTAAATTGAGCCTGTTGTAGAGCTCCTAAATGACAGCAAAGCTTTACCTTTGAAAGATGAAGCTAAAAGTTTGACAGCTACATGCATCTCATCAATTTCATGAATTACACATACATTTACAATATCCTGAATATGATCATCTTGAGTAGTGTTATTTTCTCCTGTGAATAATGGGATGTTCTTGAAGGCTACTACCAGGATGGGATTCTATGCATTAAGGGTAAGTGAACTATTTCTTGTGAAGTTAGCAAACGGATTGGGGGTTGTTGATCCATTCCGATAGGTCTAAGAAATCTAGTGGAATGTAAGAAGGGCCTACTAGGAGGAGGTGTTAAAAGAGTTTCATTTGGTTGAGATGGTGATCTATGACCTTGTCTTTCTATTATTCCTCCTCTGGTGAGAGCTGCAAATCTTGAAATATCCATTCTTCTCTTATTCTAAACCATTTTTATCCTTCTCATGAACTTAAACCACCAATATTGCTAATACCATTTGGTTTTTTGAATGGAGTCGCTAAATTTGTTCTTTGTAGAGCCTCTCAAAGGCTATATTTTCACCAAGATACACACAAAAACTTGATTAAAATAGAAATATTAATTTATAATGGTCCACCAGGTGTGCCAAAAATTTTGGAGCTCAAAATTACACCCGTCATAAATCAAAATAATCTAGGTATTTGAGGAAACATGGCATTGTCTCCAAATTGTGGGAATCAAACCGAGACATAACTTTAGAGAAGGTTGAATTCCTCTACTTATTTCTCTTGCTAAACTACTATTAGGAATTAAAATGCAACTATCTATATCTACTCTAAAATTCCAAGGGACCAGGGTGAGAAGGAGATGCATAGAACATAAACATAATGCGGAGAAGGAAATAACACCAAAAATAAGGGGAAAATACTTTTGAAAGAGAGAAAATGAGAGAAAACAATGATGAAGAGGGCCAAAATAATGGCCAAAGTTCAAAAAAATGTCTAAATTCCCACTTCCATGATGCACAATAGATAAATATTATGAGAAAACACACACAACATACCCACGAATGAATGAAAATGAAAGGAGACACAATAAAATACCAGCTAAGGTAGAAACAAGCCACAAAATAGATGATTTTATTGCTTGAAGATTATGCACATATCATTACAATGAAGGAAGAAGATGTAAAAATTCACATAATCATGATCCAAGGCATGCAAATCTTAGAACACTTGTGCAACATTAAAATTGATTCCCTTGCATTCCCAAAGTATCCAACATTACAACTGAGCATCATTTTACAATATATAGAAAAATGGAAGAAGAAGAAAGAAGAAGAAAAGAGAGGGAAATTTGAATTCCTCCTTCCACCAACCAACCACCTTCATTAAATTCTCTAAAAATATCTAAGCATTTATAAAAATCCACTTCTCCATGCCATTTTCCTTGTTCAAGAAGGAATGACACCCATACTACCTTATATTTTGGTGGTTGCATTCTGTGGAGTAGTTATTCTACGTGTTTGGGAGGGTTTCCTCTATTCTACCCACCTACCTCAATTTGCATTGAGAAATACAAACTTCATTACATGAGGATGTTGAAATATATTCAATGATATAAGATTTTCAAATATGAGATCGTTCGATTGAAGGTTATATCAATTTTTATATCTACATGGAAAGTTATCATTTTCCTTTAATACACAACTTTCTTTATTAGTTTCATGCAGATTTTCAAGTCTCTCGTGGCTTGCTCTTTGATATGCGGGTTGTCTCTTTCCATTTTCAGCTTCAACCTATGTAGTGTAGACTCTTTTCCTCCGATCCATGACTTCTTTAGTTTTTCCCTACCCGTAACTTGCTTAAAAAAATTTGGCCTTGTTACTTTGACCCGTGGCCCTTCAAAGTTCTCCGAGATCTCTCTATACCTTGGCGGAACTGAATATTGATCAAGTTATCAAGTCCAAACTTATCCAATTTGTTTAATTTTTAGAATGGTGTAAAATTGGACAATAGTATCCATCTACAAGCTTTCTCCTAAGCTCCCCTTGACATGAAGATCTCATACACAACTTGAACAATATTTACACACCTATAGGAACACCTTTTACTGTTACTATAGCACTGTACCAATTAAAAATTGGTTCTTTCCCCTACATTTGACTTATCCATGATTAATTGCAAGTCAAGATACCATTTTTAACACTTTCACAATCTTGTTAGACCTTAAGAGGTAATGAAAACATTGAAACACATCACACATACTCCATTATACTTCTTAGAATACTTGAAAATATCACTATGTTTCTTTCATGGATTATACTTAAAACTAGCTAGTACTACTCATCAAGCAAAAAAATCATCTTGAAGTCACTTTTCATGACTTCATGACATCAAACCACTTTAATCTAGATGTTTATCATCTTCCCAAGATCTCACACTTCATCAAAAATTGCAAAAATCAATATACATACATGTAGGTACTTATTCTCTAGACCGAGACTACTAGAACATAATGGTTAAGTGGGTTTGCTACCCCTTAATTAAAAATGGGCCTAACATTATACTAGAGGTTAAATATTTAATAATAAGAAATAGTTATATTTCTATTATTAAATATTCTAAACATTTGTATGTGTTAACCGACATGGTTGAAAAGGTGAGTCGGTAGACATACTTGATTACCTCATATAAATAGGACTTCAGGTCCTCATTTTATATACTAAAATATTTATATCAAAGGATTTTACCCTTGTGATTAGGCTTAGTAATGGAGGAGGTGATTTATAGGATGTAAAATGGTTCTTTGTAATAAAAGGTTACTTTTTGACATTGGTTTTTTACTTTTGGGTTTTACACTATAAATGTTATGTTTGGTGTTATTTACTTTATGTAAGTATTTTTATCTATTTTTCCCCCCTAGGAAAAATAGACAACAAGGGTGTAAAGTGCCTAGATGCTAAACATGGCAGAATTGGCTTCCCAGGTGGTTTCAGGGACCTTAAGATAAATTTCAAGTGATTTTGGGGTGTTGAGGTCATAAGAGGAAATTTTTCCTATTCTTGGTCTTGAATGGAATTAGATTTTATTAAAAATGAAGAATCAACTCTTGGGCCCACATTCGACCCCAAGATGGGAAAAAAAATGGCAAAAAATTAGGGAATTGAGTTTGGGTCATTTCCATACCATTCCACATCCTCTGGTTTGAATAAATTTGGAGAACCCTAAAAAAATCTAGTTAGAAAATACTTGCAAATGGGCCTTATTAGTGCAAAATCACAGCACCCTCGAATGGCCAAAGATGTGAAGTGGTTAAAATGGGGCATTTGATGTGATTGCATAACATCGGATCATCTATCAAGTGTGGGACTTGAAAAAATGAGATGATCCTCTAGAGAAATTTTGTTCTTATTCCTAAACTACCTGCCATGAGAGCTAATCTAATGCAAGTAAAACCTAAACTATCCTAATCTAACCATTCCAAGGAACCGAGAGAGAAAGAGAGGGTGAAAGAAAATCCTACACTAAAGCGGTGATACACGAGAGAAGGAAAGGGGTGAGATGCTCTATCGAGGAGGATGAAACAGGGCATAAACGAAGATGGGAAGGTCGACAAAAGTGACACAAACCAGACCTAATCCATGATAAAAATCCATGAAACACATGCCCCCTGCACCTACAAATGTGAAATACATGCCTGAGAAAATATATTTGAAAGGTAGAGGTACAGAGAGACAACAAAACAATGCAAAGGGTTGAAGAAACACCACAAAAATATGTTTTATTTCTCTATATGGGTGCACAGACCATTACATTTCTACTTAGACACACAAAAATTCTTCAGGGGATAGGAGAAGGTTTTCAACTCAAAATGGAGTCGAGAAAAAAATTTGTGAGTTTCCCTATGCCCATAGTAATTTCCTTTATCAAATGAGAAGTGTTACAATATATATAAATAATAAGAGAGAGAAGGAGGAAAAGTCAAATCATATTTCAACTACCATAGGATATGCATTGAATCCTACCTTGAATAATAAACTACTATAAATAAATGCCCCTTTGAAACCCACCCCAAATATATTGAATCTAGTTCCCTTTGTCTTTTGGTGTATTGAAGAATAATGGCGAATCGAATCGGATCAGATACGGTAGTTGAGGAATTCAAATTCTACTTTAATGGCCTAGAAGATGTTTTCTGATTCGACCCACCAATACCTACAAAAAAATGATGTTTTATGTTTTCAAGGCATAGAGGGCATCGAGATGTTTCCAAAAAGTCCTCTCTGCCCAAATTTGAGTTCTCGTCAAAAGATATGGCCATTTGGAATTTTTGGGTTGTGGGTGTGCAATATTTAAATGATTTGTCTGCATCTTTGGCCCCGTATCAGCTCCATAGTCATTTGATATTTTATTTTTCCTTTGCTCTTGAAATAGCACCCATGTGACGCGTGGTGACATCTATAGGTTCTTTGGGTTCCTCTGTATTCTTGCGAGTCTTTTCCGTAGGCGGAGGCACCTTTATATCGACACAATACACATGGAAGCTCTGCGCATGTTTAGAACCTGCCCCCAAACTTTACCTTTGGAGTAGTAAGGATACGACACATGGTGACCTCTACGGGCCTTTGAACTCTTCAATGATCACCCTCACTTTTTTAGGATCGGGACATGTTATGAGTGGCGCTAGTTTGATATTTTCTTTTGGGTGCACCTTTGAAATGGCACTTTGCGTTGACACTTGGCACCCTCTACTATTGGCATGCCTCTACTTTGACTATTCAAACCATGACTCTGTCCCCCTTTTTCAATCCTGGGACACGTGGCAAGCCTACACTCATTTTATTGTTTGCCTAGGGTTCCCATATTGGAATTGCATTGTTTGGACACTTGGTGCTTGTTGGTACCCAGATTTAATCTCCTTCACAACTTGAGCAGCATCATGGATTTTACAAGACAATGAGAGGAAGATAAATTATTTATATGTCATTTGGTAGCCGAGGAAGAAATTTATCTAACTTGTTAGCACTCAGGCTTTGAAGAAGTGGGTAGCACCTTGGAAGGATTTGATCTAATCCTCACTATTTTAGGTTGTGCCTATCAACCGAGGTAAGAGAACCTATATTGTAGCCTCTATTTTGTGAAGGAGGTGAAAATATCCTTATACTATGCAAATTATATGGAGATGGCCTTGAGAAAACATGATCAATTTCCCATTATTCAAACTCAACAGAGTTGTCACTACTAAATGATGGAAATGCTTTCAAGACAAGGCTAAGGCTACTAAAGACATGGTGTGATCCTGACTACTTTGTGCATTTTTGTAAATGGATTATATTCTCTTGTTGACACATAATGCAACATAGGGGTGGTATAGGTGGGATTGGTTATTTGGATAATTTTTTGGTGGGAGATCAAGAAGATAGATTGGAATTTTCCAGATCCTTGAGAAACTTCACAACAAATGGAGAACTCAATAACAGAAAGCTTCAAAATAGTTAAAACATTCCTTCAACCAGAAGGTGTGCATCAATGGAGGCCCAGACATGCACTTTTTCACACAATCTTTGAGATTCTAGCATGAAGGCTTGAGTTAGAAGACCCAATAAAACATCAAAATCTAAGATTAGTCACGCTTTGAGGTACACGTAGAGGCTTACAAATAATCTCTATCAACATATGAAAGAAAAGTGATTTTAAATTGTCTATTTCATTCCACGGATGAAATATCTTCGAAAAATGAATTTAAAAATGCCACTAAACTATCACAAGGATTGAGATTTGTGTGATTCAAAGATATTTTGATACAATATTGCAATAGGAATAAGAAAGACTACTTGCAGACATTTTGAAAGTGAAATAAACACAAAATTTTAATGAAATTTGATACAAATTAACTTAAAATTTATCGATTCATCATGAGGGATAGTTTTTAAAGAATCTCAAAGCTTGTTGATGGCTATACACTTGTAACCAACTCAACATGAATGCAAATCTAACACGAGAGGAAGTTAACTTTGGTTTCTTAGAAAGTTTTCTCAGAGGATGAGCTTTTCTCAAAATTTTAACATGAAAATGAACTCCCGACCATTCGTATGACAAATTCATGTGATATATAACTTTTACTCACTCACTCACTTTGCCCCTCAAATATTCCCTCCAAAAGTGGAATATTCGGAGCACCTTTGCTTTGCAATATTTTTGGAAAATGAAATTTAAAAAACTCACAAAAAGTTGCCAGTTGTTCTTTCAAAAGGTGAACCATTCCAAAATTTTCATCTCTCTTCAAAGTGGAAGCATGTTTTTCATTTCCCATGCATTTAGATCCCTTTCATTTCATCATTTCAACTTTTCCCTTCCCAATTTTTACTCTGTAACTTTGGATCTAGTAATTCACATTTTTACGAACCAAAGTAAAAATTTATTTGAAAAATGCCTTGGATTCACAAATTGAACCCCTAAATTGATTAATCCAGACCTTGCAGGCCAAAACAACATGACTTGGCAAAAAATTCAATGAAGATTGATGTAAAAAATGCATCTCTAAACTTCCTCGAGCTCAAATGGCGGCCAAACTGGTGAAATGCACAGCTATTGTCAATTTGTTCTTATTTTTAAATCTGATCCCTCCACATGGCAGATCTGAAAAAATGGGCCTCGGGGACACTTTTGACCTTTTTACAACTTTTTAAAATTTGTAAAATTTCTTGATTTCCTCCGCCGCTCCACCTTTGTGATTTGGAGTCGACACATGGCGCAATATGACCTGGATCTGAGTCACGACTCAATTTTACACATTTTGCATCTTTATAGACAAAGGAAATTTTTTCAATTTTCCTCCGTGGCTCTGCCCTCCCACAAGACATGTGTCCTAATATGATTGGCTGAGGGCAGTGCTTCTCATTTCATATTTTAATCATATTTCGCGAAGGAAAATTTTTAACATTTCCTTCGCCAGTAAGCACACCCTCTGCCATTTACTCCACGGATGAATTTTGACTTTTTACCTTCGACTCATGGGTCCATTCAATTATTTTACCCTTTTGATAACTAGAGGCTAAAAATACAACTTTCCTCCGAAGGCCCACCTCC
This sequence comes from Taxus wallichiana var. yunnanensis, assembly GCA_018340775.1. NCBI lineage: Eukaryota > Viridiplantae > Streptophyta > Pinopsida > Cupressales > Taxaceae > Taxus > Taxus wallichiana. The sequence goes on from CM031244.1 coordinate 173,603,854, forward strand.
CCACCTCTGAACGCCATGTGTCTTCATCCCATTGTCTATGAGTTTACGGTCCAATTTTACACTTTAACTCTTTTTCACCAAAGGCTGAAAAGTATCAAACTCCTCCGCCTTTCCATCTCCCCACCTACCACATGTCCTCCTCTAATTAGATGCAGACCTTAGGGTATTTTCTTCATTTCCATGCATTTTCCAAAGTGCCCTAAGGCACAAAATGACCCGCCCATCTACCTTCACTCTACTGCGACACGTGTACCTCCTCTAGGGCCTGTGGAGCTACGGGGGCAACTTGCACATTTTTCCAAAAACACAAAAATGTTAAGTTTTGAGATATGACCCACTGATCCTTGTCTAATTACAAATGGCCACGTATGAAAAAGTATATGAGCTAGAATTTGATAGGTAAAGGACACCCGTATGACCGTAAAAAATGCAGAAATTTCCGGTGACCCCAAAATTGATTTTTCTTCGTGGGTGAAGAATTATTCGATCAAATGAAAAATGGAAAGCGATTTTAGGCAATTTACAACCATGAAAATGGCTTTCTTTAGGGAAAATAAGTACAAATCAAATGATTTTGAGCTCCAAAGGCTAGGAAAAATGAAAAAATAGTAGAGGTGTTTGAAACTAGGAAAAAATTAGGGCAAAACACAAAGTAAACTTGGGGATTCCTTCAGAATGGTACAAAATGGAGGAAATGTGTACAACACATAGCACTCAAACACAAAAACAAGTTGTTTTTTTTTCAAACTCGAAGTATATGAGAATCCCAAAACTGTTTTTCCTCAAAAATAGGGCAAAAATGCATTTCTCCTTAGTAAAACAGGGATGTTTCAAATTGGGCACCAACATTAGCTCGAGCTCGGGGATGGGAACTTCTAGCAAGTGCCACAAGAACTAAAGTAGACCATGTGCTAAAAAACCATTCGAGAAAATAGAGTCACAAGACAAAACATCTAAAAAACTAAGCGATAAACCAACAAAAAGGGTTGCCACACATAAAGGAAAACCAACAACCAACCAAAACCACAAAAAGCAGTAGAGTAAAAAAAAATGTACACTATACAAGTGATATGAACACTTTAGTTTTAGGGATCAATCCAAGAAATGCTTAAAATGTCTGCCATTAATAGGAAGCTCAAGAAATTCCCGTCTAGGTCATTGAGGAAAAAAGTATTCTCACCAATTCTTATGTCAATGGAATATGGGCCCATCCATAAAGCATCAAATTTACCATGCTTGCCCTTATCTTCATGCCTACTATCCCACAATAGAACAAGATCTCCAATATTGAAAGCTCTTGGGGTTACCTTCTTATCAAACAACTTCTTCATTCTCTCTCTGAATTTGACATGCCTCTGATGGGATGCTCTTCTTGCTTCATCAAGTTCAACAATCTGATTAACCCTTGCTTTATATGAACTAATTTCTTGATCTTCAAGTTGTTGAACAAACTGAAATGAAGAAAACTACAGATGTAAGGGAAACAAATCTTGTGTTCTATATACCAATTCAAATGGTCTTTTACCAGTAGATCTTTTGGCAAAGTGATCCTATCAGCCCAAACATGCAAACTTTAGTTGTTCACCTCATTTCTTCTTGTTTAATTCCAAAGTCCTTTTAATAATCTTCAACAAGTTTTTATTGTTTTACTCATTTGTCCATTTCCTTGTGGATTGTATTTAGAAATATATGTCAACTTTATTCCATATTCTTTTCATATTGCCACTAAAGGTCTAGATCTGAAACTCGTGGCATTATCAACAACAATATTGACTGGAACTCCAAATATGTAGATGATATGACTCAATATGAAGTCCATTACAACTTGGTGTGTTGCCTTCCTAGTGGGGATTTCTTCCACCCATTTTGTGATGAAATCAGTAGCTACCAAAATCCATTTTTGTCCAACACTTGATGAATCAGATATTTCACCAATGAAGTCTAGCCCCCATTATTTGAAAGGAGCTTCAATTGATAGAGTTTGCAAAGGAAGGGATCTGAAGCTTTCATTCTTCCGGAGAAATGCTGACAACTCTCACATCTTCTAACCAATTGAGTTACATCTTTAAAAAGAGTTGGCCACCAATAACCAACCCTCAAAATCTTGTGTGCAGTAACCCTCCTAGAAAAATTTCCTCCACAAAATCCCCCATGGAAATCAACAATTATTTTGGGAGCTTCATCTTCAGTCACACATCTTAAGAGGATTCCCTCATGGTTCTTCTAAGCCAACCCAAAGTTTGTAATGATATATTTTTGAGAAGCTAGCTTGAGAGCTCTTTTCTAATTTTTATTCAAATTTCCAGGGCAACATAGGTGTCTGATATAGTATATTACATCCTTGTACCACTAAGAGTTCAAAAATATTTTAAGAACATCTTCCCTCTCTTCTTCTATTTCATTTACTTTATCATTCTACAGATTACTTTCAGCCATGAGCTTGGAAAGATCCAAACCTTTTCTTGTCTTTATGGCCTGAATGTCCATATCATACTCCTACAATTTGTTAACCCACCTACATATTTTTCTTGAAATCTCCATCTTTGATAATACATCTTTCACCATTGTGTGAGGAACATAAGCAACAACTTTGGAACTCAAAATATAAGGTCCGAAAACCTTAGTTGCTTTCACTAATGCAAAGGCACGCTTCTCCATGAATTTGTATTTTAACTCAACTACTTGCAATGCATTACTAAATAAGGAAATAGGTCTTTCAGTTCCATCATCATCCTTTTGCAACAAAAGAGATACAATGGCATTCTCAAAAGCAAAGGAGAAGATTTGGAAAAGTTTCTTGTAATTTGGGGCTGCTAGAATAGGAGCATGCTTCAATGCTTCCTTAATTCCATCAAAATCTTCAAGGGCAGCCTCTTCCCACTTGATATTCTAGTCCTTCTTCAACATGCAAGTAATGGGAGATTCAACCCAGCAAATTAGACACAAACCTTCTAATGAAATTGATTTGACCAAAGAAAGATTGGATTCCTTTCTTAGTTTTGGGCGAGATATTGCTAATAGCTTCTATCCTTTGTGGATCAATCATAAGTCCTTTAGACACAATGTGACCAATTAGTTTTTCTCTTTGTACCCCAAAATGGAACTTCTTTGGATTGAGTGAAATGTCATATTCTCTACATCTGATCAACATTCTTTCCAAATGTTGCAAGTGGTCAATTCTTTTGCTAGAAAAAATAGTAATATCATCTTGATAAACAACAATAAAATCATTGATATAACCAGAAAAATCAACATCCATGGCCCTTTGAAAAGTAGCTTCAGCATTCATTAAACCAAAGGGAATCCTCACAAAAACATATGTTCCCCACGAACTAGTAAATCTAGTTTTAATCCTCTCTGATTCTTTAACCACAACTTGGTTATAACCGGAGAAACCATCCAAAGTAGAAAGAATCTTAGAACTAGTCACTAATTGCAGCATGTTCTCCATGTTTGGTAAAGGATAGTTGTCCTTTATTGAGGCTCTATTTAGATTTCTAAAATCAACACAAAGTTTGATATCTCCATTCTTCTTTCTAACCAGCACCAAGTTTGTAACCCAAGAAGAATACCTTGTGGGCTGAATGATTCCTCCATCCTTCAAATTTTTCAATTCCTCTTACATTTTGACAGAAAGGAGTGGGTTAATTGGCCTTTGCTTCTATCTGAATGGTTTGGTATCTTTCTCAAGAGGGATCTCATGTTGGAATAAGTATTCTCTATATGCTTTCAGCTCGGAATAAGAAAAAGCTAAAAGCAGTCTTGATATTGTTTCAACAATTGGAGGTAGGACTATTTTTCTTCCTTGTTTAAACCACTCCTAACCAAAAATCATTGGTTTTTCATTTCTTCCCAATTCATGCTCTTCAACATCTCTAGATGCAAACATGTTTCTATTGATTACACAATCAACATTGTTAAAATTTGACTCAAGAGAAACCAACCCTCTAGGGATGGTGTTAGTCTTCAATTGAATGATATCCTTGCCAAACAAGGTTTCTTTTCCATAAAAATTACACACCAATGGTTCTAAATCAATATAATGATCCAAAAATCACCTTGGTTCTACAAAAACCTCTGAACTTGAGCATCATCATCAAACACTTGCCAATGCTTGATGTTATCCGGGACTGCATGCCTAGTGAGTATCTCAACATCATATTCACAATATGGAGAAATGGTACAATTGTCAAATCTAGACCCCAACACTGCTATCTTATCAGAAATCATATTTAAACTTCTTTCATGATGAAAAATGTTGAAGTAATCAAACATCTCAATCAGATCCCAAACTGCATGTTTGTATTGTTTCATTCGCTGATTTTTGTTGCATATATTTTTCTAACTTGTTTGACAACCAACTAAGAATCTCCCTTTACAATGACATCCTTTACACCATACTTCCAAGAAATCCTCATCCCTAACAATAATGCCTCATACTCAGCTATGTTATTGGTGCATTCAAAGTTAATTTTGAATGAGAAAACAAATTCCTCATTACTTGGAGAGATTAAAACAACACGACACCATTTCCACAGTTGGAGAAAGCTCAATAAAATAGCAAGGTCCATGGTGATCCTACCTCTTCAAGACACTTAGAATGATCCATCTTGTGCTCCTTACCATTAGTAAACCCAATAAAATTATCAACATCAACATCAACAAATACTACTTCATAAGAAACATTGTTTGGATCCTCAATTAGATGCAACATCTTCTTCTCTCCAAATAATTTTACAAGGCTTCCTTCAATGGGAATGGTGGAAAAATCCATATTCATTTGGAAACTCCCTCCAACACTTTCAGCCCACTTTCTTGATAGTAACATACCCCATTTGGCAAGGAAATCAACAATTACAACATCAAGTTTCAAATGCTTACCCGGATAGGCTGCAAGTTACACTACCAAACCTTTGACACACCTAAAAACTGGCACTTCCCTGGAATCCATGGTAGTACACTTGCCATACACTATTGTTACTTTGATATCTAACTCATTCATGACTTCCAAAGGCATGACATTGCATGACGCATTGGAGTCAAACATACAATTGTGTAGCAACCGGTCCTTGATAATCAAAGTTGTGAAGAAAGGGTCAACACTCAACTGAGATTCAACCAAGGATGTTCCCAAATAGACCTCTGGGGTTCACCAAATTCTTCCAATGCTGATTTCTTTCCTACTTCTGCAATAGCAAGTGGAGCCTCAACAACATTCACAATTCTCTTTACGGTAGCCTTCTCCTCTTTCAATCCCAAATACTCAAGTGCTCTCTTCTTGTGCTCAAGGATTCTAGTCAGCTCAACAATTGGAACACTGACCTTGATTTGGATCAGAACTTGAGAAATTTCATAGGGAATGTATTTAGGTAAAACAACAGTAGAAGGAGGGCTGGAAATTTCATTAGATGGCACAAGGTTTTTAACATTTTGAGCATGGGGTGAAGCATAACTTTTACTTGGGACAATAGGGCTCTAAAAAGATGTTTCTTTCTTAGGAACATATTTTGGGATATTAGAAAGCAATGGGGTTTTATTCTTTTCCTGAATCCTAGCTCCCTTTACAGCTTTACTTCTTGTGTTATACTCCTCTTGGGAAATCACAACGTTTATAAGGATCTGCCTATCTTCCTCCAGGGTATACCTCCATCATACTTCTTGATTATCAATGCCCTAAAATACTCAAAATCATTATTTGGCAGCTCAAAGTCTTTTACATTATCAATTTCTAAAACATGAGGAGGAAGAATATGTACTGTTGGATGTAATCCCAAAAGATAGCAATGTGATCTATGTACTTATCACTTGAGTAGATGTTTCTCCTTGACATGAGTGTGTAGGGTAGTCCATCATACAAATATCATCATCCATATTATAATCATCAACTTCCTCTTTAATTTTTTCATATGTTTCACATGGTGAATGGGGTAAGAAACATCTTTCACACCAGTCAATCTTATTTGCATCATCAACAACAACCACTCTAGAATTTATGATTAGGAAAAACCTTATTTTCTTTAGCTTTGAGATTGTCTATTTCCAAATCCCATAGCTCCTTTACCTTTGTCATCAAATCTCTACTCATTCCTATGCTGATTTCCAAATCTATCTTGTGCTTGTTTCCTAGCATGACCTTGTGTAGTTTGTCAATTCCTTTCTCATCTCTTGCTAACTTGTAGGAAATCTCTTTGACAACCCATACCAAATTTTTCACCACTTCCTCCAAGTCTACATGCTTTTTTATTGAGGCTTGTTAGTGTTTACCAATTTAACTCCATCTCTCTTAGGAGTATTCCCAATAGCCTTGATATTGTTCTCAATTTGAAGTGCCATGGTAAAGGCCTGCCTTAAATTGCTAGGGCTCTTATCCCTCAAGTAATATGTAGCCTTTTTATCAAATGCATCAGAATATTTTATCAAGTAAGATTCATCACATGGTCTTAAATTCATCGACAATCTCCTCAAAGTTTTATTGAACCTTGTGTTGAAGTCATGGACCGATTCATTTGGGTTATTCTTGATATTCTTAAACTACGATAAAATGAACCTAGGATAATTCTTGTCACCATAGTGTGCTTTGAATGCATTCTACATTTCAGTCCATGAATCTATTGAATTATTTGGCAAGGCCTTGTACCAATCCCTAGCATCCTCCCTTTAAAGTGTGGACAAACAATTTAATATACACATCCTTAAATCCAATTTCAAAATCCTCCATCATATTAATAAAGATTTTCAAATGCTAATCACTGTTATGACATTGTTCCCTTAGAACTTTGGAAATCTACTTATAACATCCCGAGGCATAGCATTACGATAACTAGCCATTCCCATAAAATTTATTGGGCCAAATGTATTGACCACAAATGGAAGCCTAGGTGGAGGGTAAGCCATGTTGTCTCGGTGGAAGTGATCTGGGGGTGACACAAGCTAATGAGGAGTGTGAGGTCTTTGGGGCTCAAGAATGTGGTTCACAAGATTGGTATTCTCTAGGTGCTGATTTTCTTGGAATGTTTTACTAGAATTGAAATGCACAGTGCAGATTGAAGAAGGAACTCACTAGGTATAGAAGAAGGACCTTCACTAGTTGAAGTAAACAAGTTTATGAGAAGATTGCTCGAATCGGAATCACTAGAAGAAAATTGATAATCCTCTATTAAAGGCTGATCTCTCTCACTAATAGATATACCTTTGCTTGATGTCTATCCTTCAACAACCTTCCAAATTTTTCCCTCCTCTAACACTATCTTTTCGAATTCTTGAAATAGCTTTCTACTTGGGTCCCTCATGAAGAGAGATCTTCTTCCTTCCAAGTTTGCAGATTTATATGACACACTTCACTTAATGTATGATAAGGTACTGGTATTTATCAAAATATAATAGCCAGGAGTTGCCACTAAGGACTTTCACCCTAGTTTGTGCAAATGCACTATGAAGATATATCAAATGACTGCAAATATTAGCACTATGCAAAGCTTGAACAGATCTGATTTTCTTTCACTCAATTTATCAACTATTGTGCAAAGTTTGAAACAAAAAATTGGAGACACTTGAACATATCAAACTCAGAATTCTACTCTCATTCCTCAGTATAAATCTGATCAGAAAATGATGCTCAACAATGTAGTTGCACATAAAATACGTGAGAAGTATTACCAGGGATTTTGAAAAATTGAAATACTAAAAATGTCCTCGGCAGTGGTGCCAGAAGTGTGTTGGTACCTAGATTTAATCTACTTCACAACTTGAGCAGCATCATGGATTTTACAAGACACTCAGAGGCAGATAAATGATTTATATGCCATTTTGTAGCTGAGGAAGTAATTTGTTTGACTTGTTAGAACTCATGCTTTGAAGAAGTGGGTAGCACCTTGGAAGGATTTGATCTAATCCTCACTATTTTAGGTTGTGCCCATCAACTGAGGTAAGAGAACCTATATTGTACCCTCTTTTTTGTGAAGGAGGTGAAAATATCCTTATCTTGTGCAAATTGTATGGAGATGGCCTTAAGAAAAGATGATCAATTTCCCATTATTCAAACTCAATAGAGCTGTCACTACTAAATGATGGAAATGATTTCAAGACAAGGTTAAGGCTACTAAAGACATGGTGTGATCTGATTGCTTTGTGCATTTTTGTAAATGTATTATATTCTCTTGTTGACACACAATGCAACACATGGGTAGTATAGGTGGGATTGGTTATTTGGATAAATTTTTGGTGGGAGATCAAGAAGATAGATTGTACTTTACCACATCCTTGAGAAACTTCACAAAAAATGGAGAACTCAATAACAGAAAGCTTTAAAATAGTTAAAACATTCCTTAAACCAAAAGGTGTGCATCAATGGAGGCCTAGACATGCACTTTTTCACACAATATTTGAGATTCTAGCATGAAGGATTGAGTTAGAAGACCCAATAAAACATCAAAATCTAAGATCAATCACGCCTGAGGTACACCCAGAGGCTTACAAACAATATTTTTCAATAGATGAAATAAAAGTGATTTTAAATTGTTTATTTAATTCCTAGATGAAAGATCTTCTTAAAAATGAAATTGCAGATGCCACTAAACTATCACAAGGATTGAGATCTATGTGATTCAAAGAGATTTTGATACAAGATTGCAATAGGAACAAGAAAAACTACTTGTAGACATTCTAAAAGTGAAATAAACATAAAATTTTCCAGATATTTAACACAAATTAACTCAAAATTTATCAAATTCATCAGCAGGGGAGAGTTATTTAAACAATCTCAGATATTTTTTATGGCTATACACTTATAACCAACTCAACATGAATGAAAATCTAACTTGCGGAGATGAAGTTAACTTGGTTTGTCAAAACGTTTTCTTAGAGGATGAGATTTTCTCAAATTTTTCTCATGAAAATGAACTCCCGACCATTTGCATGACAAATTCATGCAATATATAGCTTTTACTCACTCACTCACTTTGCCCTCAAATCTTCCTTCCAAAAGTGGAATATTCAGAGCAACTTTGCTTTGCAATATTTTTGAAAACGACATTTAACAAACTCACAAAAAGTTGCTAGTTGTTCTTTCAAAAGGTGAATCATTAAAAAAAAATCAGCATTCTTCAAAGTGGAAGCACATTTTTCATTTCCGACACATGTAGATCCCTTTTATTTCATCATTTCAACTTTTACCTTCCCATTTTTACTTTACAACTTTAGATCTGGTAATTCACATTTTTTATGAACCAGAGTAAAAATTTATTTGAAAAACGCCTTAGATTCACAAATTGAACACCCAAATTGATTAATCTAGACCTGCGCAGCCAAAACGACACGAATTGGCAAAAATTTCATGAAAATTGATGCAAAAATGCATCTCCAAACTTCCTAGAGCTCAAATGGCAGCCAAACTAGTGAAATTCATAGCTACCGTCGATCAGTTCTTATCTTTATATCCGAGCCCTCCACGTGGCAGATTCAAAAAAGGGCCTTGGGGACACGTTTGACCTTTTTACAACTTTTTGAAAATTTGCAAAATTTCTTAATTTCCTCCACTGCTTCACCTTTGCGATTTGGGTCTGACACGTGGCGCAATATGACTAGATATGGTGTCGTGGCTCAATTTTACACATTTTACATCTTTATAGACAAAGGAAAAATTTTCAATTTTCCTCTGCGGCTCTGCCATCCCACAAGACATGTGTAATCATATGATTGGCTGAGGGGCAGTGCTTCTCATTTCATATTTTAATCATATTTCATGAAGGAAAATTTTTAATATATCCTCTGCCATCCCGTACCTCTGTCGTTGACTCCTCGGATGAATTTTGACTTTTACCTTCATGCTCGCAGTCCATTCAACGATTTTACCCTTTTCATAACTAGAGGCTGAAAATACAAATTGCCTCCAAGGGCTCGCCTCCGCGCCTCTGAGCCTACCATGTGTCTTCATACCATTGGTTGCGAGTTTACAGTCCAATTTTACACTTTAACTCTTTTTCACCAAAGGCCAAAAAGTATCAAATGCCTCTGCCTTTCCATCTCCCCACCTACCACATGTCCTCCTCTAATTAGATGTAGGCCTTAGGGATTTTCTTCATTTCCATGCATTTTCCAAAGTGCCTTAAGGCACAAAATGACCCACCCATCTACCTTCACTCTGCCTGTGACACATGTACCTCCTCTGAGGCCTACGGAGGTGCGGGTGTTAGGAAATAAGTGATAAAATATGTAGAATAATCCCTTACAGTAATCACAATAGTAGAAACTAATATGCGAGAAAATATTACAAATCTTAAATAAAAGTATAGAATAAATAACACAACATAGAAAGATAGTATTTAACATGGTTCACCCAATTTGGGCTACGTCCACTAAGAATCACTTGCTTAGATTTTATTACAAACCTCCAATCTCTCAATACAATACCCGGATAAGTTTGGATCTATGCTCAACAAACTCTACTGAATTCACAAACTAAATTCAAAGCACATATGCAATGCATTTTCTTGTATGTGTATCATATGCATAAGACCATATAAATAGAAAATTACTTAAACAGTTTGATACAAAACCGTGGGTATAAAAACCATGGGCAAAAACTATGGGTATCAAAACCATGGGAAAAAAACCATGGATATTAAAACAATGGGTATCGAAAAACCATGGGCCCAAAAATATCCCATAATGGTTACCCATTACCCATGGGTTAATAAACCACCCATGAAAATTTGCTTCGGGGGCTTCACCCCCGAACCCCCTTAACCCGCTCACCGGCAAGCGGGACCACCGTAAAAATACCCAAGTGTAACACATAGAAGGTGTACCACACTCTAACATGAAAATAGGCTCCACAAACATAACAATCTCCCACTTGGAGACTGATTTCCACTGAGCAAGCTTCTCAACCCTTCACTGTCATCTGCGAAGGCCAACCAAAGCTGAACATAGCTTTAGTTTATCCCTTGTGACCACCTTGGTCATCATGTCATCGTAGGATTAATTGGTATGAATATTCTTCAACTTCAACTTATCTTCCTCCAAAGTTGTCCGATGAAGGGATATATCAATTGTATATGCTTCATCCCGGAGTGGAAATCAAAGTTCTTAGTTAGGTGTATAACACTCGACTATCACTATGCAGACTTACATTCCTTCATCGCTTATGCCCCAACTCCTCAAGTAATTGTTGTAACCAAATCATCTCTTTGCTTTCCTTTGTGGTAGAAACATACTCGGCCTTCGTGGCTTGACAAAGCCACCACTCGTAGTCGTGAAATCCGACTTCTTTGTTGTGCCACCTACATTGTAAATATAACCTATCATGCTCCTCTTCATTGTCTACATCTCTAGCCATGTCTGAATCTACATAACCATGTAAAGTGGTGTCTAATCCACTGTAGCATAAAACTATCCCCATGGTCCCTCTCAAATATCGAAGGATCCACTTTACTGCTTATCAATGCTGTTTACCTGGATCACTCCTAAATCTACTCATAGCTCCTACTGCATGGGCAATATCAGGCCTAGTGCATACCATAGCATACATCAAACTACCAACCGCTAATGAGTAAGGTACCTTAGACATATGGTTTCTTTCTTGCTTTGTCTTGGGACACTGCTCCTTTGATAACTTAAAATGGCCTGCCAAAGGAGTCCCAACCGATTTAACATCCTGCATGTTAAACCTATCCAATACCTTCTTAATGTACTCTTCCTGAGATAAAGTCAGCTTCCATTCCTTCCTATCCCAAGTTATCCTCATACCAAGGATTTGTCTGGCAGCCCCCAAATCCTTCATATCAAAGGATTCACTTAGCTATTTCTTGAGTACTTTTATTTCCTGCATGTTTTTACCTACAACCAACATGTCATCAACATACAAACACAGGATAATATAACTTCCATCCTCAAATTTCTTTGTATACACGCAATGGTCATAATGACATCTGATATAACCTTGCTCCATCATGAAGCTATCAAACTTCTTATACCATTGACGTGGAGCTTGTTTCAGGCCATACAAGCTCTTCTTTAGTTTGCACACCATCTCCTCTTTACCTTTGACTTCATATCCTTCTGGTTGTTGCATATATAGCTCCTCCTCCAAATCACCATGGAGAAATGCAGTCTTTACATCTAATTGTTCTAAGTGCAAGTATTCTGCTACCACTATTCCAAGAATAGTTCTAATAGAATTCATTTTTACTATAGGAGAAAATATCTCATCAAAATCTATACCTTGTTTCTGTGCAAACCCCTTGACCACCAACCGGCCCTTATATCTTTTCTTTCCTCCTTTTTCGTCTTTAACTCTATACACCCACTTGTTGTACAATGCTCTTTTGCCTTCCAGTAGCTTCACCAAATCCCAAGTCTGGTTCTCCATGAGAGACTTATGCTCCTCATCCATGGCTTGCTCCCACTTCTTACTGGCATCTACCTACATTGCTTCATCAAAGCTCTCTGGCTCTCCACTATCAGTGAGTAATAAATAATAAAGAGAAGGAGAAAAATTTTTAGGTTCTTTTCTTACCATAGAAGACCTCCTCACTGTAGGAGTTTAGGGTTCTTGTTGAGTAGGTTCCTACACACTTTGATTCATGGGTCACTATCCCATCTGGAAGATCCTCTACCACCGCATATTCTTTCTTGGATTTTTCCTGTTTTCCCACAACTATTTCTTATACATGATCTTTCTTATTAAAGACCACATCCCTAGACCGAATGATTTTCTTGTCCTTAATACTCCAACATTTAAATCCAAAGTCATCACCACTATAACTAATAAAAGTGCATTTTTCTGTTTTATCCTCTAGCTTGGTCTTATCATCCTTGTCAATATGAAAAAACACCTCACATCCAAAGAATCTAATAAATGAGTAATCAAATTTCTTACCGTACTAAGCCTCCTCAAGTATGCCTCCATCCAAGGCACTTGAGGGTCCTCTGTTTATTAAGTACACATTTGTGCTCTACTACTGCCCCAAAAATAAAGAGGTAGTCCTGCATGTATCCTCATGCTCCTAGCACGTTCCATTATTGTTCTGTTCATCCTTTCTGACACCCCATTCTGTTGCGGGGTTCCTGGAACCATCTTTTACCTATGGATTCCATTCTTAGAACAATAATCATCAAATTCATTGCTGCAATACTCCCCTCCATTATCTGACTTGAGACATTTTAACTTAAGACTTGTTTCATTCTCTACCAAGGCTTTCCATTTAACAAAAGTATCAAATACATCAGATTTGTTTCTAATACAATAAACCCAAACTTTCCTTGTTGCATCATCAATAAAAGTAACATAATAACTTGAACCCCAAGAGATGATACCTGAGCTGGCCCCACACATCAAAATGTACCAGCTCTAACTTACTCTCTTTCTTCGTAGGTCCAACCTTGAGAAACCTTACTCGCTTCTGTTTCCCATATATGCAGTTCTCACATAAATCCAAACTTATTCTCGTATATTCAGGAAAAATATTCTTTATGATTTCCATGCCCTTATGGCTCATATGACTGAGCCTATAGTGCCATAATGTTTTATCTACATATGAAGCCACAAGATTACAATCATTAGTACTATTAGTGGATAAATAGAAGGTTCCAACCTTCTTACCTCTTTCCACCACAAGAGCACCCTCGGTAACCTTCCAAGAGTCATCTGTAAATATCACAGTATAACCATCACTTCCCAATTTTCCCACCGATATCAAATTTCTCCTTAATATAGTCATATGTCTAACATCCTTCAATAGACATGTATTCCCATTATGCATCTTAACTGAAACAGAACCTTTTCCAACTATACTGCAAGGCTCATCATCACCAAGAAAAACATGCCCAAAATCCCCTTGAACATAATCAACAAAATAATGCTTATGTGCAGTAGCATGAAAAGAAGCCCCTGAATCTAAAACCCAAGATTCAATAATATTGTGCAAAGAAAGAATCAAAGCATTTTTACATACATTACCCGATGCCACATTTTCCCCTTATTTTCTTCTGTTGTTTCATTTTGTCCCGAAGCTCCCAAAAATCCTTTTTATATGCCTAGACTTTCCACAGTTCTAACATATAATCTTGCTCTTGGATTTTGACCTTGCTCGATCTTTTAATTTTCCACAGTTTCCCTATTCTTTTGTCTCCCTCTAGTTTCAATCACAAAGCATTCCTTGAAGTATAAGATTCCCAGAGATTTTTCTTCACATTTCCTCACTTAGAATCACCCCTACAACATCCTCAAACTTCAACTTTGAGTTAGTTGGAACCGAGTTGCTTACCGCCATTACTAGGCTATTCCAACTTTCAGGTAAAGAGCACAGAATTAATAAAGCCCTAACTTCTTCATCAAATTCTATTGTAACCGAAGCTAGCATATTCACAACTGTATTGAAATCATTTAAATGATCTACTACTGAACTATTCTCAAACATCTTCATATTAAACAACTTTTTCATTAAAAATATCTTGTTAGAGGCAAATGGTTTTTCATATAAATTCCCTAATGCATCCATTAGATATTTTGTAGTCTTTTCCTTTGAAACATTAAATAATACCGAAGATGCAAGACACAACTGGATCATTCCAAGTGCATTCCAATCAAATAAATCCTATTCCACATCTGTCATACTCAAGGGTTTGTTCACCTTCTAAGATAGTGGAGTATAAAGATCCTTTCGATAAAGGTAATCTTCCATCCGCATCTTCCAAAGATGAAATTCTTCCCGTTGAATTTATCAACCCTAGATCTTCCATCATCTACCATAGTTCCCACTCAAGATAAAAATTTCCCTGTAATTCAACACTTTCGGCAAACAAAAACTAGGCTCGATACCACAATTGTTAGGAAATAAGTGATAAAATATACGGAATAATCCCTTACATAATGCAAAAGAGAAACTAATATGCAGAAAATATTATAGATCTCAAATAAAAGTGCAGAATAAATAACACAACACAGAAAGATAGCATTTAATGTGGTTCACCCAATTTGGGCTACGTCCACCAAGAATCACTTGCTTATATTTTATTACAAGCCTCCACTCTCTCAATACAATACCCAGATCCGTTTGGAGCTATGCTCAACAAACTCTATAGAATTCACACCTGAATTCAAAGTACATCTGCAATGCATTTACTTGTATGTGTATCATATGCATAAGACCATATAAATAGACAATTGCTTAAGCAATTTGATACAAAACCATGGGTATCAAAACAATGGGTACCGAAAAACCATGGGCCCAAAAACAGCCCATAACGGTTACCCATTACCCATGGGTTAATAAACCACCCATGAAAATTTGCTTGAGGGCTTCACCTCGAACCCCCTTGACCCACTCACCGGCGAGCAGGACCACCATAAAAATACCCGAGTGTAACACATAGAAGGTGTACCACACTCTAACATGAAAATAGGCTCCACAAACATAACAAGGGGGCAACTTTCACATTTTCCAAAAACACAAAACGTTAAGTTTTTAGAAATGAGCTGCCAATCCTTGTCCATTTACAAATGGCCATGTATGTAAAAGTATATGAGCTAGAATTTGATGGGAAAAGGACGCCTGTATGACCATAAAAAATGTAGAAATTGCCAGCGACCCCCAAAATCAATTTTTTCTTCGTAGGTGAAGAATTTTTTGATCAAAAGACAAATGAAAAGTGATTTTAGGAAATTTATGATCATGGAAAGGGATTTTGAGGGAAAATCAGTACATATTGAATGATTTTGAGCTCCAAAGGCCGAGAAAAATGAAAAAACAGTAGAGGCATTTGAAACGAAAAAAATTAGGCCAAAATGCAAAGTAAAGTTAGGGATTCCTTGAGAATGATGCAAAATGGAGGAAATGCAAACAACACATAGCATTCAAACACACAAAATGAGTTGTTTTTGTCAAACTTAAAGTATATGAGAATCCCAAAACTGTTTTCCTCGTAAACAAGGTAAAAATGCATTTCTCCTTAGCAAAACAGGATGTTTCAAATTGGGCAACAACTCCTTCCTTTGCATTCATTACTTAGCCATGTTGGATCCATTCTCCTTTTGACCTATTTTGACTCCTCTCCTCCTTCCCTGACCCTGTTGTTCCATTTTCAAGCCTTCATGTAATTTGTTTAATGGATTTAAGGCATGGATTTGCTTGATAGAGCTGTTTTTTGAATTTCTCCTACGCATGGTCGTTTGATCTTTCGTAGGCCCCACCACTTCCATTGTAGATTCTCCTAAAACCTATTTATAGGATTTGAACATGATTTCTCTTGTTATTTTTGTGTGGGGTTGTGGCTGATCCAATATTTTCCAGGGAAAAATATGGATACGGTAGCCAGTGACTCGCGAGGGTATCTCACTTGCTAGATGAAGAGACTAGTAGCCTTGAAGCATCCTTTGGGAATGGATTCACAATTAATGTCTTGGTACTGATCCTTCCTTCAAAAGGGACTCCTTGAATACTTATAATTTCTATGTTTTTCCTATCCCTAAGCCTATCTGCATGTCCGCATTCTCAATTTTCATAAGAAAATATTGAAATGGAATTTCTGAGAGTAGAAAATTGTATTGACAAGGGGCTTTCATTTGTCCCTGAATGGACTGACTTAAAAAATTTCCTTTGGTTACTCTACATTTGTTTCATTTTTGGGACTAGTAGCTGCTACAGATAGCTATGGATCTTTCTGCCATGAATACTAAAGATCTTAGCCGTGGTCTATCCGAGAATGGACTTACAATGTTTACCGAGGGTATATTGAACTTCATAATGACATAACCTTGGAGAAAAAAACACAACAATGCTATGTATAAAGAATCAAATCATACATGCCTTAAATGAGACATGTAGAGAGTGTGGACAAGAACTTTTCTACTTGAAAAAAATCTAATCATAGTCCTATACTAAGTAGAAAGAAATAAAAGATTAAAGAAATCCCACTTCAGGTAGGGAGAAATAGCTTCCCTTTCTCAAAAGGGGCAGCCATGCAAATGATTTGACACTTGAATATGGCTGCCTGGATGAATAAAAACTAACTTTAAGCCTGTCCTCCACCCAAATCATCAAGGTATCTACATTAACCAAAAATACCTCCTTAAGCTGATTGGCATTGGACTCTTGGAGGTGTTGATGATGACCCTTGGTACTTTGAAACTCATCCTCATGCCCTGAAGTAGGCATGAATGGTTTTGGCTTCTCCCTTAGCTCCAATGAAGCCAAATATCTGATTTTTCATGGTATGGTCCTTTGAATCTACCCATGGTTCTAAACTCTAACTCCAAAAATGCAGTCCTTGTGTGGACCTTCTTGGATGGATGGTGAGAGAGAGATGATGACATCTCCTTGATTTTTCTCTTCCTTCTCTTGTAAAGAACATGTAAGACCATGATCTTCCAACCCTAGTTCTAAAGGGATGTTGTGAGGCACAGGCTATTGTCTTTGATTTCCCTCCTTTATGGCATTAGGCTCATGTGCTTGGAAGATGGATGATAGAAGAGAAAATGATGTGATCTCCATGGGATTTTCTCCATCAAAGCAATCCTCCAAGTTAGAAAAATATTCTACCTTGTTGTTATCCTATTGCATGTGCTCAACCTCCTCCATGGTGTCCTCCTAATCTGTAACTTGATCACCATGCATCCCTTCATCCTCAAATATGAATTTTGAAAGATCAAACTATTCTTGAACATCAGAGCTTGAAGGGGATGAAGTGGAAGAAAGAAGTGAAGGTTCTCCTACAGCTTGCTCCATACTTGGAACCTTTAAAACTGTATGGTCCTCCTCCATCATGGGTTCATCAATCAAATCAGGCCCTTGAAATGAAAGCAAAAAATATTCAATGATGTCTTGTTCATTGAGTGGCCTTAACTCTGATTCAATCTCTCCCATTTGCTCCTCTTCAATGGGACTTGGAGCTGGTTGTTCTTCCTCTTCAATTGGTTGTGCAACTTGGATCAACTCAACATCCTCTTAAGACAAGGTCCCATCATGGACACTGCATTCAGAGCAGCCAGACTGCTGATCTTCTTCTTCCTGTTTTTCATTCCTTCTCTATTGCAAACTCAGTCTCATCCACCACTGGCTCTTCAAATTTGACCTCCTCTATTTGCTTGACCATCAAGGGGATCTTTATAAACCCAAATTTGGTAGCCCAACTCTTCATATTGTCTGTCATTTCTTCTCTATTGGGCTCCCCTTATTTCTATTTTCCTTAATTGAATTCTTGAGTCTCTTCCCAACATGGACTTGGGAAAGCAAGAGGAGTGACAGGTTGGGGTTCAACCAACTTTGCAATTTTTTTTGGTGGGGAGGAAGTGGAACTTCTTGTTTGTTTGGAGGGGATGATTGTTTGGAAGGGAAAAGGGGAGAGGAACTGAAATGGGGTGGAAGACTAGGGAATGAAGAAATGGAATCAACACTTGGGGCAGAAACTAAGAAGCTTGGAAATTGGAGCTTACATTTAGATGGTGTTTCTTGAGAAAGAGAAAAAGAAAAGCTATGAGATGGTGGACTTACCCATTGACAAGGTTGTCTTGAATCCAACTCATAAGCCTCAATCTCCTCAATCCATTGTGCAAGTTGGGGCAGCATTTCAACCATGAAGTCTAGCTTCTCTTAAGGGTTGTAATGTCTTGGAAAAGGTCCTTCCCATGGACAAGGTGCCCTGAAACCAATATTGAATGCCTTCATTTGTGTTATGCCCCTTGAATGAACCATTTCAGCCTTCATTTTTTGAATTTTCTCCAATAAACTAGCATTCTCCACATATTTTTCACCATTGTATGTGTCACCTTGTTCTTTATAAGCTCCATGGCCAAACTAACTTTGAACCTTCTCATATGGGTAAGCGTAATGGCCTTGGATGTGATTATAATGCTGATTTGGAGGAGTTTGGAAATATGTTGCAAGTGGAATGCATTGCTATAAGTGTGATTTCCATGAAGGGAATGAAGTCATGACTACATAACCTCATGGAATGGGAGAAAATGAAAGAGATGGAAGAATAAAATGGATGAAAATGAGTGGAAATGGATGGAAACATTCTGTAGCTTAGAGAATGGGTTTCGATCAAATGGAGTCACTAGATGTTCTTGCATATGCCTCAAAAGGATGAATCGACTAATAACAAATCAACTTGATGAAATAAAATGAAGATATTTTTCTCCCACCGGGTGTGCCAAAATTGTTAGTGCAAAAACACAACACCCCGAATGGCCAAAGATGTTAAATGGTTAAAATGGGGCATTCGGTGTGATTGCATAACATTGGATCATCTCTCAAGTGTGGGACTTGAAAAGCGAGATGATCCTCTAGATAAATCTCTTTCTTGTTCCTAAACTACCGCCACAAGCTACTCTAATGCGGGAAAAAATAAACTATCCTAATGTAACCATTCCAAGGAACCAGAGAGAAAGAGAGGGTGAAAGAAAATACTACACTAAAGCGGTGATACACCGAGAGAAGGAAAGGGGTGAGATGCTCTGTTGTGAGAGGATGAAAGAGGGGAGAAAGGAAGATGGGAAGGTCGGACAAAAGTGGCACAAACCCAAACCCTAATCCGTGATCAAAATTCCATGAAACACAATGCCCTGCACCTACAAATATGAAATGTATGCACAGAAAATAGATTTGAAAGGGAGAGGTACAAAGAGATAAGAAAATAATGCAAAGGGTTGAATAAACACCACAAAAACATGTTTTAATGCTCTATATGGGTGCCACAGACCATTACGTTTCGCGTAGAGGAACAAAAATGTTTGCTAGGCATAGGAGAAGGTTTTCAAGTCAAAATGGACTTAAGTAACAAATTTGTGACAGAGTTTCCCTATGCCCATAATAATCTCCCTTCTCAAATGAGAATTTTACATTATATATAAAGAATAAGAGAGAGAAGAGGAAAAGTCAAATCCTATTTCAACTACCATAGGATATGCATTGAATCTGCCTTGAAGACTCAACCACTATCAATCAATTCCCCTTTCAAACCTGCCCCAAATCTTTCAATTCTAGTTCCCTATCTGCCGGTGTATTGAAGAAGAATGGTAGATCGAATCGGATCAGATCTGGTAGTTAAGGAAATTAGATTCTACTTTAATGTCCTAGAATAAGTTTTCCCATTTTTCACTTGCCATCACCTATAAAAAAAATTATGTTTTATGTTTGCAACGCATAGAGGGTGTCGAGACGTTTCCAAAAAGTACTCTCTGCCCAAATTTGGGTTCTCGGTCAAAAGATATGGCCATTTGGAATTTTTCAGTCACATGCACACAATATTTAAATGAGTTTGTCTATATTAGGTCTAATTGGTAGCTCTCCGCACTCATTTGATATTTTCTTTTCCTTCACTCTTGAAATAGCACCCATGTGACATGTGGCGGTGTCCATAGGTTCTTTGGGCTCATTTGTATTCTTCCCAAGTCTTTTCCACGGGCGAAGGCACTATATTCAACCCAAAACACATAGAGGATCTGCGCATGTTTAGAAACTGTCCCCAAACTTTACCTTTGGAGTAGCATGGATACAACACATGGAGACCTCCATAGTCCTTTGGAATTTTCAATGGTTGACCTCACCTTTTCAGGCTCTAAGACAAGTGGTGGGCTGGCGCTCATTTGAGATTTTTTTTGGACTACGCCTTTGAAATGGCATCGTGTTGAAACTTAACACCCTCCACTACTGGCGTGCCTATACTTTGACTATTCAAATTGTGACTCTGTCCCCCTTTTTTAAATCCTGGGACACATGGTGAGCTCACACTTGTTTGATTTTCCACCTAGGGTTCCCATATTGGAATTACATTGTTTGGACACTTGGCGCCTTCCGTCTACATTCATTACTCACCATTTTGGACCCATTCTCCTTTTGATCTCTTTTGACACCACTTCTCCTTCCCGAACCATGTTGTTCCATTTTTGAGCCTACCTATAATATGTTTAATGGATTTAAGGCACAAATTTTCTTGACAAAGCCATTTTTGAATTTTACATTGCATAGGGTCGTTTGATCTTTCACAAGTCCCGCCACTTCCATTGTAGAATCTCCCTGTAACTGTTTGTAGGATTCGAACATGATGTCTACGGTTCTTTCGTGAGCGGTCATGACTGATCCAATATTTTTTTGGCTGGGGAAATATGGATAACATGCCTTTAAATCATAGAGCTAAAAGGAGCTCGGTGAGCTACTCAATGAGCTAGATGAGTTACAAAATCATAAAGGCCTGGGGTTGAGAATTGAAATCGAACCCGAGATATGATATGAGCTTGTTAGGGTGGTCGGTGTCACAAGTGATAACTCACTCGGGAAAGCTAAAAATGAGGGCTTGGCTATAATGTTATGGGTGATCTAGGTATGTTGACATCGGGATGGCTTAGACATGCACGAGATGTGTGAAGGCATCGAGCCATGCAGGAAGGGCTTGACCATGTATGCTAGAAAATGGTGAACTGAGTTGATAATGGCTCGAAAAGATGACAAGCTAAGTCAGCCTCGAAAATATAAAAATGATCCGTAGGTGTGAGTTGGACTGTGGTACAATCAAAATGGAGGTGATTTCAGAAATAGCTTGCCAAGCATGTAATAGAAATAGATCGCAAGGTGAGAGGGTTTGCCATGAATGGAAAACAATCCTATACTAAACAATTTGGCCATAACAAATAGAGGCTAGGTCATAGGGGCACCAAAGCATTGTGGAAGCTCGGGATATTGAAGACCAGAGCTCATATCAAGCTCTACAAATATCCATGGTGAGTGAGGAATAAGGTTTTCCTAATAGGGAGAGCTCATGTATGAGTGCGACAACATGATGATTAGGTTCTCGTGATATTAAATGGTGTAAGGAGCTCAAAGCTCCATAAGAAAGACATTTCAGCCAAGCCTAGAGCAATGAAATTTTTGCCCTTAGTCGAGGCAACAGAATCTTGAGCAGAGTCTCGGGGAGAGATTTAGTAAATGGTGGTGAGAATGAGCTAACAAATAAATGAGGAATCAAAATAGCTTGATTCATGGGCTCGAAGAAGATAGAAACAAACATAAATGGAAGTGGTATGCGAAGAAATTTTCCAATGATAAAAATGGATGTGATCTCGGGAAAGGGGCTTGACGAGGTAAGGTCAAGCCACTCAGCAGATATGACGATGCACATATGGGAATAGGTACTTGTCCCTCGATGAGACAATATAGAATAGCTCAAAAGAGCCAACTCATGGGTGTCACCATTAAATGCATGTCCTGAATAAATAACAGAGAGGTCAAGGTCAACTTTACCGTAAAATGGGGACTACACTGGAGTGTAATGCAACATAGAGGAAACTGAGTTAGCTCGGCATCACACACAACATTAGGAACTTGGTAAAGAGGCTTGGGCCCAGATGGATTCAACAAGGAAATTCAAGTCACTCAAGGCATGGGAAGTTTATAGGAAAAAATATTGGGGACTTCAATGGTATTTCAAGCCAATACATGGAGATAGGAAGATGTTGCTCAAAGAAGCCAAAACTAGGCTCACATCGCATGCATCTAATGAGCCATGGGTGAATCAGAAAAGTGAGCTCACACACAAGCTCAATGCAATGGAAATAAAATCTTGGAGCACAAAATGTCTAAACTAGTGAGTGATGTATTACGAGGACAGAGAACTCCGAAGTCTAAAAATTTTGGACTTCGGAGGAGAAGGGATTTGGGGTTTTGTGGGGGTGGCAAGTTAAAATATCCTAACTTGGAGATTTACGGACTTTGAAGTCGACATAGTCTGAAATCTGAAACTAAGGTTCAACGTGGCATGTTGGTAATTTCAGATTTTGGGGGAGTTTCTTTTAGAGTTGGAACATATGGAAGTTACGGGTTGGCGCGGGTAAGAAGGCCAAAGTTGCGAGGCTTTGAAATTATGAAGGATGGGTGATGTGGTGAGTTGCTCAATTTTTGAGAAGCAATGTGGAGGATGATTAGTGGGTTCGGTGGAGTGTGTAACTCTTGAAGCAAATGCAAAACCCGGCAAGTGGTATTAGTGAATGATCCATTGAAGTGTTAAAGTGGTGGGTAAAAAGTTGGGTGGTGCCATAGGGTTAGCTCGCGAGT
The DNA here is from genome assembly GCA_018340775.1 of Taxus wallichiana var. yunnanensis. Lineage (NCBI taxonomy): Eukaryota > Viridiplantae > Streptophyta > Pinopsida > Cupressales > Taxaceae > Taxus > Taxus wallichiana. The sequence goes on from CM031244.1 coordinate 173,626,899, forward strand.
TGAATCGAGGACACATCGAGTTGATGAAGAGCCAACGTATTTGGGAAATGAGCTCTAGAACCTGCATATGTGGAACCAATGAAATACAAGGAGATGTGGAGGGAACTCGCCAACCATGAAGACAATAGGCTCATCAGGGGATAAAACCCGATCAGAGTCGGTAAAATGGTGGAAGTGCAACATGGAGCTCGATAAACATGTAAACAAAAGATAGTTTGGTAGGGAAGTTTTAGTGATGAAAGGGCTAGGAAACCCTAAATACAAAGAGCTCGGTGTAGATCTCATCGAGTAGCTTAGTGAGCTAATCAGAAAGCTAACTCGCCAATTCAAAGCATTACAAAACCCCACTATAACCAATGACCCCCTTTTACATAAATAGTCATATCTTTAACATCATAGCTCTAAACTACATAAAAATATAGTCATTGGAAAGATAAGAGAAAGATATTCAAAGTGGAAGCATAATAGATTTGCAAAAAGTGATTTGTGGAGATTTTTTAAATCCTGAAATTGTAAAGCCAGAAAACTCGAAATTGCATAACTTTCACCCCAGGAGTTCGTTTCTCGAAAACAGCAAGTCATTGGAACTATGAAGAGAAACTATATAGTATGGAAATGTAAATATCAGGATTTGGGAGGTTCTGAACCTCCAAATTTTGGGAATAGTATATAGTGATAATTAGGTGAAATTCATTAATGGAGGTAGGTGGAAGAAGAGGTCATAATGAAGCTATAGGACCTAGACTAGACCTAGGTGCAATCACAACCATTTCCTTCATACACAAGGAAAATATCATTAATAAAACAAGGATTTTGAAGATCTTCATGTACTCATTGCAGATTAAAAAATGAATTTTTATGGGTTTTGAAGCAATTTTTTGATATATTTTCTCTCTCCTCTCCTCAAATTCCTTCATGTAAATATTTTAAGGGGTTACACATACAAATGGTTGTTGATCACCTTCTTCTCCCATTTACCCCATTTCTTCTTAGGGCTTTAAGCCTTCCCCCAAAATATGTAATGGCTTCATTCCTTTCTCCCACATGCAATGTACTATATATACTTGATGAGAAATTAAAATTGTTTTCTATGTTAGTTGTTTTAACCTCTGCATGATTTTTATGTATCTCTTACCTCTCATTACAACACGGTGTTATGTGCATAGTTTTGGTTATTACATGACTTGAGTGTTTTGTGCTTTATCAGAATGAATATTATTTACATTTTTGGTCCGTGTTTTAGTTTTCTAGTCTTCCCTTGATGCATTGGTGGGACTTGGGTATGTGTTGCATTTTCCTAACCCCCAAGATCCATCCTTTCTTTGTTCGAATGCGAGGAAGAGTGATTAAAACTCCTTCTTTTGGTATATCACCACTTCTCGTGTAGGTTTAATTTCATGAAATCATTTTTCCCTGTCCCCTTGGAAGCATTAGATTATGTTTAGGTGGTAGTTTTCCTTGCATTAGGAGTAGTTTGTGGCGGGTGTAGGATAAAGAGCAGAATTGGCCTTCTTGAGAGAGCTATCCTATTTCCCAATGTTTTTGGGCCTCGAATATTGACTAAGTCCCAAAGGGAATGTGCATGCATGGGATGAATGAAGAGGATGGGCACATAGGGAAAAGCATGCGGGACAAGAGTTTTAGAAGGGTTTAGAATAAACTACAACATTTGCTCAAGGAAAGAGAAAAAGATTTCAAGACTTATTCATATTTGGGTTTCCAAGAGGCACTTGAGGAAAAATGTGACCCGAGTAGAGGCGTGGTGAGTGGATAAGGTGCCAACATAGCAAATTTTTGGTCAAGAAAAGAATATTCCACTTATGGAACATTCCAAAAATACATCATTATAGAAAGTGTAGAGCTCGGATCACAAGAAGCATGTTCCATTTGAGGACCACCTTGACACTTGAAACTGATTTACTCTCGAAGGAAGGCATGGTGGTGGGTGTTAAACCTATTTATAAAGATTCTCAAGTAGAATAAAAGATAAGAGAGAGGACCATTTTGGTGAGAGAATCATCGAGAGATCCATAAAAGAAGAGGGTCATGGTGCGATAAGCCATAACAGAGTAGGAAAAGCGTTACGAAATAACAAAATATTATAGGGTCGGGGTTCTCATTAGAGGACCATAGGAATGTTAGCATATCTAGGGGAATGGTTCGCTAAATTTTTGTAATAGGGAAGAATAGCTAGAAATTTTGATGCGTGAGTCATGATTTATTGGTATGACATGACCCTTTTATATGTAATGTTATTCTTGAACTATGATCAACATGAATATATGGTTCTGTTCTAAATATATTGTTCATGGGTGTAAACTCTAGTGCCTTTTTCTTTATGTTATGGATCATATCTACTATTTGTATGATGTTTCATTTGTTATCTAAATGATTTTGTTTATGTAATAACTCATCCTATGCTTCCATAATGTATGCATGATCATTTACTTTTCTACACTTAATCTTTCATCAATGACAACATCTTCTCACAATTCTCACTTAAAGGAGGGGCTCGGTGCACGTGCATGCCTCGGGTGAGCACCCAAAGACCGGGTGGGTGATAGGTTGACATGCAAGGGATTAGAAGGTTATTCTAAGGGCATAAAAATGACTACATGTTGGCTCCATTTTTGGGACCTATTTTCAAAGTTGTGAGAAATGACTACATCTTAGTTCCTTTGACGTGTGATGATAAAGCACTTAACCTTGGAAAGTGTCAAAGAGTGGTTTAAGAGCACTGAGAGGATGTTTTTCTCAAATATTTAGTACTGGACCTCAGTTTTATGCATGCAGATGGGTAGAAGAACACATATATCATGAGTTGTATGAGACCTTATTTTGTAGTTTTCCAGTAGAATTGTATGAATGGATTTCATCATATACATCTAGATCAAGTTGGTATTATAGATCGCACATATGGACCCAAGATGATTACCAGAGGCTGTAGGATGTAGATTAGACTTAGGCACGTGCTATTGATAATCTGGTGGAGAAGAGTGCTAACCGGAGTATACCCTCGAATACTCCATTTCTACATATTCTTGTCGAGAGGTTACTGAGTTTGAGTTCCTAAGGGATCCGAGAGGATCATTTTTGTGAGCTATCCCATTAGATATGAAAATATTTATCATTACGCTAAGTTTGGAGGTGTTCCTATGTCTCGGCTAAGATTCTCTGAGAGTCTTTGGGTGAGGAAGATAGGGTGGAGGAAGATGAAAGACATTGTGGTGGAAAATGAGAGGGAAGAGAGACAACTCAAGTATAGTGAAGCGCATGAAAGGGAGTTCACTAGACAACGTGATGTTTTGGGAGTGACAGATCTATAGAAGAATACATTGTGGGAAGGAATTGGGTTCACGCAGAGGACATGGAACCTAAGCAGTTTTGCTACCCCATCTTGGCAAGTGCAAGAGAGAAACCCCTTTATCTTATGATGACAGTTAATCATGTGGAGAAAGGAGAGCCATCAACGCACATCTAAACCCACCTGATGACCGACCCTTGGAACTTAGTTTTCCAAATCAAGAAACAAGTATTGCTAACCCAGTTGGTATCGGTAGAAGTGAGTGATTTGCACCTAGGAGGTATAACTTCTTGTTTGGGACATCTATGGCCACACAAACAATTCTTGTGTTTGGATGTATTTTTGGGAAAAGTGCAAGTATATAGAGTTTGGGTATTACGTCTGGGATTGTCACGGGATACACATCTAGTAGCAAATAAATATCACAAAATGTTGGTGCACAGTTTAGTGGGATGTTGGGAACATTAGGTGTGACTGCTTTAGGCCCGTTACCAGCTACATGAGGAGGAATTGGTGGATCCGGAAGATCTGGATGTGGATCTAGTGGATCAGGAGGCATAACACCTAGTGGATCCAATTGATCTTGTGGTGGAGGAAACAATGGAGGGACTCAAGGTTTTGGATCAGGTGAACAAGGGCCTTAACCACCTCCACAAGTATTTTTTAAGATGTCTCTACATCTACCAAATTACGAGGGTGTTGAGGATGCTATAGAGCATGTGCACAAGTGTGAATTGTTATGGCACGGGAAGGGGATCAATATCCTTAAGTAAAAGGCAAGTTAGTTTGCAACAACATTATAGGGGTGCATGTATAGTTGGTACCAGAAGTATGAACCCCATCAGACAGTGGTAGATTACACCATGCTATAGAATGCCTTCTTATTTGAATTCCATATCCCTGAGTTTGAGAAGAAGAGCATTAGCACCTTGAAAGAGATCTAACAAGGAATGGAAGAGAGTGTGTGGGAATATGATGTATGGTTCAAAACTCTCTTGTCAAAGCTATCTTATGATATTCATCCTTCTTAACATGCTCAATGGTTTGTTAGAGGATTAATAACACCATTTAGAAGATCACTTTTACACAAGATATTCACATACCCACGTGAGGCCTTGGACGTTGTCCTAGGTTAAGTCTATCGAAGCATAGATATCGGTGTTAGCCCTTTCCTTAAGGCTCATATTATTGCAATGGAAAAACAACTCGGAGAATTTATCTATGAACTTGGAGCATGAGACTCATAGTGTTCTATGGTACACAAATTGTGAGATAAAGGGACACACAAAGCATAGATGTCCTTGAAGGTTGGTACGCACCATGACAGTAGATTGTGAAATTTTCCATAGGGATCATGACGTAAGTACATGCCCACTACTGTAACATGTGATCCATAAGAATGTGTCTTGATATTGCAAGATCTATACCTCTACGACCCATGACACCAAAGATTATAGGCTAATTGACTAGATACATGATGTCATTGATCTTGATGTGTGTCAAACCATCCTTCCAAGTAGTTCCAAGGATGATGATCACTGCTATGAAAGGCACGTAGATGGAGGAGCATGGGTGAGAGGCTTCTAAGGAGGATTTAATGGTCATGATAGCATGCGGAGGAGGAAGAAGTGAGTTCTCGTGTGGGACATGTTATAAATGTGGGTCTACAAAGCATTATAAGTGTGAGTGTTCTGATTTGTTGCAAATATCATGGTATGAAAAGAAACATAGTACGAGGAATTACCTTAACTATTTTAGCACATGATTCAGCACCACCGAAAATAAAAGGTGCTGGGATGGTAAGCATAAAGAAGGCCGAATCACGGTGGATGCCGGGAATGGCGCATGAGTTAGGAATAGAACCTATACAACCGACGTTGTGACCAGAGACCACACGTGTCAGGGAGATACCAAGATAAATAACATTGGTTACAAGGGAAGAAGTGGTACATGGAAAGTATCCAAACCCTTCTTATCAGAAAGAGGTGTATCAAGAGACTATGGATGTGATTCAAAGTCTACAAGGGGAGATCATTGTTGGAAGGAGTAGTCAAGGGTCAAGAAAGGAAGAATGTTATGGCTCTGCAGAAGCATTTGGATGAGGTTAGGGATGTATGTAAGATGTTAAGGCAAGAGAATATCATTACGTTACTAGGAGAATGGTTACTAGAGAAGGTACCATGCACTGGTGGAGAGCGTGAGAGGTAGGTTATGCATGCTAACCTTCCTCCCCACAACCTTTATTATGATAGAGAAATCACTTTAAATATTGTTATAGATGGTTGGATTGTGAGAAATATGTTGATTGATACAGGCGTGGAAGTCAATGTTCTCACCTTGGATGCATGGCATCAAATGGGAAGGCCCTGTTATAACCATATTTGAATGTGTTATATATGGAAAACAAGAAAAAGGAAATTCCCATTGGTGTCTTGAAGGATGTAGTTATCACTATTCAAGGGGCCAACTTCACTAGAGACTTTGAGATCTTGGTGCTAGCCAAAGGAGATAACTTTCCAGAATTACTTGGGCACCCTTAGTGTTACAAAAATAGTGTTGACTTGCGGTATAATAAGAGGTATATAAATTTTGAGAACAAGGAGGAACGGGTCATCATCCCCTTGACAGATGGGAAATCAATGCCCTATACTTGAGCCCTTGGGAGAAGAATTCCTTGACAGAATCTATGTGCACTCTATTAGAGACCTTGAGGTAATTCATCTTTCGAAGGAATTATCCATTTTGAATATGCTCAATCTATAATTGATAAAACCAACATGGCATTTGAAAATTGGGAGAATGGGACTTACAAATTAATTGGGAGACAATTGAGAGGATCAGTGACAAGGGTAAAAAAAGCATGCTCGGTAGAGCACCTAGGAGAGAAGAAGTTACCAAGTTGCTCTGGAGGAGCTAACCCTGATGATTTCTTATGAGAAATGAAGGATAAGTGGAAAAATGATAACAAAAGAAGAGGTATGCTTAGCTATAACCTTCTCGGGACCACAATCTGTTAGTGGGTGACACAACATGAGAACCTTATATAATGGTGTGAGGTGAGAACCGCATTCTCTATTAGGTTTTCCAGAAGTAATGCACCTACTATCATACAATACTACCATGGAGAATAACCCACCTCGTGTCATATCAAAGCATGTCGGAAGGCCTGGATGCACGAGGTGCGGAAGATTTACCACCTTTGCTTTATCGGTGCATAGCTTGTATTCCACCTTACAAGGTTGTATGTGCGTATGGTACATTCACTTAGAGATGCATCATTAGATAGGAATTGGTAGGAGTTGGCGGCTGATCTCATTCAATCTTTCAAGTATCAGAGTACAAAGCCATAAGTGGATAAGGTGTTGCAAGCGGTCAAGATCCTTACAATGGGAGATAGTGCTATGATGGAAGATACAATATTTGAGCTATTAGGCGAACCTAGTTTGGAGATGCATTTTGATGATGAAAAATTAGAAGAGACAAATTTTGAGCACATATGCATCAAAAAGGAAAAAGGAAAAATGGTCTATGTGATAAATGGTGATGAAATGGATAATCTAGATGTTAACTATTTTGAAGGTACGCGAAAATCATGGATCTTATGAGCAAGTGCATGCCTACCATGAGCACTTGAAAATAAAGAAGGTTAACATTGGTTCAGAGGTGGAATATAAGAAAGCTATCATTGGGGATTATTAGTTAGAGAAATAGGTTTCTAAGATCATTTACCTTTTACATGAGTTTTAATATTTTTCTGCATGGGTACCATGAGCTCAAAGGTGTTCACCACTCCTTGAGGGAAATGAGGATCAAGTTGAAGGAAGGTGTGCATCCAATTTAGAAGAGACCTTATTAGATGAATCCAAAATTACACTTACAGGTCAAGGAGGAGATAGACAAGATGATAGCATCAGGCATTATTAAGGTTATGGAGGAATCAAAATGGGTGAGTCCAATGGTCATAAGTATTAAGAAGGATGGAAGAATAAGGATATATATTTATTACAGGGAATTTAATGTAGTATGTGTCAATGACCCTTTCCCAACCCCCTTCACTGAAGAAATTGTGGAAGGAGTAGCCAAGTGTGAGGTCTATTCCTTCACAAATGGGTTCTCAGGGTACAACAAGTTAGAATTGCAAAGGAAAACCAGGAGAAGACAACTTTCGCCACTAAATGGGGAAGTTTTACCTACACGGTCATGCCTTTTGGGCTAAATAATGCACCTGTTGTGTTCTTGCACATTAGGGTAAAAGCTGTAACACCCTCGACAACTGATATATTCTTCTTTGCATTCAAGTGTTGACATGTGAATTTCTGGATAAATATGTGTTCTTTTGACTATTGAAGATCATGCTTGATTGGGATAAATCTTTCTGTTCTTAAAAATCATTAGACTGAAATTATATGGTTTTCAAGAATCCATTTTCACTTTGGAAAGATGAGCTGCAATCTAGTATTAAGAGTTGTAGACTTATTTCTTCTTCTGACTCATCCTTGGATCAATTTCAGTGATCCAAGGAATGTTTCAAGTCTTCTTCATAGACTGAATGGTAAAATTGACATTCAGTAGCTTAAGGAACATAGAAGACTAAATTTTGCATGATACTAATTCTTGGCCTTGTTGCAACGTGTTTTTGTTCAGTTGTATGTTTGTGCCTGGGTCTTTGGTGATTGATCTTGGCAGGACATTAAGGACTTGAGAAAAATTCAATTCTCTATGGAGAATTTTGGAGTCCTAAAAATCTAAGGACTATCCTAACGGTAACCTAAGCTAGGTGAGAACAACTAAGTTCTAGCTATGTTTACTTATGTGAATATTGTTCTAACCTAAGTCTCTTATTCTATTATGGGGTTGGCATCCTAACCTAAGTGTTATGATAAGAAAGTAAGGAAGAGTTACTAAGGGGGATACTAAGCTATTTTAGCTAATACCTATTACTAAAGAGTTGTGATTTGAACCTAACCTAAGGTGGGAATTCTAATGGCTAATGTTCTAAGACCTATGTTGGTAATTTTTAAACTAACCTAAGTTATATTTGAATCTAACCTAAACTAAAGGGAACCTAAAGGGGTCGCATGACATAAGGGTGATGGTTCTAATGGATTTTAAATGATTTGAAAGGGTTTTAAATGATAAGGTACTGCCAGATTTGGCAGAGGGCTAGTGGACTTGGTGGAGGCCTACGTGGAAACTCCACTAACGGATGGAATTGTGTTTTTGTTGAAATGGCATTCACCAAATTTAAGTGGTGGTGGCAAGGAAAAGTAAGTAGGAATTTTGGATTAACTGGCATTTATGACATTTATGAGCCTCGGTCTTCGCATGCAAACCGTCTTGGAAACATAGGAGGCGAGGTTTGTAGGAGGTCATTTGGTTTTTCTTGCATGGCATATTTTTCTCTGCATGGAGCTAACTAGTTCTTCGAACCAGCAGTTTGACCTTCAGTTCAAAACTATTTTTGGTTTTTACAATCTATTTTTGATCGAAGGAAAGTATATGAAGCTTGGAAGGAAAATATGTTTCATTTTTTATTTGTCTTGGAGGAGAAAAAGAGTTGGAAGCTCGGCTGGAAGTCTCCTTCGAGTTGGTGGAAGCGCTATCAGGCATGATAGGCTCTAACTGTTAAAATTCTTTACATCCTTCTAAATGATTTGTTACAATGACTCTGCTCTCATGAGATTCTTGTATTTTTTTGTCTATCTGGTTATTTTTTCTTGTTGGGTTTTATAGATCCTTGTGTGTTTGATTGGAATCCATGAAAAAATAGTATTGTTTGGAAACTGTCTCTCTCTGTGTGATTTTTATGACAGCATGCAAGTAAAAATAGTATTGAACTTGTTTTGTATCTCTTCTTTGCAATCTTGATCTTGTATTCGAGGTTATGGAGCTTGATCTGATTGTCGTGAAATATATGGATTGGAATTTAAGGAAAAATTCAGTTCTATTTTATATTTCTTTTGGGTTGCGTTCTTTGGATGCAAACTCGGGTTGGAACTTAGTGTTTTGATTAAGCTTTGGTTGAAGCTTCGTTTGAATGGAACCACTGTTTTGGAAACTTATGTATTACTGAACTATTTCATGGAGTTCATATTTATCACTGTATTCGCATTAATTTATTTGTGAAGTTCTGAACACTTATGTGTGAAGCTCGGGTTTTGACTCTATACTTCTAGTTAACACTTTAGTGTTAAGAGCTTGCATTTAGGTCGATTCATTTGAATCTATCTTGGTATTTCATATTGGGTTATTCTTTTGAAATGATTAAGTTATAGCTCATTACTGAGTGAATACTCACCAGGGAACTATGTGGGAACTTGTTGAGTCATTTAATTCTCTCTTTCGAGCTTTGGAAATGGAAACGTCTTAAGGAATGTTGAACTTCTGTTATGTTTTTGACTATTTCGACTTCTTGAGATAGTATGAGTGTGGGAATTGGAGGAAGTGTTCTCTCCCTGCTGTTTGGAAGAAACCCACGTTTTGGGTTGACTGTATAAAGTTGTACTAAGGATCCACTGTTGTAATTTTGTGGTTGTGAAGTTCTGTTTTGATATTTTGTTCTTATTTCTTGGAATTTAAGACCAAGACAACTTTTGTATTGGACGTTTTGGGTTCTATCTCTCCCACTCTTCTGTCTCTTTTAATTAAATCTAGGTATTTTTGAAAGATTGTGATATTACCTTGGACACTGAAATAATAGGAAGGATTCCTTCTTTGTTTAATTGTATTAAGTTGATTATTTGAATCATGAACCATTTACCTTTTTTGGTATTTATTAGTGAAGTCTTTGTGAGTCTTCAGTTCTAGGTTAGTGGGTAATTCTGAAACTTATCATTTATTGTTTGGAATGTCACTCTCGACTGACTCAATGATTGAGTCTTGGGCTTCTTTCGAGAATGAAATTTTATATTCTTATTCTTTTGAGATCTATATATATATATATATATATTGTTCAGGGTCTGCAGTATGTTGTCATCCTAAATCAGTTTGAAATTGGAACTTCTTGTTCAGTTGAACAAAATGATCTATCATTGGTTCTTTCCTTATTATGTTACTTCTTTTTCGCCTTGGATAGGCTCAATGTTTGAACTTATCTTTACTCGAATCCATTTCGAGATAGTGATTTCTCGTGACCTGTTTGTCTACCTTGTCGAACCATTGATAGAATAATGTTGAGAACTAGTAGCCAAGAAGATTATGTTAATAAAGTAACTTTTATTTAAGGGTTTGACTATTTTTGACTAGTCTTGCCTAGTTTAGATGGAAAAGTGTAGGTTTGTCTCTTGTACTCTTTATCTTTTATGAAGAACATGAGTAGAGATCAACTCATCTTTGGGGGATACTTTGTTGTGAACATTTTTGTTTGTTATTTGATTGAAACTTCTAACATGAAGAGTTGGAATTGGAGTTACAGTTAGACTGTTCTGGTTTTCCTTACCTTATTATTTGGTTATGAAGTTCTGTTTGATGTATATTCTAATGATTGAGTGTGTAAAAATTGTTATCCCAGAAAGGAACATGTAACTCTCGTTATTATCTGGTCTATTTTTCTGATGTTATAAGTTCGGGCATGGTTTATAATGGTTCTTGCTTAGGATATAGAGGGATCATCCTTGAAGGAACCATACTGTTTACATTTATTTTGTCTCTTAGAAAAGATAAATGTGGTATTCTATTAGGATAGAATTAAGAAATAATGGGATGGCAGGATTATTGTTGTTTACAAGCCATTGATAGAATTAATAGAACTTAAGATCTTAGGCAGATATTGTTTATTATATTTTTCTACTTTTTAAAAGTTGATCTAAGTTTATTAATGTACTTCCTTTCTTTTATCATATATGCTGATTTTATGATGACTTAATTATCTCATTAAAGCAATGTTGCTTTAATGAAACAATTAGTGGAATGCACTTCATTTTAATGATTAGTGCTTATCATGCTCAGTTCATTGAACTAACCTGTGCTAGCTATTTTTGCAGATGGATGACTTAAGTGGTAAAAGAAGGTAAAAACTTATATGATGCATTGGATGATATATGTATAATTATTAGTAAAGAATTCTGATTCATTCTTTTGTTGAATTGTAAAATAAAGTTGTATACTTTATTGTATAAAGGTTGTTGATATGCAGTATGCCTAAAGAGCATAGTCTTGTTAATTTTATAAGTTGTAATGATGAATTGCGAGTTGTGTTTTATTTGCATGAGTTGTGAAAATTATCTCGTACTTTTATAAAGAAGATGAAAGTTCCATCATGTTGATATTCTTTATATTATGTTATGCTTATCTTGTTATATTTGATAAAATGGATAATGGGAATTAGTTCAATTTCCCCTATAATGAAGCAACTTGTTGAGTTGCATAATATGATGTGTTTACCTAAACAATTTAACATAATAAGGTGATGCATAATGAACATGCATTAAGAAATATGGACATTGGGAATGATATATCCTAATACTTAAACATGTAGAGAAAGATACTTTGTCTCACTCAATTGAACATAAACCTAAAAGGTTTGGAAGTATGACTACTATTTATTAGACTTCACTTAGTATGAAGTCTACTTTAATTATTTATATGCATTTTTAAACCTTCTTGAAAGTTAAAGAACACTTAAATAAAATTTATGATAATGCTTTCTGTTTTGGTTAATTGCTGATTTAACTAATAAATCTAACATTAAAAGCAATCATAAGTTTAACGAAGTTCTTCATGGACTAAATGAAACAAATTTAGGAAATAAATTATGGAGTGTTGGATTAGGGATTAGCAAGGTTACAATAATCGGAAATAATCCAAACTAACAACGTATTAACAATCTCCTTGGGGTATGTACATCTTGATGAGGTATTTTCTATAGGATGTTTGCACACGCCAACTGCAGGGATGTAATTTTGAGAAGACTTGGGTCTTCTTGAGAATACAGTGTTGTAGTTGACATGTGGCATCACCCTTCCACATTGATCATCTAGATCTACACACAATAAGAACTTGGACTTGAACTTAGTTTCTCTCTAGGTTAGGATAGGAGCATATTTAGGATAGGAATTAGCTTCCAATGGCTTAGGGTATGTTGGCACATCCGATTGACTTAGGTCAACCGAGTATGCCCATTTACCCTAAGCCATTATGAGCATCTTCCTATAATAAGTTATGTTTCTATCTAGGGCTAGGGTTAAACCTAGGACAAGTGGACTAACGGTAGTTAGTAAAGACCAATCATGATAATAGAGGAGTGAGGTGAAGGACGTATTCCAATATGACGAGTATGTCATCTAGGAATAGTGACATACACAGTATGTTGTAAATCTTTGGCCAAAGTATCACAAGTTGCTGGTTACATTGTCCTATGTCACCAAGTTTAAAACAACATGATATCAGATGAATATTGGTAATAGATATTCAGATATGTTCTTTAAACAGATCACTCAGTACCCAGTGTAGGGTAGGAAGAACAAGTATATGAAGTATACGATATGTATTCTATACATAAGAACAAATAGATCGGTAGCTTATTGAGTTATGAAATGAATAGATCGGTGGATCACCGAGTCATTACAACTACATATGGTTATCTATTTGAATTCGATTGGCATGGAATGTTTGTTCTAAATAATGATTTATTTAGAATAGTGAACATTATATTTAAAAAAATCCCTTGTTCTAAAGTCTTAAAATGGGGATGTTACAAAATCCTTCAAGGAATTCATCCATAAATTTCATTAGGTTTACCTAGATGACTGGACTATGTGTGGGCTAGTAAAAGACTATTGTGGCAATATGAGGCTGATGTTTGAGAGATGTTGGCAGTTGAGGATATCCCTCAACATTAAGAAGTGTGTCTTTGGTACTCCTTTTGGAACCTTGTTGGGGCATATTATATGTAAGGAACGCTTGCTTGGTGATCTTGTCAAAGTTATAGTTATTGTGAGACTAGGGATCCTACTGTTAGAGCATTTTACACGGATTCCTTAGGTATACAGGGTACTATAGGAAATTTATCAAGGGATATGCCAAGATATCCACGCCCTTGGAGGAATTTCTTAAACACAAGAGTGCCTTTAAGCGGGGAGGGTGCAACAAAGGGTGTTTGGAAATTTAAAGGATAGGCTTGTCATTGTGCCCATATTACACTTCCCTTCTTGGGATAAACCTTTCCATGTGCATATTGATGCCTCAAGAACAACCATTGGAGTATTACTAGTACAACCTAGTGAGGGATTTTCGATCACCCCTTGTGTTTTCCGAAGGAAGTTGACACCAAAGCCTTTATTATCTACAAACTACATAAGTTTAGGAAGTATCGGTGGTGACACCATTCCTATTCTATACATACCACATAGCACTAAAGTACTTGGTAAAAGAATCACATTCTACAAGGGCACATATGCCGGTGGGTCATGCTATTTCAAGAATTTTAGTTTTCAGTTGTGGTAAAACTAGGAAAGAGTAATTCAGGACCTGATCATTTATCAAGAATTGACTCAGGGGAGGACATGCAGAGCATTGAGGATACCATGTCAGATGTGTAACTATTTAGGTTATGGCATGCAACCTCTTACTTAGAGGCTATTATAGTATTTCTTAAAATGGGTGTGGCACTTTGGAAGGAATTAGGATTTTGAGAGAAAGTAGTTGGCTATGCATGCCACACCTTACATTTTTATTAGTGGAGATTTGTATAAGTTAGGTCATGATGTGGTTTTTGATGATGCATATTAGAACACGAGTATGTTACAATCATGGACGAAGCACATGGTAGGATTGTAGGAGTACACTATGTAGGTAATGCAACCATGTGGAAGATCCTACTTGTAGGGCTTTGGTGGGAGAGTATTTACCAAGATTGTATTGAGTTACATCATCACTTGCATTGATTACTTGATAATATGGGTAGAGGTAAAACCTACAAATGATATCACAAGTAATGAAATTATTATGGGAAAACATAATCAAATGGTATGGATGTTCCTTGATTTTAACAAGTGATAGGGGTACACATTTTCCGAATGAAACGGTTAGGATTTTGTTAGTAGAGTTTATGTTTTCCCATCACAAGACCACCCCCTATCACCCATAAGTGAATGTGACTACTAAAGTATTAACAAGATACTAAGTCACACAATAACTAATATTTATGACGTTGGTAGACAAGATTGGTATGACAAGGTAGAAGTTGTTCTATGGACATAAAGAACAACCTATAAGAGATTGAACAATGCCATACCATTTCAATTGGTGTTTGGTGCAGAGGCTATTTTTAGTTGAATCCATGCTTCCATCACTACAAATAGTGCATGTAGGAGGATTGGTTGATGAACAAGTGCTTGAAGAAAGAATTGATAAGTTAATGTAGCTAGACGAAGGTGATCACTTGATAGATGGATTTAAAAGACAAAGAACATAAGACAAAAAGCATGGAATGATAGTCATATTAAAAACAAATAATTTGAAGTTGGGCGAGATGGTTTTATTATATGACTCTAAATTTCCATGCCATCACGGGAAGTTGAAATTATATTAGTTGGGACCATACATCATCTCATACATCCTTCATCAAGGCACTTGCATTATAAGCGATGGATGGGAAAAGACTACCTATTCATTTCAATGGGGCTAGGTGAAGCCTTACTATAAATAAGTCTTCTTTGTGTTTGTAAATAAGGCAATATTTCCAGTTAGCCTAGGATTTTCCTTAATGCATTTATTTTCCTTGTGTTTTCCTTTCTCGTCACTCGTTCCTTTCTATTGTGTTGTTTTTACGCCTTGTGTGTCTTTGGTAACCACATTATTTTCTAAGTTTTTATATGCGTAGAGGATTTGTGCATCTATTTTAGTGTGGGGCAGAGTAGAGAGAAGTAAAATAGAATTTGGAAGTTAAATTTTTGTTTTAGTGGCTGGGTTAAAAGATAAAAATCGGGTAAGGTATGAGAACATGCATGGGAAAAGGTGGTCAAAACATTGTTGGTGTCAAGAAGGCTTTAACAAAGACCACATAAAAAGTATTAAAAGTGTAGAAACAACATGAGGTAGGTGAGTGAAAAAATTAGGTCGACGGAAGAAGTGCCTTTGAGGCTACATACGTGTGCATAAGAGTCTTGGTCAGTAAATATATTTGCACACCGAGAAGGTTGTAGAGGGTTTCTTCATGTAGGATTTGGTGAGTGGGTAAAGGCACTTATGATTGACTTTAGTGAAAAATATGCATTTAATGCTGAGGACATTGGTAGGTGGCATAACATTTATTCGGGAGATAGACAAAAGATACAAATAAAGGGTTGGGCACATCATTGTTTACCTTGTTATTATGAGATTGAAGAGCTCTTATGAACTAGGAATCCTCAAAGAAAGAATTATGTGAAGGAAGAAGAGTGAAAATATAAAGTATGTGACTAGGGTGACCTCCGAACCAGAGTGGAAGGAGTACATGAGCATAGAGAGGTTTCATTTAGGGTACATCGTCTTATGGAAGAGTTTTCTAGGTTAGGGTTTTGTAGCTAGGGCACGGGAATAGGAGGAAGTTTTTGAAGTCGAGCCACATATTTGAGAAAAGTAAGGAGGGGGAGCAAGGAATTTTTTTAACCCGATAAGAAGATGGCACCAAATAAGGCAATTGTTTCACCTAAGAAGGGAAAGGGAAAAGGAAAACAAACTACCACCACCAATTTCAATGAAGAACGGTATGCGGAGATGAAGTACCCAAATGGGGTGTTACTTGGGAAAGAATGGATATCCCACATGAGGAAGATTTCCGTGAGTGACTATAATCATCACAAAAATACCAAAGAGAAGGTTATGGAACTAGAACTAGTTCATCCAACAGATAAGAGGACACCGGAAGGAATGCCAATTTATAACAATGAAGTGAAAGTAAAATTGGAGAAGGTTGGGTTGATGTAAGCTGTTTGAGTTTCCCTATTTTTACAATCCCAAGTGGTTACACCAATGGTTGAGGTCATGTGTGTATGAGGACCACTTCTAATTTATGGGTCATAGAATGCACATAACTCCCCATCTCATCTCCAAGTATACCGACCTTATCTTTAAAGGAGATTCATTAGATGTTGAATTAGAGGATAAATAGGCTATTAAGAGGACCGTGGAGGAGTATGATTATAAAAAGGGTTCACGTTACTTAGATATCTTAGATATCCCCAACCCTGTGATGAGATTGGATATGCACATGGTAACCAAGCTGAATGGGAAAGAAAAATGGACACCAATAAACAAGGCATGGTTGAATGTATGCAAGAAAATTTTAAAAGGGACCATCTATAACTTATTTGCTTACATTGTAGAAGAGATCATCAGCACCACGTAAGAAGGAGATAAGATAATGTTCTACAATGTTCTTCTCACCATCGTATTCTCATAAATTATATTTCCTAATGGGGAGAGAAGTTCATATGTGAGTTTCCAACACTAGTAAATGGATAAGTTGAGTTCACTATCTATCAGCATTTTTTCATTGGTAGGTTCACTCTATCGGATGGGACTAAGATTCTATGGTGTAAACTTCCTTTCTCTTTCACCGAGTAGTATTTCCAAGTGGTGATAAATCACTTCAAGGAAGATAAAATACTAAGGTTTGACCTTAGAGAGGTGTACTAAGACCACTGCAACTTTTGGAGAAAGCTCGTATACCCCAAGAAGCATACTTATGTGGAGAAGTATGTCTCCCATGAAGTGCGCATGATAAAACCCTTGACATTTCCAATTGCTAGAAGAACCGCAACAAGAGTATACTTATGCATTGGGCCTAAGTATGAAAAGGGTGCTTATGTGGAGAATGATGTCTCCATCCCAAAGGATCCCATTGGTAGGAATAAGGTCACGCTAAAGAAGAGGGAAAGGGAAGAGACCCTAGAGAAAGAGGCACCAGAGAAGAAAACACCAAGTGTGTAGACAACACAATCTATGGGCGCGCCAGAGTTAGGCACCAAGCCAAGAAAATATGCTCATAGGAAGAAGTATCCCATCAAGGAGAAGAAAAATACACATGAGGAGGTGCTAGAATAAGAAGAGTCTCCTAGAAAGGAATCACCTGCTGAGGAAGAGGAAGAATCCCCAGTTAAGAAGAAGTAGAAGGTAGTGGGAAGGAAGACTCGGAGGAGACAAAGATCTTGGAGGGTTACAAGGTAGAAAGAGACGATGATGAGGATGAAGAGGTTCAGAACCATCTCGTGTATGATGTACACAACTCAAAGGAAGAAATAAGTGATGGGAAGGATAGATAAGAAGAAGGCACTCAAGGAAAAGGGAAGAGTGAAGAAGTAAATAGTAAGGATCAGAGGACCCCAAACCTCACCAAGGAGTAGATAGAAGAGGTTGTAGAGAGAGAATTCATGGACATAATAGAGAGGTTAGTAGAGTAAGAAGTGGAGTGGAGTGTGGATGAGATACTCAAGGAGATAGAAGAAGAGAGCATAGGGAAGGAGTATGGAAGCATGGGTGGAGATCCCAACTTAGCGGTGAGATTTCCAAAGGTAGTGTGCATAGGAGGAAATAATGTGGTAGTAGAGAAAGGGTAGGGAATGGGTTATATCCATAATCCAAACAAAGTGCTACGTGCACACTTCTAGAGCATCGTGTTAATAGACCATTTCTGGAAATGTCTTAATTTGAGGAAGAAGGAGCTTATCGTCGAATGAGGAAGATGTTATCTTGGGCATTTGATTCCCATGTTGATGAACCTGAGTTTGAAGTTAACCAAAGAGTGGTAATGAAAATTTCAGAGACCAAAGGTATAAACTCACTTTGGTGAATGCTCAACGATTGTTTGATGAGAAATTCTATAATACGCTCAACAAGGTTTCAATTTAAGTTAAGGAAAGACTTTTGGGAGGAATTATAGAGTGAGATTCCTAGAAGGAGAATTAGAGAAGAAAAAGGAGGAGCTAATTGAAAATAGAAAGGATCTTAAGAAATACAAACTAATCAACGCATAATTAAGGTGTGATCTAAAGGAGGAAAATGCAAGGGTGGGTGACGTATATAAAAAAATATAGAAATGATTACAGATTTTATTGTCTTGAAGCATCTAAATCTAGCCTGAGACTAAACTAAAGTATGAGTCAACCTTGCACCGATTCTTGAGAGACCTAACTTGCATCCTCACCATGGAGAGGTAATCTGCTAGCTTTAGAGTCAGTAGAAGAAGTGTTAGCACCCCAGGAGAAAGAGGATAAGATAAAGTTTGTGGAGATAGTAACTTGGTACACTAAGTTCCTTGCTAATGTAAAGGCCGCCACATAGATAGATGAAGTTTCTTATGATAATTTTGTTGATAGGGATAGAGTAGCAATCATTCTCATTGCTATGTATGAGGCAAACCTCAAGGAGTTTTAGGAGAAGAATAAAGGAAATAGGGAAGAGTAGGATAAGATCTTGGTTGAGGTAGAGAAGAAGTTAGAAGCCATCGAGACCCTGAGAGGCTTGATCAAAAATCAAGCTGAAGGAATTATATCCCTAGATCACCCATAGGATGGATACACTAGAAAACCTTAGTAAGAAGTTTGCAAACATTGATACACGAATTATAAGGGTAATGAACTAGCATTTGAAGAGGTGAGTGCATTAGTAGGAGACCTCATCAATAGGCGAAGGGTGAGGTGGATTCTGGGAGAATATTGAGGTAGATATAAGGAAGGATTTCCCACTCATTCTTTAGCAATAAACAAATTCTTCTTCATTCCTCCATTCTTTATTTCTTCCATTTCTCATTCTTCATTTCTCCATTTGTAAGTCCCACCATTATTTATTCTTTGGAGAGAATGTTTACGAGGATGAAGAATAATCTTAGTATTGGGTGATGTTGGGCCTTAGAATATTGATTAAGTCCCAAAGGGTGCATGCACATATAGGACAAGCGAAGAGGATGGGCGCACTTGGTAAATCATGTAAACGTGGGTTTTAGAAAGGTTTACTAGAAACCACTTCACGTGCACAAGGCATAGAAAAGGATTTTAAGAATTAGTCATATTCGACTTTCCAAGAGGCACTTGAGGAAAAACATGACCCGACTAGGCATGTTGAGTGGATAAGGTGCCAGCTTGGTGACTTGGTGGTCAAGAAAATAATATTCCACGCATGGAAAATTCCCGAAAGACATCATTGCATAAAGTAGAAAAATTAGATTTGAAAAATCATGCTTTATTGGAGGACCACCTTGACACTTGGTGGTGATCTTCTCACGAAGGAAGGCATGGCGTTGGGTGCTAAACCTATTTATATAGATGCTTAGGTCAAAGAAAAGAGAAGAGATATGACCATTTTGTAGAGATCATCATCAAGATATCCAGAGAAGAAGAGGGCCATGGTGTGATAAGCCATAACAGAGTAGGTGAAGCTCTACAAAAATAGTAAAAGATTCTAGGGGTTTGAATTCTCATTAGAGGACTATAGGAATGTTAGCATATCTAGGTGAGTGGGTCTGCTAAATTTTTGTAAAAGGGAATAATAACTAGAACTTATGATGCATGAGTCATGATTTCTTGGTCTGATATGACCCTTTTGGATGTAATGTGGTTATTGAACTATGATCAACATGAATATATGGTTACGTCCTAAATATAGTGTTCATGGGTGTAAACCCTAGTGCCTTTTTCTTTATGTTATGGATCATATCTACAATACTGTATGATGTTTCTTTTGTTATCGAATGGTTTTGTTGGTATAATAACCAATCCTATGCTTCCGAGAATGTAGGCATGATCATTTACTTTTATGCACTTAATTTATCATCAATGACAACATCTTCTCACAATGCTCATATAAAGGAGGGGCTGAAGACTCACAGCGGGTGAGCACCCAACGCATATTGGGTGATACACCAAAGCACGTAAGGGATTATAAGGTTATTATAAGGGCATAAAAATGACTATAATGTCCCACACTATGGGTAACTCAATGTTATACAATCACAACAAATGCCCTTTTCAAACTCGGGCCATTCTAGAGGTCTTTGTGATTTTACATCAACAAGTATTATTTTTATTTATTTATTATATAGTTAAGTGATGTGATGTTTATTTAATTATTCAATGTAACATTAAATAATATATTAATATTTAACATGTAAGTTGATTAAATTTGTATTTATTAGAATCCTCAAATTCTAACATGGTAATAGAGTGAGGTGAATTAAATAAATTAAGATCAAATTCTTTGTATTTAATTTGTTTAATTTTTATGGGTTTTTCCAACCAACCCGGAAGGGTATTTAAAATGCATTGGGCCCTCTTCTCCCCATTATTTTTTCAATCTAATTTTTGGAAGTTTTTGTGAAGTGTTATTTGTAGGAAAATTGTGGTGGACCCCCTGTTTGAAACCTTTAGTGAAAGGGTCTCTAGAAGAAAGTGTTTACGTGCGTGAATATCACATGTGAAGGGTGATTATTATATGAAATTTTTTTCAAATTTTTCTATAGTTCATGTGTGCAGGTTAAAAATTATTTAAAAGTAAAAATTCAAGTGAAACTCGAGTTTACAGGGGAGACAAGATTTGAAAAAATAGGTCTTTTATATTTTTCATTGGTTGAGTAAAAATTCTTGTCCCCTGGTAATATATAATATTTTACTTTTAGTGTGAATTTCATTCCATGTCCTGGATGGACCCCCGTAAATTGTTTGCATCTATATAAACTATATCTTTATATAGTTTTTTATAAAGAATCCTCCATATTTTATAAAAAAATATTATATATATATATATATATATATACACTTTTTGTATATATATAAACCTAAAATCAAAATGTAGGTAAGTAAGCCTTTATTAAATTTTTACAAAGATTTAATTATTGTTATGTTCTAATCTTGGAAGGAAAAATAAAGTTTAATTGAGATGTTTTCCAACTTGGTGACATATTCCAAGTTTTTAGGATTTTTAAATTTGTGTATTGGACGGGACCACTCTTTAGAAATATTAAACAAACAATATTATTATTTATCATGACTTGGTCATAGAAAATTTGAAGTTGTATTTGCATTATAGATAGGTTAATTTTCACCACTCCTCACCTTCAAATTATGGAAACATTAAATCAAATTTATGCCTTCCTTTGTTTGACCGCTTGGTAAATATAAATCAAGGTTGGGTTAATACATGGGTTAATGTATATGATTTTAAAAGGATTTATAAAGCTTTACCAACTTTAATGTTTAAATTCCAAGGTTTAAATATAATCCCACATTTTAAGGCATTCCACACATATTTAATGCCTTAATACTTGAACACCCCACAAACAAACCTATTAATTATTTCAACTATATACTGTTTTTATATATAAACTCTTTTATATATAGTTGTTTATATTATAAATTATAATATTTTATTATAATTTATTATAACATGTAAACAAGGCCTTTCAAAAAATTTTCCAGAAGAAGAAATTATGAAAAATTCAAATTTTGGAAATACACAGTAATTTTCACTGTGTTAAAATGGACGGTCAAATAACCATCATGACAGACCAAAAATAAGGAAGGATGATGGTCATTTAGACGTCAAATTTAAGATATCTAGATCTAGGAATTTTTTATTGTGTTAAAATTGACGATCACATAACCATCACGAAAGACAAAAAATAAGGTAAGATGATGGTCATTTAGACGTCAAATTTAAGCTAGCTAGATCTTTATCTACATTAACATTTTTCAGAATTTTGAAGTTGTACGTTCTTAGGGGTTTCATCTTCTCTTCTATATGGTCGGGATATTTTTATGATAGGTATGGGGTATAATGCAATGCCCTTTATAATGTGGGTCATTATTTGATTATGGGAAGTTAATTAGTATGCATTTTTATGACAGAATTAGTTATGGTCAAATAGTTTCTTTAGATCTAGTTCTATTAATATTCTTTATAATACTTGATTTTTTAATGAAATAATACAATTTTTTAATCATAAAATATGGGTATTGTCATTTTTTCAATTAATATGTTTCTAACTCAGTGGTACATTATATCATAATGGGGTATGCTTTTCAGGTTCAGAAATTTGAAAGACAATGGCGTCAGTTACTTTTTCCTCGATAAATCTCAGATCCTAAATGGATCCAATTACAATATTTGGAAGATCAAGGTCAAATCAAAACTTATGGTGAGGAAACTCTAGACAATTGTTTCAGGAACTGAGCTTGCGCCCACCGGTCATCAAGTGACTATGAAAATATGAATGCATTCTCACAAAGCATACGTAGGAGGCCCTTTCCATGATTCTACATAATGTGAATGATGAATATCTTCTACACATTGGTAATATCGAACATCCTAAAGAGGTATGGATAAAATTAGAATCCATGCATGAAGGTATGCACTTATCTAAGATTATTAAACTTATTTTAGAATTTCTTACGACTCTTATGAAAGGAGATGAAAAATTAGTTAATTTATTAGCAAAAATTAAAAATATCAAAACACAATTATATGGATGCAATTTTGACTTAATTGGTGAAACATTAATCTAATTTATTGTTCAATTGAATATATATGAAATATTTAGGAATTTTATTTCTATCTTAAATTCTAAATATCACAATGAGGATGAATTACTAGACTTAAATACTTTGAGTTCTCTTCGATACGGGAAGATCGGGTGATGATGAACTTGAAATCTAAGGAGAATACCACTGAGGCACTTCTTGCCTAGAATTTTAAGTTCAAACCCTTCTCGATAAGAAGTTTAGACCTAAATATTCATTTGTTGATCAAAAAAGTGTTACCTCTAAACATTTGCGTGTGATATTTAATGGTAAATTCCAAAAATAAGGAAAATTCGGCATAAAAGGAAGAGTGTAAATCTAAGAAATCTATCCATAAACATCAGAAATAGAATGTCTCATCTAAATATAATTTAAGGAAAAATAATAGTTCTAATGATGCTCCTAAAACTATTGGATCATATATTGCTTTATACTCTTCCTCTAATTCTAAATAGATTCTAGATTTAGGTGCTTCAAAATATATGAATGGTATTTCCAATTCTTTATTTGATGTTATGAAAATAAATGAACGTTTGTATCTTGGTGATAAATCATCTTTAGAAGTGATAGAGAAAGGAAAAGTAAAATTTGCAAATGGTATTATGGATAATGCTTTATTTGTTCCTAATCTTAAAAAGAATCTTTTTTCATGTTCACAACTAACTCATGATGGTTTTTCTATTCAAATTTTAAAGGATACTTGGTACATCAAGGATAGTAATATAATTGCTAATGGAATTCAAAGAAATGGTCTATATTTTTTTATTATTTTTCTTCTGCATCTTGTTTTATATCTCAAAGTTTGAATAATTCAAAACTATGGCATGAAAGGTTAGGACATGTGAATTATCAAAGCTTGTATGAAATGTCTATAAATAATTTAGTGAAAGGTTTTCCTATGTTGTCTTCATCTCACAATGCTTGTGAAGGGTTTTTACGCTCGAAACAAAGTGATAAACCATTTCATCCTGAGGAGAGTTCTTCTTCACCACTATAAATTTTCATAGTGATGTTAGAGGACCTCTCGAAGTAGCTTCATTAAATGGTTCTTTATATACTTGTGAATTTTATTGATGATTTCACGGAATGATTTAAACATATTTTCTTAGAAAAAAAATTGATGTATTTGGAAAATTTAAGGAATTTAAAGCACATTGAAAATTCATCAAATTATAAAATTTAGAGGCTTATAATAGATAATGGGGGTAAATATGTTGGCAAGGAATTTTAAAAATTATGTATTTATTTTGGTATTAAAAGAGAATTAACTTCTTCCCATTCTCCCAGTCTAATGGTGTTGTAAAACGGAAAAATATAACTATTTTAGATATGGCTCGCATTATGCTTCATTTTGTTGGTCTTCACAAATTTTTTTGGGTAGGAGAAATGAACACAAAAGTCTACATCCTAATTAGGTTCCTACCAAAGCTATTCCCATTTTGACTTGTTGGGGTTAGCACACCAATTATATAGACAATATATCAGATCTAAGCATACATGCAAATAAAAATGGATATTCTACCAGAAGAAATATACAAAACAAAAGATATAAATCAACACCATATTTAATGTGGTTCACCTAGTGTGGGCTATGTCCACCAAGAAACAAGCCAATTTATTATCCAAAGCTTTGAAAAGATATACAATGAATATTTACAATCTTCCACACCTCTTAGATTTACAGTAATTTCTTTCTCTCAAGCTTTTTCTTCATCACCAAGAATTCTGTCTCACTAATGTTTTACAAGTTCTTCTTAATTATTTTTAATACATTCTTATAAACCATAGATTTCATGCTTATATAGTTGTTTATAGAATTAGGGTACTTTTCCATGTAATTACAATCAATAGATATACTTTAATGCTAAAAATAGATCTAATTCCCGAGAGTTAATTAAAACATCCTCACATAGGTAACCGATGTCGGTCATCCCTAACCGATGTTGATTCTTCCTTGCTTGACCGATGTCGGTTACGGGTGGTGATGTTGGTTTCCCTAACCAACGACATTTCCTGTGTTTTCCAGCAAGTTTCACATTGCATGCTAAACTGAAGTAATTGAGCTCCACAACTCAACACGACCCCCTTAGAAAAATGGTCAAATCAAACAATTCATGTCTCTCATTTTAATTTTTTTTGTAATCTTTGCTTTAATACATAATATTAAAGAAAAAATGAAACATTACTTTGAAATGATTGATTTAGGTATCTTACATCATTTTATTGACATGGTTGTAAATGCACGATCTATTGTTGTTTCTCAAGAACAATATGTAAACAATGTATCTTGAAAAAGTTTAATATGATTGATTGTAAACCAATTTTTACACTGTGGAAGTTGGACTAAAAATTGATGCTAAACCTACACATGAAAAATTTGATCCTACTTTAAATATGTAGTTAGTTGGTAGTTTGATTTATCTAACTATAACTAGACTAAATATTTCCTATGTAGTATGAATTGCTTCTAGGTTTATGCAGGAACCTTATAAATATCATTGGAATCTTGCAAAAATAATTATTAGATATATTAAAGGTACAATTAATTATGGGCTGCATTATACTAAGAATGAAAATGCTAAATTGCATGGATTTTGTGATTCTGACCATGTTGGTGATGTATTAGATAGAAAATCTACTTCTGGTTATGTTTTTAAGTTTTGTGTAGGTTCCATTACTTGGTCCATTAAAAATCAACCAATTGTTTCTATTTTTTCAATGAAGCTGAGTATGGAAGTGCAATGGAAGCTGCAAAAGAGGCTCTATGGTTGAAGAGGTTGTTCGAAGAGATAAAGATGAAGGATCAAGGTAGTATTCCTTTGTTCTATGACAACTAGAGCACCATAGCTCTTACACATAATCCAAAGTACAACATCGAGGAAGAAGCACATTGAGATATATATACACTTCATCCATGAGAAAGTGCTAAGTGGTGAGATAGATATCAAGTTCATGTCTAATGACAAAAAAGTTGCTGAAATATTCACAAATCCCTTGAGAATACAAAGTTTTTTCACTTTCGCAAAAAAATTAGATTGTCAGAGTTTCCATTGAGGAGGAGTGTGCATGAAAATGTCACCTCCTAATGGAACTTGGTATTTGTAAAAATAAAAATGCATTGTAAAAGACCTTTGGGCATGTGTAAAAGACCTTCGTACATGTGTAAACAAACATTTGGTCATTTGTATACCTCCTCAACTTCTTTTCTAGAAAGAAGTGTAGAAATACCTTAAAAGGAGTCTTGATGAAACTCTTTAGTGTTATTGAGTTTCTTGGTAAACATTCAGTAAGCATATTTTTAAGGATTTCCTTGGTTATAAAGGCTCATATATACTTGGTTTCAAGTAACCTTTTATGAGAACTTGTGAAAACATGTAAAACTCACAAATCATACTCAACCACCGATCATGGGATGATCTTTGGGATTCCAAATACTTTTATACCAAAAATAACTTGAGTATGATGAAGGTGTTATGATTCCTTCAGCCTATATGCTATTCTAAAACCTTTATTGTTTAAGGATTGCAAATCCTATTGTGTACCATGAGAATGTAATCTATTTACATATGTTATCCCACTTAACATTAAGGGGGAGTGTTAGAACATAATGGTTAAGTTGGCTGGCCACCCCTTAATTAAAAATGGGTATAACATTATACTATAGGTTAAATATTTAATAATAAGAAATATTTTATGTTTCTATTGGTAAATATTCAAACCTAGGAATATACCTTAGGTTAAATATTTAATAATAAGAAATAGTTATATTTATATTATTAAATATTCTAAACCTTTGTATATGTGCCAACGGACATGATTGAAAATGTGAGTCGGGAGACATACCTGATCACCTCATATAAATAGACCTTCGGTTCCTCATTTGATATATTGAAATAATTATATCAAATTATTTTACCCTTGTGATTAGGGTTAGTAAAGGAGGAGGTGATTTACTACATGTAAAAGGGTTCTTTGTAATAAAAGGTTACTTTTTGATAGTGGTTTTTACCTTTGGGTTTTCCATTGTAAATCTTGTATACGGTGTTATTTATTTTTCGTAAGTATTATTTTTATTTATTTGCTATATAATTAAGTGATGTAATGTTTATTTAACTATTAATTATAACATTACATAATATGTTATTATTTAATAGGTAAGTTGATTAAATCCATATTTATTAGGATCCTCAAATTTTAACAATGACCCTTTGTGACCAAAATTATCATACAATTTTTTGAATTTTCATCAAGCTAATTACAAGAAAAACTCATGTTCCATCATTTCAAACCTAGATTTACTCACACAATCATGATATGCATATGATGAGCCTTGATGCTCTGCCTCCCCATGTGCACTGGTAAACCCGTAGCTAGTCATATTAGCACCTTTCTATATTCATAGACACAGGACCATCCTCTTTCACTATATCAAGATGCAAGATCATGTATTTAAGGATTAGGATATAAAAAAACAAATTTATATCAACTTCTATACCTAGAGGAATCACATTTCTCTTATTCCTATACTTGTAGGAGCCTACAATCACTCTGGGTTCACTGAACATGTCAACTTTCTTCAACAATGAAGGTACTTATGCACTAGGAACCAATATTGGAGAAGAGTAGCCATTATCCCCTTCTCATTAGCTTATTTTCCATACCATCTATATTTACTTTCATCAATTTGAAGAAATCAAAAACACATATGAGACAATGACATTCTTGAGATGAACAATTTAGGTACTTACACATGCTAGATATATCAAGAGGGAAAAATAAACAAGCACCAGACCTTATACCATCAAAATATGCATTCCTTAAGAGTTGTATAGTCAAACACAATACATTCATATGTTGAGACAACATCAATATCCCTTGTGACCAATTTACTCCTTCAAATTTCTCTTTCACATTCAACTAGCTCATGCAATGCTGAGATTCACCTAAATTTATTAATGTACATACCTTCATTAAGATGTTGAGATATATTTGAACACCCATTTATATAGCTAACATTCACCAACAACCTTGTGAGCCTACTCCAAATGAGATACTCCCAGATTGCACAAAGTACCTAACACATATTAGGTCTTTATACACCATAGTCAATTTTCAAATACTTTCATAGATTACATGGAGTGTATATATTATTATGACATAAAACCAATTGAAACCTTTACACATCAAATTCAAGATGGCGTATCCAAAATTTTATCTTCAAACTCCATCATTAGGACCTTCAAACCCTAGTTTCCATTAGTACCACTCATTAATACTATGAAAAACATAGTCAGGGGTAGAGAGGAAACAAGTAGCACAATTTTTCTCTTATTACCACAAGAATTCATCAACATCATTGTAATAACACTCCTTAAATACTTGAGCACTTGACTGAATTCATTGATATGGAACTCTTTATTGAAAATTCAAACCTGAAACCGTCTTGACACACTCTAACATTCTCATGTCTTAAACATATTTTGTCTACAATCATCATTTTTATCAAAGCATCACTTAGATCACACCATCCATCTTCTTAGATAATTTTATATGCATTGAGAGAGGTAATCACACTTGTAGAGCTCATGACACATGACCTAAATACCCACACAAACCGAGACTTGTGCTAAAACAACTATGAGATGACTATACTTGTACATTAAGACACTTGATGACTTTTACAACCTCTGAGACACATTCACAACTTTATACTCATCATGAACCACTTAAAACATTTGAAAAATGTAGTTATAACTCATGAATGACCTCATGACATCATCAAAAGATAAGAACAAGACACAATGTTCTTCATATAACTCAAACATACTCAACACTCTGTCAAACATTCACACAAAGACAATGAGATCAAGCTTAAGGAGTTATAAACCATTTAGATATTTTTGACATATTAAAGGATGTCATAAAACACACAAACATCTCTGAAATACCTTAAGGACATCATACTTGTACATTCAATGACCACAATTTTGAGTTCATGGCATTTTACACAAGAACCGTCATCGTAAATCACCAAGACCATGAACAATAGATTGAACAGAAATACATTGACCTTATGAAGGAGACACACATTGACTTAGATATCTCCCCCTTTCTTGAATGCTTCATATGCATTGATATACCCTCAAGAAGCATAATGAAGGTATATATGAACCATAATGACCTAAAAGAAGGTCTTAAAAAATCCCAAGATTTCTTGGGCACTTTCAAAACTCCTTCTTCCTCTCTTTTTAATCTGATCACTATATTTAAACACCTATTTTTCCATTCACATATGCTCTTGATGAGACACCATGGTCTCCTCTAGGTTCCCAAGTCCTTCTAGGACCATTATCTTGCATTCTAGCTCCTTAGAATTCGTTTTCATACACTCTAGGACCTTGAGTCATCTATTTTTTTCTTGAATAAGCATGAAAACAAACTCTTTCCACATGACCAATCTCATTACAGTTGTAGCATACTACTAAATTCTTTCTTTTGAATCCTCCATCTTGACTAGGTGAATCATATAAGCAATACCTAGTTGTGTGACCTTGTTCATTACAATTATAGCATATTATCCTCTTAGCAAACTCACTTCTATTATCTCTCCAAGGATGATCATATCTATAATATCTTCTACACTCACTAGCTCCTATGACCAAAAGCATTACAAGTAAAACAATGACCATTAAAAGTTCTCTCATACCTTGAGGCATTGGGCTACCTAATAGACCTTTATTTAACATTGTCTTTGATGTGTGTCACCTTCTTATCTTCCTTGATAACAGGATCGCCTGATTCCTTTCTTGAAAAAATAACATCTTTCTTTACTTCCTTTTCTTTAGACTCCTCTTTGAATCCCAAACCAGTCCTATCATCTGCTACTCTTTGTTTTCTAAGTAGATCATTTAGGTTTTTAGCACTTTTACCAAATTTTTGTAAAGACAAGTATTCTTGCTGATCTCTAGTAACTCATCCCTTAAGAAATCTATATTTTCTTCATGTTTAGTGCAAAAACTCACTTTATTTTACATATTTGAAACAAGATACTTTACCTTTTCTTTACATAACCTAATTCCTTCACTTTTCTTTGTAGACTCAACCACATACTATTCTTCTAGCTTATGAAACTGATTTTCATATTCCTTGATCTTCAAAAATATATTTTGATTCTATCTTTTAGCTTACTTACTTTTTCTATATTTTGATGCTCTCAAAATAATATTTATCACCCTCATCATCTTCATCAGAATAGATGTAATAACCTAAAATAAACTCTCCTAATAGAGAAGATTAACCTTTAGAAAACCTCATAGCTTCTTAAGTCATGAATACATCCTTATTTCCAATGTAATCACAATCGATTCAGATTTAGA
Organism: Taxus wallichiana var. yunnanensis; assembly: GCA_018340775.1. Classification (NCBI taxonomy): domain Eukaryota; kingdom Viridiplantae; phylum Streptophyta; class Pinopsida; order Cupressales; family Taxaceae; genus Taxus; species Taxus wallichiana. The sequence goes on from CM031244.1 coordinate 173,657,069, forward strand.
ATCTAATACTCCACTAATTGCATAAGAAACGTCATCTTTTTTTTATAAAAGATTTGTTTTTCCTTCTTATGATTAAACCTCTTGAAGTTCTTCTTACCTTTTCCAAACTAGTAGTTTTTATTTTTAGCTTTAGCCTCATGTTGTTCTTAATCATCCTCCTTCTCATGCTTATGAGGACATTTGGAATCAAAATTTCCTACTTCAAAAAAATTAAAACACTTGAATGGAATTTTACCACTATACTTACTAGATCCATGCTTCAATATTTTAGCCACCATAGCAAAGAGCTCTTCATCTTCGATCTCAAGAGTGACATCATCATCCTTTACTTTCCTTTCTTTAGCCTTCATTTAAGATTTGAATAAAATATCCTTCTTGGATGGTTTGGTGTCATACGTTCTCATTTCATAAGTAGTAAATATACCATGTAACTCATACAATTTTAAGGTATTTAGATACTTTGCCTCTTCAATAGTAGAAAATTTTGAATAACACCTAGGAGTTAATGATATAAAAAAAAAAAATTAACTACAACTTATTCTTTTACCTCATCTCCTAACCCTTTCATGTTATTGAAAAATTTATCAACTCTAAGAAAGTATGCAACAATTGACTCAAGTTTCATTCATTTTAAGACTTGTAAACTGATTTATGCAGTTTGAAGTTTTACAATTTTTACCTTTGTGTCACATTAATATAGAAATTACAAAATTTGCCATGATTTATTTGAAGTATTGAAATGCATCATTTTTCCCATCTCAGATTCTCCAAGGCCACTTATGATGGCATTAAAGGATCTTGAATTATTGGTGTATTCCCTCTTTTGTTCATCAATACTTAGAGGGGTGGCAATGGGGGTATAACGATGATCCACAACATATCAAACATCCAACCATTGAGCCATTATGAATAAATTCATCCTAAAACTCCAAAAATGATAGTTCACTCCATCAAACAATGGTGATTTTCTGGTGTTACTTGCCATATTGTGCTTAGGGGATCTCCTTTCAACCTGCCAAAATTCTGCAAAAGGATGTTTTCTAATACAAATTGTTAAAATCACAATGGACTAAGGGTGGGTGAACCATTCCGTATAATAATTTAGATTTTTATTTCAGATATAATTATTCAAAACTCACAAACATTCCACCATCCATTAATGTGTTCATACAACAAATAATCACATGTGCAAGAACCATAAGCAAGATAATCAACAAAAGACACAAGATATAAGTGGGAAACCCTAAAGGAGGATAAAAACCATTTAAAAACAATATTATATTGATATGTTTCAATATTTAGTGAGGCACCAACCTTACAAGGAGCACCAACCCCTAGTTTAGTAGAGCTACAACCCTATAAGGAGCACTAACCCCTAATATTGTAAACCACCAACTCCACAAGGTGGCTAAAATCCCCAATATGATGAAGCATCCACCAAAAACCTTATGAAGATATGATATTTGATTTTGTTCTACCAAAACTTATGGAGACCAAGTATTCACTCTGCACTTCCTCAATCCTTCACTCAAACCCTAGGTGTTCAATCCTTCACAAACAATCACTATATTCACTTCTCAAGTATTCATACTCATGAACAAATTATTGATGATATTAATCAACCTAAAACACACTTGATTTAACCTCAATTCATGATCCAACACCTGAAAATATCTCACACCTAGGTTCACACCTTCCGCACACACACAACTAGCTTGCAAAAGCACCTGAAATTATGACTTTATTAGTTCCTCTTGATTTCAAATTCAAATATTTTTCCTCCTTTGGTTCAACCCATATATCAAGTAAACATCTCAAAATTTAAATACAATAGTCAAAACTGACCCAAACAGGTCTTCTTATCTAAAACCTCATTACATGTGCCAAAAATGGCTCAAAACCCCATGGGCACAAAGTTAAAAATGCCCTTACATCAAAACCATACATATTCATGACCCATAATACATTAAAAATTATTAAAATATCATTTAAAATTCATACATGGTAAAAATTTATCTCCACTAATCAAACTATTTCATTTAATGGGCCCAATATTCTTTGTATTTCTCAAAACTATTGTTTCCTACAACCTTCAACACCTTGGAAAATTCATTATGCCACCAAATCAATTCAACTCATCCAAACCATGTCATGTGAAAAATTATGGATCTTACAAACCCTATGTAACACTTATAAAAAAATTATAATCTTTTAATCAACCACCGCTCAAACAACCACTTTTGTCTTCACCAAATCAACCTGCCAAAAATGATGTTTCCAAAGATTAGCTCATAAAAAAATTTATATGAACATTAAATACATATAAATGGATTAATTGGATTCAAAATTAATCCCTATTCACATTCCAGGTGATATAAATCATCACATAATCCATCGATTCTTTAAAAACTCAAAACATTCATAAAAACACATTTGATTTAGACATGGAAAAGAATTTCATGTCTAAGGATTGAAATGGAAACTATATCAAAAAACATAATCATAAGATAAAAAAATATATGAATGGAAATATATCTGACTAATCTTTCCAAAACATTTTTAATCATCTCAAAATTCCACATGTAGCTCCAGATATACTCACTTTATTGAACACTATTTTTAAGGCCTCAAAACTGCCCTTTGAACACTCAACCTAAATGGACCTCATTTAACCATGTATCTTAATGAAAATTTCCCAAAACCTCCTGGAAATCAATATCATCTCACATAAATTCCATAACATAAATTTAGCTCATACCTCATTTGGACAACCTTGTCCCAAAACATTCTTCAGAAAATGACCTGTTTGAGTGGGGCCCACTCATCACCATGACCTCTACCATAAATTTATGGAAATATAAAATATTCCTCTACATCATAAAATAATCTATTTTTATGAATAAATTAAAACAAACTCATTATACCTCTTCTTCTACAAACTTCTCCTAGTTAGGGTTTAACTAGGGTTTTAGACCACTTTATCTTCTTAACATTCATTCATAAAAACCTGAAAATGAAATGACCTAATTATTTTTTTGAAAAATTATATAATCACCATATAAACATACCTTAAATAAAAAATTTCCCATGAAAATTAAGCACTTTAGGGTGAACATCAAAAGTTCTAACTCGAGCTGGAATTTCACTAGATTTTGACCTGTCTCACAAAAACTGACATAACATGCAAAATACACCTCATGGAAACCTGAAATTTTTGTCAAAGCACCATGAAATTAAAAAAAAAAATCCAATCATCATAATTTCATCACCATACCTCAAACTCTCCAGCCTATCTCATTGTAGAAGCTAGTGTCATTTGAAAGAATGAGATAACTCGTTATAAAACCATTGTAAATGACCAAAAAAACATGATACACCTTGATATACATGAATTAAAGCATAAATTATATCATATAGCTCTAAGACTCAAACTCATACCTCCAAGAAACCAATTCCTTCTATAAATGATCATCTCAGTAACATAGTGAATCACCTATATCGACACCATGCCACTACTATGAGTACCAAAAACTCTCCAAACCTTTTATCCATCATATAAAAATTATTATAAAGCATCCAAGAAGATCTTACCTCCATGAAACCTCACCTAGGATCCTAAATGGGCTTGCAAGAGAAAACAATCCTCACTGAATCTCACTATATCATCAAGAGCATATATGAATCATCATTCCTACATCATACAAACCATAATATGATCATACTCCATCATCCAATTTGTCGTTAATGTGGTTTTACATCAATGACAATACTTATAGGCCACATGCGAATATTCACATGTTTGATAATAAGATTTATTAAAAGAAAATACCTCCCCCTTGAAACATAGGAAAAGAATATTTAGTTCATGATCATTAGAAAACTAAGAGAAGGCTAATATACCATACTATAAAGGTAGAGAAGTGAGTCTTGAAGCCATTTTCAAAGCTAGAAAATAAGTTGAGATTTATTGGTAAGTTGTATACGTGAAGGGGTTGGAATAATACCTTGGATGAAGTTTCAATCCTTTTAGTTAAGTTGTTTTAATTTTATAGAAAAATATCACCTTCCCATGTTTGAGATAAACCCTCCTTAGGGTTTTATATGTAACAATGATTCGAGGGGTTTTAAGGGTGTAATGAACTATACAATATTGTAGATAGTTAGTAGAATCATCTATTTGTTAAATCAAAGTGGTATGGAGCTTTGAAATATTTTCAAGTGAAATAAAGATGTGAAACTCAAATACAAATATGTAGGTGTCCATTTTTAAAAAAATAGTAAGTGTGTAAAGAGCCAAGGAATACTATGAAGGTGGGAAAACGTTCATAAATTATAAGGTATGCTATGAAATTTCCTAGCAATCATGCATTTAAATTTGTGAAGGGTAAAGAGCTTCATTTATTTTATTTGGTTCATAATGATTTAGAATCTATAGGACAATACACTTCAAAATTTCCAAGGAAAGAGGTCAAGATAACTAGAGGAAGGTGTGAATATTAAACCAAAAGGTGTAAAATTGAACTTATGATATTAGGACATCCATCTCAGAGAATGTGACACCCGCTAAAAAAACCCATTTGAGACCCAAGAAACAACCTAGGATTAGCTAGGAAAATTATGGAATAATTTTTTTATTAAAAGAATATACAACCAGATTTTACTAGGCAACGATTGTCACTAACAAGTTTCAGAACAATTCAAATCTACTAGAGTATACTTTTCTTTTATTAATAATTATAAGCAGTCATAAGGTCCAAATTTTAGGGTTAGAAGGTTCAACTAGGTTCATAGGTAATTCCTCATCATACCCACTCTTTAACATCTTAAATATTCAACTTGATTTTTCTCATAATTAATGCATTAAAAATTTCCATAAATCATTCCCATTGGATAGGAAATTTCCTCACCTTTTTGATGATATAAATAAGTCCTCCTAACTCCTCATAAAACTCAAGTTATGGGCCGATGGGCCTTGGGGTGAAAATTTCCCCAAGAAGCAGCCTGCGGGCCTCTAGGGGTGAAAATTTGCCCAAAGAGGTGGGTTGGCAGATCACAAGGAGACTTAACAAATTTTTCTTGTGTAGGGAAGAAAAAAAAAAATTGTGCCCATGCCCCACGATTCTACCGGGGACATGTGGTGCCCTCCAAGCCAAAGCGGGGGAAAACGAGGGAACGGCGTGGCGGAGGGGATGTTTAGGAATATTTACCAAGGGGAGGGTAAAGGATAAGTTGCATGCGCGCAGCCCACACATCCACAAAATGATTTTCCCAAAGAAAAGGTGGGGATGGGGGGCCGTGGAGAATTTTAGGAAATTTTACCAGTGTTGGAATTAAAATCTAAGTTCCAAAATCCTCTCATGCCTCCGCTGAGCCACGTGGCACACCCATTCGTCAGCGGGTTGGCGGGGATGGGAAAATTTATAATTTCTTTTCCAAAACTGATTTCTCAAAAAGATTAATTTTTAAAGGTTCCATCCCTTTGTCATGCCATGTGGTAGCCTCGATTGGTGTGGGGTAGTGGAGAAATTTTTTAAAAATTTCCCAAATTTTTTTCTAAGTTTTCCAAGGGAAAAATTTCAGGTCGCGAGCCTACTGTGGAAAATTTTCCACCAAGGAAGGAAAACTTTAGAGGGCCATAAATTTTATAGAAAGCTCAGTTTTTGGTAAACGAGGACTTTCTAGAAATATCTTGATGCCCTCTTTTCATAGGAATCATTAATTTTAGATTTTGATAAATTTTAAGGGGTCAATTTTAAGAAAGCGGCCTGTAGGCTTTTTTAAAGCAAACTAGTAAATTTTAACTTATAAATTTTTTTCAATTTGTTCTTCTCCTTCACTCTACATTCCAAAAAGACATGGAGGATTGTTCTAAGAAGAATTTAGGATGTATTTGGAGGGTAATTTTTCTTGATTGATTTCCAATTCGAATTTTCCAACATTTGACATAAAGGACTGCAAAATTTGTCTTTATTCAATTTGAAAGGTTTCTTAAAGATATCTTAAGAGTTTTTAATTTTTTTGGGGTCATTTTGGTCATACTAAGTGCAATTTAATGTTTCATTTTTATTTTATAGCTTGTAGGGTCGTTCTAATTAATATTTGATAAAATTTTACAAGTATACAGTGGAATAAAAGATGGAGTTTATACAATTCAAAAACAAGGATTAATCTATTTCTTTTTCTATACTATAACAACATTGAATTCATTCCATGCTCATTTAAAGTAGTTATCTTTCCTTCAATCAAAATGTAGAAACAAAAATGTAGATTCTATTCTTTTCCAATCATGCATTTCAACAAGACAGGACAATGCATTTTCTTCATACATACTTCCTTCTTCCAGTTTTCCAACCAGGGATTTCAAATATAGAATTTTAAATATAACAATTCCATTCTGAAAAAGGTAAGACAAATTCCATAAGTTCAATAAATATTTTCAATTCTTTTCATATATATTTTCAAATACAACATACATAATACATGGCTTTCTTTTCTAATAACAAAACTGAATGTAGAGCACAACTCTTTTACATTTCAAATTTCAATTTTTTTTATTCCTTCCCAAAATTCATCATAAAAATTACATTTCCTTCACATTCTTTCAAAGAAAAAATAGATTCTATCTCTTTTTCATTTCACTTTACAAATTTCATAACCCATCTGACCTCTTTCTATTTCAAAACATTTACAATTTCATCCACTTCAAAGTGGGAAATGTTACAAAAGAATTCTCATAAGGAACTCTCAAAATTTTCTTCTTTTCTCAGCTCTAGGACAGAAACATGCATTCTTCCAATTTGATCACAACAACGGAAGGGGAAAGGCAACGCTCTCCACCCAACCAAGACATCCAATGAAGAGGAAAATCCATCCTTCTTCATTGGCCCGTGATCCCCAAACATAATTTAATAAGAAATGTATTTCAACTCATGGAAAAAAGAATTCCACATCAAAAATCAATCTTTCAACATGCACATTTCAATTAAAAAAAGTCAAAACAAAACAACAGTTTACAACTACATTGAAACATTAAAGAGTAACTCAAAGCTTCATCATGCAATCCAAAGGAGTAAGAACTATGGGGGAAGTTTCTTATGCCTCCTAATGGGAATTGGGAATCCACCTATAGTAAACTACCAATATAAATCATCTCACATATCCTTATGCCCCCACAATCCCTCCTTATGCTCCCACAAAGTAAGAAATGCAAGCTATTTCTTTTCCATGGTGGATCGCAATCCTAAACTCCTCAACAATAAATTTGATGCCACTAGCATTCCCTTATGCCCCCACATGGTTTCCCCATAGCCTTCTCCTGCACCATTCCTATGGTAGTCTACCCAAACAGCCAATAAACATACAAAACACTACCATTCACACAAACACAAAAAGAAATAAAAGCATAAATGAAGAGTTAATCTCCTACCTCTCCATGGTAGTTTTTGTTCCAACACAACAAGCTTTCAATGTCAAAATATAGTCATAAAATCAGCAATGACCAAGTATGAAATACTCTCCAATCTCCTCCAAAATCAACAAGAGATCCAAACAACCAAGGAAAATTTTCCCCAAGGAAGCATTCCAAAAGTTCAACAACCCAAAACAAAGCAAAGAGTTCTAATTTTATAGAAGAGGGAAGAGAATAGGATGAGGTGAATCCATTTAGGATGCCACATCACACATCCTCAACTCCAACACAAAATTCAAATTCATTCTCCAATTCATAATAAAGAGGTGGGTGAATAATATGACAAATGAACTTACACACTCCAAAAAGCCCACACCCCAAAGGACTAAATTTAATAAAATTTAAGAAGAGTGCAATTAAAACTTACAATTTGTCTTCCCAAAATGCATTATAAAAGTCTAAATTTAACCCTCCAACCATAGGAAAGGTTGGTATGTAAATTTAAGATGCATGGGAGAAGTTTAACTTGTTCCATAAGCCTCCAAAACAGCATCCAAGGACAAATTCGAATTTCAAAGGAGGTGGAGTGTTTCATTCCCCAAAATCTGACTTACACAACTCTTACACATACTTACACATCACTTACCACATTTAATACAAGAGCCAACAACTTCTATAATTACTTTCTTATATCCCAAATTTGATTGATTTATTTATTTTAACAATATGATTACTCACATTAATTCTCCACAATTAAAAGAATAATGAAAGGGGTAAATGCATCAAAATATAAACCCATACAAACAATAATAAAAAGGAACCACATTAATAAAATACATAAAGCCCCTTGGTCACATTCAAAGGTAATCCCCCCATGGAAATCTCTATCAAAACAACACACACACACAAAACATATTGCCATGGTGACCTTGTTGAATTCATCTAGAATTCCAATGCAGTTGGTCTCCAATCCCCGATTGTTTGTTGTGATATTTTAACCAGCAAAACAAAAATACCTCCTTCGGCCTCATGGCCATATCAGAACATCCAAAATGAATATAAATATAATTCCAAAATCATCTATATAAATGAATCACAACAACATCAAAGTAACAACTATATCATTTGTAATTTAATCAACAACTATATCATCATCAAATAATTTCCATTTTCTAGGTTTACTCAAAATATCAAATATCACATGTCCGAACAAAATCTATAATATAACCATGTAAAATAGTATACCAACATCAATGTATAAAGTGTCTCTAATAATCATCATGCATTAGGTGAAATTTGTGTGTTTATTTCCCTTCAAAAATCTTCCACATTAATTTTCTTCTTTGGAATCCTTCTCCTTATTTCTATTGTTTAAAAACAATCATTATTTTGGTGCTTCTAAAAAGAACACATCTTCCTTTCTTTTGCATTACATTAGTGAAAGAGAATCCCTCTTCCTATTCATCTCTTGCTACATTGAATATTACACTTCGATTTTCATTTAAAACACTTGCATTGAATTCTTATTTTTGTATTATTAGCTCACATTGAAACCGAGGGAAACCTATATGTCGAAGTCATGCCAGTTGATGGTTGACACAAAGAATCGTAGAAAGCACATTTTTCTCTCTGTGTGTCTTACCAAACTTACACAAAATCAAAAGATACATATATTTCTTAAAAAAATATTACCTATGAACATCTCATTAGTGATCACATGATCTAGTTGGTAGGTACTTCCTAGCTCATTTCCTCTATCGAGTCATCATCTCATAGGATGAACCACCCCCACCATAACATACCTAAAACATATCCTTTTAGATATCCTTCTTTGTAGGAAACCTTCCCAACCAAAAATTCTGTTATAAATACACACGAGATAGTCCTAAATAGCATAAGGTAAAAAACATAAGAAAATCCTTTGTTAGGATCGTGCTTCTTCTTAGCAATCTTCTTGGCTTGTGTTTTGAGGTGTGAGACTAAAAATCTCCATTTTTCTTCTTCCTTGCACACTCCACCATCATAGTTGGAGTATTTTGACTTTGTATGAGTGCGTTAGGGACCCACCATCACTGGTTCACATCTAACCATCATCGGTTAAACCCTAACTAGTGTCAGCTTTTGGATTTCTAGTTACTTTACCTAGAATAGATTTCATCACTATTTTTGTTTTATTTCTGGCCCTTAGGGCATCATCATATTTCTCCCCTGTTGATACTTACTATCATACACAGTTTTCACAAGTACACATCCAACATTCCTGTTTCATTCTTTGAGATTGGTTTCTTCCATAGTGACTGTATCGGTTTCAAAAGCTGTTATCGTGTTCCCCAACCATCACCGGTCATCCTGACCATCATCGATTAGCCCTTAACCATCACCTGTCAACTTGACCATCTTTAGTTTCTTATGTTTTATTTTCAAAATCTAGACATTGACTAGATTCACATCCTGGACCCCATTATTCTATGTTTCTATTGTTTTCTATGTCATCTACAGAATACAGTCTTACCAAGTCAATACTTGTTCACATGGTGTTGAGTCATGAGCCAGAATAACTTCCTCATATTCCACACTAGTCTTCAACCATTACCACCTAGTTCCTCACCTCCTTCCATCCGGTCACCCATAGATCCAACCTTACCTACCACCATTACTGCAGGTGACTAAGAGTTTACATGACTCCTTGATAAAAATCATGTGGCCTTACAGTTCTACCTTTCCTACTCTTCCACCCGAGACTCCTCAAGTCAGTTGATATACAACATGCATGTATCCATATCTCCTGCCCTTATTCCTACTCTTTTGCATCAGCCCCTAATAATGTGGTGTTACCCTCACCTACTTCACCCCAGTAGTTTTGCAGTTAGGACCCATACCTACCATGACCATTGCGTCTACAGTTTCACTCGCGCCTATCGTATCTATTGTCCCCTCATCAACCACCAGACCATAACACAGTCTACACCCATTTTCTCACAAATACCCATTACAACACAACCACCCATGGTGTCGGTGACCCCTACTCCATTCCAAAATCTCATCCTCTCCATCCCACAAACACTGTCCCTAATCACTACCAGAGTCATGATGACCATCCCACCTACATACACCTACTATCAACAACCACCTATCTCATCTATCACCCATTCTAGATATGCGCCTTCTATGTTAGTTCCTTATTTTCAACCTCTCTATCAGGTTCGATTTGCCTCCTTATGCCATAGGAGGTGTCCCTACATCACAACCTACCAATGACCTCATCAAGTTGATGATGGAAAAGATGCAGACACTAGAAGCATCGGTTTCTAGCTCACGCAATTCCCTCACCTATGATGAAATTTTTAATGAGCCTATTCACCCATCCATTCCTTTTTGACCATACCCCATGCATTGGGAAATGCAAAAATTCAACTGCTTTAATAGCAAAGAAGATCCAGAACAACATTTGTGGTCCTTTAAACATGGGTGTTACACGATTGCCACGATGACACTTTACTTTTGAGGACTTTCCCAATATACAGACGGGACCTACATTGGAATGGTATAGTGGAATACCAAGACACTCCATTTACTCATTTAATCAAGTAACCCAATCCTTCCTAGATCAATTCTCCATCAACATTTTCAAGAAGGTTACCATGACTGATCTTTATTCCACACAACAATATGACGATGATTCTATGGCTGACTTTGTCGCTCATTGGCGTAGCCTCATTAACCAACTCACATTCCAATTACCTCAAACCGAGATTATAGAAATATTTAATTGGGAATGTGCTAGACACACCTCACTAACCCTACATGTGCAAAATTTTCATACATTCGACAAGGCATTCACCATGGCATGGAAATTGGAAATTTGTGCTATCAAAGAAAAGAAGATTCAACTTCGTAACAATAACATCACATTTAAATCAAATGATACTTCTTTGTCTTCAAAACCCCAAAACAACTATTCAAATCCCAAAGGGTCTGCTAATGTCGTAGTTCTAAAATCTGGTCCCCCTCATCAATCGGACCGGTGAAACCCCTTCTAATCTCTCTTGTCTCTAAGTTTTCTAGTTGAGACAAGAACAATGAAAGTACACTTCCCTAGGAGAATATTATTCTTCTATTTTGGAAAAGCTTGTTAAGGCTGGTGCCATTACCCTTCCACCTATAAAACCACATACTGGTTTCGACCCTGAGCGACCCATGCCTACGTGGTATAAGGAACACAAATTTTGTACTATCATCATGTCAAAGGTCACAATGATAATAACTACATCACCTTCAAGAATATCGTCCAAGAAATGATAGACAACAGAGATATAGTCTTGGATAGCCTAAATGCACCCGCTAACCGAAACCTACATATCTTCGAGAAACCATTCCCTAATCAAGCCTCATATTCTAACCAAGTAGGTGATACCTTACAAAATGATAACAATGTCCGCGAGGTCCATGCTATTTTCAATAACACACCAGTTGCTTCCTAATTGCCTCATGTTCCTTCCATAGATGAAATATTATCCCATGCTCCCATACCTACACTAGAATCTATTTTATCTACTCCTCTACCCACAGAGGAACCCCCTTCATGTTCCCTTTCACCCGTGGAAGAGCCTATGATCAGCACGCTACCTTTGACACCTCAAATTTTACGTGGCAAGTAGTTAGTGGCACCTCTCCTACTCATAGAAGATGCAAGTCCACCGCCTACACCAATGCAAGGAGAGCCCACTTTGGCTGGCCCATCCTCTCCTCTACCCATGGAGGATACTATAGAAGTACCACCGCCTATAGATGACCATTCACCATCAGACCTTCAAGATCCCGTTGATATGCTTTCGGCTCTCTTACCCATAGAGTCTAAGGCTAGCCATTTCCCGTATCTCAAACACATTTTATGGGGATTTCCACTCGATCCACATTAGCCCCACTTACAACAGTACCATTCTCATGCTTGGTCGATCACCTAGACTATGTCGATAGAGCCTTACTTTGGGGGCATCTTCTACTTCCTATTTCAACACAAATGTAGTTGTCACTTGTTGACACCTCCACTATCTATCCAAAAGTGTTTTGAGCAACCAAACCAACACAACCACAACTATTGCAATACCTCGTATGACACCACTCATGGCCCAAATCACACCTCTTCCCATAGCCCAACATGCATCTACACCCAAACCCATGCCTATATCATCTCCCTTACCTAAACCTATCACTACCTTAGGGGTCATACCAACAACTAGCCTTGTTCACCCACCCATCAAATTAAATTTAGCTACATATTCCAAAACTAACACCAAAATTAACCCATCCCCTATCAAGAAGACCTAATCTCCTAGATCTCATACCCCAACCTCACCAACCATGCCCTTATCACCTTCACCCCTTCCATCCATCCTAGGACCTCACCCCTCAACCCTGGCCAAGAAACCCCCATCCACCGGTAAACCAAGAACGTAACAACCCATTTCCCCATCACATGCCTCTAATATACCCAAGTGACCCACATAACCTCCACCCTCACCCGTAACCTTCTTACCACCCATACCTTCAATACCATCAATAACTTCTTCACTACCCATGATGCTTCCTTCTCTTTCACTCATGCCTCTTGCCCAACCCACACCACCTACCTCCACATCACCTCAATTACCCCCATGGGTAACCCGCCCTCTTCCACCATCTTCTTTTCCCTCCACATATTGTGTGCCCATATCACCTTTAACCAAAAATATGTAACCTAAAGCTAAAAATCCACTACCTTCTAATAAGCTAGTTAAAAAAACCAAACCTTTCATTTCCAGTTCATGTACCATGCCCCTACCAAAGAAAATACGACCAACACCTAAGACCACGCCACACACCAAACTAGTATCCCAATGTACTCCCCCTCTTATAAAGACTCTTCCTACACATTCAGCCACACTTGTACCCAAACCCACGTTTACCTCCCATTGTGATCCATTAGCAGGGTCCTAAGCCAAAATCCTAACCAACCTCCTCAAAACTTATGTCATCACATTACCACCTCTTAGACCTTATGACCCACTCAAACCCAAACCAAAAGGGTTTGAAAAAACAAAAATTTGTGCCTACCATCATGTTCTAGGACACAATGTCAAGAACTGTAAGGCTTTGAAAACCAATCTTGTCCAATTATGTCCTCTTGAAGAAAAATTTAACGATGATGATCTTCTTGATGAGGACCCCATTTCACCTTCATCAATTTCCATAGATCTTCTCCTATTACCTACTCAGCGACAAAGATATCCACCCCCAAAAATCTTTGATCCATCCTTGAAATTTGAAATTAACATGGTTTTTATAAGAGAGTTGGCCAAACCACCACCTAAATGCCAATGCGCCCTACTCATCTCATAAGGCTTGTATCCACCACTAGGTTTTTGTCCATCTTGCTGCTATGCCTTCCATAACACACCTTTTCATCCACCTCCCCTTAGATTAACATGATCAAAATTGCCACCCATGCTCGGAAAGACAAGGGAAAGGAGAAAGCAAGTCACCCATCAACCAACCCCATACCCAATAAACATCCACACCTACACCCAAAGTCATCATTTGAGGTCCTACATATCCCATTTCTAATGGGGTTACACATCACACAATGCTAAAACAACTACACCAATCCCCCCTCAAAATGTCTTTATATGACCTTGTCTAAACCTCGAGTCACATCGTTAAGCACTCATGGAGGTCCTTGATCTATCGAATTCTTACCAAATGACCCCACACCCGTAGCCTCCATCATTACCCCTCACCACATAGCCTCTCTCACTAGGTCTTTGCCTTCCTCTACACCTCCACCCACTCGCCAAGTGGCCACCCTCAGTTTTGTAGATGAAGAGATCACTCCCTTCCAGTCGATGACCCTAACCCCACTCTTTTTATCTCCATCTTTATCGATAATACATGCATACAATGCATTATGATCCATGGTGGTTCTAGCACTAATATTAGCTCCTCCCATGTATAGGACCAAATGCAAATACTTGCCCATTACATGCATGGTAACCCTGTTATGTTGCATTCCTTTAATGATGCCATGACCTCTACACTAGGTACCATTGTTCTCCATGTCTGTGTAAGTCCCCGTACCATCTCAAAACTTTTATATGTCCTAGAAGGGGAGTTCAATATAACTTGCTACTTGGATGACCTTGGATCCGTGCTTATGGGATTTCCCTTTGACATTACATCGATGCCTCAAATTTGAATACGAGGGACATAATTACACCATCCTTACTGACCCCTCACCTTTCAATACCTCTAACATGCTATATCGACCCAATGACGTTCTTATACCGGTTAAGGCATTCACCATAGAATACACTTCACCTTCACCCACGAGCCCATCCATAAAAATTGCCACTAATTCTCGCATCTAACCTCGTTATCCCTACTATAGCTATATCTTCTCTGCTTTGATGCCCCTATCTCCCCTTCATCTAGTGATCCATCTATACCCTCTACCCACATACCAACTACTGATCCCTTAGAAGCCATTTTTCAATGCCTCACTCTAGGGGAATACCGTCTATACAATATCGATACCTTCCTCACCCCACAAGAGTCGGGAATTTGTGTCAACACCCCACTATGACATTCACATTTGTGATGTTTTCCTTATAGCCCTTCCCACCTTCGCACCAATCTCACGTATGGGGGACTTGATATGGCCACTAATAAACCCAACCCTCCATCCCAAACCCAACCATTTTCATCCAACCTACACTCCCTCACTAACCACCATTTTTCTCACACTTTCCTCCACCGGTGTGTGTGGAAAGGATTTGGCTTCGGTTTTTATGAACAAGGCCACCACACTATCATCTCATGTACCTCTCATAAACAAAATGACCATAGTGGCATTGGTTTTGACGCTCCATCCTCTAAGAAGGTTCACATCAACCTTATCTAGGATGAGAAATATTCCCCCTCTCATTCACCCACATTACCATCCTCACCCACAAAGTCCATAAATATTGAATCTATACCTCCTAATTTTTTTCGTAAACACCATTTCTCTAGGACCGCTGACCTATCAACGCGATGGTGAGGCTACCTCTTCTCTCCCATTCTTGTATCCTAACATGATCGATGACGATACACCTTCAATTAACATCATTCAATGTCAGGACAATGAGTCCATTCTCACCTACCTTTGTGCAGAAGACTCTTATATTCATCAATCGTTACCCTCTAAGATGCAAAACGTGTTAAATGAATCGACCATAGAAATCAACATTGATACTTAGGATGACCCACACATTGTAAAGATCGGCCAATCCTTAGATGTTCTTGAATAGGAAGTTTTCACCTCTTTCCTTCGGGACCATAGTAATGAATTTTCTTGGTCTGTGCCAATATGCCCAGTATCAACCCAAAATCATGGTTCATAACATCATAATTGTTCACGATGCCAAACCCATCAAACAAAAGAAAACCATAAATTATCCCCAATGGATTTCTAACATCGTTCCTATCACGAAAGTGATAGGGGACTCCACATTTGAAGATATTTCCATTACCTCAACCTTGCATGTCCCAAAAAAATGATATCCCATTACCAAGCATTGACCAACTAGTTGATCTCACCACTAGCCGTGAAATCTTATCCCTCATGGATGGTTTCAGGCTACAATCAAATATTGCTATCTCCCAAGGATAAGCACAAGACTACCTTCATCACCTCTTGGGGACTTTCTGCTATCAATTCATGCCCTTCGGCCTTAAAAATATCATTGCTACATATCAGTGAGCCATAACTTACATCTTTCATGACATCATGCATCAGATATTGGAGGATTACGTAGATAATCTGATTTCCAAATCTAAGCATCGAAACAAACACCTACCTATTCTTAAGGTTATCTTTGACCGCCTCATCAAGTATTGTGTTTGTCTTCAACCGAAAAAGTGCATCTTTGCGGTACTTTCTAGGAAACTCCTAGGTTTCATCATTTCTTTGCATGGCATAGAAGTTGATCTTGCTAAAGTCAAGGCTATCCTTGAAATTCCACCACCCACTAATCTCTGTCAACTTCACATCCTATAGGGAAAATTGCAATCAATTCGTCATTTTATCTCCCAACTTTACGGCCCATCATCAACCATTCCATCATCTTCTCAAGAAATATGATTCATTCAAATGGGATGATGAATAACATACTGACCTTTGAAGCCTTAAAACAATACCTCCTTCAACCACCAGTTATCATTCCTCCTAAGGATGACCAACCCTTCTACCTATATATTTTTGCAACTTACCATCCTCTAGGTGTCATGCTCACTCATCGTGACGACCAACATCAAGAGAAATTAGTTTATTACATAATTTGTACCCTTATTGACTACGAAACTAGATATACCCACACTGAAAAAAATTGCCTAGCCTTAGTTTTCATTGCCACCAAACTCTGCCATTAACTACTTAAGCACAAAACCTTCGTCATTACTAATACTGACCCATTACACTACATGTATGCCAAACCTTATGAAAATCAACATGCCGCACGTTGGCTTATGCTTCTAGCTAACCTCGACCTTGAATTCATCCATCAAAAGCCCATCAAGGGCCAAACTATTGCTGACCAATTGGCCAATGCACCCATTTCTGGGGATCAACCCTCTAACTTCAACTTTCTAGATGAGTCTATTGCTACCCTTTCCCTAGATGAACCCACTTACCAAATGACACTCTTCTTCGATGGCTCCAAGTGTCAGCGTGGGGGTGGGGATGGTGTTACCCTCACTTTGCTTGATGGTGAACCTATTCCTTTGTCTTTCAAACTGGAGTTTGATTGTACAAACAATATTGTTGAATACGAAGCACTCGTATTGGGTCTCGGAGTTGTTTATACCTTAGATGGTAAGTCAATAAACATATTTGGTGATTCTCTCTGTTGGTCATAAACCAAGTCAATGGTATATACCAGTGTCTAATGATATAATTCAAAATTATAAGCATCACGTGGACATACTTTTGACCACAATTGACCGTTACACACTTCAAACCACCCCACGTTCTACTAATAAATTTGTAGATACCATGGCCTACTTGGCTTCTCAGATACCTTCTTCACCCGCTGACTCTAAAATCTTTGTCACCATACAAAGAATACAATCACCTTCTTATTTGGATCATGAAGTCTACGCTATTGGAATCGCTTCTCATGACCCAAGTGATCTTTGGTGTAGGCAATATACAAACTATCTTTCCCTTTCCATTTTACCTGCTGATCTCACTTGTAATGGACAACCTGTCTTTCTTAAAAGTGTCTCCCGTTACGTCATCATGGATGGTCTTCTTTACAAACGTGGTTTTGAAAACATTCTATTGCAATGCCTTACAAGTTTTGAAATTCCTTATACCATTGAGGAAGTCCACGATTGAATTTTTGGAGGTCACTTTAGTGGTCTCATTGTTCAGAAAATGCATTCTTCGCCTAGGCTATTATTGGCCAATTTAGAACATTGACTATTGTGATTATGTCAAACGCTTCATAAAATGCCAACAATATGCTAATCTCCACCACACCCCTATTCATGTCTTACAGGTCATGGGGGACCTTTGGCCTTTTTCTCAATGGGGTTTGGATCTTGTCAGTGAGAT
The DNA here is from genome assembly GCA_018340775.1 of Taxus wallichiana var. yunnanensis. NCBI lineage: Eukaryota > Viridiplantae > Streptophyta > Pinopsida > Cupressales > Taxaceae > Taxus > Taxus wallichiana. The sequence goes on from CM031244.1 coordinate 173,675,107, forward strand.
CAACCCCAATTCTTCATAATGCCACCAATGGATCATAACTACTACTGAATATTACACTAAATGGGTAGAATCCATTCCCCTCATTTCAACCAAAGATGAAAAAATATGTGAATTCATCAACCATCACACCATCTGTCACTTTGGTGTCCATCACCGCATTACGATGGATAACGGAAAATAATTCAAAAACAAAACCCTACACAATCTATGTGATGCTTTTGGTATCTAACTTAGTTTCTCATCACCTTATTACAAACAAACCAATGGTTAAGATGAATTAACCAATAAAACCTTGAACAAAATTCTTATGAAAGTGGTCAACGATATAGGGAAGGATTGGCACATGCATATTCCTTTTGCCTTGTGGTCTTATCGCACTAGTATTTTCACTTCGACTACTGCCACGCCCTTTTCTCGGTCTATGACTGTCTTACCTCTCAAATTATAGATTTCATCCCTCCGCATCTCACTACAAGACATGCTCAATGATGATGAATTTCACCAGGATCATTTGGAATAACTTGAATTGTTAGATGAGCATTGTCTCAATGCTCTTGACCATCTCCAAATCTATCAAAAACGTATCAAACATGCCTATGAAAAATGTGTTCACGAACAAACCTATCAGTCGGTGACCTTGACCTTGACACGAAGGAAAATCAACATGTAACCAAAGAGGAGAAAATTAAATGGGGAAAAATTTCTCCTTATTGACTTGGACCCTATATCATTGCCCATGCATATGGATCAGTGCTTATAATTTTTCTTCACTCGAAGGTAAACCCAAACCTAAGCCCATTAATTCCTTACATCTTCGACCATTTTATTGTTGATATCAAGTCCTATATTGATTCTATCAATTTATTGCTCATCTCTTGAGAAATGTTCACCTTCCATAATTACCCATTTTGAGGATCCATGACTGAACAAGAATCATGTGATTACCCATCACCTTTTAGCCTTGTCTTTAATATGAGTACCACAACTCTGCTTATAGCATGATTCTCATGGATACTTTTTGTCTTCTTCAAGATGGAATCCCATGGTCATTCATCACTCAAAACCACCTCTTTCATAGTTAATCTTTGTGTACTATGATCTTTTCTTCTAAAAAAAGAACCTAATTGTCCTCTATAGTCTTTTCCATGACTTAAATGTCTAAAAACAAAAGGGATACAACTCCTTGATTCAAACTTCTAGAAAAGATGACTCCCTTAAAAGGGACATATCTTCTTTATATTCTACCACTATTAATATTGCTCGCCCTTGAAGGACAACTATATACAGTCATTATAAAAATATAATAATTATTGAAGCTTCCCGCATCGATCACAAAGACCTCAAGGAGAAAATATACCCATCTCGTATATACTTCCCTCATCGATCAGTTTATTATTAAAAAAAAAAAGAAAAAGAAAGGAAAAAGATGAAATTTTCTTCATGGACTTGCCTATTTTGGATTCAGGGTGGGTTTCTTGTTCGAAATACATGTCATCATACACTAAGTTATACTAAACCTTCCATCCTCGCCTCCTTTCCTTTTTCACCTAAATTCCTCATTACTCAAGGGAATTGCTGCAAATGTGACATTTTGTGATCATGTGACTTTTATTCACCCTTAGAATAGTCCATTATGCAAGGCTGTAGGGTTTTACGTTCATACACCCATCTGGGGTATGGTAGACTCATTATGGTTCTTATCAATTAAGAAGCTCTTTTACCACCTCTTACCATTCGCCTTCCTCATTACTTATTTATTATCTTATACAAGACCAGATCCTCGACACATATATGTAAAAATCACTCAACCATTCCTATAACCTAAACTCAATCATACCTATGACCTACATCACCCATGCCTAGCACCTATCAGACCATTCGACTATTTCAACCTAATCTTCCCTAGCTTATGGGAGAACTACATAGGCACGAGGTCCCTTTTCACTGTGCCAATTTAGGAAGCAATCTTAGGGCATGGGGCCCTTGGAGGTTAGCTCGGCCACTCTCTACCCCGACCAATTCCCTCGCCCTTTCCTAGTCACATTATACCCTAGTTAGTTTCATTTTTATATCAATAATTGGAAATTAGACCAAACAATTTTTGTTTGCTTTACATCTTTACCATCATCACTCATACATTCATTTCATCTTGTCTAGCATTTCTTTACCATTATCATACATTTTCCTACAAAACATCTTAACATGATCCACATCATCATTAATTGCACAAATTAATGAATTAGAAACTCAACCATACCTAAACCAACCTAAACTCAATCATGCCTAAACCAACCTAAACTTAATCATGCCTAAGTCAACTTTGACTCAATACATGCTTATGGCTTAACTCCATCATGCCTAAAACGACCTGACTCCACCATGCCTACACAACCTTGACTCTAGTAGACCTAATCCACCCGATTTCCACACACACACACACACACACACACATATATATATATATATATATATATATATATATATATATATATATATATATATATATATATATATATATATATATATATAACAATGAAAATTAAAACATGTACACCATTCATACTATAAACACCATCATCTATAAATCAGAAAGTCTGTATAAAAATACATGTGAACATATATCCCAATAATAATCACAATCATCTCAAATCACTCAGATACATCCTCACCATCTTTGGCATGCAAGCCGGTATATCATCAAAATATCAAAACTCTCATGTACATCCTCACCATCTTTGCACGCTTTTGGTATATCATAAAAATCTCAAAACTCTCATATACATCCTCACTCTCTTTGGCATGTAGGCCAGTATATATCAAAAATAAATAACTATACAAAACATGAGGTACATACGGCTATCAGATATCACCCTGTTGGATATCCTCCATATCTGTCTCACCTGTCTCCTCCTCCTCCTTTTCCCCATACGACATCCAGCTAGCATCTCACCACCCATCATCGGTCCTGGCCGGATCTCTGTTGGTACCTCCCTTGGGGCTGGCCTCCGTGAACTGGTGGCCTCACCTTAACCCTATCTCGGGACTTAATTCCCCTATGCTCTCCACATTGTGGGTACACGACCTCATCCTCTCACTCAAGACCTATTGTGCTCTATACTCCCCTTAGGATAGAAAATCTATCCCTACGGCCATCAAAATAATCTGATAATATTGGACCTCAGCTAACGCATCTATTAACTAGCCTATCGGTATTATGTGTGGTGGTGCCATCACCCTCGGCCCCTATACCTATCTCTCGGGACCCTGTCCGCTAGTACCTATAAAGAGGGACCCTGTCCCTATGCCCGTACTTGTCCTGAGTGACCCTATCCCACTCCTTCCTGTATCTAGGCCTAAATGGCCACAACTTGCACAATGTGTGGTTAGTTTAGCTGTGATAAACCTATATTATATGCCTATAGGGTGGCCACCTATACCCCATCTCCATCTCCACCCTATGTGGGTACATGTCCCTGCGCTACCTAGGCATATAGAGTGGCCACTGCACCTATAACATAGCCACATGTGCCTTTGTGCCTATCAAATGCCCCTGCACTATACCCAACTGTGTAATCAAAGTCACCACTTGTCCCTATAGAACGTCCCTCTACACAGTGATGGTGGCTAAATCTTGTTGCCACTGGTCTTGGCGGTAAGTTTGCAGTCCACCATTGTCTTTATCTATTTGTGACACTGGCATCATCAATCCATCGGTCTCTCACCTGCTACTCCTACCTTGTTAGTACTTTCGGATGCGGTAGGGGAAATGTCCTCTCCACATCATCCCTCTTGTACTTTGGGAAAGGTGGTGGTATATCCTAAAGTAGTCTGAACTACTGTCTAACCCTATCCATGAGTATCATTTCATTCTCTCTTGCACGACACCCCTCTATCCATCTAAGTAGTTGTAATCCATCTAACTCAATGGCCATCTGTGCGTATAAGGAAAACTCGCATACAATCTACAAATGATGTCCACGCCGAACAACCCCTCCAATAAACGCCTGTAGTAGGTGACATCATGAGTCACCCTCATTGCTCGATGCTCTCCAATAATAGGCACCCATCACCTATAACTCACCTGAACCAAACCTGGCTCGAATGCATTAGCCCGGGGCATACCAACTAGGTGCACACACACAATGTGCTCATATGCCCAACAATGAAGTAGGAAATTGTAGCATAAGCTGAACCTCCGTAGCCACCCATACACCCATAACTCCTTGTATAACTACACCAAGAATGTTGTTGCCCATGAAAAATAGGTCCTATTCACCACCATATCATGTAAAACCCCATCAATGATCATGGGAATCTGCCACCCTCTGCATCTAGTAATGCAAAATAGCAGACTGCCTCCATCAGCAACACTACTAGACTAGTCTCCTTTGGAAGAGCCAAGTACATCATCCCATAGCTCATGCTGGCACTGTGAAACCTCATCTACACCAACCCCTCACCAAATAATGTCAACATCAACTCCTCAGACACCTCTGAGGAGATCGAATATACTTGTGTCCCCACTATCGGCAACTGCAGGATCCTGTACACATTCTCCAGGATGACCGTGATCTCACTTGTTGATAGATGGAATGTGTTGGTCACCAAATCCCATCTTTTGATGAGGTTAACCATCAAACTTGGTTTCAGGACTACATGCCGGTAGCTTTCAACCCCAATCAAGCCAACCTCGAAACATGCCTCCAATCCTTGACTATTGCACCTCCTCAAACCATCATACCCACGTCGACTTGACCGATTTTAGGTATACCTAAACCGACATCAATCCGTGCCTTAGAGCACCATGGTTAGTTATACCCAAACCAACATTAGTCATCTACCCTAATAAACCATGATCAACTTACCTATACCGTCACTAGTTAGGTATGACTAACATCATTACCTATCATACTCTTGCCCATATACTTTCTCCATTGCTGACTCAACTTCACCAACCCCGCCAACATTTTTCCTTACCCACCCTGATCATAACCTACCTCTAATCCTACATTACCTATACCTATCTTTAATTATGTGTAGGGACTTGTTATTTTACCCGTACCTTGACCCTACCCATCTTTGTGACCTAATTACTGGACCTGGAACATTGTTACTAACTTATGACCTCATGTGCTCATTATACCTTGTGACATTGTTACCCATGTTGTTTGACCTAATGACCTTACTTTTCCTATTGCCGTGACCGTTTATCCTAACCCAACCTTTATTATACCGAACATACCTAAACCTTCCTGTACCTAACTTTGTGATGTGCTTCCACACCATATCCTATACCTTGGATACCGAATCACCTCAACCTTGTTTGGATAAACCTATTAACCTTAGACAATGTAGAGTTTGCATGCTCTTCAACCTAGTACCGTGCTGCAGTTTATACGTGTGTGTGTGTTTGACTATTGCTACCTTTGACCTTGGCCCATTACCTGGATTACTCAATCGGACCTTTACCCCATTACCCCATTGTCCACCTTCCTCTTCATCACATTTACCTTTTATCAAACCACTCACTAATTCTATCTTTTTCCACATCAGTTCCTAGTTTGAGGGGGATCAACTTCACCCACACATGGGGCAACCACATCTTATTTTTGTCAGTTTCACTTACCAATACAAGCTATGCAATAAAAAGGGGAAAAATGTAGACACCAAAATTGGGTCACACTCCCCTTGGTCCCTTGTCAAATAACCAGCTCAAGCATACTCATCTAACCATGGCCCCTTCCACCCCACATTAATATTAATTTAATTAACTTAATTAAATTAATACCCATCCTCACAATATTCATTACTTAATTATTTTAATTAAGCTAATTTCCACCTCACCTAGACACCTCATCCAACCACCTCACCCTAGACCTATTCTTGGCATGTTTCCATAACCAACAATAACTAAGTCTTACCTTCCTTAATGAGCTAATATTTTGTCTAACCATAAAATCAATCCCTAAAATATCTCTAACCACATTCCGCTCATTAGAAGGGAAGTTTCCATTCTAATCCATGAGAATAAACTACCTAGGCCCAAGAAATTAGAAAGATCTACCCATTTTAGTAAACCTAGGGAATCCCACCTTAACCAATGCCGGTCATCCCTAAAGTGACATCATTCAACCTGGAACCATCATCGGCTACAATTTATTCACCCAAATAGCCTTGTTTTTGGGTTGGTACATTACGAGAGCAAGTAAAGGAGAGCATAGTTGCATGCAAGTGAAACCAACATCCTTTCACATTTCTAGAAATCCAGATCCATCACCGGGATATATATATTGAAGCATTGCACTTAATGATTCATTCGGAAACCATTGCTACGATATCCAACACCATTCTTTTGATCAATAGTCAACTTCATTCAGTCATAAAAATTTACATCATAGTAAGTATATCTCTACTAGCATTGTCCATTTTAGCACAATTAAGTTTTTAATTCATGTCATTAGTTTATACTTTGCATGTTCATTCCTCTATTTCTTAATAGCTCATAATCCCACAATTTCCCTTACCCACACCACCAAATCTCCATTCGACCTAATATCCATTTTTTTGTGTACTTGAGATCTCCATGAGATCTTCTCATTCACTCTCCCAACTTTATTTGACCTCAGATCAACCCCTACAATTTGATCTATTTGAGTTTCTTTTATGTCGACCATACACGACGCTAGTCATCCATAACCACCATCGGTTCTAGCTAAAGCGGCATCGGTCATACCCGACTAACATTTGTCTCTTTGTTTTATACCTTGACCAAGAACATACCCAAAATCATGCTACCAGTTGACCTAAACAACCGAAAATTAGACCTTGACTAGTTCCAAAGCACCTTGTGGGTACCTCATCTCTCGATCCAACTATAGCCTAGCATATTTTGATTACATTTTCTTATTGTACTCAAATGAGATACCTAAATCATATCAACTACAGTAGGACTTTTTTATTCCTCACGTTAACATGTTTTAAATAGTGGATTGTGACCATCTAGGAAGTATCACACTTCCCAAAACTAGCGTATGCTAAGCAAAGTACACTATCATATATCATTTAACTATATTTTTGTGGTCTTTTTTTCTATTACAGGTAGTTCCTCCTATCCAAAATGAATCCCTCAAATTCAAATGTGGATCAAGAAGTCGAGAATGCGCGCAATAACCATTAATCGACCAACATTTAATAGGTATTCCTCATTAGCCCTTACCCTTCTCTGTTTCATCATTTAGAAATTGTGAAGAAAATGGTGAAACAACATGACACATTTGTAATTCCTTCTTCCTCTCTGGTATAGATAAGGAAATAGAAGCTTGTTTCTTACTTAACCAAGATACCAAGCTATTTCCAAGAAAGAATGCACCACCACTTGTGATTTTTCTATCATCAACACTTCCTACCCAATCTACATCTGTATACGTTGTTAGAGTGAAATACTTTTCTCTTGAATACCATAAGCCATAATCCAATGTGCCTTTTAGATATTTGAATATTCTCTTGATAACTTGCACATGAGTTTATTTTGGAGCAACTTGAAAATGTGTCACCAAGCCTACTGCTTGCATCACATCAGGTCTTGATGTTGTCACATATAATAAACTTCCAATCATAGATCTATAAAGAGTCCTATTTTCTTTGGGAGATTCACCATCCTTACTTAACATACATCATGTAACCATGGGAGTAATAACAGGTTTCCAGTATTCCATTTTAAACTTCTTCAACATCTCTTTAACATATTTATCTTGTGAAATGAATATGCCTTTATCTGATTGAGAAATTTATAAACCAAGAAAGAATGATAACTCACCAAGCATGGAAATTTCAAACTCCTTTTATATTTCTACAAAAAATATTAACTTACTATGTCATTAATTCCTCCAAAAATGATATCATCAACATAAACAAAAATGATTAGCTAATTCTCACTTTCAGTTTTGATTTACATATTGATATCTACAATACCCTTATTAAACTCTAGTTATTGTAAATACTTGTCCATTCTCAAGTACCATTCTTTGGGGCTTGTTTCAGTCCATAAAGATATTTCTTCATAGATTACACACATAATCCTTATCATTTGATAAAATAAATCATTCTGGTTGTTCAATATATATTTCTTCTTCCAAATTCCCATTTATAAATTCTAATTTGACATCCATCTGATATACTTTAAATATTTAATAACATGGAAATTCCAAAAAAATCTAATATCTTCTAAATGTGCAACAAGAGAAAATGTCTCTTCAAAATTAGTACCTTCTACTTGTGCATACCATTTACACACTAACCTTTCTTTTTTTCTTAAAACTTGACCATCTTCATTCGGTTTGTTCCTAAAAACCCTTTTGGGGTCAATTACATTTTTTATTTTCATCTTTGAACAAGTTCCGAGTTTCATTATTTTCAATTTGATTCATTATAATGCTAATACAATGTTTGTCTTGACTTGCTTGGTAGAATTCTTAGGTTCTATTTTAGATAACAAGGATAGATTTGCATGTTTAGATGTAGTTGTTAATCTTCTTCTTGTTTGTACTCCAACATCCTTATCACCAATGATTTGATTCTTTGGATGATTCTTAAGAAAATATATAGATGGTGATTTTTATATCTTTCTCGAGTCTCTTCTTCTTCAACTTCTTCTTCATCTTCGTTTTTTCTACTTTCTTCTTTTGTGTAGTCAATTTCTTATACTTTTCCCTTTTGATATTTTATTTCATCCACTTTCACATTTGTACTTTCAACAATTTTGTGCAACTTTTTATTATAGCATCTATAGGCTTTGCTTCTTGAAGAATATCCAAGGAAAATGCCTTCATCATATCTGGAATCAAACTTTCCCAAGTCTTAATCATGTCTCTTTATATAACACTTAATTCTCGAACACTTTGAAGTATTTAATGAGGTTTATCATATTCCCTTCCATTACTCATAAGGAATTTTTATCTTATTTACTCTGAATTTCCCTCTATTAAGAATGTAAATTGGTCTTCCAATGTTGAGCTATCAAAATATATCCTAATTATGGAAGGTACAAAAGGATTGGGCACGTAGGTATAAGGCATGTGGAGGCATGCGAAATACAATGGAGCAGGGCATGCCCAGAAAGTGTAAATTCAGGACTTAGTCATTTTTAGTGAAAGGCTATTTTTGGACGTGGAGTGCAGAGCACACAATGAAATGAAGAATTTATAAGCATGTAAAGACTATTGTGAGTGACTAGAAGATCAAGTGCCATGTAATGTTTTGAGGCTATTAATAGGATTAGACTGTTGTTGTATTATTAGATAATCTATTAATAGAGCACTTGCATGATTTTGTAAGGGTGCATGACTATTAATAGCATGTAGCCTATTTTTAAAAGGTGCATAGGTGGTGAAGGTAAAGTTCCCACCCCTATAAATATTTATTGATTTCCATGGTTTAGACATATCCTTGTTTTTGTATATTTATGTTGTTGATACCATGTGTGTATGAAGCTTCTGTGTTTTACAACAATTAATGCAATGGATCGTTGTGACTAGATATTGGTTGTAAGCATGTCTCTTACTAGTTATTGCATGGTGGATTTAATCTTGATACTTGTTTAATTCATTCTTGCACATGTTATGATCTAGATCTAGTTACATTCTGTAATATATTTGATTAATTATTATAGATCAGGAGTATATTTTTAATCATGCTAACTATAGGAACAAGATGACATAAAAGACGAACCTAGTACCCTTTCACACTTTGGGTGAACACTTAGTTTATATTGAGTGATTTGCTAACATGCCTTGGGATATTATGAGTAAAATCTAGTCTACATTCTGGTTCCATTGTCGGGAGCTCTTTTCAGTTGTTTGGAAGGATGTTGCATGATGAAGATGTATTGGTTGACCTTGGCCAGTGTTGAAGATTGGTTAGATGATTTGGAGGAAGAGTATGCTCACGAGATATAGTAGTGGACCTGAATTTAATGTATGCGCATGGGTTTAAAAAAATTTATATCATGAGTTGTATGAGACATTCTTCACCATATTTCCTATAGAGTTGTATGAGTGGTTGGTTTCTTATGCATCAAAGATAAATTGGAGGTTTCCAACTTGTTTGGAAATAGGAAGAATTCCATGCCTTAATGATGCAAATTTGACGTGGATGTGTGTTGTGGATCATTGGTTATATGGTGTTCTGAATAGCTATATTTTGGAGTATGTAGTTTCTACTTACTCTTTTCTAGAGGTTGCTGAGTTCCATTTCATGTGTGAACCCAGAGGATCTTATTTGTGTGGTATTCCTTTAGTGATTAAGATCTTGATTATGACCTTGGATTTGGAAGAGAAACCTATGGCTAACTAAAACTCCACCATGCATGGGGAAGGAATAAGTGTGGTGAAAGATGGTGGATCTAGTGGTGGAGAGACAAAGAGATCAAATGTAGCTTAAGTTTAATGAGGCACATGAGAGGGATTTAGAGAAGCATTGTGAAGTTACTGAGACCAAATGGTATTATGGAGGGAGATGGCTCGTGAAGGATTTGGAGCTCACATAGAGGATGTAGAGTCATAGTATATGGAACTCCCTTAGTTGGGAAATCATCATAGAGAACCCTCTTCAACCTCAAATGAGAGCATGTCGGTTGAAGCTATATGGGCCACATATGTGAATTTGATTCCTCCTAGTGACCTAGCCCTTGCGCATGGTTTTCATTTTCTAAAATAGTTATCAATAAGAAAACTAGTGTGGGTAGTATTGTAGCAATAGATAGAGTTAATTTGTAGTTAATTTTAGAAGTTAATTAGGTAACTTATTTGTCTATGGTGGTTTAAACATTATCTGTGTTATTTGGAAGTTTGGTTAGAGGTCCTTTCGACGCATCATCAACATAGAATGTGGGTGTGCAGAACATTAGAATCACATTTGGAAGTAGCAAAAATTCACAGACTATGGGAGTCCAGTTTAGAAAAATCATTGGAGCATAAGGTAGTGCATCTCTAGACCATTACCTAATTTAGGAGGAGGATGAGGTGGCTTGGGATCTGGTGAATCTGGTGGTTCTAGGGGCAGAGGAAATATAGGAGGAAATACGAGTTCTAAGCGGTGGGTATGATCCGCACCCACCCTAGAATATTTATATGGAGATGTCTCTTCATCTTGTAGAGTAAAGAGGGATAAAAGATGCAGCTGAGCATGTACATATGTCTGAGATACTATGGCGCACAAAGGGGATTACAACTCCAGAGAAAAAGAAAGTAATTTTGTAACTACTTTACAAGGGTGCATGCATAGTTGGTACATGAAATTTTATCCGAACTAGAATTGTGTGGATTATACCATGCTATGGGATGATTTCTTGAAAGAATTTAATATCCTTGAATTTGAGTAGAAGAGCATTAATGTCTTTGAAGGAAATTAAGTAGGGAACGCATTGAGAGTGTTTTGGAGTATGGTGCATGGTTCAAAACCCTTTTATCAAAGTTATCTTATGACATTCACACGATTGAGAATACTCAATGGTTCATTGGAGGACTGATCACATTGTTCTAAAGGGTGCACTTACACAAGACTTATACATAAATGCATGAGGAAATTGAAGCATCTATGTGCATTGAGGTAGTTGGGAGTGTAGACATAGGAGTTATCCCCTTTTTGGAGGCTTAGATTACAGAAATGGAAAAACAGTTAGAGAATCTATAAGCTAATCGGCACATGAAATGTGTTGTGGTATTTGGTGCACATATTATGAAGAAGGGCATACTAAGGATAGTTGTCCTTGTAGATCAGTTCCCCCATAATAATGGATTGTGAAATATGTCACTTGGATCATCATGATCACAATGAAGGGCACTCGATGGAGGTTATGGTAGAGGTTGAGGATACTATGGAGGATTCAAAGGCCAAGGTTATGACAAAGTGGAAGAATTGAGTTTCGTCATTGAACATTTTATACATGTGGATCCCCGATCACTACATGAATGATTGCCCTCGAGAATATTGTTTGTTATTTTGTAGAAAGAAGCTGTAACTATGAATAATTCCCAGACTTGTATGAACACTTTAGCAAAAAATCCCAAGCGGGGAAAAGGGCACGGGGATAGTTAGAGTGCAGTGTGTTGTTGAAGATCAGTGGATGCCTAAGTTAGCATTAGATCTCGAGTTGGTACCTTTGTAAATCGCTACATGTGCTAAGGTTACACACACTAGGGAGGTTCCAAAACAAAATATTGTTATTACAAAGGAGAAGGTTATACATGCAAAGTATCTAGACCCTATGCATTAGAAAGAGGTTTATCAAGAAACTATGGAGGTGATTAGGAATTTGTAGGGTGAGATACAATGTTTGAAGGAACAATCACGGAAGTTAGAAAAGAAGAAATCCACTTAGCTCCATCAAATAGATGTTGATGATTTAAACGAAGTTTACAAATTCTTGTGACATGAGAAAATCATTTATTTTTAGGGGAGTGGTTAAAGGGAAACACCCACACACTAGAATAGAGCATAAAAGATAGATTCTACATGCTAAATTTTATTGTCATAGTTTGAATTATGACATGGAGATCACTCTAATTGTTGTGGTTGATGGCTGGAATTTTAGTAATATTTTTATCAACACAGTGCATAAGTGAATTTACTTACTTTGGAAAAATGGTTTCAAATGGGTAGACCACCATTGCAACCATCTTCAAATGTGTTATTTATGGAAAAAAATACTAAAGCCACACCCATCATATTTTTGAAGGATGTTATTCATACTATTCAAGGGGCCAAGTTTAATGGGGACTTTGAGGTCTTGGCGCTTGTAAAAGAAGACTATTTTCTAGCAGTATTTGGTTACCCTTGGTGTTATGCAAACAACGTTGATATATGATTTAATAAATTTTAGATCAGTTTTGAGAAAAAGGAAGAGCGCGTCATATTCCCTTGGTAGATGGAAAATTTGAACCTTATGTATAGCCCTTAAGCAAAGAAGATTTAAATAGAATTTATGTGTGCATCATTAGAGATCCGTAAGTACTTGATCCATCAATGGAAGATGGAAGGAGTCCATGAGTGATACTACTAGTTTTGTATGTGACAGTTGGGTACATGAAACTTATGAAATGGTTGGGCATGAAGCAAGGAGTGTAGTTACGCGTGTAAGTAGGCTACATTATGTTAGGCATTTGGGTAGTAGCAAGTACATAGGTACGATGGTGAAGGAAATCTGAAGTGTTCCTATGTGTGATGGAATTTTAATCGATAGATCAGGTGGGAATAAGGAATATGATAGTTTATACCCTCACGGGACAAAAATGCACTGGGGGATGGTTCATAGGGACAATATTTTAGAATGAAAAGAAGTGAGAATCAAATTCTCTATTAGATTTCTCGGGAGAAAAGAACCTACTTGGATCTATGAATTTCATGGTAAGGATCTTGTTCAACATCATGTTCAATAGTGTGAGAGACTTTGGAAAGAGGGGCATGAAGCTTTACCAAGTTTTTTATGGGTACAAAAGCTCTACTACACCTTACGAGGCTTCATGGGCACATAGTATGTCTATGCAGAGTTGAATATGGAAACTAGAAATTAGAAATAACTAACTACACATATGATTTAGACCTTTGACTATTTTTCCACTAAACATCGGTGAATGAGGCATTACGGGTGATGAATCACTTGGCTATGGGAGATAGTGAAAAAGGTTAAGGAACTTATTTAGGAATTACTAGGCAAGTCGGACTGGAGGCACACTTTTAAGGGGAAGAGACAGATGTAGAAAATATTGGGTGAGCCTGCCTAGAAAAATAAAAGAGTAATATAGTATATGTCATTGATGATGAAGAAGTAGAGAGTTTGGTTGTTGATAATATAGAGGGTATGTACTATTAATGCTTTATTTGATCTCACCCTTTTTATCTATTGTGTGTTCCTTAATAAAAGTTTCTTTTGCTATTTTTCCCATGTTTACCAAACACATGCTTGAAGATGTAATTGTGTTGAATCCAAGTGAAAATCTTATGTTTATGGTTTGAATCCTCTTTTCCTGTTGAGGAATGTAATAATTGTGTCATCCTTGAATATCCTTATGAAAAAATTGATTAAATATTGTGATATTACTTGAAAACATCATCCTATATAGTCTCTATGGTATCTATTGTAAATTGCACTTTATCCTCCAATGCCCAAAGATAGGTGGCATGATAAAAATGGTGGTGCTACGATGGGTCATGCTTGTAAAATTACACAATTTTCATGAAAAATGTAAAATTCAAGCTTAGTTCTGGAACCCGATAGAATATTCTGAGGAATATTCAAGTTAAAAATGCAAAATGCAAAGAACACTCTGCTACCGAAAGATATACGTGTCTAAATTTAGTTGGAGTGGATAAATGGATCATCGATGTAGTTTCCCACCATAGTCAATTTATAGTGCAAAATGTGAATATTCTTCTGCAGCTTGATGGGGGACATGTGTCAATTTTCTAGGCAGAGTCAACAAGAGGGCACTCAGGTCAATAATGTAATCTTGTACTTATGTGAGAAATTGGTTAAAAATGCACATGAGTTCCATGGCTCCACTGCCATTAAAATTTAAAAACCTAGAAACCCCTCATCAAAATTCAAAAGGAGGAATTTTGGGTTAAGATTGCAAATTTACTCTCATTCGAAAGAAAATACAAATGTTTAAGAAAACCATCTAACCCCACAAAGAGACATATTAAGCCACGTGGATGGTCCACGTTCAAATGAGGAAAGAAAAATAAATGGTTGGGATGTAATGCATTTAATTCTACCCCCATTATTGCGGATTTTTCACTTATCAAGGTATAATTCTTAAAAAAATTCAAGCAATTTGAATTATTACCATTTCATACGAATATTTGGATGCCCTAATTACGTGAATTGGAAAAAGAAGAAGAGAAAAATTGATAGAGAAGTGGAAAATATGAGAAAGAGAATTGGGAAGTACGAAATTAGAAGCAAGAGCTCACATAATTCGTAAGAAATGGGTAAGTCTCAATTTTGCAACTATTGATTCTCAATAATCAAGTTGAAAATTAAGAGAAAAGGAACAAAAATGACAACCCTAGCATCGGGTTTCCACGTAAGTTTCACCATTACCAAAGTGATCTAGATAAGGTTATGGACATGAAGTCATTAAATGCTGACTTAAAGGATTTTGAGAAAAGGTTGAGTGATCTATATAAAGGTAAATAGATGGTAGTCATTGATGCCATTAGTATTTCACTATCAGCTACTTTCCCACTATCCATAAATGCTCATTAGATTGTATGGTTATGTGCTAAGAATTATAATCCAAAAGTGCAAGAAGTGTTAGACAAAAGTGGAGAAAGGGTTATAAATTTGACACCAGGGGATTTTAGGGCAATTTTAGGGTTACCATATTTGGATCATCTGATAAATGCCACAACTGAGTTTACACAGGATGACTATGATGCAAGGCGTGATGAGTATGATATAATTCTAAATGGATAAAGGACAAAAACCCATCTATCAAGAGAATCCTAAAGAAATTAACCAAATCCACATTTTTGATGAATTTGAAGACCTTATTGTGTTATTGAGTAGAATGGTAGGGTTGGAGGGAAGCAATGATTTCCAAAACTGTATGTGCCCTTTTATAATGGTCATTTTAGAAGAAAAAGGAAAATTTTGTTGGGCAAGTTTCATATCAGCATCCATCCATGCTAAATTTTTGACAATGGCTATAAATATTAGTGAGGGTAATCGAAGGAGTGTAGGATGAAGACCTGGAAGGAATTCACGTGCATCGAATAGTTGCACTTCACCAAAGTGTAGGAGTTGCAAGATTAAAGCAAGAAAGATTTGTAAAGCAATGTGCATGCATATGAGAGCTCAAGATTTGAAAAGTGGAGTGGAATGGAATCCTTAGCTTAGCTTGTATTGGCTTATCATAGATCAAAAGAGGTGGTGTACATATAGGGGAGTGAATGTGTAACTCCCATGTAAGAGAAGATTCCTCCATAATGGAGAAGAGGAGTTACTTTCCGAATGGGAATGTAACTCCTATGACACACTTACACATATGATATATTGTATAAGAGAATCTGTCATAACTAAGATGACACTTAGATCCATGTCCACCTAAGTGAGATGACTCACCTAGTGAGGTGGAATAACACTAAATAAGTGAATAAATATACCACCTACACCAACACCCCCCCTTCATCATAACTTAGGATGAGGCGGCAAGTTAGAAACAAGAAATGGGTCCCGACACAAAGCCTAATGAGGTACCCATGTACAAGAAAGAAGTCCTAAGCAGTGAAGGAAAACCTAGTGGGAAAAACATCCACCACAAGAGAACAAAACACTCTCTAATCTAAGAAAGAGTCCAAATATGGGTCCTAGCTCTAGACGAGCTTGAAAAGGTACCCATGTACAAAGAGGAAATCTCTCAAAAAGAAGAAGAAGAGAGAAGAAGAGGGAGACGAGAGGAATGCGAGAAGATGTCATGGACGTATCTCGAACTCTCGGAGCTCTAGGAGGTCTCCAGAGAAGAATGTCGATGATGAGATCCTCTACCTCTGGACTGA
The DNA here is from genome assembly GCA_018340775.1 of Taxus wallichiana var. yunnanensis. NCBI lineage: Eukaryota > Viridiplantae > Streptophyta > Pinopsida > Cupressales > Taxaceae > Taxus > Taxus wallichiana. The sequence continues at coordinate 173,691,664 of CM031244.1, forward strand.
AGAAGAGCCACCTACACTGAACTATGTGCCTACCCTTAGGAAGGACAAAGCGCGTCTTTGGAAGTCTACCCACTCCACAAAGGAAAACGAAGGAAATAACACGAAGAAATCTGAGTCGGTCCACAAAAGTGTGACATAGGCCTAGCAGTGAGTGCCAAGGAACCGAAGGTAATGCCATGTGCATAGAACTATCGAGTGAAGAGGAACACCTGCAAAAAGGATGTCTAAGTGATGTGAAGGGAACAAAACATCCTCCACAATAGAAAAGGGATCCATAGCTGAGTGTGGATCAATGAAGGTCTCTGGAAAATTGGAAGTGGTAAGATTCCTAGAATGGGCACTCTAAACAACAGAGATGATGAACTCCTCTCGAAAACTTTGTAGATGGATGTGGAACCTATAGTGCATCACAAGTAGACTCTGCGAAAAATACGACTAAGGTCAGGCAGATACTCATCCCAATGAGGGGGCTCAATAAACAGAAGAGCGATGTAGGATAGGTATGAGTCATCCAATGAAGGTAGAGGAGTGAAATGGGCCTCGCACACTGAAGGTGGAAATGAGGCTGGTGTAATGACGGTGTGAGACTGAGTATGAGACTACTCGATATCTGATGAGATGTGGGGGGTGATAACAATGTCTAGAATAGTGAGAGAGAGAGAGAGGAGAAGAGTCCTCTATAATGCTCTCTCTCGTATCAGGAACCAGGTGCACAATCCTTGTCATTAGAAGTAGAACCAAGCTAACCTATGTTAGTGCAACTCTCATCACATGAAGAAATGGAGGAGACAACTGAATCAGCAGTAGCAACAATGGCGGTAGTATGTGAACGGTCTCCACAGAGGGATTGAAGAATTCTCTAGACACGATGAGGTGGATCTCGAGTACGCCACGTGAAACTAGAGAGAATGAGAGACATGCATCATCATGTGACAAAAGACATGGTCACAAGTGGCAAGGAAGTCCTCTATATGATGATGATCGGTAGGTGTAGGAACGGCCCAAGCAAGAAGGTGAAAGGCCCTCGTGGGCGAAGTAACATTCCATGGAAGCACACCAGGTGAATAGTTCTCTCTCCCGGTGAGAAGTGGCGAGAGGCTGTAAAGCAATCCTACAATGCTCACATTTTGAAAAATCACTCTCCATGATGAAAAAAGGAAAGATGCAAGGTGCACGAAAGCAAGATGCTAGACTTGGCCGATAATGCGTCTCACGCGCGAAAACCCATGAGTACAATCAACCCCCGAATGTGGCATTTTATAAAGGTAGTGTGTTTACAAAATTAGAAATGCCATCACGTAAAGTGTGGAAAATAATGAAACTTTGACTAAAGAAGTGCTAAAAATGAGTAGCGAGTCAAAACTTATAGCATTAAAATGATTCCCGAATCGATGGAAAAATGCACTGAACACTTTAACGCATTAAAAAAGTGCACGAAATGGGTGCGAAGGGTATTATGTGACTACTCATTGGAAATGGCACAAAATTTTAGCGAGGGTTTATTTTTACTACGAGGGTGGATTAGCCTCTTGCCAACTCCGGACCTCGCCCTCCGTCTTCGACGCTCGTAGGAAGGTCAAATTATAAACAAAATATAGCCCGATAAATTATTACAATGCCGTTAAAATGAAATGTTTTGATTTTTAATCACCCTAAAACATCAAAAAGAATGTGGGGGCCTATGTTAGACAAGCCAAGGTTATTGGACCGAGTTGTGGAAGCCCACGTGGCAGAGAGAAACCACCTGGAGCTGCAGGTCCCTGGAGTGGTCGGTTTGATGAGCAGCGAGCCAAATTGCATAGTCATCCACGTTGGGGTGAGAGCAAACATGCCAAGGAGGGATTTATGCCACATGTGGAGGATGGCCCAAAAGTTGGTAAAGTTCTAGGATTCAAAAACTTTTTTTTTGAATGCAGACTTGGAAGTCGAGTCCACAACCAAGGCTCCAAAAAATGAGCTGTTGAGAGCCCAAGTGGAAGTCTGAAGCGGGTCGGATTATGAGGCCACATGTGGAGAGCACGCCGGCCGAAAAAGGCGTTGAAAGCAGTGCGTTCGAGAAGGAGTAGGTGGGAGGTAAAAACAAGATTCCCACCAAGTATTATTGCAAAATCCATAGACCTTATTTGTTAGAGAGGGGCCACGGTGTGTAAAATGTCCAAAAAGAAACACAGAAGGCTAAAAAATGCAGCGAGTAGGGTTGTACGGTTACGGTGGCAAATAATGACCGAGCGGGGGCATGACGGTGTGAAGCCTCAATTCAAACACATTGGTGGAAGAAATTACAGCAGCAACACCGAGTCGAACACGCGGCGAGCTATCACCAACACAACAACAACTAAGACCAAATGGTTGAACGGAAAAATGTTGCAGAGAATGAAATGTTGTTCCAAAACACACCGTTGAACAGAGGTTAGTAAGGAGAAAGGCAATGCTCTAATAATTCATAGGTGGAGGTTGAATGCTAGTCGAGTCAGGCCAAGGAATCAATGCTAGACAACCTCGAGTGGGAAGTGGGAGATAGAACTATCCATGTCGATGATGAGCGATCCCATGTTTTGCCAAAAAAACTTGAGCAAAATCCACATTCCAGAGTTTGTTTGACCGAGCTGAGCTACGTAATGGACGCAAGTAGAGATTCCATGACCTAGCAGAGTAGGTAATGGCTGTGGGAGTAAACCACTATAGCACAGTCACAACAAATAACAAACCAAGGGCCAAGCAAACTCAGGGGGCACGGTAATATGATCCAAATGGAAAGATACCAAAGTTGTGTGCTCAAGTTGACGAAGATAAGGCCAATGAACAATGAACAAAGCCAAAGCACACATGTTTCCAAACAAAAATGCCCAAGGCAAAACCCGATAAGAGAAAAAAACACAGACCGAGCCAACAAAATGCAAAGTCTGAGTTGAAGGTAGTGACGAGCTAGGGTAGCTTTTGCACTACACTGAAAACTCACAAAACTAGCACAAAAAACTCAGATCTGCTACCCTGCAAATGCTCCAAAATGGCAAGATACCTCCAAACACACATGCAAGGCCATTAAACACTTGAAGAGCACAAACACCTAAAAATACACCCACAAGAATCTCAAAATATGCAAGTAAATCACATGCAAAAGTGAGAGCTTGCATAAACAACTACACGGTGGAACAATGATGGTGAGCAATGTGATTCCGGTCCCCACGCTCTGATACCATGAAGGAGTGTAGGACAAAGACCTGGAAGGAATTCATGTGCATCAAATAGTTACACTTCACCAAAGTGTAGGAGTTGCGAGATTAAAGCAAGAAAGATTTGTAAAGCAATGTGCATGCATATGAGAGCTCAAGATTCGAAAAGTGGATTGGAATGGAAGCCTTAGCTTAGCTTGTATTGGCTTATCATAGATCAAAATAGGTGGTGTACATATAGGGGAGTGAATATGTAACTCCCATGTAAGAGAATATTCCTCCATAATGGAGAAGAGGAGTTACTTTCCCAAATGGGAATGTAACTCCTATGACACACTTACACATATGATAGATTCTGTAAGAGAATCTATCATAACTAAGATGACACCTAGATCCATGTCCACCTAAGTGAGATGACTCACTTGGTGAGGTGGAATAACACTAAATAAGTGAATAAATATACCGCCTACACCAACATAATGCAGGTAACATAAAATTCTATATGATGTCTTATTTTATCTATAACATTTCTTGTTTCAAATCATTTCCTGGTATCCCATAGCCAGAAAATTTTGAATATTATAGAGTGTATGATCTGTACCCACAATTGAGGTTCACCAATTGGAAAGGGAATGTCAGGTTGATAAATGATGCCTACATTACTCTTGTGACTTGTCTTTTCAAACCAGAGTGGGAACACTATAATCTATCTATTACTGTTAGGACCACAATTATGGAATATGGCTGCATTTTTATACAATACAGGCTCTTTATATTTTTTAGAGTAAGTAGATTTGAAGGAAGGCCTTGTAATTTACCTAGATATGTAAGTGACAAGTGGGAATTTATGGAATTGTCAAGACAATTAATTGTTGTGGATAAGAAGATTTCAAAAAATCACAAAACAAATATCAAATTCCCAATCCAAATTGGTAGGTATTCATGCCAAAACATAATAAAGGCAAAAATAATGGAGGGATAAATGGAGAGATAACATATGGAAATATTTACACCAAGGCTTAGTTATGACACTTGATGGGTTGTTATCACATAATAACATGAGCCTCACGTTGAGGATTATTTGATAAACTATATAGATGAAGAATAAATTAGGTTAAGATATTTTTCAAGAATGACCCTTAGTCGATTATTTCCTTCAAGATTTTTGTAATCCCACAAAGAATTATGGATGACATGGATGTAGTGGGACAATTTTACCATGACCAAAATCTTGAATTAAAAACAATTATGTATATTGATTGGAAGGAAAAGGAGTCATATAGCCCTCATGGGAGGATTTACAATGTCTTAAGAAGAACATTAACTTGGTTGAGTATAAAAGGCTTGGATCTATCTTTGTAAAAATAAAATTATTGGAGTTCTGGGATTTGGAAGTGTTGGAAGGATATCTCCCCCCACTGAGGGAGGGAGAAGATAAAATGGATCCTTTAAATGGACAATCTCCTTAATTACCTAGTAACAAATCTACCACAAGGACTATAGATGAATGGACATCAACAACCAATAAGACTGGGACTTCATTAATTTTTCTAATTCAAAATTTTGAGGGGATACTTTTGAAATCCATGCAAGATGCCCCCATCATTGAGGCAAGTGCCAATCCAAGAAAAATGGAAAGGATTGAATACACAAAAAAATCCTTCAAAGGTTTTACCAGGATCATCGGTACTAAAAATATGATGAAGGGAGCTATACCAAGTGCCAATATCCAATCCAATCCAAATCACATATTTCCAAGAGAAGAGAAGCACCAGATGTCAAGCACTTTGAAATAACTAAGAAAAGGATTAAACTTGTGTTTGAAAATCCTTTGGTAAGAGATGTTGGTGGTCATGCATCAAGAAAACACAAGCATAGAGAGAAGTGAGTTAATTAATCCTCCTACTCGATTAAAGATTAAAATGGTTTTTGCTTCATTGGCTCATCATGTGCTGCATCCCAGACTCTTGAGAGTGAGAATTCTACTCCAAGTATAGTACTACCTAGTGCAACTACATTTTCATTCCTTGCTGAAACTATTCTAGGAACAATTGGTAGTGCTCATATATCTAGAAAAATTAGTTGGAGTTAATAAAGAGCAAGGGAAAAGCAAAACAGTGATTGAGCAGCCTGAAAAGTAGTCCAAAATAGCTAATGAGATAATTGAATTGCTTGATGAAGTGCCTGAAATAGAAATGGATGATATAAACATTGAGACTTATACAATTGAGAATATAAATATCCCTGAACAAGAGGTGCATGTCCAAGATCTTCATCAGGTATCAATTACAAGTGTGGGAGATCAACCCCAAGATACTCAGAGTAAAAGTACAACCTCTGTCATAAATGATGAGAAAATAGTTCAAGAGAGTTTCAATGAAACACTTGTATAGGTAGTGTTCATATTGAGACTCAATCACAAAAGGATTCAAATCCAATAGGTGAAGATGAGGTTTGTCAAGAGACAAATATCATGAAGGAGTTGTAACCAAAATATTAAAAGAAACAAATAAACTTGTTGAGACTCCACTTGAAGAAGATACAAGTAAGAATAAGGAATCACAACTAGAATCTTAGCCAACAAATACTTAAGTAGTTAAAAGGAACCCCTGGTGGATCCATCAACTAAACCACTAACAAGAGATGATGATATTTCAAAGGATAATGATCCGATTAAAGTTCTAAGTTTTGATGGGGATATCTGAAGGAGACTACGAGATGTGAAAAATATCTCAACTAAAGATATAGATACAAGTGTAATGGATACTCCTATTAAGGATCCAAAGGAGGTGTCGACTGAAAATGTGGCATCTATAGAAAATAAGGGTATAAATGAAAAAATAGTGAGTGGAAATAAGTTAAAATATGCCACCTACCCACATATTCGAGGATAGGATAAAGAGAAATCATAGGTTATAGACTTGGAAGGTGAGAAACAAATGGTAAAGGTTGGGAAAACATAAAAAGAAATGGTATTATATTGTGAGATCCACGAGAAAGAAAAGAAGGAAAATAACCCTATAGCTTGATGGTTAAGATGGATTCTTCAACAAGAAACAAAGGATGTCACTCAAAAGGAATCTCTAAGTATTACCAACATTTCAATTCCAAAGCCCAAAGAATATTTGAAGAAATAAAGGGTCCTTACCAAAATAAGAATAGACCAACATGGGTTTAGAACTTTGGAGGTTGCAACTCCTCATCAAGGTAAGACAAATTATGATATTACAGAAGGTGATTATGATATTCAACATATCTAATTGGGAAGACCTACCAGGGAATCATTGAAATAGGGAGTTACAGAGGTAGTTGAAGGTTTTTACATAAGTTTGATGAGGATAAAATATCCAAAAATAGTTGAAAGAACAGGTAAAAACATTGACCTCATACTTACATAAACTATCATGCATGAGATGATGGATAGAGTTGAAAAGGCCAGTCAGAAATTTGAAGTAGTAGATAAGTGGATAGAGTAATTAACTCAAAAGGGTAGCAAAATTATTGAAAATGGCACTAAAATCCTCGATGAAATTAATGAATTTATTGAGCTTTGTGAAAATGAAGTATTTTCTTAGGATGGATTCTTTCCCAAACTTGAAGCAATAACTCAATTAGAGGAGAATATGCTAGAAAAGAGGGAATAGTTCCACCTGAAGAGAAGGGAACTCAATATATGATGGAATACTTGGCTAGAATCAGGGTGGAAACTGTAAACCAAGTTAAAGAAAAGTTGGAAATTGAGAAAGAATGGGTTGAAAAGACTATTGATAACATAGACATCATACTAGAACAAATGGTGTTTGACAAGCACAATATGGTTTATGGGAATTAGGAAATTGATACTTTAAATCAATCCTTGGACAAGAATATCAAAGAAGAACCTTGTTCTCATGAGGTCATTAAAATACTTATCCTAGTGGAGAATAAGATTACTAAGCTAAACAAGAGATTGTGAGAGCATAAGCCAATAATGTCCACATGGTGTGATATATTAAATAAGTATCACCTAATATACAAACATCACTTAGGACTGATGAGGAAGAGATAATGCATATGAGGAAAGGCAACTGAATAAGGAGGAATTTGATGAAGATGAAGATACAACTATGAAGACCGATGAACAAGCTTAGGATTATCTCCTTTAAACTAATTTTTCATTTTACTATAATTATTACTCTTGTTTCATGAAAGTTGAACTTTATGTTGAATTATTTCTTTCAAGTATCAATGTGATTTAACACAATACACTATACTTTTATTTTTCTTTGATTATGTTTCTTTGATATAATTTCTAATCTATTATGAAGCATGTAAACTAGTGCAACTCTTTGAAATATTTTGTATTGATGAAAAAGGAAAATGGGATTCTATAGGGGCCCCAGACCATGTAAAAGTTACATATAGTTTGAGAATTAAATAAAAAAGAAAAGATAAAACTTATCATCTATTACCACAAAATCCCCACCGAAAGGAGGAATTTTATTCAAAAGTTTATTCTTCCTAGGAACAAACTTAGTAGACCAGCAACCATTTGTATAAATACAACCTCTCCTACCACAAGATATGAGACATTCCCATATCCATTAGATGCTTAATATCAATCATAGGTCCATTTAAGATACTCATCAAATAATTATTCTTCGATAAAAAGATACTAAATCCAAAAGATTTAAACTTCCTTTGGGAAATTCCTTCATCATTTTTTCTTTATAAGGAATAGACCTAACAGGAGTAGACTAAGAAGGCAAAATCGAAACAAGCTGGGAGAGAAAGTATTGTGGTACTTGGACCTAGTGGAATAGGGGATTTAGATCTCAACTAACCCTTTTATTTTCTTAAGAAAGGTGGATGCTCTCTCGGAAAAGGCACGGAAAGGGTCTTGATAAATTTTGTTCCATCAAAGGAATATACTGCTTTGAGGGAGTGGAAGGTTATGAAGCAAATTTTCCAGCACTTTCCTTGATGGTATAGAATGATGCCTTAGGATGTTGAAGAGATGAAGGAATTTCTTTTTCCTCATCCAAATTGATAAGCTGGGGTTGAGATATTGCTTCCCCCTTCTTCTTTCTTGATGATGTTTTTGGTACTACGGAGTTCTTTGAGGTGGCACAGTCTGTTGGACCTTTTTCCAGAGAGAAGAGTCATTTCTACAATTCATCTACTTTGTGAGCAATGAAAAGAACATTATAAACTGAAGTCCCTCCGTAGAATACATAAGATTCCTGGGGAATCTCTTTCAAGACAAATCCTTCATTGCATATAAAGGGACACTTGTATTCATCCATCCTGTCACACTAGGCCTCCTCTCAATCTAAAATTTATTCAATTCTTATGGTGCTTTCTGATGCTCCCATCGGAAGAGATGATAGTACATTGTTTGAAAAGTGAGAAAAGAAGATTGATTTTAATCAATCCAAAGAGGATAGAAAGCCAAACCTCTCAATATATAAAGGGACCGTTTTCTATACCTTGGGTATCCAATTTAAAAAAATCACGACAATCAATTCATCTGGGCTAGTTAAATTGAATATTTGATTCAAATCTTTTGATGATATCTCTTTCAAAATAACTTCTACAACCACCCTTGCCATTACACCAAAAATATTTTCACAATAAATCCTCACATTCAAGAATAGAAAAAATATGCATACCAATGAAGAAATAGAGTTGAATTTATAGTGAAAATGGTGTAGACAAGATGAGTTGAATGAAATCACTGCCATTAAATAAATAAAGATTTCCTGCTCAACCCACACGAAGGAAATAAGTTTGGAGGAGGATGTTATTATGAAATAGAAGATGTTTTGATTGATGTAGCACAATCCACATGAGAACATTCATCTCAAAAAGACATGAACATGAGTATGTGTTGTTCAAAACTGATTCTCAAAAGGTAAAAGGGGTTATACATCAAATCAAGCCATATAGAGGTGCTCAAAATCATCAAAAATATTTCTGTACCCGCAAAAAAGGGAAATGATTAAAAAAATATCAAAGAGATGGCATGGCATCCCGGTCATTACGGGAGAGTGAAAATGTGAATTACTTGTGATTTTTCCACCTGACAACATAAAATAGAATATTTTCAAGAGAATAAAAATGGATTATTTGTGTGTTGTAAAGGAGAATATCCCTTTGAAGATTTGTATTTTTGGTGGGAAACAATAAAAATGAGTGAGTGATCGAAATTCTATAAATAAAATGAGAATACTTTGGCATAAAGTGGGGGTTAAAGTTTTCTAATCTTTTAGAGAGATAAAGGAGAAAATCAAGTAAATCTGTCTAAAATATGAACCATTCGAGATACCTAACTATTTTTTCATCCATTCCCAAACCTTCTTTCCAAGATAATTTCAATGTAAAGTCATTGGTATACATTGAGGTCATAGGTGTTGTGTCCCCTTTTCAAAGTGTTGGAAGTTTCTTGAATAAATTTGTGTGTATTCTCATGAGAAATGTTATTTTGTTTCAATATGTGTTACTTTGAATCAATTATCTACATTTCTATTACAATCTTATACTGTTAATTTCTCTGAATTACACAAAGCCTTAGCTTAAATAGTGATAATTTGGCAATTGCAACTACATTACGAGATGGAGCTTTCCTTCATACTGTAGTAAACGGTTTTAGAATAAAGTTGTATCTATTTGATTTGAGATCTTTGTCGAGTTCTTGACGATGTCTAGAGCATATTTGATTATAAATTATTAGCATTTTATTGAGAATTTATCATGATTTTTATGTTTAGACTCGAATTTTTGTGTGAAATCTTGTATTATTGGGCTTCCATGAATACAAATCTTCTAGTTGAAGGAGTGCTTTGGATTGTGTGATTTGTATTTTTCATAAAGAATAATTATCTACATCATTTTTAAGGTTCATTTAGGTATTTTGTATAATCAACTTTATCCTACTTAATTTACCATAAATACATTAAAAAAAAAAATTATTAACCATCTAATCCACTGGATTACCCATGCTTACACTATTCATGTGAAAATGCTAAGGAAATCTGTTACTTATGTCCATCCTTCATCAAAAATATGTTGAAGCAAGCTGGAACTATCATTTTCTTTAGTAACCCAAGCCTTATTTATAAGACATCTACATTTTCTAGTGTAACAACTCATGATATTTAGATGATGTTTGTATTAACCATGTCTTCTTGAGGATGCCTTTCCACCTACGTAATAAGAGATTCTAAATATTATTATTCCATCAATCTCTTTCATAAATATAGGTTAAAAAATGGGTCCTCTCACCCTTATTATAGGAAGAACCTAAATTATCATGGTAGGTCATACCCTTAGTGAGGTGTTATCCAACATTTCCCAAGACAACGTGAAAAAGAGACTACTAGATCCATCCCTGGCTAAAAATGACTTAAATCCTGGTCCGTCTTTCTCTAAGCATCATGTTTAGCTTATTGATGTTGCTTGGATTACAAGGTGGGAATGATTTGGATACCAACACCCTCATGGTGCCATTTCTAGGGACTATTTTTACAAATTCAAAGATACATCAATCTTTGGTAACATACTGAGTATGTTTAGATGCAAATACATGATCTAGACATCATCCTTTATCGAGATTTACAAAAATGGGCTTAATCAAAAGTTATTTTCTCAATATTTTCCTATTTTAAGCAAGCTTTCCATTAAATTTGACTTGGTTAGGGGTAAATATTGATAAAGGATACTAAGATTTTCTAAGATTTGTTGAAATTGATCATTAAGTTTTAGTTGGAAATTTTTTTATAGTGATTTACATGTCTAAGGTACAAGACCTTAGTGGCGACTCCAAATTATTCAGAAATTTTAGAAAATACCAATGCCTCAAGCTTCAATTATTGTAATTTCTCATTAAGTTCTGTAAATCTGGAAGGAATAATGTCATTATCCAAGATATATCTTGCTAGAAATTTGTTTCAGTAATTGGGAATTACAAATCGACAAAGAAACAAGTCGGAGAGTTTTAGGTGATCAAAGGTCAGAAGAGAAAGTGGTGCCTATTATTGAGAGTGACCAACCTTTGATAGAAGACTATTCTAGTTCTTCATATAGTTATGGATTAAGTAGTCCTTGCAAAAATTTGTACACTCCAACTTGAGAGGGTCCTTCATTTTCAACTAATAAGGGTATTCCTCATCTCCCTCCTTTGTTACTTAGACATAATAGGGTATTTTGTGAGACTAAATCATTAAAGGACCAATAATTTGAAGATCATACACCATTACCTCAAATACCTCCGGTTCCCCATCATTTTAACCCACCTGTTGGAACACCTCCTCAAAATAACATGGCTAACCCTCCACCTAGACCTCCCTTTGTTGTAAATGTATATAGACCTATAGATTTCTAGGCTATGGTGGGTTATCCCAATGTAGTTCCAAATGATGTGAGGAATAGATTACCTAAGTTTCAAGGGAATAATGCTATCATTGGTGACCAACACCTCAGGATTTTTGTTAATATTATGGAATATTTTGAGATTGAGCATGAGGATGTATATGTGAAATTTTTTATTCATACTTTAGAGGAAGATGCCCATGATTGGTACAAGTATTTTCCAGACAATTCTATTGATTCATGGATTGAAATGAAAAATGCATTTAGATCACAATATGGGGACAAGACTGATCCAAGGTTTCTTCTCTCAGAGTTTGAAAATATAAAATAGAATCCTAATGAACATGTCCAATATTTCAATACCAGAGTTCAATAAGACCTTGACTAGATTTCCTATGAAATTGATGCCAAGTGATGAATCTGCTTGATAAAGTATTTTGATGCCTTTGAAAAGAAATCAACATATTATCTGAGGGACAAAAACCCTAGGACTTTAAGAAAATATTTCACCATGGTAGTAACAATTGATATAAATATCAAGGAAGTAGGTTAGCCTCCTAAAAGGGAGGGTGTCAAGTTAAAGAATCCTAAATAGCCTCAGGAAAGTAAGGAGCATATATCGGAAGAAGTGGTTAAGACTCTAGCAGGAGTAGTGAAAGAAATTTCTTACAAGCTTGCTAGGGAAGAAAAGGGGATAGGTCAAAATTATTAGGCCCAACATCAACCTCAAGGTAAAAACAAATTTGGTAATCATCCTAGAGGTGATCATAGGTCAGATGATAGAGGAAAGGGGCCCATGGGATCAAGAAATAAGCAACAACCACCAAGAGAAAATAAATTGGTCCTAGATCCATTAACTGCTAGAGTGTCCTTGGTTGAAGAAGATCATGTGATTGACTGGTGTGATAAGTGTTTCCTCCCACATCTCCCATGTGACCCTACTGAAGAAATTGAAGAGGTTAATGAAAATTATAACTATAGTGATATTCGTATGATAGAGTGAAAGATTAGCTCACAATAAGGAGATACTTCCACTGAGTTACTAAGTACAAGGATTGTGGAAGGATTTTGGGAGTGTATACAACAGGTAATTTTTGTCCCATCCACCACTAACTTGGATGTTGATATGGTTCAAGATTTTGAGTTTCCCAATCATGATTTTGAATACCTGAGGGCATTAATGATTCAAAAATATGATGGAGGGATTCCTTTTGAGGAGGATAGACAAATTTTAATGAATGCAATGGTTTGAAAGAAAAGGAGTATAATTTGAGAAACATAAGTGTCAAAAGGAAAGATCACAACCGAAACACAAAAACTCCTATCCTCACCAATATCCCAAAATATCCCCTTAATAAATATGTGCCAAACAAAGGCCCAGTTATTACCAACAAATACAATTCCTCTGCCCCTACCCAAGCCATGAAGAACCTCATACCACAGGAAAAGGCAATTACCCTACCTCTCAATACAACATTACCCAAGTATACCCCCTGTGATATGGCTCAAATTTTGAGTCAAATCAAGGTTACTGTACCCATTTTTGAGTTTCTCAAGATCCATGAACACAAAAGAAGATAATTTGAGTACTTGGGATTTAAAGAGGAATAATTTTTCCCAAGAAAGGATGTTAATAGTGTTGATATTCCCCTTATAATTGCAGAATTGGAAGTGCCACAAGAATTGGAAAATTTGGGGGAATCCCCTGAAGTATATTTAGGCACCTCCCTTGTTGAGTCTCAACTTGATGTTGATCCCTTTTACACTACTTTGATCATTAAAGACAAACTTGTTCACAACTGCATGTTTGATTTAGGAGCTTCATGTAATGTGATGCCCCTTGAAGTTATGAATGAGCTAGATATCAAAGTAACAACAACCTTTGGAAAGTGCACTACTATGGATTCAAGATAAGTACTAATAATTGGGTATGTCAAAGGATTTGTGGTGCAATTGGTAGCTTACCTTGGTAGTTTTTAACTATGAATGTGGTTATTGTTGACTGCCCTATAAAATGGGGTATGTTGTTGTCAAGGAAGTGGGATGCTAGTGTGGGAGGAAGTGTGCAAATGGACATGTCATATGCCACTATACCAGTGGAGGGAAATCTTGTCAAGTTGTATGGGGAGAAGAAGATGTTGCATCTAATTGAAGATCCCAACAATGCTTCTTATGAAGTACTGTATGCAGATGTGGATGTTAACAATTTTTTTGGTTATGCAGATTTTGAGGAGCATAGTATCAATGAGAGTAAGTTCTTTGAACAATTTTGTGTCCCTTGGACCTTGATGTTTGATGGAGATTTCTCTAATATGGGAAATGGGGTTGGGGTTGTACTTATATCTCCAAGCCAAGAGACTTTTAATTTTTCTTTCAAACTGAAATTTGAGTGCACAAACAATATTACAGAATATGAGGCCTTTGCTCATATGTTTGAGGATTGCTTTTAGACATGGTATAAAATATATAATTGTTAAGGTATATTTAGAGCTTGTAGTAAAACAAGTGAGGAAACTTTATGCTACAAAAAATCAAAGAATGAAGAAATAAAAGTATGCAGTGTGGGATTTTGTTGAGTTATTTTATTCTTTCAACATATTATACCATGACATAAATAAGAACGTTATAATCGACAAGTGGGATGTCCTTGCATATAGTTTTGGTAATTGCATAGACTATCCTTATTATAATTATGATGTTGAAATATTATCTAGACCATATGTGCCAGATAATGTGAAGCATTGGCAAGTATTTGATGATGATGCCTAGGTCTAGAGGTTTTTTCAAAATGAAGGAGAATTCACCAATCAGTGCATGGATTGGGAACCAATGGTTGCAAAGTGTGATGGGAAAGAAACCCTATTTGGCAAGGATATTATTTAGTTGAAAACCAACACCATTCCCAGGGGGTTGGTTACTTTAGAATCCAACTTTGATAATGTTAACAGGGTGGTTCATAGACACATATATACTTTAAGGGACATTGAAGAGTTCAATTTGGGAACTAGAGAAAATACCAAGAAAGTTTGGATAGGGAGCAATTTAAGTAAGGAATAAAATCAGTCTTATGTTGAATTGTTGAAAAATATCAAGATTTCTTAGCTTGGTCTTACTTAGAATTAAAAGCATATAGGGAATATTTTTTCAACATGAAATACCTTTGGAACCCAATGCTAAACCATTAGGGAAAAACAGAGGCCTATCAATCCACTAATCTCCCTTAAGATGCAAGAAGAATTAACAAAGTTAAGGGATGGAGGGATAATACAACCTACAAGATATTCCTCATGGGTGGAAAATCTAATGCCAGTAAGAAATAAAAATGGACACATAAGGTTGTGTATTGAATTTAGAAATTTGAAGAAAGCCTCAATCAAAGACAACTATCGATTTCCTAATATCGATAACATGCTACAATTAGTAACTAGATCTAATTTTATTTCTACATTAAATAGATTCTTGAACTACAACCAGGTGGTTGTGAAGCAATTAGAGAGAATTAAAACTAATTTTACCACTCTATGGGGTAACTATGTATATGTAAGAATGAGATTTGGTCTAATAAATGTTGGGGCTACTTTCCAAAGAGCCATGGATGGTGCATTCTCAAGCCACATTAATTATTTTACCGCAGTATATAAAGATGATGTGACCGTGTTTTATAGAAAGATAAATGACCACTTGAGCCATGTGGAGAAAATGTTGATAAGGTGTAGAGAATATGACATCTCATTGAACCCTAAAAGTGCCATTTTGGACTTCAAAAGTGTAACACCTCTAACATGACTTGTATCTATGATGACTTCTATTAAAGAAGGTTCAAACATTGATAGGTGATTTTGTCTTAAGATGGTGTACTCTTATGACTTATGAAATCATGTTTTCAGTAGGTAATATGTTATCTGTAGAAATAGATACATTATTGACATGTTTTTCTTAATTTAAATGATGTAACCCATCTCTATTTGTGTAGAATAATTTACTGCATGGGATTGGGAAAAATTGAGTTTTAGTTTTCATAATTTATAAGATTCAAAACAATAACACCTTGGATAAATTCTATTGATCCAAGGTATGTTTATAAATTTTCAAATCTTGTTGTCTTGGCATCCAATTTGGACATATGGAAGAATTTTGGACCTTGAAGGTGTGAAGGTAGTGAACAATCCTCTCCTTGGATCTCTGCTTCTAATTGAAATGAGGTTACCACTCTAAGTCCTCTTTTCTATTTAAGGTATGTTGTAAATTATAAAGGAGCATGTGACTCATTTTAATCATGTTCCTTAAATTTGGAACCTTATCCTAAAGAAGTAACCTAACCTAAGTTAATAAGTTTATTCTTATTAGGTGATTAATGAACCTAAGACTAAAGACTTAACATATGGACCTATGTTGGCTCCTAAATTAATTTTTAACCTAACTAAGGGAATGGCTAAACTAAAGGGACCTATGGAATAGCATGGGAAGAGGTAAGTGGGAGGCAGTCAACCCTAGGAATTAGTGGCGAGTTATTAAGTCCTTATCTATTTTTGCAGCCAAATTTGGTAAGGGCATTTGGAAACTTTAGGAGGGTGAGTTGGCATCTTCACCAAAGTTTTGGATGCATGCTTTTATTTTAAATAAGTCCTCTCCATATTTGGAGGTGGTGGTGGTAGGAAGGTAGGAAGGACTGACAATCCTACTTTGCATTTAATGTTTTTGAATTTGGTGAAACCGCCTAGGAAAAAGATAGAGGGTTTGGTTTTGTTGATTCATTTGGTTTGGAGCTTGAGCTCTGCATGTGATTGTTTTTGAACCTCTAATTTGATTCTTACATGTAATTTATTTATGCATGAGTTTTTCTTCCTTACATGGTGTGGAGGGAAGGAGTTGGCATGGAGAAGTTATAAGGAGTTAGATGAAGTTTGTGTTGTTTGTATTTAGAAAGAAGGATTGAAGCTCTTCTTGGATATCTTTGTGAATTAGTGAAGGAGAAGCACTATCAGGCATGATAGGATCTATCCATTAAGTCTTATGATTTTACTTAAATGCTCATAAAAATAACTCTACTCTTAGGGAATAATCTGAATTTGTTTTGATTCTCTTGCTTCTTTTTGTGATGTTTTAATGGTATACTTTACTAACCCTATTTGGATAAAGGAAGGTATGTTCTGTATTTTTGCTTTCTTGTTTTGGCTAGTTGGCTTTTGCTTTAAATATTTCTGCATGGGCTTGTAAACAAATTCAAAAATCTTTATGTGATCATTTTTGAACTGTTTAAACTTTTGTTGGTGTCTGAACTCCTTAAACTTGGTAAATCAGGGTGTAATTGAGCTTGTTTCCTCCATTAGTAAACTCTGGTTAGGAAACTTGATTGGAATGTCTGGTTGTCATTATGATTTTGCATAACTCCTTCGTGAATATAGATTTGATGGTTGTTCTTAATGTTTCCTTTTTGGTTATTGAATGAAGACTTCAAAATGATGACTATGCCTTGAATCTTATCATTGTCTATGATTTTGTGATTCTAGTTTTATGTGTGTATCCTTCCTATTGCAGAATTTTTAACCATGTGTGTGTGTTGCAGAAGGATAAAATAGTGTGGGTTTTTCTTGGTAATCGATTTAACGTCTTCATGGACTTGCATAAGATCTTTTGGTTATTATTTTAGGACCTGAAAAAGAATACTTGTATTAATCTCTTGAAATGATTAGTTGTTTTTATGAAGTCTAGTTTTGGAAGCAAGTAAAGGGGATATGATATTCTATTCTATTCCTTTGGGTCTTTGGGTAACCTATGAATTTATGTCACTTGGTGCTAAGAGGGGAAAAATCTCTTGACTATTTGTTACTATTTTTTATTTTTTCATTACACGAACCTCATGACAACTTTTTTGACCTTGACTTGATGTTTAGTATTAGCATGTTTCTCGGACTGTCATGCCATGCTAGCAAGCTTGGTTTTAGTTCTTTCTGAACTTAGGTAAATGCTTTCTTTATGAAAATGGAACACTAACTCCTTTTTTGGTTACATCGTATTTCATACTTCATTTCATTCACGAATCTGAGTTTTAGGAAGTATGTTTCAGACTTATCCTTCGGTTAATCTCTTTCTTTCCTCTCTGAATCTTCTAAGGAAATGAATTACTTTTTATCCTTGTGGGATTTGAGGCTATGAAAACCATCTCTTTGAATGAGGAAAGGTAATGGAATGTTGTTTCTCTTTGTTTCCTTCCTTTGTTTTGGTTTTTGGTGTTCATTTAATTCAAACCCTGAGAAAATCTCTGTTTGGGATTTTGGCTTGAGTCATTAGATAACTGACCTTTGTCATTATAGGCTTTTGGTTACTTAATGTTCTCGTTTAATCATACAAAGAGTTGTGAGGTAGTAATCACTATTTATCTCCATCCTATAATCTTCTTACAACTTATGAACTTGGTAAAGTTGTTGTCCCTTCGCGTCTTTTATGTTTATGCAACTTCTTGAATATTTGATAAGATGAATGCAGAATGTTTTTTAAGGAAGTATGGCTAAAGTTGAGAATATTTGGATGGATTAGTGAGCTTGGTTTGAAAATATTTGGATGGATTATTGTGTTTGGTTGGATATATTTTGAAGGATTATTGAGTTCATCTAAATTATAAACTTGGCCATACCACTCACTTAGAGTAATGATAGAAATGGTTTATCTTTTTAGGATACGAGCAATAACTCATTTTATTCTTAATAGGAACCTTAATTTTGATTGAGGTCTGATATAGCTGGTATTAGATTTCTAATTTGAAATGGGTTCCTTTTTCTAAGCTTGATTATTAGGATACGCAAGCAAGGACACATTAAATTTATGATGATTAGGATTATCCTAAATTAATTCTTATGGTCTCTAGATTCGATTGAAGGCATATCCAACTTTAGGATGAATGTAGGTTAATGAAATATTTAGATTGAAAGTAATGGTTATAAATGTTTCACTATTGAGTTATGCTTAAAAGATAGTTTAAGTAGTTACCTTCTTCAAATTAACATGTTTAATTGAGTGATGAACTTAGAATGTAATACATGAAGGTAATATTGAGGACCAGATGAATGTTTAATTCTCTTAAATTACTTCTTAAATTATTTTGATAAAAGGAAAATATGAAGGAAGGATAAAGTTATTTTATTTCATGACCTAACCTTGTTTTGAATTAAAGCATATCTTTTTCTCTCTTTAAATTGGAATTGTGATCTCCTTTTTGGTTGAGTCTTTCCATTTTTTATTTTTGGACTGTTTCATAACAACAGGGTTCTTTTTATGAAACAATTAGCTAAAAGAACTTTTTTAATGTTTAGTGCTTATCATGCTCAGTTCAATGAACTGACCCGTGCTAGAAATTTTACAGATGGACTATGGGAAAGATGAAAGGAGAAAGACCTAGTTTAAGTTACATTTATTTTATTTTGAAGAATGAATCTTTACTTTGATAAAAGAAAAAGGGGGTTCATTACTAAGATGTACTTAATGAAAAGAAAATTGTAATGAGAAAAGAATGGGTGATGATGTTTGACATTATGAGTTGTATGTGATGATGTTTGGCAATATTGATATATGAGTTGTTTGGACTTAGAAAATGTATCACTCTTTCCTGATGAATAAAAGATGTTTTAATTTTGTTAATACTTGTAGAAATACTTTCTTGGCTTGGATTAGGCTGAAATGATAAGTATTACCCTGATTTAGGAAGGTAGTTCACATACTTATATATTATGTAATGGATTGGGTTAGGATTCTAAGTTGTTGGTTGGAAGGGTTTCTCTAGATGGGATACCACTTATAAAGTTAATAATCTCATGACACTCTATCATTGAAAAAGGGTTTGTAATTAACTTATAGGGATGTATGTGTTACAACCTTGTTTATAATTCTACATATGTAATTTGAATTTATTATGGACAAAGGAATTATGTTTTTACTCATTGGACATTAGTCCATGAAATAGAAAATAAAAAGGGGAAAATCCCTTGTGGGTATACTTTAAGATTAAGTTATTAACTTCTTAGATATATATAAACAAAAGGGTGAATGGGTGCAATTGTGCTTCCTTATGCATATTTCCTTAATCTAAAAATGGAAATTAGATAGCTCAATCACCTTTATGTCTAAAAGAGACTTAATGTTACTTTTCAGTTGCAAGTGGTATCGGATAAATGGTAAACTAATGCAAGAAAATAAATAGGTTGGGAAGAATATTTTATCTTCTTACCTACCTCAGATATAGTTATAACTTGTAACCTATTAGGTTAAAGAACTTGCTCGAATCATTAAGGATGTCGACATTATATTTTAAAGAATAATTTAATATAACATCAAATGCACTATAAGTTATGTTTATATAGTTGAGGATACTTAGTTGGATGTTAATACACGCCAACTGCAATGAAGTACCTTCGTTTTTTATTTTTATAAGGTAAAAATAGGGATCAAATCCTAGGGGCCATTACAAAAGGAGGAATAGAAACCAACGAGCATGAAAGAAATAGAAAATTCCATGAAAGGAGTTAAACATGCTTAACTCTTACAATGAAGATCAGAATTTGAACCAAAGAGAGTAAAACAGAGAGAAAGAAAACCAACTCCAAAACTTCAAAACTGCAGAAGTTCACCAAAAGTCTACCAACAATCTAGAAAACTCAGCTAATTTTTAGGAGATCCTTCACTGCTACCATCATGACTACCTTTGATCTCGGCACCCTCAGTGCCCTTGACATTTATATCTTCCTCCATATCATCCTCGAAATACTAATGTGCAAGTTGAAATTCCTCCTTTTAGTACCTTCCTCCATCCCCGCCAACCCGACACTCGCCTTTTGACCTGGTACTCCAGCTCCGAAACTTCTGCTTGGACTTCACTTGAGCAGAGACAATTTTCTTAGAAGCATTAATGACATCCAACATAGTTTCCCTTTGACCAACATTGGTTTCCTCCATCACCTGAAGCACACCCTCTAAGTACTAAACCTTTCTACTCAAATCCTCAAAACCCTTAAAGTTACCATCCCAATTCCTTTTTCTCAAGGTGCTCGCTTCCCCACAACCTTCCTCACTCTTCTCTTTACCAAAATCCTCCCCCACATTTTTGCATTTCCTAGCCTTCATCTTAGTAAGGCATTCTACAAGAGTGAGGTCATCCTCTTCCGCCTTATCTTTCAAAGAAGAATTCAGAATAGGTTTCCCATTTTCAAACAGTAGAAGGATGAGCCCTTCATGCAAAGGCATCTCAACCTTCTCCTGTTGGAAAGCCATCAAATAATTTTTCAAATACATAAACAGGAAGAAAGGGATGCTCACCATGACCTTATGGTGGAACATATTCAGAAGGGTCATATGGTGGGTATATATTTTTGGTATTTTCCTTCCATAGTTGTATACTTTGTGATGCCCATTTAAAAAAACCCACTTGAGACCCAAGAAACAACCTAGGGTTAGTTAGAAATTTGTGGAATAAATTTTTTTGATTAGAAGTGTCCACAACCAAGTTGCAAGACAACAATTTTCACTAACAGGTTCCAGAACAAGTCTAAATTAATAGGATATACTTTCCATTTAATAACCATTATCAAAGATCACAAGGTCCAAATTTTATGGCTAGATGTTTCAGTTAGGTTCAAAGGGTAATTTAACACCATACCCACTCTCTAACTGGATCAGAGTTTCAACTTGATTTTTCTCAAACTTAAAGCATTCAAAATGTCACTCAATCATTCCCATTGGATAGGAAATTTTCTCACCTTTCCGGTGATATAAATAAGTCCTCTTAACTCCTTTTAGAACTCTAGTGATGGACCTACAGACTTTAGAGGTCAAATTTTCCCCAAGGGGACACGTGTCGAGTGGGGAAGAAAAGAAATTTTGGGTTGGTGGGTCCCGGCGTGGCATTTGAAATTTTTCCTTGTGCGGGAGAAAATTTCCATTTGTGCCCACACCTCTACTGAGTCCTCCAAGGACATGTTTGGGTCCTGATCCAAAGTGGGAGAGGGTGAGGGAAGAGCGAGTAGTGGAAGATTTTAGGGAATTTCACCCAAGAGGGAGAGAAATCGGTATAACACCCACGCACCCACAGGTCAGCTAGGGACACGTGGCGCACAAATGTGCCATCATGGGGATGAAGGAGAGGGAGAGGCGGATGGCTAAGATAATTGGTGAATTTCACCAAAGGGGGAGATAAGGGGAGAGTTGGATGCGCGTGTCCGCGCACCCGCAAAAGGGATTTCCCAAGGCGAGGACGGGAGTGTGGGGCTACAGGGATTTTCATAAAAATTTTCCAAAGGAAAAAACATAAAAAAGAGATGAAGTTCTCCCTCCTTCACTATCACCCCAAGGTGCCACTTGGCACCCTCTGGTTGGCTACAGGCTGGCGGGCAAAAAGGTATAAATTTTCCAAAAGTTTTAAAAGGTCCCAAGGACATAATAAAGTTATGCCTCCACCATTGTCCCTTGAGGACACGTGGCACCCTCTCGATTGGTTGTAAGCCAGTAGAGGGAAATTTAAAAATTTTCCCAACCAAAAATTAAAATTTTTTCTAAGGATTAAACGGGAACTTTTCAGGCCGCAAGCCCTTTAGGGAAAATTTTCCCAAATTTTCCCACCAAGGTAGAAAAACTTCAAAGTGCCATAATTTTTTCTAGAAATCTTAGTTTTTGGAAAATAGGGACTTTCTGTAAAGCGCTTGATGCCCTCTTTACATAGGAAACATAAATTATTCATTTTGATAAGGTTTAAGGGTTTAATATTACAAAAGATATCTGTAGGATTTTAAACAACCAACTGGTAAATTTTAACTTATTAATTTGATTCAAGTTAGTCTCCTCCTTCACTCAACATGCCAAACAAACATGGAGGATTACTCTAGGAAGGATTTAAAGTGTTTTAGGAAGGTATATTTTCTTGTTTGATTTTCAATTCACGTTTTTCCAACAATTGACAGAAAACGACTGTGAAAGGGGATTGGGTTCGATTTTGCAATGTTTAAATTGTTTTCTTAAGTTTTCTTTGTCAATTTGAGTTCATTGATGTCTTAACATGCTAAATTATATCATTTTCAAGTTGATTATTATGTGCAGGTCCAAACTGTACAATTTGATTGAATTTATTTTCCAGTATTAATTTTTATAACAGAGATCCATTTCTTTTAAATATGTATATCAATTTTATCATTCAAGTGTGGCATTTCATTTCTAAACTAATCCATTACATTTAAATGACTTAAATCAAACTATTCTAAACCCAAAATACAACTCTGATTTCAATTTTTTATATTTCCAAAGAGGCAATTTACTATATTTTCCTTACATACGTTTCTTTCTTTCAATCAGAGATTTAATTAACTCTTTTGCCATACAATGAAACATTGAATTCAATCCAACAATGCATATGAGAAAATATCCTTCAACTCTTTATTGAATTCAATTATAAAACTTTACATCTTTCCATGTTGAATGCAATAACAGAATTCTATTTATTTCTTTCCAATAACAGAACAAAATATAACCATCCTTCACAATTCGAATATATATACTTCCATAATCAATTACAACATCTTTTCTTCACAAGAATACATTACAATTTTCATCCACATCATAGTGGGAAAGGTTATAATGAAATAATATTCACAAGGGTGTTTCACCTTTTTCTTAGATTGTTTCTTTGAATTGTTGATGAAACAGATAGAGTAACGGGCATAGGAGGAATACTTGTTTAAATGTTGGTTGATGTGTTGTTGCACACGTATGACTTCTAAATCCATAGTTGACCGTGAGAGCTTCCTTTTGGCTAGGAGGAACTACCTGTAATGAAAACAAAACCACCAGAAGGAATTAAACAATATGGGCAGTGAACTACCTAGCATGAGCTAGATCCGGGAAGCATGGTACTTCCTAGATGGTTGTCACCCCTTTGCTTTAAAAAATTAGTGCTGAAAACAAGGTAAATCCTATTGCTATTTTAAAATGATTTAGGTATCTCACTTAAAAACACAATAAGAAATAGATCTAATCTAATAGGCTAAGATAGAATAGAATCCAAGGTCAAGGGATAGGTTTTGGGTCTCTGCAGGCCTGATAAAGGTCTCGGGTAGGTCACAAGATGAGTGAGGGTGAGGTAAAATTAGGTGGGTAGGTCTCTGTTTAAGGCTCGGGCAAACACAAAGACCGACATCGGTCAGGGGTGACCGACTATGGTTAGGTATAACTAGCACCGATTACTACGAGATCTAGAAATGTCACAGAACAGGGTTTTGGTCTCCTTTGTGATTGCACAAAGGATTTTGGTTGGTCAAGACAAGGTAATGGGTGACTGGAATAGGATTTTGCAAGGTTTTAATGAGTCTACGAAGGTGAAAATGTTGGATATGGTCAATAGGGAGCAAGATAAACAATGGGTGATGAAATAGTGATGAAATGAAATAAACCAATGAAGTATGACGTTATACTTACTTGGATTTCATTCCTGGTGGTCTGTGTGTGAAGGATGGAGGTGCTGATGATGGGTTTGAAGGTCATGTAAGTGATCACAAACTAAAGAAAATATTTTGTGTGGGCTGCATGCACACTCCTCTTTGCTTAGATAGATCAAAATGTGGCTAAGATGGTTGTGCAGGAGAAGATCCTCAATCACCTTCCTTGGATGTGAGTTCTTGTGGGAATTGACTCTATGAAGATGTGTTATCTTTCCAAGATTTGTTCTTGTTCATCAAATTTCTTGCTTCCAAATTCCAACTTCCAAGTTTCAACCTTGAGAATAAGGTTTTTTCAGTTAAAGGGGTAAGCGACGGTGGGCGGCTTAACCAAATGACGGTTAGGGGTAACCGACGTCATGGTCAAGGTAGGATTTCCTAGGTTTACCAAACTTGGGGAGATCCTCTTGATTTCCTCAGATCTCATGACATTATCTCACGGATGAGACTCGGAGCCTCTTTTGAGCATGCGGGAATGTGGTTAGAGGGAATGTAGGCATTGATTTTTATGGTTTGGGTAAGTCTTAGTTAGTTATGGTAACTTGCTAAGAATAGGTCTTAGGTTAAGTTAGCTTGGTGAGGTTTCAAAGTGAACTATATGTGTAGATATTATTTAAATAATAAATATAGTGAGGATAAATCATTAATTTAATTAAAATAATTAAATTAATATTAGTGGGGTGAAGGGGGTCATGGCTAGGTAAATGTAATAAAGGGGGGCTTATATGTCGAGGGATGAAGGGGGAGTGTGACCTAATTTTAGTGTCTACATTTTTCCCCTTTTTGTTGTGTAGCTTGTATTGGTAAGCGATGCTAATAAAAATAAGATGTGATTGCCCTATGTGAGGGTGAAGGTGATCCCCCTCAAACTAGGAACTGACGAGGCAACAGGCTGAAGCGGTGAGTGGTTTGATAAAAGGTAAATGTGAGGAAAAGGTAAGTGGGTGCAGGGGAAAAGGGTGAAAGGTATACTCAAGCAATCTAGGTAATGGGTCAGGGTCACAGGTAACAACAGTCAAATGCACACACATGTATAAACTATAGCACGCTACCGGGTTGAAGAGTAGGCAAACTCTACATCGTCTAAGGTCGATAGGTTTATCCAAACAAGGGTGAAGTGAATCCGGTATCCAAGGTATAGGATAAGGTCAGGAAACACAACATAGGTTAGGTGTAGGAACATTTAGGTATGTTCGGTACACCAAAGGTAGGGTCAGGATAGACAACATGGCAATAGGAAAGGTAAGGGCACGAGGTCAAACAACACGGGTAATGGTGTTGCAAGGTATAACGAGCACATTGGTTCAAAGGTCACAAACAATTTTTCAGGTCTAGGTAGATAGGTCACAAGCATGGGTAAGGCCAAGGTAGGGGTAAAATAATGAGGCTTCAACAGCGGACGAGGTGAGGTTGAAGAAGGTGGAGGGCCAGAGGGGAAGGTAAAGTGGTCCAGGTAGGTGTAGGGGAGGCAAAAGAAAGAGGAGGTAAGGAAAATGAGGTCAATGTGAGGGCAATGAGTATGCAAGGTAACTAATAGTGGTCAGTATGAACCGATGACGGTGGAGAGGAACCGATGGTGGTTGGCTAGGGCATCAGACTGGCATCGGTCAAGTGTGAACCGACATCGGTTGAGTCGGGTAGGTGATAAAAGGTGAAAAACCCATGTTTTGAAAATTCATTTGGTATTTGTGAAAAGGAGAAAAGGACAAGAAGAGAGAAAAGAGGAAAAGGACAAACAAGGACATCTGAGAGTTTGGTTGGCAAGCCATGTAGGTGGGGTTGGTTGAGTGAGAGGTGGGGTCACAGGATCGAATCGAGCGAGGTGATTGGTGTGGAGATTCAGTGGTCATTCTTGGATGGTGGAGGCCGGAGAGGGATCGGGAGGAGTGGCATGGAGGCCGGTGGTTCCACCATGATGGTGGTAGTAGGATCAGGTAGGTTTGGAACCTTTGTTATGGATTTTTCAGTTAATTTGATTAAACATATAGAAAAATATGAAAAA
Source organism: Taxus wallichiana var. yunnanensis (assembly GCA_018340775.1). Classification (NCBI taxonomy): domain Eukaryota; kingdom Viridiplantae; phylum Streptophyta; class Pinopsida; order Cupressales; family Taxaceae; genus Taxus; species Taxus wallichiana. Next base: position 173,717,658 of record CM031244.1, read on the forward strand.
TGGGGGTTTGGGAGGGGAAGAATTGCAAAACAGGGAAAAAATAGGGGGAAATGGGAATAGGGAAGGGTAGGGGGTAGGTGAAGAGGAGGATTATAGGAATAATTAGGGGTGCAAAGGGGAATTTGGGTGGGTAGGAGGATTAGGGGGGGAAAGGGGGTTAGAAAAGGGTGTTCAATGTTTAAATATGGGTTATAGATGAATATGGGAAATAATGGTAGTGGTAAAAGAGTATGTGAAACATGAGGAGCGTACATAGGTTGAATGATGTGGATATGGGATAGATTTATGGGTTTTGATATGAATAGGAAATTAGGTAAAGGTGGGGAAAATGGTTAGGGTAAAGAGTGGCCGAGCTAACCTTCCAGGGCCCCATGCCTTGGAAGTGCTTCCTACATAGTCTAAGTGAAAAGGGACCTCAGACCAATGTAGTTCTCCCATAAGCTAGGGAAGAAGATGAAAATTAATTGGTAGATTTATGGGCATGTAGTGGGTTTAGGTTGAATAGGTGTGGGTAGATGATAGTTAAAATGTTGCAGGTGAGGGTGGTTATGGTGAAAGGGGAGGATGGCCCCCAAAGGTAAGAGTCGAGGACCAAGTCCCGTATAAGGTAATCAAAATGTAAACAAAGATGGTTAAAAGATAAGAGGGGGCAATAAAGCCACCTAATTGGTTAGAATCATACCAAGTAGATCATACCTAATAGGGGTGATGAATACAAGACCTAAAATGCATTGCACAATTAGCTGTTCTATGGTGAAAGTAGTCACAGAATCACCAAATGTCAAAATTCCAAGATTTCCCTTAAGGAAATTTAGGAAATGAGAGTGGAAATGGTAAGGTGGGTGAAAGATAGTTAATTATATATGTTTGGAGTGATAGGTCTTCTGGGCAAGAGGTTTGAGGTCACAATGGGCAAGTCCATGACTAAAAAGTGTTTTTCTTTTGATAGATCGATCGATGAGGGAATTCTATATCAGATAAATAATATGGTACTCCTTGAGGTCTTCATGAATTGATTGATGCGGGAAGCTCTTCTTTCTCTCATTTTTTTAAGCTTCACATAGCTATCCTTTAAGGGAGCAATCTATTTATGGTAGCAATATGGTCAAGAAGAAGATGTCCTTTTGAGGGAGTCATATTTTTTAATAGAAGTTTGACTCAAGGAGTTTGGTCCCATTGGAGGTATTTGAAATCATGGACAAGACCAAGATAAAGGAGAGGAATCTTGTTAAAAAGGTGAGGTGGAACAACCATGGGATCTCATCTAAAGGTAGAAAAAAAGTATCCATGAGAATCATGCTATGTGTAGTGTCATGGTACACCTATTCAAGAGAAGATAACAAGTGATGGGTACTCACATGATTCTTGTTTAATCGTTAGGGAGGTGGATGGAGTGGATAGCTCTCAAGGGACAAGTGTGGAGAGAGATGAAGGGTGAGGTAGGACAATAAGTCAATAATAGAATGGTTGAAGATGTAATGCGTTAATGGGCTCAGGTTGAGGTTTACCCTCAAGTGAGGACAAACGATAGGCACCCGATCCATAGGTATGAGTTACGATGTATGGTCCAATCCAGTTAGGAGTAAATTTTCCCAATTTACTTTTTCCTTCTTTGGTTACATGTTGATTCTCTTTCAAGACAAGGTCACCGACTTGGAAGGTTCATTCATGAACATGTTTTTCATAAGCACATTTGATATGTTGTTGGTAAACTTGAAGGTGATCCAAAGCATTAAGATGACGTCTTTATAATAACTCTAGTTGTGCTAAGCGATTCTGATGAAATTCATCATCAATAAGAATTTCCTGGAGAGAAATGCAGAGTGAGGGAATCTAGACTTCGAGAGGCAGAATAGCCTTGGTACTGTAGACCAGTGAAAAGGGTGTAGCTGCAGTGGAAGTGTGAATACTAGTGTGGTATGCCCATAGAGAAAAAGGAATGTGCATATGCCAATCCTTCCCAGTATCATCAACCACTTTCATGAGAATTTTATTGAGGGTTTTGTTAGTGGATTCAGCTTGGCTATTGGTTTGTGGGTAATAAGGTGAGGAGAAACTAAGCTGAATGCCGAAGGCATCGCAAAGTTTTTGTAGTGTTTTGTTTTTGAATTGTTTTCCATTTTCAGTGATGAGGCAATGAGGGACACCAAAGCGATAAATGATGTGATGGTTAATGAACTCACATATTTTCTTGGCTTTCGTGGAGATGAGTGGTATGGCTTCCACCCATTTTGTGTAGTATTTAGTAGTAGTTATGATCCATTGATGACGTTAGGAAGAATGAGGATTGATTTCTCTGACAAGATCCAAACCCCATTGAGAGAAGGGCCAAATGTCATGAGTGACCTGTAAGGCATAATTGGGTGTATGATGAAGGTTGGAATGTTGTTGACATTTCACACAATGTTTGACATAGTCACAACAATCATGGTTAAGTGTTGGCCAGTAATAGCCTAGGCGAAGAATACGCTTAGCAACAGCAAGGCCACTAAAGTGACCTCCACATATGCCATCATGAACCTCCTTAATGGTATAAGGAATTTCAGAACTTGTGAGGAATCGTAAGAGAATACCATCAAAGCCATGCTTATAGAGGAGTCCCCCAGGATAACAAAATGGGAGATATTTTTAAGGAAGGTGCATTTTCCATTACTAGTGGGATCGGGAGGTAAGAAGGGGAGGGAAAGGTAGTGAGGATTCCCATTGCCTTCTCCTACACCATCCCTAAGGTAGTCTACCCATCCAACCAATAAATAAATCAAAGCATGCACCATTCACACAACACAACAAGAAAATAAAAACATAAAAAGGAGAGTTAAATTCCTACCTCTCCATGGTAAATTTTGTTTCCAACAACAAGCTTCAATGCTGAAAACATAGTCCCAAAACAGAAATCTCCAAGCACGTAAATTTTTTCCAAACTCCTTCCAAAAGAAAGAGCTCCAAACACAAGAAAAATGTGCCCTCAAGGAACTTTGCAAAAATATTCAACAACCCAAAACAAGCAAAGAGTTTGAATTTTATAGAAGGGTGAAGAGAAGAGGATGATGTGGATCAATGTAGGATGGTACATAACACATGCTCAAATTCAAACACAAAAGAAAAATCCATTCTCCCAAGCACAATAAAGAGGTGGTTGAAAATATGACAAGTTACTTGCACACTCCAAAAGCCCACACCTCAAGGATAAACAAAATAAATAACATGTAAGACGGTCTGCAATCAAAACTATGTAACATGATTAATAAAATTCTTTATAAAAGTCTAAAGTCACCCCTCTAACCATAAGTATGGTTGGTAAAATAAATTTAGAGGCATGGGACAAGTTTTACTTGTCCCACAAGCCTCTAAAAACATCCCCAAGGACAATTGGAATTTCTAAGAGGGTGGAGTGTTTCACACTCCAAAATCGACTTAAACATACTCTTACACAACTTACACATCCCGCACAAATTTAATACAAAAATCAAAAACATCCATTATTACGTTCTCATATCCCAATTTGATTTATTTAAATTTTAACCATATGATTTCTCACATTAATCTATCATAATTTTAATTAATTAAAAGAAAGGAACACATTAGTAATAAAATACATACAACAATAATAAAAGAAACACATTACTAAAATACAAAAACCCATGGCCACATATAATGGTGATCCCCATGGGAATCCCTAAGAAAATATAACACACACACACAAGACATGTTGCCATGGTTACCTTGTTGAATTCACCTAGAATTCCATTGTGGTTGGTCTCAATCCCCCAATATTTGTTGTGATATTTAACCCACAAAACAAAAATACCTCCTTCACCTCATGGCCATATATCAGAACATCCAAAATGAATATAAATAAAATCACAAAACTAACTATATAAATGAATCACAACAACATCGAAGTAACAACTACATCATTTGCATTTTTAATCAATAACTATATCATCATCATGTAATATTCATTTTCTAGATCTAATCATAATATCCATAATCACATGTCTGAACAACATCCATACAACATCCATGTCAAATAGTATATCATCATCCACATATGAGTGTCTCTAATAATCATCATGCATCATAACCAAATCAAGATCACAATAATCCATGATCAAATAGCTAATATCATACTAAATCAAAGCATAATAATGTCCATAATGTGATCAACTAGATCAGAATAAGTATCAGTAGGTGTTAAAGGGAAGTGGGCACTACATCCCCCCCTTAGACTTGAATTCCACCTAGAAGTCACTGGAACAAATGTGGAAACTAAAATCGTAATGAAGTAGCATCCTCTCATGTAGCTACAGTCTCATCATATTTGTCCCACTGCACCCGAACCTGATCAACCTCTCTGCCTCAAAGGCCCAGGGTCCTGTGATCTAGGATGCAAATGGGCTCCACCATCACCTTCCCCTGATCCTGTACCTACAATGATGTCTAATCTAACACATGAGAAGGATCTGTAATATACCTCCTAAGGACTGAAATATGAAAAAAATCATGTACGCGAGACAATATGGGTGGTAATGCTAGTAGGTAGGCCAAAGGGCCAATATGCTCCAAGATCTCAAAAGGACCAATGAATCTAGGAGCTAACTTAGAACCTTTTCCATAATGGATAGGGCTCTTGTGTGGCCTGACATGAAGGAACACCTTCATACCCACATCGAAACTATGGTCAATCCTATGTTGATCCGCATACTTCTTCTTCATGTCATGTGCCTCCTACAATCTCTACTTAATCAACACCACCTACTGCTCCATGTCCTGTAGAAGAGCTGGTCCAAGAGATACCCTATCCTCTAACTTGTCCCAGCTAAGAGGTGTCATGCACTCTCTACCATACAAATCCTAAAAAGGAGCCATGCCTATGGAACTCTAGAAACTATTATTGTAGGTAAAATACACTAAATACAGGTACTCCTCCCATTTAGTCTATTGATCCATCACATACATCCTAAGCATGTCCTCTAAAATTTAATACAACTACTTAGTCTGTCCATCTGTCTCGTGGTGATATGTTGTGCTAAAGTTGATCCTCATCCGAGGACATATTGCATGGCAATCTAGAAATGTGAAGTGTAAAAATAATCGTGGTCACAAATGATTTTCCATGGAACCCCGTGTAACTTGATAATCTCATCCCAATATACCTACGTCACTACTCTAGCTATATAAGTGGTCTTCACCGAAGAAAATTGAGCCACTTTTTTCAATTTATCAACCATGACCATGATGGCATCGTGGTGATATCTCAACATCGGTAGCCCAATAATGAAATCCTAGGAAATGGTGTCCCACTGCTCCAAGTATAGCATGAGGATAAAGAAGGCCGGTTGGATGTTTATGCTTGGCCTTAACTCTCTGGATTTCTAAACATCATGACACGAACCGAGCTACATCTCTACGAATTCCTCTCTAATGATATAGCTGCCACAAGGTGGTGTGCATATTCTTCACCCTAGAATGGGCTGAATAGGGTGCATGATGTGCCTCTAAAAAAATTTCTTGCCTCAAGCCTCCATCTTTGGGAACATATATCAAAGCTCTCGTGCTCGAGAAGACCATTTGTCTCTAAGGAAAAACCATCAAAATTCCCCTCAAGGGGTCTTCGTGACTCAATCTTTGCTCAAATTGCAATGTAGAAGTTGTCAAGAGGAAGCTGCTAAAGGATCCTGCTCCATAAATTTGTGCTCATTGAGGTGGCCATAGCCATATGTCTCTGTTTGCTAAGATCGTTTGCTACCACATTCTCCTTCCCCTTCACATGCTCTATCTCCATCTCATACTCACATAGAAACTCCATCCAATGCCACTGACAAGCGTTGAGATTGGGCTATGTGAAGAGATGCCGAAGACTCAAATTATCTTACTTGAGTGTGAATCTCATGCCAAGAAGAAAGTGCCTCCATCTAACCAAAGCGTGCACAACTGCCACAAGCTCAATATGATGGGTAAGATACTTAAGCTTGTGATCCGTAAGTTTCCAAGACTCAAAGGCCATTAGTCTACCCTCCCGCATCAACACACCTCCAAGACTCACAATAAAGCATTTGTGCAAACAAAGAACTCACCACGTGGATCAGCGGCACTGCAAGAATGGGTGTTGTACCGAGGTACTCCTTTAGTTTCCTGAAGGCCTACTCACATCTATCTGACCAAACAAACTTCTTCCCTTTCCTCCGAAGGGTAGTGATAGGGTGTGCAATCCGACAATTCTGAAAAAACATCCTGTAGTAACCTACTAATCCCATGAAACTACACACCTCGGCCACCGTAGTAGGTCTTTGGCCAATCCATAATGGCTCTAATCTTGGAAGGATTGACATTGGTACCATCCCCATAAATGATGTGACCAAAGTATTATACTACGTGTCTAAAAGAATGCACACTTCTCCAAGTTCCCGTAAAGTTATTGCTCACGAAGACACTAAAGAACCTGGCGAAGGTGCCCCTCGTGCTCCACATGCATATGTGAGTATATCAAAATGTCATCTAGGAAGATGAGCATGAAGTGATCTAAGAAGGTCCTGAATACCCCATTCATTAAACTCATGAACACTACAGGGGCATTAGTCAAACCAAAAGGCACCACTGTGAACTCATAGTGCCCATATCTCATATGGAAGGCGAGTCTTATAAATGTCCACCTCTGAAATCCTCAGTTGATGGTAACCTAACTTAAGATCAATATTAGAGAAAACTATGGATCCTTTCATTTGATCTAACAAGTCATCAATACGAGGAAGAGGATAGCAATTCTTGATCATTACCTTGTTCAACTGGCGGTAATCAATACACAACCGTAAGGATCCATCCTTCTTCTTCACAAAGATCACTGGTGCACCCCAAGGGGATACACTAGGATGGATAAGGCCTTTATCCAAAAGTCCCTCAAGCTACAATTTGAGCTCACAGAGCTCTAGGGTGGTCATCTGATAAGGTGCTCGTGAGATAGGATCTTCTCCAGGAACTAGATATATATGAAAATCAATCTCAAGTGGGGGTGGTGACCCTAGTAGCTCCATGGAAAGACATTTTAAAATTCTCTCAAAATGGGATGATCATCTAGCGATGGTCCACTAGACCCATCCTCTGATCTTTCACTAACTGTAACAACATACATCTGATAACCTTGTCGCACACACCGCTTAAGCTACATAGCGAAGATGGTGTAAATAGAAATGGGTCTCCTGACCCCTAAAATCATCGACTCAACTCCCAAATCATTTACACAAGATATAGTCTTGTGATAACAATCCATCCTATGCCTATGTGCAGATAACCAATCCATACCCAAAATGACTCCATATGAGCCCAAAGGAAGGATACAGAGATCTGAGGTAGTGGTGAAAGGTCCCAAATCCACTACACACTCCTTAACTAAGGATTCTATAGAGATCTTGGCTCCAGAAGCCATCTCAACATCCCAACTAAGACCCTGCCTAACTACCACCAACCTACATCACTCTACTAAAGATGGTGCAATAAAAGAATTAGAAGAACTAGAATCAAACAATACAGAGGTAGGAATACCACCAATGCTACCTGTAGTCTCAATGACTATGCTCTGATGCTCTACCTAGCAGTTCTCAACTACTACATAAATCATGTGGTTGTGTCCCATGTCACCAAATAGTCAGCTCAGAGATTTGTGTCTTACCCTTGTTGTTAGGGTTATGTGGGAAATCTCTCCAAAAGTGTCCAGTAACTCCACAACCAAAACATCCTCTTGATCCTCCCCAATGAGTAGCACCTTGGTAGGTGCGCTGGAAGTCCTGTGGCATGGATCCTGATGATCCAGTGTGGTTTGCTAAGGTCTCTACTTGATGAGCTCCCGTCTACTAAGCTTTGGGTCCACCATGTGTCCTGATGGGACCCCTAGAAGGAGGCCCCATACTCTAACCTCTCTGTGCATCAACTCTCTGTGGAGGTCATGAGGTGGGTAGGACTATTATTGCTCGCTGCTTTGCTCTGTGGCCTAAAGGATGACTATGCTATACACTGGCCACCATGAGGAAGAGGTATTGACCCTCTCAATCTTCCATCCTACATCTACTGTATGTGGGTCTAGACTCGGTCTCTAGCTTGCAGGGTCTTTCCCTGAGTCTCCTTTGTTATATAGGCCTTCTCAATGGCCTCAGCTAATATATGTAGACAATGGATCTGCACTACACCTCCAATGTTTAGATTCATGCCCCGAATGAACCTGTGAATCTGAACTGTTCATCCTACATATACTCAGCAAACTAGAGTAGATCCAGAAACCTACTCTCATACTTTGCTACTAAAAGAGATTCCTATCGGAGGTCATGGAACTTGTCGATCCTTTGTTGTATGAACCTCTGTGACAAATACCTACTCCTGAACCTCTCCTCAAAAATCTCCTAGGTCACTGTCTCAGAATCTACATAGAGCTTCTTCTCCTCTATCCTCCACCACACTCCTACTCCATCCCTTAGTAGATGGATCACAACACAAGCTTTCGTGTTTCTAGAATAAGGCTCACTAGCCAGAATCTTCCTAAAATCCACCCATGTCACTTGAGTAATGGGATCGCCAAAGCTTTAGGATCTCTCTGATGTGATCAACAGATGTGGTCTAACAGCCTATAGGTCTCTCAGTGTGCTCATCCCTAAGCCTAGGGCTCTGAGACCTCTCTCTACACTCTGGAACTCTATCACCCTATCCCCAGGTGGTGACTCTACTCTAGCCGACTCTGCATGGGAGTTCTCTCCTCTATGCTCCTCATTGAGTCAAGGAGATACCTAATCCTCAATGGAAGGGGCTCTGTAATGACTAGCTGCATGTCCTCCTCCTAATCCTCTGCATAGAGTGACATTAACATCCTAAAGAGTCTGCAAGATCTGGGGTAGGATAGCTACTACACCCTGATCTGGTGGTGGTGGTGGTGGTAAGTCTAAGTCTCTGTGAAGGTTTTTCTCACTCCGTATGAGCCTCTTACATAGATCAAGGTGAGAGTTACTTTATTTTGCTAAGTTTTACACAACTTCCATGTTTACTAAAATATACAAATTCTAACTAAGTTGTTTTCTAGACTTAAAAGTTTTTAGGTCTATGTTTCATGTCTCAAGATTTCTAGTGTGCTGATGGTCCCATATTTTGAACCACTGCTCTAATACCAAGTGTGATGACCATTTAAAACAACCCACTTGAAACCCAAGAAACAACCTAGGGTTAGTTAGAAATTTATGGAATAATTTTTTTGGATTAGAAGTGTCCAAAACCAAGTTGCAAGACAACGATTGTCACTAAATGAGTTCTAGAAAAAGTATAAATTACTAGGACATACTTTCCATTTTATAACCATTATCAAAGTTCACAAGGTCCAAATTTTAGGGTTAGAAGTTTTAGTTAGGTTCAAGGGGTAATTTAACACCATACCCACTCTCTAACAGGCTCATAGTTTTAACTTGATTTTTCTCATACTTAACGCATTCAAAATTTCCCTAAATCATTCCCATTGGATAGGAAATTTTCTCACCTTTCAGTGATATAAAAAGTCCTCCTAACTCCTTGTATAACTCTAGTGATGGACTGATGAACTTTAGAGGTCAAATTTTCCCCAAGGGGACACGTGTCGAGCGGGGAAGAAAAGCAATTTTGGGTTGGCGGGTCATGGGGTGGTGTTTGGAATTTTTCCTTACATGGGAGAAAATTTCCATTTGTGCCCGTGCCTCCATGGGTCCTCCAAGGACACGTGTCGGGTCCTGATCCAAAGTGGGAGAGGGTGAGGGAAGGGCGGAGTGGCGGAAGAGTTTGGGGCATTTTTCCCAAGAGGGAGAGAAATAAATATAATGCCCACACACCCGTAGGTCTACTAGGGACACATGGCACGCAATAGGCCATCGCAGGATGAAGGAGAGGGAGAGATGGGTGGTGGAAATAATTGGTGAATTTCACCAAAGGGGGAGATAAGGGGAGAGTTGCACGTGCGGGTCCGCACACCCATGGAAAGAATTTCCCAAGGTGATGGCAGGAGGGTGGGGCCATGGGGATTTTTATAAAAACTTTTCCAAAGACAAGAAATTCAAAAAGTGATGAAGTTCTCCCTCCTCCACTCTAACCCCAAGGTTCCATGTGGCACCTCTCGGTTGGTTGGTTGCGGCCAGGGGAAAAAGGTAGAAATTTTCCAAAAGTTTTAAAAGGTCCCAAGGACAGAATAATGCCGCACCTCTGCCATTGCCCCTTAAGGACACATGGTGCCCTATGATTGGCTGTAGGCTGATGAGGGAAATTCAAAAAATTTCCCAACAAAAAATTTAAAATATTTCTAAGGATTATACGGGAAATTTTTGGGTCGCGGGCTCGCTAGGGAAAATTTTCCCAAATTTTCCCGCTAAGGAAATAAACCTTCAAAGTGCCATAACTTTGGCTAGAAAACTTAGTTTTGGGAAAATGAGGACTTTCTAGAAAGCTCTTGATGCCCTATTTGCATAGGAAACATAAATTCTTCGTTTTGATAAGGTTTAAGGGTTTAATCTTACAAAAATGATTTACATGCTTTTAAAAACCGATGGTAAATTTTAACTTATTAATTCAATTCACTTTAGTCTCCTCCTTCACTCAACATGCCAAAAATTCTTCAAGGATTACTCTAGGGAGGATTTAAAGTGTTTTAGGAAGGTAAATTTGCCTATTTTATTTTTGACTCACGTTTTTCGACAATTGATGTGAAAACAATTGTGAAATGGGGATTGGGTTTTATTTTGCAATGTTTAAATTGTTTTCTTAATTTTTCTTTATCAATTTGAGTTCATTGATGTCGTAACATGCTAAATTATATCATTTTCAAGTTGATTATTATGTGCAGGTCTAAAATATACAATTTGATTGAATTTATTTGCCAGTATTAATTTTTATAATAGAGGTCCATTTCCTTTAAATATGTATATCAATTTTATCATTCAAGTGTGGCATTTCATTTCTAAACTAATCCATTACATTTAAATGACTTAAATAAAACTATTCTAAACCCAAAATGCAACTCTGATTTCAATTTTGTATATTTCCAAAGAGGTAATTTACTATATTTTCCTTACATACGTTTCTTTCTTTCAATCAGAGATTTAATTAACTATTTTTCCATAGATGAAACATTGAATTCAATCAGACAATGAATATGAGAAAAGATCCTTCAACTATTTATTGACTTCAATTATAAAAATTTGCATCTTTCCATGTTCAATACAATGACAAAATTCTATTTATTTCTTTCCAATAATAGAAACAGAATATTTAACCATCCTTCAAAATTTGAATATCTATATACTTCCATAATCCACTACAACATATTTTATTCACAAGAATACATTACAATTTTTATCCATGTCATAGTGGGAAAGGTTACAATGAAATAATTTTCAAAAGGGGTAGTAAAAACTGCATTTTGCTTTCCTCCGTAACAGAAACATGCAAGCTTCCTTTTTCTTCCAATCTGATCACAACAAAAGTGGGGGAAAGGCAATGCTCTCCACCCAACCAAGACATCAAATGAAAGGAGAATCCTTCCTTCATCACTGGCCCCCGAGCCCCAACCAAAACATAATAAGAGGTGTAATTCAACCCATGGCAACAACTAGCTTCCACAACACACAACATTCTTTCAACATGCATAATTCAAAATATAACATTGTTCAACACAAAACAACATTTTACAACTGCAATAGAAAAAATTCAAATCAAAACTCAAGCTTGCTCATGCAAGCCAAAGGAGCAAGGTCTATGAGGGAAGCTACTTATGCCTCCCAATTAGGAATTAGGAATCCACTAGAACAAAGCTGCTAATAAATTTTTCCATACACATCCTTAGGCCCCCACATATTTCCTTATGCCCCCATAAAGTAAGAAATGTAAGCTATTTCTTTTCCATGGTGGATCCCAAACCCAAACCCAAACTCCTCAACAAGATTCTAATGTCAATGGAATTCCCTTATGCCCCCACATGGATTCCCCACATCCTTCTCCTACACCATCCCTAAAATGAGTCTACCCATACAGCAAACAAATAAATCAAAGTATGCATCATTCACACAACACAACAAGAAAATAACAACATAAAAAGGAGAGTTAAATTCCTACCTCTCCATGGTAACTTTTGTTTCCAACAACAAGCTTCAATGCCAAAAACAAAGTCCTAAAATAGAAATATCCAAGCATGCAAAAATTCTCGTACTCCTTCCAAAAGAAAGAGCTCCCAACACAAGAAAAATGTGCCCCCAAGGAATTTTGAAAAAATATTCAACAACCTAAAACAAGTAAAGAGTTTGAATTTTATAGAAGGGGAAGAGAAGAGGATGTGGATCCATGTACGATGCCACATCACACATCCTCAAATTCAAAAAGAAAAGATAAAATCCATTCTCCCAAGCACAATAAAGAGGTGGTTGAAAATATGACAAGTTACTTGCACACTCCAAAATGCCCACACCTCAAGGGAAAGCAAAATAACTAACATGTAAGATAATGCAATCAAAACTATGTAATGTGATTAATAAAATTCATTATAAAAGTATAAAGTAGCCCCTCCATCCATAAGTATGGTTGGTAAAATAAATTTAGAGGCATGGGACAAGTTTTACATGTCCCACAAGCCTCCAAAAACAGCCCCCAAGGACAATTGGAATTTCTAAGAGAGTGGAGTGTTTCACACTCCAAAATCAGACTTAAACATACTCTTACACAACTTACACATCCCTTACAAATTTAATACAAATATCCAACAACTTCCATTATTACTTTCCCATATCCCAATTTGATTTATTTAAATTTTAACCATATGATTTCTCACATTAATCTATCATAGTTTTAATTAATTAAAAGAAAGGAACACATTACTAATAAAATACATATAAGAATAATAAAAGAAACACATTAATAAAAACAAAAACCCATGGTCACATATAAAGGTGATCCTCCCATAAGAATCCCTAACAAAATACAACACACACACAAAGACATGTTTCCATGGTTACCTTGTCGAATTCACCTAGAATTCCATTGTGGTTGGTCTCCAATCCCCCAATATTTCTTGTGATATTTAACTTGAAAAACACAAATACCTCCTTCGGCCTTGTTTCCATAGTAGAAAATCCAAAATGAATATAAATAAAATCACAAAACCAACTATATAAATGAATCACAACAACATCAAAGTAACAACTACAACATTTACATTTTTAATTAACAACTATATCATCATCATGTAATATTCATTTTCTAGATATACCCATAATATCAAAAATCACATGGTGAATGACATCCATACAACATCCATGTCAAAAGTATATCTTCATCCACATATTAGTGTCTCTAATAATCATCATGCATCATAATGAAATCAATATCACAATAATCCATGATCAAATAGCTAACATCATACTAAATCAAAGCATAATAATGTCCATAACGTGATCAATTGTATCAAAATAAGTATCGTAAGTGTCAAAGGGAAGTGGGCACTACATACTTCATGATTTGAAGGAAAACATCTCTCCATATTCCTAGAATACATGACCTGGAAATACCATCAGTAAAGAAAGAGCACCTTTCCTTACCCATGAAGAACAACTCAATTTCATGTTCTCTATGGGTTCTATCCTTAAAATTTTTGAGCCCGTCTATTTTCATGTTCATTGTAAGGGAAATGGTGGACTCAGAAACCTCAATTTCCATACCTCTGACTTCAAAATTACCCTCTTTCCAAGATTTTCCAAAATCCTTTAACAAGGAGGGGTCATGATCATGTAATTTGGTGATAAAATTACTTAAACCCCCAATCTTAAGCTTGTTCCACAAATGCTGATTAAAATATTCAATGTTATGGCTAGTAGGTTCAACTCTAATTCTATCACCACCCATCTTCATGAGACTAAACTTCCCCTATTTTCTAACACTTCTCAAAATCATACCCCCTTTCGCACTAACAGAAACCGTGGAATACAATTTATTAAGTAAGCTATCACATCCTGAAGCTCACTCATGCCAACATCATCAAACTTAGTGCCCTCTATCTCTACTAATGGTTTCATTAATGTCTATGGGTAATTCATCTTCTTTACACCAGATCTTGTAATCATTACTAATGGCTGTAATTAGCCATCTTATCCGCACACTTGTTCCCTTGATGCAAAGTATGATTATAAGAAACCCTTACAAAATATTTTAAAGTTTCCTTAACATCATTGAGGATATTTCTTATGGACCAATTAATGGAACCCTGATTATTGAGGGAATTAATAATGAGGAGAGAGTCACCTTCAATCTAGATGTCCTTGAATCCTTTTTCTTTAGCAAACAAAACTTCCCAAAAACATCTCTAGCTTCGCCATGTTGTATTTTTTTCCGACCTAATGAGACCCACATAAGCAAACAAAAATCTTCTTCACTATTTCTTAAAATTCCCCTCCCCAAAGAAGACCTGCATTCAATTTGGATGCTCTATCAAAATTTAACTTAACAACATTTTCCATAGGCCTAATCCAAATGGAACTATTTTTGGTTTGTGTAATTCCACCGGTCCAAGGGTGAACTTATCAAATACCTTCGTAATTACATGATTTGTTACGAGGTAACTACATTGCACTTGATATGTCTCAAGTACTTTGAGATTTTTTTCAACTAGACTAACATAAGATATTGACCTATTCACTTTTCTTCCCTATGCAGGGATAAGAACATGACCTAGTGAGGGATTTCACCCTTGATGACTTAGGATAACTAGACACACCTAATTGGTCGATTCGATTGAGTACGTCGATGTACCCTTAGTAACCGCAAGTAGTCTCCCACACTAGGAAATGTTGCTAACCTTATCTAGGGTTATACTTTGAATCATGTGGAATGACAAAGATTAGTAAAGACCAATCTAGATAACAGATCAAGTGTAGTGAAGGACTTATTGTGTTTGACAAGTATGTCATCTAGGAATACAAACATGATAAATATGTGTAATTATTTGGCCAAAGTATCACAAGTTTCTGGTTGCATTGTCGTATGTCACTTAGTTTAAGAAGTGGGATTTTAGATGAATATTAGTAATATATATTCAGATAGGCTCTTAAACAGAACACTTGAGTACCTCTAACAGGGTAAAGAAACTAAGTATACTTTATAAACACATTACTGAATAATATGAGAGATCAGATGACACCGAGTCATAAAATGAGAGATCGGTGTTTCATTGAGTCATTACAATTTCATATGTTTTTCTGTTATGGGATATTTTGGCATTTGAATGAGTGTTCTAAATAATTATTTAGAACAAAGAAAATTTTGTATAAAAAAAAATTCCTTGTTTTTAAAGTCTTAAAATGGGAATTTACATCTTGGTATCAGAGATGAAGGTTGTAGCTATTGGACCTATTGAGTCCATAAATTTGATAAAAACTTAACTTTGCTTGTAACAAAAAAATGATTAGAAAAAGTGGAGATACTATAAACAACCCACCACCAGGTGGAGAGAGCCTAACGCCCAAAACTTGACAAGATCTTTACTGCCCTATTGGACACAAGAGACCATTTGGCTGTACTTGAACAACAAGTAATGGGTAATGAGAAGAAAGAAGATGCTAGTAATAACAATCAGCCACCTCCTGAGGATAATGTCAATCTTGGGAATCAAGGAGTTGATAACAAAAATGTTGCAAATGCTAACGCTAATGTACCCAATCAACCTGAAAATAAAATGGTAATGTTAGCAACTGAACTAACAAATGATATAAGTAGGAAAAGTCCACCAAAGTTTGATGGCACCACCTTGGGATATGGATCTAAGAACTGACTCATTGAAATGGAGAAGTACTTTGCAACAAGGAATTTTGTCGAGAGTAAACAAAGGCAAGTATGGGGAGCTTATCAACTTTCCCATGAGGTATCTTCCTCGTGGGATAGCCGTAAGGCTGAATTGAATATTGATGAGTCAAGCATCAAATGGAATCAATTCAAAAACTATTTTAGGAAATGATGGCTACCACAAATTTATTATGATCAAAAGATGACTGAATTTTAGAACTTAACTCAAGGAAAGTTAACTATAACAGAGTCTTGGGAGAGGTTCACTAAACTCCTCAAGTACGTACCTCAGTATCAAACTAACGAAAAGTTTAAGATACAAAAATTCATTATGGGATTAAATCCTATCATAGGGGGAGAATTATATGTTCATATCCCAACCACTATGGAAGGGGTTGTAGAAAAATCCATTAGGCAGGAACAAAAATTAAAAGCAATATCTTCCCATAAGGAGGAAATCAGAAAGAAAATTCCTAATTCTTATTCATCTCTTGCACCCAAAAAGGGGGCATGGAAGAAGTTTGGTACTAAAAATAATTTTTTTGTGGATAATAACAAGAAAATAGTAGCAAATAAACCGATTGTTAGTGTTCAAATTTTTTTGTTAAGAACAATAATAATGGACATAAGTCCTATGGGGGATAGAACAACAACTTTAAGGCTAGAAATAAGTTTGAACCTAAGTGAGGACCTATAGGAGGCTGCTACAATTATGGCAAGGATCATTATGCAAATCATTTCCCTTTAAGGAAGGATGACAACAATCAGCAGCATAAGATACATGCTGTAGTAGTTGATAAACAAGCTGAAAAGCAAGTTACGCCTATAGAAGTGCTAGGTAAGTTATTTGGTATACTGTTACTATAATTTTTGATACTGGAGCTATTGAATGCTTTATTTATACTAAATTAGCTTCAAAACTAAAAATAAAAGATGGAAAAATGGATAAATCTTGGGTTGTACATTATGGGAATAATGTTGTCCACATAGTTAGTCGAGTGTCTTTTTAGAGTAGTCCTAGATTTACCTAGTTTTTTCTACGAAGTTGATCTTTATGTTGCTCCTTTAGGGTATTATGATGTGATTATAGGTGTTAACTAGCTTGCTGAACATAAAGCAAAGGTTGATTGTTTTGAAAAACATATTAGTTGTCTTGATGATCTGTAGAAAACAACAGACATCCAAGGGATAAAACATGATATTTCAGTCAGAAAATTTATCAGTTATGTAGCTTAAAAAGGCCAAAAACAAAGGTTGCATCTTGTATGTAGTAAAAATTTCTGAAACAACTGAAGAGGATAGTAATTTCTTAGAAAAATATCTACATTCTACGAAATTTTAGCAATGTGTTTCCGAAAGAACTATCCGGTATTCCACCCAAATGACAGTTTGATTTCATGATTGAGATTAAACCGGGAACCAAACCTATTTCCAAGGAACCATATCTAATGACTACCATTGAACCTGGTAGAGCTTAAGGCACGATTCACGGGAATTGTTTTCTAAAGGTTTGATAAGACCAAGTGTCTCACCTTGGGAGCACCCGTAATTTTGGTGATAAATAAAGATGGAACACTTAGGTTGTGTATTGATTATAGGATGTTAAAAAAGCAATAATCAAGAATAGATATCCACTTCCTAGAATTGATTATTTGTTTTAATAAATGTATTGTGCATCAAGTATATTCTAAGATAGATCTTCGATCCGGATATCATCGATTAAGAATAAAAGATGAAGATATTCATAAAACAACATGTTATCTAAAATAAGCCCCTTGCTCATTTTTGGCTAACTTCCTTTCATTCCTTCCTTCCTTGTGCCTCAATTGAATTTTTTCACTTTTTAGGCACTCAAAATTTTCTAGAAATGGTTTCATTAGGTAGAGAATCTTCTCATCTTTCCAGAAAGGTAAATTTTTCCCTCTAACTCCTTGTATTTTGCAAGTTATGGCTCGGTGGAGTTTTGGAGGGAAATTTTCCCTAGGGAGGTCTGCGATGAATTGAAAGGCACCACGTGGTAGTGGAATAGCAGGGAGTGGAGGTAAGTTAGAAATTTTTGCCAAGATTGGTCGGGGGTAGAAAAAGAAAATTTTGGCCCGAAGGCCCATCGGCAAATAGGAAGTGGCCATGTGTCTAGGAGGCCTTCGGAGGCTAGGACCGGTGGGGAGAAGTTAGATTTTTTTCAAAATTGGCATAAAAGAAGAGTCTCAGCCCGAAGGCTCATAGCAAATGAAAAGGTGTCATGTGTCCAAAGACTATCCAAGGCTGGAGGCGCAGGGGGAATTTTCCATTTTTCTAAAGTGTGGAAAATGGTGCAATAAAACTCCACCCCCGATGGCCCATGCCAATCAAAACATGCCACGTGTCAATGTGGCTGGCAATAGTCAAAAGGGGCGCGGCGTCAAAGGAAATATTTAGAGTTCATGCCCACACCAATAAAAAGGTGCCATGTGTCCTATTCAGGGAAATGGTCATGTCAATGAAAACATTGGAAGTGTGCCCTGTGAGCGAATAGAAAGGTGCTGTTGTTATAAATCAGCAGCACCCATGGATGTTGATCAGACCTCTAGTTTGATCTTTTAGACATCCAGTGTGATTGCACAACATTGAATCCTCTCCCCAAGCATGGGACATGAAAAATGGGAGAGGAATCTCTAGATTAGAGGTTGGTTGCTCAACTCCCGACCGACGGATATATCACTTACAAGTTGCAGAGGTTTAAATTCCTAATTCCCACTCTAAATTCCAAGGGGACAAAGATAGGGAATGCAAGAAAAATGAGACTAATGCTAATGAGGTGATGCACCAAAGGAGTAGCAGACACCTAATACTACAATACATACACAGTCCACAAGGAAACACAGCACAAAGCATGCACAAATTACTCAAGATGTAATGAAAGATCAGGAAAAAATGGTAAATATATGAAAGGATTGAGGGATTTTAATCACATATCATACATTATCATTTAAGATCCAATACAATGCATCACATTGACCAAGAGGTAAAAAAGGGTGTTGTATTGCATGGAAAGGTAAATTTTCCACAAATTCTACCAAAAAGGAAGAAAAGGGAAGTTGCAGAGCTGAAAAAGTGTCTCTCTTTTAAAAAATGAGCCCATTCTGGCTTTTATAGTGCAAGAAGCAACCTCAGGAGAGAGAAACATGAGAAAACATGAGAGAGCCTCAACCACTGACCAAAAATGTAGTAAAATAGTAGGGGCATCCTTACAGGCCCATCCCCTGACATTTTTTTCCATGCTGGGAGAGAATACGAGCCATTCTTCATTAAAAATGGTGGTTTAAACGTCATTTCTATCCATGACCATGTGCGAGCTGTTTTTCAGTTTTCTCCTCTAAACTCCATAAAAATACAAACATGACCACGTAATATTGTAGAGAATTTCACCATCTTTCCGTTGATATAAATAACATGAAAAACCTATGTCTGGATCGAAAGATATGGCCATTTGAAATTTTAGGGCAAAACAGGGCCAAATCGGATTGGCGGGTGAAAATTTTGAAATTTTTCATTTTTTTGCATTTGGGAAAATTTCCCAAAAATCCCGTGCTCTACCATTCCGGGTGCCACATGGCATGTTTTGGTTGGGTGTGGCCCTTTCGTGCTTTGTTTCCCACCATTTTGGTCATTGGAAAATTTTTCCAAAAATTCCCACCGGGCCGATGATCTGAGGACACGTGGCGCAATGTGATTGGGCACGGGCCTTCTACGCTTGAATTTTCCATCATTGTTTGGGCATATTTTTGACTCGGACACATGGCATAACCCCATTGGGCGTGGGATTTTCTGTTACTTTTTCCCCTGTGGGCCTTTCCTATATTTTTGATGCGGTGGACATATGGCAAGATGCCATTGGATCGTGTTTGGGAGCGGAATTTTTCTTTCTGAAATTTCCTTCATTTTTCTTTGGGAAAATTTCCCAAATTTTCCCCGCCTTCCACCAGTTTGGGACATGTGGCATCATCTCATTCACCGCAGGCCCTGGGGAAAACATTTTCCTCTACGCAATCCCTTTGGGAAAAATTCTCAATCTCCCCGTGCTTCGAAGGTCCGCGTGCCCATGCACACATGGCGGGCCCTGACTAGTTGGCGGGGCCACGAGCCAATAATTTCCCTTTCCTTTTTACCAATACACTTTGCAAAAATTCCAATCTTTCCTCTTTCGTTCAATGGTCTGATGCCATAGGAAAGGTGGCAAACATGATTGGTCGGTGGGGCTTTCCTTTTAAAATTTTCCTTGTGCCAATACTTAGTAGATTTTTCAATTTTTTTCCCTTGGACACGTGGTGAGATCCGATTTGCCGGCGGGCCTGCAGGGAAAATATTCCCTTTTCAAAATTTTGTAAAACACTTGGTAAAAAAATCTGAGTTTTCCTCCAACACCCACCACTTCCTTCGACACGTGGTGCCATTTCATTGGCTACGGGCCTTTCAGGGGAAAATTTCCAACAAAACTCCACGAGCCATAACTTCAAAAATACATGGATTTAGGAGGAAAACTTTACCTTCTCGGAAATCGAGAAAGAGCTCTATCCAATGGTTCCATTTCTAGAAATTCTTGGATTTCCTTAAAAGCAAAAATTATGACTGAGGCACAAGATAGGGAAGAATGAAGGGAGTTAGCCACAAAAAATGAGCGGGGCTCATTTTGGATAACAATTTTGGTGACTCAAAGGGGTCATCTGCCTACTGGATGAAGTTACCAGTTCTGAAGCAATCCATTATGAATGGAGTCATTAAATTCTTTGCTTGGTACCCCAACTCATTAGAACGCTGCAAGGAGGAAGGCGGAGGGTAGAACATCATCTGATGGAGCAAGGCCTGCAAACACATTTCTAGGAACAATAAGCTTGTTCCAAATCAATTAGGGAAAGAAAAATAATCTACAACAAAACAATGTGCACAAGCACTTGGAGGAATGAAAACCTAGGCTAATAAGTACAAGGTGGAAAACTTCCTTTAGTAGCAACGCTTCATATGGATTCCATTGACTGGAATTTGCAATTCTTCACCATCCAATGAATACAATTGGAAGGCATTGATGTCCTTACACTTTGTGACCATGTATGGGCTACTCCAAATGGCATCAAATTTTGAATGCTTTAACGGTTTGGCTCTGTCGCATCCCATTTTAACACTAGATCTCCAACTTGGAAAGATCTATTCTTGGCCTTTCTATCAAAGGTCTTCTTGATCAAAGCTTGATCCTTCTCCATTGCTTAGGATGCTTGATTTTTGATTTCTTGGAGCTCCATCAATTCTACATATCTAACCTCCATGGGCTCAAACTCCAACAACTCCAATTGTTTCATGAGTTCCAATGTTGGTAACTCAAGTGACATGGGCAAAATTGCCTCTCTTCCATAAACAAGCTTGAATGGAGAGTTACATGTAGATCTCTTGGGAGTTATCCTATCAGCCCATAAGGCTGATTTCAATTTAGTATGCCAAGACCTCTGATTTTCATCAAGAGTCCTCCTAATGATCCTCAACAAGTTCTTATTTGTAGATTTAGCTTGGCCATTACCCTGAGGGTAATAATTTGATGAAGTGCTTAGGTAGATCCCATTCTTGACAACCCATTTAGTTACCTTGGACCCAATGAATGCCAATGCATTATCTAATATTATTGTAGCAGGTATGCCAAATCTGGTTGTTATTCCCTCATAGAAATCTAGGATGCTAGATTCATTTGCTTCCTTGAGTGCTACTACTTCAGTCCACTTGGTGAAATAATATGTTGCTATTAGAATCCATTTGTGCCCTTGGCTTGAATTGGGATTAATGACTCTAATGAAGTCCAAACCCCATTGCATGAATGGCTAGTCAACTGAAATTGGATGCAATGGAAGGGCAGCTAGCCTCTCTTTACCTGTGAAGAATGCACAATTCTTGCACCTCTTGATCCATGCATAACAATCATTGAAAATCTTGGGCCAATAATAGCCAACCCTCATGATCTTTAGAGCTGTCACTCTTGGTACAAAATGACCACCAGCTGGTCCACCATGGAACTCTTCCAACACCCTATGAATCTGATTTGTACCAATGCATCTCAGCAACACTCCATTCACATCCTTTTTGAACAAAACACCATCAACAAGGGCATATGGGACAACTGCAATCTGAAGTATCTTCTTTTGATCTTGTTCATTTCTGGAGGGCATAGACCTATGCTTAGGAAGTGCATTATGTCTTGGGTCCAACAAGGAGTGAGGACACCATCATTTTACTTTTGAGTGCTTCCTTACTCATGGCTATCTTGTAACGCCAAAATAGCCTCCTTCTCATTGCATGCTTCCTTGTGTTTTTTCAAGACCAGCTACTCACACAATCCTTTTCCTTTGACCAACTTGGTGACTTTGATCTCTATGTCATAATCCATGACATGAGTAATCCAACCTACCCTTTTTTCATTCAAGTCTTTCTTTGAGGAGGAAATATTTAACTCCCACATGAGAAACTAGCAACTGAACCTTATTGTTTGAAAATAGATGCTTGAATTTCTTCAATATTTTTATTACTACAAGAACATGCTTCTTAATGAAATAATATCTCACCTCATAGTCATCCAGATTTAGCTAAACAAAGCAATTGATTTGCTCATCATTGTCTTTGTTCGGTGTACCAAAATTGTAGAAATAGTATCATCACCCCCTAATGCATAGAGGATGAAATCCTTGGAGAAACCGGGTTAATGAGAGTTAGGGCTTGAGAGATGTCTTCTACTTTCCATTTGAAAGCTATGCTTTTCTTTAACATCTTGGTGATAGGCTTGACTAGGGCTGCAAAATTTGGGACAAACCTCCGAACAAAATTTATTCTCCCCAAGAAACTTTGAAGGGCCTTCTTGTGGCTTGGCAATGGTAGTGCTCTTATGGCTTCAAATCTTTCTAGATCAATTTCTAATACTTATTTAGAGACAATGTGGCCAAGGAGCTTTCCTTCATGGGCTAGAAAAATACACTTTTTAGGATTCAAGGATACTCCAAATCTTCTGCACCTTTGGAACACTTGTCTCAAATGAAAGAGATGGTCTGCTGCATTTTTAAAAAAAAAAGTGATATCATCAAGATATACTAGCACCACGTTGTTAATCAAATCCTTGAACACCATGTCCATTGCTCTTTGGAAAGTAGCTCTAGTGTTGGACAACCCAAATGGCATTTTCCTGTATGCATAAGTTCCCCATTTGGTTGTAAAGGTTGTCTTGAACTGATCCTCTTCTTTCACCATAATCTAATTGTACCCTGAATAGCCATCAAGTAATGAAAACCTCTTAGAGCCAGCAACAACTTGTAAAATCTGCTCCATGGAAGGAAGTGGGTAATGATCCTTGAGAGATGCCCTATTCAAATCTCTAAAGTCAACACACAATCTGATTTCCCCACTCTTATTTCTAACTGGAACCAAGTTGGCCACCCAACTAGAATGCTTGATAGGGAATATGATTCTCGACTCTATCAACTTATTTAATTCTTTTCTCATGAGTAGCTCCATGTGTGGATTGACTTGCCTTTGTTTTTTCCCGATGGGCTTAGTACTTGGATCCAATTCAATGATATGTTGAGCCAACTTGGGATTGAAACCTTTCAAATCTTCATAGCTCCAAGAAAACACATCGGGAATTCTTGAAAAGATGTATTAACTCATACCTTTCTTTCTCGGTTGTCACTTTACCAACTTGGAGTGATTTGCCTTCTTTCACCAAGATGGGCACTTGAATCTTCTCCCTTGACTTGGATGTTTGCTTTCTCCTTCCTAAACTAATCATTAGGATTGAAAATGGACTCCAAAGTAATAAGTTAATTTGGTAGTTTGTTGGTTCTCACTGTACCACTTGGTCACCATTGTTGCTCCAACTTTTCCGATTTTTAGCCGAGAACTCAGCCTCCTCTTACAAGAAATGGATGATTTGCTGATCATTTTCAAACACTTGCCAACTTACTTTGTTGTCTGGCACTGAAGGCCTTACAATCACATGGATGTTTGGCTGTACCTTGTATTTTTGAATGCTTTCAACAACGTCAAAGGCTGCCCCAACTGCTGCAAGCCTGTCAATAGCTTGGTTCTCTTTTCTAGGAATGGACTTTATGCCAAAGCCCTCAAAATATTCAATGAGGTCCCACACCCTGTTTTTGTAGTACTTGAGTAGATCATTCTTGACAGCATGCTACCCCTTAACTTGGTTGACAATCAACTCACTATCACCAAAGACTTGCAAGTTCTTTATTCCTCTCTTGATTGACCAATGCAATCCTTGTATCAAGGCTTCATATTTAGCAGTGTTATTAGAGCATGCAAATTGAAATCTAAAAGCTGAATAATACTTAACTCCTTGAGGTGAAACAAGCATAGCTACCCCTTCGGCCCCTTGTTTGCTCCTTGATCCATCAAAAAAAACAACTGTCATACCTCATTGTCATCCTTATGGTCTGGCTTGGTGATGCTAGGGATAGGCTGATTTTATTCATGCATGCAATAGACTCCTAGCTCAGATTCTTCTATTTCTTGATAAGGATCAAAAGCATGCACCTTGTTTGCCCATTCATCAAGAGTCAGATCTGGGATACTTCCAACCTTGGTGTCATCTTCATCGGTGCTTGGATGATCTTCTTGATCAAACTTTGAACAATTGGTATTGATTTGGCTCGGAGTGTAAGGCTTAATGTGAAAGTTTGCAATAGGCTCAAATCTGATTATGGCTTTAGTTCCATATCTTGTTCTAAACAACATGTGTTTCCAATCAGTAGATAAGTACCCTCCAATCTTGGCTATGAAATCCCTTGATAGACATAGGGAAAAGAGTGGTGGAAGGTCTATTACTGAGACATCTTGCAAAACAACAATGTTGGGGCATGCATGCAAAGTAAGACTCAAGTTTTTGATCACTCCAACTGTTATTCTCGCTATCCCATCCAATTGCACTACCCCTTTGGATATGAATTCATATTAAAGCCCTAAGCTCGATCAGCTATTTTCTTGGGCATTCTTGAACTACTTGCCCCCAAATCAATCATGCAATTATGTACTAATTGGTTTCTAATGATCAATGAAACGAGAGAATGGAGGGGGCTTCAAATTTTACCTTGCTGTCCTCCATGATTCCCCTCGGACTAGGTAGCATTTGTGAGCACCTTCTTTTGCATTTGGACTTGCTGATTTGAAGTTGACCAGTCCTTCATGACAGCTTGTAGCAAATCTCTTTGGCCTGGGATAGATAGTGATTCCCACATTGATATGTTTACATTTGTCTTCTTCATCTGATCAATGATGTTGAATGGAGATGAAGCATCTCTTTGCTATCCCTTGGCCTGTACATTCATTCCTTGCATATGAGCAGCAACAATTGGCATTTGAGTTGGCCTAGGAGCTATTTTAGGCAGCCCTTGTGTGTTTGGAGCTGAATTTTGTTTGCCAATAATTTGTGGAGTGATATAAGGTTATGGATTACTTGGAGCTAATGGTTGTTCTTCACCCAAATTTCTCCTTTTTGACCTTGTGTTGGCTGCAACACTTTGGGAAACTATTTGATTCATGCCACAAAAATCTTCTGCCTGCCAGTTTACAAGTGTGGTATCATTTGGAGTTGATTACTGCTGGAATGTGTCTGGTTGTTGGTTATTTCCTTGACTCCCTTCACCCTCCACACCAGTTGTAGTCACCATTAACGCTTGATTTAAGGCATTGTTGAAGCACATAGACTTGTTGTGAGGTTCATTACATGGGAAACAACAATCATACTCTTGAGCTATGTTGTTTTTCATTGGCACTAATGCCTTAGAGGTAGATATAGCGTAGGGATTATAGGGCTGAAATGGCCTATTGGCGGGAGGTCTTACTTGATTTAAATTTGTAACTGGATTGGGTGGTCTTTGAGGCTGGTATGGCTGCCTGTTAGGCTGAGCTTGAGGCTGGAAAGGAGGTCTAAAACCTTGGGCTTGCTGCCTCTTGAGTGTAACTAGCTCATTGCCTAGATTTTGCAATTTCTTCATGACTTCTTAAAGTTCATTTGAGGCACTAGAAGATGAAGTAGAAACTTCACTTGAATTATGATTTCTAGGAGTGGGAATAGGAGCTAAAATAGGCACTTGACTAGTACTTGGGCTCTCTAAACTTGGATATAATGGCATTGGAGGCCTAGGAGCTAGCTTTCCAGCTTGAATCAAACAATTTTCAGCTCTAATGGCAATGCTATAAGCAACAGGGATAGTTGTGCCTCCCATGGATTGAATCAACATAGAAATATTAGAATTTAAAGCTTTAAGGTAATATAGAAAAGCACCTTCTACTGTTAGCCTTACTGCCATTGGAATCCTCTCCCAAGTCCTTTGAAATCTGAAGTTGAAGTCGGTCAGCTACTCATTGGGAGCTCTCTTGATGGTTGTCAGTTGTTCCAAAAGGGACAAGTTATCTCCCTTTTCTCCAAACTGCTCGTGGAGGGCTATACATAGCTAGTTCCAATTTTAAATAGAACCTGAGGCAAGACTCCTAAACCATTGCAAATATTTCCCTTTGAATGAAGATGCCAGCAGTTTGACAACAACTTGCATCTCATTGATCTCATGGATTGCACAAATATTAGCAATATCCTTAACATGATCACCAAGAGTGGTCTGATTCTCTCTAGTAAAGTATGGAATGTTCTTCAATGCTGCAACTGGGATTGGATTTTTTACATTGAGAGCAAGTCGGCTGCTGCTAGTGAAATTGACATAGGGGTTGTTTTGTGCCATTCTGATTGTCCTTAGAATCCTTGTTGATTGAATGAAAGGCCTGCCAGGTGGAGGAGTTGATAGGGTTCTGTTTGGTGGAGATGGAGACCTTTGAATTCTCCTCCCTCTTTACCTTCTTCTTGGAGATAACTGCATATGTTCAAACAACACCTCTTCTTCTCTAACTCTTGACCTTGTGGTGATTCTTCTCATGAGTTTTTAGGTCTACACTGCTAAAACCAGCTGATTCTTCTTCCTTGGAGTCACCAGATGTGTAATTTAGGGCTCTTTTAAGAAAGAAACTTACAACAAATGCACATCAATTTTTTGCAATGAAGATGAAGACCTCTAAGGTCCCATCGGGCATGCCAAAACTATTGTTGCAAATTAGCAACACCCCTAGATGTTGATCAGACCTCTAGTTTGATCTTTTAGAAATCTAGTGTGATTTCACAACATTAAATCCTCTTCCCAAGTGTGGGACTTGAAAAATGGGAGAGGAATCTCTAGATTAGAGGCTGATTCCTCAACTCTCCTGACCAGATATATCACTTACAAGTTGCAGAGGTTTAAATTCCTAATTCCCACTCTAAATTCCAAGGGGAAAAAGATAGGGAATGTAAGAAAAATGAGACTAATGCTAATGAGGTAATACACCAAAGGAGTAGCAAAAACCTAATATTGCAATATATACACAATCCACAAGGAAACACATCACAAAGCATGCACAAATTACTCAAGATGTAATG
Source organism: Taxus wallichiana var. yunnanensis (assembly GCA_018340775.1). Taxonomy (NCBI): domain Eukaryota; kingdom Viridiplantae; phylum Streptophyta; class Pinopsida; order Cupressales; family Taxaceae; genus Taxus; species Taxus wallichiana. The sequence continues at coordinate 173,744,959 of CM031244.1, forward strand.
AAAGATCGGGGAAAAAATGGTAAATATATGAAAGGATTGAGGGATTTTAATCACAGAGCATACATTATCATTTCAGATCCAATACAATGCATCACAGTGACCAAGAGGCAAAAAGGGTGCTGTATTGCATGGAAAGGTAAAATTTCCACAAATTCGCCAAAAGGAAGAAAAGGGAAGTCATAGAGAGCTGAAAAAGTGTCTCTCTTTTAAAAATGAGCCCATTCTAGCTTTTACAAGTGCAAAAAGTGACCTCGGGAGAGAAAAACACGGGAAAATGTGGGAGAGCCTCAACCACTAACAAAAATGTAGTAAAACAACATGGGAATCCTTATAGGCCCATCCCGACATTTTTGCCATCTTTGGGAGAGAATGCGAGCCATTCTTCATTAAAAATGGTGGTTGAAACGTCATTTCATGGTCCATGACCACATGCCAAAGTTGTTTTTCATTTTTCTCCTCCAAACTCCATAAAAATACTAAAATGACCACAAAGTCTTATAGATAATTTCACCATCTTTCTGTTGATATAAAGAACGCAAAAAACCAAACTTTCGATTGAAAGATATGGCCGTTTGAAATTTTAGGGCAAAACAGGCCAAATCGGATGGCGGGTGAAAATTTTGAAATTTTTCATTTTTTTGCATTTGGGAAAATTTCCCAAAAATCCCTATGCTCCACCATTCCAGTGCCATGTGGCATGTTTTGGTTGGGTGCGGGCCTTCGCTTTGTTTCCCACCGTTTTGGTCATTGGAATTTTTTTCCAAAAATTCCCGCTGGTCGATGATCCGAGGACACGTGGCAAAATGTGATTGGGCACGGGCCTTCTACGCTTGAATTTTCCATCTTTGTTTGGGCATATTTTTGACTCAGACACATGGCATAACCCCATTGGTTGCGGGATTTTCCTGTTCCTTTTTCCCTGCGGGCCTTTCCTATATTTTTGATGCCACTGGACACGTGGCAAGATTCCATTAGATCACGTTTCGGGAGTGGAATTTTTTCTTTCTGAAATTTCCTTTGTTTTTCTTTGGGAAAATTTCCTAAATTTTCCTTGCCTTCCACTAGTCTGGGACATGTGGCATCATCTCATTCATCGTGGGCCCTGGGGCAAACATTTTCCTCTGCACAATCCCTTTGGGAAAAATTATCAATCTCCCCGTGCTCTCGAAGGTCCACGTGCCCATGGACACGTGGTAGGCCCTGGATTGGTTGGCGGGGCCACAGCTAATAATTTCCCTTTCCTTTTTAACAAAACACTTCACCAAAATTCCAATCTTTCCTCCGCCATCCGCCGGTCCGATGCCATAGGACACGTGGCACAACATGATTGGTTGCGGGGCTTTCCTTTTAAAATTTTCCCTGGGCAAACACTTAGTCAATTTTTCAATTTTCTCCCCTTCGACACATGGCGGGATCCATTCGCGGCGGGCTGTGGGGAAAATATTCCCTTTGAAATTTTGCAAAACACTTGGTAAAAAAATCCAAGTTTTCCTCTGACCCCCGCCACTTCCTTGAAACGTGACGCCATTTCATTGGCTACAGGCCTTTCAGGGAAAATTTCCCACAAAAATCCGCCAAGCCATAACTTCAAAAATACATGGAGTTAGGAGGAAAACTTTACCTTTCTAGAAAGCTGAGAAAGAGCTCTATCCAATGGTGCCATTTCCGAAAGTCTTAGAGTGCCCGAAAAGAAAAATTATGACTAAGGCACAAGAGAGGGAAGAATGAAGGGAGTTAGCCACAAAAAATGAGTGGGGCTCATTTTGGATAACAGGTGCTATGTGGCGAGAGGAGTGGTGGGGGTGGAACTTTTTGGGAAAATTTTCCTAAAATTCAAAAAGGGGAAAATTTTAAATTTTCGTCCCACGATCCATTTTTGCCCTATTTTTCCCTAAATCTTCAGAGGGGCATAAATTTTGATCCAGAGCTTAGATTTTCACGTTCTTGGTGTCATTGGAAAGCTGGTGAAATTCTCTACATGATGGAGGGTCCAATTTTGTATTTTGATGGAGAATTGTGGGAGAAAAATGGAGAAACGTCCCTGGCAGAAAAAACATAGAATTGACTTTCAACCACCAAATTTAATGAAGTATGGTAATTTTTTGGATCTGTAGAACAATGTACTTCTAAGTATGGGTTCATCCATGAATCCCATCACTCGAAGGTGAAATTTGAGGAATCTAGTTGGTGGTTGAGTTCATAAATCCATTTTTCCCACATTTTTTGCTTTCTCTCCTTCTGCTTGATCATTAAAAGCTAGATTTGGCTCATTTGTTAAAGGGTTGGATGTTTTTTCCGCTCTTGCAAGCTCTCTTTTCTTCCTCACCAAGTAGATTTGTAGAGTTTCATACCTCTCATCATACAGACTATAGCATGTATTTTACCTCCTGGCCATTGTAATGCATTGTATTAAACTTGAGAATGATAATGTATATTCTGTGATTGATTTTTCCCAATCCTCTCATGTGTTTATCATTGTCTTTTGATCTCTCATTACATTCTAGCAATCTGTGCATATTTTTTGTTGTATTTCTTATGATTTTGTCAATTTTGCAAAGTAGATGTTCACAACTCCCTTGGTATATCACCACTTTTACTTAGTTTTATTTCTTCTGCATCCTTTATCTCTGTCTCCTTGGAATTTAGAGTAGGATCTAGTATTAAACCTCTACAAAAGTTCATGCATATACCTGATCAGAGGAGTGAAGGAACTAGCCTTTAATCTGGAGAGTCTTTTCCAGGTTTTTTTTGCAAAGTCCCACACTTGGGGAAAAGATTCAATGTTGTGCAATCACAATGGATGTCCATTATCAAACTAGAAATATGAGAAAACATCCAGAGGGTGCTGCTGATTTACACTAACAGTTTTGGCATGCTCGGTGGGACCTTAGAGGTCTTCATATTTATTACAACAAAGTTGATGTGCATTTGTTGTAAGTTTCTTTCTTAAAAACAACCCTATAAGTTGATGTGCAGAGCCCTGATCTGCACATCTAGTGACTCCAAAGAGATAAAAACAACTGGTTTCAGTAGTCCAAGTCTAAGGATTCATGAGAAGGATCCAAACAAGGTCAAGGGAAAGAGAAGAAGGATTATCTGAGTATCCACAGTTATCCCTAGGAAGAAGATAGAGGGGAAGAAGAATTTAAAGGTCTCTATCTCCACAAAACAGAACTCTATCAACTCCTCCACCTGGTAGACCTTTCATCCAATCAATAAGGATTCTCAGGCCAATTAGAATGGCACAACACAACCCTTATGTCAACTTCACTGGCAGTAGTCCACTTGCCCTCAATGCACAAAATCTAGTTCCAGTTGCAGCATTGAAGAACATCCCATACTTTACTGGAGAAAATCAGACCACTCCTAGTGACCATGTCAAAGACATTGTTAATGTTTCGGAATCCATAAGATTTTTGAGATGCAAATTTTTGTCAAGTTGTTGGCATCTTCATTCAAAGGGAAAGCCTTAAAATGTTTTAGGAGCCTTGGGGCAGGATCTATCCAAAATTGGAATCGAGTTATGCATAGCTCTCCATGAGCATTTTGGAGAAAAGGGAGATAATTTTTCTCTATTGGAACAATCGACAATTATCAAGAGAGCTCCTAATGAGTAGCTAACAAACTTTAATTTCAAATTTCAAAGGACACGGGATAGAATCCCAATGGCAAGTAAAGCCAACAGCTGCAGCAGTGCTTATCTATACTATCTCAAAGCTTTAATTTTTGATATTTCTATGTTAATTCAATCCATGGGACGTGCAAATATACCTACAACTTAAAACGTTGCCATTAGGGTTGAGAAGCTGTTTAATCCAAGTGGTAAACTAGCTCCTAGGCCTCCCATGCCCTTGTATCCAAACTTGGAAAGCTCAAGCACTAGTCAAGCACCTACTTTAGCCCCTATTCCCACTCCTAGAAATTAGAGTTCAAATGAAACTTCTACTTCATCCTCTAGTGCCTCAAATGAACTTCAAAAAGTCATGAAACAACTACAAAATTTAGGCAATGAGCTGGTTACACTCAAGAGGTAGCAAGCCCAAGGTTTTAGACCTTCTTACTAGTCTCAAGCTCAGCCTAATAGGCAACCATATCAGCCTAATAGGCCACCTAATCCAGCTACAAATCAAAATCAAGTAAGGCCTCCTGCCAATAGACTATTTCAGCCCTATAATCCCAATGTTGCATTTGCCTCTAAAGCCTTAGTGCTAGTGCAAAATAATATAGCTCAAGAGTATGATTGGTGTTTCCCATGCAATGAACCTCACAACCAGTCTATGTGCTTAAATGGTGCCTTAAACCAATCTTTGATGGTGAAAAAAACTGGCGTGGAGAGTGAGGTGAGTCAAGAAACAAACCAACAACAAGGAACATCTCAAAAAAATACAACACCAAATGAGACTACACTTGTGAACTGGCAGGTGAAGATTTTTGTGCATGAATCAAATAATTTCTCATAATGTAGCAGCTAACACATGGTCAAAGAAGAGGAATATTGGTGAAGGGAAATCATTGGCTCCAGGTGATCCACAACCTTCCATCATTCCACTAGATGTTGGCAAGAAAAATACAGTTCCAAATATGCAAGGACAACCCAAGCCACCTTCTAGACCAGCTCAAATGCCAGTTGTTGTAGCCCATGTACAAGAAAAGAGTGTGCAGGATAGGGGGCAGCAAAGAGATGTTTCATCCCCATTTAACATCATTGAACAAATGAAGAATACAAATCTAAATATATCTATGTGGGAATCACTATCCATCCTAGGCCAAAGGGATCTACTACAAGCTGCCATGAAGAATTGGTCAACTTCAAATCAGCAAGCTCATATGTAAGAGAAGGTACTCACAAATTCTTCTCAGCCTGAGGGGAATCTTGGAGGATAGCAAGGTAAAGTTTTGAATCCCCCTCCATTCTATGTTTCATTTATCATTGGAGATAAATTAGTACATAATTGTATGATTGATTCTGGGGCAAGTAGTTCTGTGATGCCCAAGAAAATAGCTGATCAGTTGGGCCTCCAATATGAAGTCATATCCAAAGGGGTAGTGCAACTAGATGGGACAATAGTAACAATAGTTGGGGTAATTAAATATTTGAGCCTCACCTTGCATGCATGCCCCAATGTCACTGTTTTGTAAGATGTCTCAGTGATAGATTTACCACCACTTTTTGCCCTATGTTTGTCAAGGGATTTCATAGCTAGAATTGGAAGGTATTTATCTACTGATTGGTCACACATGTTGTTTAGAACAAGATACAGAAATAAAGCCACAATCAGGTTAGAACCTATTGCAAACTTCCACATTGAGCCTCATACTCCAAGCCCAATCAATGCCAACTGTTCAACATTTGATCAAGAGGATTACCCAAGCACCGATGAAGCTGACACCAAAGTTGGAAGCATCCCAGATTTGACTCTTGATGAATGGGAAAACAAGGTGCATGATTTTGATCCCTACAAGGAAATAGAGGAATCTGAACTAGGGGTTTATTGCATACATGAAGAAAATCAGTCTATTCCTAGCATCACCAAGCCAGACCATAAAGATGATAATGAGGTATGGCAGTTGTTCTTTGATGGGTCAAGAAGTAGACAAGGTGCAGGAGGAGGAGCTATGCTTGTTTCACCTCAAGGAATTAAGTATTATTCAACTTTTAGATTTTAGTTTGCATGTTCTAATAACACTAGCTGAATATGAAGCTTTGATACAAGGATTGCATTGGTCAAGAAAAAGAGGTATCAAAACTTACAAGTCTTTGGTGACAGTGAGCTAATTGTTAATCAAGTTAAAGGGCAGCATGCTGCCAAGAATGACCTGCTCAAGTGTTATAAGAATAGGGTGTGGGACCTCATTTATGACTTTGAAGGCTTTGGCATCAACTCCATCCCTAGGAAAGAAAACCAAGCTGCTAAAAGGCTCGCAGAGTCGGGCAGCCTTTGATGTTGTGGAAAGTATCAAGAATGATAAAGTGCAGCCAAACATTCATGTGATTGTAAGGCCATCAGTGCCAGACAATAACGTAAGTTGGAAAGTGTTTGAAAGTGACCAACAAATCATCAATTTATTGCAAGAAGAAGCTGAGTTCTCAGCCAAAATTCAAGAAAAGTTAGAACAACAGTATGGTGATCAAGTGGTACAGTTGAGAACTAACAAACTGCCAAAAGGACTTGTCACTTTGGAGTCCATTTTTAATCCTAGTGATCAATTTAGGAAAGATAAAGAAAACATCCAAGTCAAGGGAGAAGATTGAGAGCCCATCTCAGTGGGAGAAGGCAAATTACTTCAAATTGGTAAAGTGGCAACTGAGCAAGAAAGGTATGAGTTCATGTAACTTTTCCAAGAGTTTTGGATGTATTTTCTTGGAGCTATGAAGACTTGAGTGGTTTCAATCCCAAGCTAGCTCAACACACAATTAAATTAGATCCAAGTGTTAAACCCATCAAGAGAAAACAAAGGCCAGTCAATCCACACATGGAGCCTCTCATCAAGAAGGAATTGTATAAGTTAATAGAGGCAAGTATCATATTTCCCATCAAGCATTCAAGCTGGGTAGAAAACCTGGTTCCAGTTAGAAAGAAGAGTGGAGAAATCAGATTATGCGTAGACTTTAGAGATTTAAATAGAGCATCCCTCAAGGATCATTACCCACTTCCTTCTATGGAGCAAATTTTGCAAGTTGTTGCTGGCTTTGAGAGGTTTTCATTGCTAGATGGTTATTTAGGGTATAATCAGAACATGGTAAAGGAAGATGATCAGTTCAATACTGCCTTCACCACCAAATGGGGAACCTATGCATATATGAAAATGCCATTTGGGTTGTCTAACACTGGAGCTACCTTCCAAATGGAAATGGATATGGCATTCAAGGGATTGATTAACAAGATAGTGCTAATATACCTAGATGATATTACTGTATTTTCTAAAAGTGCAGCAGATCATCTCTTTCATTTGAGGCAAGTGTTCCAAAGATGTAGAATATTTGGGGTGTCCTTGAATCCCAAAAAATGTATTTTCCTAGCTCATGAAGGAAAGCTCCTTGGCCACATTATTTCTAAAGAGGGATTAATAATTGATCTAGAGAGGGTTGAAGCAATAAAAACACTACCATTACTAAGTCACAAGAAGGCCCTTCAAAGTTTCTTGGGTAGGATCAATTTTGTTCGAAGGTTTGTTCCATATTTTATAGCCCTTGTCAAGCCAATAACTATGATGTTCAAGAAAATCATGGCTTTTAAATGGAAAGCCTAAGGTAAGGCAAGTTTTGAGGCAATCAAGGAGGTTATCTAACAGGCTCCAACTCTCATTAACCCATATTTATCCAAGGATTTTATCCTTTATGCATTTGAAGGTGATGATACTATTTCTGTAATTTTAGTACAGCAAAACAAAGAAAATGTAGAGAAACCAATTGCCTTCTTTAGCCAAAGCTTAGAGGACTATGAGCTAAGGTATTATTTCATTGAGAAGCATGTTTTTGCAGTGATTATGAGCTTGAAGAAATTTAAGCGTCTAGTTTCAAATAATAAGGTTCAACTGCTAGTTTCTCATGTGGGAGTTAAGGACTTCCTCCTCACCAAGGACCTAAATAAAAAATGTGCAGGGTGGATTACTCGTGTCATGGAGTGTGACATTGAGATCAAATTCACCAAGCTGGTCCAAGGAAAGGGATTATGTGAATAGCTGGTCTTGAGCAAATCAATGGAAGCAAGCAATGAGAAGGATGTTGTTTTGGTGTTGCAAGACAACCAAGAACAAAGAGGTGTTCAAGGAGAGAATGATGATAAGCTCACTCCTTGTTGGACCCAAGGCATAATGTACTTCTTACAAATATGACTATGCCCTCTAGAGATGGAAAAAACCAAGAGAAGACACTTCAGATTGCAGACTATTCCATATGCACTTGTTGATGGTGTCTTGTTTAAAAAGGATATAAATGGAGTGCTGCTGAGATGCATTAGAACAAATCAAATTAATAGAAATTTAAAAGAGTTCCATGGTAGATCAGCTGGGGGCCATTTTTCTCCAAGAGTGATAACCCTCAAGATTATGAAGGTTGGTTATTATTGGCCCAAGGTGTTTAGTGATTGCTATGCATGGATCAAGAGATGCAAAAAATGTGCATTCTTCACAGGTAAGGAAAGATTGGTAGCCCTTCCATTGAACCCAATTTCAGTTGACCAGCCATTCATGCAGTGGGGTTTGGACTTCATTGGAGTCATTAATTAAGCCAATGACACAAGTGGATCCTATCAGCTATAGTTTACTTCACCAAATGGACTGAGGCGGTGGCACTTAAAGAAGTAAATGAATCCAGCATTCTAGAATTTTATGAAGGGATATTAACCAAATTTAGTATACCTACCACTATAATATCAGATAATGCATTGGCATTCATTAGATCAAAGGTAATAGAATGGGTTGTTAAGAATGGGATCTATCTAAGAACTTCATCAAATTATTACCCTCAAGGTAATGGCCAAGTTGAGTCTACCAACAAGAAACTATTAAAGATCATTAGGAGGACTCTTGATGAAAATTAGAGGACTTGGCATACTAAACTGAAATCAGCCTTATGGGCTGATAGGATAACTCCCAAGAGATCCACAGGTAACTCTCCATTCAGACTTGTTTATGGAAGAGAGGCAATCTTGCCTATGTCACTTGAATTTCCAACATTGGAACTCATGAAGCAATTGGAATTGTTGGATTTTGGACCCATGGAGGTTAGATATGATGAATTGATGGAGCTCCAAGAAATCAGAGAGCATATAGCCCAAACAATGGGGAAGGACCAAGCCTTGATCAAGAGAACCTTTGATAGGAAAGCTAAGGCTAGAACCTTCCAAGTTGGAGATTTAGTTTTGAAATGGGATGCAGACCGAGAAAATCCATGAAGGCATTCAAAGTTTGATGCCATTTGGAGTGGCCCTTATATGGTCAAAGTAAGAATAGTAATGCTTTCCAATTATCTACATTGGATGGTGAAGAACTACAGATTCTAGTTAATGGAATCCATCTAAAACATTGCTACTAGGAGGAAGCTCCTCACCTTGTACATATTAGCTTAGATTTTCATTCCTCCAAGTGCTTGTGCACATTTTTTTGTTGTAGCTTAGTTTTCCATTTCCCTAAGTGCTTTGGCACAAGCTTTTCTGTCCCAAGAATGCATCTTTGTAGGCCATGTTCCAAATCAGGTGATTTTCTACTCTCACAATCTCCTTTCTAGAAATTTTCTAATGAGTTGAGAGCACCAAGTAGTTAATTTGATGACTCCATGCCCAATGGATTGCTTCAAGTAGCTGATCATTCATCTAGCAGGCAGATGCCCCCTCTGAGTCACCAAAATTGTTATCTAAAATAAGCCCCTTGCTCATTTTTGGCTAACTTCCTTTCATTCCTTCCTTCCTTGTGCCTCAGTTGAATTTTTTCACTTTTTAGGCACTCAAAATTTCTGGAAATGGTTTCATCAGGTAGAGAATCTTCTCAGCTTTCCAGAAAGGTAAAGTTTTCCCTCTAACTCCTTGTATTTTGCAAGTTATGGCTCAATGGAGTTTTGGAGGGAAATTTTCCTAGGGAGGTTCATGACGAATTGAAAGGTGCCACATGGTAGAAAATAGCAGGAGTGGAGGTAAGTTAGAAATTTTTGCCAAGATTGGTCGGGGGCACAAAAAGAAAATTTTGGCCCGAAGGCCCACCGGTGAATAGGAAGTGGCCACATGTACAAGAGGCCATCAGAGGTCAGACTGGTCTCCCCAAAAAATTTCAAAAATTGGTGCAAAAGAAGAGTCTCGGCCTGAAGCCCCACAACGAATGAAAATGTGCCATGTGTCCATAGACTAGTAGGTGGCGGAGGCGCGGGGGAATTTTCCATTTTTACCAAAGTGTGGCAAATGGCACAATAAAACTCCACCCCGATGGCCCATGCCAATCAAAACATGCCACGTGTCCATGTGGCCGACAATAGTCAAAAGGGGTGCGACGTCAAAGGAAATGTTTGGAGTTCGGGCTGCGCCAATAGAAAGGTGCCACGTGTCCTATTCGGGGCAATGGTCGGCGTCAATGAAAAATTAGAAGTGTGCCCCACAAGCGAATAGAAAGGTGCCATGTGGCGAGAGGAGCGATGGGGGTGGATATTGTTGGGAAAATTTTAAATTTTCATCCCGCTGATCCATTTTTTGCCCTATTTTTCCCTAAATCTTCAAAGGGGCATAACTTTTGATCCAAAGCTCAGATTTTCACGTTCTTGGTGTCATTGGAAAGCTAGTGAAATTCTCTACATAATGGAGGGTCCAATTTTGTATTTTGATGGAGATTATGGGAGAAAAATGGAGAAACATCCCTGACATGAAAAACACAGAATTGACTTTCAACCACCAAATTTAATGAAGTATGGTCATTTTTTTTGGATCTGCAGAACAATGTACTTCTAAGTATGGGTTTTTCCATGAAGCCCATCACTCTACAAGTAAAATTTGAGGAATATGGTTGGTGGTTGAGTTCATAAATCCATTTTTCCTACATTTTTGCTTTCTCTCCTTCTACTTGATCATTAAAAGCTAGATTTGGCTCATTTGTAAAGGGTTGGACATTTTTTTGCTCTTGAAAGCTCTCTTTTCTTCCTCAGTAGGTAGATTTGTAGAGTTTCATACCTCTCATATAGACTACAACATGTATTTTTCCTCTTGGCCATTGTAATGCATTGTATTGAACTTGGGAATGATAATGTATGTTATGTGATTGATTTTTCCCAATCCTCTCATGTGTTTATCATTGTCTTTTGATCTCTCATTACATTCTAGAAATCTGTGCATATTTTGTGTTGTATTTCTTATGATCTGTGTCAATTTTGCAAAGTAGATGTTCACCACTCCCTTGGTGTATCACCACTTTTACTTAGTTTTATTTCTTCTGCATCCTTTATCTCTATCTCCTTGGAATTTAGAGTAGGATCTAGTATTAAACCTCTGCAAAATTTCATGCATATACCTGATCAAAGGAGTGAAGGAACCAACCTTTATTTTGGAGAGTCTTTTCCAGTTTTGTTTTGTAAAGTCCCACACTTGGGGAAAAGATTCAATGTTGTGCAATCACACTAGATTTCCATTATCAAACTAGAAAGCTAAGAAAACATCCATGGGGTGCTGCTGATTTGCACTAACACAACCTTTAGGACAAGGTATGAGCATTATGAATTCATAGTTTTACCTTTTGGATTAACAAATGCACCTGCAGCTTTTATGAATTTAATGAATAATATCTTTTGATAATACTTTGACAAATTTTTGCTAGTATTCTTAGACGATATTCTCATATATTCTAAAAGTATCGATGAGCATAATGAGAATTTTAAGATAATTCTTGAAATCTTAAGAAAAACAATATTTTATGGCAAGTTGTCTAAATGTTCTTTCTATGAGACAAAAGTACACTATCTAGGACATGCTATAAGTAAATATGGAATAGTTGTTGACCCATCAAGGATTTTCGCTATAAGCCATTTGGAATGAACCTATGAATGTACATGAAGTCTAAATCTTCATGGGTCTTACTAGTTATTATAGAAAATTTTTAAGGACTTTTAAAATATTATTGCACCAATAACTTCATTACAAAAGAAACATAAGAAATTTGAGTGGAGTGTAAAATGTGAATCTGTGTTTAAATATCTTAAGGATCAATTAACATTTGCACCTATTTTGGTTATACCTGATCTAAATGGGGACTTTACAGTAGTAACAAATGCTTCTAGGGAAGGGCTTGGAGGTATCTTGTTACAAAATGATCATGTTATAGCATATGAGAGCAGAAAAACTCAAGTTACATGAATTGAATTATGCTCCCCATGACCTAGAGCTTGCTTCCATTATTCATGCACTTCAAGTATGGAGGTATTATATTTTAGGGAGACCTTTTGAATTAAATACTGACCATCTTGGGCTAAATTATATTTTCACTTAGCCAAATCTAAATGCAAGACAACAAAGGTGGTTAGAGTTTTTGTCTCAGTATGATTTTGATATAAGTTACACAAAGGGAAAATAAAACAGAGTGGAAGATGCACTAAGTTGTAGGAAACATATTTATGCACTTATAACCTTGAGAACTTAGTTTAAGGATGAAGTAAAAAGAATTATGGAATCTGATTCATACTTTCAGCAAGTAAAAACAACACTTGCTGCAGATCCAAATGACTCAAGATATAAAGGTTTTCACTTTGATGATGAAGGAATCATGAGATATAACAATCAAGTATATATACCTTCGGGAAATGAGTTGAGAAAGAAGTTTTTAGTTGAATTTCATAATTCACCTTATTTAGGACATCCTGGTATTACAAAAATGCTTGTTGATTTAAGAAAAATATTTTTGAAAGGGATGAAAAAGGATGTAATTGATTTTGTCACACACCGCTTAGAATTTCAAGTGTGTAAAGGTGAGCATATGCATCCGGCTAGCTTATTCTACCCTCATAACATACCACAAAGTATAAATGGTAGGTGATTAGCATGGATTGTTTACAAAGGATGCCAATGTCAAAGAATAAGAATGATTTTATTTTAGTTGTTGATAAACTAACAAAAGTAGCACATTTTATTCTTTGGTAATATTAAGGATAATTCCCCTATTTTAGTAAAATGATTTGTGCATGAAATTTTCTGATTACATGGTGTACTGAATTGATCATATAAGATAGAGATCCTAGAATGGCATCTAGATTTTGGCAAATGCTTAATACATCCTTAGAAACTAAATTGAATTTTAGTTCAACATGCCACGCAGAAACGAATGGGAAAAATGAAAGAGTTAATGAAGTTTTGGAAAATATGTTACGTATGTACTGCATGGATCAAAAGTACAAATGGGAAGAGTACCTTCCATTAATTGAATTTTCTTATAATAACGCGTATCACGCCTCTCTAAAAATGACACCTTCAAAGCATTATACGGAAGGAAGTGTAGGACTCTTATCAGCCTAGAATAGCCTAGAGGATAGAGAGGTAATTTGACCTAAGATCCTTACTAAAATGGAAGAACAAGTTAATATGATTCATGAACATTTGAAAGAACAATCCGATAGGTAAAAAAGCTATTCGTATCTAAAAAGGGTTGATAAGAAATTTGAACTTGGTGAAAAATTCTTGTTGAGGGTAAAGCTGAAAAAGAGTTCTATAACCATTAGCAAGGCTGCCAAACTATCACCTCGTTATGTGGGACCCTTTGAAATTATTGAAGTAATCAATCTTGTAGCTTATTGTTTAACTTTACCACCTAATTTATCATGAATGCATGATGTTTTCCATATTTCTATACTTAAGAAATATGTTTCATATTTATCACAAGTGTTAAATTGGAATTCCTTGTAGGTCCAAGACCTAGGAATAATCATGGCTAAACCCATTAGAGTGCTAGAAACTCATCTTCTATGTTGGTTCCCAATGTTGCACATCCCATGCTTTGCTAAAGAGAAATGTGTTTTTTCCTGTTTCGAGAAAAAATGGCTTTGGATCTTCCCATCCTTCAAATTTGATGAAAAACAACTTGTATCTATGTTTAAATGGTTTGAGTTGTTTGTTTTTTCTCCATTCTTGCACCATTTTGAGGAATTTCTAAGTTTTCCTTGTGTTTTTCCCTAATTTTTCCCGTTCAACCACCTTTACCATTTTTTTTCCATTTTCCCAGCCTTTATAGCTCGAAATTGTTCGATTTATACTTATTTGCCCCCAAAAATCCCTTGCCATGGTTGTAAATGGCTTTGAATCACTTTTCATTTGTCCTTTGATTGAAAATTTCTTCACCCATGAAGGAAAAATCGATTTTGGGTGTCGCTAGAAATTTTTGTATTTTTTACTGTCATACGGGTGTCCTTTACCCATCAAATTTTAGCTCAAAAATATTCTCCTACATGGCCATTTGTGATTGGACAAGGTTCGACAGGTCTGCTCGAGTGACTTAGAATTTTTGTGTTTTTGGCAAAAGGTCTAAATTGTCCCCGCAAGTCCACAGGCCCTCAGCCAATCAGAGGGTGACATGTGGCAGTTAGAAAAGTCAAAACAGTGGAGGGGCAGAGCTATGGAGGCACGGTGGAAAAATTTCCTTTGGTGAAAAGGAGTTAAAGTATGAAATAAGAGCACAGGCCCTAGCCTATTAGAAGGTGACATGTGGCAGGGAAAGGCGGAGGTGCGGGAGTGTGGAGGAAATGGTGAAAATTTTCCTTTGTGGAAAATGTTAAAATATAAATAATAGCAAGACCGCCCCTGCACAGCCCAATAAAGTGAGGACACATATCTTGTGGGAGGGCAGAGTTGCAAAGGAAAAAGGTAAAATTTTCCTTTTTCTAAAAAGAGGCAAAATGTTTAAAATTGAGCCGTGACTCTGTATCCAGTCATATTGCACCACGTGTTAGGCCCAAATCTCAATGGCAGAGCGGCGGAGGAAATCGAGAAATTTTGCAAATTTTCAAAAAGGTTGGAAAAAGGTAGAAAGGCACCCCGGGCCCGTTTTGGCTTATTTTTGCCATGTGGAGGGCTCAGATTAAAGGGATAAAGGAAAATCAATAGCAACTATACATTTTGTCACTTTTATAGCCATTCTAGCTCAAGGAAGTGTCGAAATGCATTTTTCGCATCGATTTTGATCGATTTTTTTGCCAATTCATGTCATTTTGGCTTGCAAGGTCTGAATCGATCATTTTGGAGGGTCAATTTTCAGATTCAAGGCACATTTCAAAATGAATTTTTACCCTAACCCATCCAAAAACGTGAAATATCAGATCCAAAAGTTACAGAGTCAAATTTTGGAGGGATAAGGATGAAATAATGAAAGGAAGGGGGTCTGCATGCTTTGAAGATGAAAAACATGCCTCCACAATGGATAATGATGCAAATTTTGCAATGATTCATCTCTTTTTGAGACAACTGAAACTTTTTGGATGTTTTATGTTAAACTTCCCTCTCTACGAATCATTTGAAATTTTGTAACAAATTTGATCCTTTGGCATATTCTTTTCTTGAGAAAGAAGGCTCGAAGGAGATTGAAATCTATATATTGCATGAATTTTTCATGCAAAGGGTTAGAAGAGTTTAAAAAATCCTAGAAAACTAAAAATTTCACGAGAAAATCTGGGAAGAAGCCCATTCTTTGAGTGACCACTTGAGAAACTCATGTAACTCTCTCGGTATTAGATTTCAAACCATGTTAAGTTGATTGCACATGTATATCCATTAACAAGCTCTGAGATTATTTTGCAAAACATTCCCCTACTTATAAATCTGATCATTTTTGAGTTATTTTGTGTTGTCTTTGGGAAAAAATTGTGAATGCTTACATTTCAAAATGCATTTCAAATTTGTGTTTCTTGTTTCCTATTACAGTCTTGTGTTTAAAATATCTTTTGGTCATACATAGTCTCATTTCTTGTGATATTTTAGTGGAATTTCAATCTCACATTCAGAAGATCTTTCATCTGATAAAGAGATAAAAAAATTTAAAATCACTTTACCTTCCTTGATTTCAGAGATTGTTTGTAAACCTTTGGGTGTAACTTAGGTCATGATCAAATAGTGATTGTTAAATTCTTCATTGGTTCATTCTAACTTAAGATTTTGTGATAGATGATCAAATATTGTGTGGAAAAGTATAGATCTGGGCCTCCATTTGATGCACATATCATGGTTAAAGGAATTCTTAACCATTTTGATACCTTCTGCTATTAAGTTTCTCCACATTTTTTTGAAATCCTCAAAGAGTTTGGCAGACCTTATCTTGTCTTATCTAAACTCCCACCCAAAAATCATTCAAACAAACTAATCCTACCCTATTTTACCCATGTTTTTACCGTATACCCATAGAAGATCAAAATCCATTTGCTAAAGTATGCAGAATAGATCGGGATTTCCAAATGTCTTCAGTAACCCTTGCCTTGCATTGAAATTATCTCCATAATCTAGAAGTGACAACTTGTGAAAGTCATATTTGGAGTGTTGGTCATATTTTCCCAAGGCCCCTTCATATTATTTGTACAAATTAACGGATACCTTCATCTCCTTCACCATTTGAAGGTTAAAAATAGGTCCTCTTACCTTGGTTGAAAGGCACAACCTAAAATATTTAGGACAAGATCAAGTCCTATTTGAGTGTTATCCATCTCCCCACAAATATGAGTTCTAGTTAGATCATATCCTCAGCTACAAAATGACACACACCATAATCCATATATCTTTAAGCTTCATTCCATATCTTTGATGCTGATCAAACTAAAAAGGAGAACAAAAGAATCTAATCCATTTACAAAAATGCATAATGCAATCAGGATCACACCATGTCTCTAGTAGCCTCATCCTTGTCTTGAAAGCATTTCCATCATTTAGTAGTGACAACTCTATTGAGTTTGAATAATGGAAAATTGATCATGTTTTCTCAAGGCTCTCTCCATACAATATGCATAGTATAAGGATATCTCCACCTCCTTCACAAAAACAGAGGCTGCAATATAGGTTCTCTTACCTTGGTTGAAAGGCACAACCTAAAATAGTGAGGATTAGATCAAATCCTTTCAAGGTGCTACCCACTTCTTCAAAACCTGAATGCTAAAAAGTCAGATAGATTGCTTTCCCCAGCTATAAAACGACATACAAAATCATCTATCGACTCGAGTATCTTGTAGAATCCATGATGCTACTCAAGTTGTGAAGGAGATTAAATCTGGGTACCAACACCAATGGCGCCATTCATTGGGAAATTCTTAGTTCAATCTGATCCATGTGCATACATATTTGAAATATTTGAATGCATATCAAACCATAGTAATGTCTCTTGCAAGTTCTATCTGTAAATATATTATTAAAGCATCATTCTATACTTAGATTTGCAATGTGTATGCAAAGGTTTCAAACTCTGTCTGTAATTTTATCAGTTTCCAGTAGTAGTTGCACTTCATTTGCATTTGTGGTTGATAGATTCAAGAAACGGAAGGTCTAATCTATAAATTTTGGCAAGATTTTCAATGCTGATAGGTATTTGATAGAGTATTTTATTGCATTTGCACAACTAGGGTGAAAGTCCTTAGTGGTGAATCCATGTTGTTTTGATCTTGATAAATACCAGTGTCTTAGCTTTCTGTCATTTGTTTTTGGTGTTGCTAATATCTGCAAAAATGGAAGGAAGAAGATCTCTCTTCATTAGAGACTCTTCTAAGAAGTTGTTTTCAGATTCAAGGAACTCAGAGTTAGAAGGTAGAAGAGTTTGTAAGGCGGTTGGAGAACAAAGCTCAAGGAAGGAGATTACATTTGTTGAACTTGATATTAATCAGCCTTTCATTGAGGACTCCAATTCTTCTTGATATATCTAAATCGAGATAGTCCTCTTGAAAATTTGTATTCTCCATCTGGAGAGGGACCTTCATTTGTCTTTGAAAATCTTACTCCTCGATCTACCCCTATTTTTTCCAAATCTACTAGATTTTATCAAGAAGCTAATCCTATAGGGGATATCCATTTTGAATATTACATTTCTATTCCCCAGATACCCCGAATCCTCATCATTATGTTTCACCTCCAAGATCGCCACCTCAAATCAATATGGCTCAACCTAGCCCTCTATTTTTTGTTAACACCTTTAGTCCTATAAACTTTAGAGGAATGGATGGTTACCCAAATGTTGTCCCACAAGATGTAAGGAATAAGTTGCCAAAGTTCCAAGGTAACAATGCTATAGCGGTGATAAACATCTCAAACTTTTTGTTAACATGATGGAGGATTTTGAAATAGAGTTTGAAGATGTGCATGTCAAATTGTTCATTCATACACTGGAAGAGGATGCAAACAATTGGTAAAAACTTTTCCTGATAATTATATTGATTCTTGGTGAGATTAATAATGAATTTAGGTTGCAAACCTGGTGCAAAAACTAATCCTAGGTTTCTATTATCTTAATTTGAAAATATCAAGAACCCGAATGAATCATTCGCATGACTTTAACATAAGATTTAACAAAACATTGATAATACTACCTATTAATCTAAGGCCTTGTGATGAATCTTGTTTAATGAAATATACATATGCATTTGACAAGAAAGCAGTCTATTACCTAAGGGACAAGAACCCTACCAATTTAAGGTAGGCCTTTACCATGGCATTGCAGATTGAAAATAAAATTAAGGTTGTTGGGAAACCTCTCAAGAGGGATGGTGTGAAATTTATAAACCCTAAAAAAACTCAAGCTAGCAAGGGTGTTGATTTGGAGGAGGTTTTGAAAACTTTAGCAGGGGCTGTCAAAGAAATCTCATACAAGTTATCCAGGGTAGAGAAGGGAATTGGGCAAACTTCACAAGGAGAAAAAAGCTAAAAACCATGAAATATTTTCCAATCATCCTAGGGGTGATCAAATATCTTATGATAGAGGGAAAGGACCCATGGGGTCTGCAAATAGACATCCTCAAGCACATGAAGGAAGAGTGTTACCTGATCCCCTAACTGCTAGGGTTGCTACTATTGAGGAAGTTGTTGATATTGATTAGTGTGATAAGTGTTTTCTACCCCATCCTCCATGTGAAATGGACCAGAAAGATGGTGAAGCTAATAATTATGATGGTACTGATGATGATATCTACATGGTGGGTTGTTCTTCAAGCTCACAAGAATGCGAAACATTAACCGAGGTAATAAGTGCAAGGACAGTTGTAACCTTTTGGGATTACATCAAATGGGTACAAGTCCTTCTTCCCTCTCATACTCTTAAGGTAGATGTAGTGCAAGATTTTGAGATTCCTAACAATGACTTTGAATACTTAAGAGATTTGATGATTAAGAAGTATGATGGTGGTATCCCTTTAGAGGAAGATAGACAATTGTTAATGAATGTTGTTGTGGTTCAAGAGAAAGAGTACAACACTAGGAGCAATGTTATTAAGGGAGTTGGGCCTGAAGAAAAACCTAAAACACCCTTCCTTATAAATATTCCGAAAGAAGCTCCTAGAAGAGAAACACCTGCCAAAATTTCTATTCTCCCAAACAAAAATTACAGTCCTCCTCATGCCCAAACTGCCAAGAATCCCATGCCATCTAATTAATCTACTTGTTTCCCTTCCAATGTTTCCTTGCCAAAGAGTGTTCCATATGACATAGCCCAGGTATTGAGCCAAATCAAATTGAGTGTTCCAATAATTGAGTTGCTTAGGATTCTTAAGCATAAGAAGAGAGAATTTGAGTACTTAGGATTGAAAGAGGAGAAGAATACCCCAAGCAGAAATGTAAATGTTGTTGAAACTCCTCCTCGAGATAATTCGAGACCTTGAAACACCACCAACATTAGAGGATCTTGGAGAACACCCGAGGTATACTTGGGGACATCCTTTGTTGATTCCCAATTAAATGTTGATCCATTCTTTACAACTTTTATAATAAAGGATAGAGTACTTCACAATTGTATGTCCGATTTTGGTGCATCAAGCAATGTCATGCCTCTAGAAGTCATGAATGAGTTGGATATCAAAGTGATAACACCGTATGGCAAGTGTACTACTATGGATTCTAGGGAAGTTCTAGTTGTTGGGTGTGTCAATGATCTTGTGGTAAAACTTACATCTTATCCTGGGAGGAATTTAAAATTGGATGTTGTGATTGTTGATTGCCCTACTAAATGGGGTATGTTATTATCAAGGAAATGGGCTGTAAGTGTTGGTAGGAGTGTCCTAAGGGAAATGTCTTATGCCACTATCCCCATTGAAGGAAACTTAGTAAAGTTATATGGAGAGAAAAATATGTTATACCTTATTGAAGACCTAAACAATGTGTCTTATGAAGTTTTGCAGGCAGATGCTAGTACTGATCACTTTGTGAGTTTTGTGGATTTCAGGGAGTATGAAGTTATTGAAAACATATCTCCTAAGTATGTTGTTTTTTCTAGAAATTTGGTCCTTGATTTAGCCTTGAAAAATGTTAAAAGGTTTGACCTGAACACAATGGAGGAGCTTCAAAGAAACTGGATGGTTTACAAATTAAACAAAGAAGAAAAAGAGGTATATTTCCAGTTGCTAAAAACATATCAGAACCTCTTGGCATGGTCATATCCAGCATGGAGGACATTTGGGGTTTCCCCTTGATTTTTTTCTTTGAATCAAGGTTTTCTTACCAACTTGTATAGTGTATAGTGTTTGGCTTTGCTCTATTTTTGGTGTTTTGTCAGTTCGTGGTTTGCCTTGGTGTGTGGTAGCCATTTTTATCGATTTCTCACTTTTTTTTTTGGTGGATTTGGCTCCTAAATCTATTTTCCCAATGCATTATTTTGGTACTTGGTCTACTTTTTTCTTGTGGCACTCACTGGGAGTGCCCATCCCGAGATGGAGCCAATGTTGGTGCCCAATGTTGCACATGCCATGCTTTGCTAAGGAGAAATGCATTTTTTCCTGTTTCTAAGAAAAAATGGCTTTGGATATTCCCATCCTTCGAATTTGATGAAAAACAACTCGTATTCGTGTCTAAATTCTTTGATTTTTTCATTTATTCTCCATTCTTACACCATTTTGAGTAATCTCTAAGTTTTCCTGTGTTTTGCCCTAATTTTTCTGTTTAAATGCCTTTCCCATTTTTTTCCATTTTTCCCAACCTTTGGAGCTCAAATTTTTTCGATTTATACTTATTTTCCCTCAAAAATTCCTTGTCATGGTCGTAAATTGCTTTGAATCACTTTCCATTTGTCCTTTGATCGAAAATTTCTTCACCCATGAAGGAAAAATTGATTTTGGGCATCGCTGGCAATTTCTACATTTTTGACGGTCATACAGGGCGTCCTTTTCCCATCAAATTTTAGCTCAAAAATATTCTCCTACATGGCCATTTGTGATTGGAAAAGGTTTGACGGGTCTGCTCGAGAAACTTAGAATTTTTTGTGTTTTTGGCAAAAGGTCTAAATTGTCCCCGCAAGTCTGTAGGCCCTCAGCCAATTAGAGGGTGACACATGGCAATTAGAAAAGTCAAAACAATGGAGGGGTGGAGTTGCGGAGGCATGGTGGAAAATTTTCCTTTGGTGAAAAGGAGTTAAAGTATGAAATGAGAGCGCAGGCCCTCGGCCAATCAGAAGGTGACATGTGGTAGGGAAAGGTGAAGGTGCGGAAGTGCGGAGGAAATGGTGAAAATTTTCCTTTGTGCAAAATTTTGTTAAAATACAAATAAGAGCACTGCCCCATAGCCAATCAGGTGAAGACACGTGTCCTATGGGAGGGCGGAGCCATAGAGGAAAAATGGAAAAAAAATCTTTTTCCAAAAAGAAGTAAAATGTTTAAAATTGAGCCGTGACTTTGTATCCAGTCATATTGCGCCATGTGTCAGGCCCAAATCTCAACGGCGGAGCGGCGGAGGAAATCGAGAAATTTTGCAAATTTTCAAAAAGGTTGGAAAAAGGTAGAAAGGCACCCCCAGGCCCGTTTTGGCTTATTTGTGCCATGTGGAGGGCTCAGATTAAAGGGAGAAAGGCAAATTGATGGCAACTATACATTTTGTCATTTTTTCTCTAGGAAGTGTGCAAATGCATTTTTGCATCGATTTTGATGGATTTTTTTGCCAATTCATGTCATTTTGGCTTGTAGGGTTTGAATAGATCATTTTAGAGGGTCAATTTGTAGATCCAAGGCACATTTCAAAATGAATTTTTGCCCTAACCCATTCAAAAACGTGAAATATCAGATCCAAAAGTTCTGAGTCAAATTTTGGAGGGATAAGGATTGAAATAATTAAAGGAAGGGGTTTGCATGCTTTGAAGATGAAAAACGTGCATCCACAATGGATAATGATGAAAATTTTGAAATGATTCATCTCTTTTTGAGACAACTTGCAACGTTTTGGACATGTTCTATTAAACATCCCTATCTGTGAATCATGAGAAATTTTTATAACAAATTTGATCCTTTAACATATTATTTTCTTGGGAAAGAAGGCTTGAAGGAAATTGAAAGCTATATATTACATGAATTTTTCATGTAAAAAGTTAGAAGAGTTTAAAAAATCCTAGAAAACTAAAAATTTCATAAGAAAATCTGGGAAGAATCCCATTCTCTGAGTGACCACTTGAGAAACTCATGTAACTCTCTCTGTATCAGATTTCAAATCATGTTAAGTTGGTTGCACATGTATATCCATTAACAAGCTCTGAGATTGTTTTTCAAAACATTCCCCTGCTGATAAATCTAATCATTTTTGAGTTATTTTGTGTTGTCTTTGGGAAAAATCTGTGAATGCTTACATTTCAGAATGCATTTAAAATTTTTGTTTCTTGTTTCCTATTGCAATCTTGTGTTTAAAATATCTATTGATCATACATGGTCTCATTTCTTGTGATAGTTTAGTGGCATTTGAAATCTCACATTCATAAGAGCTTTCATCTGATAAAGAGATAAAAAAATTTAAAATCACTTTACCTTCCTTGATTTCAAAGATTGTTTGTAAACCTTTGGGTGCAACTTAGGTCATGATCAAATAGTGATTGCTAAATGCTTCATTGGTTCATTTTAACTCAATATTTTGTGATAGATGATAAAATATTGTGTGAAAAGTGCAGATCTCGACCTCCATTTGATGCACATATCCTAGTTAAAGGAATGCTTAACCATTTTGATACTTTCTGTTGTTAATTTTCTCCACATTTTGTTGAAATCCTCAAAGACTCTGGTAGACCTTGGTTTGTCTTATCTAAACTCCCACTGAAAAAATCATTCAAAACAACTAATCCTACCCTGTTTTACCCCTGTTTTGACTTGTATACCCACAGAAGATCAAAATCCATTTGCTAAAGTATGCAGAATAGATCAGGATTTCAAAATGTCTTCAGTAACCCTTGCCTTGCATTGAAATTATCTCCATAATCTAGAAGTGACAACTTGTGAAAGTTAGATTTGGAGTGTTGATCATATTTTCCCAAGGCCCCTTCATACTATTTATACAAATTGAGGGATATCTTCATCTCCTTCACCATTTGAGGGTTACAAAATAGGTCCTCTTACCTTGGTTGAAAGGCACAACGTAAAACAGTTAGGACAAGATCAAGTCCTATTTGAGTGTTATCCATCTCTCTAAAAATATGAGTGCCAATTATATCATATACCCAACTACAAAACAACACACACCATGATCCATCTATCTTCAAGCTTCATGCCATATATTTGATGCTACTAAGACTGAAAAAGAGAACAAATTTGGGTACCAACATGCTACACTTGATAAATCATGAAAATAGCCAATGCAAGGTCTAATGGGACTAGTTTAATGAAGAAAGTGCAACATGGGAAAACATCGAGGACATGAAAATTGATTTTCCACATTTATTTGAACAGAGTTGATTATGTTGATTTATAATACTTGAAAATATTGTTTTGATTATATCAATAAATCTGCCAGTTTTGGGCAGATATTAAATTCATTAGTATGAAAACAGCTAATTAACGTTGAATAAATTATGGAAAATTTGGAATTCTCAATCTAGTTTTGATGTGAACTAATGAATAAAAGAATTATAATTATAATTATAATTACATTTCTTGTTTGAAGTTTTGGACTAAGTTAATCATCGGGACGATGATGCTTTTAGGAGGGAAGTATGTAACACCTTTAACATGACTTGTATCTATGATGACTTCGTTAAATAAGGTTCAAACATTGACAGGTGATTTTGTCTTAAATACGGTGTACTCTTATGACTTATGAAATCATGTTTGTAGTAGGTAATATGTTATCTATGGAAATAGATACATTACTGACATGTTTTTCTTAATTTAAAAGGATGTAACCCATCTCTGTTTGTGCAAAATAATTTACTGCTTGGGATTGGGAAAAATTGAGTTTCATTTTTCATAATTTATAAGATTCAGAACAACAACACCTTGGATCAATTCTATTGATCCAAGGTATGTTTATAAATTTTCAAATATTGTTGTCTTGGCGTCTAATTTGGACAGATGGAAAAATTTTGGACCTTGAAGGTGCAAAGGCAGTGAATGATCCTCTCCTTAGATATCTTCTTCGAATTGAAACAGGGTTAATAGTATGAGTCCTCTTTTCTATTTAAGGTATGTTGCAAATTTTAAAGGAGCTTGTGACTTATTTTCACCATGTTCCTTAAATTTGGAACCTTATCCTAAAGAAGTAACCTAACCTAAGTTACTAAGTTTATTGTTATTAGGTGATTAATGAACCTAAGACTAAAGACTTAACCTATGGACCTATGTTGGTTCCTAAATTAATGTTGAACCTAACTAAGGGAATGGATAACCTAAAGGGACCTATGGAATGACATGGGAAGAGGTAAGTGGGAGGTAAAAACCCTAGGAATTAATGGCAAGTTATTAAGTCCTTATCTCTTTTTGCGAGCCAAATTTTGTAAAGGCATTTGGAAACTTTAGAAGAATGATTTGGCATCTTTGCCAAAGTTTTGGATGCATGATTTTGTTTGAAATAAGTCCTCACCAGATTTAGAGGTGGAAGTGGTGGGAAGGTAGGAAGGACTGATAATCCT
Source organism: Taxus wallichiana var. yunnanensis (assembly GCA_018340775.1). Classification (NCBI taxonomy): domain Eukaryota; kingdom Viridiplantae; phylum Streptophyta; class Pinopsida; order Cupressales; family Taxaceae; genus Taxus; species Taxus wallichiana. The sequence continues at coordinate 173,769,460 of CM031244.1, forward strand.
ACTCTGCATTTAATGTTTTTTAATTTGGCGAAACCACCTAGGAAAAATATAGAGGGTTTGGTTTTGTTGATTCATTTGGTTTGGAGCTTGAGCTCTGCATGTGGTTGTTTTTCGAACCTCTAGTTTGATTCTTACATGTAATTTAGTTGTGCATGATTTTTTCTTCCTTGCATGGCATGGAGGGAAGGAGTTGGCATGGAGAAGCTATAAGGAGGAGTTAGATGAAGTTTGTGTGTTGTTTGCATTTCGAAAGAAGGATTAAAGATATGCTTGGATATCTCTATGAATCAGTGAAGGAGAAGCACTATCAGGCATGATAGGATCTATCCATTAAGTCTTATGATTTTTGTAAATGCTTATAAAAAAAAATCTTCTCTTAGGGAATAATATGAATTTGTTCCAATTATCTTGCTTCATTTTTTGGTGATGTTTTAATGGTATACTTTACCAACCCTGTTTGGATAATGGAAAGTATGTTCTGGATTTTTAGATTTCTTGTTTGGATAGTTGGGTTTTGATTTAAATATTTCTGCATGGGCTTGAAAACAAAGCCAAAAATTTGTATGTGATAATTTTTCAATTTGCTTAAACTTTGTTTGTGTTAAATTTTGTGTGTAAACTTGGGAAATCTGGGTCTAATCAAGCTTGTTGCCTCCGTCGGTAAACTTTGGTTAGGAAATAGTTGGAATGTCTGGTTTTCATTATGATTTTGCATAAATCCTTTGTGAATATAGATTTGATGGTTGTTCTTAATGTTTCCTTTTTGGTTATTGAATGAACACTTCAAAACGATGACTATGCCTTCAATCTTATCATTGTCTAGGATTTTGTGATTCTTGTTTTTATGTGTATTCTTCCTATTGCAGACTTTATGACCTTGTGTGTGTGTTGCATAAGGAGAAAATAGTGTGGGTTTTTCTTGGTAATCAATTTAACATCTTCATGGTGACTTGTAAAATAATACTTGTATTAATATATTAAAATGATTAGGGGTTTTTATGAAGTCTTGTTTTGGAAGCAAGGAAACGTGATATGATATTATGTTCTATTCCTTTGGGTCTTTGGGTAACCTATGAATTTGTGTCACTTGGTGCTAAGAGGGGAAAAATCTCTTGAGTATTGGTTACTGTGGTTTGTTTTTGTTGTTACCTAAACCTCTTGACAGCTCTATCGACCTTGACTTTATGTTTTGTATTATCTTTTTCTCGGACCTCTCAAATAAAGCAAGATTGGTTTTAATTCTTTATAAACTTAGGTAAATGATTTCTTCATGAAAATGGAACACTGGCTCCTGTTTTGGTTACATCATATTTCATACTTAGTTTCCTTCATGGATCGAGTTTTAGGAAGTCTATTTCAGACTTATCCTTCTGGTTAATCTCTTTCTTTCCTCTCTAAATCTTTTGGGGAAATGAATTAATTTTTATTCTTATGGCATTTGAGGCTATCAAAACCATCTCTTTGAATGAGGGAAGGTAATGGAATGTTGTTTCTCTTTGTTTCCTACCTTTCTTCTATTTCTTGGTGTTCATTTAATTCAAACCCTGAGTAAATCTCTGTTTGGGATTTTGGCTTGAGTCATTAGATAACTGACCTTTGTCATTATAGGATTTTGGTTACTTAATGTTCTCATTTAATCATACAAAGAGTTGTGAAGTAGTAATCACTCTCTCTCTCCTTCCTCTAATCTTCTTACAACTTACGAACTTGGTAAAGTTGTTGTCCCTTCACTAGTCTATTATGTTTATGCAACTTCTTGACTATTTGATAAGATGAATGCAAAATATTTTTAGGGTAGTATGGCTGAAGTTGAAAATATTTGGATGGATTATTGAGTTTGGTTTGAAAATATTTGGATGGATTATTGTGTTTGGTTGGAAATATTTGGATGGATTATTGAGTTGGTCTAAATTATAAACTTAACCATACCACTCACTTAGAGTAATGATAGCAATGGTGTATCTTTTTAGGATATGAGAATTAACTCGTTTTCTTGTTAATAGGAACCTTAATTTTGATTGAGGTCTGATATAGCTGGTATTGGATTTTTAATTTGAAATGGGTTCCTTTTTCTAAGCTTGAGTATTAGGATACTGCAAGAAGGGACACATTAAATGTTATGATGATTAGGATTATCCTAACTTAATTCTTATGGTCTCTAGATTCGATTGAAGGCATCTCAAACTTTAGGATGAATGTAGGTTAATGAAATATTTAGATTGAAAGTAATGTTTATAAATGTTTCACTGTTGAGTTATGCTTAAAAGATAGTTTAAGTAGTTACCTTCTTCAGATTAATAGGTTTAACTGAGTGATGAACTTAGAATGTAATATAGGAAGGTAATATTGAGGACCAGATGAATGTTTAATTCTCTTAAATTACTACTTAAATTCTTTTGATAAAAGGAAAATATGAAGGAAGGATAAAGTTATTTTATTTCATGACCTAACCTTGTTTTGACTTAAAGCATATCTCTTTCTCTCTCTTTAAATTGGAATTGTGATCTCCTTTTTGGTTGAGTCTTTCCATTTTTGTTCTGGACTATTTCATAACAGCAGGGTTCTTTTTATGAAATAGTTAGCTAAAAGCACTTTGTTTTAATGATTAGTGCTTATCATGCTTAGTTCAATGAACTGACCCATGCTAGCAATTTTACAAATGGACTACGGGAAAGATGAAAGGAGAAATACCTAGTTTAAGTTGCATTTATTTTATTTTGAAGAATGAATCTTTACTTTGATAAAAATAAAAGGGGGTTCATTACTAAGATGTACTTAATGAAAAGAAAATTGTAATGAGAAAAGAATGGGTGATGTTGTGTGATATTATGAGTTTTATGTGATGATGTTTGGAAATATTTATTTTTGAGTTGTTTGGACTTTAAAAATGTATCACTTTTTCTGATGGATAAAGTATGTTTGAAATCTATTAATACTTATAGAAATACCTTCTGCTTGGATTAGGCTGAAATGATAAGTATTACCCTAATTTAGGAAGGTAGTTCACATACTTATATATTATAAATGGATTGGGTTAGGATTATGAGTTGTTGGTTGGAAGGATTTCTCTAGATGGGATACCACTTATAAAGTTAATAATATCATGACACTCTATCATTGAAAAAGGGTTTGTCTTTAACTTATAGGCATGCATGTGCTACAACCTTGTTTATAATTCAACATATATAATTTGAATTTATTACGGAAAAATTAATTCTATTTTTACTCATTTGACATTAGCACATGAAATAGAAAAGAAAAAGGGGAAAATCCCTATCGGTATACTTTAAGATTAAGTTATTAACTTCTTAGATATATATAAAAAGGGTGCATGGGTGTATTTTTTCTTCCTTATGCAGATTTCCTTAATCTAAAAATGGAAATTAGATAGCTCAATCACCTTTATGTCTAAAAGATACTTAATGTCCCTTTTCAGTTGCAAGTGGTATCAGATAAATGGTAAACTAATGCAAGAAAATAAATAGGTTGGGAAGAAGATTTTATCTACTTACCTACCTCATATATAATTATAACTTGTAACCTGTTAGGTTAAAGAACTTTCTCGAATCATTAAGGATGCCAACATTATATTTTAAAGAAGAATTTAATATAACATCAAATTCACTATAAGTTATGTTTATCTAGTTGAGGATACTCAGTTGGATGTTGACACACGCCAACTGCAGTGAAGTACCTTCATAACTACATGAGTTGTTACGAGGTTACTACATTGCAGTTGACATGTCTCAAGTACCCTTCAGAGTTTTTTTAACTAGACTAACATAAGTTCTTGACCTATTCATTGTTCTTCCCTATGTAGGGATAGGAACATGACCTAGTGATGGAGTCCACCCTTGATGACTTAGGATAACTAGACACACCTAATTGAATGAGTCGATTGAGTATGTCTATGTACCCTTAGTCACCGTGGGTAGTCTCCCACACTAGGGCATGTTTCTAACATTATCTAGGGTTATAATTTGAATCATGTGGACTGAAAAGATCAGTAAAGACCAATCTAGATAACAGATCAAGTGTAGTGAAGGACTTATTCCATTTAACGAGTATGCCATCTAGGAATGCAAACATGATAAACATGTGTAAATATTTGGCCAAAGTATCACAAGTTGTTTGTTGCATTGTCCTATGTCACTTAGTTTAAGAAGCAGGATTTTAGATGAATATCAGTAATAGATATTTAGATAGGCTCTTAAACAGAACACTTGAGTACCCCTAACAGGGTAAAGAAACTAAGTATACTTCATATACACATTACTGAATAACATGAGAGATCGGATGACACCAAGTCATGAAATGAGAGATCGGTGTTTCACCGAGTCATTATAGTTACATATGGTTTTTTGTTATGGGATAGTTTGGCATTTGAATGTGTGTTCTAAATTATGATTTAGAATAGAGAACATTTTGTGTAAAAAAATCCTTGTTTCTAAAGTCTTAAAATGGGAATGTCACAAAAGGAAAAATTATTGGGGCACATTATGTCAAAATAAGGGGTTATGATTGATTCTGAGAGGGTGGAATAAATTAGTAAGGTTCATGTCCCTAAAACTAAGAAAGGAATTCAGTCCTTTTTTGGTCAGATCAATTTTATTAGGAGTTTCATTTATAATTTTGCTGAAATGACTATTCCCATTGCAAATATGCTAAAAAGGGACTAGATCATCAAATGCGAAGAAGGAGATTTCCAAGATTTAAGTGGAATAAAAAAAGCATTGAAGAATGCCCCATTATTTATAGCCTCTTATTATAAAAAGGCTTTTCAAATTTTTTCTTTTGCATCTGTATTATTATAATAATATGAAGAAGGAAATGAAAGGACTATTGTCTTTTCTAGTAAAGCCTTGTAAGGTGCTGAATTAAGATATACTATCATCAAAAACAATATTTTTCTTTGGTAAGAGCAACTAAAATTTTTAGGCCTTATATTATGAGTTCCAATATTGTAGCCTATGTTCCCCATACTATGGTTAAGGACATTTTATCAGAGATGGAGGTTTCTAGCAAAAGATGTCGTTGGGTGAATAAGCTATAAGAGTATGATATGGATATACAAACCACCAAGTTGGTCGAGGTTTGGGCCTTGCAAATCTGATGAAAGAGAGTAACTTGTAGGTAATGGAAATTAATGAAGTTGAGGAAGGAACTATGGATGTCTAAGAAAAATAATCAACTCCACATGGTATAAGGAAATAATATTTTACCTCAAGAATTTGGAGTGTCAGGTCATTTAGACAAAAATCAGAGAAGGAAACTCAAATTGGCCTCCCAAAAATATATCATAACTGATTATGGGTTAGCTTGGAAGAATCCAGAGGGGGTTATTTTGAGGTGTATCACAGAGGAAGAAGATCCCAAGCTTATTGTAGAATTCCATGGGGGAGTATGTGGAGGTCACTTTTCTGGAAGAGTAATTTCTCACAAGATCTTGAGAGCAGGTTACTGGTGGCCTACACTTTTTAAAGATGTAGCTTTATTGGTTAGGAAGTGTGAAATTTGTCAAAGGTTTTCAGGAAGGATGAAATCTTCAGGTGTTTTTCCCTTACAACTAGTGTCAATAGAAGCTCCTTTCAAACAATGGGGGATGGACTTTATTGGAGAGATTTAAGATCCCTCAAGTACAAGGCACAAATAGATACTAGTGGCCACATATTATTTCATCAAGTGGGTTGAAGACATCCCCAAATAAAAATCAACTAACCAAATATTCATGGATTTCATTTTGAATCATATAATTTGTAGGTTTGGAGTACCTACAAAAATAGTTGTTGATAATGCTATGAGATTTAGGCCAAGCCACTAGTAACTATGTGCCAAGAATATGGGATTAGTCTGACATATGCATCCAATTACAATCCTCAGGGGAATAGTCAAGTTGAGTCAAGTAATAAAAATTTTCTCAAGATAATTAGGAGGACATTGGAGGTTAATAAAAGAAAGTGGGGTGAGCAGCTGAAATTTTCTTTATGGATAGAATTATTGCTAAAAGAGCTACTAGAAAAAGTCCCTTTGAATTATTTTATGGAATTTAGGATCTTTTACCCCTACATATGTAATTGTCTTCTTATTAGTTCATACAACAACTTGAAGATGAAGAAGTGAACCCCTATGAAGCCATTAATAATAATCAGATAGTGGAGTTGGATGAAGAAAGAAGGGAATCTCACCAAAGACACCTTAAGTTCGAGAGAAACTCAAGAAGTTATTTGATAAAAAGGTGACTCCTAGAACTTTTAATGTTGGAGATCTTGTTTTGTTGTGGGAAAAAAACACGAGGATAAAGGAAAACATGGAAAATTTGATGCCTTGTGGATGGGTCCTTATTCTATTGACATAAGAATTGGTGAGCATACCTTTTTCTTGAAAGACTTGGATGGATATTTTCTAGAGTTTCATGTTAATGAAAAGCATATAAAGCACTTCTGGATTGATCATAACTAAGGTACAAAATTTTGTACAATATATAGTCTTGTTGGATTTTGTTCTTGTTTTTTTTGTTTTGTATCCCTTCTAATTTTCCAGGTCTACATGACCAGTCACCTTGATAACACGATACAGTTTTGTGAAGTACGTTGGTTCTGTTTGACTTTGTGCATGTTTTAAATGACTCCATAGCCCAATGGATTTATGCACTTGGTCTGTAAATTATTTGTTTTATGTGGTTCTTGTGGCACCCACATGGGGTTCGATGTGGGAACTAATGTTAGTGCTTTATTTGATCTCACCCTTTTTATCCAGTGTGTGTACCTTTGAAAATTGTTCTTTGGATTGTTTTCCCATGTTTACCAAATGCATGCTTGAAGATATAATTATGTTGAATGTAAGTGAAAATATTATTTTTAGGGTGTGAATCCTCTTTTTGGTTGAGGAATGTAATAATCATGTCATCCTTGAAGATCCTTATGAAAAAATTGATTAAATATTGTGATCATCCTCAAAAAATTCATCTTGTATAGTCTTTGTGGTATCTAGTGTAAATTGCACTTTGTCCTCCAACACCGAAGATAGATGGCATAATATAACTAGTGGCGCTATAATGGGTTGTGCTTGCAAAATTGCACAATTTGCATGAAAATTGTAATATACAAGTTTGGATTCAAAATTGATAGAATATTCGAGGAATATTCAAGTTACAAAAGTAAAATGTGAATAAGGATCTACTTCCTAGGAGATCTATGTGTCTAAATTTGGTTGGAGTGGAGAAATGGATCATCGGTGTAGTTTCACACCGAAGGTAATTTATAGTATAAAATGTGAATATGCTTTTGTAGTCAATGGATGACACATGTTAATTTTATAGGCGAGTCAACAAGCGGGCACTTGGGTCAATAATGAAATCTTGCACTTATATGAGAAATCAGTTAAAATGCAAATGAGCGCCATGGCTCCTCCACCTTTAGATCTAAAAATGGGGAAAACCCTCATCAAAAGTAAAAATGTGGAATTTTGGGTTAAGATTGAAAATTTGCACTCATTCGAAAGACAATACAAATGTTCAAGAAAACTCCCTATCCTCGCAAAGAACCAGATTAACCCGTGGACAGTCCACGTTCAAATGAGGAAAGAAAAATCAATGGTTGGGATGTAATACATTTAAGGATGTCACCATTAATGGTTGGAATGTAATGCATTTAAGGACGCATTTAAGAATTATTATAAACTTTCAATAATTTTTAATTATTACCATTGCATATGAATATTTGGATGCCCTAGTTGCATGAATTGGTGAAAGAAGAAGAGAAAAATTGATAGAGAAGTAGAAAATATGAGCAAGAGAACTGGGAAGTACAAAAGTAGAAGGAAGAGTTCACTGAATTCGTAAGAAATGGGTAAGTCTCAATTCTACCACTATTGATTCTCAATACTCAAGTTGAAAATTAAGAGAAAAGGTACACAAGATGAGGACCCTAGCATCAGGTTTCCACATAAATTCCACCATTACCAGTGATCTAGAGAAGGTTATGGACATGAAGTTATTAAATTCGACTTAGAGGATTTTCAGAGAAGGTTGAGTGATCCAAATAAAAGTAAATGGATAACAACCATTGATGCTAGTGGAATTTCCCAGTAACTACTTTGTAACCATCCACACATGCTCCGAGCTCATATGGTTATGTCCTAAGAATTACAACTGGAAAAACAAGAAATTTTAAATAGAAGTGGAGAAATGGTTATAAACTTGACATCGGGGCTTTTAGGGAAATTTTAGGGTTACCAGATTTGGATCATCCGATAAATTCTACAATTGAGTCCTCACATGCTGACTATGAGGTAAGGCATGATGAGTATTCTATAATGCTAAATGTCAAATGGATAGACAAAAAATTATCATCAAGAGAATCCTGGAGAAATTAAGCCGATCCATGTTTGTCAATGAACTTTAATACCTTATTGTATTATTGAGTAGAATGATAGGGTTGGAGGGAAGCACTAATTTTCAAGAATGGATGTGCCCTTTTATAATGGTCATTTTAGAAGAACAAGGAAAATTTCGTTGGGAAAGTTTCATATCAGCATCCATCCATGCTAAATTTTTTACAATGGTTGTAAATATTAGTGAGGGTAATCTAGGTAACATAAAGTTTTATACAATGTCTTATTTTATCTATAACATTGCTTATTTCAAATCATTTCTGGTAACATTGTAAGAAAGTTTTTCATATTATAGAGTGTATGATGTGTACCGTAATTGAGGTTATCTAATTAGAAATTGATATTCAGGTTTATAAATGATGCCTACATCACTCCTATGACCTATATTTTCAAACCAAAGTGGGAACAATATAGACTATTTGTTACTGCCAGGACCACACTTCTAAAATATGGCTACTTTTTTATACAATACAGGTTCTTTACATATTTTAGAGTAAGTGGATTTGAAGGAAGAACTTGTAAATTACCCAAATATGTAAGTGACAAGTGGGCCTTAATGGAATTGTTAAGATAGTTAACTATTTTGCATAATAAGAATGCCAAAAAGCACCAAAAATATCAAAATTCCAATCTAAATTGGAAGGTATTCATGTCAAACCATAATAAAGGCTAGACTAATGGAGGAAGAAATGGAGAGATTCCAGATGGAAATATTTACACCAAGGCCTAGCTATGACATTCGATGGGTTGTTAGCACAAAAGAACATGAGCCTCACTTTGAGGATTATTGGATGAACTGTATAGATGAAGAAGAAATCAGGTTAAGATATTTTTCTAGAATGACCTTGAGTCAGATTATTGACTTCAAGATTGTTGTAATCCCATAGGGAATTTTGGATGACATGGATGTAGTGGGATAATTTTACCATGACCAGAAGCTTGAATAAAAAAAATTATCTCTATTGATTGGAAGGAAAAGGAATCAGATATCCCTCATAGGAGGATTTCCAATGTATTAAGAAGAACATTAACTTGGTTGACTGTAAAAGGCTTGGATCTATCTTTGCAAAACATAAAAGTATTGAAGGATTTCAGGATTTGAAAGTGTTGGAAGGAGATATCCCCCACTAAGGGAGGGAGTAGATAAAATGGATCCTTTAAATGGACAAGCTCCTCAATTACCTAGTAACAAACCTACCACAGGGACTATAGATGAATGGACATCAACAACAAATAAGACTGGGACTTCAAGAACTTTTTTGATTCAAAAAGTAGAGGGGATACTTCTAAAAGCAATGCAAGATGCCCCCATCACTAAGGTAGTGCCAATCCAAGAAAAAGGTAAAGGCTTGATTACACAAAAAAATCCTTCAAATGTTTTACCATGATCATATGGTACTGAAAATATGATGAAGGGAGCTATAGAAAGTGCCAATATCCAATCCAAATCACATAGTGACAAGGGAAGAGAAGTAGCAGATGTAAAGCACTTTGAAAGAAATAAGAAAAGGGTTAAAATTGTGTTTGAAAAGCCTTTAGTAAGAGATGTTGGTGGTCATGCATTTGGAAAAAAAAAAAAGCATAGAGAGCCCGAGGTAATTAATCCTCCTACTGACTAAAGTTCCAAAAAGGGTTGTTTCTTCATTGGCCCATCAAGTTCCCCAGCCCGGACTCTTGAAAGTGAGCATTCTACTCCAAGTATAGTAATACTTAGTGTAACTACATTTTTATTCCCTGTTGAAAATGTTCTATGAATAATTTTGGTGCTCATATATCTAGAAAATTAGTTGGAGTTAATAAAGAGTAAGTGAAAAGTCAAATAGTGATTGAGTAGTGTGAAAAAATTCCAAAATAGCTAATGATATAATTGAATTTCTTGATGAAGTGCCTAAAATAGAAATGGCTGATATAAACAATCACACTTATACAAATGAGAATATAAATATCCCTAAACAAGAGGTGCATGTCCAAGATCTTCATCAGGTATTAATTACAAGTATGGGAGATCAACCCCAAGATACTTAGAGTAAAAGTACAACCTCTGTCATAAATGATGAGAAGATAGTTCAAGTGAGTTTGGATGAAACACTTGTAATAGGTAATGTTCATATTAAAACTCAACCACCAAAGGATTCAAAGGAAGTAGGTGAAGGTGAGGTCTCTCAAGAGACATATATCATGAAGGGAGTTGTGGCTGAAATATTAAAAGAAACAAGTAAACTTGTTGAGACTCCCTTGAAGAAGATACAAGTAAGAATCAAAAATCACAACTAGAAGCTCAACCAACAAAGATGAAGTAATTGAAAAGAAACCCTGTGTAGATCCATCCACTAAACATACAATGAAAAGAGATGAAGGTATTCAAAGGACAAGGAGAAAACTAAATCTCTAAGTTTGGATGGAGATACTCCAAAGGATACTATAGATGTGACAAATATCTCAGTGAAAAATATATATACAAGTGCAATAAATACTCCTATTGAGGATCCAAAGGAGGATTCAAATGAAATTGTGGTCTCTACGGATAATAATTATCAAAATGAAAAATTAGTGAGTGGAAAAAGTTAGAAGATGCCACCCTACCATATATTTAAGGAAAATTTAAAGAGAAATAAGAGCTTCTAGCCTTGCATGGTGAGAAACAAATGGTAAAGGTTAGGGAAACATAAAAAGAAATGGTATTGTATTATGAGATCCCACAGAAAGAAAAGAAGAGAAATACACCTATGGTTGGATGGTTAGGAGTGATTATTCAACAAGGGATGAAGGAGACAACTCAAAAATAATATCTAATTGTTGTCAACATTTCAATTCCAAAGCCCAATCAATCTCTAAAGAAAGAAAGGGTCCTTACGAAAACAAGAATATACTAGCATGGGTTTATAACTTTGGAGGTTACAACTCCTCATCATGGTAAGAAAAAGTATGATATTATCGAAGATGATTATGATATTCAACATATCCAACTTGTAATAACTACCAAGGAGTCATTGAAATAGGGAGTTATAGAGACAGTTGAATTTTTTTATATAATATTGATGAGGATAAAAATCTAAAAAGTAGTTGAAAAAGAACAGTAAAAATATTGACCTCATACATACATAAACTAGTATGGCTTACGGTAAGAAATTTTCACACTATCAACCCCGAGATGATGGATATATTTGAAGAGGCCTTGTAAGAAAGTTAAAGTAGTAGATAAGTGGATATAGCACTTGTCTCAAAAGGGTAAGAAATTTATGTAAAAGGAAACAAATAGGTGTTAGAGTAGGTATTTATCTTAGCTCACGTTCACCTAGGTATTTTATTTACCTTTATTATATTTATCCTTGCCCACTTATGTGTGTGGATATTTATTTTATATTATTTAGATATTATCTAGTTGATTGATGGTATTGATTAGATATTTGATGACTAATTATTTCCTTGATCTATGGTATCAACTATTTCTTTGATGACTAGCTCTTTCCTAAATCTATGGTATTGACTAGTTCTTTTATGGCTAGTTATTTCCTTGATTTATGGCTTGATCTATGGCCTTGACTAGTTCTTAGATTGATCTCGCCTTTCTTATATAAGAAAGACCGATTCTCATTGCACTCAAATACGAGAGTTTCATAATATTATATGGTATTATTGTTCTTTGTTTGTAAATTCTTTTGTAAAGTTATTCTGGTGAATTTATTTCATCTTATCAAATGTGGTGTGTTATGATCATCTAAGATATTCATGGTTTGGAATGGTCTTCTTATCATTCCTTTCATGGTATCAAAGTGATAGATGATGTAGACATCGATCTATAAGTTTTTCTCTGCAAGAAAAAAATTATTGTTTTCATGTATTTGGAATTTTAGAACTTTTCTATAACATGCATTTATATGCAAAATAAAGTGCACAATTAGATTTGGAAGGTGAAAAAACTCTAGAATCGATTGTAAACTCTTCCATGTTCACGAGACAGTCAAATATGGAAATTTTAAAGGGAATTTTTTCACATTTCTCAAAAAACATGTACAATTATGTACGAGATAATTTTTTTGACAAAAATTTATATCAGCTTTCTAGGTTTTGTGAGAAACATTCTAGGTTTCTCTTTGTTTTTTGATACAACCGCGAAAAAGAGATATTTAAAGTCTAAGTTTGTATTAACTAATGTACTTTTTGGGTGCATTATTTTATCCATTGGACACAAATTTGTACTCTCTGGTTGCATTCTTTTATCCATTGGATATAGACATGTACCTTCTGGATGCATTATATAACCATTTGGATATTTATTCTTTAGATGTAGTCTTTTATCCACTTTGGATGCAGATATGTACCCTCTTAGTGCATTCTTTTATCCATTGGATATAGGTGTGTACCTTCTGGATGCATTCTTTTATCCTCTGGATATTTTTGTTTTGGTTGTAGTCTTTTATCCACTTTGGACATAGATATGTAACCTTTAGGTGCATTCTTCTATCCATTGGATATAGTCGTGTACCTTTTAGATGTATTATTTTACTCTTTATATATTTTTGTTTTGGATGTTGTTTTTTATCCACTAGACATAGATATGTACCTTCTAGGTGCATTCTTTTATTCATTGGATATAGACATGTACCCTCCGGATGATTTACCCTATTTACATTTAGGTTTTGGGTGTATCTTTTATCCTTTGGTCAAAATTTTGTATCCTATGGATGCACCCTTTTTTTGTTTAGAAATTTTAGTGTCACGTGTATCTTTAAAAAAATCAGCATTAAAATATTTTTTTAATAGCAAAACCTTCTAGAGCTCATAACTTTTGATTTGTAGCTCAAATTAAGGTGATATTTTTTTAAATTGTGTATTTTTTCAACATCTCCATATTGATGACATTTTAATACACATATTTCAAATGAAAAAGTACTTTTAATCATTGTAATATTCACGTGCACTCAACTACAAAGTTTCAAATTTGGAGGGGTGTTGTAATCACTTGTGGACGTAATTTTGGTTGAGCCCAACGTCCTAAAATTTTAGGTGTAGAATTCTTCTATCTATCATGGATTATGAGAATCATATGCTTTTCTTTGAAGTGTGTGGACTTTAGGAGGATATTGTAAAATTTGTGGAAGAAAATAGATCACTCAAGAAGTGAAATTATCTTCTACAAGCACTCATTCACGATAAGGATACACTAATACACTCACTATAACAAAAAATTCTAGCCTACAATATCACCATAATATTGTTGATAGTCATATCCATGCTCCTATTCCACTTGCAGCTATTACTCCTATACCCACTAACCTTGATCGTCATTTTTCGAGCTTGCTCCTACTCCCGATGCTTCTAAGCCTATTAGGCTCATTCGCATGTTCTTATCCATCATCGTGCCTATTGCAGTTACACACTTTGAGTATCCCACATCAGCTCCTTCTACTCACATACATGGATCTTTTAAGAAGAATACCACTAGAATCGGTTCTTGCATGCTCCGTTATATGGGTTTCACTAATGAGGTATTATTTGGCATTCATAGGGTATTGCTTCCCCTATTACACATGTTAAGTGGAATTATCACCATTGCATTGGTTTTCAAATAGGTACTTCATTGGGATCACACATTGACAAAGCTCCATTTTTGTTCACTCGACTCTTTATGAGGATCATGAGTTATACATGAATTATGCACCTTCATTCATGCTCAAGAAACTTGAGATTTTAATTTATCAGACATGATCGACCTAACACATATTCTGATGTTCATTTACATGAACCCATTGTGTAATTTTCACCAAGTCATATGTAGATATCTTCTTCATCCATCCATGTTGATTTACGGTGATTATCTTATCACTCGTGGCGAAGACATAGGCATTTTTGAGAGGACTCTACAGGCATGGATCCTTCACCATTCGGCCTCTTGCTCCACTTTCTATACCTTCTACATTATAATGCTCTTTTTTTTAGAATTTTTCTTTAGCTAGTGTAGTTTATCTCTCTTGTTTGTTGAGAGAATTTAGATATGTATTTTGACAATTTTTGGCATGTTGTGATCTCTCTTATGGGGAGCTATTATAAAGCAAAGCCCGGTGTTAGTTTGTCAGTGTTTGAGTAGTTGTTTTGACAACTCATACAATTTTAGCGTCATTCCACCCATTCCGCAGTATGGGAGGATGTGGTGTTAATCCTACTTCTTTGGGTTTTGTGTCCTTTCCTTGTTACCTTAGCTTTTCTTAGATTGTGGCACTCCTATTTTTTTGGATTTTGTGTCCTTGTCTTGTTTCCTTATTTATTGTTCTTGGATCGTGACACACCTATTTTTAGTAGTTGATCGGATTATGTTTGGTGTTTTTTCACTTTCAATATCACTCGATGATAGTCTCCTTGTATGGAGCTATTTTGGTGAATCCAGTGTCATTTGTTTTTTTTTTTATGATCAAGCGGTGGATTCAAACCACAAGACACACCAAAATTCTTTATAACTACATGAATTTTTCAATCCTAGCTTCTTGGGATGTCGTGTAGCATATTTTTCTCTCTACTTTGTTATTACTTGTTGTGGGTACTTTGTGGTGTCCCTTTTTCCCAATTATTGTACATGAGTACATCATCGGACCTAGTTGTCGAGACTCATATTGTGCATATGCCACTATTATTTTGGGCCCCTAGAGTCACTTGAGGGGGTGTTAAAGTAGGTATTTACCTTATCTCATGTTCACCTAGGTACTTTATTTACCTTTATTCTATTTATCCTCACACACTTATGTGTGTGGATATTTATTTTATCTTATTTCGATATTAGGATATTGTGATACTTATCTTGTATGTTGATGATATGTTACTTATTGGCAGTTCTTTTTCCCACATTAAAACTATTCATAGGGGTATTTATACATAGTTTGACATGAAAAATCTTGGGTTATTGCATTATTTCCTTGGTTTTCAAATTTATGAGACATGATTCAAGGATTTATTTGAGTTAGCAAAAGTACACCCATGATCTTCTTTAGTGCTTTGATATGGCTGATTACAAGCCAAGTCCATCTCCTTTTCATTATGAGGTTACTCTTACTTCCACATGTACCACTCCACTTTATGATCCTATATTGTATAGGCAACTGGTTAGAAGTATCATGTACCTGACCCATAATCTCCTGATATTTCATTTGAAGTAGGGCTTGTATCTCGGTTTGCACATTCTCCTCATAGTAGTCAGCATGAAGCTACTAAAAGGATTTTTACTATTTATAGGGTACTTCCTACTTTGGACTACACTACACTAGGGGTTATACTTGGTTGGATATACTGATTCAGATTGGGTAGGTTCATCGATGTGAGACGTTCCACTTCTATATATATATATATATATATATATATATTGTTCTTCTCATTGCTTGGGCATGCAATAAGCAATAGGCTATTTCACTTTCATCTTCAAAGATAGAGTACAAGGAAAAAATTACAACGAGTTAGTAGATTATTTTTCTTCGATAGTTCGATTGTGAGTTTACATTCCCATAGGATTCACCGATTGTAATTTGGTGTGATAACCAAAGTGCCAATCATATTTCTCACAACCAGATTCGAGTACCAGTGGACCAAGCATATTAAGATATACATACATTTCATTTATTAATACATTCAGGATGGATTTCTTTTCTTGGAGTAAATTTTAACTCAACAATTTGGTTGCAGACATCTTTATGAAGCCTTTTGCATCACCTTTCTACCTTGAGTTATGTGGCATGCTTGGGGATTTGGAAATTGTTATTGATGGTTGTTCATGAGAACATCTTCCTTCTTCTTATTATTTCTCTTTCCTTCTTTTGGTTCAAGATTTATTTATGGATATATTGTACATGAGTACCTTATTAGGCCTAGTTGATGGGACTCATACTGTGGATATGCCACTTTTATTTTGGGCCCCTATATTCACTTGAGGGGGTTATTAGAGTAGGTATTTACCTTATCTCATATTCACCTAGGCACTTTATTTACCTTTATTGTATTTATCTTATGATGTTGATCTTGCTTCTTGAGTTTTGTGACCTTGCCTTGTTACCTTTGCTATTCTTGGATTATGGCACTCCTATTTCTTTGGATCTTATGTCACTTCCTTGTTTCCTTGGTTATTATTCTTGGATCAAATTATGTTTGGTGTTTTTTCACTTTTGACATCACTTCGTTGATTGTCTCCTTATATGGAGCTATTATAGTGAATCCTAGTGTCAATTATTTTTAAGTTTTATGATGGAGTAGTGGATTGAAACCATAGTGCACACCAAAATTATTTATCATTGTATAATTTTTTTAGTTGAGCTTCTTGGGATGCCTTGTAGTGGGTTTTTATCTCTCATCTTTATTATTACTAGTTTTGGGTACCTTGTGGTGTCCCTTTTTCCTAGTTATTGTACATGAGTACCTTATCTAGGCCTAGTTATTGGGTCTCATATTTTGGATATGCCACTATTATTTTGGGCCCCTAGATTCACTTGAGGGGGTTGTTAGAGTAGGTATTTACCTTAGCTCATGTTCACCTAGGTAATTTATTTACCTTTATTGTATTTATCCTCATCCACTTATGTGTTCGGGTATTTATTTTATCTTATTTAGATATTAGGAATATATTATCTAATTTTCAGGTATACTTATTTCCTTGATCTATGGTATTGACTATATCTTTGATGACTAGTTATTTCCTTGATCTTTGACATTGATTTGTTCTTTGATGATTAGTTCTTTCCTAAATCTATAGTCTTGAATAGTTCTTTGATGACTAATTCTTTCCTTGATTTATGGCTTGATCTATGGCCATGAATGGTTCTTATATTGATCTTCCTTTCCCATACAAGCAAGGCCCATTCTCTACTCAGATATGAGAGTTCTATTATAATATATGGTATTATTATTCTTTGTTTGTAAATTATTTTGTAAAGTTATTCTCATGAATTTATTTCATCTTATCAAATGTGGTGTGTTACGATCATTTTAGATATTCAAGGCTTGGAATGGTATTCTTATCATTCCTTTTAATAGGTATACATAAATTACTAAAATTGCTAATGAAATTAATGAATTTATTGAGCTTTACAAAAAAAAGTATTTTCTTGGGAGGGATTATTTCCCAAACTTGAAGCAATATCTCAATTAGAGGAGGATATGATGGAAAAGAGTGAATAGTTCCACCTAAAGAGAAGGGAACTCAATATGTGATACAATACTTGGCTAAAATTTGGGTGAAAACCATAAAAAAGTTAAATACAAGTTTGAAATTGAGAAAGAATGGGTTGAAAAGACTATTGATAACATAAACATCATACTAGAACAAATGGTGTTTGATAAGAAAAATATGGTTTATCGAATTGGTAAATTGATACTTTAAATCAATCCTTGGACAAGAATATAAAAGAAGAACCTTATTCTCATGATGTCATTAAAATACTTATCCTAGTGGAGAATAAGATTACTAAGATAAACAAGATGTTGAGAGAGCATAAACCAAGAATATCCACATGTTGTGATATATTAAATAAGTATGACCTGATATACAAAGATCACTTAGGACATGACGAGGAATAGATAATGAAAATATTTCATAGGTATGATGCATATGTGGAAAGGAAGCCAAAGAAGGAGGAAGATGATGAAGATGAATATACAACTATGACGACCGATGAGAAAGCTTAGGCTTATCTCCTTTAAAAAACTTTTTCAATTTATAATAATCGTTACTCTTGTTTTATAAAAGTTGAACGTTATGTTAAATTATTGCTTTCAAGTATGAATGTTATTTGGCACAATACACTAGACTTTTATTTTAGTTTGATTATGTTTCTTTGATATAATTTGTAATCTATTATGAAGCATGTAAACTAATGAAACTATTTTACATCTTTTTTATTGATGAAAAAATAAAATGGGGTTCTATAGGGGCCCCAGTCCATGGAAAAGTTACATATATTTTTTGAATTACATCAAAAAGAAAATATAAACCTAATCATATATTACCACAAACTCCTCACTTAAAGGAGGAATTTTGTTTAAAAGCCTATTCTTCCTAGGAACAAACTCATTAGACCCAACAACCATTTGTGCAAATACAACCTCTCCTGCTAGAGTACGAGACATTACCATATCCATGAGCTGCTCAATCTCCACCCTAGGGACACTTAGGATAATCATCAATTCTATCTTCTTCTGATAAGAAGATACCTAATCCAAAATATTCATAGCGCATTTTGAAAATCCCTTCCTCCATTTTTATTTGTAAGGAGTAGACCGAACAAGAGTATTCTGAGCAAGAGCATTTGAAACAATTGGAAGAGAAAGTATTATGGTCCTTGGACCTAGTGGAACAGGGTTTTATAGATAAATTCACCATTGTATTTCCTTAAGAAATGTGGATGCCCTCTTGGAAGAGGAATAAGAAAGGGTCCTGATAAATTTTGTTCCATCAAAGAAATATGTTGGGTTGAAAGAGTGGAAGGTTGGGAAGAAAATTTTCCAAAGCACTTTCTTTGATGGCGAGAGAATAATTCCTTGGGATGTTAAAGAGATAAAGGCCTTACTTTTTCCTCATCCAAGTTGATAACTCTGGGGTTGAGAGATTTCTTCCCCCTTCTTATTTCTTGATGATGTTGCTGGTACTGCAGGTTGTTGAGGTGGCACAGGTCCCATTGGAACTTTTTCCAGAGAGAATATTCATTTCTCTAAGTCATCTACTTTGCGAGCAATGGAAAACATGGTATCAACTGAAGTCTTTCCATATAATACATAAGATTCATGGAGAATATATTTAAATAAAAATCCTTCAATGCATAGAAAGGGACACTTTTATTCATCCATCTTTGTCACAGTAGGGATCCTCTTAATCAAAAATTTCTTCAATTCTTCTAGTGCTTTTTCGATGCTCATTGGAAGAGACTATAGTACATTATTTGAAAATCCAAGAAAATAGTATTGATCTTAATCAATCTCAAGAGGGTGGAAAACCAAACATATCGATATGTCAAAAACACTTTGTCGTACCTTGGGTCTTAAATTTCAAACAAAGCCCTGATAATTGCTTCATATGGGCCCAGTTAAATCAAATATTTGATTCAAATCTTCTGATGATATCTCTTTCAAACTAGTTACTACAGCCACCCTCATCATTACACCAACAACTTATTTTTCAATAACACCTCACATTAAAGAATGGAAAAAGATGCATACGAGATGAAGAAATAGAGTTGAATTTGTAGTGAAAATGGTGCAGATAAGTTGAGTTGAATGAAATCACTGCCATTAAATAAATAAAGATTTCATGCTCAACCCACATAAAGGAAATATGTTTGGATGAGGTTGTTATTATGCAGTAAAAGATGTTTTGATTGATGTAACACAATCCACTTCACAACATTTAGCTCAAAAAGACATGAACATGAGTATGTGTTGTTCAAAACTGATTCTCAAAAGGTAAAATGGGTTGTACATCAAATCAAGTCATATGGAGGTACTCGAAAATCATCAAAAATATTTCTTTACCTACCAAAAGGGGAAATGATTAAACAAATATAAAAGAGATGACATGGCATCCCAGTCATTTTGGGAGAGTGAAAAACGTGAATTAATCATGATTTTTCCACCTGGAAACATAAAATATAATATTTTCAATAGAATAATAATGGATTAGACTGTTTGTTGTAAAGGAGAATATTCCTTTGAAGATTCATGCTTTTGGGGGGAAAAATAAAATGAGTGAGTGACATAAATTGTATAAATGTAATGAGAATACTCTCGAATAAGGGGGTAAAAAATCTCTAATTGTTTAGAGAGATAAAGGAGAAAACCAAGTACGTCTTGTTTAAAATCTGAACTAATATGAGATACCTAAATTTTTGTTCATCCATTCCCAAAACTTCTCGCCAAGATGATTGCAATGTACATTCATTGGTAGACATTTAGGTCATAGGTGTTGTGCCCCCTTCTTGAAGCTGTTTGAATATTCTTGAATAAATGTGGGTTTATTCTTATTAGCGATGTCATTTTGTTTCAATATGTGTTACCTTGAATCAATTATCTACATTTCTATTGCAACCTTATACTATAAATTTCACTAAATTACAAAAAGACTTAGCTTAAAAAGTTACAATTTTGTAACTAGACTGTATTATCGATGGAGCTTTCCTTCATACTGGAGTAAACAGTTTTAGAATAAAGTTTTATGTGTTTGATTTAAGATATTTCTCAGTTCTTGAGGGTATCTAGAGTGTATTTGATTAGAAATTATCACTATTTTATCGATAATTTATCATGAGATTTTATGTTTAGATTCTCTAAGTTTGTATGAAATATTGTATTCTTTGGATTCCATGAATATAAAACTTTTGGTTGAGGGAGTGCTTTGGATTATGTGATTTGTATTTTGCATCAAGAACAACTGTCTACAAAGTTTGATAAGGTTCATTTAGGTATTTTGTATAATCAACTTTATCTTGCGTAATCTACCATAAATACATCAAAACCACAATTAATAACCATATGATCCTTGAATTACCCATATTGCACTATTTATGCACAAAAGCTAATAAAAACTATTATTTATGTCCATATTTCATCAAAAATATGCGAAGTTACTGGAACTATCACTATCTTTAGTAACTGAGCATTCTTTAGAAGACATCTACATTTTTAGTGTGAAAAATCATTAGAGTTATATTATTTCTACATTGACCATGTCTTCTTGAGGCTTCCTTTCCACCTACCTAAGAAATAGATTCTAAATATTAATATTTCATTTATCTCTTTCATAAATATTGGTTACAAAATGGGTCCTCTCACCTAGGTTGCGGGGATAACCTAAAGTAGAAGGATACGTCATACCCTTAGAGAGATGTTATCAAACATCTCCCAAGTCAAAGTGAAAAAGATCTTGTGATCCATCCCCGGCTACAAAATGACTTAAATCTTAGTTTGTCTTTCTCTAAGCATCTTGCTTAGCTTGCTAATGTTGTTTGGCTTACAAACTTGAAGTGATTTGGATACACACACGAGGTCTTAGATAGTGTAGATGATAAGGTACACACCTACCATGATCTAATAAAAACTAAGAAGGTTAAAATTAGGACATATGCTGCTAAACCTAAGCGGGGTGTCCTTGGAGATTATTGGTATGAATCGAGGTTGCTAAGATAATTGAGTTGTTGTGTGAATTCTAGGACATGTTCCCTCGAGGCTATCATGAGTTAAAGAGGGTACATGAATCTTTGGGTGAGATGAGAATAAAGTTGAAGGAAGGTGCATGCCTAGTTAGGAAGAGGCCTTATAAGATGAATCCTAACTTGCGCATCAAGGTGAAAGAATAAATTGACAAAATGTTGAATTCTAGAATCATTGAGCCCATCGAGGAGTAAGAATGTGTTAACCCCTGTGTTGATCAGCATTAAGAAAGATGGAAGAATAATATTTTGTGTGTGGATTCCATGGATTTAAATTTTGTATGTGTAATTTATCCTTTTCCCACATTGTTTATTGAAGAAATATTGGAAGGCATTGTAGGGCGCGAGATCTACTCCTTCACTGATTGATTTTCTAGATATCATCAGGTGAGGATAGCTAAAGAGGATCAAGAGAAGAAAAATTTCACCACTGAGTGGGGAAGTTTTATATACATGGTTATGCCCTTTTGGTTAAAGAATGTGCCTAGTTTATTTTCATGCATTCTTGTGAAGGCATTCCAAGACTTTATTCATAAGTTCTTACAAGTTTATCTGGATGATTGGATATTCTATGGGATCATGAAGGATCACTATGATAATTTAAGGATTGTATTTAAGAGATGCCAAAATTAAATAACATCATCTCAAAGAAGGATTTTTAGTAGATCCTACTAAGGTTTTTTTATTTTAGGCCTAGAGAAACCCACTAGCTAGAGTGGGGTGCGTAGATTCTTGGAGCACATAGGATATTACTAGAATTTCATAAAATTTTATGCCAATATCATTGCACCGTTATATGGATTGTTGAAGGGTAAAGGCACGCTCCATTAGGGTGAGGTGCAATAATGCATGTTTGAGACATTAAAGGAAAGGCTTACTACAACACCTATTTTGCACTTTCCTTCATGGACAAAACCTTTTCATGTGCATGTGGATTCCTATGGCATGACCATTGGTGTAATATTAATCCAACTTGAATAAGGGATTTTTGATCATCCTATTTTCTTTGCAAGTAGGAAGTTAACTCCAGGAGAACAAAATTAGACAACTACAGAGCACGCGACCTTGTCAATTATCTCCTTGTTGTATAATTCTCGACAATGCTTTCTAGCTAAACTTTTTATCTTCTATATGAGACCACATTACATTGAAGTACTTGGTGAACAAGCCCATTTTGTAAAGGTGTATATGCCATTTGATAGTGTTATTTCAGAAATTTGACTTTATAGTTGTGGTAAATCCAGGCAAGAACAATTCTGGACCAGATCATTTATCAAGGATTAATATAGGTGAGGACACGCAAAGCATTAAGGACAAAATATTGGATGCATAGATGTTTATATTAAACCATGAACCCTATGAATTAGAGGATATCACATTCTTTTTGAGAATAGGTGTGGTGTCTTAAGGAATGAAGAGTTTGGAAAAGAAACAACTTGCTATACGTGTCGCACCTTACATATTGATTAGTGGAGACTTATACAAACTAGGTTAGGATGAAGTTTTGCACTGATGTGTACTTGAGCATGAATGTGAAGCTATTATGGAGGAGGATCATGGCAGTATTGTAGGTAGAAATTATATAGCAGATGTCACTACATGCAATATTCAACTCACGGCCTATGGTGGGAAACACTAGACAAGGATTGTAAATAATATTACAAGGCATGTGATCATTATCAATGCCTTGGAGATCCTAGGCATAGAGATGAAATGCCTTTGAGGCCTATTGCTAGTGCAGAACCTTTTGAAAAGTGGAAAATTGACTTTTTGGGTCCTATTTCCCCACCTACACATAGGAATGGATCAAATTACATCATAACTTGTGTAGATTATCCTACAAGGTGGGAAGAAGTCGCACCTACAAAGGATTACATGGTGGCTATAATAAAAATGTTTCTATGGGAGAACTTTATCGGTAGGTATGGATGTCCTTTGAGTTTAAAAACTAATGGGGTACTCATTTCCTTCATGAGACTATCGAATACTATTGGCTAAATTTATGGTTGCACACCATAAAATAACACCCTATCACCCTTAGGAGATAGAACTAATCAAGATTTAAAAAGATATTGAGCCACACATTGACTAAAATTTGTGATGTTATAAGGAAATACTAGGATGATAGAGTCTTTATTGTACTTTGGGAATAAAAAATAACCTATAAGAGGTTGAATAAGGCCACACCATTTTAGTTGATTTTTGGCATGAAGGATGTTCTACCAATGGAATTCATGTTACCATCTATGCATATTACATGCGCAAGAGGTTTAGATGATGAGAAAACACTTGAAGAGTATTGAAAAACTCATGCATTTGGATGAAAGGTGCGCCATAACACGATGGATTCAGAAGCAAGAAAAGGCTAGGTAGAAGGCATGGCATGGTAGACATATTAAGGATAAGAAGCTTGAAGTTTGACAAATGGTTTTTCTTTATGACTCAAAGTTTTTACGCTACCATGGAAAGATTAAATTTCATTGGTTGGGACCATATATTATAACTTCTATACTTGATTCAGGGGCTTTCTAGTTAGATGCCTTTGGATGGGACACGGTTGTTCAGTTACTTCAACATGAGTAGGATAAATCCATACTATAAATAAGTCTTCTTGGTGTTTATAATAAGTAAGTATTGCCTCTTAGACTAGGTTTCCATTAATGCATTTTCATTTATATGTGTTTCCTTTAATCGTTACTATACATTGTAAATTTTGTTAATTTTTATGTAATAAGTGTGTTTGTGCACTCAAAGCTGATTACTATCTAAGTGTTTTCATGCAAAAAGGACCGCACATACCTTTAGTGTGGGGTGGATTATATGTAGGATAATTATATTGGATTTGAATAATCTACGAGAATGGGTATGCATAGATATATTGTGAAGGTGCTTGAAAGAGATGTGTAGATAGAGAAAGATTGCTCATTAATGAAGACTACTTGCGAAGGAATGGACACACAAAGTATAACGTGAGGTAGGCTACAACATGGGCAACTACTTAGTGAAAGATGCAGTGGATAGGTACTTTGGCACATAAAGGCTTGCATGAGGAGTTCTATGATAATGGAGGAGTAGTCACATTAGAAGGATATGAATGTGGCACGGAAAAATTGATGTAGAAAATTGAAATAACGCCAAGTTAATGTAAAGTACGATGGTAGGTGAAGAGAGATAAATTTGGAAATTTTTGAAAATGTATATAAGGTGGTGTTGTGAATTCATTTCCACCTTTAAGATCAAGAGCATTTGAGTGAGTTGTGGACGAGCAAGCTAGCGAACGAGCAACGAAGTGCAGAGAGTTACGACCCAGTTGAATTCATCATATTTATGCACAAGATTGTCTTGAGTTTCATTTGGAGAAGTGTTTGAGAGAAGAAGAGGTGTGTAAGGAAGAAAATTTATAGTGAGGGTTTGGGTTTTCGAGATAGGGCTTGCAGTTTTGAGCTAGGGCACGTAGGGTTGAGTTACGAGCTTGAATTAGTTGAAAGAACACACCTTTCTAGTTTTCATGGCACCCAAATGAGTACTGAAGTGGCCACAAGGGGAAATAAATAAAAGGAGGTTGAGATTGAGGTGGTATATGCTCTTAGGAGTAGATTTTTTGAATTGAAATACCTAGAAGGGGTTTTAATGGATCACTATTGGTATTCACACATTCACCACTGGAAGGTGAGTGATTATAACCATAGGAAAAAATATACAAAGGAAGAATTGAATAAATTACTTGTGGTGAGGAAATCAAAGAGAATGATAGATGACATGACCATCTACGATGATGCGGGGAAGACGTTATTGATAAAGGTGGGACTTTTTAAGTTGTATGAGCTCCCATATTTTAACAAACCTGAAAATTTATACTAGTGGCTAATTAGAAGATTCCATGAGGAATTATTCTATTTTTTTGGCAATGAATGAGGATCACTGCGCCCTTGATTAGGATTTTGACAGTCTCAAGGAGTTTAGGGACAAAGTTGAGAAATGACCTCATAGATAATAAATAGGTCATAGAGGAAACTAAGAAGGTGGTTGGATATACTAAAGGAGGGTGTGGGATGGACATCCATAAGTTACATAAATATCCCATCATTCGGCCACAACCCACCTCCTAATGAAGATAAATAATCAAGAGAACTAGTCTCATGTAAACAATGTCTGGATCCATGTCGTAAATAAGATGATGGAAGGTGTTTTATATAACTTATTAAGCTTCATTGCTGAAACTATTATTGAGGAAGTGCATGAAGGTGAGAAGATAATTTTTGGCGCTATACTTACGTCAATAGTTTTGTTGAGGTTGGAGTCTGCGATGGGCCAAAAGACAATATGTGGCGGTGCCAGAGGAGAATAATTCCTTGGCAAAAATATTTACTAAATACACTTGTGATGGTTCAATGAGTGGGAAATTTAAGAAAATAGAAAAAATGTGGTATGAGTGCTTGCACGCTACTTTTGAGGAGGAATGGAGGATACCCACATAGTTACCTTGAGACTAGATAAAAAAGTATAGTTTGCATCGTATCAACACTTCTACATTGGGTGCTTCAGGATGAAGGATGGAAAATGGATCCCTTGGTGTAAGGCTGTCATATGCCTTCACCGTGCACTATTTCAAGGCATATGTACATAGGTTTTCAGACATGTGTCGATTGTTGTTTGATGTTGATAAGGTAGATTGTGACTACCACACCCTCATAAAGACTTACGTTTATCTAGGTAGGTCTGCATATATTGAAAGATTAATTCTAGATGATATAAAAATGAAGGAATTGAGTTTTTCCATTGGGAAAGCATGAGAAACCCTTGTATATATCGAACTCAAGCCTAGGTTAGAAAATGGAAGATATGTAGAAAATGAATTCAAGCTCCCTAGACCACCTAAGGGGAAGCATGATGAAGAATACACTCTTCACCTTGAAGAGGAGGAAGGAGAAGAATAAATTTAGGAGGAAAGTGGTGGCCTAGAGCATCGAGGTAGAAAGGAGCCCTTTGTTGCGAGAAAAGGAAAAACGTGAAGTAACCCCTCCATTATAGGAACTTGATGATGAAGTGTTAGAGACATGCGCAATGAGATAAATTTGGATCAAAATAATAAGGAACCTTAGTCCAAAAGAGTATTAAGGAGAACAAGAAATTAGAGCACGGGGACATCATAGCCCCTTAAAAGGTCTCCTAGGACTTTTCATATGAAAGTGGAACCCGAGAAGAAGAAAAGGTGCAAGTATAAACCCAAGATGGAAGATGAGGAAGATAAATCAAGGGAGAGTGCATTGCATAATCCAATACAATTTGAGATTACAAAAGAGCCTCAGGAAGAATAAATGAAGAATTATGAAGAGGTGTTAAATATGACAAAGAAGGAAATAGATAAGGGTGAGCCTTTAGGCACACCTCATACCATATAGGAAGGAGAAGGACCAGTATTTGATACGAGGTTCTTGGATTGAGAAAGGTAAATGATCAAGGAAGGCAAAGGATAGAGAAGATTACGAGAATCCTGTAGTTTTCTATGTGGATGACACAAGTAAAATCATACCCGCACAGATCCAAAGCACTTTGGAGCACGATGACTTGTATGGATGGGAACTTATGGATGCATAAATGGTGAAAACATGCATATTGTAACATTCCCATTTTAAGACTTTAGAAACAAGGGAAATATTTATTTTTATTTATTTATATATAATGTTCTCTATTCTAAATATTCATAATTTATAACACACATTACATGCTAATCAATCTCATAACATGTCACCATATACAATCTGTAAATGTCTCGGTGAACTACCGATCTCTCATGTTAACTCAAGTTATTGTATACTAAATATACTTGGTTATCTTACCCTATTTTGGGTATTGAAGTATTCTATTTAAGAGAACTATCTAAATATTTTTTACCAATATTCATCTGAAATCCCATTTCTTAAACTAGGTGACATAGGACAACGCAACCGGCAACTTGCGATACTTTGGTAAAAGATTTCTACATACTATCTATGTTTATATTCCTACACAACATACTCATCTAACTGAATACATCCTTTACCCCACTTCATCTGTTATCTAGAATGGTCTTCACCGACCCCCTGTCAGTCCACTTGTTCAAGGTTTAGCCCTATCTCACATTAGAAACATAGTTCGGTATAGATAACCAATCATGGTGACTAAGGGTACTTAGAAATACTCAATCAACCTAAGTCAATTGCATGTGTCTAGTTATCCTAATTCATCATGAGTTATTCCCTATACTAGATCATGCTCCTATCTTGACCTAGAGTATAACTAAGATCAAGTCCAAATTTATGTAGATCTAGTTGGTCTAATTCTGATGGGTGTTGTAACATGTCAACTGCAACACTGTATCCTCATGAAGATCCTAGTCTTCATGAAGGTACAGTTCTGCAGTTGGCGTGTGCCAACATCCAACTAAATCACCCCATCTGGATGCACATACCCAAGCAATAAGTGAATTACTCATTTATATCTCTTAATTAAGATTTAATTACAACAACCCTATTGAACCCTAATTTCATTAGCCCTTAAGGTTGACATCCACAATTGAGTTGTTAATGTATTGCAGAAACTTCATGATTGCTTTTTATTCATTAACTTCCTACTTTAGAATTTAGTTAATTAAAACAGAAATAACAACATCAATAATATTTACTTATTATACCTCAACCATTCTTAGCTTGTTTAAGTTCCAAAACAGGTTCCATTATAATAGACTTCATTAAGATGAAGTCTAATTGATAAATGTTTATATTTACCTTCCATTTGTTTAAACCTATCAAGGTATTGGTCAAGAGGAAGTGCACCTTCCTCTTTCTTGTTATGAGTTAGGGTTCATTGTACCCTTTTACATTATACAAGTCATCATAATTAATTTGCACTTTCATTAACATCTTTTTAATAAACCATAGTGACTTAGATAAAAGAACATCTATGCATGCCAACTTAATAAGCTACATTTCAATAAAGGGATAGTGTATCTAATTTCCTTCCATCTAACTTATTTAATGTTAAATTAAAAAGGATCCCATTCAGATAAGAATATGAGAAAATAAAGATAAGATTACAAATTCCCTTCACAGAATGCACAAGTAGAATGACACACCAAGTACAAGTAACTCTCAATATTTTTCAATTCATCAAGGTGAAATACACATTTTACAAGACCATGCATTTAGACATCTTTCATGTCAAACAACATCAAGCTCAATTAAGAAATACAAATTTTCCTCTTTCAATACATTTCAATAATGAATCATATTTCTTCATAAAATATCTAGTCTTTAAGTAACAAATAACATCATAAAATATCTAGTCTTTAAGTAACAAATAACATCATAAAATTTATTATCTTCCTTTATCACTTACAAAGTCCATCTGTAAAAATTTCTAGCATGGGTCAGTTCATTGAACTGAGCATGATAAGCACTAAGCATTAAAATGATGTGCTTTCAACTAACTGTTTCATAAAAATAACTCTACTTTTATGAAACAATAACACATTACAGATAGATACATCATAAAGAATAACAATCATAAAATAAATTACAAGGTGATCAACCACATTAATATTTAGTAAAGATCATGATATAATCAACACTCATCAGCCATTGGTTTCATAAGAAATTATATCAGATAAGTAATATTTCATCCTAATTACTTATCTCATTCTAACTATAGGAATTTATAGTTTATTTCTTACTTCATTCAATCTAATTCCAAAGAAAGACACTAATTCTAATATTTCCCAAAATTAGAGTTATTTTTAAGAAGCAAAGATCCAACATACTCAAAGCATTAACATGTTCCATCATAAAACATCTATAGCCAAGATAATTCAAACTTCATGAAATATTTTAGGATGAGCCATCAACATCTTAAGGTAAGAGATTCCTATTTCAGATGCTACACCCAAATTTAAAGCCCAAGATATAGCCTAAGTCTTAAGTTAGGCCACAACATGTTAGAAATAGGAAGTGTATTTATTTGATTACATGCACTAGACATTAGTCACACATTACCAAATATATTTTCCAATCAACACAAGTCAAGGAGAATAAGTAAAGGATTAACTCCCAACTACTCACTCAACAATCCTATTAAGTAGTACAACTAAACCGGTCAGATCCTTCAACAAGAATAAACAGGTGAGGAAAAGGACGAACAAAGAGAGAGAGAGAGAGAGAGAGAGAGAGAGAGAGAGAGAGAAACATCTCAGAACTTCCCTCAGAGTTCAAGGAGAACTGTGTTGAAAACCTTATCTCAGAAAAGTGAGGAAGGATGTCACCAATTAAGGATGGGAGAAGATCTCATTCCCCTTTTCTAGCGAAATAAATATATATCTGAATAAAGAACTGAGATAGATATGACTAAGGGATCCTTCAACTCTATCTGCATTGAAAGCATAGAACTGCTTAGCAAAGAATTAGATACATGATGGCAACATGCAAGTCAGATACCAAGGATAAGGTTCTCTCATAAACAAACTAGAATTTTTACAGTAGTGTAAAAACTACTACTAATGAAGAGTGATACAAAATATCTCAGTTAGCAACAATTCACAACAACAACAGAACAATGTAATTTATCCCACATTAACAACTTTAGTCCCTATACTTCTTCATTTTCCCAAGCAAGAGAGAGAAGATAATTTTATTCTCATACAACCACGATTTCCTTTCAGGTGTCTTTGCACCTGACACCTATTCAGCCTTTGATGGTTTAAAAGAAGACTTGAATTCAAGATTTTAACAGCCGCTTATCCACAGTCAAGCCAACCCATAATTCAAGCTTCAAAGAATCAAAGGTTCAAGATATAGGTCAAGAAAAACAAAACCCAACCCAGGTTCGTCCACAAGGGAAACAACAAACCACATGACTCCAAATCAAGAATTCAAAGATGAGTTCAGAAGAGAAGAAACAAACTATAACATATCACCCCAATTCCTTAAAATAGTCAAGACTGAACCAATCCATAGTTCGACATAAATACTCCTTTCCTATGATCTCATCCAAACATCAAACTTGATTACAAAGAGAAGTAACTCGACAAGATAACTGACAAGGTAACTCCTGAAGCACTAAGTCTTTCCTTAGAAATGATACATAAATCAATCAGTAAGTCTTTCCATAATCATGATAATAGGTTCCTATTCTTTTTAAATCAAACAAATTTAACAAGGAGATTCATTCAGGCCTAGAATCAAGCCATTGACAAGTCATCTCCCAAATTACAAGTGCAAGTGACAAAATTGACTTCATTGCGGGTTCAAGAAGATACTAACAAAATGAAATTTCAACTAGGAAGAACAAAAACTCAACATCTTCCTAGATAGCAGTTACTCAACTTCAGAACAGTCTAACAAAGAATTCTCAAATCCAAAACATATTAAACTCAGAAGAAGTAACTTGCTTACTATTATTTTTAAACAAGTTAGAATCCACTAATACATTGAATCCAAACAACCAATTCAGCATAACTCAACAGAAGTAACTAGATTCGAAGCAACTCAAGATGCAACTAAAAATAATACTTTTCTTACCTTCTTCCAATAGAGGAAGAAAAACCCAGATGAATCTTATAACAAACAATGTTTTCCCATAATCCATTTTGCACAGACAACAAGATTCACAAAAATTTGACATCATTCTAGTCCCAACAAAGTTGAAGCACAATTCACCACTATATTCAATAGGAACAAACTCACATTCCATTTTATCTAACAAAGACTCTTCATTAGAAAAATGTAGAGAACAATTCAAGCATGAATGCAAAATAACCATCACAAAATAAAAACCCATTTGTTTCCAAGAGTAGAGTTGTTTTAATGAAGACATTTAGGAAAAATCAAAACAACTTAATGGATAGAGCCTATCATGCCTGATAGAGATTCTATTGATTTGCAAAATATTTCCAGCTGAGCCTCCACAATATTTTCCTTTTTCCAAGCGACATCAACAATTCCATACTTCCTAATGCCTCTTATACCTCCATTGGATCAAAAATAGCTCAGAGGTGTCAAAAATAGCGAAGGATTGAAAATAGAACTACTGGTTTGAAGAACCCAAAATCTTCATGTAGAGCAAAAATTGCCAAGTGCAAATGACCAAAAACCTCTCCAAAATCCACTTGCATTCCTTCCTAGGAGGTTTCTTCACCATGACCAAGGTTCATTAATGCAAGGAAATCCAACTCTCTCGACCTATTTCTCCATGACATTGCCATTCCAAAATGGTGAATTTCAAAACAAACTTTGCATGCATTCTATCTTTAGTGATGATGCCAGCTAGGAATCCCCCTTACTCTCCAATCCTTCACCAAAACTGGTTGATCAGAGTTCAATAAATTTAAAATCAAATCACATTAATGCCTTAGAAACCAATGTCACCGACTCACCATTTTTCATGCAACCCTTAGGTACCCCATTAGCTTAGTATTAGCTTAGGTTATATTGAAATTAGATTAGGATCCAGAATTAGTCTAGGTAAATAGTATTTACCTTAGGTTATTCTAACACTTTTCCATAATTAAAACATGCCAACATAGGTTAAGACATAAACCTTAGTAATAGGTATTAGGTAGACCTGAATTACCTTAGATTAGAATCCACATAGGATATGACATTGCAACTAAGGTTAAGGTATTCACCTTAATAGTCCCTGTAATAGGCCCTTAATCCACTTATACTTTTCAGCGTCTCATAAAAATATTTTTAAAAAGTCCAAGCTCATCATTTACAACATGATGCAAAGCAAGGACACTTGGAGTCGGGTCTCTTAATTTTATAACAAAACAAGACTTAGTCACACTACCTTTTTTTTTTCTTCGAATGTCAGGTTACCAAGATGATCAGTTAAGAAGAACTAAAGCATACCTTGGATCAATGGAATTGATCCAAGGTTTTGCTATTAACATATGATAAGTATGAAAACAAATACAGGTTCATAACCCTTTTAGAACACAGAGAAGAATGACTTTAATTTCCAAGTAAATAGAATCTCAAAAAATTGAATCCTTGCATAGTAATAATTTATCCATTGCAAACATGATTTCCAATAGTCAAAAGAATACACGTTCCTAAGACAAATCACATGTCAATGTTTACAATTTCAAGAGGAAATGGAATCAAAGTAATAGTTTGAGGAAAGAGATAAGGGTGAGCCTTCAGAACACCTCATACCACACAAGAAGGAGAAGGACCAATATTGGATACAAGTTCCTAGATCGAGAAAGGTAAATGATCAAGGAAGGGAAAGGATCAATAATATTACGAGACTCCTATATTTGGCTATGTGGATGAAATATGAAAAATCATATGCGCGTAACTCCAAAGCACTTTGGATCCTAAGGAATTGTATGGATGGGAACTTATGGATGTATAAATGGTGAAAACATGCATATGAAAACAATTATCTTGGTCTATACTGAGACTCATATGGATAATCCTAATTTTGATGTGTGTGAAGAATCAAATGTTTATTATAGAATGAAGAAAGGGTGTAACTTAGGGGATGTCAATATAAAGCCCATTATTATGTTTGATGAATAGGTAAGAAATTCTTTAACGAAGATATCTACCGAGGTTGCATGCAAGAACATTTATAAAATGACAACCATTAGAGCATTTTGGATGATAGCAAGGATAAGGATACTCGGATCGGGTGCATAACAATTGACAAGGATAAAGTTGAGGTGATGTCGTATTCAATACTCAACATGGCTGAAGAAATTGGTGATGAGATTATACATAAGAGGCTTGATTTGGGGATAAGATTGCAGAATAATTTCCATCTAATTTACACTACTTACGCACACTAGTTAAATTGTTCTTGGATGAGGGCCCCTTGAGAATTCCAAAACTCAAGGATGTTGCATAAAAATGCAAAAGGATAAATAAATATTAGTGTGTAAGATTACAAGATATGAGGACTTACTACAAACTTTGAAAGATGAGTTAAAGAAGGTAGATTTGGTATTGAACATGTGCGCGCCCTGGATGTTATTATCAAGATAAGAACCTTGGCGAGAAGAATATGAGGTTTAGAAAGAAGTAAAGAATGAACCAATTAGATGTGTGGAGATGTTGAATGTGATAGCAGAGAAGTGTGATGTGCTTGCATCAGCCTAGGATCCATACAAGGAGAAGATAAAGGACATTGGGAAATTGATAGCACAAAGAATGGATGTCATGGACATAATGGTCTCAAGCATGGCCAATATTCTTAGAGTATTGTAGAATGAAGGTGAGAACATGACCCTTGATGAAATGAAGGTAGTCCTTATATACATTCTAGAGAAATTTGGTAAAGTGCTAAGTGATTGGAATGACTTAGAGGTAGAGATCAAGAATGAATATCCAGAGTTGATCCTCCCTGTGGAAGAGTAGGGCACCAAATTTTTTTCCATTCTTTTGTATAATGATTCTTTTATTCTTTCATTCCTTATTATTTTCTCATGGAGGGATAAGTTGTGATTACCCATTGCTGGGGGTGGAAATGAAATTAGTGTGGGGTAATGTTGGGATGTCAAAATATATCCTTATTATGGAAGTCATAGAAGGATTGGGCATGCGGATGTAGACACCAAATTTACGTCACACTCCCCCTTTACCCCACATGTATATTAATTTAATTACCCACAATTAAATTAAGGCCCATACTCACAATATTCATTATTTAATTACCTTAATTAAACTAGTTTCCACCTCACCTAGACACCTCATTCCACCACCTCACCTAAAAACCTATTCTTAGCATGTTTCTGTTTTACTAGGACTCAATATCTACTCACCATAACTAACTAATACTTATTCCTACCTATCCTAATTAACTAAGACTTAGTTTAACCCCAAAATTACATGTATATTCTTCCTCTAACAACATTCCCTCTTATCTAAGTGACACATTCATTTTTGATCCCTGAAAATGGACAGAGCTAGCTAAAAAGATTGCCAAAATCAGTCATTTTTAGTAAACCTAGGATTTACTGCCTTAATCGATGCCGGTCAACCCTAAGCCAAAAATGATCACCCTAAAAATTGTCGGTTACCATATAATCATTTTGGCAAACTTGTTTCATAGGTTGGATTAATTATTCAATTTGTGGAGAAGAGAGATCGTGATGCAAGCACACACGAGAACACTCCTACACATCCAGACACCCTGAACCAACAACCAAGCACTGATCTGAAAGGAAAGAATTCACAGTAACATTCTCGGGAAGAAATGACATGGAATGGAGAAACTATTTTCATATATCAACCATCGCCATCCTCCATCCATTCAGTATTATTTCTAAAGTAAGTACACTCTGATTGGTAGCATTCTACATTTATTTAGAATCAGTCTCTTTATATCTTTTGAGTTAGTTTCTAGTTTCCTGTGCACCCCACCATCCCCATATTCCTTCAATCCATTTATCCAACCATCCACAATCCCTTTAGCTCCTCAATATTCACAAATAGACACTCTTGAGCATTCCCATCACCCTTGCTAACCTAAACATTCCCCTCCCATTCTCTTTGTAGTCACGAGACTCTCCAAAACCTAGTTTATTGAGTTTCTACCATCCCACCTTAACCATCGTCGGTTCCCTCTTAACCGTCATTAGTCATACCTCACCAATGTCGGTCTCTGTGACTTGTAATTATGCCCTGTGACTATGACCTAATACCTTTCACCAACTCACCCAAACTCACCCAGAACTTGACCCTGACCTATTCCAACACCTCGACCACCTACCCAGCTTTCAGATCTGATCATAACCTAGCCTATTAGATTAGATTCTATTATTGTACTTGAATGAGATACCTAAATCATATCAACAATAGTAGGATTTTATTTATTTAAGATATCTCTTGCATTAAATTATATTAAACAGTGGGTTGATAGCTGTCAAGGAAGTATCATACTTCTTGGATCTAGCACACGCTAGGAAGCCCACTAACATATATTGTTTAACTCTATTTTATGGTCTTTTTTTGTATTTTAGGTAGTTCCTCCTAGCCAAAAGGAAGATCCCACAGTCAACATTTGATCAAGAAGTCAAAA
The DNA here is from genome assembly GCA_018340775.1 of Taxus wallichiana var. yunnanensis. Classification (NCBI taxonomy): domain Eukaryota; kingdom Viridiplantae; phylum Streptophyta; class Pinopsida; order Cupressales; family Taxaceae; genus Taxus; species Taxus wallichiana. Next base: position 173,805,081 of record CM031244.1, read on the forward strand.
TGCACTTACAACCTCTAATTGGCCATTGCAATAGGTATTCCTCCTTGGGCCATCACCTTATCTCATTTCATCAAATCCATAAATAAAATGGTGAAATATTTTGGAACACCCAGTGGGATCCATTAGGGGTTCTTTTGTATTTTATTCATTATTAGGTGAAATTTATGTTTTTTTCCCTTTTTAAAAGCTTCCACATTAATTTTCTTCTCTAGAATATTCCCCTTTCTAATGTCTAAAAGAAAATATTTTTTGGTGCTCTAAAAATAATACATCTTTCTTTCATTAGCATTGCATTAGTGAAAGAGAATCCCTCTTCCTATTCATCACTTGCTACATCAAATATCACATTTCAATTTGGGTTTAAAATAATTACATGGCATTTTGATTTGTTGCATTATATCTCACATTAAAACTGAGGGAAACCTATATGCTAGAAGTCATGCCCAGCTGATGGTTGACACAACTGAATCGTAGAAAGCACATTCCCTCTTCTCTCTCTTTGCCCAATTGTAAAAATTTGGAATTTACACATCTTCTTAAACAACATATTACCCAAAAGAGATTTTAAAAGATCACATGATCGAGGATTGATAGTGGGCACCCAACCTGGTTATCTCTGTCCAGGTCATCCATCGAGAAAGGCCCGCCCCACCAAAACACAACTTTGAAACCTCACCTTTAGAAATTCCTTATTTGTAGGAAGCCTTCCCAACAAAAAGATATGTTCTAAATTCATGAGTCAATATTTAAATAGCATAAGCTAAACACACTAAATTTACTTGTAGAATTACATTTTTTCTTAGCTTTGTTCTTGACTTGCATTTTGAGTTGTGACGTCACATTTCTTCACTTCCTTCTTCCTTTCACACTCATCATCATAGTTGGTGTATTCGACTATTTCTGAGTGTTTCATGACTCATTTTTACTATATCCATACTTTTGGGTTGGTGTCCCATTCAACTTTAATTCACAAAAAATAAATTTTCTTCACTCTCTGATTTCACAAGAATTAACGGCAAAGATTCGGTCAAGAGATCGTCGGTTTCATCTAGCTGTCATTGGTTTATCGGAGTATCGATTCCTATGATTTTGATTATTTTACCCGAAGAGAACTCATCTCATCTTCTTCTCTATTTAAAATCTCTAGACATCACCATATCCTCTGCATTATGATATTATTGACTAAATATAGCTTCCACAGTTGACTTTCCTCAATTTCTATTTCACTTGCTCAAATTGTTGCTTTCCCACAATGAACAACATCGGTTATTGTGGCCATTATCGATCACCTAGTAATTTACATTAGTTGGTTTGACCATTTTCAGCCCTTCTATTTTAATTTTTAATCAAAGCACCTACCATTTCACCTCTCATAATCAATTCTTTTCCATCCTTGTTGTTCTTTATGTCACTTACAAAGTATAGTTCATCTAGTATATGCTAACTCACATGGTGTTGACTCATAGTCAAGCCAATGCTCTTTTGCATCATTCCATCCTTTAGCCACTTACACCTAGCTAATCACCCCCTTATATCTTATCACCCATGGATCCAACTCATCCTATCACCATTAATACTGGTGACAAGGAGTTCACAATACTTCTTGACTAGAATCCCATTTCCCTCTAGTACTACCTTTCTCATTATTCTACCTAGGATTCCTTAGGTCAGTTACTATACAACATGCCCGTATCTATCCCTCCTACTCTCTCCCCCACCTCTGCATCAACTAGCACTAGCTCAACACTACCATTGTCCACTTTACCACATGTGGTGTCTCGATTATGTCCCTGACCCACTATAAGCTGCAGTGTTTACATCATCTATCACACCCGCGATGTCAATTGTCCATCCGAAAACCGCTTTACATATGTTGGGTTTAAAAATTATACTTTAACAAACCACTTTCGGGGATAAGTCCCTCCTCTTTAATGGGATAGGTTCCCTTATTAAAAGAAAGAAGCAAAAATTATATACAAATTTCCAACTTTCAAATTACGGATTCACGATACTTTGAAATGTTTCATGCCCAAAAGATCATAAATACAAGAGAATAGAAGAAATAAGAAGATGAGAGAGAAATAAAATAATAATACTTGCAGGAAATATAGATAGTAGAGTATAATCTTAAACATATTGAGCCAGGAGATGCGAGAATAGAATCATTCACTTTCATATGGATATAATGTAACACCCGAGGCTATTTGTTACTTTCTCCAAAGCATTCAAATATTGATAAATGATTTCTTCTGTATAAGGACATGTTCCTTTGGTTTTGGGAAGTCATGCTTGATATGGATTGTATCCTCTCTACTCTTGAAGATCTTTGATTGAACCAGAATATGATTGGACGCTTTCATTTCTTTCATTCTTGCACTTGAGTTCAACCTGATTTCTGGATGAATTGTGGATTTATCCACCTTTATGACTCAGCCTTGGATCAGTTGCATTGATCTAAGGAATGTTTTAAGTTTATTCAAGATGAACAAATTTTATTGACTTTACAAAAGTTACAAAGTATGACTGAGCTTTGAATGATCAAACCCGGAGGTTAACTCAGGCTGATCATGGTAAATGGAATTTGGTTCCAGATATCGTAACATCAGGAGAGACCTAGACCTTAGGCCAGGTAAGATGTTTATGTTTTATATCTAAAGCTTAATTTATTGATGCCAAATGGAATCCTTTACAGGAATGTTTTATCCTGTATAGACTCTAACACTGATTGGTCCTATTTTGGGGACCTAGACTAGATTCGTTAAGGTTAATAGTCTTAACCTAAACTATAACCTTATGGTTAAAAGAATTTCTAATCTAACCTAGCCCTAAACTATGAGCTTAATACTCAAGGGTTAACTACACCTAGCGCTATGGAAATGAGACTAATGTCATACCCTATGATCTAACCTAAGTCTCTAACCTACCTTAACTAATGCTAGGAAGGGGACCTAAGGAGGGTCGTGAGTCATGGGCGGTGGTTTCCATGGCATTTAAGAGGGAGATAAGGTTGAAGGACATGGAATGCAAGGTTGTGACAGAGGATAAAAACTGCCAATATAGTCTTACGTGGCAGTATCTCTAAGGATGGGAATTTTTGTTTATTGTGTTGTGGCTATCACCAACTTTGGCAGTCAGTGGCAATGGAAAATAGGTGGGAGAATGGAAGTAAATGCAATTAATGAGCCTTGGTCCTTGAGCATGGATTGCTTGGGAAGGCATGCAAGTGGAATTTGGATTAGTTGTTTTATTTTCCATGCATTATGTTTTTCACTCTGTATGAGCACTGGTTCTTCGAACCAGCCGTCTACTCTGTGTTGGATGGCAACTTTGAGAGTTTCTAGCTTACTTCTCTGTTGGGGAAATATATAAGGCATGGAGGTAACAATATTTTTTTGTTTAATCTTTCGTGGAAAAAGAAGATAAGGTGGGAGAAAATTCAGAGGTCTTCTTTGAATTTTAACGACACTATCAGGCATGATAGGACCTAACTTTTAAAAATCTTGATTTCCTTTAAATGCTTTCATTAGAAAAACTTTGTTCAGATGATTTTTTGTACATTGGCACATTTTTGGTAGTAATGTATTGGTTTTCTTCTTTTCTTGTTGATTTGGGAATCCCTGGTTATACGTAGACCCTGATGAAATCTACTTCTTTTATCTTCTCTCCTTGCTGTGAATACAATATGGGTTCGACTTCTGTAGAAGTGTTTTATGTCTCTTTGTCTGACTGAGGTATTGAATTTCCAAACTGGCACCATGACGGACGTCGTACTTGATGATTTCATGTTTGAAGATACCATGAATGAACTGTTGTGTCAAATTTGGTTGGTTTATTTGATTTTTGCTTAGTTGTATGAGCTCTACTATTACTTGACAAGCTTCAGAAAATATATAGTTGGATTTGTGATGAAACTGTTAGTTCCTTCTATAAAGCTCGACTGGTTCAGTTGCACGAGTAGGAAATATGTTTGAATACTAAGCCTGTACCTTTATTAGATAAGGGTCTGAAGGTAAAGCTCAACTGGTTCAGTTACATGAGTAGGAAATATGTTTGAATACTAAGCCTGTAACTTTATTAGATAAGGGTTGGAAGGTAAATCTCGATTTGGTTTAGTCACATGAGTTGGAAATATGTTTGAATTCTAAGTTTATTTCTTTATTTCAAAGAAGTATGAATTTTCCTAAGTAAATGAGTTTTGTGAGTATAAAAGTGTTTGATTAAACTGTTGTTTTTGTAAATTTTACATGATCAAAAGAAGAAATGTAGACTATTGCTTTTGAACAGAATGGTGGTCTGAGATTAGATCATTTTTTTTACATTTTATGTAAAGGAGACATTGTTGGCATTCGTTAAATGTATAGTTGTAGATCGCAATGATCTATTGGCAAATCTGAAGGTGATTCTATTTGATCTGAGCCTGAGTCTAAACGTACGTATTGCTTTACTTGCCCTCCTTTCTCCTGATAGGATTAGAGTATATGTATATTACTTCATGGAAGTTGTACAGACCTGATTTTGGGTAGGATAACGATCAGAATTTCTCTGCTCCTTAGTCTAGGTAAAGGAAGATAGTATTTATAAGTTTTGAAGTACAAAGGTACTCTCTTTTTCTCTCTCTTTTCGGAAGTTATGAGTGTTCCCTTCTTTAGAATTTTCTATAAGAACTCTTCAGCATGGGCATGAGATGAATAGACTGTTAAAGTCAGGTGGAGAGAGTGGTAAGTGCTGAATCTTAACAGAAGTCTCCTTTCCTTATCTTTAGCTATATTATTACCCTGTTTGAGTAATTCAGTTATCTACTTGTAAAAAAGTAGTATTGTAGTAAAATTTTGTATACTTATCAATGTTTATGAAATGATACAAAAAGTATAGAGGAAATCCATCAGTTGAACTTGCTTGAGGCTATAATATGTCTTTTCTTGAATTGTTTATATGCAAATCTGTTGGTTACATGCCTTGATAAGATTTCATTCCTTGAATGGAGTAATTATATTAGGATTGATACTGCTCTTGGTTTTCAGATGGCTAGGTACTTAAGATTCATTTTGTTTCTTCTTATTCTCTAATATAAGATGAATCATCCGAAAAGATTTAAGTTGAAATGGTAGCTATAATATGAGTTATGTTATAAAGTCATATTAGAATGGTAGAAAGATAATTAGCGTGATTCATGTTTATGGATTTGATGAAATGATTTCATTTAAACAGGTTGTTTAATGGAAACAATTGGTGGAATGCAATTGTTTTAAGAATTAGTGCTTATCATGCTCAGTTCACTGAACTGACCCATGCTAGCAATTTTTGCAGATGGTCATCGTAAGTGGTAAAGGCATGTAGATCTGATATGATGCTCAGATTGTTTAATCTGATTTTTATGATGAATTACGACAGGATCTCTCTAATTGTACTATAAGAAGAAAGTTACTCTTTTGTTGATGTTTATTGTATTAAAATATGCCGTAGAGTATAATTTGTAATCATATAGGTTTAGATTGAATGAAATGGAGAAATGTTACCTACATGGCTGTGTTCTTATTTGTTGAATTGATCTTCTCACGTCTGAATGAATGGGAGTGAATTATTACTATTATATGCCATGGGATCTAGATGGATTCCCTAAGTAAGCCTTGTAAAATTATGTGATTGAATACTTCATGTTTGACTGGTAATTCTTATATATCATCAATAAGGCTAAATTAGAAATTAGACCACTGCATTTTTAGGGAATTTGAGGTTAAACTATGCCCTGATATGTAGCTAAAACAGGAAGAGTATTCTATTACTCCCTAACAATGATCTAAGTCAAAGAAATGTAATTGATGGCTTTAAATAATCATGTCTTATAGCAATAAGTCTGATATATTTCAGTCTTCGGGGTTGATATGAACCCTTACGGGTTTAGTTATCTTCCTTATGGGAGAACTTAGGGCTATTGCCCTATTATGAGGAAATAAGGTTATTAGGAACCGATTGGCACCTTGACGAGATCTCAATCTTATTAAAAACCTTTCTCCGTGAAACTGAACCTAATTGCTTAAGTAACTCTAAAGTGTGGGACCCAGTGTTGGGGAAAGGCTACCCAGTTAGGAGGGCCTGTAATCCAAGTTTAACTCAACTTAATTGAATTCTTGGGGGTAAGTACATCTTTTCGAGGCTGTATCATAGGATGTTGACACATGTCAACTACAGGGTTGTACCTTCGAGAAGATTAGGATCTTCTCAAGGATACAACAATGCAGGTGACATTTGGCAACACCCTTTTGCATTGATCATTAAGATTTACACCGAAACTTGATCAATATTTTCCTTTGGGACTGGTTAGGACCATAGACATGTTATGAGGCAGCCCTTTGGGACTCAGGGTACCTTGACACACGGGGTTAACAGTGGTTGATCCTGTATGTCAGCTTACCCTAGTCTCCAAGGGCATCCTTATAACATGTGTATGATATTAACCCATTCCGGAGTGAAAACTAGGGACAAGGGGACTGACAGAAGTCAGTATAAGACGATCTATATAACATCGGAGTGGGGTGAAGGACGTATTCCAGATTGACGAGTATGCCATCAAGGAATATAAGACATGATTAGTATGTTTCAAATCTTTGGCCAAAGTATCGCAAGTGGCTGATTGCGTTGTCCTATGTCACCTAGTCTAAGGGACGTGATGCCGATGAATAATGGTAACAATTATTCAGATAGGTTCCTTAGACAGAGCATTTTGAAATCCCAGATTAGGGAAGAAAACCACAAGAGTGAAGTGTTCGGATGAAAATGCCAACTCTACGATACAATGAATAGATCGGTGGTACACCGAGAGTCATTACTCATTAACTGCATATGGTTATCTGTTATAAGAATGATTGTTATGATCTGTGAGTTCTAAATTATGTATTTAGAACTAGAAAACACTAATAAAAAAAAATTCTTGTTCTAATGTACTAAAATGAGGATGTTACATCTTGGTATCAGAGCTGAAGGTTGGAACTCTTGGACCTATTGTGTCCATAATCTGATAAAAACCTAAATTTTTCTTGTAACAGAAAATGGTTAGAACAAGGGGAATGTTGTGAATAATGCTCCACCCGAGGAAGGGGTGGCAACAACCCAAATGCTTTATGAGATCCTTGCTGCCCTATTGGACACAAGAGATCATTTGGCTATACTTGAACAACAAGTAATGGGAAATGAGGAGGATGATGAAGCTAGTAACAATAATCAGCTACCTCCGAGGACATCCCCTGATATGGGTGTTGGTATTAACAATGGAAATGTACCGTTGTCTAACCAGAAAATAAAAAGGCCGGGTTAGCGTAAAAACTCACTAATGATATAAAAAGGATAATTCCACCTAAATTTGATGGCACCACATTAGGAGATGGAGCTGAGAACTGGCTCAACGAAATGGAGAAGTAATTTGCAATAAGAAACTTCTCGGAGGAAACCAAAGCTATTTGGGGAGCCTATCAGCTTTCCCATGAAGCATCTTCATGGTGGGACAACCGTAAAGCTGAGCTAAATATTGATGAGACCAACATCACTTGGGATCAATTTAAAGGCTATTTTAGGCAACGTTGGCTGCCACAACTTTTCTATGATCAGAAAATGATAGAATTCCAGAACTTAGTTCAAGGAAATCTAATCAGAATCGAATTATTGTGAGTAGTTTACGAAACTCCTCAAGTACGTACCGCAGTATCAAACTGACGAGAAGTTCAGAATATAGAAATTTATCATGGGACTAAATCCTGTGATAGGAGGAGAGGTTGATGTTCACAACCCAACCACTATGGAAGGGGTTGTTGAAAAATCCATAAGGCAAGAAATGTAAATTAAAGGCTATTTCGCTCATAAAGAGGAAGTGCGGAAGAAGATTGCAAACCCTTCTTCAACTTCTCTTGCACCCAAGAAGGGGCCATGGAAAAAGTTTGGAAAGCAAGTAAGTTTTCGGTGGATAATAATAAGAAAACGACAACAAATAAGCTCGCTAGAAATGTAAGGGATAGTTTTGCCAAGAATTATAACAATGGGCAGAAGCCCTATGGAGGACAACGTGATAATTTTAAGGCTAGAAGTAATTTTGAGCCTAAAAAGGGACCTGTAGGAGGCTGCTTATAATTGTGGCAAAGATCACTACGTAAATCAGTGCCCTTTGAAGAAGGATGATCATAATCAGCAGCATAAGATACATCTTGTGTAGTAGAGACAAGCAAGCTAAAAAGCAAGTGACACCTATAGAAGTTCTAGGTAAGTTATTTGGCATACCTGTCACTATTCTTTTTGATACAGGAGCTACTAAATGTTTTATTTCTAGTAAACTCACTTCTAAACTTAAAAGAAAAGATGGAAAAATGGATAAATCTTGGACTGTATAGTATGGTAATAACTCTATTCATATAGTGAGTATGTGTCTTTTTGGGGCAGTCCTTGACTTACCTAACTTTTCCATGGAAGTTGACCTCTATGTTGCACCTTTGGGATCCTATGATGTTGTCATCGGCGTCAATTGGTTAGCTGACCATAAAGAAAAAGTAGACTACTTTGAAAAGAATATAAGATGTTTAGATGATCGGCTGAAAACAACAGAGATTCAAGGTGTAAAACGGGAAATTTCAGTTAGGAAACTGTCAGCTATGCAACTTAAAAAGGCTAAAAACAAAGGATGTACCTTATATGCAGTAAAGATATCTGAATCTATAGAAGAAGACGGTGATTCCATGAAATGATACCCACTGTTACAAAGTTTCAAGGATGTATTTCTAGAGGAATTACTAGGTTTACCACCCAAAAGGGAATTTGACTTCACCATTGAAATCAAACCAGGGACGGAACGTATTTCTAAAGCACCTTATCGGATGATTATTATAGAGTTAGTTGAGCTTAAGGCACAATTGCAAGAAATTTTTTCTAAGGGTTTGATTAGACCAAGTGTTTCACCTTGGGGAGCGCCAGTAATATTTGTGATAAAGAAAGATGGAACACTTAGACTGTGTATTGATTATCAGATGTTAAACAAAGCAACAATCAAGAATAGATACCCACTTCCAAGAATTGACGATCTATTTGATTAGATGCATGGAGCATCAGTTTATTCCAAGATAGATCTTCGATATGGGTATCATCAATTAAGAATTAAAGAAGAAGATATTCATAAAACAACTTTCCAACCAGGTACGAGACATTATGAATTCATGGTTCTACCCTTTGGATTAACTAATGCACCTGTAGCTTTTATGAACTTAATGAATAATATATTTCAAGAATATTTGGACAAGTTTGTGCTTGTATTCTTAGACGATATTCTCATATATTCTAAAAGTGTTGAGGAGCACAATGAGCATTTGAAGATAGTTTTGGAAATTTTGAGAAAAAGAAAGTTATACGGTAAGTTATCCAAATGTTCTTTCTTTGATACTGAAGTTCACTATTTGGGTCATGTCATTAGTAAAGAAGGAATTGTAGTAGATCCTTCAAAAATAGTGGCAATAACCGAGTGGCCTGCACCAAAGAATGTACATGAAGTAAGAAGCTTCATGGGCCTTGCTGGTTATTATAGAAAATTTGTTAAAGATTTTTCTAAAGTGGCTGCACCGATAACTTCATTACAAAAGAAGGATAAGAAATTTATTTGGGATGAAAAGTGTGAATCTGCTTTTAAAATTTTGAAAAGTCAGTTGACTTCAGCACCTATATTAGCTGTACCGGACCCTAATGGGGACTTTACCATTGTAACGGATGCTTCTGGGGAAGGCCTTGGAGGTGTTTTGTTACAAAATGATCATGTCGTAGCATATGAAAGTAGAAAAATTAAGTTACATGAGCTAAATTATGCCCCTCATGATTTAGAGCTTGCTGCAATTGTTCATGCGCTTCAAGTTTGGAGACACTATTTACTTGGGAAACCTTTTGAGTTGAAAACTGATCATTTAGGGCTGAAATATATTTTCACTCAGCCTAATCTAAATGCAAGACAGTGAAGGTGGTTAGAGTTTTTGTCTCAATATGATTTTGATATTAGTTACATCAAAGGAAAAGAGAATAGAGTAGCAGATGCTCTAAGTCGTAGGAAGCACATTTCTGCTCTTATAACATTAAGAACTTAGTTTAAAGATGAGGTGAAAAGTGCCTCAGAATCTGATATATACTTTTAGCAAGTAAAAGCAACACTTGCTATAGAACCAAAAGATGAAAGGTATAAAGGTTTTCATTTTGATAATGAAGGAATCTTATGTTATGAAAACAGAGTATACGTACCTTTGCTAAATGATTTGAGAAAGAAATTGTTAGTTGAATTTCATAATTCACCCTTTTCTGGACACCCAGGTATTACTAAAATGCTTGCTGATCTAAAATAGCAATACTTCTAGAAAGGAATGAAAAAGGATGTTATTAATTTTGTGACTCATTGTCTGGAATGTCAGTGGGTTAAGGCAGAACACATGCACCCTGCTAGTTTATTATATCCCCATAGCATACCGCAGTATAAATGGCAAGTAATAAGCATGGACTTTGTACAAGGGCTGCCTATGTCGAGAAATAAACATGATGTTATCTTGGTAGTTGTAGACAAACTAACAAAGGTAGCTCATTTCATCGCTGGAAATCTAAAGGATGATTCTCCTGTGTTAGCTAAAATATTTGTGCATGAAATTTTTAGGTTACATGGAGTACCAGAATTGATTATATCTGACAGGGATCCTAGAATGACATCAAGATTTTGGCAAACGCTTAATACAGCTCTTGGAACTAAACTAAACTTTAGTTCTACATATCATCCAGAAACGGATGGACAACTGAGAGAGTAAATTAGGTGTTGGAAGATATGTTACGAATGTATTGCATGGATCAACAGTATAAATGGGAAGAGTATCTCCCATTAGTTGAATTTGCATACAACAACACATATCACTCTTCTCTTAAAATGGCACCTTTCGAGGCACTTTATGGAAGAAAGTGCAGAACCCCTGTTAGTTGGGATAGTATTGAGGATAGAGTGGTAATTGGACCTGAAATCCTTACTGAAATGGAACAACAAGTTAAAATGATTCGGGAACGATTGAAAGAAGCAGCAGATAGGCGAAGAGCTATGCTGACCTAAAGCGGGTTGACCAAAAATTTGAACTTGGTGAAAAGGTTTTTCTTCGTGTTAAACCCATAAATAGTTCTATAACTTTTGGCAAGGCTATCAAGTTATCATCTCGTTATGTGGGACCTTTCGAAATTGTCGAAGTAATCAATCCTGTAGCTTACCGATTAGCATTACCACCTGCTTTATCTCACATGCATGATGTTTTCCATATTTCCTTGCTTAAGAAATACATTTCAGACTTATCACATGTTTTAAATTGGAATTCCTTGCAGGTCCAAGACCCAGGAATAATCATGGTTAAACCCACACAAGTGCTGGAAACTCGCCAATTGCATTTGAGAAATCATGAAATACAGCAATGTAAGGTCCAGTGGGACTAGTTTAATGAAGAAAGTGTAACTTGGGAAAATTTGGAAGAGATGAAAATTGCTTTTCCCTTTCTTTTTGAATAGAATGGAATCTGTTGATTGAAATATATATAGATATATATATATATATATATATATAATTATTATGAATTTATCTTTTTCATGTCTTTATGTAAGCCACTTTGAGGCAAACATTATTCAGGTTGAATAAATTGTATCATGATATTGATTTCTGGAATTATTCAAGTTGGAAATAGTAATTTGTTTTGTGAACCAATGAATTGATTGACCTGAAGGTAAATCAAAGGATGTAATCATCGGGACGATGAATCTTTTAGGAGGGAAGCATGTAACACCCTGAACTATTGTTACTTTCTCCAGAGCATTCAAGTATTGATAAATGATTTCTTCTATATAAGGACATGTTCCTTTGGTTTTGGGAAGTCATGCTTGATATGGATTGTATCCTCTCTACTCTTGAAGATATTTGATTGAACCAGAATATGATTGGATGCTTTCGTTTCTTTCATTCTTGCACTTGAGTTCAACTTGATTTCTGGATGAATTGTGGATTTATCCACCTTTATGACTCAACCTTGGATCAGTTGCATTGATCCAAGGAATGTTTTAAGTTTATTCAGGATGAACAAATTTTATTGACTTTACGAAAGTTACAAAGTATGACTGAGCTTTGAATGATCAAACCGGAGGTTAACTCAGGCTGATCATGGTAAATGGAATTTGGTTCCAGATATCGTAACATTAGGAGAGACTGGACCTTAGGCCAGGTAAGATGTTTATGTTTTATATCTAAAGCTTAATTTATTGATGCCAAATGGAATCCTTTATAGGAATGTTTTATCTTGTATAGACTCTAACACTGATTGGTCCTATTTTGGGGACCTAGACTAGATTCGTTAAGGTTAATAGTCTTAACCTAAACTATAACCTTATGGTTAAAAGAATTGCTAATCTAACCTAGCCCTAAACTATGAGCTTAATACTCAAGGGTTAACTACACCTAGTGCTATGGAAATGAGACTAATGTCATACCCTATGATCTAACCTAAGTCTCTAACCTACCTTAACTAATGCTATGAAGGGGGACCTAAGGAGGGTCGCGAGTCATGGGTGGTGGTTTCCATGGCATTTAAGAGGGAGATAAGGTTGAAGGACATGGAATGCAGTCAGGTTTGGCAGAGGATAAAAACTACCAATATAGTCTTACGTGGCAGTATCTCTAAGGATGGGAATGTTTGTTTATTGTGTTGTGGCTATCACCAACTTTGGCAGTCGGTGGCAATGGAAAATAGGTGGGAGAATGGAAGTAAATGCAATTAATGAGCCTTGGTCCTCGAGCACAGATTGCTTGGGAAGGCATGCAAGTGGAATTTGGTTTAGTTGTTTTGTTTTCCATGCATTCCATTTTTCGCCTCTCAGATGAGCACTGGTTCTTCGAACCAACCGTCTACTCTGTGTTGCATGGAAACTTTGAGAGTTTCTAGCTTACTTCTCTATCGGGGGAAATATATAAGGCATGGAGGTAACAATATTTTGTTGTTTAATCTTTCATGGAAGAAGAAGAGAAGGTGCGAGCACATTCAGAGGTCTTCTTCGAATTTTAGCGACACTATCAGGCATGATAGGCCCTAACTTTTAAAAATCTTGCTTTCCTTTAAATGCTTTCATTAGAACAACTTTGTTCAGATGATTTTTGTACAGTTGGCCTGGCTGGTAGCAATGTATTGGTTTTCTTATTTTCTTGTTGATTTGGGAATCCCTGGTTATACGTAGACCCTGATGAAATCTACTTCTTTTATCTTCTCTCCTTGCTGTGAATACAATATGGGTTCGACTTTTGTAGAAGTGTTTTATGTCTCTTTGTCTGATTGAGGTATTGAATTTCTAAACTGGCACCATGACGGATGTCATACTTGATGATTTTGTGTTTGAAGATACCACGGAATGAACTATTGTGTCAAATTTGGTTGGTTTATTTGATTGTTGCTTAGTTGTATGAGCTCTACTATTACTTGACAGCTTCAGGAAAATATATAGTTGGATTTGTCATGAAACTGTTAGTTCCTTCTATAAGCTCGACTGGTTCAGTCACACGAGTAGGAAATATGTTTGAATACTAAGCCTGTACCTTTATTAGATAAGGGTCTGAAGGTAAAGCTCGATTGGTTCAGTCACACGAGTAGGAAATATGTTTGAATACTAAGCCTGTACCTTTATTAGATAAGGGTCTGAAGGTAAAGCTCGACTGGTTTAGTCACATGAGTTGGAAATATGTTTGAATTCTAAGTCTATTTCTTTATTTCAAAGAAGTATGAATTTTCCTAAGTATACAGAGTTTTGTGAGTATAAAAGTGTTTGATTAAACTATTGTTTTTGTAAATTTTACATGATCAAAAGAAGAAATGTAGACTATTGCTTTTGAATAGAATGGTGGTCTGAGATTAGATCATTTTTTTACATTTTATGTAAAGGAGACATTGTTGGCATTCGTTAAATGTATAGTTGTAGATCGCAATGATCTATTGGCAAATCTGAAGGTGATTCTATTTGATCTGAGCCTGAGTCTAAACGTACGTATTGCTTTTCTTGCCCTCCTTTCTCCTGATAGGATTAGAGTATATGTATATTACTTCATGGAAGTTGTCAGAGCACTGATTTCGGGTAGGATAACGATCAGAATTTCTCTACTCCGTAGTGTAGGTAAAAGAAGATAGTATTTATACGTTTTGAAGTACAAAGGTACTCTCTTTTTCTCTCTCTCTTTCTGGAAGTTATGAGTGTTCCCTTCTTTAGAATTTTCTATAAGAACTCTTCAGCATGGGCATGAGATGAATAGACTGTTAAAGTCAGGTGGAGAGAGTGGTAAGTGCTTTGAATCTTAATGTAAGTCTCCTTTCTTTATCTTTAGCTATATTATTACCCTGTTTGAGTAATTCAGTTATCTACTTGTAAAAAAGTAGTATTGTAGTAAAATTTTGTATACTTATCAATGTTTATGAAATGATACAAAAACTATAGAGGAAATCCATCAGTTGAATTTTCTTGAGGCTATAATCTGTCTTTTCTTGAATTGTTTATATGCAAATCTGTTGGTTACATGCCTTGATAAGATTTCATTCCTTGAATGGAGTAATTATATTAGGATTGATACTGCTCTTGGTTTTCGGATGGCTAGGTATTTAAGATTCATTTTGTTTCTTATTATTCTCTAATATAAGATGAATCATCTAAAAATATTTAAGTTGAAATGGTAGCTATAATATGAGTTATGTTATAAAGTCATATTAGAATGGTAGAAATATAATTAGCGTGATTCATGTTTATGGATTTGATGAAATGATTTCATTTAAACAAAGGTTGTTTAATGGAAATAATTAGTGGAATGCAATTGTTTTAAGAATTAGTGCTTATCATGCTCGGTTCATCGAATTGACCCGTGCTAGCAATTTTTACTGAGATGGTCATTGTAAGTGGTAAAGGCATGCAGATCTGATATGATGCTCAGATTGTTTAATCTGATTTTTGTAATGAATTATGATAGGATCTCTCTAATTCTACTATAAGAAGAAAGTTACTCTTTTGTTGATGTTTATTGTATTAAAATATGTCGTAGAGCATAAGTTGTAATTGTATAGGTTGAGATTAAATGAAATGGAGAAATGTTACCTACATGGTTGTGTTCTTATTTGTTGAATTGATCTTCTCACATCTGAATGAATGAGAGTGCATTCTTATTATTATATGCCATGGGATCTAGATGGATTCCCTAAGTAAGCCTTGTAAAATTATGTGACTGAATACTTCATGTTTGACTGGTAATTCTTATATATCATGAATAAGGCTAAATTGGAAATTAGACCACTGCATTTTTAGGGAAGTTGAGGTTAAACTATGCCCTGATATGTAGCTAAAACAGGAAGAGTATTCTATTACTCCCTAACAATGATCTAAGTCAAAGCAATGTAATTGATGGCTTTAAATAATCATGTCTTATAGCAATAAGTCTGATATATTTCAGTCTTCGGGGTTGATATGAACCCTTACGGGTTTAGTTATCTTCCTTATGGGAGAACTTAGGGATATTGCCCTATTATGAGGAAATAAGGTTATTAGGAACCGATTGGAACCTTGACGAGATCTCAATCTTATTAAAAACCTTTCTCGTGAAACTAAACCTAATTGCTTAAGTAACTCTAAAGTGTGGGACCCAGGGTTGGGGAAAGGCTACCCAGTTAGGAGGGCCTGTAATCCAAGTTTAACTCAACTTAATTGAATTCTTGGGGGTAAGTACATCTTTCTGAGGCTGTATCATAGGATTATGACACTTGTCAACTGCAGGGTTGTACCCTCGAGAAGATTAGGATCTTCTCAAGGATACAACAATGCAGGTGACATTTGGCAACACCCTTTTGCATTGATCGTTAAGATTTACACCCAAAACTTGATCAAGATTTTCCTTTGGGACTGGTTAGGACCATAGACAATTTATGAGGCAACCCTTTACGACTCAGGGTACCTTGACACATGGGGTTAACGGTGGTTGATCCTATATGTCAGCTTACCCTAGTCTCCAAGGGCATCCTTATAACATGTGTATGATATTAATCCATTCTTGAGTGATAACTAGGGACAAGGGGAGTGATAGAAGTCAGTATAAGATGATCTATATAACATCGGAGTGGGGTGAAGGACGTATTCTAGATTCGATTGTGAGTATGTCATCAAGGAATATAAGACATGATTAGTATGTTTCAAATCTTTGGCCAAAGTATTGCAAGCGGCTGATTGCGTTGTCCTATGTCACCTAGTCTAAGGGATGTGATGCCGATGAATAATGGTAAAAATTATTCAGATAGGTTCCTTGGGATGAGCATTCGAAATCCTAGATTAGGGAAGAGAACCACAAGAGTGAAGTGTTTAGATGAAAACGCCAACTCTATGATACAAATGAATTAAGATCGGTGGTACACCGAGTCATTACAACCGCATATGGTTATTTGTTATAAGAATGATTGTTATGATCTATGAGTTCTAAATTATGTATTTAGAACTAGAAAACACTAATAATTTTTTTTTTTCTTGTTCTAATGTACTAAAATGAGGATGTTACATATAATTCCATAGACACAAAGCTCTTGAAATCATATAAATAAGAACACGGTTTCTTAGCATGCAAAGATGGGTGATTCGAAAATTCAAACAAGGAAAGAAAGAATTGCAGAGGAAGAAAGGGAAAATACTTCTATATTGATTATTTTTGAATCTATTACAATTTCAAGAATTCCAGGATCCAACCCTCAAAAATGGCGTAGAGAAGCCATGAAATAATCTTCAAAAATGGTTACATTCAATTTCTTGGTTCTTGCAGAAGTGTTAATGGTGAAAAAAATGATGCTCTGTAACGCAGTTCTTACACCTATTTTGTAACTTTAAATATGATCCATCCACATAGAAAAGATCTAAATTGAAGTGGGCCTGAGGAAAAGTTTTATATTTTGTGCCTTTTAGAGAAATGGAACTTCGGAACATTTCCACCCACCCATCTACTTTTGATATAGTCATGACACACGACTTCACCTAAATGGTGACAGATTCATGGCTCACTTTTATAATTTTAACTCTTTTCAACAAAAATCTCAAAGACTCAAAGTTCTCCACTGACTCGCCTCACCGCTTTGACTTTTCAATGCGGGCTCAAAACCCCAACAGAGTTGTGGATCATTTTATAAATTTTTACTCTCTTTTTTTGAAATAAAACCTAAATTCCCAAATCACTCGATGGCCCGCTTTTGCACTTCAAATTTTGATGTAGGCTCAACATTTGACTTTATTCCTTGGCATGAGCAGAGTCACGACTCATTTTACAACTTTAATCCCTTTTGGAAATAAAACCAAATTTCCAAAAGTGCTCGATGACCTGCCTCTCCACTTTTGAATTTTCAATGTAGACATCAACACATGGCTTCAACTAGGTTTCAATGGGGTTACGATTCACATTATAACTTTATGTCATTTTAGAAACAAAGGTAAAATTCCTAAAGTGTCCTGATAATCCACCTTTCTAATTTTGACTTAGAAATGGCCATGTGTCCCTTTGCGGCCTTAGGAATTCTTTTCACATTTTACGCCTTTCACCATAATGCCTCAAAACACAAAAAGGACCCACCTTTCTACCTTTGACCTTTCAAAGCATCAAAACACAAAAAGGGCTCACCTTTCCGCCACCGTTTATTTCAGCCAACAGGATCCTTCGGGGACACGAGGCAAATTTGACACTTTTTCTAAAAAAAAAAAAAATGACAAGTTCACAAAAAGAACCCATCTTGTCATAGCCAATTAGAGATGTCCACGTACCCATGGATGTTGAGGAAAAAATGATAGGGAAGATACGCCTGTAAAAGATAAAACGAAGGGGAAAAACTCCAACATTCATTCCCAAATCAAATATTTTTTTTGAGAAAGATAAATGCAAGGAAAAAAGGCTCGACGTGGTCCACAACCATAGAAAAAGATTGATAAATTCCACACATCCATGAAATGAGATAGAAAAATGTTTCAAAATGCATGAGAATGGGGAATTTTAAAAGGAACTAGCAAGATTAGAAACCAGTACCAACACTTGGGACCTGCAAATTTATTTTCCACAAGAGGGGAATTTTAGGGTGATAATAAGCTAGATCTTTCGGGGATGACTTGATAGAAGAATGAGGAAAGATCAAGAACCATAGAAAAATATAGGAAAGTAGACTAGTGCCTTATCCATTGGGCAAATAGAGTCAAAGGTAAAACCAATCTAGAATACAACACACATAAAAAGGAACCAAACCAAAATAAGGAAAGCTAAAAACAAAACAAAAAGAATGGCCAAAAACCAAAACATTGTACACAATATACAGAAGGACTACCTAATCACCTAGGACTTGAACAACTTCAAATATTTCCCACTATAAGGAAGTGGGAGAGAATATCCATCCATATAAAATCCAAGTAGAAATATTTTCTCAAAGTAAAGTGTCTAATTTTGAAAGGGCTAAGCCAAAGAGAATCAAACTTACCATGGCTTCCTCAAGGTTCATGTCTTTTGTCCCACAGCAGAAAAATGTCTCCCACTTAAAAATATCTTGGTCTAGCCTTATTATCAAACAAATCCTTCACCTTGAGTTAATGAGATGAAATTATATCAAAAATTACATCACGTCTTCATCCAGCTTCTGGAGATACATGATCCTCTTGTCCAAGGAGCTGGTGATACTTGTATCTTCAATAGCCTTCATTAAGTGCAAGATTGGCAATTCCACTATTACTAGTATCTAAGCTTCAACACCATACACCACTTGAAATGGAGACATCCCAATTACTCTTTTAGGTGTAATCCTATCTTCCCAGAGAGCATCATAGGGCTTCTTGTGCTAATTCCTTTGAGATTCATTGAAAATCTTCGAAACAATGGTTACCAAATTCTTATTTGTTGATTCTACTTTTCCAATATAGTAGTCTGAAGAATGAGCAAGGGAAATTCCATAACCATAGTAGAAATCCATCATCTCAGAAGAAGAAAAATTAGAAGCATTATCAATTACAATCTTGTTTAGTACCCCAAACCTTATCAAGATGTTCTCTTTGATGAAATTACACACCACCTCAGAAGTAGTGCTTTTGACTGGAATAACCTCTACCCACTTTGTGAAGTAATCTATGGCAGTTAGCACATGACTATTCCCATCACTAAAAGGTGGACTAAGAGTTCCAATGAAGTCTAATACCCACTATTGAAAAGTCTCATCAATCATTATTGGTTTTAGTGGTAAATAAGCCAACGTAGGTCTCCCAATTCACACTTACCTACCCATTTTGATGCATCTCTGAACAATGTAGGCCAATAGTACCCAACATGAAGGATTTTATGGGAAATTACAATAAAAGAGAAATGCCCTCCATAATTCTGATCATGAATAGGTGAGAACAACTTCTTCTATTTCTCTTTGTCCACACATTTCAATAATCTTCCATCTATGCCTCGCTTGAACAAAACATTCTCCCATAATATGTATTGTGTAGACCTTAGCTTAATAGCTCTCTTTTCCTTGGAACTCAAGTGGGATGGACACTCTCCATAAGTAATAAAATGTGCAAAATCAGCATACCATTCATCTATTGAACTGATGAAGAGGACAATAGGAACATCAACTACTTCTTTGGACAATTCTGCATCATCTCCTTCAGCAATAAGCTCACATAAGCCTTTACCCCAAACTAGCTTAGTTGGCTTACTATCAAGGTAATATTCTTGGAATTTTTATACCCAATTTCCTCTCTTAGTTCCAAACTCTTGTTGTCTAAAAATAGACTTGATGATTGTATCAGGTACAAGCACAACAAAGTGAGAATTAAGAATATAAAACCAAAACTACTTGGCAACTTTGACCACTGTGAAAAGAATGTTTCTCCATCATAGTATATTTCAATTCACGAGCTTTCAAAACATAGCTCATGAATGCAATTGGAAGTTCATGATCCTCATAATTTTTCTAAGTTAGCACAGTAGCCAAGGTAATCTCTATAGCGTTGTAATAGATGATAAAATCCTTGCTGAAATTAGGACATGCTAAGATGGGAGTCTTAGCAATGGATTTCTTGATACCTTCAAATGCTTCCTTACCTTGTGAAGTCTAACCAATGTTTCAATTTCCTTTCATCATGTGAGCAATGCTCATAGTTAGTTCTACAAAATCAAGAATGAATCTCGTCAGGAAGTTTATCTTACTAAAGAAAGAGTTAACACCCTTTTTGTTTGTGGGAAGAGGAATCTTCTGGATTGCTTGAACTCTTCTGGATATATCTTGATTCATTTTTGGAGACAATATTCGAAATAAATTTCCTTGATAACACAAAATACAAACTTCTTAGGATTGAGAGAAACTCCATGTTCTCTATATTTATGGAGGACTACTTCAAGATCCTGAAATTGATATGCCCTTGTTTTGGAGAAAATAATCAAATCATCAAGGTACACAACAATACACTTTCCTTTAGACTTCAAAATCCAAGTTCATTTCCCTTTGAAAGGTGGCACCAACATTAATAAGACCAAAATACATTCTATTGTAAGAAAAGGTGCCCCAAGGAGTAGTAAAAGTAATTTTGTGTTGATATGGGGTACTGAATTCTACTTGATTGTATCCAAAGAATCCATCAAGCATAGACAACATCTTAGAGACTATGATAGATTGAAAAACTTGATCCATCATGGGGAGAGGGTAGTTTTCTTTTAGAGAGGCCTGATTCAAATTCTTGAAATCTACACAGATGAGAATATCACCATTCTTCTTCCTCATATGAAAAATGTTGGAAATCCATGTTGAATGATGTATAGGGAAAATAATCTTTTCCTTTAGTAACTTCTAGATATCTTGAAAAATAGTTCCAACAACCTTAGGATTGTATTTCCTTTGTTTCTGCTTGAAAGGTTTGATCCCATGTTTTAGAGGGATAAAGTGTTGTATCTCCTTTGGTTGAAAAGCCTTGAGATCATCATATGAATAAGCAAGAACATCAACATACCTTTTTAGTAGATTTACTGCTTTCTTCTTCTCTTCTTGAGTGCAGCATTTTCCAATGTTCACCATCTTGGGTTCATCAAGACTCCCAATATTAACCTTTTCACATTCAACAGACTATCGAGCTCCTTAGGAAGATTTAGACTTAATGTACCTATCATGCTTATCAAATAGATCTTCCAAACTCACCAGCCCTTTAGGGATCTTGTTACCTTTCAATTTGATGTAGCCATCTTGATCCATACCTTCCTAGATATCTCCTTCATTTGAGGATACACACTCTCTAGGAAGAGTTTTACTTCCTTCAAAATACAGTTGATCAAAATTATCCTTAAGCTCTAAGAATGAGAGAAAGTGTTGATCATCAATGAAAACTTGGCAATTTATTGCATTATTTGGTACACTGGGCCTATGAATCATTTCAATGGTAAATTTCTCCTGAGAGAAATCGGGGTGAGGAATCAACAAAGATCCTGAGACAGCTAGAGAATCAGCTCTAGTGTTCCTTTCTCTTGGCACAACTTCAATGGAGAAAGCATCAAAAAATCAATGGAATCCTAGACAAGATTTCAATAATGTTTTAATCTCCTATTCTTGACTTGGTAAAGATCCCTTACCTATTTCACAATAAGCTCTACATCTCCATGAGAACAAATATTCTTCACTCCCATTTATTTTTCCATGTTTAATCCAAGTATGACTGCCTCATTTTCAGTTGTATTGTTTGTATTTTCAAAATAAAGCTTGAAAGAAAAAGGATGAATGCTCCCTTCTAGAGAGGTCACCACCACACCAACCCTAGAACCAGCTGAGGAGAAGATTCCATCAAATTCCAAAGCCCAAATGCCATTAGGATCATGAATCACTCCCTTAGGAAGTTTTGCCTCATCTTGTGACATGATCATGTAGTTATCATGCCCTATATCTGCATAGAGTATCTGTGCTTTTGGATCATCAATCTTTTACACAATGTATTCAGTCTATTTCTCAGGTAGCATCTTCTTCATTTTTCCATTGACTAGGATCAAAGCATGCGACCAATCCATCTGAATTTCACCTCCTACATCTTTACAGAAATTTCTACTCAGTAACATCCCATATGAGGGAGGAATATCAGCTACCAAAATAGTGGCTAAGACCCTTTTCTCTAGAAAAGTAGCAAAAGCTACTTGTGCATCTTTAATCCTCCCAACCAAAGGCACTTTTCTACTCTCCATGGAATAGTAGGAACCAAAGGCACGTGTTAGAGTCAGGCCCAAAGCATGAGCTACTTTTGTAGGCATTACATTATCTGATGCTCCTGAGTCTATAACACAATTACTAATTTTATGGCTAGCTATGAGGAGAGTCACATAAAATGGTTCAATTTTCTCATTAGGGAAGTGACTACAACCGCGAGGCTTGTTTGAGGTGAGGAAGAGGGAGTGGGAAAAATACCTTTAGAAGTATGGGATGAAGCTTTGGATTTGGGATTGAAAAATTTTACAATTTTAGCAAAGGATTTTGGATGGGTTTAGTAAAACTCGAGGCTCTGAAATTTGGATTTTGGTCTTTTTGAGATGATCAATGATATCAAAATATCCAGAGGTGGATGGGGAATCATTGCTAGGAACATGAGAGATTTTTCATTTAACATTTTTAGGATTTGAAGGACAATAATTTTTGGAAACATAATTAAAATGAGGATTATCATTAATAACCTTTTTGTGTGTAGGCAATGGGAATAGGAGCTCCTCTTCTTGCAACCACTGGAATAGTTATAGGAAACTCCTTGGATTTCTTAGCAGGTTGCACTAATTTTTCTTTTCTATTCATTTGCTCCTAAGTCATGACAACATATGAATCACTATTCATATTTGCTACTCTTTCATCATATTCATATTCATCATCCATACCTTCAGTGGTAAGGAAATGAACTTGAGATCCACCAAACTCCTCTAGTTCTTCATCAATCTCTTCTTCTGGTTCTAGATAGAGTTCATTAAACTCCTCATCATTAGGTTCTTGAACTTCACAAGTTGAATTGACTAAAACCTTGATGGGTGGGCCTTCAATATCCAATCTAGTCTGAGAAGAAGGAAAACAGTTCCTAGGCTGAAAATTATTCCTTGGAATGTCTTGGTAAGGACCATGTTAAGACAATTTTTTCTTGATAATAATGAGATCATTTGCAAGCTTCTGTACTAACTGATCAAAATTGGCTCTAGGGGAGGAGGAATAAGAAGATTCTTTAGACTTGGAAGGTTATCTTTTCAACTTACTAGACATGATTAGGTCATCCTCAACACCGATAGCTAATAGTTGATCAGCATCCGAGTTGTATGCGTTAGCTCTCTTGAGTGCATAACTCACTTGAGAAAACCGAGCATTGAGGAAGAAGAATTTTTGGATTTTATCTACAGGATGAGTGTTCTATGGAATTTTATGAATGATATTGTTAAATTTGGCCACAAATTCTCTCATGGGCTCGAATGGTTCTTTCTTGAATTGAGATATTTGAGCTAATAGAGAATACACATATTGACATGTTTGAAAGCGTTGCTCAAATTGAGTTGTCATGGTATCCCAATCAGTGATTGACCCAGCAGGAAGATAATAGAACCAATCAGCAACATTGTCTTGCAATGTCTCCACAAAAAACATGACAGAGACATCTTCATGTTTAACTCCAAGAATCCCACATGTAAAAGTGAAGGCTGCAATGTGTTCATCTGGGTTTACTTTCCCATCACCTCAGAATTTAGGAAAAAATTTCTTGCTACCCCTAGGTAACTCATGTAATGGCTGAGGAAGAGCAAGAGGACCAACCCATTGTCCCCAAGGAAAAGGTGTTGCCATCTTTGGAAAAATTGACTAAAGGGGAACTGAAACACTAGAAAGTATCAAATCACAAATATTAGGACTGAGTTGTTCTTGAGGAATGCTATTCTTGGAATTTATGTCTTTAACAGGAGGTGTGCTTGTAGAACGAGTTCTTCTATTCCTTCTTGCTGGAAGAAGAGAGAAGTTTTGTTTTTCCAGAAGTTGAAAATGGGAATCCTCTACCCCAAGATCTTTCTTCCCATGTGTATACCATAGATTCGCTAGATCAAAAATGATCTTGAAGTTGTTCTTTTAGAAAAGGGATATGTTTGAAATGAAATCCCAAAGAGAGTTGCCAAAATTTGTTGGGTTTTAAAATGATACTTTTAGTAAACCACATCTGGGGACAACAAGTCCCTCCTCTTTAATGGGAGAGGTTCCCTTATTGAAAGCAAGTAACAAAACTTATATACAAATGTACAACTTTCAAAGTGTGGATTCCTAATACTTTGAAATGTTTCATGCCCAAAATATCATCAATACGAAAGAATAGAAGAACTAAGAAGATAAGATAGGAAGAACATAACAATACTTTAAGTAAATATAGATATCAGATTATAACCTTATACATATTAAGCAAGGAGATGTAAAATAGAATCATTAACTTTCATATGGATATAATTCCATAGACACAAAGTTTCTTAGCATGCAAAGATGGGTGATTCATAAATTAGAACAAGGAAAGAAATAATTTCATAGGAAGAAAGGGAAAGGACTTCTGTATTGATTATTTTCAAATCTATTACAATTTCAAGAATGTCAGGATCCAACCCTCAATAATGGCATAGAGAAGCCATTAAATAATCTTCAAAAATGGTTACATTCGGTTTCTTGGTTCTTGTAGAAGCGTTAATGGCGGAAAAAAATGATGCTCTATAATGCAATCATTATACCTATTTTGTAACTTCAAATATGAGCCGTCCACGTGGAAAAGATATAAACTAAAGAAGGCCTGAGGAAAACTTTTATATTTTGTGCCTTTTAGAGAAATGGCACTTCAAAACATTTTGGCCCACCCATCTACTTCTGATATAGGCCTAACACGTGGCTTCACCTGAGTAGCAATGGAGTTGTGGCTAAATTTTATAATTTCAACTCTTTTCAACAAAAATAGCAAAGACTCAAAGTTCTCTGTTGACCCACCTCTCCACTTTGACTTTTCAATGTGGGCTCAAAACCCCAGCAGAGTCGTGGATCATTTTATAACTTTTAACTCTCTTTTGGAAATAAAACCAAAATTCCCAAATCACTCGACGGCCTTCCTTTGTGCTTCAAATTTTGATGTGGGCTCAACATTTGACTTTATTCCTTGGCATGAGTGGAGTCACAGCTCATTTTTCAACTTTAATCCATTTTGGAAATAAAACCAAATTTCCAAAAGTGCTCTGATGACCCACCTCTCCTCTTTTGACTTTTTAACGTAGGCATCAACACGTGGCTTCACCTGGGTGCTAGCGGGGTTACGCTTCACTTTATAACTTTACGCCCTTTTGGAAACAAAGGTAAAATTCCTAAAGTGTCCCGATAACCCACCTTTCGATTTTGACTTAGAAATGGCCACGTGTCCCTTTACGGGCCTTAGGAATTCTTTTCACATTTTACGCCTTTCACCATAATGCCTCAAAACACAAAAAGGACCCACCTTTCTCGCCTTTGACCTTTCAAAGCATCAAAACACAAAAATGGCCCGCCTTCCGCCACCACTTGTTTCACCAATCAGGATCCTTCGGGGCCACGGGGCCAATTTGACACTTTTTATAAAAATAACAAAAATGACAAGTTCAAACCCATCCTGCCACATCCAATTAGAGATTTCCACGTACCCATGGTTGTTGGGTCAAAAATGAAAGGGAGGATACACTTGTAAAAGATAAAACAAAGGGGAAAAACTCCATCATTCATGCCCGAATCAATCAAAAATTCTATAGAAATATAAATGTAAGGAAAACAAGTCTCGACATGGTCCACGAGGCATAGAAAAGATTGATAAATTCCACACATCCATAAAAGGAGATAGAATTTTTTTTCAAAATGCACAGACTAAGGAATTTTAAATGGAATTGGTGGGATTAAAAATGGAGTACCAACACTTGGGACTGCCAATTCATTTTCCAAAAGAGGGGAATTTTAGGGCAACAATAATGTATAGCCCCATCTACACCCACTACCTCACATATACCTATTACATCACAACCATCTCTCGGTGTCGAGAAAATTACACCCCTTTCCAAAACCTTACCCCTAATCACCACTAGAGTTGTTACGACTACCCCACCCACTTACACATACTACCAACAACCCCCGACCTCATCTATCAATTATTCTAGCTATGTCTTTGGCTACATCTATTGCTCTTGCGTAGTTCTCATACTCAAAGAAAACCATACACTAGCATACCACCCACCTCATACATTCAGCATCAAACCCCTTTTTCTACGGGGCACCCATTCATCACAACCTACCAACGACCTCATTAAGATGATGATGGAAAAGATGTAGACCTTAGAAGCATCTATTTTTGGCTCCCATAATTCTTTAACTTATGATGAAATCTATAACGATCCTATCCATCCATCTATTCCCATTCGTCCCTACCTTGTGCATTGGGAAATTCCTAAATTCAATCGCTTCAACAGTAAATAATACCCGCAACAACACTTACAGTCATTCAAACATGGGTGCTACCTAATTTCCCATGATGATGTTTTGCTCCTACAAAGCTTCCCAATGTCCTTGATAGGACTAGCATTGGATTAGTATAGTGGACTATCTAGACATTCTATTTATTCCTTTAATCATGTAGCCCAACCTTTCTTAGACCATTTTTCAATCAATGTTCTCAAGAAATTCACCATAAACAATCTTTATTCAACCCGACAAAGTATGAAGATAAATCTATCATGATTTTTTTGCCCTTTGGTAGATTATTATCAACCAATTAATGTACCACCTACCTAAGGCTAAACATATTGAGTTGTTCACTAGAACTTTTCTCATACACATCTCACCAACTCTTCAAGAACAAACCTTCGAACCTTCTACAAATCATTCACCATGGCATGAAAGCTAGAAATTCACACCATTGAAGAAAATAAAATCCAATTATGAAACAGAATGCCCGTTCAAATCAAACAAATCTTCTTCATCTTCAAAACCTCAAAATAACTATTAAAAGGCCAAAGGATCTCGATAATACAAAGTAGTCCTCAAGGTGGGTCTATCTCAGCCTTATAATCAAGCCCTACCTTCTTCTAATATTTCCCTGTCCGGGCCTTTAAGCTTTGGTGGGAGCAAAGTGGAAGTACTCTTTAATTGGATAGCCATATTCTTCATTCTTGGAATATATTCTTAAAGTTGGAGCCATTAAAATTCCTCCTATAAAACCTCATACGGGTTTTGATCCTTCTCGTCATATGCCTACATGGTATAAGAAACATGAATATTGTAATTTCCATCACATTAAAGGCCATAGTGGTGGTAACTACATAACTTTTAAGAAAATTTTCCAAGAGATGATAGATAATGGATACCTTGTCATGGAAAACCCGAACACGCCAAAAAATTGAAATTTACATATCTTTAAAAATTTGTTCCCTAACCGTAAACCATCGTCTAATCAAAATAGTGAACCTTCATCTAGCGAAAGAAATTTCAATGAACTCCACGTGGTTTTTGATATCATACCGGCCGTTCCTAAAATCACACCTATTTCATCTATTGAGGAAATTTTGGCACGATCTCTCTGCTACCCATAGAGGAACATACCTCTTCTACTCCACCCATAGAGGATTCCCCCTCATCCTCCCCTACTCTCATGGAGGAACCCACACTTTTTATTGATTCCATTTCACCGTCTACCTCACAACCTACCAAATAGTAAACACTTTTAATTCTCACATCCATAGGAGAATCATCATTGCATCCTCCTCCACTAAGGGAGAAGTCTACCTTACCCCATTTACCATCTCTCTCACCCCATAGGATATTCTTGAGACATGCCACTACCTATTGGGGAAGTTATCCCCAAAGATCCCAGGACCCCATTGACATGATCTCAGCTATGTTACCTATAGAGTCCAAGGCTAGCCAATTCCCTGTCTCACAAACATATTTTATAAGGATTGCCACTAAATGAACTCCATCTTCTTCTTCTGCAGTCCCATTTTCATGGCTGCCTAATCACTTGGATTAGGTTTATTATTTCATGCTCGGGGATATCTTTGGATCCCCTTTTTGACCCAAATGTAAATGTTTCCTGAGGATACATCCATGATCTACCAAAAGGTATTTTCAGCAACTGCGGATCAACATTGACCATGTCAATTGAAAGCAGATTCTTCTTCATCATCCCTACCTACATCCAAACATACACCCATAACTAAAATCATTCCCAAACCTTAAAATCTACCCACATCTATCTCCTCACCGTATCTAGACCCGTCACTACTTTTGGTGTCATGCCGACATCAATCCTTACTCACCCACCTGTCAAATTGGACTTAGCCACATCTTCCCAAGCCTACACCAACATTATCCCTCCACCTAAAAGGAAAAACCAAACCTCTAGGCCACATACACGGTCTCACATACCACACCTTTGTCACCATCCCCCTTCCATTCATCATAGGGCCCCATCCATCAACATTGATCAAACAGTCTCCTACCTAAGGCTAGTCAAAAGCTACACAACCTCTATGCTACATCACGAGCCTTCATTATAGCTCATTCACCCAAAACTAAGCACCCTAACCTCACTGTGCACTTCTTACCACATATAAACTTGACCGATTACTATAACCCCAAATTTACCTATATGATTTTAGCCGATACCATCCACCCAACCTCTACCAACCATTTCCACTGCAACTTGGTTATCCTCGTGGGTAACTGTCCTCTTCCACCATCTTCTTTCCTTTATGCATCCCCTAGTCCCATGTCACCTTTACCCAAGAAGTTGTAACCCAAATATAAGAACCCGCTACCCTCCAATAAGGTAGTCAAACCAACAAAACCTTCCAAAGGCTAGCTATTCTACCATGCCTTTACCCAAGTAGATGCCATCAAAACACGAGACAATAACACTTACCAAATTAGTGGGCCAACCCACTCCCCCTCCTATAAATTCTCTCCCATCATGGTCATCCATACCTTTTCCCAAACCCACAATCACTTCCCATTGTGATCCGTTAGTAGGGTCCTACACCAACATTTTAACCAATCTCTTAGAGACTTCCATCATCACATTAGCACCGCATCGACCTTACGATCCTATCAAACCTAAGATCACCATTTATGGATCTACATACCCTATTTATGATGGGATCAACCATTGCACAATGATACAAAAATTACATCAATCCCCTCTATAGATGTCTTTGTACGATCTTGTACAAACTTCGAATCTCATAGACAATCCACGATAGAGGTTTTACAATCCATTGAAGTTTTACATATGACCCCACACCGGTGGCCTCCATTATCACCCCTTGCCATGTGGCCTCGCTGAATAAATAATCTCCTTCTTCTACCCCCATCCCCACTCCACAAGTCGCCACACTCATCTTCTTTGATTAGGAGATTTTACCTCTCTAGACAAATGAACCTAACCCTTCTCTTTTCATTTCTATCTATATCAATAACATATGCGTATGATACATCATGATTGATGGTGGTTCTAATAGTACCATCATCTCCTCCCATGCATACAATAAAATGTGTATCCCTTCTAATTATATGCATAATAACCTAGTTATGTTGTGCTCCTTTAACGATGCCATCACCTCCACCCTTGGAACCATTATCCTTCACATTTTTGTAGGCCCTCACATTGTCCCAGAACTATTATACATCTTAGAGGGAGAGTTCTAGTATAACCTATTTCTCAAAAGACCGTGGATTCATGTCATGGGTTGTGTCCTTCAAATTTACACTACTGTGTAAAATTCAAACATGAAGGACATAACTATACCATCCCCACCAAATCATCACCATTCAAAACTTATAACATGTTGTAACAACCCAACAATGTATGTGTACCAGTCAAGGAATCTTCCACTACCCCCACTTCTCCTTCACCCATGAGTCCATCCACCAATATTGTTGCTAACTCTCCCACATCTAACTCTTCTATTCCTACTGATTCTGTAGTCTCTGCAGCTGACCCATCTACTTTCCAACAAACTGATACTCCTCCTACCCAATCATATAATGAATCATCTATCCATGCTACCCACATATTGACTACTGATCCCTTAGAAGGTGTTTTTCAACACTTCACTCTAGGGAGTACCACCTATACAATATTGACACATTCCTCACTCCGCAAGAGTATGGAAACTGTGCCAACACCCTCATTATGACTACCTCATAGGTGAGGTTTTCCCTTATTGTCCTCACTAGCTTCACACTAACCTAATGTATGGGGACTTGACACTACCACCTATTCACCCGAACCTCCATCCCAAACATGACAATTTTCATCTTACCTCCAATCCCTTACTAAGCACTAATTTACCCAAACTTTCCTTCATTATTAAGCATGAAAAGTATTTGGCTTTAGTTTTTATGAAGAAGGCTTCCATACCATCATTTCTTGTACTGACATAAGCATAACAACCTGTAGTGGCATTGGATTTTATGCACCACCTTCCAAGAAGGCCCGTGTCGACCTCATTGAGGAAGAAAAACCTTCTCCATGCCATTAACCAATGTCACCACCTTCACCCACAGAGTCCATTGATCTTGAATCTATTCCTCCTAACTTTTTTATTCATAAACATGATTTCCATGGGACCTCTGAGTTATCAATGCGATGGCAAGGTTCCCTCTTCTCTTCCCTTCCTATATCTTGACATGATCGATGATAATACACCTTCTATTAACATCGTTCAATGTTAGGACGATGAGTCTATACTCACCTACCTTGGTGTAAAAGATTCTTTTACTCACTAGTCATTACCTTCTGAGACCCAAACCATGTTGAATGAATCGACTATCAAATCAAAATTAATACTAAAGATGACCCGTACATTCTAAAGATAGTCCAATCTTTAGATGTTAAACATGAAGCTTTTAATTCTTTTTTCTATGACCATAGCAATGCTTTTTCTTGGTCCTATACGGATATGCCTGGTATTGATCCAAACATTGTAGTCCACAATATCATAACCATTCCTAATGCCAAACCCATAAAATAAAAGTTGTGGAAAATTCATCCTCGCATTTCTTTTACGGTCAAAGAAGAACTTCAAGTGCCTTCTCTCAATTTCCTTCATCCTACCCATTGAGTATCCCGGTGGATTTCTATTATCATTCCTTTCACAAAAGTAATAGGGGTACTCCACATTTGTATGGATTTCTGTGACCTCAACTTAGCTTACCCCAAAGATGATTTTCCTCTACCAAGAATTAACAAACTGGTTGATCTCACCGCCGCCCATGAGATGCTATCACTCATGGATAGTTTCTCAAGTTATAATCAAATATTACTCACTCCAAAAGATCAACACAAAATTTCCTTCATCACTCCTTGGGGGACCTTCTTCTATCGAGTCATGCCTTTTGGCCTTAAAAATGATGGTGCTATATATCAGCGAGACATGACTTATATCTTCCATGAAATCATGTGTCACATATTGTAAGATTACATAGATGAAATTCTTTCCAAACCCAAACATTGGGCCGAACACACGATAGTCTTAAAGGTCATATTTGATCACCTCATCCAAGATTGTGTTCACCTTCATCCTAAAAGTGTGTCTTCACGGTGCTTTCAAGAAAACTCCTTAGTTTCATTGTTTCGTACGTGGCATAGAAGTTGATCCTACTAAAGTAAAAGTTATTCTAGAAATTTCTCCGCCTACTAATCTCCATCAACTTCGAATCTTGTAAGGTAAGTTACAATCTACTCATCATTTTTCATTTTATCTCACATCTTTCTAACCACCTTGTGAACCATTTCATCATCTCCTCAAAGAGGACGTCTCATTTAAATGGAATAATGAATGCCACAAAGCCTTTGATGCCTTAAAACAATACCTTCTTTAACCACCAATTCTCATTCCTCCTAAGGATGACCAACCCTTTTACCTATACATTTCTTCTATCGACCATTCTTAAGGTGTCATGCTCGCTCACCACAATGAGCAGCATAGGAACAAGTGGTTTATTACAAAAGCCATACCCTTTTGGACTATGAAACTAGGTACATCCATGCCAAAAAACTATGCTTAGCCTTAGTTTTTGTCACCACTAAACTGCGTCATTACCTACTCAATCACAAAAAATTTGTCATCACTAACACTAATCCCCTTTATTATATGTATGACAAACCCTATTAACATCAATGTGTTGCACGCTAGCTCATGCTTATTACATACCTTGACCTCGAATTCATCAATGAAAAGTATATCAAAGGACAAGTTATCTCTGAATAACTAGCAGACACACCTCTTTTTGGAAGTTAACCCTCTAACTTTGATTTCCCTGATGAATCCTTTACTACCCTCTCTTTGGATGATACCACTTACCAGATGACCTTATTCTTTGATGGTTCCAAATGTTAGCATAGAGGAGATACTAATGTTATCCCGATTCATCTTGATAGTGAACCTATGGCTTTATCTTTCAAACTTGATTTTGATTTCACTAACAACATCACCAAATATGAAGCAATCATATTAGGCCTTTAAACCGCCATCTTCCTAGATGTTAAATCAATTAATATCTTTAGTGATTCCTAAATCTGGTTGTAAACCAAGTTAATGGGATATACCAACGTCATAATGAAATACTACAAAAGTAAAAATTTCATGTTGACAACCTTTTGACTACCTTTGACCATTATGAACTTCAAACCACCCGACGTTCTACCAATAAATATATAGATACCATGGCCTCGACTAGCTTCTCGGATACGCTTCGCCACCGACTCTAAAATATTTGTCACAATACAAAGGTTACACTCACCCTCTTATTTACCTCATGAGGTCCAATCATTGAAACCGTTGCACCTAACCCACGTGACCTTTGGTATAAGTAGTTTAGACTACCATTCCCTTTTCATTCTACCTTGCCAACCTCACTTGTAATGGACAACATGGCTTTCTTAAAAGTGTCTCTCACTATGTCATCATGGGTTGTCTCCTTTATAAGCGTCGCTTCGATGATATTCTCTTACAATGCCTTACAAGTTCTGAAATTCCTTACACCATTAAGGAAGTTCATAATGGATTTTTTGGAGGCCACTTTGGTGGTTTAGTTGTCACCGAATGCATTCTTCACCTTGGCTATTAATAACCAACCCTAAACCATGATGTTGTGACTATGTGAAGCATTGTGTGAAATGCTAGCAACATGCTAATCTTTATCGCATACCTAGTCATGCCTTACAAGTCACATGAGACCTTTGGCCTTTCTCTCAATGGGGGTTGGATCTTGTTGGAGAGATCAATCCTCATTCTTCACAATGCAATCAATGGATTATAACTGCTACTGAATATTAAACTAAATGGGTAGAATCCATTCCCCTCACTTCTACAAAAGTTGAGAAAATATGTGAATTCATCAACCATCACATCATTTATCACTTTGGTGTTCCTCACCGTCTCATCATTGATAATGGAAAAAAATTCAAAACCAAAACCCTACGCAAGTTTTGTGATGACTTTGGCATTCAACTCATTTTCTCATCACCTTATTACCCAAAAACCAATGGCCAAGTAGAATCAACCAATAAAACCTTGAACAAAATTCTTATGAAAGTAGTTTACGATCTCGAGAAGGATTAGCATACGCACATTCCTTTCACCTTGTGGGATTACCACACTAGTTCTTGCACTTCGACTAAGCCACACATTTCTATACGGTTTGCGGTAACAAGGTTATCTTGCCTCTCGAAGTCTAGATTCCATCTCTCTCGCATCTCACTACAAGACATGCTCAACGAAGATGTCTTTCACCAGATGCTATTTATCACAACTTGAGTTATTAGATGAATGTCGTCTCAATGCTCTTGATCATCTTCAAATCTACCAAAAGCATATCAAATGTACCTACAAAAAGTGTGTCCACGAATGAACCTTCCAAGTCGGTGACCTCATCCTAAAGGAAAATCAACATGTAACAAAAAAGAAGAAAAAGTAAATAGGGAAAATTTTCTCCTAATTAGGTTGGACCCTATATTTTTACTCATTCCTATGGATTAGGTGCTTCTAATTTGTCTTCACTTGAATGTAAACTTGAACCTAAGCCCTCAATTCCTTACATCTTAGACCATTTTATTGTTGAAATCAAGTGTTATATCACCTTTTATCTATTGACCGCTTGTCCCTCGAGCATCGTTCATCTTCCATATTACCCCTTTGGAGGATCAACGAATAAAAAAGAATCACTAGATTACCCATCACCTTTCATCCTGTTATCTCGTAAAATTGGCAAGGGAAATTTTGCGGGTAACCCATGAAAATTTTGTTCTGGTCCCTCATCAGGGACCCCTCTACATTCGGAACGTTGTAAATCCTTTCCGGAAATCTAGTTTTCCGAACTTAGCCATTTTTGGTCTTTTTTGGTTGGGCGCACTTTTTGTCTATGCAACACAGAGTAAATCTGCACCCCCTTCATTTCCTTTGGCACACCCTTTGACGTGTTGACACACATTTTGGTGCACCTCACCGTGTTGCACCTTTCTTGCATGCACCAAGGCGCATGCGCCTTCGTGTCAACAATATTTTTGTTGCGCTGCATTTTGGTGCATGAAGGGCGCACATATTTGAGTGTTGACAGCATTTTTGGTGCGCTAAAGGTGCACATAACTTCATGTTCACACGTGTTTTGGTGTGCCATAGGGCGAAGCTTAGTAATGTTGACGGGTGATTTGATGCGCCAATTCAAAAAGTGGTTGGCGCATTTATTACAACTTTGCCTATATATAGGTACATCCACCTGTCAATTTCACAATTAAAACACGTTATTGATCTTTTTCCTCTACACTTGTCAGCATGCCTGTTGTCCTCGTGTCACGTTCGTTGACCCAGTTTCAACTCTCACATTCTATATATTCCAGGTAAGTGGTCCTTATTACTCTCATGTTTTATGTTTTGATTGTTGGCTGTTTGTTTGTGGGGTTGGATAGAATGATCTGTGAAGCCATGAAACCCCCTTTGCTATTTTTGTTGTCCTTCTCCCCCATGCACTTCCCCCTCTTTCCAGATCTGCTGGTAAAGAGGACTCTGCCTCAGAAAAAATCACTTGGATCTCTTTATTACATCCTCTTCATCATCCAAGGAACCCTACAGAAGAGGCTTAAACACATGTAATCCCTCCAGAGAAGGAAACAAAGACTTAAAATCTCGTACGACTACACTTTTCCTCTTTGGTGCAATTACCACCCTTGCAACATAATGCACAGTCGTGCCAACGGCGCATCCGCCATGCTTGCTGCATAAAAAATAGTTGCGCCCTCAAAGCGCACTTTCCTTGCTTGCAACACCCACTAACCCTGCACCCTCTTGGCACACCAAACTCATGTGTAACATTGTAAAAACTTGCACCATTGGCACACCCTGCATCCATGCAACACCAACCTTACTTGCGCCAAGTATAAAACTATTAACGGCACAGGCGCATCCCCTATTACAGCAACATCATGTCATGTAGACCTCCCATGCGCCGTGCCAAGTTCCCCTGTTGCGCATGAAAAGATGATGTTACATGCACTAAACCTATGCCCTTTGGTGCATCCTGTACCCGTGTAACATGAAAAATATATGCACCCATTATAAAATGCATGTAAATGGCACAGGCGCACTTCCACTTGCAACAACAAAAATGTCATCTGCAGTATCCATGCGCCCTGCACCCTTTGGCACTGATTTGTCCCTTGTAGCACCCCTTTTCTGTGTGCCATACTATTTAACCCTGTAGTCTGCAGTGTTCATGCGCCCTGTGCCCTGATGCCTTAAAATTGCTAACTCTTCCTTCTGTCAACGCTTTAATGGGAGATCAAAAAGCTAACATGACTCTTCTGCGTTGGGTTTCGCTTCTTCTTCTTGCAGATCAACAACTGAGTTCAGAACTACATATGTCTACATCCAGCAAGAGACCAACCAAATCTAAAGGCAAAGCCAAACTTACAGAGGAAGAGATGAAGTATAAATATCAGAGGGTCGGGATGCAGAATCTAGGCGAGAATGTGACCTGGACATAAGAGACTCTGAGCTCGGCCAAATTGATATTGAATATTTCAGGCTGTAACCGGGAGGGTCACGGGAAGTCCGTGGATGGACAAGCTGGTAGTAAAGTGACCTACATTTTGCTTTGGGGGATCCCGGTTAGTGCTATGAATAAAAATTCATGATGGTAGTAGCCGCTACTACAACAAAGACACGAGGTGTGTCCTAATTGAGAAGGGTGAGGTCGTGATCAACCTCACCGCTTGACACTTCGAAATAATGCTTGGCATTCCTCTAAAGTGGAACAACCAGATTTTCACAGGATACAAATCAATAATCAAGGAAGATATTCAATATATTCCCTCCATCTTCATATTACATACAGATTATTATATAGAAATTATATTTCCTATTCTAAAATTTACAAGTTGTTTTAACAACTCGTAACAACTCTAAAACTAATACAATACAAATAACATGAGTTGTTATAATATCAACTCATATAAACAATATACAAAATATAATATTGCTCACACATTAACATAATGGAGCACTAATATAATTATTTCCTAACATTCCCCCCCTTAGTGCGAACATGGGAAAACCTGCTTTGTACTGCAACATGCCGCTACGTAGCATGCTCATGATCTGGATGGTTTCAAGGACAATACCAACAACCTCTAGATGGTTTTCCAAGTGGTTAACCAACAACCACACAACAGATGGTTTTTGAGGATAGTACCAACAACCTCTGGATAGTTTTTCTGGATAACTAACAACCATGATATCATGATGATGCAGTAGTATCAACAACTCTCATCACTATCTCACTGCAGGGAATAACATAGGAAATTCTACTGAAATCTGTTGCTCATACATACATAGAGAAAGCTGACATACTGGAAATGGAACATTGGATCATGTTCCCCCCCTCAATGTGAAATTTCCACTTATTGAAAATAGGATCACTGCAAACTGAGGCACACCACACTGGAAGCACTAAAATCAAACTGCACACACACATGTCACCAAAGCTGATATGCGGCCCCGTCGTTGGCAACTGACGAGAGGTCGCTGAATGACCTCCAACCTCCGATGCCTCCTGCCTCCGGTTTCATGCTGCTAGTTCAGCTGGATGTGATCATGAAGCTCAAAATACCTTCAATAATTTGGACGTCGCGTACAAGTGAAAATGCGTCCAAAATTGAAATCTGGGCAATTTTTATTTTATTTTTCAAACTTTGGATGATGGCATTGACCGACAATATAAACTTTGAAAATTTTTGATAGTGATTCAAAATGACATTTGACTTGTATACAACCACAACTTTTAATGACAAACACTACTTCACATAAAAGACACTATGCCACATTATTTCTCTTCATTGACATGCCATTAAACATATAAATAAACATACATGGCATGACTCACTATAAATATATAAACATGAAATACCAAATGTCAATGTCGTGAAAACCCTTGCTAAACTTGTCACGATTCGCTCCACGGTGTCACGGCTATGCATACACAGTTTACTCCTTGTTTTGGAGTAAGTGTCAATGGAGTCGATGACAGCTTGAAGTCAGCTGGAAATGAATAACTGATGTCATGACTAATTTAAATTTTGACAATATCCACGTGATATTTGCATAGTAGATCCTAAAAATATTGGTGCAGAAAATACGCAGATTCCTGTGAGCCAACTGAAGCTAAATACTTGATCAACCACATGCAGGATGAGAGGAGATGTCAATACATGCTTAGAGGAACTCACGCTAAAGGATTGAGAGCCTGTTGGACTCTATCGCCACACAGATTGAAAAAAGAACTGAGTTGATCAACAAGTTCGGGATATTATTTCAAATGCACCACATTTCCTTTCTCAACGTCACTTAAAACAATTTGAAGAGATCGATGCTGGAAATAACACGATCTTGACACGAATCTCCTTGTGATCACGTAGTATGTGAAAGATATACCTAGTCCAAGCTTGCAAATCTTATAAATATGTGTTTAATATTGATCTTGCAGAGACATCCCGCATAAATAGTGACTGGCGAGGCACGTTTCACAGGTAAGAATATGATCTCAATAAAATAAACTCCAATTGTGAAAACACATAATATCTATTGGAACGTTTAATCGATGGAATATGAACTGTGCAATTAGAAGTCAGAGGGCACTCAAGAAATCATTTACAAATCAAGATATTCTCATCCAA
Organism: Taxus wallichiana var. yunnanensis; assembly: GCA_018340775.1. Classification (NCBI taxonomy): domain Eukaryota; kingdom Viridiplantae; phylum Streptophyta; class Pinopsida; order Cupressales; family Taxaceae; genus Taxus; species Taxus wallichiana. Next base: position 173,843,370 of record CM031244.1, read on the forward strand.
AGGGGCAATTTCTTTGAACGGTGCCCCTAACACATTAACAGCCCATACTGAAAACCTACAAGAATCACAGTCGCTCTGATACCAAATAAAGTGGAACAACCAGATTTTCACAGGATACAAATTAATAATCAAGGAAGATATTCAATATATTCCGTCCATCTTCATATTACATACAGATTATTATATAGGAATTATATTTCCTATAATATAGGAAACCACTCACCTAAATTATACAAGTTGTTTTAACAACTCGTAACAACTCTAAAACTAATACAATACAAATAACATGAGTTGTTATAATATCAACTCATATAAACAATATACAAAATATAATATTGCTCACACATTAACATAATGGAGCACTAATATAATTATTTCCTAACATCCTCACCACCGGCACTTTGTGGGTGTAAGCCAAGAAGACTGCACCAAGGCTTGGGAGGATAATGAAGACCAGTGTATGCAATTGATGAATGAGGTATACCTGAAAAACAAGAAGGTGGTAAGCAAATGGCCACAGGTCATTCATCGTAGCAATTTCTCTGAGGAACTAAGTGATACCCTCACGTTCCTAAGTAGAGTATTTGGTCTTCCTAACGCCCACTACTTTCATAAATGGATGCTTAGGTAACCTGGAGACAATGAAAAGAATGTGCCAGATCAACGCTTCGAGTGGGCGGAGATCATAAGCAGCACTATATCCGAGCAGCTCTAACAATTTACCACAACGGGGAGGTTCTACATGAGCTCCTACGTAGTTTATGCTGCTGACCTCGAAAGAGATTATCCGGCGTTGATGCGGGGCAGGGTTTGGCCCCAAGTGAAAATATATGAATACTATCCAGAACTGAAGCTGGAAAACAATATTTCTCAATTTACAAAGATTAACGATGCCTTCTTCTACGGCATCGTCTACCTTTTGAGGCCAAACATGACTCACGATCGTATGACCAAGAGCATTATTGTAGAAACAGAGAAGTGGGGGGAATTATTCATGTAATTCCCCACCTTCACCTATCTAAGGGCAGCCAAATTCTTGGGGGAACCAACCAAATTGCCAAGATATACCAGCCCCAAGCTGATCCTGTTGGAGCTATCAAGACAGCTCATAACCTACCACGAGAAGTGCTTGAAGAGAAAGAAGGGTGGAACTCCTTTCCCCCTCACGGTGGTGAGTACACTTGTCTTTCCCACCACAAAGCCCTAAAGATGTTTGCAGAGCTGGAACTACTCAATCTAAAGCACAACTTCCCGGAAAGGCCCACTTTCGACCCAAGGAATTTCCTTCCTAGGGCCAAACTCGATCCAATCCACATTCCATAGATCGAGGATATTTATATCGACCTGTATCATGAGGTCGAGCTTAGAAGGAAGGATCATTCCCGCTTGGCCTTGGCTGAAATCATTCAAGATAGCATATCCATCATCCCAAAAGGTTATCAAACGTGGATCAAGAAGTTGATCGGGTATATCTTGACACGAGATGGGGACAGTGGCCATTTTCTTTTGATTGTAACTAAAGTGCCTCAAACCATTGAAGAAAGGGTTAAAGAAACTCTGCGGAGAACAGAGCACTGGTGCAGGATGAATGGCCTCATCTACCTCGGAGTTGATTTCACCACATCTCCATTGGGTAATGCACCTTCCAGACTAAAACATCTACCAAAGAGCAAAGGTAAAGACAAGGAGGGTGAGTCAAGCTCTACCCAAGAAGAGACTCTTGAGAGTCCCCCTTCCGCCGCGCGAGAACAAATTGTAACTCTGGTTTCTCCAGAGAAAGAAGGGGCCGAAGATGTTCCGATGGGCACATCCACTCAGGATGTTACCCTACTGCAACTATTGAGGTCCTCTCTATCCCTTCTCCCTCTCCTCCTTCCCTCCTCGAGTGACCCAAGCGTGACCATTCCTTTGGTCGTATCCTCTCCTCCATCTTCTCTTTGTTCCCCTTCCTCGTCATCCATCTTCTCTTCTCTCGCGAGTTGTCCCCCACCATTTTTCCCTCATCTCTCGAGCTCCCTTCCATCTCCATGACTACCTCCCCTGCAGTATATCTTTCTCCCGTGAGCACTTTCTTGGCCTCCCTCTCAATGCCACCTCCAAGTGTCTCAACGCATTTTCCTTCTACTACTGCAGCTACTCCCTTTTCTATTTCTGGCCCCTCTCCCATAAGTCCAGCATGGATCTCTTAGCACCTGAGCCAACAAAAGAGGAAAGTTCCCATCGCACCGATGGAATTCTCTGTCATCCCATCAAAGGGGGCCAAGAAGCAAAAGCCTATAACCCGCTTCTCTCAGAGTGCGTCAGGAGAGAGAGTAATGGAGATAGCTTACCCCAATCCTTTAAAGGATAAAAAGGATCTGTCTTCAACAGATTATATAGTGACCCAAGTCACAATGGGGACATCTTCAAAAATCCTTCAAGGAGAGGCCCTATCTACAGTTGACGCCCTTTGCAAGAAGCTCCAGGAAGTAAAGGAAGAAAAGAGGCTGTTAAAGGAGAAAAATAAACATCTTCTCCATGCCTTGCAGAAAATGGGCAGTGCACCTCCTACAACTGCTGCCGAAACTCTTGAGCCTCTGAGCCAGGATAAGATTAATGAATACGCCAAAATCGGCAAGTAGGGTATGGCAGTTTCCACTGGAGGAGCCAAATCCTCAAAGAAAGTGAGGGAGTGATCGCCAAGTTCACTGGATTATATCAGAATATCAGTCGGGTGAACAAAGAGCTCTAGGCGATAGCAGGACCCATGTGTGAAGAGCTAGACCATGCCAAGATGTAGCATGAGACCTTTCAGAAAATGCTCGAATGTTCAGTCAAAGATCTGGTCAAGTTCAGTGTCTTCGGTCACCCAAGAGGCCTCAACAAAATCCTTTCTACTCTGGATTACCAGGTCGATCAGTTAGAGTTTTTCCTAGAGAAGATTGACAAGATCAAAGAGGAAGCCCTGGATGCAATGCATCAAATGGAGAAAATTGTCCTGAGAATGTCTCTGGGCTTGCTCACTCCTTCTTTCACCTTAAGAAAGGTTGATGAAACTATTCGGATCTTCAAGGAGATCGTTTCGCAAGGGCTGGGACCAGAAGTCACTTTCGACGCCGAATCCATCAACAACCTGTTGGCCTGTCATGACTTCATAGGGTACCTAATAGATGCAGAAAATGAATATTCCAAGTTTCCGAGAAAAGCTCACGAGACGAGCGGGGAGACTTGCGAGGCTATCGATGAATGACACAAGGATCCTTCCCATGATCAACTTCAACCCATGATCAGCAAGTACATGGAATACCATGCCAATTCCACATCTCATCACACGAGCGGCAGCGAAAAGCGAGGATACCCCCTTTTAGCTGCGGGATGATGATGATAGTCTCATTATTTTCAACCTTCTCTTTGTAAATATCTAAAGTATGTTGACACAAATGATGACATCATCCATGTTGCACCATGGGATGATATCATCCACAAAGTTGTCAAAAGTCAATAAATGACTTTAGGATATCTTATAAGATATTTTTGTAATTAAGTGGTTGGTTTGTTTTTGCCTTCTTTTCTTTTCTTCTTCTATATATACTTGAATACTTGTTATATTCAAGGGTGGATACTTTTCAGATGAGAACTAGAAGTAAGAAGAAAATATTTTGAACTTTTTGTAACTGAAACAAATATTAATACAATATTTAGACTTTGTGCTGAATACATGTGTTTTACATCAAACCTTTCTTATGTTAGATCTATGTGATTGTTCTGTTGAATCTACTTCTACTTTGTTGTCATTTATTCATCAGTATTGCTTTATTCATATATACGAAGTAGGTTTGGCTCTGTATACTACCAACCCAAATCATAGACCTTCTGACCTTTCTGCTTTGGAATTCATTTCTTTTCTCCCTTTAGATCTTTCCTATCTCCCCACCCTGTTTCTTTCCCTTCTTTTACAGTTGGAAATACCTCTACTAGGATGAGATCCCAACCCCCGAAGGAAGAATATTGTGAGACTTGCACAAGATTCCTGCTAGTAGAATAGCAATAAACCAGTTTCACTTTGCTGACTCAAAGAGGGGCTATGCCCTGCACACTGTTGGCTCGTCTGTCCATAGATCTGTCCACCCGACAGATTTTCAAACCAACAGTTTTTGGTGACTCTACTGGGGAACGAATAGACCTAATGGATCTATGGTAGTGGTATGTTAAGAAATCAGTAAAAATATGAAAAATCACTACCTGTTTGCAAATCTGAACTTTTTGCTTAAAATCCAAAATTTTTGCAAAATACTCCAAATTGAAAATTTTCTTCTGAGATCCATAGATCTGGTCTAGATAGAGATCTTTAGTTCGTTGAGTTTTCACAAAAGTCCATATTTTTCATAGATCTGAGTTTCTGATAGTTTACCAAAATTTTCAAACTCTTTGAAAAGTCAACTCTAGATCTAAAAATCAGCTTACTAAGTTTTACCATCATTTTATCCTTGATTAACCAAACAAATAAACCACAGTCAGTTTTTAAGAAAAGATAAAATTTAAATATTTAGAAAAGTACATGCTGCTGGTTTTTGTCAGAAAAATGAGAAAATCAGCAAGTACAATCAAAAAGAGTTCTTAAATCTGCTCCAAAAATTACAGATCTGGAAGGTACACTGGCGGGTGAACCATTTACTCGTAGCAGGAGAGCTCATGGAGAAGTTGATCTTACCTTTGACCTGCTTCAAAGGCACAACTTCAGTATAACACCGGTGCGTTTCTCATCACTAAGCTCAGCCGACCAATTGTCCAAGAGTGTCTCACCTCCACGAAGGAAGCATCTCTCATTGGGAACATCTACATCACTTTGCAGTGCCTTGCTGCTCAGTGGAACTGTGCTTCCATCCCACGTTCTTTTTCCGGCCGTCCAAATGGCAGTACCATGGGGAAATGCTATGGGCCCCTGGCTTTGCCGCATCCTATTCACGCGCTCCCACATGGAAACCAAAATAATTTTCCCAAATTTGATGGGAGCGGAAACCAAAGCACGATTCACACATATCGCATTCATCATGTCATGCAGTATCCTGGATGTGACCCATGAAGATGTGTCGGTTCACATTTTTCTAGAAACCTTGCAAGGGCCCGCAGCAGAATGGTTTCAGCATTTGCCGGCTAGATCTATTACTAGTTGGGCCACCTTACGGGCTGCATTTGAAGACAGGTATAAGCCTTCCGAAGATGCGTTTGCATTGCTGTCAAAGATCACTCACCTAAAGAAGGAAGTCAATGAAACTATGCGTGACTTCATCACCCACTTCAATTCACTAATCAACCGTGTTCTGCCTACCATACTTCCCACATTGGAAAATCAGAAGTGTTTTTCGTAAACGCCATGAGCTCGAAAGTAAGTTTCTTACTCCTGCAAGAACAAGTAGCTACTTTGATTCTTGCCCAGGCTGCCGCCATCCGGATCGAAGATAACTTGCTAATATCTGGCGAATTAAAAAGAGAATCGTCCAAGCTTAAAGCTTGAGCCCTTCTCCCACTACTTCATCTGATCGGCATTTCAAAAGATGGCAAATGACTTGCTCGCATTAAAAAGCAGTTAGCCCAAGCTTCCCCCAGTTCTCCATACCGGGATATTCCACGAAGAAATTTCACTTCCAACAGCGTCCCACATAGGCCGCGTTTGCCTACAACTGCTCCACGGTTGGCACTTGAGGCTCCTCCGGTCAACGCTTTAGCCAAAATTGAAGAAGAAGAGAAAAATTATGAAGAACCTTCATCTCAAGGCAAAGATGATCAAGATGTCGGTGAAGCTGACTGATGACTCTACTATTGGGTATATGGAATTTGATGAGGAAGAATTTGATGAAGAAGAGGGTACCCGAGGATATGCAAGTGGACATTCATATGCTATGTTTTACCCGTTTCGCAAGGAAAAAAAGAAGCGAGAGTGGCTTCCCATATGTAGAAAGAGAAGGCCGCGTCATCCACGTGCCCAACTATTGCTAAAAGAGGTAATCCTCTTCCTGCTCAACCCCCTATTAAGTCTTTTACAAAGAAATCTTTTCCTCCCATCTCTCCTCCAAATCAGCCTTCTTATATTTCCATGAAGGCCAGTAACCTTACCCTACCACCGTGAAATGAAGGACTCATTCCTCCATCAACGCAGCCCTTGGCCATGTTTGACATAATTGACCACACTAAAAAGACAAAGATCCAAATGTTTGAAGCCGAGTACCTTTAGTCAAACCCCGAACAGCTTGTAAGGTTGACCGAATACATCCAAAGTCATTTGTCACAACTAATCGGAGTTTCCCCAAAGGAATCCTTTCACCCCTCCTTCATCCTACATAAACGTTGCCTCGACTTCCGCATCAGGCAAGATAGAACCTTTCTACCTCTCCCTCCTAATCAATGGCCACAAACTAAGCAACTGCATAATTGATTCTAGGGCTTCTGATAATGTCATGCCGGAAAAAGTCACCCATGCTCTGGGCCTCACCCTTACCAAGCCTTTTGGCGATGTTATTCCTTGGAAACCAAGCAAGTTCCGCTGATCGGTCAAATCAAGGACACGCAATTTGTGTTTGCAGCGTTCCGGAAAAAGGGTAAAAATGACCGTCCTTGTTGCCGATATTCCAGCAGCCTATGGAATTCTGCTAGGGAGGAGTTTTTTGCAGTGAAGTTGGTGGGGAGATTCATATGGACTAGTCTAAGGCTAGGATCCCCGTCAAAGGTGTAATGCAAACTTTGGATCACGAATCGTAAAAGAAGTACACAGTTACTAACTCCGATGACCCTAAAGCCCAAATTCTCTTGAATCATCGGGGATGGAAACTATTTCTTGTCTACATGAGTCTGACAAAATGGATGTCCTCATCCAAGCAGAGGATCTTAACAAGATCTAGACTTTGTAGTTTGATGGTAGCTGCGACTAGTGGGTGCGGCGTTGGCGGTGCCGTACTAATATCTCCCGAAGAAGAGATTATTCCTCTCTCTTTCAAGTTACAATTTTTCAACACAAATAATACTGTTGAGTATGAATCTCTGCTACTTGGCATGCAAGCCACAAAGGAAAGAGGAATCAAGAATCTGAAAGTACAAGGTGATGTAGAGTTGGTCATAAATCAAGTTAAAAGGATATACCAAGTGAAGAATGAAAGGCTCAGACATTACCACAACGCGGTGTGGGACAACATCGAGGAGTTTGACGCTTTTTCAATAAAAGCCATCCCAAGAGCTCAGAATGACATGGCCGATTCATTGGCCATTTCAGCATCCCTCATGCTCCCTCACCTAGGTTTGAAAATAGACAAATATACCATTGAGGTGGTTTTCGCCCAAGCGTGCCAGACAATTCTCAGCATTAGAAAGTATTCAACAATGACAATCAACTCATTTCCTTTCTCGAAAAGGTGGAAAATTTTAGTGAACTTCATTTTGAAGGATCCACTTCTACATGTCGTGAATCAGTTACCGATCAAAATGAAGAATCAAAAGGAAGTGACGGCATATGTCAGCTCAAAGGAAATAAAATTCCAAAAGGTTTGGTTTCTCTAGAGCATTTGTTCGACAGGCATGATCGTTTTGTAAAAAAGAAAAGGTGAGATGATCCTGGCTCCTCCCCAGAAACCGAACCGGTCAATTTAGGTTCGGTTGGACATCCACAGTTTGTAAACATTGGAAAATGTTGCACACCTGAAGAGAAGCGGAAGTTTGTCAAACTGCTGAAGAAATACATGGATGTATTGGCATGGTCCTATGCTGATCTAAAGTCTTTTAAGCCGAAGGACATCCAGCATGACATCCCATTGAAAGAGGACGTCAAACCCTTTCGCCAGAAGCAGAGACATTATAATCCTAAGATCTCAGGTACTATCCAGGCTGAAATTCAGAAAATGTTGGATGCACGGATCATTTTTCCTATCCATCATAGTACTTGGGTGGCAAACATTGTGCCAGTATGTAAGAAGAATGGTGAGATATGCATCTGTGTAGATTTTTGCAACCTGAATCAGGTGTCCTTGAAGGACAACTACCCACTTCCCATAATGGATCAGGTTCTGCAAGTAGTGACTGGATCAGAAATGTTGTCCATGCTTGATGGTTTTTCAGGCTACAATCAGATTGAAGTCTCACCTGAAGACCAATTTAAAACAGCATTCACTACCCCTTGGGGTATGTTTGCTTATAGTAGGATGCCTTTTGGCTTGACCAATGCTGGTGCCACTTTCCAGTGGGCCATGGACCTTGCGTTCAAAGGTATGATGGGAAGGTCATCGTAGTCTACTTAGATGACTTAACTGTGTTCTCCAAATAGTGAAATGATCATTGTGATCATTTGGAGCAAGTATTGATTAGATGCCGAGAGCACGGGATCTCCCTGAATCTGAAAAAGTCTATTTTTGGAGTCACGAGAGGAAAATTGCTGGGACATGTTGTTAGCAAAGAAGGGACGAAGATAGATACTGAAAGAGTTAAGGCTATTCAGAGCCTTACTTTACCTACAAGCAAGACCGGCGTTCACTCCTTCTTGGAAAAGTGAATTTTCTCAGGCGCTTTGTTCCCGACTTTGCTAAAAAGACTCGCCATATATTAGACATGATGAAAGGGTCACCAACTTTCTGATGGAGCGAAGAAGGGAAGAAGTTGTTTGAGGAAATAAAAGCCTCCGTCGCTCACGCGCCAGTCCTGGTATGTCCCGATTTCTCCAAGGATTTTATTATGTATAGCTATGCATCTGAGCACACTGTGTCGGCCATCCTAATGCAAAGGAATTCTCAAGATGTTGAATCCCGATTACATTTATGAGCTCTCCTCTCAAGCCTCATGAATTAAAAATGACCCAGTTGGAAAAACATGCCTTCGCCGTTGTCAAAGTAGTTAAGAACTTCAGGTATTACATTCTAAACTCTCATACGGTGGTTCTAGTTCCTGACACGGTAGTAAAGTCCATCTTAACTCAACAGGAGTTAGGAGTTTGCGAGGAAATTGGATTGCAAAAGTCCAAGAGTATGATCTGGATATAAAACCAACCAAGTTGGTAAGAGGCAAGGGCCTATGTCAACTTATGGCTGAAAACCAAGATTCAGAAGTTTCGGGAAGAAAAGGATTGCGTCAATGGAGCACAAAGCCAGCTGGAGAAAGTCGATTCTCTACCTATGGTCCTATTTGTCACAACCAATGACGATGAGTGGTATTCCGATATTGCTTTCTTTCTCACCTATGGTGAATGCCCAACTCATCTAACTATAAAGGAGAAGTGCGCTATAAAGCTCAGAGCAGCCAGATATATCATCTGGGATGACGGTTTATACAAACACGGAATAGATGGCATCTTCTTGCGATGTGTTGACAAGCCACAATAGGTGAAGTTACTTGAGAGTTTTCATGATTCGGCCTGTGGGGGCCATTTCTCCTCTTCGTGCGGTGCACAAGATCATCGGGCGAGTACTATTGGCGATGCTTTTCAAGATACTGACCACTGGGTAGCAAAGTGTGAGCCTTGCCAGCAGTTTGTCGGCAAGCCCAAATTGGCTGCTTTTCCCCTCAGGTCGGTCGTTGTCGATGAACCATTCAAGCAGTGGGGAATTGATTTTATCGGTGCACTCAATCCCAATCGAGTTTGGACATAGTTATGTCTGACGATGATGATTACTTCACGAAATGGGTGGAAGCCATACCATCAAACATGCCACTTCGAGGTTGTTTGCGGTTTCATCAAAGAAAATATCATTGTCGGGTTTGGCGTTCCAAACAAGATTGTTCTTGATAATGCTCCAACTTCTCCTCACAGAAGTTGTTGGTTTTGCTATGAATACGGAATAACTTGGCTCACGCCTCAGATTATTACCCTCAGGGAAATGGTCAGGTAGAATCCAGTAATAAAAACTTAGTGACCATCATACGAAAGCTAGTGGATGAGAATCAGCGAATGTGGCACAAGTCATTATACGACGCTTTGGGGGACCGCATTACTCCCAAGAGGTCTCTCGGCATGTCACCTTTTCAAGTGTTATATGGCACCGACGCTGAGCTTCCCATTTCTGTGGAACTCCCTGCTGTGCTTGGCATGAGCAATTGAAGATGAGACTTTCCAAAATTCCCTTGAAAAGAGGATCATGTATCTAGCAGAGCTCGAAGAAAAGAGAGTAAGAGTGGTCGACAGGATCACCGAACATCAGAATCAGGTCAAGAGATTGTTCGATAAAAAAGCTAAGAAAAGAGAGTACCGGGTGGGAGACCTCATCCTTTTGTGGGACAAACAAAGAGAGCCAAAGGGCATGCATGGAAAATTTGATTCCCTATGGAGGGGACCTTTCAAGATCAAGCAGCTCAATGGAGAGAATAGCTTCTATCTCTCGTATCCGGATGGAACTAGACTCCGCTTCCCTATAGTGGGTAGCATCTGAAAATCTTCAGGAAGTAGAGCTTGCTCTCTTCTTTGTATAGTTTGCTTCAGTTGTGTGTTTGTTTTTGTCGTGTGTTTGCTTTTGTTGGTTGTGTGTTTCCCTTTTCGGTCGCCCTTGTTTTTGACTCTGTAACCCAATGGATAGGCACGTGTGGATCTAGGATTCTCTACCCCTGAGTTCCGTTTAGAGATAGTCCCCAGAAAGAGCCAGTTGTTATCCCGTAAAATTGGCAAGGGAAATTTCATGGGTAACCCATGAAAATTTTGTTCTGGTCCCTCATCAGGGACCCCTCTGCGTTCGGAACGTTGCAAAATCCTTTCCCGGGAAATCTAGTTTTCCGAACTTAGCCATTTTTGGTCTTTTTGGTTGGGCGCACCTTTTTTTTATGCAACACAGAGTAAATCTATGCCCCCTTCATTTCCTTTGGCACACCCTTTGACGTGTCGACACACATTTTGGTGTGCCTCACCGTGTTGCGCCTTTCTTGCATGTGCCAAGGTGCATGCGCCTTTGTGTCAACAATATTTTTGTTGCACCACATTTTGGTGTGCCAAGGTGCATGTATTTGAGTGTTGACATGCATTTTGGTGCATTAAAGGTGCACATAACTTTGTGTTAAACATGCATTTTGGTGTGCTAAAGGGTATGCAAGCTTTTGATAATGTCGATAGGTGTTTTGATGCACCACTTCAAAAAGTGGTTGGCACATTTATTACACCTTTGCCTATATATAGGCGCATCCGCCTGTCACTTTCACAATTAAAACACGTGATTGATCTTTTTCCTCTGCACCTGTCAGCATGCCTGTCGTCCTCGTGTCGCGTTCGTGGACCCAGTTTCACCTCTCACATTCTATATATTCCGGGTAAGTGGTCCTTATTACTCTCATGTTTTATGTTTTGATTGTTGGCTGTTTGTTTGTGGGGTTGGATAGAATGATCTGTGAAGCCATGAAACCCCCTTTGCTGTTTTGTTGTCCTTCTCCCCCATGCACTTCCCCCTCTTTCCAGATCTGCTGGTAAAGAGGACTCTGCCTCAGAAAAAATCACTTGGATCTCTTTATTACATCCTCTTCATCATCCAAGGAACCCTGCAGAAGAGGCTTAAACACATGTAATCCCTCTAGAGAAGGAAACAAAGACTTAAAATCTCATACGACTGCACTTTTCCTCTTTGGTGCAATCGCCACCCTTGCAACATAATGCACAGTCGTGCAAATGGCGCATCCGCCATGCTTGCTGCATAAAAAATAGTTGCGCCCTCAAAGCGCACTTTCCTTACTTGCAACACCCACTAACCCTGCGCCCTCTTGGCGCACCAAACTCATGTGTAACATTGCAAAAACTTGTGCCATTGGCACACCTTGCATCCATGCAACACCAACCTTACTTGCACTAAGTATAAAAGCTGTTATTAGCGGCGCAGCGCATCCCTATTACAACAACATCATGTCATGCAGACCTCCCATGCGCCGCGCCAAGTTCCCCTATTGCGCATGAAAAGATGATGTTACACACACTAAACCTGTGCCCTTTGGCACATCCTGTACCCGTGTAACATGAAAAATATCTGCGCCCGTTATAAAATGCATGTAAATGGCGCAGGCGCACTTCCACTTGCAACAACAAAAATGTCATCTGCAGTATCCATGCGCCCTGCGCCCTTTGGCGCTGATTTGTCCCTTGTAGCACCCCTTTTCTATGTGCCATACTATTTAACCCTACAGTCTGCAGTGTTCATGTGCCCTGCACCCTGATGCCTTAAAATTGCTAACTCTTCCTTCTGTCAACGCTTTAATGGGAGATCAAAAAGCTAACATGACTCTTCTGCGTTGGGTTTCGCTTCTTCTTCTTACAGATCAACAACTGAGTTCAGAACTACATATGTCTACATCAAGCAAGAGACCAACCAAATCTAAAGGAAAAGCCAAACTTACAGAGGAAGAGATGAAGTATAAATATCAGAGGGTCAGGATGCCTGAATCCCAGGCAGAATGTGACCTGGACATAAGAGACTCTGAGCTCGGCCACATTGATATGGAAGATTTCTGGGCCAGAACTAGGAGGGTCACAGGAAGTCCCTGGATGGACAAGCTGGTAGGCAGTGGCCTGCATTTTGCTGGGGGGATCCCGGTCAGTGCTGTGAATAATGAATTCATGATGGTAGTGGCCCGCTGCTACAACAAAGACACGAGGTGTGTCCTGAATGAGAAGGGCGAGGTCGTGATCAACCTCACTGCCCGGCACTTGAAATAATGCTTGGCATTCCTCACCACCGGCACTTTGTGGCCGTAAGCCAAGAAGACTGCACCAAGGCTTGGGAGGATAATGAAGACCAGTGTATGCAATTGATGAATGAGGTACGAAAAACAAGAAGGTGGTAACCAGATGGCCACGGGTCATTCATCGTAGTGATTTCTCGAGGAACTAAGTGATACCATCATGTTCCTAAGTAGAGTATTTGGGCTTCGATGCCCACTACTTTCATAAATGGATGCTTAGGTACCTAGAGACAATGAACAAGAATGTGCCAGATCAACGCTTTGAGTGGGCGGAGATCATAAGTAGCACTATATCCGAGCAGCTCCAATAACTACCACAATGGGGAGGTTCTACATGAACTCCTACGTAGTTTATGCTGTAGCCTCAGAAAGAGATTATCCAGCGTTGATGCGGTGCGGGTTTGGCCCCAAGTGAAAATATATGAATACTATCTAGAGCTGAAGCTGGAAAATAGTATTTCTCAGTTTACAAAGATTAACGATGCCTTCTTCTACAACATCGTCTACCTTTTGAGGCCAAACATGACTCACGGTCGTATGACCAAGAGCATTGTTGCAGCAACGGAGAAGTGGGGGGCCTTATTCACGCAATTCCCCACCTTCACCTATCTAAGGGCAGCCAACTTCTTGGGGGAACCAACCAAATTGCCAAGATATGCCGGCCCCAAGCTGATCCTATTGGAGCTATCAAGACAGCTCATAACCTACCACGAGAAGTGCTTGAAGAGAAAGAAGGGTGGAACTCCTTTCCCCCTCACAGTGGGTAGGTACACTTGTCTTTCCCACCACAAAGCCCGGGAGATGTTTGCAGAGCTGGAACTACTCAATCTAAAGCACAACTTCCGGTAAGGCCCACTTTGACCCAAGGAATTGCCTTCCCAGGGCCAAACTCGATCCAATCCACATTCCACAGATCGAGGATATTTATATCGACCTGTATCATGAGGTCGAGCTCAGAAGGAAAGATCATTCCCGCTTGGCCTTGGCTGAAATCATTCAGTATGGCATAGCCATCATCCCAAAAGGTTATCAAACTGCTGATCAAGAAGTTGATCAGGTATATCTTGACATGGATGGGGACAATTGGCCGTTTGTTGTAATTGACAGAACTAAAGTGCCTCAAACCATTGAAGAAAGGGTTAAAGAAACTCTGCGGAGAACAGAGCATTCAAGTGCAGGATGAATGGCCTCATCTACCTCGGAGTTGATTTCACCACATCTCCATTGGGAAACACACCTTCAGACACAAAACATCTGCCAAAGAGAAAAGGTAAAGACAAGGAGGGTGAGTCAAGCTCGCCCAAGAAGAGACTCTGAGAGTCCCCCTTCACCGCCGCGAGAACAAGTTGTAACTCTGGTTTCTCCAGAGAAAGAAGCAACCGAAGATGTTCCGATGGGCACATCCACTCAGGATGTTGCCACTACTGCAACTATTGAGGTCCCTCTATCCCTTCTCCCTCTCCTCCTTCCCCTCCTCGAGTGACCCAAGCAGTGACCATTCCTTTAGTCGTCGTGTCCTCTCCCCATCTTCTACTATTCCCCCTTCCTCATCATCCATCTTCTCTTCTCTCGCATGAGCTATCCCCCACCATTTCTTCCCTCATCTCTCGGCTCCCTTCCATTCCATGTCTACCTCCCCTACTGAGTATCTCTTCCTCCCGTGAGCACTTTCTCGGCCTCCCTCTCAATGCCGCCTCCAGTGTGTCTCAACGCATTTTCCTTCTACTCTGCTGCTGCTGCTCCTTTTCTATTCCGGCCCCTCTCCCATAAGTCAGCATGGATCTCTCGGCTTTGAGCCAAAAAGAGGAAAGTTCCCATCGCACCGATGGACTTCTCCGTCATCCCATCAAAGGGGCCAAGAAGCAAAAGCCTATAACCCACTTCTCTCGAGTGCGTCAGGAGAGAGAGTAATGGAGATAGCTTACCCCAATCCTTTAAAGGATAAAAAGGATCTGTCTTTGACAGATTATATAGTGACCCAAGTCACAATGGGGATGTCTTCGAAAATCCTTAAGGAGAGGCCCTATCTATAGTTGACACCCTTTGCAAGAAGCTCCAGGAAGAAAAGAAAGAAAAGAGGCTGTTAAAGGAGCAAAATAAACATCATCTTCTCCACGCCTTGCAGAAAATCGGCAGTGCACCTCCTACAACTACCACCAAAACTCCTGAGCCTCTGAGCCAGGATAAGATTAATGAATACACCAAAATCGGTGAGCAGGGTATGGCAGTTTCTTCCTGGAGGAGCCAAATCCTCAAAGAAAGTGAGGAGTGATCGCCAAGTTCACCGAATTATATCAGAATATCAGTCAGGTGAACAAAGAGCTCAGCGATAGCGAGGACCCATCTCCGAAGAGATGGACCATGCGAGGATGCAACATGAGACCTTTCAGAAAATGCTCGACTATTCAGTTGAAAATCTGGTCAAGTTGGCGTCTTGGTCACCCAGAGCCCTCAACAAAATCCTTTCTACTCTGGATTACCGGGTCGATCGGTTAGAGTTTGTCTGGAGAGAAGATTGACAAGATCAAGGAGGAAGCCTGGATGCGATGCATCAAATGGAACAAATTGTCTGAGAATGTCTTGGGCTTGCTCACTCCTTCTTTCACCTTAAGAAAGGTTGATGAAACTATTCGGATCTTGAGGAGATCGTTTCACAAGGTGGGACGAGAAGTCACTTTCGGACGCCGAATCCATCAACAACTGTGGCTGTCGTGACTTCATAGGTGTACGACGATAGATGCGAGAAAATGAATATTCCAAGCTCCCAGAAAAGCTCACAGATGAGCGGGAGACTTGCGAGGCTATCAGTGATCGACACAAGGATCCTTCCCAGGATCAACTTCAACCCATGATCAGCAAGTTCATGGAATACCATGCCCAGTTCCACATCTCGTCACCTGAGCAGTAGCAAAAGTAGGATACCCCCTTTTAGCCATGGGATGATGATGAATAGTTTCATTCTTCTCGACCTTCTCTTTGTAAATATCTAAAGTATGTTGACACAAATGATGACATCATCCATGTTGCACCATGGGATGATGTCATCCACAAAGTTGTCAAAAGTCAACAAATGACTTTAGGATATCTTGTAAGATATTTTTGTAATTAAGTGGTTGGTTTGTTTTTGCCTTCTTTTCTTCTCTTCTTCTATATATACTTGAATACTTGTTGTATTCAAGGGTGGATACTTTTCAGATGAGAAATAGAAGTAAGAAGAAAATATTTTGAACTTTTTGTAACAAAAACAAATATTAATACAATATTTAGACTTTGTGCTGAATACATGTGTTTTACATCAAACCTTTCTTATGTTAGATCTGTGTGATTGTTCTGTTGAATCTACTTCTACTTTGTTGTCATTTATTCATCAGTATTGCTTTATTCATCTATGCAAAGTAGGTTCGGCTCTGTATACTACCAACCCAAATCATAGACCTTCTGACCTTTCTGCTTTGGAATTCATTTCTTTTCTCCCTTCAGATCTTCTCCTATCGTTTCTTTTCCCCCACCTGGAAATACCTCTTAGGATGAGATCCCTAGAATATTGTGATACTTGTTTTTTCATCTTTTTCAAAGATGAAATCCCATGTTGTTTTTCACTTGAAATCATATCTTTCATAGTTGACCTCTCGTGTGTTATAGTTTTTCTTCTAAACAAGAACCTAATCTTCCTCTATAGTCTTTTCCATGACTTAAAATTTCCAAAACCAAAATGGGATTCAACTCCTTAAGTCAAACTTCTAGAAAATGAGATAAATCCCTTAAAAGGGACATCTCTTCTCTCCATCTTGCCATTATAAATAGACTTATCCCTTAAAGGAAAGCTATAATAAAAATTTAGAAGCTTCACGAAGACCTCAAGGAGATAATATACTCATCCCATGTAGACTTCCCGCATCGATCAGTCTATCAAATAGAAAAATGAAGAAAATGATAAATTTTTGTCATGGACTTGCCTATTTTGATAAGGGGTTTGTTGTTAGGTAAACATGTTGTCATACATTAAGTTACGCTAAACCACCAATTCTCACCTCATTTCCTTTTTACCTTTTTTCCTATCTACTCAAGGGACTTGCTGTAACTACAAAATTTCATGATCATGTGACTTTCTTTACCCTTAGAATAGTCCATTATGCGATGCCTTTAGGGTCTTACGTTCATAAGCCCATCTTGGATTTGGTAGACTCATTAGGGTTCTTATCAATTAAGTGGCTCTCTTACCATCTCTTACCATTCACCTTCTTCATTACTTATTAATTATCCTATACAAGACCATGCCTAACTTATATAATACTTGATCATGCCTCTAACCTAGACTCAACCATACCTCGACCTAGACTCAACCATGCATATCACCTATGACTCCACTATGCCTATCACCTAAGACTCAATCATACCTAAAACCTACCAACCAATTCCTCTACCTCATCATATTATTTCCTAGCTTATGGGATAACTACATCGGCATGAGGGCCCTTTTCTTTGGAGTTGTGTACGCAACACTCTTAGGGCATGGGGCCCTTGGAGGTTAGCTTGACCACTCTTTACCCTAACCTATTTTCCCCATTTTCCTATTCATATTCTATCTTAGTTTCCATTTTCTAAAACACTTAGAAATTAATAAAAACATACATATCTACCATGTTATCACATCATAAAAACATCTAATCAATCATTTCACATTTCCATAATATCAATGATTTTCAAAATCTACGCCATAACATACATATAACTCATCATTTATTTCCCATGTTACAAATAGCTTGGAAATTAAATCAAAATTAAAAATGATACTCCATCATGCATAAACTAACCTAAATCCACCTTTCCTACCTCACCTAACTCAACCATACCTACACCAACCTGACTCAACCATACTTAAACCAACTTGACTCCATCATGCCTAAACCAACCTTTCTCAACCATGCTTATACCTAACTCCACCATACCTAAATTGACCTAACTCCATCATGCCTAAACTAACCTGAATCCATCATGCCTAATGTTGATCCCTAAAATATTACCTAAGTATAAGAAGGCACATGGGCGTGCTAGACCTATTTGAAGAAGGGTGCGTAAGGAGAGAGTGTGTAGGACATTGTTTTAGGAGGTTTTTAGTAGAACCGTTAGTGCGCACACAAGGTAGAGAAAAGATTGGGGGACTTATCCATATTTGGCATATTAGGTAGAATATGAGGAAATCATGACCTAACTATGCATGTGGAGTCGATTAGGTGCCATCCACAGCAACTTGGTGCCCACTGAAGGAATATACCTTGCAATTGAAGATTCTAGAAAGTAAACATGGAAAAGGATAGAGAGCTCGCATCTAAAGAATCATGCTCCCATGGAGGACCACTTAGACACTTAGCAACTGATCTACACCTTCGAGAGAGGAAAGGCAGTGCTTGTTGAGGCTATAAATATAAGGACCCGATAGAGAAAAAGATATAGAAGGAGAAAGAGGTGAAGCCATGAAGGAATACTATGAAAGCTCTATAGGTTGGGTTTAGAGGATCTTTAGGAGTATGTTTTACTAAGGGGATGGGTTTGAAAAATTTTCTTTGTATTATGAAGGGCCTAAATCCAGTTCAGATGCATGACATTGGTTTACATTATCATATGAATTTTTCATTGCTTGAGTTAATGTAATGTTCTTATCAACATGCTTAATATGAATATATGTGTGGTTCTAGTTCTACTTACATCTGTATAGATTGGTTATATATATATATATATATATATATATATATATATATATATATATATATATATATATATATATATATATATATATATTTCATATGAGTGGGTGTAAACCCTTGTGCATTTATTTTCTGTTATGATTTAGATCTATGTTCTATAATGTTTTCCTTATATGAATGAACACATTGGTCTAGAAGTTGTTCTGAGCTCTAAGATGAATGTATGGTTCCTTTCCAATCTGTTCACTTAAGTTTTTGTCATAAATAATGCATTCTCACACAACTCACATAAAGGAGGGACTCGGCACCCACGCGTGCCTCGGGTGAGCGCCCAAGCACCCACTGGGTGATAGGCCGATGCACATGGGATTTCCTTGTTCTTTGGGAAGGGCATAAATTTGACTACACCTAAACCAACCCGACTTCATCATGCCTAATCCACCTAGTTTCCACCCATATACATATAACAATGGAAATTAAAGAAACTACATCATCCATACCATAAATTCCATCATATATACCAATGAAAGTATGCACATCAATACAAATGTACACCAATAAAAATACATAAAAGTCTCTCAAAACTCTCATATACAGCCTCACCATCTTTGGCACACAGGCCGGTATATGATAAAAAATATCAAAAACCTCTCATGTACATCCTCGCTATCTTTAGCACGTAGGCCGATATAAATAAAAAATATACAAAAATCTATACCCTGAACATATATGGTGACTAATCATCACCCCACCTAATATCCATGTTGGTCTCATCTATCTCCTCCTCTCCTCTAGCTGGTGCCCTGCCACCATCTCTCCACCCTCTATGGGTCTATCCCTCACCTTTTCCTAGCTTGCAGCTAGGTTTGGCCTCCATGAGCTAGAATCCTCTCTCCGTGAGCTAGCGCGATCTATTCCTCTCACTCGAGGATTGTTGTGCCTTGTACTCCTATTTCACTCGAGAATGTTTCGACACGGGAATAGAGTTACTTACATCCTTTCATTCCTTTTAGAAGCAGAGATAAGAGGGCTAGGAGGAAGTTCGACCTGTCTGTCTCTGGGCCCACTATACTCTTTACACTATGTGTGCGATCTATTCCTCTCACTCGAGGATTGTTGTGCCTTGTACTCCTATTTCACTCAGAATGTTTGGCTTACGGGAATAGAGTTACTTCTATCCTTTCATTCCTTTTAGAAAGCAGAGATAAGGTTAGGGCTAGGAGGAATACCTGTTGAATGTCGAGATGGTGTGCACGTACCGTAGAGAAAGAAGTTGATGCGAAGAAGCGCTTTTTGTCTTGGAAGGACTACCTAAATAAGAACACAAGACCACAAGATTTTGATTAGACGATAAATGAGGGAACTGCCTTGGACCCAGGAAATATAAAACTTCCTTTCAAAGGTGGTCAGTTCCCCTGCTAATATGAATTAACACCAAAAACTGTAAAATATCAATTAAATTGCTTCGTTGAGACGGGTAGGGGAAAGGCTGATTTCTAGTTTTGAGTCACAATAACCGATACCGGTTGCTGATAACCGAGATCGGTATGGTCTAGGATCTGTAGGTTGGTTGTTTTATGGGGTGGTTGTGTCGTAGGGTAACTTTTTTGTTGGTAAGGCTGGTATATGAGTGATATTAGGTAATGAGATAGTGAGAGGTAAATGAATGATAGTTAGATGCAATGACACGTTGGGTAGTGGATCTAGGAATGGATTTATGGGAATTTGTGATTCAAAAGTCTAAGAAATGTTATTAAAGAGGACATGCAAGATGTAACTTACTGGTTATTGACAAAGATGCAGGTCTAGGAACTCTGATGACAAAGGTAGAACTTAGGTAAGATGGCTTGACACACAGAAGATGAGAGATCTCCCTCCCGATGATCATCTGAGTATCACAGGTTTCTGGCTATTCCGTTGTAGTTTTGGGCTTGATCTCCTTTGCTACAAACTCTTCTGGTTTCTTCACTCATCTCTACTCGGCCAAGTAAAGATCCGGATTCTCTTGATCACTCCTGCTGATCTCTGTTGATCCAAAAATCCTTCCACCTTTGTTTTTGGTTTGGGGAGCCCATTTACAGGGAACCGATGGCGGTTACGTAACCGACGGCGGTCGAGTAGGAACCGGTATCGGTTAGGAAAAAGCAAGCTATTTTTAGTAAAATCACCCACTTTCCCCGCTTTCTCCCGAGAGATTAGTTGCGGGCTTGGTCAAGTGACTAGAAGGTCGGTTTTGGGTGCGAGAAAGGGGTCATTAGTCATGGGTGTAGGTGTGGACCAAGTTATAGGTCTTAATTAGGTTAGTTTAGGGTTAGGACTAGGTCATGATGAGGTGGCAAAATGAGGTGGCAGGTAAGGTGATGTGGATTTATCAATTACAAGGTAATTAATAAATAATTGTGTAAGGTTTAGGTGATGAGGTTAGGTTGCGAAATGAGATGCGGGTCACAAGGGGTCGTAAGACACAAATTTGGTGTCTACATTAGCCCCTTATTGTCGTGTAGCTTGTTTTGTAAAGCTGCACGGACAATAATATGAAGTGGTTTCCCTGTTAAGGGTATAGGTAATCCCCCTCAAATCTATCACAGATTGAGAGAACTTGAAATCAGGGATAGGGTTGATAAAGGGTAAATGGTGTAGAGATGATGGGGAAAAGGTGGGGTAAGTCCAAGGAAGCAGACGCACGTTGAAATGCAATAGTGCGACTAGGGTACATGATTTGACGAGCAAACCAACAATGCATAGGCAAAGGTCGATAGTTTATCCAAACAAGGGTGATATAATCCTGGTATCCAAGGCATAGGAAGTAGCTCCAGGGTATATAACAGGTAAGGTACAGGAACGTTTAGGCATGTTCGGCAGTACCAAATGGTTGGTTTGGTTGAGATAAACGTCACGGTCTAGGTCTAGGCAAAGTTGGTCGACAGATCAAGTCAAGGACCCTAATCAGGCTAAAACACGAACAGGTGAGCTCGATTGAACAAAAAACTATATGATGGGTGGATAAAAGTGTATGTTGCTGATGTTGGGTAAGGTATTGAAGTGGTACGGCCGTGGTTCGGGCCAAATTGTTGGGTGGCGGCCTTGGGTCGGGCCGGATGGGAAGGGTGAGGCCTTGGGTCGGGCCAAATGGGTAGGGTGAGGCCTTGGGTCGGGCCAAATGGGTAGGGTGAGGCCTTGGGTCGGGCCAAATGGGTAGGGTGAGGCCTTGGGTCGGGCCAAATGGGTAGGGTGGGCCTTGGGTCGGGCCGGGCTAAATGGGGGTGGGTGGGTAGGGTGGGGCCTTGGGTCGGGCCAAATGGGTGGGTGCCAAATGGTTAGGGTGAGGCCTTGGGTCGGGCCAAATGGTTAGGGTGAGGCCTTGGGTCGGGCCAAATGGTTGGGGTGGCCTTGGGTCGGGCCGGAGTGGTTGGTTGCGGCCTTGGGTCGGGCCGGTGAAGTCAAAAACGGCTAAAGAGCAATGGAGCATATAGGCGATGTGGTAAAGAGGCAATGTGGTGGGAAAGGGAAAGTAGTGAATAAGGGCAAAAAGTTGGGTAAAAAGGACAAAACCGATATCGGTTATCTATGACCGGTACCGGTTAGATAACCGACGCCGGTTCCTTAGGGCACGATTTGACCGGTATCGGTTCTATGTTAAAAACCTATAAAAAGAAAAATACGGCCGGTCATTGTCACTTTGTCAATTTGGAAACCAAATTAAGTTGTCTGAGGTGGAATATTGATATTGGTGTATTTGTTGGCTGAGGTGGCACTAGTTGAGTGGAGAAGTGAGGTGATTGGCGGGCCCGAGTGAGGAGGAGGCAGTAGTTGATTGGTTGAGGACCCAGAAGAGGACATTTGGAGCCATGGCACAGCCAGGAGGAGCAGGAGGAGCTGGACCAGCTGGACCACCACCACCCATCCCACCACGATGACGTGTCGTCGTACCGGTAAGTTCGAAACCTTGCATTGTGTTCATTTGATGTTATTAAGCTAGATTTGGGGTTTGGGTAGGAATGTACATGTTTTTAGGAAATAATTAGAAAATGGAAATAATTTGAAAAAGGGAGAGGGTAGATAGGTGAAATAAGCCGAGGCGGCTGGGTGGGTAGGTTTTTAGGGTGTTTGGGTGGGTAGAGAGGGAGAAAAATGAAAAAATGTAGGTTGGGGGCCGCGCGGGGGTTCGGCTCCGGGTAAATACAGCGACCGATGTCGGTCGCTAAGCGACCGGCATCGGTCACAAATTTTCAGGTCACGGTGCTTTGTGTTTGACCGGCGTCGGTCGTATATCGGCCGGCGTCGGTGGGTGTTGTGTGTTTATGTTGTGGTTGTTTTTGTTTTTTGTTTTGTTTTTGTGGTTTGGTTGTTTTTGTTTGTGTTTTTGTTTTTGTGGTTTGGTTGTTTTTGTTTTTGTTTTTGTTGTTTTTTTTTGTTTATGTGGTTTGGGTGTGTGGGCGTGGTTTGGGTTGTGTGGTGGAGTTAAGTTTTTGGGTATAGTTTGGGTGTGTGGGCGTAGTTTGGGTTGTGTGGTTGAGTTGAGTTGGTGTTTTGGTATGATTGGGGTGGGATAGGGATGTTTTGATATGATTTAGGTTGTGTCGGTTGTTGGATTTGGTTGTTTGGGTATCGTTTTGGTTGTGTGGTAGTATGGTGGGGGTTGTTTGTTTGGGTGTTGGGTGGAGAAGATAGGTGGGTAGAGGGGAGTGGGAGTCGGGGTGTGGAGAAGGTAGGTGGGTAGAGGGGTGTGTTAGAGAGTCGGGGTGTGGTCGGGGGGATAAAAGGGGGTATAGAGGGTAAAGTAGATGTTGTGATAAAGAGTAGGGCTAATGTAGTGGGTTGGTTTTGCAGGCACGTCAGCAGCTGACGATGCGGGACAGGATGCCCCCACTGTTGAGCCGGATGCGACCACATGTGTCTGCAGCACACTGGGCTATCATGCGCGAGGTGGGACTCGGCGGAGTCCAGCGATATAGAGCGATCGACAGAGATCATAGTTTGATGGTTGCCCTCATCGAGAGATGGGATCCGGCGACCAATGTGTTCCATCTCCCGACTGGAGAGATGACCATCACATTGGAGGATGTGTATCGCATCCTTCGATTACCTATCGATGGAGAGGCCGTCTTTCAGGTGGATGCAGAGACAGCCATGGACAACATCCTACAGGTTTTTGGGGATGCAGCCGCGCTATTGACATATCACAGCGCGAGTATCGGGTATGGGGATATGTACCGTGCGCACCGACATGAGACACGGCTTGCCGTGTTGATGATGATCGGGATCACCTGCTTCGCCCTCCCAGACTCAGAGGGAGGCCGCTTTCCATGGGCGCTGATGGGGGTGCTACATGAGATGGTGGAGGAGCACACATGTTATGCTTGGGCACCAGTATACCTGGTGCAGTTATATAGAGAGCTGTGGGGCTATCGCCGGATGAGGCGATTTGGGATTTGTTCGACATTTTTGCTTCACTGTTGGGCATATGAGCACATCATATGCATTAGACCAGTAGGATTACCCCAGCAGCCAGGGCCACAGGTCATATATAGATATGGCTTTCAGAGGTGGTTGGGGGTCGTGGGCCAGCCACGAGCAGTGCTTGCAGGGTGAGACGTTACTTACTACAGGCATTTATTAGAGGGCCTGACAGCGGTAGATATTGTATGGAGACCGTATAGAGGTCATCACCCCCGTGGAGGAGCCCGAGGACAGTTGCAGTGGATCCAGTACACATTCTGGATAGCGGGACGGAGGCCGGGAGAGTATGAGAGGATACCCCTGGAGAGGGTACGCAGGCAGATGGGGCTACGACAGGATGAGCCCCCTTGCTTCCCTCAGTACCAGAGGGATGATGTAGAGGCCCCACTGCCTGCACCACAGCCCGTGGATCCAGATTGGGTTGCTGAGAGGCCGGCAGATGACACTGTAGATGATGCTGGCTGTACGGGAGCATATATGGTTTGGTGGGCTGGTCAGAGAGCAGCGAGGGTAGCACAGCCTGCACAGCCAGACTTGGCAGTGTGATAGCAGAGCGAGATCAGCTCAGGGGTCAGGTGCAGCTATTACAGGGGCAGGCTGGCTGCTGCACACGCACATATAGGTGTTTTACAGGGGCAGCTAGCCTGAGCTCGAGTACAGCATGCACGAGGCACCACCACCAGCATGGCAGCCCACAGCCCAGGCACGAGGATAGGCATGGTGCAGTACCACCACCACCAGCGCAGTACAGCACACCACGAGCCCCAGCACAGTGCAGTGCCCTGAGCCACAGCACCACCGGCACAAGAAGCACAGGGGGCACTGGTAGTAGGAGTCAGGGGACCAGCCCCAGCACCTACGGTGGCTCGAGAGCATTACATGGAGGCTAGAGCGGAGGCCCGATACTATCAGGATATTCTTGATGGTACCGGGGCTGATTATCAGCCATATGCGGCACATAGAGCAGAGACCTCTCGGAGCCAGAGGTCTCAGGGAGGGGCAGCCACAGCTGGTGGGTCCGTCACAGGCAGGAGGCGAGAGGCAGGACAGGGACCAGCAGGCAGACAGGCAGAGGGAGGTGGAGAGAGCTGAGGGGTCCCTGCACTTTTTGTATATTGGACATGGGCACCGGTCTGCGAACCGGTTGTGTTGATAGAGGCCTGCGTGCCTACATATTATTCATTGATTCATTCATGTATTTATTATACCGGCCTGCGAGCCGAGTACGGGTTGTACAGTTGATACCGGCCTGCGAGCCGAGTCTGTTTTTGATATGAGAGACCGGCCTGCGAGCCGTGTTGAGGTTTTTGATGGTTATTGCGGCCTGCGCGCCGGCTTTGTTGTATTATGAGATCACAGAGGCCCCGATGCAGGGCACATTGTATATTTGAAACCTTGTATATATATATAGATATGATGTTTTGATCCACATGCTGTGTTTAAAAATGCGTTAAATGTTTTGTCGATGGTTTGTGATATTTGATGTATGATGAGTTGGATTTACATGGTGTTATATATTAATGATGTTGATGTCTTTTGTTGATGGGATGTATGTAGATATAAATGATGAGTTTAATTGACATGTTGTATTATGAAATGTTGTATGTTTTGTCATTTGATTTGAATATGAAAATGTATGTATGTAAATTTGTTGATTTGGATCCAAATGGTGTATAGAGTAATGGTGTTTGATATCGTTTGTTGATGATTTGTTTGTTTTGGTAATGTAGATAGATGATATGGATGAAATCGTAATGAGATGTGGATTTGATGAAAAGATTATAGCTATCGGTGTTGGTATGCAGGAAAAAGAGGCGGGCGCCTCCAAAAATTAGATAAAAAATAAAGAAAAGGACTATGTTTTGAAAAAGGTGGGTATGTGACCGACGTCGGTTAGCTAACCGATGTCGGTATAGTATAGACCGATATCGGTTAGGTAACCGATAGCGGTTATTCCAAAATGAGATTTTTCTAAAAATAAAAAAGCGTAGGTGGCAACTGAAGTTCTTATTTTGAGAGGCATGCAAGATGTTAAATATGCGAATGCGACGCTATTTTAACGACTGAGACAAGTAATTGCATGAGAGATTTGAGTGATAAGGAGGAAAGAGACAGGTAACGTGATTGTGGGCTGAGATCAAGAAGACAGAAATCCAAGCTATATTTGAAGAGGGTGGTGAGCATGGCTGAACGAGGAGAAGCATCCAGCAGGCATGGACGAGAGGGAAGACAAGTTCCACCGCAAGCTGCTGCAGCCCAAGAGGTAAACGATTTGGTTGTAATTTGGTGTTTGCATGTTTTGTGAATAGGAGGAGGGAGATTAAGTGGGTAGATATGAGAAAGAAAACGTGATAGCAAGGGTTATAGGTGAGGTGAGTGTTATGGGGTAGGTAATCAGGGGTTTCGGGTATGTCTGTGTATACAGAGAGGAATAAACGATCAATTTATTGTCGTAGGTGGTTGTTTAGGCAAGGTGTATGTAATTGACAGTGACCGATAGCGGTTAGGGATAACCGGTATCGGTTACTGAACCGGTACCGGTTATTTATAACCGATACCGGTTACTGGAGGAATTTCCAGAATGTGAGAAAAAAACCTTTAGGGATTCGATGGATTGAATGGTTATTTGTTGTTGTGACGTATGCAGGCAGAGGCAGGGCCGAGGATGAATGATAGTGTACCAGCGCTGTTGTCACGAATCCGAGCGGATGTAACACCAGCTGAATGGACATTGATAAATCGTTTGGGGTTAAGTGGAATCCGCTATTATTCACGAATCGCACATAACCATGCTATGTTGCAGGCGTTGATTGAAAGATGGAATCCAGAGAAGAATACCTTCTATCTGCCAACAGGGGAGATGACAGTAACATTGGAAGATGTGTTCCGTATTTTGAGACTTCCTATTACAGGAAAACCAGTATATCAGGCATTACCTAGCGCAGTGGGGAGCGATAACAACAGTATTTGGTCCATACGCACGAGATTTGACACAACGAGGTTTGTCATTCACATATGGGATAATGTATGCAGCACACCCTGAGGAGACAAGGTTAGCAGTGATATTAATGATAGCGGTAGGGTATTATGCATTACCGAGGGCGGATGGGGGAAGATTTCCAAAGGCATTGATGTGTGTTATTTGGGAGATGATAGAAAGGAACGTGACTTTTGCATGGGCACCTGCATAT
This sequence comes from Taxus wallichiana var. yunnanensis, assembly GCA_018340775.1. Lineage (NCBI taxonomy): Eukaryota > Viridiplantae > Streptophyta > Pinopsida > Cupressales > Taxaceae > Taxus > Taxus wallichiana. The sequence continues at coordinate 173,870,386 of CM031244.1, forward strand.
TTGGCGGAGTTATACAAGGGTTTATGGGCTTGTAGGTGAAATCACAGGACGACACTGGATTGTTCATACTTATTACACTGTTGGGCCTATGAGCACATTGTTTGTGTGCGACCAATAGGCCGACCCATCCAGTCAGGAGAGACCGGAGTACAGAGGTTGGGATTCAGATGATGGGTCCAGACAGAACAAGAGGCAAGATCCAGGCCGTGACGGGTGACATTGAGTATTACAGGTAGGTATGGGAGAGGGTGACGATTGCGGATATCTGTTGGAGGCCTTACGGGAACTATATGGTAACAGAGAACATAGCTGAGGAGTTGAGGGGTGTAGAGCGATTGAGGTGGATCGCAGGGCACAGAGCCAGGTGAGTATGAGAGGATTCCTCTAGATCGCGTGTGGTGACAATTCAGATTTGTGCAGGATATACCCCTGGCTTATAGACCATATATGAGGATCGACGCCGAGGCAGCATTCTCACCTCCCCGGCCAACACCTCCAGAAGGGCCAGAGGAGATAGCAGCCGATCGCAGGGTAATGGATGCAGGAACGACAGAGGCCTATAGGTTATGGTGGGTAGCAGAGCTGCGAGGTGTACGTGATCACCCTGACATAGCTGTGATTACAGCGGAGAGAGATCGTCTGCAGAGTTTAGTTCATCAGCTCCAAACGCAGATGAATGAGACAAGAGGATTGTTAGCGGTTGCGGAGTCACGAGCAGAGAGACTAGAGGCTGGATTCCTCCATGCGAGAGGGCGTATTCATATGTTACAGGAGAGATTGGTAGATCAGTGGGCGGTACCAATAGCCGCGGTACCTTTGAGGACGGAGAGGCCCGGCGAGAGGCGTCGACGATCACGATCATCTCCTGGGTCGGGATGAATCGTGAGGGTCTAAGTAAATGTTATAGAGGTATAAGAATAAATAAGGATGCCGACCTGCGTGTCGATGATAGAGAAGATGTATTTGTTTAACATCTAAATAAGACTGAATATGTATGTTGATTTGAGTTATGATAATAATAAGAATGTTTGCGTTGTGATTTTTGGTGTTTTGAAAAAGGATAAAGAGGAATGTGATTAAATAGAAATACACAAAAATATTTATATTTACCACACATGATAGGTTATGGTAGGGGATGGTCGAGCTAACCTTGGGAGACCCCATGTCTCCGAAGTGCTGCCTACATAGCCCATTGCACAAAGCAAGGAGGGGCCTCAGACCGATGTAGTTCTCCCTTAGGACCAGGGAGAGGTGAATTTAGGCAATTTGGTATGGTTAGGCAATTGGTTGGTTGGTAAAAGTATTGATATTAATATTGGTAAGGTAAGGGTGATGGTGTTGGTAACGAATTGGTAATGTTGTAAAAGGTATAAGGGAAGCGAAAGTTAGCCTACCCAAGTGGAAGGGAACCATGTCCTGATTAAGATCAACACACAATCCTAGATGCGAGGCAAAGAGGAAAGAGTGCTCCGTAGGTGAAAAGAGCTAAACAAACCACACAACGTAGAACGAGCTTGAAGCCCTAGGTACCGTGCATAGACGAGAAGTCAATAGGTGAAAAGAGTTGTATGATCACAATATATCGGGTGTACGTCACGTCCCTTGAGTTGAAACAAATGGTGAGGTGAGGTGGATGATATAACGGAGGTCTAGAGAACTTGTTACAAAGCGAGTGTTCTGACGAAAGAGAACCTACCCTAAATAGACAAGTCCATGACTCAAAAGTTCTTTTGAATGAGGCTTTTATTTTACTGAATATAGACTGATCGATGCGGGAAGTCTACAAGGGATATTGATTGTACTATTCTTGAGGTCTTCACAAAGCTGATCAATGCGAGAAGCTTCTGATAAAGGCTGACTGTGTATAGCTGTCCTTCGAGGGAGCAGTCTATTTATAGTAGCAGATATGATTTTAGTGCATAGCTGTCCTTCGGGGGAGCAGTCTATATATAATAGTAGCAATAGTTTGGCCTATAGCTGTCCTTCGAGGGAGCAGTCTATATATAAGGTAGATAGCTAGATGTCCTTTTGACGTGAAGCATCTAGTTTTTGTAGGAAGTTTGACTCAAGAAAATCCCATAAGAATACGGCTTATTTTAATACTTTGAAGTCATGGACTAGACTAAAAAGGGAAGGCATTGCTGAGGTGAAGTGAGAATCAAACTATGTGAGCTTGATTTTTATTATGAGGTGTAGGGAACAAAGTGTATGTGGTGGTAAGTGGGCTCAAGGGACGAGCGGCAGGTAGATAAGAAGTGATATAACACTAAATTCAACAGTAGAATGGTCGAAGATGCAAGGCATTAAGGGGTTCAGGCTCAGGTTTACCATTAAGCGAAGCTAAACGATAAGTGCCTGATCCATAAGTGTGAGTGATTATATAAGGCCCAATCCAATTAGGAGCAAATTTTCCACGTTTGCTCTTTTCTAGTTTGGTTACATGTTGATTCTCTTTGAGGACAAGATCACCAACCTTAAAGGTACGCTCATGAAGTCGCTTATCATAAGCACGCTTGATACGTTTTTGATAGATTTGGAGGTGATCAAGAGCTGTAAGACGACGCTCGTCAAGAAGCTCCAATTGGGCTAACCGCTCTTGGCGGAAATCATCGTTGGTGAGAATATCCTGAAGAGATATTCTAAGGGAGGGTATTTGTACTTCGAGAGGCAGGACAGCCTCGGTACCATATACCAAAGAAAAAGGTGTGGCATTAGTGGAGGTACGAATGCTAGTACGATAAGCCCAAAGGGCAAAGGGGATGTGATCGTGCCAATTTCTTCCGGATTCATTGACAACTTTCATGAGGATTTTGGTTAGGGTTTTATTAGAGGATTCAGCTTGTCCATTTGCTTGTGGATAGTAGGGTGATGAGAAGCTGAGTTTGATACCAAAGTTGTCGCAAAGGTCCTGTAACAACTTGTTTTTGAAAGATTTTCCATTATCTGTTATCAGGCGATGAGGAACACCAAAACGACAGATAATGTGGTGGTTAATGAACTCTACAATTTTTTCTTTTTTAGTTGAAATGAGCGGAATAGCCTCCACCCATTTTGTGTAATATTCGGTTGCTGTGATAATCCATCGGTGACGTTGCGAAGAGGACGGATGAATCTCACCAATAAGGTCTAAACCCCATTGTGAGAAAGGCCAAAGATCTCGGGTGACCTGTAGCGGGTGGCTAGGAGTATGTTGAAGGTTGGCATGTTGTTGACACATAACACAACGCTTAACATATTCATAGCAATCGTTATTGAGAGTAGGCCAATAATAACCTAGGCGGAGGATTCGTTTGGCCACGGCAAGGCCGCTAAAATGTCCGCCACAAATACCGTCATGGACTTGTTGGATGGTATGGGTGACCTCCGCACCGGTGAGACATCGAAGGAGGATGCCATCAAAGCCACGTTTATAAAGGAGTCCCCCCATAACAACATAACGAGAAACGCGTTTAAGAAACGCGCGTTTGCCGGTACTAGTAAGGTCAGATGGGAGAACAGAGGTTGTAAGGTAGTCGTGAAATTGGTGATACCAGGTATCCTGCGAATTAACAGACACATTATTTATCGTACAAACAACCGAGGCTGAATAAGATGGGGCAAAGAGTTGTTGGACCAAGATGAAAATGTCAGAGTCAGTTGATGAAGCTGGAATTTGCGAGGCTAAGCAAGCCATAGTATCCGCAAATTTGTTAGTGGAGCGGGGAATGGTTTGGATAGAATAGCGAGTAAATAAGGCTAGAAGTGAATCCACGTAGTGTTTGTACTTTTGAAGTTCCTCATTTTTGCATTGGTAGATGCCCATAACTTGATTGACTACCAATTGAGAGTCGCCAAAAATATTGATAGATTTGATACCTAAGTGTAACGCAACTTGGAGACCCAGAACAAGGGCCTCGTATTCCGCTGTATTATTAGTGCAAGGGAAATCGAGTCGGAATGAGAGAGGCATAGGCTCAGCGTCGAGAGGAATGAGAACAACGCCGGCTCCTCCGCCGCGCTGGCATTTGGATCCATCGAAGAAGAGGGTCATTGGATACGACTCCTCCCTGAGTGAAAGAGTGGCGATGAGTTCGTCGGGGAATGTAAAATTGGTAAATTGTTCCCCTGGTAAAGGGGCTTCCGCAAGTTGGTCTGCGATGGTTTGTCCTTTGATTGATTTCTGGTGGACAAACTCAAGGTCGAGGTCGGCGAGGAGCATGAGCCATCTGGCGATGCGTTGGTTTAGATGAGGTTTGGCATACATGTAATGGATGGGGTCCGTGTTGGTGATGACGAAAGTTTTGTGATTCAGAAGGTAGTGTCGGAGTTTGGTGGCCACGAATGATAGGGCTAGGCACAACTTTTCTACATGTGTATACCTAGTCTCATAGTCCACCAAAGTACGACTTATATAATAAACGGCTTGTTCTCGATTCTCAGAGTCACGATGTGCAAGCATGGCCCCTACAGCGTGGTCGGTGGCGGAAAGATAAAGGTAGAAAGGGCGGTCGTCCTGGGGTGGGATAAGCATGGGTGGCTGCAAGAGATAAGCTTTAAGAGCCTCAAAGGCTTGGTGGCACTCTTCACTCCATTGAAAGTCAATGTCTTTTTTAAGGAGGTGATGGAAAGGTTGACATCGATCCGAGAGTTGGGAGATGAAACGTCGGATAGATTGGAGCTTACCTTGTAAACTACGCAATTGTTTAAGATTGGTAGGTGGGGGCATTTCTAGAATAGCTTTGACTTTAGATGGGTCGACCTCAATGCCACGCAGAGAGACAATAAAGCCAAGAAGTTTTCCCGAAAGGACACCAAAGACACATTTCTTTGGTTGAAGACAGACAGAATATTGTAACAGGTGATCAAAAATAATGGTTAAAACATCGAGATGTTCACTGCGATGTTTAGATTTGCCAAGAAGATCATCGACGTAATCTTCAAGGATAGTGTGCATAATGTCATGAAAAATGTAGGTCATAGCCCGCTGATAGGTTGCACCAGCATTCTTAAGGCCAAATGGCATTACACGATAACAGAAGGTTCCCCAAGGAGTTATGAAGGTAGTTTTATGTTGATCGGCGGGTGCAACCAAAATTTGGTTGTATCCTGAAAAGCCATCCATGAGAGAGAGCATCTCATGGCCTGCAGTGAGATCAACAAGTTGGTCAATACTAGGTAGGGGGAAGTCATCCTTAGGGCAAGCGAGGTTGAGATCCGGAAATCCGTGCATATCCGAAGTCCCCCCGTCGCTTTAGTGACAGGTACGATGTTAGAAATCCATTGAGGATAGTCAATAGGCAAGATGAAGGAAACAGAAAGAAGTCGTTGAAGCTCCTCTTTGACCAAGAGGGCAATGCGTGGATGCATTTTTCTCAATTTCTGTTTAATTGGCTTGGAATCGGGTTTCAGTGTAATGTTATGGACGGCAATGTCAGGATCAATTCCTGGCATGTCAGCGTAGGACCAAGCGAAAGCTTGGTTGCGAGCATGGAGAAAGGTAGTAAAGGTGACTTGTTCTGATGCGTTAAGGGATTGTCCGATCTTCACAATGTGAGGATCCTCCTCCGTGTGGATGTTGATTTCTATAGTAGATTCATTCAGCATGGTTTGAGTTTCAGATGGTAAGGCGCGTTGAATATAAGAGTCATCCGCGCCAAGGTAAGTGAGGATGGAGTCATCATCCTGACACTCAACAACGTTAATTGAAGGTGAGTCCTCTTCAATCATGTCTGGATACAGAAGGGGGATAGAAGAGGGGTCCTCATTATCGCGTTGATAAGTGAGAGGACCTAGGAAGATAGCATTTATGAAAAAAAAAAGTTAGGAGGGATAGATTCGGGATCTATCGACTCTGTGGGTGACGAAGGCAAAATGGGTGATGATGGTTCGGTAGGGGTGACGTCGTTGTCTTCTAGAAGACAACTGACACGAGGTTCCTTCGGTGTAAGTGTTCCCGGAAATCCGAGGCCACTACGATCATTGTGCTTACGTGTAGTTACGGGGATGATTGTATGTCGGCCTTGTTCATAAAGACCAAAACCAAAGCCTTTCCAAGCACAGCGAGTCAAGAAGGTGAGGGCGAAACGACGATTTGTCAGGTATTGAAAATCAGATTGGAAAGGAACCACACCAAGAGGGGGCTCAGGGGCAACGGAAGATGCGTCGACACCCCCATATGTTAGGTTAGTGCGGCAGTGAGGTGGTCCGTAGGGGATTACTTCCCCCACACGACGGTCATAGGTAGGATGTGCATGTACCTGTCCGTACTCCTGTGGGGTATGGAAAGAACTAACGTTATATAGGCGATACTCCCCCAGCGTAAGGCGTTGAAAAACATCTACTAAGGGGTCTGCGGTTGGGATATTAGCTGCAGGAAGGGAAGTGGTTTTTGCGACAGTGGTTTCATTTGAAGGTGTAGGTGCGGTTGAGGTGGATGGTTGAGGCACATTTGAAGAGGATGGTTGGGTTGAATGAATGGGTGTCTTGATTGGTACAAGCACATCATTAGGGCGGTATATCATATTGCAGGTTTTAAAGGGGGGAGGATCAGCTTTTACGGTGTAGGACTTCCCCTCGTATTCAAATTTTATGCATCTATGTAAGGTTGAGGGAACGCATCCCATAGCCCGGATCCAAGGGCGACCTAGCAATATATTGTATTGAAACTCTCCCTCAAGGACATAGAAGAGTTCGGGTAAAGTACGTGGTCCTACACGAATGTTAAGAATCACGGTGCCTAAGGTAGAGGTAATAGCATCATTGAATGACCGCAACATGATGGGATTGGCACACATGTAGCTAGAAGGGATATTCATTTGTTGGAAGGCTTTTGAAGAGATGATGTTTAGGCTAGCGCCCCCGTCAATCATAACACGACGTACCGAATGTCTCGGACGTAAGCTGAGATGAAAAGAGCAGGGTCAGGATCTTCTGTACCAAAGTCAACAATTTCGTCTTCGGAGAAACTGACTGCAGCAGCTTGTTGTACAGAGATAGAAGTGGTTGGGGCAGTGGGTTGTTTGGTGAGAGAAGCAATGTGATTGGGTGTAAGAATGGAGGTAACAGGCAGGGTTTCATTAGGTAAGACCTCGATCCCTTGAAGAATTTCCACGAGAGCTTGTCGATGAGATTCAGAAGTCTGAATGAGATCATATAGTGTCATTTTTACGGGTGATTGGTGAAGTTGTTTGATCATGGCTCGATGGGCAACTCCATTGGAGACGGGGTAAGCGGGTCCACGAATAACCACTTTGGGTGGTGGTGCAATCGGGATGGTGGACGGAGAAAGAGAGGACGCAGGTGTGCTATCTTTCGCTTTCTCGTTGTTTTTCTGCGCTCGAGTAGCAACACTAATCATATTAATCTCGTAGACCTGAGATGAGGAAGATGGTTGGGATAAATCATGGTCTTCAAGAGGTGGGGTTGTAATAATGATAGATCTTGGTGAGGCGGGGACAGATGGTATAGGAGAGGGAATTGAAGCTAAAGGTCTCTCCCTTCGTAAGTTGTCTTTCTTAACCTTTCTATCTGAGAGAGGTGACTGACGAAGGATGGTTTTTAAAGCTTTGCATCCCTCCACATCATGTCCTGGTGTGCGGTGATAAGCGCAGATTTTAGACTCATCATAACCTATAGGTCGAGGTTTAGATGGGTCATAAGGTCTAAGTGGGGGTAGGGAAATGGTCGCATTCTCCACCAACATAGCAAGGATTTTGGCGTAAGATCCTTTGAGTGGGTCAAAATCGGAGGAGGATGAGGGTATTGGTTGTGCGGGTTTTGGTAATGTTTGGGCATGGTTGGTTCGTACGGGTGGTGGTTTAGCCAAGGGGTGTTGACACGTGGTTTTCACTAAACGTGGTTTCTTTGGCGCAGGAGCTACGTTCAGCTGGTTAGATGATGAGGCTACAGATGACGTGGTAGCGGGGAACAACCACGGCGAAAGGGGAGTGACAGAAAATAAATCCTTTGATGATGGAGTTCGTTTAGGGTTGATGGGTGGACCGGATACGTGGGGTGACAACGTTGATATATCCTTTGATCTCTGTATGGGTGTAGGAGGCGTAGGTCGTTTTGAAGAAAACGCAGGAGGTATGATATATTGATGCAAGGTGGAGGGATGAGGTCCCAATATGGAAGGTAGGTGTGACGATGATGGTTTTGATTGTGATAGAGGCACGGATGGAGTTTGTCTCCTAAGTGGCGGGGCGGCTTTATTTTTGGATAAATCTAGTCGCTTAGGCGGGTGTGTTAGGCTGGGTATTGGTGAGGTCCCAAGTGTAGGGGAAGATTTGGTTAGGTTAATAGAGGTGGATGAGATACTTGGTATAGATGCGGGGGATGGAGATGAGGACATAGGGATTTTGAGTTTCTGTAAACACTTAGGGTATATGGTAGAGGTGTCTGGATCGGTCACCTGCATTTGAGTAGAATAGGGGGTACTCAAACGTTCCCATAGGACTCGTCTATCTTCTGGAGAATGACAATCTTCAGGCGTGAATTGTAAATTTGGTACGGAAGAAAGATGGGTTGTGATTCCAGTCCACTGTGGGTGTGATACAGGGGGTAGATGAGGCACTGTATCAATAGATGTTAAGAGATCGACTGGTCGTTGAAAAGATTTAGGCGATGAAGAACTAATAGGCAGGAGGGCATGTTTGAGAGGGTCTGTTATGGTTAAAGAATTCGGTGATGTCGGTGCGAGAGATTGCTCGTCTAAGGATGACAAAAGGAGTGGCGAGCCTTCCTCTTGTGCAGCAAGAGCGGGAGGAGGAGACGTTTGGGAAATAGATAAGTTAGATAACATCCGTTCGCAGTCTTGTAGGGATGTGGTATAAGAAGACTCATCGATGAGAAGAAAAGTCTGGGTAGTTAACTCCTTTATGGGTAAAGGAATGATTTCGCCTTGGTTTGATGGTGGTGAAGGAGGTTCGGGCCCCTGCGTTAGTGAAGAGGCTTGATTCAAAATTTTCTCGATAGAGGCTTTTGGCTGGGAGTCGAAGACTGCATGGATCTCATGAACACTTTCCTCGGCTAAGATATCCTGGTTTACGTTACTGTTAGAAGAGTGATTTGGGAATGGTTTGTTGAATATTTTCAGATTTCGGTTGGCAGGGGCATTAGGGTTATCGAGGGTTATATCACCTGCGTCAACCATTTCCTGCACTATGTTTTTCAACATTTTGCAGTTTTCATGACTATGTCCTTTTACGCGGTGAAAGTTACAGAAGTCATTTTCTTTGTACCAGGAAGGTATAGCGCGGGTAGAATCAAACCCGGAGTGGGGTTTAACAGGAGGCAAGGTGATAGCTCCGGCTTTGAGCAATTTTTCCAAGATGACACCATAAGTTTCTCCCAAGGGAGTGTAATTGATGGGCTCGGCTTTGTACTTATAGGTGGTTTTTGGTGGGGTATTAGACGGTGTTTGAGATTTGACCATCACCGCGTGGACAGCTCCTTTTGATTTCGAAGAAGTGGATGTGTGAGGAGGGGTGGTGTTTGGCTTATTGGTAGAATCTGGAGTTCGGAAATTGGGGTTTTTGTTGCGCAACCGCAATTTCTCTTCTTCTAAGGCTCGAATTTCTAATTTCCGAGCCATGGTAAAGGCCTCATCAAATGTACGGAAAGTTTGAATTTGGAGGGTAGGAGAGATGTGCTTAGCGCAGGCCCGCGTAAAAAGTTGATAAGTTCAGCCTGAGGCAAGGCATATGTAAGTTGGTTGATAAGGCCACGCCATCGTCCAACGAAATCTGCGATAGATTCGTCTTCGAATTGTCGGATGGCATAAAGGTCGGTGATAGATACTTTCTTGGCAATGTTAATGGAGAAATGATCCAAGAAAGATTGGGCTAGTTGGTTAAAAGAGAAGATTGAGTGCTGGGTTAAAGCATTGTACCACTCCAAGGCGGGTCCTGATAAGGACATGGGAAAGGTGCGGAGTAACAAGGCATCATCATGAGCAATCAAATAACAAGCATGTCTAAATGATCGCAAGTGTTGTTGAGGGTCCTCCTTACTGTTAAAACGGGTAAATTTTGGTAATTCCCATTGAGGAGGATATGAATGAAGGGGGACAGAAGGGTGAATAGGCTCCCGACAAACTTGCTCGTATGTCAAGGCGCTACGACTTCCTGAAACAGAAGCCTCCAGATTATGCATTTTGTCCATCATTTGTTTGATGAAATCTGTGGTTGGATGAGATGAGGGTGCGGTTGTGGTAAACGGAGGCAAATTGGGCCAAGGGCCTCCGCTAGACAATGGTGGGGTTAAGTGTTGATAAGGTATGGAGGATGAATATGTTGAGGCGACCGAATAGGGATGTCCCATATAGGATGTTGAGGTCACTGGATACGTGTATGGGAATGAAAAGGTAGGCGGAGCTTGAGAAGGAAAGCTCGTGTGGATAGGTGGCAGAGAGCAAGTCATGAACGGAGCGGTCTGCAAGAGAGATGAGGTAGGGGCAGTCGGTGGTAGTGATATGTGGGGTCCAAGATTAACCAAAGGAAAGCTAATCTGTGTCGTATGAACCTCTGAAGCCATCGGATTGGGAGACGGGGCTAAAGATGCGGGAAGCAAGGCGGTATCATCAGGCGGAGTGGGAGCTAAATGAGCAGCTATACTAATAGGCATACCAACAAGGAGCTGACCATCGGGCGTACGGTCAGGGGCATGAGACAAATAGTATTGTACAGCACTAGGATTAGCATCCAGAAACTTGGCAAATTCTTTATCTCCCACAGGAATTTTAGGAACCTCGCTGGTATCCGTAGGATTCCCCACAGAATGTGAAGGGGGTGATTCAGGCAAAGAAATAGAGCAAGCATGTGAAACCATGGCGGCGGCTTGCTTTCGAGTGATAACAACCATGGACAGGAGTTCACAGTAGGGTTTCAATCTATCAGGAACAGAAACAAACTCAGACTGGTAAAATTGGTAGGTTGCTGGTTTGTCAGGAATTGGAAAAGACAGTAACCGATATCGGTCTAGTAACCGATGTCGGTTATACTATAGCCGACGTCGGTCAGGTAACCGATGTCGGTGTAAGAAGTCTGGGCTAACAAGATATAAAAGGCTGCTAATTTGATTTTTAACAACGTTTACTACACTTGTCAAATTATTGACCACAGAAGACAGAGTATGAGAAAGAAAACAGAACTAAAAACAAGCAAGATGCACACGTAAATCCAGAGACTAACCCTAGGGTTAATTTTAATTATCGTGGGCTTATGCCTTTAGACATAGAATGATGTCAATCCTAAACAAAAGACTTAGGGGAAATGTCAAGTTGTTTTGGCTTATAAGGTTACCTCAATCGGGCGGAGGAATACCGCGGAAAAGGGGGATGTTTGAGCTGTTGTGTTAATTATGAAGTGATTCGGTATGTGTTGTGCAGTGAATGTAAGATTAATTTCTTGTCAATACCGTGGATATCACCCCCACGTGTACGACCTGTTACTTAATCTATGTTCACTAGAATTGAAAACAACAAGCAGGAATGCAATGCACGTGTTTTAAACCCAAATCGAAAATTATGTTCGATGAAGCAAAAGAGATGACTTTCACTAATGCAAGATGAGGAAGAAAGACAAATTCTTTTACTAAATATAAAAATGAATAAAAGAAGAACAACAGCAAGTATGCTTCCTAAAATGAAAATAAGCAAGAGAAACAGAAACCCAAAATGGGTCCCACCGGGCGTGCCAAAATGTTTCACTCGGAATGTTTCGGCTTCTGGGAATAGAGTTACTTCTATCCTTTCATTCCTTTTAGAAACAGATAAGGTTAGGGCTAGGAGGAATACCTGTTGAATGTCGAGATGGTGTGCGCGTACCGTAGAGAAAGATCAGGTTGACTGCGAAGAACTCCTTTTTGTCTTGGAAGGACTACCTGCAAATAAGAACACAAGACCACAAGATTTTGATTAGACGATAAATGAGGGAACTGCCTTGGGCCCAGGAAATATAAAACTTCCTTTCGAAGGTGGTCAGTTCCCCTGCTAATATGAATTAACACCAAAAACTGTAAAATATCAATTAAATTGCTTCGTTGAGACGGGTAGGGGAAAGGCTGATTTCTGGTTTTGAGTCACAATAACCGATACCGGTTGCTGATAACCGAGATCGGTATGGTCTAGGATCTGTAGGTTGGTTGTTTTATGGGGTGGTTGTGTCGTAGGGTAACGGTGTTGTTGGTAAGGCTGGTATATGAGTGATATTAGGTAATGAGATGGTGAGAGGTAAATGAATGATAGTTAGATGCAATGACACGTTGGGTAGTGGATCTAGGAATGGATTTATGGGGACTGTGATTCAAAAAGTCTAAGAAATGTTATTAAAGAGGACATGCAAGATGTAACTTACTGGTTATTGATGAAGATGCAGGTCCAGGAACTCTGATGACAAAGGCAGAACTTAGGTAAGATGGCTTGACACACAGAAGATGAGAGATCTCCCTCCCGATGATCAGCTGAGTATCACAGGTTTCTGGCTATTCCGTTGCAGTTTTGGGCTTGATCTCCTTTGCTGCAAACTCTTCTGGTTTCTTCACTCGTCTCTGCTCGGCCAAGTAAAGATCCGGATTCTCTTGATCGCTCCTGCTGATCTCTGTTGATCCAAAAATCCTTCCACCTTTGTTTTTGGTTTGGGGAGCCCATTTACAGGGAACCGATGGCGGTTACGTAACCGACGGCGGTCGAGTAGGAACCGGTATCGGTTAGGAAAAAGCAGGCTATTTTTAGTAAAATCACCCACTTTCCCTGCTTTTCTCCCGAGAGATTAGTTGCGGGCTTGGTCAAGTGACTAGAAGGTCGGTTTTGGGTGCGAGAAAGGGGTCATTAGTCATGGGTGTAGGTGTGGACCAAGTTATAGGTCTTAATTAGGTTAGTTTAGGGTTAGGACTAGCCCCTTCCCTCCTCTCGTACTATGGGACCTGTCCTAATGCTTCTGTAAAATGGGACCCGTCCCAGGCACGTGAAGGTGTTTATTTTACGACATGGGCACTGTAAGGTCACAATTTGTGCCTATGTAGTGGCTAACTAGCCCTACAAGCCTACTACCTACACTTGTAGGGTGGTAACTTGTCCCCTGTCTCCATCCCCATCCTATGTGGGTACGTGTCCCTATGCAACCTAGGCTTGAAGGGCCACTACCTATGATCGTAATGCGGCAACCTATGCCTCGGACCCTATCGGTTTCTCCTATAATAATGTGATATGGGCCTATAACGTGGCAACCTACCCCTGCAAAGTATCACTATGAACTATAAGGGTATCCAAGTCTCACTACCTTGGCCTAGGTGGTGTTTCTCATAATTGGACTACCCACCATTGCCTATATCTATCTATAACTCCAGCGTCATCATTTTTTCAGTCCACTTCCCACTTCTCCCACCCGGTTGGCACTATCAATCTGTAGTAGAGGCATAGGCCTCTCCATGTCATCTCTCTTATACTGAGGGAACAATGGTGGCATGTCCTGGGGTAGCCCAAACTACCGCCTGACCCTGTCAATAGGTATCATCTCATGCTCACCAGCACAGTGCCCCTCTATCCACCTCAATAGTTGTAACTCGTCTAGCTCCACTACCATCTACCTGTATGAAGGGAAGCCAACATACAACCTCCAAATGATGTCCACTCTAGATAACCCCTCCAACACCCACCTATAATATGCCACATTTTGAGTAGTCCTAAAAGCATGAGTATCCTTGGTAGCCTGTGCTCTCTAATAAAAGGCACCCAATTCCTGTATCCAACTCTAACCAAGCCCGCATTGAATGCATCCGAATGGGGCATACCAACTAGACGCACACATACGATTTGCTTATATGCCCAATAGTGGAGAAGAAAGGTGTATCACAAACTAAACCTATGTAACCTACCATAGGCCCACAACTCCTGTATAGCTACACCAAATATGTTGGTGCCTAAGAAAATGGGTCCTATCCTCCATCATGTCATGGAGGAACCCCATCAACACCCATGGGAATCTACCACCCTCTGCATCTGGTAGTGTAAAACAACATGTTGCCCCCATAATCGGGAACACTAACCTCATCTACTTAAGATGGGCCACGTACATATCTCTCGTAGCTCAAGCTCATGCTATAGAACCTCATCTATGTCATCCCCTCTCCAAACACCGTCAACATCAGCTCCTCTTATGCCTATGAAGAAATAGAATAAACACCGCATCCCCACTATTGGTGGACCAGTAAGATCCTATACATGTCCTCTAGGGTGATTTGTGATCTCACCCATTAGCGGATGAAATGTGTTGGTAATGAAATCCCATCTTTTAATGAGTGTAACCATCAATATTGGCTCAAAAAAATATGTGCCTATAGCATCGGACCCCAATAAGGTCGACATCTATAACATGACGCCACTCCTCTCTCTTGTCATCCTCCCTCATACCACTAATAAAAAAGGTGATACTCTATCTCTTATCCACAACTGGTGTCGCTAGCCTACACCCAACAACCCACACCATTCTTAAATCTTGACCATACCTAACATATCACTTACTTGACTAAACTATTCCCAAAACTCTTATTATTTAGTTCCCCATAACCCTAATGACCTACCCCTTTCCCCCATTCCACTTTCACACCCATCGACTTGTATCATATGTACCTTTTACCCTACCTATTCTCAGCACACTTACATTTATACCTCACTGCCCTTCTTTCTCTTTCCCTCCACCATAACCCTTTCTCGATCTATGTTTCCTCAAAATATGATAAACACATCCTCTTGATCAGCATCAGTCCATCATGACCAACATTTGTCACTGCTATTTGACCGATGTCAGCTATGAATGCCCAACGTTGTCCACCCTTGACTCGACATCAATCACTATCATGCCAACCAAACCCTGCAAAACCCTCCCCCATTTCTCAAAATTTAACCATACCACCCTAAATACCTACCCTATCCTACCCAAATCTCCCTTATCTTCCTCCCTACCCTTATTTAACCCACATTGGACTTCTTACCCTTCCTATTTCATAAATTTTACTTCCAAATTCAAATTTAATTCCTACCCAATACCATTTCTACCCAAATCAATTTATACAAATTATTTCAACTAACAATAGTGTGAACATTGACCTTATGTATTCGCTTATACCTTACGATGTTGTTACCCACATTATTTTATCCTAACAACCTTACCTTGCCTATTGTGGTGTTATTTATCTCTACCTAAACCTTTGGTTTCTTGGGACATACCTAAACATTCCTGCACCCGAACTACGTTGTGTTTCAGAGACCATATCTTATACCTTGGACAGCTGAATCACTTCACCCTTGTTTGGATAAACCTATCAACCATAGATGATGTAGAGTTTTCAAGCTCTTAAATCTAGTACCACGTTGCAATTTGTACGTGTGTGCATGTTTGATTGTCATTACCCATTACCTAATTTTTGACCCTTTCCTATTACCTATTTACCTAAGTTGACCACTACCCTTCCCCATCTACCTTCAATTCTACCAAATACACATTTATTAATCCACTCACCAATTCCGTACTATACCTCATCGTGACTAGTTTGAGGGGATCACCTTCACCCACACATGGGGCAACCATTTCCTATTTTTTTCAGCATCGCTTACCAATACAAGCTATGTGACAAAGAATGGGAAAATGTAGACACCAAATTTAGGTCACACTCCCCTTTACCCAACATGTATATTAATTTAATTACACACAATTAAATTAAGGACCATGCTTATAATATTAATTATTTAATTACCTTAATTAAACTAATTTCCACCTCACCTAGACACCTAAATCCACCACCTCACCGAGACACCTCATCATAAACCTACTCTTAGCATGTTTCCTTTTACTAAGACTCAATATTCACTCACCATAACTAACTAAGACTTATAGTCCTACCTACCTTAATTAACTAAGACTCAGTTTAACCTTAAAATCACATGCCTATTCTTCATCTAACCACATTCCCACTTATCTAAGTCCAACATTCCATGTTGATCCGTGAGAATGGATAGAGATGGCCAAAAAGATTTCCAAGATCTATATTTTTTAGTAAACCTAGGATTTCTTGCATTAACCAATGTTGATCAACCCTAAAGCGACATCGGTCACCTAAACCATCATTAGTTACCATATATTCATTTTGGTAACCTTGTTTTAGAGGTTGGACAAATTACTCAAGTCTTGGAGAAGAAATATCTGCATGCACGCACACATGAGAACACTCTTGCACATCCAAACACCCCGAACTAGAAACCAAGCAAGTAATTTGAAAGGAAATAATTCACGGTAACATTCTAAGAAGTACTTATGTGGCACGAAGCAACTATTTTCATAGATAAACAATCACCATCCTCCATCCATTCAGTATTCTTTCTAAAGTAAGTACACTTTGATCTGCAACATTCTACAATTATTTAGAATCAGTCTCTTTATCTCTTTTGAGTTAGTTTTTGGTTTCTGTGCACCCCACCATCCCCATATTCCTTCAATCCATTTATCCAACCACCCACAATCCCTTTTATCTCCTCAATATTTGACACTAGACACTCCTAAGCATTCCCATCACCCTTTCTAACCTAAACATTCCCCTCCCATTCTCTATGTAGTCACAGAGACTCTCCAAAACCTAGTTTATTGAGTTTCCACCATCCCGCCTTAACTGTCATCGGTTCCCTCTTAACCATTGTCAGTCATACCTCATCGATGTCGGTTTCTATGACTGGTAATTTTTCCTATGACTGTGACCTAATACCTTTCACCAACTCACCCAAAATCACCTAGAACTTGACCCTGACCTATTCCAACACCTCGACCACCTACCCATCTTCTATATCTAATCATAACCTATCCTGTTAGATTAGATTTTCTTATTTTAATTGAATGAGATACCTAAATCATATCAACTACAATAGGATTTTATTTATTTATGTTATCTCTTATATTAAGTTGTATTAAATAGTGGGTTGACAGCTGTCAAGGAAGTATCATACTTCCCAGATCTAGCACATGCTAGGCTTCCCAATGACATATATTGTTTAGCTCTCTTTTTTGGTCTTTTTTTGTATTTCAGGTAGTTCCTCATAGCTACAAGGAAGCTCCTGCAGTCATCATTTGATGAAGAAGTTAGAACGCGCATACAACCTCCAACCAACCATCGCAATAGGTATTCCTCCTTGGCCCATAACCTTATCTATTTCATCAAATCCATAAATAAAATGGTGAAACAATGGGTGTAAGGTGCATGGAGGTGCACAGAAATACACCAGAACATGGCACACCCAGAAAAGTAAAAAGTCAGGACTTTACCGTTTTCAATGAAAGGCTATTTTTTGATGTGGAGTGCATAGAACACAATGACATAAAGACTTTCTAAGCATGTAAAGACTATTTTGAGCGAATAGAATATCAAGTGTCATGTAATGTTTTGAAGATATTAATAGAATTAGATTGTTGTTATATTATTAGGTAATCTATTAATAGAGCAATTGCATGATTTTGTAAGGGCGCATGGTTATTATTAACATGTATGCTATTTTTGAAAGGTGCATGGGTGGTGAAGGTAAATTCCTTAGCCCTATAAATATATATTGATTTGCATAATTTAGATAGATCCATGTTTTTTTAGAGTTATGTTATTGACTTATGATGTGCATGACTATGATGGTGATACTATATATGTATGAAACTTTTGTGTTTGATGTCAATTAATATAATGGATCGTTGTGACTAGATATTGGTTTTAATCATGTCTCTTACTTGTTATTGCATGGTAGAGTTAATCTTGATACTTATTTAAGTCATTCTTGCACATGTTATACTTTAGATCTAGTTACATTCTATAATATAAGTGGTTAAGCTGTTATGGATATAGAGTTTCGTTTAATCATGCTAACTCCATTTGAACAAGCTGACATAAAAGAGGAACATAATACCCTTGTGTGCTTTAGGTGAGTGCTCGATTCGGGATGAGTGATGTGTCGATGAGCCTTGCAATTTTGTGGGTAAAATATAGGCTACAACCAATGACTTTTTTCTAAAATGTGTTTAATAGCTTTGAGTCATTTATCATTGTTTTGGCCATTTATTATATAGTTCAAATTTTCCTTTCTACAGTTCCATTCTATTTTGGAGTCCTTGAAGATGAGTCCCTCTTTATTCCATAATTCAGATAAAAATCCTCAAATTCATTTGAGCTAAACTACCCTCCCCGATAAAAGATTAAGAACTTGATTTTTAAATCTATTTCATTTTCAAACAAGGCTTTAAAGGCTTTAAACTTTTCAAATTCATCTAATTTTTCTCTCAAGAAAGTGACCCATGTCATTCTAGTGTAATCATCTATAAACAACATAAAGTAACTCTCACCTTGTAGACTTTGTGTTCTAGTAGGCCTACAAAGGTTTGTATGAACAAGTTCCAATGGCTTTGTTGTAGAGTACTCCTTTTTCTGAAGCTTACCCTTGTCTATTTCCCATGCTTTGACACTTTTGCAAAGAGTGTTTGAAGGTTTTGTAATTTTAGGCATATCTCTTACTGCTTGTTTAGTGTTGATTTTTACTAAATTATCAAAGTTCATATGGCTCATTATTCCATGCCATATCAAAATTTCTTCTAATTGTTCCATGTGGAATTTTTCTCCCTTGATCTCAATGAGCACATAAATATTATTAGTTGTTCTATGCACATATGCAATTAGTTTTCTTGAATCTTCCTTCCTAATCTCACAACCCTGCACATAAAAAGTGATAGTGTGTCCTTGATCACACATTTGACTAAAAATGAGAATATTATGCTTTATACCTTCAACAAATATTACATATTCTATTTTTTTTCCATTATCAAGGCCAAGGGTTGATTTTCCAGCTATTCATGTCATGACGTTATCTCTAAATTTTATCGTGCATGTACTTATTTATTTTAAGGTCATAAATGTGTTCTCATCCCCAGTCATGTGCCTTGAGCATCCACTATCAATATACCATTTTTTCCCTTCATCCTGTGTAAGAAAAACAATTTTCACAAGCATATATTTTTATTTCTTTTGATTAATTTGATTTTTATTATTTTTCCAAAATTTTCTTTATTTTTCCTTTTGTTTAATAGGAGCATCCATATTCTCATTCTACTTAGGAGATTCTATAAAACCATTTCGAAAAAATCATGTTATATGAACATATTTATTGGATTTTGAAATACCATATCATTCTCATTGTAATCTAATAGAGGAGAAAACAAATTGTAATTTCTATTTGAAGACCCATAAGAACTTTCATTCTTGTTCCAACTAAAATTCCTTGTATGAGTTCTACAATCTACTGCTTTATGACCAAAATGATTACATGAAAAGAAATAACCAAAGAAGTAGTTCTAAAACCTGGTCATGTAATGTTGTCTTAGAGGAAATGAGATTCTACGTTTTTTTGAATCGTCTTTTGGAATAATAATGATATTCTTAGGAGAATTATTTTCATTCTTTTGACATCCTTCGTCTCTTTTAAGACCTTTTAGAGAATCTACATAGCTCTTTGGATTTTCTGCATTTTTCTCCTTTGGTGGATCTTTGAGATCTTCTTTTTTATTCTTATGGTTTTATACATATCCAAGACCGAGTTGATAAATGGTGACCTCTGGCTATTGATAATGTCATCAAATACTTCATAGATCTTCTCAAAATTGAGGTATTTATTCAACTTAGTAGTTGTTTTCTCAAGTTCCTTTCTTAGGGAGATAATTTTAGATTAGATTTTTACTATTTTATTTACTTTTTCAATCTGAATTTTTAGGTAAATCACCATTTTTTTATTCTTCTAGATTTTCTAATATTTATATTTCTAGAGCACAATTTTCTTCTTCATATTTTGAATTTGTAATCTAATTTTAACATTCTTTTTCTTGAGCACTTTTAACTCTCCCAAAGAAGATACAAGTTATTCTTCAAGATATACCTCTCTTACATCTTTACTGATTCTTCTTCTTAAAAAGTGTCTTTACTTGAATAGGAATTATTTTTATTTATATATCCATAAACAAAATTTCTTAATTATCACTATTTTATATACCTTCATCCCTTTCTTCAACTAATCTACTATCCTTGTTGGAGTAGAGGCTTTTCTTTTCTATTAATACCTTTTCTTAAATTAATTTTTGCTTGAAGTTCCTCTTGTTTTGAGGTTTTATTTCCCTCTTATTCCCATTATAATACCTCTTCTCTTTTAACATTTGTGCTTGATTTCTATTTTAGTTAATACACATTTTTTGTGGGATTACACTCTCGTGATGATCTATGTTGGGACTATATGTGAATTATTTTTTGAGACAATATTAACTACTTTTTCGATCTGGAAAACTTATATATCCTTATTGAAAAATACGTACTTAATATTATGATCATGTTGCTAGAATTACTTACCTTTATATTTTGTTAACACTTTGATGATGATGATGTGGAATGTAGTGATTAAGGATTTTATTAAATACCTTTCTATGATGATGTGGATTCTAGTGCATATTACTTACCTTTCTATTTTGTTAACACTTTGATGAGCCTAAATCGAAGCTCATATTCATATTTTTACAATAATAAAGGCTTTTATTATACTAAATAAGCCTTTTCCTAAATATGCACATGTAGAAAGGACCTATGGGATTGTTATTATGAACTTAAGTTCCCTGTGAGTAGAATTATAAGGTCCTAGACAAAGATCTAAGGATAAAATAATATTGGAAACCTAATTTTGAAATGAAGATTTGCATTTCTATACTAGATCACAAAGGATTATAAGCCTTGGCATACTTATGCTGATAAGGACCTAACTAAGTGTGACCATGTTGGGTTTGAATTATTAAAAACTCACCTAAGGTTCTATTGTTGGGCCAATATCATATTAAACATGGCTCGGAATTTGAATGAGGGGTGATGAGGTGAGCTGGAATTACTTCCTCCTCTGCATGTACTCTAGCATATTAATGAGAAAATAGTAAAATGGTCATCGTCATTAAGCTAGTTAGAGACCTAGCTAAAGTTGGAAGCCACAACCAGGGGCATAGGTAAATTGGCAAGTGGTTGTTTAAGTTATTTTTGAACTCCACTAAAAAATAGAGGTAGGAGTGAATTGCGGGGAAAGGACTAACAAACCTATCCTACATTGAATACCCTCGAATTACCCACCACCGCCATTTGGAGAATACATCGATAGTTTTGTGGGAAGGAAAAATGAATGGTTGTTTCATTCTTATTGTTTTTTCATATCAAGCTCATAGAGCTATGCATGTTGATTCTCTTATTTTTATCACTTAATCTATTTATGAGTCCCTATATGTATTTTATGTTACTAGGAGGAGAAATTTGAGGAAGCTATTATTATCTTAGGTAATAAATAAGAATCATGAAGGATTTGGGGGTTTTTGAGGAATCAATTTTGGATTCTCTATAGATTTGTATTTCATTCGAGCTTGCGAGAGGATAACTTGAAGGTAAGAAAAGGAGCTCTACCATGCATGATAGGCTCTAACTCTTCTTAATATCTCGCTCTATATATTACTTGCATAAACGAAATCCTACTCTAAGTTTATTTTTTAGGGGTTATACGTTTTGTTTTTTTGGCTCGAAACTATTATACTTCGTGTTTCTTGCGATATTTTTGATCCGGGTATAAAGTAATACAAAGACGTAAATCTGATATAAACATGTTGTATTACAAAATGCATAAAGGGTATTAATCTTTTTATTTCATGGTATAATGATATGTGTTATTGGTTTATTATATAAAAGGGCTTTTCTTTATCGTATCCTTACTAAAATAAAAGTAAATTTGGGTTTAGCTATATATTACTAAGATGTCTCATGGAATAGATGATATCTTTGAAAAGATATAGATATTTGATACTTTTGACAATGAATCTATATAATCTTTCCTATTTTTTAATGGGGTGACTTAGAATATAAAACAATCTTTTCTTTGGTTGTCCATGTGTGTTACTCGACTATCACTATGTGATACCAAATAATTAAACCATGGTCTTGACCTGGGAAATATTGTCACATGGAGTTTGGTGTTCATTTAACGGCTGGGAATAATACTTATTAGCCAATATCTCACCTTTTGAGTTTCTTATTTCTCACATGGTCTGGTCTATGATCTACTAGAGTTGATTGGTATTAACCAATAATGCAGAATATTAAGTTATATTTGTTCCTTAACAATTTTTGTAATATCCAAATGGTGACCTTATCACTTAGACCTTTCAAGAATATTGAGGTAAAATTTTATAACTATGGTTTAATTTGAATTTTTATTCATTACTTGGGTGTTGAGAAGTATGTGATAACATTCCTTTGGGGACTATGAAGATGATTAGCTATGAAAACCATGTTGATGTGATTCTTGATAATCATGGATTTACGATCAAAGTAATATATTTATGTTTCGTAGCTTGGAAGGTTTAGATCTTCTATAATGATTTGATAACATTTCTCTAAAATATGTGTCCCTTATTAACTCCTACTGTGATATTCATTTAATGGGAGAGAAGGTTTACTACTTAGGATTCCAGAATGATAGATAAAGAGGGTAAGACACTTTTGCAAGCTTTAATACATAAATGTGATGCAATACGAGTAGCTCTATGCAAAGCAAGAACTGTTCTACTTGGGTTCAAATATTAATTTTAAATATTATATAATTCTAGAATTAGTGGATAGAAATAAGTATTACTTATCAAAAACTCGTGATATGTGGAAGTATTTATAGCATAGTAGAAACCTTATAAAGTAATAATACTACAGGAATACTTAATATTGTAGATGATAAAAGATAATTGATTTTATTGAATTATATAGATCTTCCTTGAATGTTATAATTAGATTATCATATTTAAGGAAGTAAATATTGGGTATGCAAAAAGGATTTCGGGAAATTTTCAAAAATAATATGTTATCCTTTTAGTGAATTATGTGTTTTTAACTTATTGTAGTATTTATTTTATGAAAATATTCAATAGTGTAAGATGTATATGAGATTTAGATCCTATCATTCCAGTTCATATGAACCGACATTCTTAAAAATTTTGTAGATAGATTTTGTGAAAGATGAAAGAAGGATGAAGTTTTAAAATTTGTATTTGTTCCATTGATTGAAGAAATCTAAATTTATTACACATGATTGTATTTATCATGAAGTGAAATACTCTTGTATTGTTAAAAAATAGAAAGGCTAGCTAGCCAATTTATCCGTATTAGTTCGAAAAAGGGAAATTTAAGGAAATTATTATGTCTTAAAGTAATTCAAAGTGTAATCGATTTAAGAAAGGAATAAATGGGATTTCTTTTATAATCATAAAGTGCTATATTGTTGAAAGTAAAGAAAAAGATGTTTATAAAACTTGGTTCTATTTAGTCTATATTCAAGATGCAAGGTAATATTATATTACCACGATATATGTTGTTGTATTTAACTTAAGGAAATGAAAAGATGTTTCATAAATGCATTAAGTACTATATTGCATTATTTTGAAAAAGAGGTTTATTTAATGAGTACATTCATGAGTGGAAATTAATTTTCTAGATTATAATGAATTGGCATAAGTATGAATGTTGGCATACTTAGCATAATATAAGGTTGTTTTATTATTGTTGATTAAAAGTTAGATGAATGACTGTTTAATTTACACAACTAACACTTGTTAAGGAAATTCATGCAATATATATATATACATATATATATATATATATACATACATACATACATACATACATATATATATATATATATATATATATATACACATACATATATATATGCATGGGATATATATGTATAAGTACATTGGCTATTGTATGGGTGTTATATGACGTTTAATTATGGATTGTTGTCTTAAAGTTGTAAATGAACAGAAAAAGGAGTACCCTATTTTATTGCTCTAATATTATGGAGAATCTAATAGATCAAGCAATAATATAGGTATCTCAGGGAGATTGGTATATAACTAAACTGACACCTACAAAGATGTAGGCATATGTTTGTGATAGTTATTGTCCTATATAAAGGTGTAAAGTGCACCTAGACAACATAGTTCAACATGTTGTAACCTATGTGATTTATATGGTTCAATGTTAAGTGGAATAATGTGTCATATTTAAATGATTGATGTGATATATTTTCATGATTAAATATATAAGGGTCACTCCACTTCATAAAAGCAATATAGTGAAGCCTAAGTTTGATTAATTGATATATTGTTGAGATATAAATTTTACCCTGCTTAGGGATTATCATAAACATGTTGTAATTGGATATAATGAGCTAAGTTCATTTGGAGTATAGATTACTCATTTCGATATTAGAATCATTAAAAGAAATACATGGCACAATACTTGCTATTATAAATTGAAAAATTAGGAATTGCGTAGAATCAATGCAAGTAAGCCTAGTTTAAATCTACAACTAAGCAAAAATGAAATGTGAAGTAAAATAAAGAATTACATTTGAAGTATTGGGTTATCTTGAGATAGGACCTTAGGTATAATTCATTCATGGTGAAAGTATCGTGAGATCTATGGTAACCTATCATGAATTGAATAATTACTTTGAAATAATAGGTTATGATGTTCCAAGTTATGGAACTTGGTGAGCCAACTCACTTTGGACGCTACGTAGTTGTATTCGTTGCTTAGGAAATATACTAATTTTCCTTATTAAGACCCTTAAATTGTGACATTTGTAATACATTTAAGAATAGTATTCATTAGAGTTACAAAGTTATATTGAACCTCACAGAGTATATGTACCACGATGTCAAATTATGATGGCTATGGGAAGGGAAATGTTGTAGTAATGATGAAAATAATTATAGAGACACTTACTTTCCCTTAGGCATCCTAAGATGACATAGTGGTACATCTTCATGCAAGTTAATCTGGATTTGTATCATGTACGCAACCTCTAACTATCTAGTCCTAATCCATATAACATAATTTAATAAGGTGATGGAAAAGTTCCTAATGATGAGTGTGCCATCACGGAACCGAGCATGGAAAACATGTCTCTAAATTTTTTTGCAAAGTAGTGTAAGATGCTAATTACACTATCCAAAGTGACCAAGGATCTAAGTGTAGGATGTCGTATGGGATTCAATGATAGATACCTATGTAGACACTTAGAATGCAATATTTGACTATCTTTGATAGATGAAGAAACCATTAGTATACTTTTTATACACAAAACCAAATGATACACTTGGTGTAAGTTCTCGTAAAGAGTGTTGAGGGGGATCGAGTAGGATCTGTATACTCTCATGCAACTACACATGGTTTATGACTATTATAGGATGGATTGACTAAGATGATGTTAGTTCTAAATCATGAGAATTTAGAACAAGGAAACATGAGATAGGAACTTAAGATTTATGTTGGATTTAAATATATGGGTACTTAAATCAATGAATCATGGAAAACAATATTCCTAAAACTGAAGTGACAAAAGAGGACAATAAATTTTGTTATCGAGCTTAAGTTTGTAGATGTTGGACCTATTGAGGCCTAACGCTTACTAAATTTTGATTTTTATTAACAAGATAAAAATAATGCAAGAAGGATGTATCATTGATAATTAACCAGATCAAACAATGCTTCAAGTTTGGTGGTAAGCTAGTTAGAAAATACTCTAATAGTTCTTTGTGACACACCAAACTAAAAGGATGAAGGGAAAAGCTGATAAGTGTGAACATGATCAACCATGTTAAACAATTTGATCTAAATGATAACAATCAACAGAGGGTTTTTGTATTGTTGAATTGTTTTAATGATAGATTTGGAACTTAAAACCAATATGAAATAAAAAACCGCATAGGGTAGATGAAGCATATAGGAGAAGAATACTTGTAGTGGTAGTAAATTAAAAGGAAAATCAAGGCTAGAATGAAATTTGTAGTAAAATTCTAACTTTTTTAAGAGTAGAAGAATACAAGATCATTAACTCTTATTTACCAGTGACTTTCAAGAAAAATATAGTGGAAGGGAAAAAGGCAGAAAATGTGATTTGTCGATTGAATCACAACATTAAAGCACTCCATAGTCGAGAAGAAGGGAACAAGTCTTTCCTAACATGATATCAGGAAAGCTAATTAGGAATACTTGTTGTTTTAAATATGATATTAATGTAGCTAAGTTTCTTAAATGCAGTGACTAACGAAAAATGAATTAGGATTGATTCTTCAATAGAAAATAATAATAAATTTTCATTATCCACAACCTTATATCAGTTATCATGACATTTTCATTGTTTAAACTCATTACGGAAAATGGATGACATACTTAAGTTCAGATAGGAACCTAAGATGTAGTAATTAAAATTTGGTTGTTTGGCTAAAAAACCAATGTCTTAATGATGCATGAGCATCAAATATGGAATGTACATAAGATGGAAACATCCAATTTTTGATTGAATGTGTAACCTTTCTTTGTTCAGGTACTTTAGGTAATATCTTGGAGCTAACCAGCCTGAAAAAGGATGAATGGGATCAATAAGGGTGTCATTAGGTAAACTTCATTTAGAAGTTATTAAATGTGATAAGAACTTAACGAGTGGGAAAATGAATCATGTGAGAAAGAGTCAAGGAGATGTACTTAATGATAACTCGACTAAGATACCCATAAATGAACAAAAGTAATTGTATTATCTCATTCCATCTAGATGAGAATCAAATATAGTAATACTTTAAGAAGTATTGAAAGAAGAAAATCTTAGTAAAAGATTGGTTTGCATGTACTTGATTGTGTCAGACCGTACATATGATTGTTCTCGATATCGAGAAAATAATGTAAAGGTGATTTTAAGATAGACCAAGGTATCGAATCCTTACATAATGTCCTTATAGGTAATATTTGTATATATACATGATTTCTTAAGTGGCATAGTTATAACAACCCTGACTGGTTGTGACAAGTAAGAGTACTAAGGTTTTGAATTTGAGGCTTAATAATTAGAAGGGATGTTTAATTTTGTCAAGGTAACCATTGAATTGTGGAAAATTTTGAATGATCCCAGGAATATTTGATATGAGATTCATGTTCCATGACCTTTATACAAAAGTTATCTAAGATTCCATTACATTCTCTCCGCCTAGTGTTTGTAATAGGAAAGAAAGGAATGAGTTGGGAAGGTACTCGTAAAGGTTTGTCAATCTTGGAACCTTCTCACTTAAAAAGTATATGTAGGTATAGAGAAATAATTTCTTGAAAGTTGTTAAACTCTATTTTCAAGGAGATAGGGTGAGTAATCATGATTGAGTTTCTCACCGGGTGATAAAAAACCTCTTCATTGCTATTTTATACAAGGTAAAATATGTACGTGGATGAATGTATTAGTAATAGGGGTTAGTAATACTTTAAGGATACAAAGAATGAAGTTATCCTTCCTCACAAACCATGTTGACATCATAAAACCTACATGTATTGTATGTCTTTGATGAAAACGAAAGTAAAAGGGGATTTCTAAATTACTAGTAAGAGGGCATTGCTCACATTTTCATTATAAACACTCCAGCAAAATCTGAAACCTTGATGTGAAATCAAATGAAATATAATAAAGGATATTAAGTGTGTAACTTGATACTAATGATCTCAATAGATTCTATAATCTTATCGTCAAAGGATTTTATGTATAACTATCCTTAAATCTAAGATTACTATCATTTTATGCTTCATTAGAATGATAATACAATCAACCCAGTTGTAAGAGTGGGAATTTAAATATTTAAGGAGTCTAAAGAACAATGAAGACCTAGGAATCACCTATAATTTAATGAAATGATAAGGAGATGGAGTTTGAGGGAAGAAAAAAATTCATGAGGTCTTTTATGACTATGATTTCCACCTATTTGAGCCACTTTGTCTCTAACATAACTTTAGAAACTAGAGATTGAGGAGATATGGAGTGTTGATGACCTTGTTCATGGCAAAGATACTTGAAAATCTGAACAAACTATATTTATTGAACCCCAAGCCATATTCAAGAGAAATATTGAATAATTATTATGTAATTTCAAGATTTTTAATAGAAGTTACCATAAATCATAGCATACAAAGTCTAGATATATTAAAAAAGGTTAGAATACTATGGATCTAGACCATAGACAAACACTCAATCCTGAGACTTAGCAACCAGGAAATATGTTGAAATGGGTTCCTAGGAATGATTAAAATAGATCATGGAAACCTCAGTTGGAGGAAAAGGAACATGTGAGATCCCTAAAGAAGAACTAATAGAATCCATAGGCTTAGAAAACTAAATTTGGATTTGATGATTTCTTAAAGGACTTAAGACTTAGTGATCAAATTTGACTATTCCGACATATTTTTATGTTTTTGCTGATATGGAAGATGAGAAGTACTTGGAAACATGTAAATTAACAAGCTTAAAAGGAAAAGAGAAGAACAGTTAGGATGATTTAATTAAACATTGACTTGGACAAGAAAATTATGTTAGTAGGAATGATAGGTTTGAAAGGGAAATACCTTTCTTTGGTTGATTCAATTGTGGTGATAGTGGTCACTACGCTAAGGAATGCCCCTTAAGAAACAAGGAGAAAAATCTACAGAAAAATATTTAGGATACAATTACAAGCAGACAGGACTAAAAAGAAGGGACAAATGAAGGGTTTGAAGACTCTAAAAACTAAAACTATTAAGGTGATACCAATTTAATTATTGGTATAGTCTAGAAGAGATACAAACAACATATGTTTCTTGATATTAAGAATACTGAAAACTTTTTTTTTGGATAATTTATTATGTTTTCTGTCAAATATTTGACGTACTTGATATTTTTAATGATTAGTTTGATTGAAAAACTACTTTTAAGTTCTTTTTCAAGCAAAAACTTGAATAAGTTTTGATTATAGTCATTATGACACTATTATAAATTTTGGAAACTTGAATTTTTACAAGTTCATACTATAATTATTGTGAAACCGATGGTTGAATAAGTTACATATTACATGTTTACTTAAAATTGTGATATGAATAATGGAGAATCATTGGGAGTTCCAAGAAAATTGTTGATGATTATATTTGTGGATGAATCGTCAGAGTCATTAGATACCTTAGGTTAGTGGGATGTGCACCCTAAGGTAACCTCTAGATTTTAAAGAAT
The DNA here is from genome assembly GCA_018340775.1 of Taxus wallichiana var. yunnanensis. Classification (NCBI taxonomy): domain Eukaryota; kingdom Viridiplantae; phylum Streptophyta; class Pinopsida; order Cupressales; family Taxaceae; genus Taxus; species Taxus wallichiana. The sequence continues at coordinate 173,899,517 of CM031244.1, forward strand.
TTATATCTTTTCTTTGGTGTGGGATAAAGTCAAAAGAAAATGTAAAAATAACTAAGGTGATGCACCGGAATAGATCCTAAAAATACACAAAGATATCTCCTGAGAAACTACTTAGAATAGTTCGAAGAGCATTTTAGCATGATCTACTATTTTTAGAAGTATCTAGATTATCAAAGGCCAAGAAGATGTAAAACATAACAAGTGCATATAATAGATATGTAAAGAAAACCCAAGGGTATAAAGCACGATTGATCTTCAATTTATCTAAAACTACTAACAATGAAAGAAGAAAGACACATAATATTGAAAGCTAATATGCATAGAGAAAGAACTATTTATTCATAGGGGAAATAATACATAAGGCCAATATGACATAGATTATAACTTCCTTCTACGACAGAGCCTTACTAAGGCTAGCCAATATGATAATTAAGTCTAAAATCCCTTTCGAGGATCTTGTCTATTTTCTTTTCTAATAATTCTCTCCTCTCTTGTTCCCGGATCAAAACATTCTTTTATAGATCTTCCTAGCTCTTGTTTCAATGTATGGAATCAGAAATTCCATCGATAGAATTCAATTTCCTCATAATATCTTTCCCTCTCTAATTCAATATCTCAACTATCTATTGGGATATTTACATTTGTCTTTAATTCATCCAACTGGAACTTCTTGATTCGGCGATGTTCCTTTTGCCACGTGGAGGGCGTGCGCTTGATTGGGGCCTCCCTTTATTCTCTTTATTTGAATTTTCACCGGGTGACACATGGAGGGCCTGTATTTGTTTGGGACCTTCCTTTCTTTGTTTCATGCCCCAAGTGTGCTAAAGAGAAACATGGAAACATTCTACATGCGCAGCTTCATAATTAGTCAATTTTAGGCTTAAGTGGACAAAAAAAAGGGTCGGGACAACAAAAGGTGGTGGTTGGTAAAAGAGTATTATAGAAAAATAACTCTATAGTTATGGAGACTCACTAAGGAGTCCATGCCAGCCATGGAAGGATACGAAAATATCTTAGCCTCAAAAATCCAAATGTGGATCACAAAATTCCACTTAGAGCTAGCTGCAAAGAAGCTTGATATCTAAGCCATTCCACCTTTGTTGGATAGGTCCTTCTTTGTAAGGCCTGGAAAGCTCAATCTAACTTGATTATCTCCTTATGTGAGAAGTTTTGGAGATTCTACACTACTATGTGTAAGTGGAACTCTAATTACATAATGGGGTTCAAAATGGCTTCCACCTCGGTAACACTAGAGCTCTCCTTTAAATACTGAAATAAAATCTTATCCTAGCATTTTGAGATTGGGAGTTGTTAAATTTGGTCCTTCGAGAGGAATGTAGAGTCATCAGAAAAGGGGGATGGGTAGCCTAATTGGACTATTATTTTGATATTCTACTTCCTCCCTTTGATTCCCTAGTGGAGCTGAGCTAAGAGATTCTGGCACTTGATGGAGGCCTTGTTGCAGCATAGAATCTCATCGATTTTCTCAGTAATTAGCCATCTATCGGTGATTCCTTCCCCTTGAATGGTGGATTATGAAGCATCATAAAGTTTCTGAATAAAAAAATTATTTAGGGACCTTGGTGGACACTACACTGCTGATGGTGGAGGCTACGGTCTCCACATTTGAGCACAATCCTTGTGCATCGGATATAAATCTAAGTGTGGGGGCTAAATCCATTTTTGTTGTGGAAATTCTTTCACAATATGAAGCATACTGATTCTGACTTTGGTGTTATAATTCCCCCTTTCTAGGATTATTTTCCTATCTTTTGGGTCAAGTCCTTGACCACATCCTCAGATGATTTCAGCTTTGTTTGGAGGTTTCCCCTTTCTACCTCGATGACGTGTAACTTGGCTTGGATCATAGCCACCTCTACCTTTCTTGAATCAGCCTCATGTTGGAGGGATCCATTTTCTTGTGTGAGCGAATGGTCAAAGGCCTCGGAATTGGAAAGTTTAGCCACTAAATTCTTATCTTCCATTTAAGAAGCTACAAGGGCTTCTTGTGATGAAGTCTCCTTTAATTCCTTGTGGAGATGATTTATTTCTTTACCCTTGCTTTTTATCATAGTCCGATGTTTTTCCTCGTAGCCTCTTCCTTGGTGAGGCTAGATTGTGCCTTCTTTAGCTGATTGTTGAGCTTAAGGTAGTCTGTGGTGACTACCACCATAGTTTCATTCATTAATTCAACCTTATCCTGAGGTCAGAATTCGTAAAGGTCAAACATGACAAAGCCGATAGAGTATTCATCCGGTTGCATTTTCTCTGTGGGTTTAGATACTTGAGGAATGAGTTAGGTGATAGTTAAGGAGCCTTGTTGATGCCTACCTTATTTGCGAGATGCACATAGGTGGGTCACAAAATGCAAGGAAATCACTTTATTTATAGGAAAGAAAATATTGGAAGTTCTTCCCCTCCAACCAATCCAATCGATACACCCTTTGCGCAACGGGGTCTCAACTTCATAGGCATGATCAATCTAAATTTAAGTGCTAGACATAAATGGGTGCTGAAAGCTATAGATTGCTTCACCGGATGGACAAAAGCTATCATGCTTAAGGTATCAACCGAGGTAGTCATCCTTGACTTTCTCGAGGGCTTAGTCACAAGGTTTGTCATCCCAAAAATTATCTAAGATAATGCAAAGGCCTTCTTTGGTTCTGAAATCACCGATTAGGCTCTAAGTCCTGGGAATTTACCTAAAAACATCTTCCAACTATTACCCTTAGAGAAATGGTCGGTAGAATCAAAGAACAAGAACCTGATTAGAATCATGAAGCGCACAATGAACATCAACCAAAGACAGTGGCATACGAAGGTCTTGTGCACACTCTAGGTAGATAGAATCACAGTCAAAAAAGTAATGGGAACTTCACCTTATAAGCTTGTATATGGAAAGGAGGCTTTCCTTCCTTTGACACTAGAACTAAATTCACTAGCGCTTTCCCAAAAGATGGAATTTGAAGGCGTAGACTAGAGATAAATCAGAATGGCAGAGATGATTCATCTTGAAGAACTCATAAAATCTGCCATGATCAAGCTAGAACAACATCAGCAAGCAACAAAGAAATGGTTCGACAGAAAGGCTAGGCCTCAAGCTTTAAAAATTGGGGACCTGGTTCTAAAATGGGATGATGACAGAGCTAATCCATGGCAACATTCAAAGTTTGATGCACTTTGGAGTGGCCCATACATCATCAAGTCCTATAAGGAAGCTAACTCTTTCGAGTTAACTCATCCGGATGGAAGTGCACTACAAAGCCCAATAAACGGGATCTATCTCAAACCCTTCGTTAGGTTCACTACATCATGTTGTATATATTAGAATAATTTAAATTCCTCTAAGTTTGCTCCATGCACATTATTTGTTAGTATATATTTATTTCCTCTCATGTGCTTCCCGTACGTGTTCTTTTATTACTTCTAGAGTGTAGAGCTTCTCTCGGCATTTGTGAGATTCGAGAATAGAGTGCGAAATGATTCTCAAGTGATCACAGGGGAATTTTTCATGATTGAATAAGTAGACTCCATGAAAATTGGAGGGTTCAAAGCACGATCTCTTTCATCTAGCAGAAGATGGCCCCGAAAATCACCAAAATTGTTATCTAAATAACTCTCCTAGCAATTTCGATAACCTGCATACACATTCTAGCCCTAAGTTATTCATTGAAGAATTACACATGGTCAAAATCACTTAGCACATTCCCTTGGTTGTATTTTACCTACGCACCCCTTTCCTTTTCTCCTTCCACTTATCCCTTGTGCCCACCTTCCACATATTTACCTTCTTCCAAGTCAGCTTCTTCCCATCTTGTGTGCCTCACACTTACTACTAAGTCCTTGGCCCTTCACGTGCCACGCCCATTCCTTTATAATAGTTGTGCCTTAACCATATGTTCTCTACTCACCAATTTTCCTCATCTCCCCATGTGCATCATGTGTGCCCCTCTACACCTTCCTTTATTTTCTCTGTGTGTCCTTCCCTCATGCCCTTTTGTGCTAGATCATCTTTTGATACACTAAAGTGTGTCATGCATAACTAGTCAAAGTGCGCCAATAGGGCATCGAATCCTTGCAAAAAAATCAATGATTGACATGTGGTAGAAATGAAAATAGTTGTATAGTTGGCCATCATCCCATCTAATCCATGCGCGTCATGTATTTTGCATGCACCGACAACTCGACATCTTTTGGCAGCTGTATCTTTTTCTACAAAGCTCATATTGGCATGCATCGGAATTTTCAAAGAGTTCTTGACATCGTTATAATGCCAAAATATCAAAATTCAAATTCTAGTGGATCTGGTAGGTGAGAAATGGGAAAATGTCTTTCTGGACATTGATGAGTAGATCTGATTGCTCCAACCACCCAATTTGGTATGATATTCCCTCCTTTGTCTTCAACACATCAAACAGGCATGGGGAAGTATATTTCATATATTTCCTAGTGGATTTGTAGACATTTAATGCTTCTTATTGGTGGTTGTGTTTCAAATTTGGGTTTTCCATCCTTTTCCCTTCTTCCTCCATGGATTCATCTATAAATGTAAGAGAAAGTCTCATTTGTTATATTAGACATTCTAGATCCTTACGCATTTTTCTAAGGACTTCATATTTTCTATATTTTGAGTTTCAGACCTTTATGTTTGGCTCTTGTATGTGGATATCGACCTCCTTCATCATTGTAATAGCTCTGTGCATTTCTGGAAGTAATAGAAGCATCATTTTTACTATTCTTTGTCCTAACATGTTTTCATTCCTTCTTCTTGCCTTTTCTTTTATGTTGTGTGTTGGTTGTGCTACCTCTAATCCCCTACGATCCTATATTTGGTTGTGTTCCATGAGAACAATCTAGTGAATGTGTATTTCATTGTGCTACTCATGCCTAGCCTCCTTTCATGCATTCCCTGTCATTCTCACTCAGAATAGATAGTGTTCATCCCTCTTTTTCTGGTGCTATCTTGTTTTAATGTAGTTTCCTTCATGTTATCCTTCTTTCCTTGGTCCCTTGGCATCATTAGCTTAGTTTTTTTCTTCCAGCACTAGGAGTATCAGTAGTAGTAAAAGTAGATAGAGGAACTAACCTTCTTTAGAGATCCGTCCCAAGCTCACAAGGTCCCATAACTTGGGGATAGTTCCATTGTGGTCTCAAACATCTAGACCCTTCCGAGATCCAAGATGAGGGTTCACATTTGAGCAACCAACAATATGCTTAACTAAAAACCAAGGGGGTGTTGAAATAAATAATTTGAATCTTTTAAACAAGGAGTTAGGATAAAAATTAGCATGGAACATACATACTAAGCCATGGTCTAAGTGGAGAAAATTGTTACGAAACAAATAATTATGCCTATTTTTACTCTCAAATTTGGACCCTCTAAGAGAATCTCATATGTGGAACTTGATGATGAATCTTCAAAAGATACATAATTTATGAAATTATGAATAGATTCATGGAATAGATATCCATTCACCTTTGGATACCTATCCTAATTTGGATGAAACCAGAGCATTTCTCATAGTTTCATAGGAATAAAAAGTTGATTATTACTATGAAGAAAGGGATGAATCCATCGTCTAGCATGCCCATTGGATGATATTAAGGAATACCCCTCTCCCTCTCAAGTTGAAAATCAAGCCTAAACAATTGATTTCTAAGTAATATATTTGTCATTGGAGGTACAATGTTGAAGTCTAAAGAATACATAGTAAGAATTGATTACAAGGTAACATCTCATTCTAATTTTTTAGTATAAGATTATGGTGCCTTTTTTGGCTAGCTACATTATGTAAAACACTCACTTAGGACCAAAAGAAATAAGTAGGTTGACACTTTCCTTCATGTGTCGAGAATCGAAAGAATCTATTTACCACAAAATTCTCCATTGTCTCTTTGTGAGGAAATTTGATGAACAAATATATGATGACACCTTCATAAGACAATAATTTTTTAGATATAAGAACAAATGTTATCACCAAAGAAACACCCTACGATTTGTTATGAATGTATAGATGATCAATCAAGTGTTTTCAGTAACATGGGATTGTCTCTCAAGTTGTGGGAATTTCTACTTGAGACAAACCTCTAGAGAAGGTTGGTTCCTATACCTATTCCTAATGCTAAATTAATCCTAAGGAAGGAAATGCAACTATATAATCCTATTTTTGTAATCCAAGGGGTTGGGGTGATAAGGAAATGCATAAAAAGGAAATCCTAAGATAGCAGAGACATGATGACACCAAGAAAAGGGTGAAGACACTTTAATAAGGGAAAGAGAAGGAAAGAAGGAAGAAGGAGAGACCAAATAGTGGTGACACAGACCCAAGACTTCATTCACCATCTATTCTCCATGAAACACAACAATATGAACCTGCAAGTGAGAAATACATGCACAAATACAACAACAAGAATAAAGAGGAAAGGAAATACAAAAAATGTAAGTTGGGGTTGATAAACACCAAAAAAAAATTAATTTCTTAAAAGTATGTACAAACCATTACATGTGAAGAAGAAGGAATAAGATCACATTTCCAATCTCAAATGAAGGTTTATAACTCGGCTATTCGAAACAATTTTAACAGAATTTCTTTACATTTTAGAACATACTCTCCTTACAAAATGAGAGAATTTTACAATATATAGAAGATGAGAGAGAGAGAGATAAGAGAGAAACTTAGATTTCCCTTTTAACCACTAATAATATGCATTACATTTCTGAAAATAGTTATAGGAACCCTTACGAATCCATTCCCTAAAGATAATTTTCTTGTAAGAGAAGGAATGGGCATCATACTTCATCAAATCTTATTGTTGAGCTACTTGTAGTTACATATTTTAATTCTAGATATTATTTCCTCTTTTTAACCCACCTACTCTCTTTTTAATGCTAGATATGATATAGATGATTAAGAGACCTTTCCAACAAGCATACCATTTTTTCAAATTTTGAGCACTAGGGTGAAATATATGGCCATGTAGATTTCAGGGGGTCGAGGAGGAGCACAAGTTTCTCACCGCATTGCTATAGTCCACTTTAATCAATTTTATGCCTTGTAATGTGGGTATATTGGATAACTAAGGAACTTTGCGAACTAAGGAATTGATCTTTTTTTCCATATGGACCCTCATTTCTTGCATTGGTCATGAGTTGGTGTTATGGTGAGATATTTAGATCCCATGTGGAACCTTGGAATGGTTCCACTGGGGTCAAGTTCTGCATCGATTTTTTCCCAATATCTCTCAATTTAACTACATCAATCTATCTTCCCTCTTTGTTGCAGCATAAATTCCTATGCGAGGAACATTTTCTTTGACATAACTATTCTGCCTTCGATGCCTTTGTGTCTCGCATCTCCTCTACTTTCCACACTACACTTCATTCTCCTATTCCCTTATCCTTCAACCCAAACTTCAATGCGAGGAACCAAATTCTCCATGTAATTGTTCCACATGGTGGTCCCCATTTCCATAATATACTACCCTCCTTCATTCTATGGCTCAAAAGAGGATGTAGAGAACTTTAGTCTCGAGGAATTTTTTCCATTCGCATGTAGTTCCTTTGTACCATCAAAAACCCAAAAAAACTTACTCCTTCATCCAAATTCCTTCAATGTGGCCTAATCAGAAAATCGGGGAACCGAAGGAACTTGGGAACTATTCCATCCAGGCTCAAAAAATCCACAATACACTATAGAAGACCAAATTTTTTATTTTTCCCTAGTTTTTCAAAGCTAAGTATGGAATCGATGACTTATGCAAAGGAGAGGGGAAGCCTTGGATCATTGAATTTATCCATTTTTATCAATTTTCTACCTTTCCAAGTCCAAATAAATCATTTAAGTTATCAAAATCACCTTGGGGGAATTTTGGATAGTAATTTGGCAACTCAACGGGGCTATCTACCTACCAGATGAAGATATCAACGGACTTGAAGCATCCATTAGGCATGGAGTGAGCTTGGTATTCTAAAAATGATCTAAAATTATAATTTATCACTCTTAAATCAATTTGAAGCACTTCCTACTTGTATGTGATATGTTCATTACTTGAATTGACCATTATCATTACAATAATTATCTAAAATAAGTTTTATGAGAGTGGAAAATTTTCTTGAATCTGAAATCCCACCATAACCTTCTAAACATGTATTTTTGGAGTCCTTCATGAATATTGTGTAATGGAACCATGCCATAGAAAAGCAAAAAAACACATTTGCAAAGCACTTAGAGAAAGGAAACATATACTACCAACAAGAAAATGTCCTTAAAATAACTTAGAGGAATTAAAAACTACTCTACTATGTACAAGGGATAATCTTGCTTTAATAACAATGCTTGAGATAGAACCCATCGATTAGGATCTACAACTCTTCACCATATAATTTTGATGATTGGAAAGATTTGTTTGACTTATAGTTTGAAATCATATAGGGGCCACTCCATATTACATCAAACTTTGAACATCTACCCAATTTAGCTCAATCTACATCTAACTTTAGAACTAGGTCTCCTTCTTAGAAACTCTTGTCCTTTACTTTATTTTTTAAAATCTTCTTAATATGAGAATTATCCATTTCCATTATTTCCATGGCTTTATTTCTCAACTCTTCTATCTCCATGAGATCTACATATCAGAATTCCATACCTTAAAACTTAAAAAATTCTAGCTTCTGATGAGCTCCAATAATGGAAATTCAAGATATATTCAATGGCTTGATTCCTTTCCATAAATCAATTTGTAAGGAGATATATCATTTGATCTCTTGGGAGTAATTATATCATCCCAAAAGGATGAAATTAACTTTTGTGCCAAGTCTTCTTATTTTCATCCAAGGTCCTCCTCATGATCCTAAAAATATTTTTTTGGACTCACCTAACCATTACCTTGAGGGTAATAGTTTGAATATGTGCTCAATTATATGCCATTTCTGATAGCCTAATCATATATATTCATGCCAAGAAATGCCAAAGCATTATCATAAATGATTGTGGAAGGACAAAAACCACAGCCACAATGCCTTCATAAAAGTCCAAAATTCTAGCCTCATTTTCCTCCTTTAGTGCAATTACCTCTATCCATTTGGTGAATTAGTTTGTGGCTATGCGGATCCACTTGTGACCTAGGATATAATGTGGATTGATTACTCAAATAAATTCCAATTCCCATTGCATGAATGGATGATCTATTGAGATGGGGTGGAGTGTAAGAGTTGCTAGTATTTTCTTACCCGTGAAGAATGCACATTTCTTTCATTTCTTTATCCATGCATAACAATAATTGAAAAGGTTAGGACAATAATAACCAACTTTCATGATCCCGAGACTTGTTACCCTTAAACAAAAGTGACTTCCCGCTTCTCCATTGTGAAACTCATACAACACTTTCTCTATCTCATTGTTTTTAATGCACCTCAAGAGAACACCATTTGAATCCTTTTTTAATAGGATTCCATCGAAACACATAGGTAATGGCTTGAAGTCTAAAATGACTTATTTTATCTTTGTTCAATATTTGATGGCATTTAGCTATTCGAGATAAACTTGATTATATATTTGGTACAAAAAGGAAATGGAAAAGCATCGGTTGGTTGTTCTTGGTCATGTTGAATCATTAAAATAACCTCATGTTCAAATTTTTGATCTAGAACCAATTGTTCACAAAATAATTTTCCTCAAACCAATTTTTTAACCTTGATATCCACATCATATTCCATTACAATTTTTATCTAACTAGCTCTTTTCTCTTTTATATCCTTATATAAAAGGAAGTCTTTCACACCGCATGTGAAACCAGTAGATGGTTCTTGTTATTAGATACTATATGCTTAAATTTCTTCAAGCTTATTTTAAAAATAGTACATACTTATCAAAAAATTAATACCTCAACTCATAATATTATATACCTTGATTGAAAAATTCAACAGGTTGTTCCAACCCTTCTTCATTCAGTTGCACTAGTATGGTTGATATTGTCTCATTACCACCAAAAGCATACAACGTGAAATATTTTGTAAAATTAGTATTAAAGAGAGATGGGGCATGTGTAATTTCCTACTTTATGGCTTTAAATATTATTTTCAACTCAGTAGTCCATTTAAATACCATGTTCTTCTTTAGCATCAATGTCAATGCTTTGAAAATTTTGGCAAAATTAAGGACAAACCTCCTAAAAAACTTGATTTTCCTAAGATGATTTGGAGTGTTGTTTTATGATTGGGTAATGTAATGCAAGGATTGCATTGAATATATTTAGATAAATATTCAATCCTTCCTTAGATACAATATGGCCAAGGAGTTTACTTTCATGTGCTAAGAATATGCACTTCTTCAGATTGAGAGAAACTCCAAACTATCTACATCTTTCAAATACATATCTTAGATGAAGGAGATGATCAACTGCATTCTTATAGAACATTATGATGTCATCAAGATGCATAAGAATGTTTTATATCAACCCCTTGAATTTCATATCCATGGCTCTTTAGAAGGTTTCTCCTATATTAGATAGACCAAATGGCATTTTCTTATAAGCATAGGTTCCCTATTTTGTGGTAAAATAAGTTTTCAATTGGTTTTCTTCATTTAACATGATATGGTTGTACCCTAAGTATCCATATAGGAGAGAAAATATTTCAGAACCTACTACCATTTATAATATTTATTACATCTAAGGTAGTGGGTAATTATCCTTTAGAGAAGCATTGTTCAAATACATGAAATCGATAAAAGTTTGATTTCTCCATTCCTTTTCCTCACTGGAATTAGGTTGGCAACCTAAGATGAATTCTTGATAGGAAAAATTATATTTTCCTCAAGTAAAATTATTCAATTCATTATTCATTAAGGTCTCAATATGTGGATTAACAGGTGTTTGTTTGTATTTGATGGGCTTGGCATTTAAATCCAACTCAATAGTGTGCTGAGCTAAACTAGGATGAAAACCTCTAAGGTCCTCATAAATCCATGCAAAAATATCAAAAATTTCATGGAAAATTTCTCCAAAAGCATATTTTTCTTTTGAAGTTATTTACTTGCCAATCTGAAGAAAATTTCCTTCACCAACTAAGATGGGTTCTGAGTCTTCACCCTTAACTATTAGGTTTTCATTTTCTTTTCTAAACTGGTCATTGGGGTTGAAAATAGATTCCAAGGTTATTGAGACCTTTGGTATCTTTTTTATTTGAGTTAAACCACTTGGTATCCATGTTGCTTCTCCAACTTATCCTGATTTCTTATAGAAAAATCAACCTCTTCTTGAATAAAATTGATAATTTATTAATCATTTTCAAACACACTATAATTTGTGTCATTTATCGGCATAGTAGGTATGACTACTACCTTGATATGGGGTTACCCTTTGTCTCTCTTAAAATTTTCAACTACATCAAACCTTTTTATAATTTTATCCAACCTATCAGAAGCTTCATTCTCTTTTCTTGGAATGAAATGGATGTTGAAAGATTTAAAATATTCTAAAATATCCCACACTCTGTGCTTGTAATTTTTGAGATAGTCATTCTTGGCTGAATTTGATCCTCTAACCTAGTTTACTATTAGTTCACTATCCCTGAAGGTTTGTAATTTACTAATATTCCTCTTCCTTGCTATTAAAGACCATGAATGAGCGATTCATAGTATGTTGTGTTGTTGGAGCATCTAAAATGAAATGTATAGGAGGAGTAATACTTAATACCTATAGTAGACACAAGGGGACTACACCTCCTCCATATCCTTATCTACTTCTTGATCCATCGAAGAACATTTTGCAAATGTCATCTTCCTCTGGATCAATTATTTTCACAATTCTAGGAAAAGGTGAATTTTCCTCATATGGACAATAAATACCAATACCAATGTCTTCCAACTAATAATATGGATCAAATTTATAGCACCCATTTTCCCACTCATCAAGTAGCAAGTTAGGAATGCCCTCAATCTAAATATATGTCTCTTTGGTGCTTTGACAATATTCTTGATCAAAGATGGTACAATTGGAATTTATGGGGTTGTATACATAAGGATATATATGATATATAACAATTGGTTCATACTTAATAGTATCCTTAGTGCCATACCTGGTTCTGAAAATCATATGAGACCAATCAACTGATAGATATCCTCCAATCTTGGTAGTGAAATATTTGGATAGACATAGAGAAAACAATGGAGCACAATCAATTATGAAGATTTCTTGAGGAATAGAAAAGTTGGGACATGTATGAAATATGAGGCTAAATCCTATGATAACTCCAATAGCTTCTACTAATGTTCCATCTAGTTGTACCACTCCCTTGGAAAGAGGTTCATACTTGAGGCCTATCTAGTCTACAATCTACTTAAGCATCATTAACTACTTTCTCCAAAATTAATCATACAATTGTGCACCAAATAGTTTATGATGATCAAGGATGAATAGAAGGGTGGGGTTTCATGTGTACTTTCTTGTTTGATCCTCCTTTTTTTGTATGACATTACTAATAATAACCTTATCCTAGTCCCTAGATGACTCAATTGGGATAGACAAGTTAGCCATAGCTTCCGTAAGAGATCTCTTTTCCCCTGGGATTGCTAGTGATTCCCACATAGACATTCTCACATTAGTTTTCTTAATCTATTCAAGAATGTTGAAGGGATTTGGGTTACTGATGTACCTTACCTACAACAACCTTTTTCTTACACTTGAATTGATATGGAAGGTCCTTTAGGAAGATTTTTCACATTTGGAGCTAAATTTGAGTTTCCACCTCCTTGGAGTGTCAAATAAGGTTGAGGAGGACCCACATTTATGCCGATTGTTATTATTCCATAGCTCTCTTTTTGGATCTAGTATTTACATCCACACTTTTAGGAAAAGTTTTATTTATCCCATAAAATTCTTCCACATGCAAGTTTACATGTGAAGTATCAATTGGAGGTGTCTCTTGAGTGACTATCTACTAGTGGTTTTCCTCTTATATTGCATCTTGAGGAACAAATGCACTTTGCACCATCAAAGCTTGGTCCATAATGTCATTTGGACATGTTGCTTTATTATGTGGAAGATGACAAGGAAACACCACTCGTAATCTAGCACTAAGTTATTTTAAAAAGGAACCAAAGTTTGAGATGAACTAGCCAAGTTTGGGTTATATGGTTGAAATGGCCTTACAGAGGGAAACTGATTTTGATTTTGAGGAAAATATTGGGAAGAAGACTTGTTTGGTTGATAAAAATACTTATATAGTTGGTATGGAGGCTAATAGGGTCTACAATGTTGGGCTTTTTTCCTCTTAATGGATACCAACTCCTTCCTAAAATTTTAAAATTATTTCATCACTTCTTGCGGCTCAGTAGAAGGGCTTGAGAAATTAGATGCTTGAATAGGGCTTTGGTTTCTTGAAGTTGGGATGGGAGCTAATTCAGGAGCTTGATGAGAAGATGGTGTTTCAATCTCTAGGTATATATGTATAGGAATACTAGGGGCTATTTTTCCATATTTTATTAGAAAATTCTCATCCCTAATGATTATTAGATAGGCATAAAATAATTGAATAACACCCATAGATTATATCATAACAACAACATCTGAATTCAATGTTCTTAAGAAGTAAAGAAAATCACCTTGTGGAGTTGGTCTCAAAAGATTTAGAATTTTGTCCCATGTTCTCTGAAATATGAAATTAAAATCCATCATGAGCTCATCGAGAGATCTCATGATCATTGTTAGTTGTTCCAACAAGGAGATGTTATCTGTGCTTTCCCAATTTATTGTAAAGTAAAGTTCCAAGTCCATCCCAGTTGGTAATAGAGGCAGGTCTCAAGATTTTGTACCATTGGAGTGCTTTACCTTTGAGTGAAGAAGCTAAAATCCTAACTACTACATCATCTTTTGTAACTAGATGAACAAAGCATACATTTGTATCATCATGAATGCACTCAACAAGGGTAGCTTGATTCTCAATAGTATAAAGTGGAATTCTTTTGAGTGCAGCTACTGGTATGTCATGTTCGGTGGAAAGAGTAGGAGGGATACCACCATTAAAGCTAACGAATGGTAAATTCTCCGTCCCGCCATGAATGAAATGGGTCTTAGAACTCTAGAAGAAAATAAGAAGGCCTACCATTAGGTGGGGTTGAAAGAGTTCTATTTGATGGAAATGGTTATCTCGAAATGATATGCCTCTTCTTCTTCTCCTTGGTTAAAGATGCAAGTAATCAAAAATCCTTCTTCTATTTTTATTGGCCTTGTCTGAATCCATCTCATGAAATCTGGGCACTAACACTCGAAATCGGTTGATATAATGTTTGGAGTTGCCAGATGTGTTACTACAAATCCTCCAAAGGATGAAATTTACCAAGATACACACCAAAAATTGGAAAAATGGAAAGATTAGCTTCAAAACCATCCCACAGGCATGCCAAACCTTTTATCACCATAAAAAACAACCCGTTGATTTTTCATGAATGTATGGATGAGAAATCAGTGTTTTTGGGTAACATGGGATTGTCTCTTAAATTGTGGGACTTTCTACTTGAGAAAAACTCCAGAGGAGATTGGTTTCTCTACATATTCATAAAGCTAAACTACTCCTAAGGAAGGAAATGAAACTATTTAATCCTATTCTAGCAAACAAGGGACCAGGGTGAGAAGGAAACACATAAAAATGGAAATTATAAGCTAGCTTAGAGGTGATGGTACCAAGAAAAAGGTGAAGCCACACTATTGAGGGAAAAGGGAGAAGGAAAATGGAGAAGGGAGAGGCCAAATAGAGGTGACACAAACCCAAGACTTCATTCACCATCTATTCTCCATGAAACACAACAAGATGAACCTGCAAGTGAGAAATACATGCACAAATACAATAAAAATAATAAAGAGGTATTGAAATGAAACAAAATGTAACTTAGGGTTGAGAAACACCACAAAACAAAAGATTTTAGTTCTTTCAAATTATGCACATACCATTACATGTGAAGAAGAAGGCATAATAACACATTTTAAAGATCAAAGAAAGGTCTACAACTCAAATCTATTTAGAAACAATTTCAAGAGAGTTTCTTTACATTTTAAAACATCCTTTCCCTACAAAATCAGATAATTTTACAATATATAGAAGATGAGAGAGAGAGAGAGAGAGAAAAGAGAAAACCTCATATTTCCTTTTTTAACAACTGATAACATGCATTGCATTTCTGAAAATAGGTATGGTAAACCTTACAAATGCATTCCCCCAATGATAATTTTCTTGTAGGAGAATGAATGGGCACCATACTTCATCAAATCTAGTTATTGAGCTACCTAGAGTTGCATCTTTTAATGCTAAAGATTATTTCCTATATTTCATCCACCTACCTTAACCCAATTCAATATTTTCAATTTCCATGATGTAGAGGATGAAGATACCTTTCCAACGGTATAATTTTTTTCAAATTTGAATCACCTAGGTGAAAGATATGGCCATGCGGATATCAAGGGGTCAAGGAGGAACACGGGGTTCACAATGCGTTACTACAATTCACTTTAATTAGTTTTATGATTTTTAGTGTGGGTGGATTGGACAACTAGGGAACTCAGTGAACCCGGGAACTATTCTTTCTTTTCCTTATGATATAGTATTTCTTGCATTCACCATGAGTTAGTGTTGTGATTGGATATACAGATCCTGGATGGAACTTTGGAACCTGTTCACCCGGGACTCAAATTCTTGCATTGCTTTGTTCCTGCAGATCTTGATTTCCTTTCCTCACTATCCCTTCAATATTTGTTGCAGTAAAAACACCTAAGCGAGGAACTTGTGCTTTTGTGGAATTGTTCCCCCAATGCCTTTGTGCTGCATCTCCCCAACTTTCCACACTACACATCATTCTCTTCTTCCGTTTGTCCTTCGGCCTAAACATCAATATGGGGAACCGAAGTCTCCATGGAACCATTCCACCATTCCACTCGTAGTCCTAATTTCTGGAATATAATTCCCTCCTTTGTTATGCAGCTCAAAAGGGGATGTGAAGAACCTTAGTCCATGGGGAACTTGTGTCATCTACACTTAGTTCCTCTCGCACCATCGGAAACCCATAAAACAATGGGTGCTTCATTGAAATTCCTTCAATGTGGCCTAATCGGAAAATCGGGAACCGAAGGAACTTGAGAAAAATTCCATCAGTGCTCAAAAGACCCTAAATATAGTACAAAAGACCCAATTTTTTATTTTTCCTGGTTTTTCACCTAAGTATAGAATTGATGAGTTATGTAAAGTAGAGGGAAGCCTTAGATCATTGAATTTCTTGATTTTTATCATTTTTTACCTATCTAAGTCCAAATGAATCACGAAAGTTTTCAAAATCACCTTGGGGGATTTTGGATAATAAATTAATTAAATAAGCCAATATGCTAATAACTTAAGACCTATAAATTGCTTCCAGTCAAATTTCATCATCAAACCTATCAAAAAAGGATTTGATCACCTTCACCTTATTAAAACCATCACATAACCATGATTAGACCATTCAAAAAAGAATAACAGTGATATTTCCACTCTTTTGCCTTATAAACCTTGAACTAGCTCCTATAGCCCTCCTAAACTGCAAATCTTATAACTCTGAAAGACTCACTAATTTTCAAACCAAACCAAATACATTTTTGGACACCCATTAGGACCTTACAACTTATATCCAAATTTCATACTCTAAGGTTTAGTATAACCCCTTCAAACTCCAAATCTTCTACTTAATTAGGTCTCTTTTACAACTAGCCTTGTCTAAATACTAATCTTCTTGTTTAAGATAACCAACAAAGTTTCTTGAGAATGTAAAAGTAAATTCTAGTACCCTTTATGCTCTTCTCATTCTTCACAAAGTTTAAGACCCGGACTTCAAATCTAATCTCTTCAATTGACTGCCACCATGCTCAATTAGGTCTATTTTGAGGTTCAAGACTAAGTTTTTATGGATTTTATGATCTAACAACTTAGTAATTTTTTCCAAACACTATTATCACCTTTCAAGACACTCTAAACTCATAATTTCTTCATGCTAGTCCACCTAGCCTCGGACCTTTACTTTCACTTCACACATACTTTTACTCTTTATTGCAGCTTAGCTCTACTTTTTAAATACAATCTTATGACTAAGCTCCCTTGTTCTTAGACATAAATCCCTATTTTTCTCCTTTTACCACCTTACTCTCACCTTCTTTAGAACATGATCTCATTGACTCTAAACTTCCAAAATTGTTTTCGAGTTCTTTTTAGTTTTCATTCCATTTGTCATATGACTATAAAAAAAGGGTTCTTCCTATAATCTCACTATATGATTTCACTTGGCACCTTGATTTCCTCCTATAAAATTATTTTAAATATTATCTTACCTCATCTTGGATCTATCTTTCAAATATTTAAATGTATTTTTATGGTTTCACATTTCACAAGGGTTTCCTTCTTATACTTGATATGACTATATTAACATGGGTCATGGACTGTGTCATCTAACCTGTCTTACCTTTTTTAATTTATTGACCATTTTCAACATTCAAACACTTTCATCACTCTTTACTTGATCCACAGTAATAGACTTAATAGATAGAAAAGGATTATTTTTAATATTTGAACCAAATTTGTATGCGAGACCCTCAAAAGGGCATCAAGGGTAGTTTTAGGACTATATTTTTCCCTTAAGATCTTTCTAAAATACTATATTCACTTTGATACTTTGTGGAAACTCTTGGCATACATAGAACTCACTTTTCATACATTCTTAGCCATATTAATTGGCCATTTTTGAAGATGTATAATTTTTTTATCTTAAAACCCTAAGCTAGGGCTTACACATACCGAGAATTCATTATTTTATTTATTTTTTTAATATTTGGATCTTAATCCCTATCAAAGCTTTATATTCACCTATCACACCTCTCTAATATTTCCAAGATCATGTAAATACCTTATTTATTATCTTAATGTACAAATCTATTCAAGAACCAAGACCAAGGCTTCTCTAGACTCTATTTTACGAGTTTTAACCTTAAATCTTCCTAATATTAATGATACTTTTATAGCTTTTGGAACATATTAAAGAATAACATAACACCCACACAATCATTACTAAACAACCATTTCATCAATATTACATGTGACATTGCGGGGTTTGAATGGTCTTACTAAATACGTACCTAATTTTCATAAGAATGCATTCACTCTCAGCTTAAATCTTGTCATAAGTGTTCCTTTCAACTATAGACACCTTCCTCTAAATAGGAGAAGTCCTTTATACATCTAACCTCATTAAATACAACATACATGACATATTTCAACCATTATACATATTTAGACTCATAGCTTATACATATTTTCTCAAGAAACTCCTTTTATTGTCATGATTTCCCTCATACATCATAGGATTTTGAGATTTTGTATCTCTCTCACCACCTATTCCTACCTTATTTTACATTGTTATCATATCATCCTTCTTTACCATTCAAATCCTTCCCTTTTGTGATCAAAATGAGTTAGTTACTCAAGTAGTTAGGTCTTCGAACCATAGTCACAACTAGGTTAGAAGTGAGAAGCCTCTCCCTCATGGATGGATAACATGTAACTAATATGCATGAGTGCCTTTTACACCTTTTAGAAACATGACACTAATCTATCTTAGCTCCTAAGTCTCTAAGTACAATAAGAAGAATTCAAATATTTCAAAAAGAGAGTTTTTGAGGGACACTCCAAAACTTCATTATTACATTATTAAAGAGGTATAGATGGACATTAGACATACTAAGACACCTAAAATGAACCCTAACACCTAGTTCAAACAAAAACATCTTGAAAACCAAAATTTTCCTATATACAAGATGATGCTCCTGCATCATACTCCCAAGTGGGAAGATTTGTGTTCCCATTTTTTCTTTCTTTTTTTCCATTTCTTTGCTTTCTTGACTTTATTTTCTTCTTCTTATTTTGAGATCCATCCATCTTGACTCTTTTGTTCTTTTTCTTTGTCATATCATTTTGTTTTTTGTTTTCTTTGCTTTTATATCACTTTTCTTTATCTTCATTCTTTCTTCTCTTTTCCTCTTCAATTCTCGGGTACAATATACAATCAGGCTCATGTACATTTTCATATTCTCATGGTCTCTTCCAACATGATTTTATTGTATCTTCATGTTCTTTGACTTATTATTCTCCATACAATATCTACATGATATATTTTTATGTTTGTCTATAGTCTTATTCATCTTCAAATATGTCCGAGTCTTCTAATTCCTTCATGATTTATTGCCAAATCAACTATTCTTTTGATGTAAATTCTCCATCTTCTTCATCTCTTCTTTTTTAGAATTTTTGTCTTATTTATCTTCATTAAAAAATTTTAAATTATTTTCACTTATTCATTTGTTTCACCTACATTCACACATGAAAATGAAATATTAGAATGAAAATATGGAGACCATATAGCCTAATAAGATGCTCCATATAAGGATTTTTCTTCATTTGTTCTCTGTTGTCCTTTTTCTTCACTATTTTTCTCTTCTTCTTCACCTAACATCACACCAACTTATAGATACAAATAAATGATATTAATACACCTTTTTAATTTTATCTTCACTTTTGAAGCAACTAGTTGCTTCTTTCTTCTCTCTACAAGCCACTCAATAGGCCATTACACTCTTCTCTTCATACTCTATCCAAGAACTTGACTTTCCCTCTTATTTATTTTTATCATCCACTTAAATTATTATTCTATCTAACTAAACTCCTCTATCAAATATTCATTTTTCATTATCTTATTCCTTTCACTCTCTTCAACTTGCTATAGTACCCATCTAAAAAGAAACCTTTCATCCTTCTCATTATTCTTCTTAACTCCCTCTTTTCGTTTTCACAAGAAAGTTTTTTTCACCTTTCTTATTCCAAGTACCTAACTCGTAGGAATCACCTAATATTTTGGAACAAATTTTATTCTCTCTCAAGCTCCAAGTTTTTTCCACCTTGGATATATTTTTCACTTCTTCTATTTTCTCTTTTAGCCCTTTAAAAGCTAAGGTTTTTCTCACTTCTTCACTATCTTCTTCACTTCAAAATTTCAATTTTCTTCTCCTTCCAAAATCAAACCTGTTTTTATACCACCGATGAAAAAATATATGATGAAACCTTAACAAGATAATAACTTTGTTAGATATAAGAAAAAAATTCATTAAACAAGCCAATATGCCAAGAACTTGAGACCTTTAAATTACTTCCAAAGTCAAATTTTCTCATCAAACATGTCAAAGAGGATTTGATAACCTTTAACCTGCTTAAAACCATCTAGAAACCATGATTATACCATTAAAAATAATCAAAATGTTATTTCCACTGTTCACCTTATAGACCTTGAACTAGCTCTTCTAGCTGTCCTAAAATGCAAATATTATAGCTCTAGAAGACTCACTAGGTTTCAAACCCAAAAAAACACATTCTAGAAACTCATTATGACCTTTCA
Organism: Taxus wallichiana var. yunnanensis; assembly: GCA_018340775.1. Taxonomy (NCBI): domain Eukaryota; kingdom Viridiplantae; phylum Streptophyta; class Pinopsida; order Cupressales; family Taxaceae; genus Taxus; species Taxus wallichiana. Next base: position 173,919,970 of record CM031244.1, read on the forward strand.
TCTTATATCCAAATTTAATACTCGAGGTTTCGTATAACCCCTTCAAACTCCAAATCTTATTCCCAATTAGGTCTCTTCAACAACTAGGCATGTCTAAATATTAATATTTTTGTTCAAGATAACCCAAAAAAATATCTTGAGAATGTAAATGTATATTATAGTACATGCATACGACGGAAAAGTGACATGCGAGTATGGGAATCTACAAGTAACTCTTCCTCGCACCCGACCTCCCGAGGTTGTGCCAAGGCAGCCGGTGGGTATGGAATATGTGTGACATGCAGAAAAACTAGTTAGGCAATCTAATGTCTTCAATACACACTAGCGGAACTTGCGAGCCTAAGGCAAAGAAGGCCTCCTAACTTGAATCGGTGTGATATATCGGTCAGCAAGGATGACTATCGAAGGCTCCAATCAATATCAAGCTCTGGCATGATTCAATCTATAGGTTATGGAATACATGGAAAGTGACCCGAGATAGTTTCGTGTATGTCTCCGGACAGGGTCATGAAATGAATGATGGATATAGTTACTTCTATGGGTGATTCTCTGGCCTAGTCCAGAATTCCCTAGCTCTATTAGCTATTGTGTCTAGCAAGGATAATTGTTTGATGATGATAGGTGGAAGTGGAGTAGACTGGAATACTAGTGTGCGTAGGCCAGTGTCTATGTCTAATTCTCCTATGGACTCGTTGGGCTATGGGATTTGTGGGTCACAACCATAGACTCTTAGTTGTTATGGACCTGTTATGGTCATGCATGGAATCAAGTCCTAATCCCTAGTATCTAGTAATCATATGCTTTCTCAGCTTCTATATTTAGGATCAATAATTGTGTGACTTTCTCATAATATCTTACAGGCGTTCGTGCAACCTGAATTCTTAGGCTAGTATCTATATCTATAAGAGCATCTCCTACGCCTGGCTGTGGGACCAAAGGATCACAACCAAATGTTTGTTCTCTTTTAAGCCCTTCTATAGTCATATGGAATGTTGCCTAGGGTAATCTGTAGTTTGGTTGATTCAACCAAAACGTGTGTGCTTGGTCGTCTTCTATGTTTAACCCGCTCAACTGGGAATTGATTTGTTGCAAGCTTACCATTGTTCGGAAGACTTGGATCCTAAGATTTTGGTCTATATCAGTTATTGCTATGATGAGATTGGGCTGAGGCACGATTGGCTCGAATACGTATTCCCTGGGCTCTCTAGGTCCCGTAATTGTCATACAAAAGCAACAATGTAAAACAAACTATAGCAAAATAAAATTTAACTACGTTGAATATATCTATAGCATATATGATTTCTCTATTTTTTTAATTTTTCGATGAACTTTATGAATTTAAGAAAGTAGCTATTTAAAATATCTAGAATTGACAGCTAAAATAACAACTTAAAACAAAAAAATAACCGAGTGTAGCTATTTGTCTGTGTAATTTGTAGATCTATTCTAAACAATAAAATAGCTTATCTAATCTATTTGCAAGACTCTCGATCCTACCTCAGAAGTGAGGAGTGAATCATAGTTTCTCAGAAACTATCAATCCCCATAGCTTCCCTGGAAATATCGAGAGTAGAATTAACTGAAATAAAGCAATTAACTACTCTATTTGATATGATTCTAACTAGAACTTTGAAAGCTAGAACCTGGATTCTGCAGCATACAGTGGCGAATCCGATGGTGTGTGTGATCTTGTCCCCTCAGTGTGATCTCCTCATTCCTTCGTGTTCACGTGGATCCAGAAAAGCATGTAATGCTAGCATCAACAGAAGTAGATATTGGGATAAAGGCAGCTCAGAATACTGACTGAATACAATGCGAGTAGGAGAGGGATAGCGCAAGAGTACAGAGCTTGGCTTATGCAATTCCTAGTGGGATATATTGTAAGTCATGCAACATAAAGCGTCCAGAACTTGAAACTATCCTGTTTGAGGAGTAAAACCTGTAACTTTAATGGCTTCCTATTGGTAAACAGACTATTTTATTCTAATGGATTGGATAAAATAATAGCAGTACTTGCACAAGATGGATATGTGGCTTACTAACAGTAAAACAATGCTAACTAAGCATGCAATGAAAGAAACTAAGCATTCTAAGCAAAATGAAAACTAAATCTATTGAAAGAGAAATCGAGGAAAATTTTGAGGGGCCATTTACTTGAGCACAAGCCAACTATTTATAGCATTTGCATTTACCCAAGGTAAAACCAAATGGAACTCTTAAACTATAAACAATGGCAAAACACTATTCCAGGAACCTAATCATAAATGCAAGCTTATGGCGGTGAAAGAAAGCTGGTAAAATGTTGAAATTATGTGAGTCATGTTAAAAGAGCTTTCTAGAAAATGTGTAAAGGACCACCGCCAGTGCATGGCGAGGCGCCTTTCAGACCAGGCGAGGTTTCATCAAGAGAAAAAGGCCAAGGAAAGAGGGGAAAAGGGAAAAAAAAAGCACGCGGGGCTAAGCGGGGCATGCGGGATGTTAACGCATACTTGGAGAGATTTTCCAGATCCCGAACACCTTGCGAGGAGACATGTATCATCATTGGGGCACGTGTTACATTGTTCTGACAGTACAGTACCTTACAATTTTGGGTATGTACATATTTCCCCCTCAGAGAAGTGTTTTAGCCATGAAGAGGCGTAAAACGGTGGGTCCAAGTATGGCGGTCCCAAATGGGAAGTTAGAAGTTATACCTGATACATCCATGTGTTGAAATGACGCCATCCAAAATTTTCGCTACCTGCAAAATGAAAAAAGAACTCAAGTGTAGATAGACACAATAGTTTGAAAATAAATGCTAAAATAATAGGGAATGAGAACGTACCATTTGTGTGGGGATAGGAACTTACCTCCGTCGATGCTCCAAACCTGTGAAAAAGGCATTTAAAACAAATCAGGGTGCTATATATATGAAAGTGGGCCCATTTTCCTATTCATTTGTGTGAGTTGATTTGATTGGTTTTGAGCTCTGGAACCCACGGTGACGGTTTCTTGCGTGAGTAGAGTCAAAACGTCCGTGACGAGATAGCGATCATGCCTCCACGTGTGGAACATCGACCCGCGAGATCACAAGTTAGTTCTCTTCAATTTATCCTTTTTACCCCCTTAATTTTGAAATGTTAAAATCTTTGTCATGGGGGGGTAATTTTTGAAAATGTTAGTGTTAAAAGGTCCATCTAGGGGGGGCGCCTACTGGGTAGGCTTTGTTTTTAGGTAAAATGGTCCTTTTTGCATTTTTTAGGCTTTTTAAGTTTAAAAACCCGCGTGGGTTTTTGGACCATGACCGCCGCCCTGCCCAGGGTGGCGGTTACATGACCGCTGCCCTGTTCAGGGTGGTGGTTACATGACCACCACCCTTAAGGCAGCGGTTACGAAACCGCCTCCCTGCTCAGGGTGGTGGTTTTGCACAGAATGTAAAAAGAACATCCTTTTGAAATTGTTTTTGCTTTTCTAGCATTTCTACGTGTTTTCGTGATTTTTCCAGTATTACTTGGATGCTAACTTGCTTTGTTTTGTGTGTTTTTGGGTGTATGTAGGTGAGAGAGGAGTATATCCAGTGGAGTAGAGAGAGGGAGTGTGATTGGCTCCTAGGGGTACTAGATGCCCTCTCACAGGATGAGGAGGACACTCTTCAGTGGGCTGGGATACTACGCATTTCACGCGTGCCCCATGTTACACCATCCAGTCACATTCTTTGTGACCTGTTCTCATATTGGGATGTAGATCGGAACACCTTCCGATTGCCAGGGGTCCGTGGTGAGTGGACTATTACATTGGAGGATGTCTATCATATTCTGGGGGTCCCGATCATCGGGAGATGACTCACCCTAGAGACAACAGGTTCACGGGCCCAGATTGCACAGTGGGCTACATATATGGGAGATGCAATCATCTCCACGAGGTTGAAGAAGGGGTTAGAGTTCGATCCATTCCTACTTTTCCCATCCCCTTACTTTGTCTAGGCTATCATGGGGATCCTTGCCTCGAGACTGATCGGGGACAAGGGAGGAGATACTTTGTTATACTGCTGGTCCCCCATTATTGCATAGATAGAGGGACATAGTCGGATATATGCCTGGGGAGCAGACATTCTTGGGACCACCTACCATGACTTATACAGGGTAGTCCATTTACAGGGGTAGTCCTTGAGCCACCCGACCCTGGTTATGAGTTGGGTCTATGAGCACTTCATCCCCTACGGCAGAGGTGTAGAGGTGACAGACCCCAGAGCTATGAGGGCAGCCAGATGGATAGACATGTCGGTGCTTAGAGCACCTCATCAGCCAGTTGCCTCCCTGACTACTACCGACATGGAGGCCACACCATATCAGACTATGGTAGGTATATGGGGTGAGGAGGCTCTTACTTTGATCTCCTGCTCCACCACAGGGCAGCTTATTGATAGAGTGGGGCGAGTGGAGATACACCCCTTTGGCCGAGTTCCTCAGCAGTTTGGCCTACCCTACATGGGTATGCTTCCCCCAGTAGCGCCAGTATACAGATCAGTCCGAGAGGCTAGAGGGGGGCCTAGAGGCCGGGGTTGGACAAGTGGTTACTCCTGGCATTCCTATTGCAGCCAGGAGGATAGTACATGCTGAGGGAGAGCTGGTGCACCTCAGGAACCCTTGCTCTAGATTACCATGGGTCCTGCCCATAGCAGCGATGACCCCATTGACATAGACTCTGAGTCTGAGGAGTTCACAGGGGGAGAGACAGAGGAGGAGACCGAGGACAGTGATCCTGAGTGGCATGACACCCAGGATATCATGCAGGTAGAGAGGGCCGAGCAGAGTGCAGAGAGGGTGACTCTAGTTTCAGAGGAGCCACTCTCCCAGGGCCATGGGGAGGATGAGTCTGTTGCGGGGTGCTACATTGCTCCAGCCACAGGAGGAGTACCCCAGTCAGTGGCGGCATCTGTGGTAGGTGCTGACCCCAGTGACCCATCCTGGAGGCTTGGTGATCCGAGTAAGTTACCCTCTCTCCTTTTAATGTTCATTTTTAGTTAGGATCTCCTTAGTTTCTCTCTTGTATTTCTAATTTTTTGTTTGGTTTCTAATTCTTTTTCTCCTTTTTTTGCAGAGACCACCGATGAGTGGTGAGATTTGATTCGTAGGGTATGCACTGATACCCTGATGATCCCCATGGAGAGGACCACGCAGAGCTGTCCGTGGACACTCGGGAGCCTTCAGCAGCCGGTAGACATACTGATGTCTTTCCCCTAGCCTCGCATGTGGCCAGGATGGTATCGACTCTCCGCACAGAGTTAGCGGGGTATAGGATGGCCGAGCGCCTGATGAGGAGCCATTCTCATGGTGAGACCGTGGCTGCCCCTCGGGATCCTGAGCCCTCTGTGCACTCAGAGCGCCGGCGTAGCTGGAGTCCTAGGTGTGGGTGTGTGCCTTCAGAGGGGTCTCGTAGGGATTGAGAAGCCACTTGGCTCTCGTAGATTTTTGTATGATACATTCTTTTGTATATCCCGGGCTCTTTGAGCGTTTTGACCATGCTTAGTGCATGATGGCATTGTACATAAACGTTGATCATTTATATATATGTATATTTGTTCTAGATCAAACTCTTGGCATTCATGGCTCACTTTCTATTTCCAGTTTCCTCATGTATACTATGATGTATGTTTATATGCTTTTTAGAATGTATGCAATGGTGAACAAATGATGCAAGTGTTTGAATTTCTTTTTGTATTTCATGATGCTGATATATGATGATGTAGATATAATGTGATTTTGAATTTTAGCTTCTGTAAGCAATTTTGGATACTTCATGTTTGTTTTGGCAAAGTGATGAATATAAACCAGTATGATGAATAGATAAACCTGCCCCTACCCCCAACTCCACGCAACTAGTAAGATGCGAGGGCTTATCACCGAGAGTTGGGAAGGGCGCAAGTTATGAGATGTGTTGACATGATATTGATGAAAGACAGACAAAGCTTTTGGCGGAACCAAATTAGGATATCACAAGCTCACTCCATTCGAGTGACTTCATAGTTTTAGATGCAACTTGCTTTGCGGTTTATCCAGACTTAGATCCGTAGATGGCCACATAGTAGAAAAATCTGGGTTTTTAGGATTTTAACTCTCTTGGAATTTGAACATCTGATTCATTTGTTTTTGACTCAAAGCTTCAAGGTTTGAATTGTTTGTGTATGACCTTTTGCATTTGTTTGTCAAGAGGACCCCCTACACTTTCCCCATGCTACTAGTAAGAAGTGTGGTTTATCACCGTGGGAAAAGCATAGGTGAGTAAGGGCATTTCCATCCTTTCCCAACCCTACATCACTAGTAAGAGATGCAAGCTCATCACCAAAGGTTGGTGGGGCAAGGAAATGTGTAAAATTAAAATTTTCTGTTTGATCAATGTTTGACTTGTTTATTTGAGTAAAATGTCAGTATGTGTTTATTTCCAAAGAGATATACATATGGGATAGATGTGACACCATGAAGCTTCTAGAACAGACCATAGGCAAGACACCTACCCTAAGAAGAAACCAAAAGTGAGAATAAACTTGCAGATCTTGGCATGGTTACCGTTAAGACTTTGTCATGTCTAGCTTTATTTGATAAAATGATTCCGAGATAATTTGATGATATCATGAAAATGGAGAAGTATGATTAAAGTGTTTATGCCAACAACATCATGAGTTTGTAATGAATTGCTTTGAGAATAGATTCCTTGATCACAATTTGTGTACAAAACAAGTGGACAATATGATCCTAATCTATATGAAGATGCAATGTAGATATATATATAAGTAGTGCTAGTTGCTTATGCGTAGAACCGCTTGAGGTGCAGGGAATTGACTGTTTCACCAAATTCCTCACCTTCTAGCGTACATAAGAGGTATGCACCATTTCCATAGTCCTTCATGACTCGGTATGGGCCCAACCATTTAGGCTGGAATTTCCTTCCTTCACCGGTCTTCTTGTCGATCTGGCTGTCTAGCCTTAGAACTAGATCACCTTCATATATGTCACATTCATAGACTTTCTTGTTATATTTCTAGCACATCCGGTCAGCATAGACTCTATGCCATTGTTCAGCATCTAACCTAGCTTCATCTAGGATTTCTAGTTGGGAAAGACGTGCTTCTCTATAAGCGTCTTCATCCAGAATCCCTTGTAATGAAATGTGGAGACTGGGTATTTCAACCTCAAGTGGGAGAACTGCCTCTACCCCGAATACTAGTGAGAAAGGAGTTGCTCCCGTTGGTGTTCTTATTGAGGTTCGGTGGGCCCATAAGGCCGGATACAACTTCAAGTGCCAATCTCATTTGTTTTCTTTTACCGTTTTAAGGAGAATGGCTTTTAGTGTTTTATTTGTCGCTTCAGCCTGTCCGTTGGCTTGAGGGTAATACAAGGAAGCCGTATGATGGCTTATCTTAAATTTATTGCATAGTTCACGAACCTCTTCATTCTTAAAAGAAGTTCCATTATCAGAGATAATGATTTGTGGGATACCATACCTACAAATGATTTGGTTCAAAATGAACTTGGCGATTACAGAACCAGGTACAGTAGTAAGAGGCATAGCCTCTACCCATTTGGTAAAATATTCGGTGGCCGTGATTATAAAATTATGGCCATCTATGGACGAGGGAGAGAATTTCCCTATTAAATCTAGGCCCCATGTAGAAAAGGGCCATGGAGTAGTGATTGGTTGCAGAGCTTGTGCCGGCATGTGGATCTCATGGGAGAATTCTTGGCACTTATGACACCTGCGTATGAACTCTACTACGTCGTGTTCTAGAGTAGGCCAGAAATAGCCCATTCGATGTATTTTACGAGTGGTGGCATGGCCACCAAAGTGGCCTCCACACATTCCACTGTGAGATTCATGGAGAATATTCTTGGATTCTTCTACATCGACACATCTTAGAAGCATTCCATCGAATGCTTTCCGATAGAGAACTTGCTCTATAATGATGTATTTAGCTACGATAATACGTAACCACCTTCTTTGTTGTGGTGTAGCCCCTTCTAGATACGTATGGTCCATGATATAATTAATGATATCAGTGTACCAGGGACACTCAGAGATAGAAGGTGGGTTTTGATGTAGTATACACACTCATCTGGAAAATCTAGATCTACTAGATCACCTCCATCTAATGGGTTATCAGCTAACCAATCTGTGATGATTTGTCCCTTAACTAATTTCTGATTTACAAATGTTAATTTGAATTCTCCCATTAAGGTTATAAAACATCTAGCCTTCTTAGATAAGGACCCTTGTGTGAGAAAAGTTCGTAAATGGTCTATTTTTACCATGACCCTTGTTTCTTGATTCAGCATATAGTGTCTTAAGCATTTGGTTGCAAAGACTATGGTGAGGCATTCTCGTTCTGCTTGTGTATAACGTGTTTCATAGTCGAGCAATGTTTGGCTAATGAAATAAATCACACGTTCTCTCTTGCCATCGTCTTCTTGAGCCAAGCATACAGGCTAGTGAGACATCGGTAGCTCGTGAATATAAAATTAACGGGTGGTCTAGCTTAGGTGGCATTAGCGTAGGTGGTGACAACAAGAAACTCTTAACTACGCTTGAAATCTTCATTGTAATCTTCGGTCCAATCAATGCTATAATCTTTCTTGAGTAAATTGTTGATTGGATGAATGGTGAAACTTAAGTCCGGGATGAATCTTCGAATTGCACCCAGCTTTCCGAGAAATGACCTGATTCTAGATTCATCCGAAGGTGGGACCATTTCGAGGATAGCTCAAATTTTGGTTGGGTCAACATCTATCCCTCGTGACGATATGATGTAACCTAGGAGCCTCCCTCCTGTTACACCAAAGATGCATTTTTCTGGATTTAGCGTGACTCCGTATTCTATCAGACGTGAGAGAATGACGCGAGTACTTCCGGATGGTCACAACGCTTCTTGGCCTTAGCCAACAAGTCATCTACGTAGGATTCCATGATTTTATGAATTAGATCATGGAATATATATGTCATAGCTTGTTGGTATGTAGCACTAGTGTTCTTGAGACCAAATGGCATAACAACATAGCAATAAGTTCCCCAAGGAGTTATAAACGTGGTTTTAGCTTGATCTTGTTTAGATATTTTAATTTGATTATATCCCGAGAATCCATCCATGAGAGACAAAAGTTCAAACCCAGCTGTTGCATCAACAATGACATCAATGGATGGCAATGGGAAGTCATCTTTAGGACACGCTTTGTTGATGTCTCAGAAATCTATGCAGATGCGTATCTTCCCATTCTTCTTGAGAATGGGAACGATATTAGATACCCATTGGGAGTAATCGACTGGTTTGATGAATCCTACTTGGAGGAGTTTTATTACCTCCTCTTTTACCATGAGAGCTACCTTGGGTTTCATGGGTCTCGATTTTTGTTTAATTGGTTTTGCATCTGATTTAGTGATGAGGTTGTGCACCACAATGTGGGGTGTAACCCCTATCATTTCCTTATAATTAAATGCAAACGCCTTTTGATGTTCTTTGAGAATCGAGTGTGTATTTCTATTTCCTCTAGGGTTAACGAGGATCCTAGTTTCAATATCCTTGGTTCATCTTCCGTTCCGATGTTAATATCAATCGTTTCTTAATCAAAGAGGTGTTACCTTCTTCAAACTCAGGTGGGGCATTGGAGGTAAATCCAAATCATCCCCATTTTCTACTGTGTATATGCTAGGTTCTATTTGTGAGGGGAGTTCCATCATGGGATTTCAAGTAGGAAGATGAATGTGGGATTAAGGACAAATCTATCATATGATAGGAGAGATGTAATGCCGCATAGGTGTTTAAATAACTCAAAGTGGCCATATCACTATCAATGTGGTCTAGGGTAGTAGATTTGTTTTCATTTCCGTTTAAAAGAGAATTTTTCATTGTTTTTATCAATGGTTCATCATGAAGGGATATCATGAAATGGGTATCCTCTAACTCATTGCTTGGAGTAAAACATGATGCTGAAGTTGCTATTGAATCGGCGAGAAGATTTTTCTCATGGGATTGCTTCAATTGATATGAAGTCAAACTCCTTGCTTAAATCTAATACAGCTTTTTTGTAAAGCTGTAAGTGCTCGGCTTTGGTTTCATATATCTCAGAGACTTGGTTTGCTACTAATTGTGAGTCTCCTAAGACTCTGATGTTATCAACACCAATTCTCTTAGCTAAGATGAGGCCAAGGAGGAGGGCTTCATACTCAGCACCGTTGTTTGTGCATTCAAAATTTAGTTTAAAGGCAAAAGGTAAGACTTTTCCTTCTTGGGAGAAGTAAAGATTATACCTGCCCCCACTCCATAACGACATCTAGCTCCATCAAAATGGAGTGTCCAATATTTAGTTGGGAGTATAGATGTTGGGACATTTGTTGTGTTTGCGCATTCTACTTCCACCATGCAAAGATCCTCTGCTAGAAGAGAACCAACACCTAGGGAATATCCTATGCCTACAGAATCAAATGGTAAGAATATTGGTAGATCCTTTTCTAGCAATTCAATGATTTTTGTAGTAGTTCCTAATGATACTGTTTCTACAGTGTTAGCCTCATCTTTGGGGGTTGGGGTTGCCTTGGCTAGGCTCATAGTTTCAAGATCTGTCGTAGGTACCAATTTTCTTTTGGTTTTGCATCGGTAGGTTTATTAAGTTGGTTTGTTGGGAGTTCAAACTCCGAGTGCATGCCTGGTCTTTTCTTTAAGTCAGCTAGGTGTACATCGAATGGTTTTGGATCACCTTTGGCCACAAATATCTTTCCTAAGTGTAAAAACCTTACTTCTTGAAATAGCGTAGAAGGGATTGCCTTCATACGGTGTATCCATGGTCGGCCGAGGATCATATTATAGTTAGTTTCCGATCTATAATATAAAACTTAGTCAAGATGGTTTTGGGTCCTAAGGTGACCGGTAATATTATAGTTCTAACCGAGGTGGCTTTAAGGCTATCATAGCCCCTTAGTGTATTTTCGAGTTGTGGAACAATTGGTTTCTCCATACCCTAGCTTTTGAAGGAAAGAGAAGGGGACTATGTTAACCACTACCCCATCGTCTATCATTGCACGCTTTACATAGTTGTTATAAACCCATACTTGCAAATGTAAGGCTGGATCACCTCGGTGTGCGATCTCAGCATCTGTCGGCATTTTGTTTATCTCGAATATGAATTTGACGTCCCTATCCGCCTGCCCCGGAGGATGAACATCAAAGTCCATATGATTTACCTATGTTTCAGGAGGTGGAGTGATGTTAATTAAATGACCTAAACCTAATGCTTCTAAAAGAGCAGCCCTGTGAGTAGGAGAGTTCTTTAGTAAGTCTAAAATGAAATGTGCGAGAAGGTTTTTGTTAGGTCGTTAATTAAATCATAGGCACCCACAGGTTTTACTACGATTTGTTGGATGTCATCTGCCTCTGGCAGGTGGCTTGGACTTGGCTGAGAGAAATACTCTCGTCCTTGTTATAGCTTCGATGGGTAGTTCAACATCTAACTCCACTAAACCGACTACCTTAGGTCGTGGCTGACTTCCTAGTTGTGGCGCAACTAATGGATTTAGCGAGGTCGAGGCTTCATGATCATTGTTTCCTGTCATTACACCCTTGTTCATCCCAGTTAGATTTAGCCTGTTGTTATCGTGATTTGGGAGTGGATCATTAAAGATCTTCAGGGGTGCATTTTGAGGGGAAACTGCCTCGAAAAGTATTTGATGTTGGTGACATAGGATCTGCCAAGAACATATCCATGAAAAGTTGTCTTTGTTCATCTGGAAAGCGTTGCATGAATTTATTGTAGTCATGGCACGTTCTAGTGTCATGGCCCTGAATTTTGTGGAAACCACAATATGAATTAGGATTGTAATTCCTAGTTTGTTGGTTTGATGTGTATTGTGGCCCAAAATTTTGATCAAACCGTTGTCTATTAAAATTTTGCGTTTGTTGTCTTTGGTTTGAATTTTGGTTTTGGTACCTAGTTGAATTTTGGCTTAGACCCTGTATGGGATTTTTTTGTTGTTGTTGTTGTTGTGGATGGTTAAAATCCACTGTATTGATTGTCGGGGTAAAGTTGTTGTTTCGTTGGTTGTTTATTTGTGATGGAGTATTGACAACATTTACCTTCTTAGGCTGGTCGGTTACTCCATCTGTTGTTACACCCCAATTTTTATTAAGGATTTTAGGTCCTTGATTGACATTCGTGGTAGTAGGATAAGTTGTAGTGTTCTGGTTGGGGGTGATTAACCTCCCATTTGCTCCATATGTTTTGCGACCACTATCAATTTCCGCTTGATCTATTCGAAGAGCGCTCTCAAGTACTTCATCGTAAGTTCTTAATGGGAACTTCTGGACTTCTTCCTTCACTTCTCTGCTAAGAGAATGAAGGAATAAATCACATAGTTCCATTTGATCCATGTTGGGAGCACTTGCCGAAGAATAAAGAACTGTACGCCACCTCTGGATGAAATGGGTGATGATTCATTGTGTTCTTGCTTGATGTGTAAGAATTCTCTGATTCTTGTTCTTAATAATTTGTTCATGTCGAAGGCCTTGATGAACTCTGACACGAGTTGTTTGAATGAATGTATGGAAGCCTCAGGTATTCTATAATACCAATCGAGAGCGATGCCTTCCAAGGTTTTTGGGAATATTTTAGCAACAACCCCATCCCATGGGAGTAGTTCTCGAATGGCTATAGTGTAAGCTTTGATATGTGTGTTTGGATCTCCCTCACCTTTGTATTTGGGAAAATCGGGAAGAGGTCTTGGAAGCATGATGCTTTGTATGGTGAAATCCAAGGGCTCTTTCAAATATTCTGAATAAGTCCCTATCGCATAGGTTTCAACCATCGATGGTACTTGTTGAGGGAGCGGTGGAATGGGTTGTTGATATGGCATAGTGTATGCATTGGTAGGGGCATAAGGAAGCCCCTGTGTTTGAGAAAACATGCCGGGAGAGGAGAACATATCCCCTTGTGGTGATTTGGAGTACATGTTTAAGTATGATGGGGTACTATCCAGGAATGGATTGTTTTGTACTAGACCGGGAGGAACAGTGTTAGAGATGGTGGGTCTAGTTGGCATTTGTTGTGAATACTGAGGAGTCATGCCTAACGTGCCTACTCCTGTGAGGAGATCTACTTGGCTAGGATGGTGTGGAGGATTGGAACTTCCTGCTTGCATGAATTATGAATTTTGACTTGCTTGGGCAAGTTCTAACCCTCTAACCTTTTCTATTAGAGTTGAAATGACTTCATTTGGTGAAGTCACGATATTTTGCCTTGGTGGCGTTTGTTGTATATCATGGTGTTGTATAGGTCTATGATACCCCACTATGAACTGATCACTGCCCTGCCAAGTTTCCCGAGGGCATTTCCTATATGACGTGGTATGGAGGTATTTTCTTGGAAAGAGACTTCAGGTTGTGTTTGTAAACCTCCTATGGGTGGGTACATACTCCGAGAGCATTGTTCATTCCTGGCATAATATACCGAACGTTCATCATCTAAAACCTGGTATGGGTCTGATTGTCTACTAATTTGTGGTCTAAGTAGTACCTGAGGAGATGAACCAGATTCTCCGGTGAACGTCATATTGTTCGAGCCCGAAGGCTCTGTTTGTGGTGTTTGAGCGATTTGTTCCAACTCTCGTTTGGAAAGGATGAGCTATATCTGATCCTTGGAGTTTGTGTTGATAATTGGTTATCTGAATAGTTGTCACCCCATACTGAGAGTGAGGGTGATGATTGTCTATTTTGTTGGGCGTAGTATGCCTCAAGACCCAAGAGGGGTCTGCCATATGCATCGAATCCCGACATATTCGGGGGGTATATGAATACCCGCAGAATAATGGGAGAGAGTGAAGGTACAAGCTGATGGTGAAAGTACTGATAAGATAGTAAAGATGAAAGAGTCATTTAATTGAGAAAGGACTAGTAGAAATATGACTCCAGAGCAGAAAGAAGAAGGTTCACATTGGGTTCACCAATTTTGTATGATGGAAAAGTGACATGTGAGTATGGGAATCTACAAGTAACTCTTCCTCACACCCGACCTCCCGAGGTTTTGCCGAGACACACAAATGGTGGGTATGGAATATGTGTGAGATGCAGAAAAACTAGTTAGGTAATCTAATGTCTTCAATACGCACTAGCGGAACTTGCGAGTCTAAGGCAAAGAAGGCCCTCCTAACCTGAACTGGTGTGATAGATCGATTAGCAAGGATGACTTCTCGAAGGCTCCAATCAATATCAAGCTCTGGCGTGATTCGATCTATAGGTTGTGGAATACGTGGAAAGTGACCCGGGATAGTTTCATGTATGTCTCTAGATAGGGTCATGAAATGAATGATGGATATAGTTACTTCTATGGGTGATTCTCTGGCCTAGTCCAGAATTCCCTAGCTCTGTTAGCTGTTGTGTCTAGCAAGGATAATTGTTCGATGATGATAGGTGGAAGTGGAGTAGACCGGAATACTAGTGTGCGTAGGCCAGTGTCTATGTCTAATTCTCCTATGGATTCATTGGGCTGCGGGATTTGTGGGTCACAACCGTAGACTCTTAGTTGTTGTGGACCTGTTATGGTCATGCGTGGAATCAAGTCCTAATCCCTAGTATCCAGTAATCGTATGCTTTCTCAGCTTCTATATTTAGGATCAATAACTGTGTGATTTTCTCAGAATATCTTACAAGCATTCATGCAACTGAATTCTTAGGCTAGTATATATATATCTGTAAGAGTGTCTCCCGCACCTAGTTGCGGGACCAAAGGATCACAACCAAATGTTTTTTCTCTTTCAAGCCCTTCTAAGTCATATGAATGTTGCCTAGGTAATCTGTAGTTTGGTTGATTTAACCAAAACATGTGTGCTTGGTTGTCTTCTATGTTTAACCCACTCAACTGGGAATTGATTTATTGCAAGCTTACCGTTGTTGGAAGACTTGGATCCTAAGATTTTGGTCTATATCAGTTATTCTTTGTGATGAGATTGGGCTGAGGTACGATTGGCTCGAATACGTATTCCCTGGGCTCTCTATGTCCCATTATTGTCATACAAAAGCAACAATGTAAAACGAACTACAGTAGAAAAATGAAATTTAACTACGTTGAATATATCTATAGCATATATGATTTCTCTATTTTTTTGTATTTTTTGATGAACTTTATGAATTTAAGAAAGCAAGCTATTTAAAATATCTAGAATTGACAGCTAAAATAACAACTTAAAACAAACAAAATAACCGAGTGTAGCTATTTGTCTGTGTAATTTGTAGATCTATTCTAAACAATAAAATAGCTTATCTAATCTATTTGCAAGACTCTCGATCCTACCTCAGAAGTGAGGAGTGAATCATAGTTTCTCAGAAACTATCAATCCCCACAGCTTCCCTAGCAATATCGAGAGTAGAATTAACTGAAATAAAGTAATTAACTACTCTATTTGATATGATTCTAACTAGAACTTTGAAAGCTAGAACCTGGATTCTGCATAACAGTGGTGAATCCGATGGTGTGTGTGATCTTGTCCCCTCAAGTGATCTCTCTCATTCCTTCGTGTTCACGTGGATCTAGAAAAGTGTGTAATGCTAGCATCAACAGAAGTAGATATTGGGATAAAGGCAGCTCAGAAATACTGACTGAATACAATGCGAGTAGGAGAGGGATAGCGCAAGAGTACAGAGCTTGGCTTATGCAATTCCTAGTGGGATCTATTACGAGTCATGCAACATAAAGCATCCAGAACCTGAAACTATCTTGTTTTGAGGAGCAAAACCTACAACTTTAATGGCTTCCTATTGGTAAACAGACTATTTTATTCCAATGGATTGGATAAAATAACAAGCAGTACTTTGCACAAGATGGATATGTGGCTTACTAACAGTAAAACAATGCTAACTAAGCATGCAATGAAAGAAACTAAGCATTCTAAGAAAAATGAAAACTAAATCTATTGCAAAGAGAAATCAAGAGGAAAATTTTTGGGGCCATTTGCTTGAGCACAAGCCAACTATTTATAGCATTTGCATTTACCCAAGGTAAAAACCAAATGGAACTCTTAAACTATAAACAATGGGAAAACACTATTCCAGGAACGAGAATCATAAATGCAAGCTTATGGTGGTGAAAGAAAGCTGGTAAAACGTTGAAATTACGTGAGTCGTGTTAAAAGATCTTTCTTGAAAATGCGTAAAGGACCGCCGCCCTGAGCAGGTGGAAGCGATTCTGGACCGCCGTCCTATCAGGGCGGCGGTCACGAGACCACCACCTAGGCGGGGTAGTGGTTTCGCCACCGAAGAGAAAAAGGCCAAGGAAAGAGGGGAAAAGGGAAAAACAAAGCATACGGGGCTAAGCGGGGCATGCGGGATGTTAACGCATACTTGGAGAGACCGGATCCCGAACACCTTGCGAGGAGCAGTATCATCATTGGGGCACGTGGTTCGACAAGATGATTTACCTTACAATTTTGGGTACAAGTACCCTTTATCCTCTTCTCATTTTTTACAAAGTTTTAGACCCTAAATGTAAAGATAACCTCTTTAATTGACCTACCACCATGGGGATTACATTTATTTCGGGTTCAAGACTGAATTTTTATGGATTTTATGATCGAACAACTTAGTACTTGTTTCCAAACCATATTATCACCTTTAAATAAACTCTAACTCCTTATAATTTCTTTATTCTAGTCCACCTAGCCTCATAACTTTTACTTTCACTTCACACACATTTTTACTCTTTATTGCAACTTATCTCTACTTCTAAAATACAGTCTTATGATCGATTTCCCTTGTTCTTAGACATAAATCCCTATTTGTATCCTTTTTTGCCTTACTCTCACCTTATTTACAATATGACCTCCGTGAATCTAAACTTCCAAAATTATTTTTAACTTTGTTTTACTTTTCATTCCATTTGTCACAAGATTGTCAAAACATGGTTCTTGAGAGAATCTCACTATAAGTTTTCACTTGGAACCTTGATTTCCTCCTATGAAATTCTTTTAAATATTATCTTACCTCCTCTTGGATCCATCCCATAAGTATTTAAATTTATTTGTTATGGTTTTACCTTTCATAAGTGTTTCCTTATTAGCCTTGTTATGGTTGTATTAATAGGGGTCATGAACTATGTCATCTAATTATCATACCTTATTTTCATTGATTAACCCTTTCCAACCTTCATACACTTTCATCACTCTTGTTTACTTGATCCATACTAAATAGAATTTATAAATAGACAAGGAGTATTTTCATTGTTTGATCTAAATTTGTATGCAAACCCTCAAACATGGCATCAAGGACTGTGATTTAACCTTTAGATCTTTCTAAAATACTCTATTCACTTTGAGACTTTGTGGACACTATTTTTATACCTAGAAATCAATGCTTATACATTCTTATTAAGATTCATTGGTGATTTTTGAAGTTATATACTTTTTCTATGTTAAATCCCTAAGTTAAGGCTTACACAGATTAAAAGCTATTTATTTTCTTTAAAAAAATTATCTTTGACTATTAAGCCTTATAAAAGCTAAGTATTCACCTATTACACCTCTCTAAGACTTCCAAGATCATGTAAACACCTTATTTATTATCTCAACGTACAAATCTATTCAAGAACCAAGACCAAGGCTTCTCTAGAATGTATTTTCTCGAGTTTCAACCTTAAACCTTCTTAATATCCATGAACCTTTTATAAATTTTGAAACATATTAAAGAATACCATAACACCCTCGCATTAACTACTAAAAACCTTTTCATCAATCTTACATGTGACATTGAAGGGTCTTACTGAGACACATATAACTAGTTTTCATAAGAATGAATTCACTCTCATCTTAAATCTTATCATAAGTTTTTCTTCCAACTTTAGACGTGATCTTCCTCCAAATAGGACCAGTCCTTTAGACTTGTAACCTCATTTAATACAACATACACAACATATTTCAACCATTATACATATTTAGACTCATAGCTTATACATATTTTCTCAAGAGAAATGTCAAACCATGGTCATTGGTGTTATCATTAATGTGAAGTGGCATTAATGGAAAAGTTGTGATTGGTGAAGTGAAGCTCATCAAGGACATGATGGTTTATTTGCAATGTCTTCTCAATGATGGTTGGAGCTTATAGAGTGGATTCAGAGTGGTTTTAAGATGACTTGAGTGTGTTTGTCAGACGCTTGGTCAGTGAGGTAGGAGCCCACTTGAGGTATGGAGAATCTTGGTGTGCTTGTCTCGGGGTCCTACAGGTCATAAATTATGTTTCTATGATGGCAAGAGCTTCTAAGGTTAAAATCAGGTCAAGTATTGCACCTCACGGTTGTAACTAGCTCATTTAAGTCTAGTTCTAGAGCCTAATGAGGTGTAAGAGTTAATTACAATAAATGAAAAGATTAAGTAATAATGAGATGAACCTAGGAAAAATACCTAGAGCATGCAGGATCATCTAAAGGGATTATTTTATCTTTTGAAGGAAAGATTCAAGTTCTCACCAGAACTACCTTTGAGAACTAGCAATGAAAAATAAGGTAAATTAGATTTCTTTCGGTTTTACATGCTCATTTATGAGTAACCAATCTATGAAAAATTTAGAGTGATGTGTTTCAGTTATTCATATCAAGTTTCATTAAGTTTTGAAGAAGATATCTCAAGTTACTCAAGTTTTACCAAAACTAGGTTTTTGAGAAATGCAAACTAAGCACCCTGTCTTCTTAGCATCCAAAAAAATGATCAAGCATTCTTTAGATAAATAATAGAAGTATTTTTTGAATATAATTCCAAGACTAAATTCTTTCAAAATGTTTGAGGAATATTAGATAAGAAACAAAAATGTTCTATTCATTTTACTAATAGGGTTGTTCTCTCTCCAAACCTCCCTCCTGGAAAGATAGGAAAGAAATTAATTTTTGGTCATAATTTCACTTGGACAAGTTTTTTAAACCATTTAGGGTTTTAGAAGAATCCTCCTAGGTAAGAATGGTGACATATTTTCCCTTCAAGACTAATTTTTCCCTACAAGCTTGATCTTTCGATTTGTAAGTTTTTCTTATGTCGCAACTTTGTTTAGAAGTGTCTGGATAAAACCCTTCACTATGATAGCTTGTAAATTATTTTGTATTCATTTTTATGAATATTTTGAGATATCTTTATTACATATTCTATGTAAACACAGTCAACCTCATACTCCTATCACTAAAGATCTCGGAAGCCCAACCAATCATGGTGTTTAAAGAAGAATTTTGTACATGGGCCTGAGTTTTGTTGTAAGAAATGGACATGGCCATATTCTATAGGACTAAGGTAAATTTTTGAAAATTACAATTGTATGGTGAAGTGTTAGAAATATCTAGTTTATTGGATCATCAAATGACATGATGCTTTGTTAAAGAAGCTTGAAAACAGAGATGCTTTTGGGATTTATTATTCTCAACAACTACTCACAAGCTTTTGAAGATGGTGTATTTATTATCCTTGAAGCTATTCTTCCACATATTTACCTAAGAATGAAGATAATTTAGTAATAATTCTATAATAAAAACTATCTTGTGTTACCTAAAGAAAAAATGCATATTGTTCTAGATTTACATGCTTCTCATCAAAACATGAATTTTGTTTGGTTATTGCACTTGGTAATGTGAGCTAAGAAAATGTTAAGGGATTCTCAAAGATGTTGCCTAGATGAAGTGGACAAGTTTTTACACCAGTAATACTATCTCTTCTTGAATATTGTATATGTACTATCATAATAAAGTGAAATAAGGACTATACTCTCGGTCGATATCATGAAAATATTCAAGCATAAAATGCAAGAGAAGGACTGAAAATGTATTAGGAAGATTTGATAAAGTCACTACTCAAGTGAAATGACAATAAAATGAGGCACAAAGTGATGAAATATCTATAACGAATGACTAGGGTTTGAATTTCAAAACCCTAACTAAGAAATATTGATGGTTTGGGTTATTTATCTCCATATATTATGCTAATTGATCCTAGGAAGCTTTTCACCATTAGTAATCCTATGAAAATTGATTTTAAAGTCACAAATAACTGATTTTGGGGAATAATTTTGTTCAAATATTGAATACATGGTATTATGCATATAAATCAATGTTACCTTGCTAAAGAGCACACTCCATGATGAAGACCTTTATGATTGTGAAGCTAAAGTGATTGAAGAAATAGTGAATAAATACTTGCATGCTATGTTTGGTCATCTTGCAATCCTTTGAGGTTGAATTCATATCTCAAGTGTGTTATCAATTCATCTCCTTTCTCATGATCAAAACTAAGCTCACTAGCACCAACCCATATCTCTCTCCTAAGTGATCAAATGCAATAGAAAGATCAAATGGTGAAGGGTAAGGCAAGCTAATAAGTTATAAGGTATCTTCAAATGTATGTGAAAATCTTATACACATTTTTGACACATGGAAAAATTTTCTTTGAGCTAGAAGAGAAAATTTAATTGGTTGAGAATATTGAAGTACTATGAATATGTTACAAAATAGGGAAGATAATTAAGTTTAAAAAAAAATTCAGTTGAGGACATGCTTGTGTAGAGTTTTAGAATACCCCATGTTCCACCTTTGACATTTAAGGCATCATGATTATACCTATAGATTTTGAATAAGACATACTATGACAGATGGGTTTATGACATGATAAAGTAGTTACATTTAAAGTATTTTCATCTCCTTTTTCTCAAGTTATCTAATGAAAGAAGTGAAGAGTAAAAGGGATGTGAAGTGAAAAGGACACATGTTAATGTTTCTCATATATATAGGTTCTTTGGAAGTTTTTAATATTGCATGTTAGTACATATTGAAGCATGGGAGAGATTTACTGAAGACATAATTCATCTTGGGTAAATAAGGTGATATGAAGTTAGCTTGGAGGGGTATAGAAATATGAGAAGAGCATCCTTGAGAAGAAAATTTGTATGATTCAGTGTGCAAACCATTCTTAAAGACCTAATATTAGTTGTATAAGATAAATAGAAGATTTATGTTTTGAGAAAGAAGTGCAAATGAAATAGACATATGAAATAGTGATCACAATATGGTGATGTAAGCAACCAGGTGGTGAAGGCAATTAAAAATATGAGTTTAAAGTCTAAGTTATTGCTCAACAAGTTGGAAGTGGGTGCTTCCTAAATAGTGGGGATTTCTAAAATTGTTAAGTGTGTGTTTGTCCTTGTATTCAAGTGGGTAATTTATTTTTACTGAAGTAGGTGCTTCAAATTGGAGTGGGTGCTTCAAGGTGAGTGGGTTCTCACCATATACTGAAATCATTATAACTATATAGGAAAATTGTCTAAGCTAGTTCTCTAGTTTCATCGGTTTTTTTTTTCCCGAGATGGGTTTCCTAAATTAAACCTTTTCTCCTCATGTTTCCATGTGTGTTTAATTCTCTTGTTCTATATTATTTTTCAATGGTTATACTTAATCATAGTTAAGATAGTTTAATTGTGGGTAATTAAAGAATTGTAGATTGTTTCAGAAGTTTGAAAGATCACCGATTCACCCCCTCTCAATGCCTATAATTTTTAACAATTGGTATCAGAAAATGTTATGATGGAGCCTAGAATCCCTTTGTATAAAACCTAGGTGTCTTTGGCACATCACCCATCTGAAGTGAGCGCTCACCCAAAGTACATAAAGGTACTAGGCCCCTATTTAGATTTGCTTGTGTAGGATGTTAGTATGATGAAGATAAAGCATATATTCAGATCCATAAATAACCATAAACATTCCATAGAGCATATTCTAGATCTAAATCTTAGAGAATCATGAATTAAAAAATAACTATAATAAGATCAACCATACAAGAACCAATTACAGTCATGTTTAACACCATTTTAAATCCAATATACTCCATTACATTAAACACTATAAAACATATAAGATTCTTACACTATAAAGTAACACCATAAGTCATGCACACATCAGATCTAGTAGCATAACTAATCATAGTTAAGATAGTTTAATTGTGAATAATTAAAGAATTGTAGATTGTTTGAAGTTTGAAAGATCACTAATTCACCCCCTCTCAATGCCTAGAATTTTGAAAAATTGGTATCAGAAAAGGTTATGATGCATACTAGAATCCTTTGTATAAAACCCAAGCATGTTGACACATCACCTAGCTCGAGTGAGCGCTCACCCAAAGTGTGTAAAGGTACTAGGCCCATATTTAGAGTTGTTTGTGTAGGATGTTAATATGATGAAAATAAAGCATATTCTCACATCCATAACTAACCATAAAAATTCCACATAGCATATTCTAGATCTAAGTCTTAGAGAACCATGAATTAGATAATAACTATAATAAGATGAATTGTACAAGAACTAGTTACGAGTCATGTTTAACACCATTGTCATCAATATACTCTGTTGGTATCCAAATTTGTTCTCCTTTTCATTCTCGAGAAACATGATAGATATGTAATGGAGCTTAAAGATAGATTAGGTCATGTTGTATGTCATTGGTATCTAGGGATATGGTCTAGCTAGCACTTAGGTTTGTGGAGAAATGGATAGCACTCCAATAGGACTTGATCTTGTCCTAGCTGTTTTAGGTTGTGCCTTGCAACCAAGGTAAGAGGACCTATTTTATAACCTTGTAATGATGAGGGAGATGAAGATTTCATTCTCTTTGCTTGAAATTATATGATAAATACCTTGATGAAAACATGATCAACACCCTAGATATAAACTCTCACAAGTTTTCACTTCTCAAAACATGGGCATGTTCTCAAAACAAGGAAAAGGTTACTAGAGACATTGGAAATCCTGATCTATTATGCATACTTTTGCAAATGGATTTTGATCTTATATGGGTATACAAATGCAAATCAGGGATAGTACATGATAGGATCCTTGTTTTTAGATGATTTTTTTGTGGGGAATTGACAAGACAAACTGGGATAGATCAGATCTTTGACAATCTATATAATACTTGAACAACTATCAGATGAAATGCCTAAAATAATCAGGATGTTCTTTCAACTAGAAGAGGCACAAATGGAAGCCTAGGTTGCACTCTTCACACAATCTTTGAGAACTCACCACAAAATATTGAAGTAAAGAACTCAATTAAACACAAAAATCCATGATCAAACCATGCCTAAGGTACCCCCAAAGGCTTACAAGAAATCTCTGCCGTCAAGGAAGGTAAAGTGATTTATAATTTGTTTTTCTTATTATTAAATGAAGGGTCTTTTGAGTA